>LR999996.1:4819741-7219741 GCA_905220455.2 Deilephila porcellus | reverse complement strand
CTTGTGTAAGTCATCCCGAAATCTGGCCAGAGGACGTCCCACGCTACGTTTGACAAGACGCGGTCTACACTCCAGAAACTTGCTTTTGTTGCATTCAAAAAAAAATACTTCGCACAAATATTTGCCTTAGATTGAACCTCTCCTCTAGTTTCATAGCTGGATTTCAACAGACTGCTCCTTTTCAAACACAGCTATTATTCACAGAAAACGTTTGGTTGTATCAACTCCCTTTCTCGTCTTCGCGGAATTCACTAGCAGAACCATATTCGAAGAAAATTTAATATCACAATATGACATTCCACCGTCAATTTAATAAACCAAGACATCTGAGTATTTTTTGCTTTGTCAAAAACATTGTTCTCGTAAAATGCTTTCTTTATGCAATTATTTTTATTCAAAGAATGTCTAACTCGTTTGTTGTTGGATCTTAATTAAATACGATACAACGTAAATATGAAATTGAGTTTTCTGAGTGCGGTAGCTTAGCGAATGGAACTGTAGTCAAAGATCCAGATTCAATCAAAGACAACATAATATTATGTCAAACTTTTTAATTATTTTTTTTTACCTACATGCATACATGTATGTTAATAAACAAATATGGCCTCGGTGGCGTAGTTGTACTCCGGTACGACTACAAAGCTGACGTCTCGGGTTCGAATCCCGGGTCGGGCAAAGTGATATTGGGTTTTTTTATTCATTATCAGCCCGGAGTCAGGAATTTGTGCCCGATATGGCGATACATACCCTATCACATTTCGCCTTGTATGTTCCGTCCCATGATGTGATAGGGGACGAGTAATAAATATAATGTGGTTTGCAAAACTCATTTGTACTTTTAATACGTGATTGTAATATATCTAAATATATTCTTTTTTCTGTGCGTAAAAACAAATAAATAATTGTTAATTTTATCGTAAAGGAAATTTTAGGAAATCTAAATTCTCACGTTCTTAAGAATTTCAATTTAAATTCCACAAACCCGCACTAGGCTATTGTGGGCAAGGTAAACATTACCCTTCTCAATCTTAGAGGACCATATGTAAGCTCACGCTTGAACCCCAAAGGGATTAGGTAGAGTTGTCACAATACCACAAATGCAAATATGCTATAATTGTTTCCGACCCATTAAGTGATGAGACCATCCTATAGCCATACCATGCACTACATTAAGTTCCTGCAACTTTTCAAATCGAGATTGTATCACTTGGGTTGAATTTTATAAATAGTTTTAATCTCACTGCCTCGGTGGCGTAGTTGTATTACGGTACGGTTACAAAGCTGAGGTCTCGGGTTCGAACCCGGGTCGGGCAAAGTGATATTGGATTTTTCTATTCATTATCAGTCCGGAGTCAGGAATTTGTGCCCGATATGGCGATAGGCTCGCCCCCTATCACATTGTAGGACGGAACATGCAAGGCGAAATGTGGGTGTCCTAGTGGCGCCTCTGCCTACCCCTTCGGGGATAAAAGGCGTGAGTTTATGTATGTATGTATGTTTCAATCTCACAATGGCAAATAAACATCAGGGTTATTTCTTGACATGGTTTGGTCACGTTTAATCATATTATATGCATACTTAAACTCACGCCTTTTTCCCGGAAGGTGTAGGCAGAGGTTCCCCTGGTAGCAACCAGGACACCCACGTTTAACCTTGTAGTTTCCGTTCCACGATGTGATAGCAGGCAAGCCTATCGCCGTATCAGGCACAAACTCCGGACTGGTAATCAATAGAAAAATCCAATATCACTTTGCCCGACAAGGGATTCGAGCCCGAGAACTCAGCTTTGCTATCATACCGTAGAACAACTATGGCACGTATTATTAATACTACAGAAGCACGTTGGCAGAGTATGCCTACACGTAGGTAAGCAAAGATCTCGAGCTTAGCCACAAGACCCTGGTGATTTCAAAGAAGATATGAGACCCCAAAGTCCAAAGAGAGCCCCAATCGAGAATGCTAAAGATCAGAAAAAATGGTGTAGATATTTGCAAACCGGACTTTGGCACGAAAACTATAACTCCAGAAAAGATAATTCGGAGTTCCCGATGCTTCTCCTACAGAACCCGATATAGAAAGTAGGTTATTCCCCCACGCTTCGTTGAATCCGCCCAATCGGGGTCCGACAGAAAATTTTAACGACAATAAATAAAATGGATGAAAAATTCCAATAAATTTTTCAAATTCAAATTGCACATGCATTCCGGCAAATGAGGATAACAATACCGGTCGCCCGGATGCCGGCAACGTACCGGAAAATTGTTCCGGAAAGTTGCTAAGAATTGCTGATGTTTTAGTAGTGTACAATCTTAAATTGTGATAGTGGCATTTATTTATTTAGGACAACCGGAGGTGGTTACAAATTAACTCACATTAAAAAAAATGGAAAAAAATATTCTATGTAACAGTGTGCCAGATATAACAAAATATACAGACACTAGCCATCGCTCTATCTAATCTGCTCTTTACTTATTATCATACATACATGCATAAACTAACGCCTCTATCTCAGAAGGGGTAGACAGAGGCGCCACCAGGACACCCACATTATATGTTCCATCCCATGATGTGATAGTGGGCAAGCCTATCGCCATATCGGACACAAATTCCTGACTCCGGGCTGATAATGAATAGAAAACCCAATATCACTTTGCCCGACCCGGGATTCGAACCCGAGACCTCAGCTTTGTAACCTTACCGTAATACAACTACGCCACCGAGGCAGTCTCGTCACAAATACTGTCAGTATGAAAATATTTCTCGTGAAAAGTAAATTCCCGGGATCTGGACATGCACCCGGATCCCCTCTTAGTAATTAAGATTGAACTGTTAACTGTCTTAATATCTAATGAAGATTGAAGTACGCGGATAAATGTCACAATTTTAATTGTGTTTTGGCGAAAAGTATTATTAAATGGGTGTTGGTTGGTCTATTAAAGATAAGCATTATGTTTCAAAGGATAATCATTCATAAGAGAGCTGGTTAAGGTCTATTTTTATTAGTAAATATAGCAGGATTCGACACAATAGTCCATTACAGTTTTTTTTTTATAATATAGTGGTCAAACGAGCATAATGTTCATCTGATGGTAAGTGGTCACCACCGCCCATGAACATGTGCAACACCAGTTCTTTATGTGGATCTTATCTAGTTAATATTAATTTTAAATATACTTAAAGGTAACACCGAAATACGACGCTGGAGGGGTAAGAAAGTAAACTACATTTTATAGGAGTTTTCCTTCTTATCCCTACGCACTATAATAGATTTTTATGGTGACATGACAAAGTTACCTCAATGTAATTTGGTAAGCGGAGGACAATTTAACCAAAATATGTATCTATATCAGCCTATATACGTCCCACTGCAGGGCACGGGCCTCCTCTACAATCGAGAGTACGATTGAGAGGGGATAGGCCATATAGTCCAGCATTCTGGCTAATTTGGGTTGGCGGACTTTAAACAATTATCCCTCGCCTCACAGTCGTCAGTACGAACAATAAAGCGAGAAAGAAGATAGCATTATTGCATAGGAGTAACAGAGAAACATAAATAGCACCAGAATGAGAGGGGAGATGTGTGAGTACGTAAGAGTGAAAGAGATAAAAGCATAGAGTATATTGTATTAACACTTTTTATTTAAATTTCTTCTATTATTCAGTGACATAATAAAACTATTTAGTAGGTCAAAAGTAAACAACCCTATTGCGCCACCCCTCCCATCCCCTTTTAATTAAAGTTAGAAGAAGCCCTGTCTATAAATTAATTTAATTTGGCTTCATTTACAAAGATCACAGGACTCTTCAATGGACATCGTGTGTTGTGGGTTCGAAACTCATTATTTTTTAAGTTATACTTCTTTTGGGTTATATGAAAAAAATATGAAAGTAAAATTTAATTGCAAATAAAAACAATCTTATGTTTGTGAGGTTTTCATTTGTAAAATTAACCTAACATCTCGGTAATTTTCGAAACTGATTCAGAAATGCAAAAAATCTGCAGCATATTTATTAATGTTCATTATAGCGTGAGACAATGTCAAAACAAAACAAAGATAAAACCAAAATCCTCCACTTACCAAAAACCAACAATTACTATCCCTACCCGACTCGAACCCGAGACCAATCAATAAATAACCCCGTCCCATCCGCTAAAGGACCATATAAATAAAAATAAGAAAATGGCCCATTAGAATGGCCTCCCGTTCCCCACTCAATTCGAGATTTATTTGCACCACTGTAACGACTGTAGTAAACAAACAAATTGTATTGAGATATATCTATATTACTTGGATTTAGGAGGTTTATTGTTAAAAATACCATTCTAAGTTTCTGCTCTTATCAAGAGTTCGATTGAGAGGGCTTAGGCCATACACGACGCTGACTTAATAGGGTATTTGACTATCATCGAATATTTGTATTATTTTGTAGACAAACACAAGTGCCATTTAAACAAAACATTTTTGTGAAAACAGTATTAAAGTAGCTTGTGACATGAGGCAAATATTAGTATTTTAAATGAAAGAGTGAGGACGTGGTGGGGACATCTTACCGTCTCTTTCACACCCGCACACTATAATGCATATTAAGATTAGTGACGTCACTAATGTTGTTTTGCATCCCTTTTCTTTTACCCCCATTACAACATTTAAAACGTTTCTAACTTGTTTAATTCTGAATGGATTTACAAAATTCTTTGTTTGCTAGATTTTGGATACGAATTACAAATTTATTTTTGATGAATATAATAAAAAAAATGAGTCAAATTCCCCTCCGTGGGATTGTGAGGAATTGCCGCAGGTTCGATCCTCGTACTCAAACAAATGTTTGTGCGGAAGTTGTTTCGTGTCTGTGTTCTGAGACCAAAAAGTCTCTCGTAGTTTCTGATACTTACGACGCAAGACTTTCTTAGTGTGGGGTCAGGACTATGTGACCTGTGTATTTATTACTTTACTAATGAAGTAAATAACAATTATAAATAAATAAACCTAACAGTCACTTACATAGTCCTGACCCCACATTAAGATCAATTAAGTCTTGTGTCGTGTATCAGAAACTACGAGAGACTTTTCGGTCTCACAAACAAAGTGGGTGGTTGTTGAAATCATTTATATTTTTATATAAGGTACAATTGAAGTAGGTTATACAAAACCTCTCCTTCTATACCAATTAAAATTCCAACAATAGTATTATTAAGAAAATTGCTAACGAACCGGAAGTAGGCTTTGTGAAGGAAAATCGCCGGGAAAACCGCAAATAGTGACGGGCATAATAAGTTTTATCGATAGTCGATACACGTCGCATAATGTTGTCGCAACAATAGGGATGTGACGTGTTTATAGTCGGCCCGGGCATTGTCCCGCCAAAAATATTTAGATTTTCGCAGTTTTTTCGGGGATACAATGCTGTTTTTTCGCTCAATTTTCGGGCGGTATTAAGGTAATAAATATAAGAGATTAAAAGATATGACTTCGTTGTTGGATGTTATTTGCAGTGAAGGTTCGAAATTCGATGTTGTGGTGGTACCTAACTTTAAAAAAATTGAGAAAAATATGTTAAAAAGAAGGTTGGTAACGAACCGGATGTGATCTACCGAACCAGCGGTTTGAGTTCAAATAATATAATAACCATGCTGTTAATATTCCAATGAGGTTGGACATCTATATACAAATCTATGTGTATATGAATGTTTTTTTTAACCTCAAAATTACTGGATGTTTTAAAAAATCGGATTAGTCCAGCGGTTGATTCCATAAAGTATGGCAAACGATCGTATTAATAGAATTTTAAAGTTATGTATTCGTAGGGAAATATTAAACTTTATCTATTTTTTCTACTTTTTTCCATATGGGATGGATAGAGGTGTTGACCTGATAGATAGCAATACTATGTTTCAGTATTGTTTATTTTTTAAAAACGTATCTGTGTTAAAAAAACGAGTATTCAACGAGGAGAATCGCGGCCAATGTCTTATTCTCGAGAATGAAGGCGCATTGTCGTGAGAAAAGTTCAGTGCTGACGTCACAGGTCAGACAGTAAGCGGCTCATGATGCCCTAGTTCCAGGGAGACGCTTTTACACGCGACTTCGCTTGAAAAAAGTTTTTTTATAGCGTTAAATGGCGAGACGAGCATGCCATTCGCATGATGGTAAGCGATACGACCGCTCATGGACTGTAGAAAACAAAACAACACCATGAATTACAAAGCAATGCTTGGCATTCCAATGCGCTCGCCATCCTAAGACATAAGATGTTGTCTCAATATGTCCAGTAGTTACTCTGGCTACAATGTCCTTCAAACCGGAACACAATAGTGCATTTACACTGCTGTTTGTTGGAGAAATAGACATTGCGGTGGTACCTACCCAGGCGGCCTCTCACATATGAGAGACCTACCACCAGTAGATACCTACCTATAATCCTAGTGTTGTAAATATTCATGGGCGGAAGTATTTGACTTATATTCTACCGATAGACGAGACACGTCAAATAAATAAAGTGCCCCTCGTATTTTAAAAGCACACTGCAATATTACATCACTTACCTGGTATTTTATTAAAATATTGTAATCTGACGATTTGCTTTCGGTTTGACGGCGAAACATTCATTTATTACTTTTAAACGTATGCGATAAGGCGTACTGCACTGTCACTGTCACGAAGCAAACTGATTCATGTGCAGTACATGCACCGCAAGTAGATGGGACACATTTTTTGTAAGTACTGAATGTCTTATCTAGTGTAACATTGATATCGATGGCGGAAGTGATCGCTCACCATCACATAATACATCATTCACCGGAAAAATATACGTTGATTTTTCTCATTCAGCCCACTATTAAAACACATAATACACCCGGTTTTGAATTTGACCGATGTCGGCCTGCCCTAGTACAAGTCAATAATCCGGGGTGACAGTTGATAAATGACCACCCGGCTTAGGGGTCAGGGTTCGCGGCTCGGGCGGGCCCTTTGAATTTTTGCAAGGCTTTTAGTATGAACGATGGGCTATCTTGTATATTTGTGTAAGGAGCTGCTATTTTTATTGGCGATATTTTTGAAATGAAAGATTGTGCGTTAGATACCATAGAGGTAACATAGAGATAGCATAGATATTTTTTGAGCGAACCACTAGTGACTGTGAAAAGTATTTCGTAGTTTTTGAAACCCACGACGAAAGATACATGCAACAGAACAGAACAGGCAGAACAGGCCTCATGCAGGCCAATAACTGCAGGTCCCTGCGGAAATTGTGGTGAGAAGTCTATGTTCAGGAAGGACATATTTGGACTAAAATGGTGGGGTGTAAAACATCCTTTACATAAGGGAAGGTCAAAGACATATTATAGCAGTTAATAATTTCTTGAGTAGACACTATGAATTACTATGCAAAACCGCTACAATGAGGTCATTGTACTTACCAAATGTATCTCGTATAGGTTTCATCTTTTATATGTTCGGTTTCGAACAGGCCGGCAAAATTGTGTCGAATGACGAAATACAATATAATACTTCATTTAGACGATAAAACTATTAGATGCAATTTTATCACTTTGTCAATACCGAATAATTTTTTTTTTTTTTTTTATTGCTATGAATGACGAGACGAGCCTGCCATTCGCCTGATGGAAAGCGATACGACCGCTCATTGACAGTAGCAAAACCAAACAACACCATGAGTTACAAGGCATTGCTTGGCATTCCACTGCGCTCGCCATCCTGAGACATAAGATGTTAAGTCTCGATATGTCCAGTAGTTACTCTGGCTACAATGTCCTTCAAACCGGAACACAACAGTGCATTTACACTGCTGTTTGGCGGGAGAAATAGACATTGCGGTGGCATAAAGTAAGTAATTACCTAAAAACCTTCACCCAATACAATTTCTAAAGCATTATACATCCGCGCTAATATTTCCCATTAATATCATCGACAGACCAGAATCAAACTTTTATCTATATTAAAAATTTCATCGCTGGCATAAGTTTGCCAAGTTAATCTCGAGCTGTCAGTCCGAAACTTTGGACAGCGGGTCTCAGCGGGTTCGATGCTCAGCGCCGCATTCAGCATTCCTGTTGGATTTTGTGGAAATGTAGAATAGGTTAGAATTTTAAGATAAATGAAATATAGCGTATACACAAAGGATTTCTCTTTTGTTCTAAAATGGAATTCGTATGCTGGGTTATGTTTCTTTCGTTCTCCAGTGATTAATCTTTCAAGTGGAGTAAAAAGTATTTCACTGCTCGACTGGTTTTGATTATATTATGTCGAATGCCGATATATAACTATGTATTTCTAACTGGTGCATTGTTATCACTTTGTTCGAGCAATAAAAAAAACTTTTCAACAGGATCATCTCAAATTAGTCCTGTTTTTCAACAATTATCACGATGTTTTAGAATCTTTGTTGACAAAAGCCTTCCACGGCTCATCGTTTCCTTAATATCATTAGCATTCATTTTTGTCAGGCTATAATTCTAATCTGATGTTTTTTATTGATAAACTTTATGTAGCAAAAGAAAAATATTGTGGATTAGAAAGCTCCTATTGACACTTCTAATATTTACAACCAATTTGAAATTATTATCGTGTACGATCATTATATGTAAAGTCCGCCAACACGCACTAGGCCAGTGTGGTAGACTATATGGCCTAACCCCTCTTAACCGCACTTTCGATTGTAGAGGAGGCCCCTGCAGTGGGACCTATATGGGCTCATACAAATACAGATATGGTCATCTGTCATCTGTCGATGTACAAAGTATATTTCTTTCTACACATTCTATTACATTGGACATGTTGATGTTAGATTACGAGTATAAATACTCGTTTTTAATTTATAAAAGCAAAGCAATAAACCGATTTTTTTTATTAGTAGTTCGTAATTTCGCCACACGTCAACTTAAATGTTTTTTTATTGCGATGAATGGCGAGCCGAGCATGCCATTCGCCCGATAATAAGCGATATGACCGCTCAGGGACAGTAGAAAACGCAACAACACCATGAATTACAAAACAGAGCTTGGCACTCCACTGCGCTCACCATCCTGAGACACAAGATGTTAACTCCCAATATGTCCAGTAGTTACTCTGGTGGTAGATGCGCCGTAATAAAATCTTGAAACAACAGAAAAAAAATATTGTGTGGGTCATACCCCCCATATCACAGCTGCGGCCCTGGCACTTATAAAAACCGTCCGTACTTAAAGGCGGATTGATTAATGGGACAATGCAAGTACACCAAGAACCTTCGCTTTGTTTACTTTTTCTACTTGAGACTAATGGTCGGCACCGATATCTTTTTAAGGTTATTAATGATTGAATCCTAACCCTCCCCTTACCTTTTTCAAAATATGATTTGGTTAATATGCCTTTTACAAGAGGCTTTGGATCATCATTGGTCAATTAATGCTGTCACCGATTCAAAATCTGTTGTGATGATGTAACTTAGTAGAAAACTCTTTCAGCAATACCAATTGTTCTGTTTTCTTTTGTTTCTCTTCTTGTTCTCTTTTTAAAGGCCGACAATACATATGAAAAGTCCTTATTTACATCTCCATAAACAGACAAATAGTGTACGAACTATCATCGTTTTTTAAATACAATTTCCCAGACTACAAAAATTTGCTTCAAATAGGTACCTGAGTGTGTCCAAGGCGTTAAAATATTTCAGGTTTTCAGTCCAAAATAATAATTTTGAACATTACAAAGGCGTGTTTTGTAAAAGCGGAAAGAATTACGCCCTCCACAAGCAGTTTAGTGTTAAAATGTTTAGAACGTTTTGAGATTAAGTAATAAATAACGCCTTGGAAAATTTAGAGGGAAATTTACAAAAGTTCGGCGTGAGTTATGGGCGGTAGCGATTTTTTCTGTGTACTGGAGACTGTCCCGCCCTCACACCCGCCACTGCAACTCCTGTAAGCCAGGATCAACAGTGGCACGCATTTTAATGACACTGAGCATTGAAGCTCATCAAGTCTCCGGGAATGCCTAACTTGTCTTTAACCCGCAACGAAATCAATCACAAAGTTATATTAATAGGAGTTGGAAAAATTATTTTTCTGTGTACTACGTAATGTCGTTTTAGCGATGCAGCTCTACTTTAACTGGTCTCAATTTGAATATAAATATAATACTAAATAAGCATGAATGTATCAACCAATAATTCCTTGCGTTTTCTTTCCAAAGTCAAACAAGTGTTCATAAATGGCTGTAATTAATTATACGTATTAACTAACGCATGAAAAATTAGTAATTAATTGGAGAACCTGAAAATAGTCACCTAAAAATTATTCTTATAGTAAAGTTTAAACAATTTTTTTTTTGTTGTACTTATTTATGGAAAAATTACAACGATGCATACAAAAATCTACCGAAGCACACAATATAATCACGTAAATAATTGAATTTCGTTCTTAATCTATCTTTTTTACCGCAGTCACGTACAAAAACTATGTAAACAACTGCTCCCTCGTCCGCTCCCGCTACCGCCTATAAATTAACACCTCCATATCGCCACAGCTGCATCTTCTACACGTTCGTTTGATTTATACCGCAGTTGCGCAACATTAAGTGAAATAATTTGATATACTGCGGCTGATTTTGTATCGGATCCGAAGGGGGGAGAAAAGGGAGGGATAATGACAAAAAAAATATGTACATACATAAATATCACGCCTTTTGCCCAGGAAGGGTAGGCAGAGGTGCTACCAGGACTTCCACGTTTCGCCTCATGTGTTCCGTCCCATGATACGAGAAAAAAATATTGAGAAAGATAAAAATTCTAACTAATCTTGTAGTGCGCCGCGATTTGTCTCAAATAATTCCGTTTTATTATTGGTATGCTTTTTTATTTTATAAAAAGGTATATAACGAAAGACGATGGTAAATATACATTTGTAACGAAAGAATGTAAGCGCTCTTCCTTAATTTTATGCTCTGATTGAAATATACAGTGTAATGAATAAAACTGTTAAAGAAATTGGAAAATTGCTACGATACTAAAACAAATTGCTGGAGCAGTAAGACCGCCATTTGTATTTTTTATATTATACAGGGTATCTCAAGACCGCGACCGAAAACGAAGCCAGGTGGTATTATTAGTGACTTCAAACACAATGCAACTAAAAATTCGAAAAAAAATATTGTCCAATTTTATTTCCAATTTTTTTACTGATCGTCGTATTTGGGTGATAAATACATAATTTTACTTAAATTATAATGTTCACCTGTTTATTTTTATAGACGCAATGGTACGCAAAAGTTTAAATTACATTTTTCGCAAAAACTAGGAATTTACCACCCAAACACGATGATGTTTAAAAAATTGCAAGAAAAAAACTGTTCCATTTTTTTCCAAGTTTTGCATGCATTAATGCATATTTTGTTCGAATAATGGTATTTAAGTATTGAAAAATACAATGTTTACCTCAATATTTGTTATTTACTTTTAAATAAATCTCATGCAGATACAGAATAACAAGAATATTCATTACAACATTTATTATATCCATTGTTTTATTAGGAATAGACCAATATTTTATGGACCTTATATAAACCAATAATAATATAATAATATAACCCATATAAACATCAAAGATAATTAATTTTACTCATCTTGTTCCAATCTCCTCGTGGACACTCTTAATCCCGTTTTCTTCGTTGTTTCGTATATGCTGTAGCGGCTATCATCTTTTTGGAAGAGATCCTTTCCTCACGGCAGTACCAGTCGAACTGAGCTAGCCGACTGTGACTCGACTTTATATAGTGAAGATGACAGCTGAGTTTTTAGCTTCTACCTCCATAATATATTTAACAAAGTATAATATTTTTAATACCGACTTTCTTGATATATTTATTTCATACAATACTGTATATAAGATAAGAATGTATGTGGGTACTATACAAATAAATTGATGACAATTCCCAATATCTATTTTAGTTACAAAAATATTATAAATTATCGGAGTAAAATGTTCAATTAAACATGATATATATATACATATATGTCGCAGAATCATACAGATTGCGATTTATATGGCCGTCGTTGCCGTCCGACATGATGATTCTTATTAATCAGTCAGTGCGCACGTTTGGCGCTGTTCCGGGCAAGATTACAATAGAAACCATTAAATATTATTAAACCGATCACAGACTCTACTGACAGACCATTCAGCGTTACCATTGGCAACCGATAACTTATAAGACGTCAATCATGTCGGACTGTGTTGCAATTCCAATAAAATAAGTAACATCATTGCGTATGGCATTCATCCTGCGTGGATCAAACTTGTGTGATCTCTAACACGGCCATTCTGCGCCTCAACGCGCTCTCGCGTTGCTTATTGACATCAGAGCCAAACTAGATGGAACAGCGCATAGCACACAAGCATAGTATTTACACAAACAGCTTTCAACCTCACACACAAAGCAAAGCGTAACAGCTTTCAGCACGTGACTTCTCACGTTTAGCAATACGTCGTAGCTTTCAGCATCGACCTTCAGTCAAAATAGATCAGATCCCAATCTCACTGCAAAGCGTGGTAGCTTTCAACAGACAACAATGACAAAGCGTTAATGCTTTCAATTTATCCATCTGCAAAGCATGATAGCTTTAAACAGATCACAAGGACAAAGCGTTCATGCTTTCAATCCACCCTGCAAAGCGTGATGGCTTTCAACAGATTACAAGGACAAAGCGCTCATGCTTTCAATCCACCCTGCAAAGCGTGATGGCTTTCAACAGATCACAAGACAAAGCGCTCATGCTTTCAATCCACCCTGCAAAGCGTGATAGCTTTCAACAGATCACAAGGACAAAGCGCTCATGCTTTCAATCCACCTTGCAAAGCGTGATGGCTTTCAACAGATCACAAGGACAAAGCGCTCATGCTTTCAATCCACCCTGCAAAGCGTCATGGCTTTCAACAGATCACAAGGACAAAGCGTTCATGCTTTCAATCCATCCTGCAAAGCGTGATGGCTTTCAACAGACCACAAGGACAAAGTGATAATACTTTCAATCCATCTTTCAATAAAGCATAGCAGCTTTGAGTTTCAATAAATCATTCAATCATCAATCAGCAACCAATATAAGATTTTTTTTTTATCAACACACAGAATTACTACAGAATTATCACTAAAATTCAAACAATGATTATTCAATTCGGTACAGCAATTCAATATAATATAGAAATTCAATTTAAATCAATACTAGGCACACATAATAATAAATAAATTTAGTTAATTTTAATTAAATAGAAACGAACCGATAATGGATCCTAAAGGATCAACACAATCAGACAATTCTGGTAGATTAGCTGGATATTTGCGTAATCGTTGCTGGCACACGTATTAGGCCTGTTCCTCAGATGGTTCAACAATGTAACGCTCAATCAAACATACTTTAGTAATGTTACATGGGCCAATTAACTAATTAATTATTCAGGAGTTTTTCTGAACCATCACCAGATCACCACAAAAAGACGAATAGTGGCTTTATTAGTCATAACGATTTTTATCTTTCGTCGCCTGCTCGTCCATCCTATTCCTATCTTATTCCTGGTCTTAACTCGTATATCTTAGTTGCATCATTCATTAGTATTCCCTGACTGTGATTGGCAATAACCTCTTCAATATCTTTGTGTTACTAAGTTTGCTAAAGGCCTGATCTTCCAGATAATTAATTCTGCTTGTCATCTATTTTTATGTCAGGAGTTATAAATTCAGTGCATCGAAATCAGCATGTGCCGTACACATATCATCTATTATTATTAATGTTAAAATCAAAGGTATGAAGACTGTTTTACTTAATTCCAGAACTTCAAAACGCCGCAAAGCACGAAATTTCGTCCTAGTCTGCACTAGGTCCATGTAGCATACAATTCCGGATGTTGTTCGCACAACCAACACTACGCTCTTTTTGTTAAAGAATAGACTCCAAAGTAAATGATGCGCGGACTGTCTATATACGCCATTAAGTGCTGAATATAAACACGCATGCGAATCAATGAACTTAAATTTATAGTACAGTTTAAGACTTTAAATTACCATGGCCAGTAATAAAGTGTAAAACGCAATAATCAATATTAATCCACCCATTCTACCTTATAAAAAAAAAAACAATAGATGACTTCAAAAGAGTTACAGTCAGTCATCATCGTAAATGTCCGGCCACGGAAGTATTGTCTGAAGTATCCAACTGCTTTTTCCATGGCAAGAATTCCAGTTTTATTATTTATAACGGCACGACTGTTAGTGACAGAGTTATAAAAACTCCTTAGCGGAGATTACGGGATCACCACGTCAAGAATCGGCTCCATTCGACACTGTATGCACTGCGGAGGATCGTGCCGGATCCACAGCGCCGGGCTGGCCACACTCCGGGCAATTAAGATAGTCGACAGCGTTCTACAACAGAAAGTTCATTCATATGTATCGATTATTGTAATTTGTAACCGCTACTTTATTTATTCAAGAAATACCTTAAAAGTCGTTGGTACTTACCTTCACACTTTACTACAGCAAAGTGACCAAAACCCGCACGATGGCAAGCGCGGTGTAGACCAGATGGAATATCAACTGGCACTATATGTTCCACTCTCGCCGATCGACACAACTATTCTGGTCCGATTACATTCGGATAAACACGAGATGGTGTCGATACGCTTACCTAGGTAACCATAATGGGTATCTATCCACTATTCACTGTCGTAGCCATCCGGGCAGAATGAAAATCCTACCACTAGCAAAATGGCCTTCGACCATCTCACTCACATAATAATAATAATATTTCTACACGTCACGCTGGCCTTCAATAAGAAAATGGCAAAACACCATTCGATCCAGCCCTCATACTACAGACCTGGCTGCAACGTGGCTTGCTTATGTCACAACACGATTCTGCTAACATCGTAGTTTTGCTAAAGTATGCGATAGGCCTTAGTTTCATTCTTACAGGTTAGAATAAAATAGCACCATAGCCATTGGCATTGGCATCTGCATGAAACTTTAATAGTATAGATACTGTGGCTTAAATATCATTGGAACTGGTTCACTAGTTAAGACATGAGCCGTCTACTGCCGTGTCTTGTAGCAATTATTTGCCAATTCAATTAGGCATTTACCGAACGTCAATTTATAAAGCTTGATCCATAAGAATTGATGAATTATGGACAAATTGTTTCATCTGTGTAACAGTATTAAACGTGCAATGTGTTGTGTGACTTGTGTTTACAGACGCCAACCTTATCAGATACAACTAATGTGCGGACATGCTTATTTGAAAACTATAATTCAAAATGTCGCAACCCAATATTATATTTTTGCGAAGATTCTTTACCAGCCATAAGTGAAATACAATTTCGATGCTTTAATCATTAATTTCTACCTAACATAACGATTGCACAGTAGGTATCGTATCGCTGTTGAGCATATGACTTCTCCACAATCGAGAGTTCGATTGAAAAAAGCTAGGCCACAGTCCACTATGCTCAGGCAGTTTACGTTGATTTAATTAACACATCACAGCAATTCATGCAGGTTTCTTGTCGATATTTTCCTTCACCATCAACGCGCGTGACAATTCACATCACGAAAAGCACCTGGCCAAACAATATCAATTCACTTACCTCTTAACTTGCGGCAGACTCTTTTACAAAGGAACACTCAGCGCCAAAGTAAAAACCAAATTTAAAACAATTCGGTACTAAAGGGTTTTAGTGTTTCGGAGAGCAGCTCGACCACACATAATAATGTCAACACGTTCTACAACAGATGTCGATGATGCGGCGCTGGATCCGTGAGGACAGTGAATCGCTATGTGAGCTGACGAATCTCATCTGTAACATACTGGCAAGCAAAATTGTTGGCGATAGCCAAAACTCATTGTTAAAGAAATTGATGGTATCTTAGCCTTTTTCTATACGTGACAAATCTTATGTCCAAGTTTATCGCAGGCACGACAATTGATTTACGACTGCGGATTAGATTTTGGACGCTTTTCGTTTTGACAACAATAGGAACCTTACCAAAAGTGTCATAACCTTTAGGTAGGTACAATTCGTACGACAAGTTATTCAAATGTTTTCGTCATACCTGGACAATTTATCCGCAACAGCCACATGGATCCTCTGAATATTTTACCAATCGCTATTACAAGTTGATACCTTTAAATAATTACTTCCACCAATTGCATGTTGATGAAAGCGTATCATCTTTTTCAACGTCAATTTGATCTATCAATCTTCTTTTCAATTCCAATGGAGTTTTAAATGCCAAAATCAACGCTTGATTTTGCTGATTTTGCATCTTAATAAATATTCGCCATCGTAAGCGTATAATTCCTGGCGTATTCTCCACATCCGTAGTTCTTTGCCTAGACGTCTGTGATGCCGGAAATCTCGATTTCGGTAGAGCTGTCAGTATCTAGCCCATCTATCAGCGCCGCCTTGTTGATAAAATACTCGATGTACGTGTCCGCACTACTGAGCCCCACGTTCCGACCGAAAATATTCTTCAGTTTGGGTAGCAAGCAATGCGGTAGACACGAGGGATGATTTTGAAATCGATCCCACCGCTGCTGTCGCAGAATCATACAGATTGCGATTTATATGGCCGTCGTTGCCGTCCGACATGATGATTCTTATTAATCAGTCAGTGCGCACGTTTGGCGCTGTTCCGGGCAAGATTACAATAGAAACCATTAAATATTATTAAACCGATCACAGACTCTACTGACAGACCATTCAGCGCTACCATTGGCAACCGATAACTTATAAGACGTCAATCATGTCGGACTGTGTTGCAATTCCAATAAAATAAGTAACATCATTGCGTATGGCATTCATCCTGCGTGGATCAAACTTGTTCGATCTCTAACATATATATTGTTAATCCATCACATTCTTATGGTACAATAATGATAAGTAAATATATTGCTTTCATTAGATCATAATTGTTTCTTATACTTACGCGTATGTTACACATTGAAATATTTTTTATGGAATTTATTGCGAATTAATTTCCAACCCGTTACCACGAAAGCTGTAAAGTATTCGAAACGTCGGTAAGTTTGAGTGTCAAATTCAACCAAATACGCGATAAAATTGGTAAAAAATTGTTTAAATATTGAAACGGTCAGCACATTTTGGATATAAATATCTTACCGGAAAAAATCCTGTGAAACTTTATCTTGGACATTGCAGCCAGAGTAACTACTGGACATATTGAGACTTAACATCTTGTGTCTCAGGATGATGTGCGCAGTGGAATGCCAAGCAATGGTTTGTAATGCTGTTGTTTAGTTTTGCTACTGTCCATGAGCGGTCGTATCGCTTGCCATCATGCGATTAGCATGCTCGTCTCGCCATTCACAGCAATAAAAATATAAAAAATGCAAAAAAAAATCATGCTGATAGCGCTACAAGCTTGTGTGCCTCTACATAAGTAGACTAATAAATAGTGTGCATAAATGAAGCGACATACAAAAGTCCTTATTATAAGGCCTCAATACGACGACATCGCACAAGAATTTGGGTCAAGACATGGGATAGTCAAACAACTCATTTTCATTATTTGACGGTTATGACGTGGTCAGCAGAATTCATTTTTTTAAGTATGTAACTAAGTATTTACATGGTTCGTTTAATTGCAGTGTAAAATTGAATGCAAAATTAAATTAAAATTGGAGAGATAAATGTGATATATTTATTAGTTATAAAAATACCTCTTCATGAATTTATTCAAATTGTTTCAAAGATATTTTTTTAAGTACACCTAACAGTCACATGCGTAGTCCTGAACCCATATTAATAACAATTAAGTCTTGTGTCGTGGGTATCAGGAACTACGAGAGACTTATCGGTCTCACAAACACCCAGACCCGAGACCAACACTTATGGGCCTAACAAACATTTGTCTCGGTGATCGAACCCGCGGACTTTCGTTTCACAGCCGTCTAACTACGCCACGGAGGTTGTCAATAGCTTAGGTTTTTTATTTTTATTTTTTATAGCCTTTATAGGCAGACGAGCTAGCGGCCCGCCTGATGGTAAGCGGCTACCGCTCCCCATAGACCTTCGCAGTGCCAGGGGTCCAGCACAACAAAGTAGCTGCCTTCCTTAAGGAGAGTACTCTCTTTAAGCCTCGTTTGAAGAATGTGCTTCATCATAGCGCTCAGGAAACACCGATGCAGGGCCCCAAGTTAGCCTGGTGTGGACTAACGGACTTCACATAGCTACTAACAGTGGAACGGTATAATTACTGAGCTTATCACAATACAAGGCGGTCAGATCTGGGTGTAATATAATCGGTCGGCGATCGCAAGTGCGGGTAATTGCTCCACATAGCCATCGCATTCATATGACTAATTATTTTATAGGGCGTGAGGGATGAGCGATAGCGTAAAGAAAATTATCGGAGGAAAGTAGCAATTGAAAAAAGTTTTGAAAATATTGAAATTAAAGTAATTTTTACGGATTTTATCGTGGATTTGGTGTAAGTTTAGGATTTTTTTAATTCCCGATGTTTTGATTGCTTTACAGTTTTCGTGGTCACGGGGGGACCGTAAAAATAGTTTTATTTCGATGTATAACATTCGCGTAAATCTAAGAACCATTATGAAAAATATATCTTAGAAAACTCGGCTGAGATTCGTTGAATAATTTAAAAATAGGCTGAAAACAAACCTTGTGTTATCTGAGAGTTTTAAAATGGCGGCTACAATATTCCCTTTTTTATGATACTAAGGCTTGTCAAAAGCCATCAAATGAAGAATCGAATTCGATCAAAAATTAAAGACTAAAATTGTGCTATATTTTGTCTTAGCATATTTAATTTATTATTAATCATAAAATGTTTGTATACTAAGGGCTGTGACCTCTATCCTTTCTTTTCACCCACTTCGTCTTTATGGATGAGATAAACTTACCATTGACCCGCTTGCTCTTATAACACATTACATAAGAACCTTATAACTTAACCCTCCACCTAACCCTAACAAATCAATGCTTTATAAAGATAATGATGTTCCCACGCGGTCGGGAAGGCCCGCCAACCGTGAACGCGTGTTTTTAATACCGCGGTCCGTTCGACCCACAACAATTATGCCTTATTGAATTTAAACACGTTGTTATGTGTATTAAGATGTTTGAAAAAGGGTTAAATTGACGAGAGCCGCAACTTTTCATAGAAGTTGAGCCGTGTGACCAATGGATCAGCTGTAGGAAATGTTTAGAAGCAATTAATTTCTATAATTATAACTTTTTAATTACTAGCTTAATTGTAAACTTTTATCGCGTATTTTGATCCTTAGATGTTTTTTTACAAATTCTTTCTTACATGAGAAAATCTCGTACGTAAAAGCTCTTGGAATTATCGGTTTAGGCGATATGTTCAGTTAATTAGTAAAAATTATGTGTGTCATGACATAAAATATCAGTTGTAGGATTGAAAACTTCTAGTATTTTCGGATACCACACATTTTTAATACAAGTATCTTACTACTATCAGAATTATATGTAACTATTCCGTATACCTATTTAAGTAGTCGTTTTTATTTATGTTTACAAAAAATATTACCTTCAATATTTAAAATATGGTGATAATTAAAAAATAAATACATTTGGTACTTCTTTCGTGACGCAACAATAGTTCAACCGATTTCCATTACACAGATACTTACCTCGTGAGAACCATCTGTCAACACATCTTTTGATTTGATTTCAACCCGTCTGCGGTCAGTTGGTCCCACGGGATCATGTTGCGATCGGGAACTGGGTCCATGCGACCGCAACTAGCGGTTACCTCCACCTGTTTGATATAGGGTTAGAATAAGAAATGGGTTAGTTTCGAAATCACTATTTTTTAGTAGCAAAGAGCTACTTTAGTGCTGATAATGTATTTATTTATGGAAATGTATTTAGTATTGAAACAAAATAGGACTAGAAATTAAAATGCACTTTATAATAAGTGTAGTGTTGGGTGTTCTTATTTGTTTATTATTTATAATGTCACTTATATTTTCTTGTTATTTGATCCACACGTGGGTGTGCAATGCTCTATTTCAAGCCACAGTTTGAGAGCCGCTTAGGAAATAAATAATAATAAATGATTGTTCAATTATTTATAACTTTAGATGTATTGTTTTCAGTTAATTGATTTATTTCATTAGTTATAAGGTGGAAGATATTTTTTAAATTCAGTAAAGAGCCATATTTTATATTTGGCGAAAAATCTAGACATAAAAGACTTAGTGAAATTTTAATTAGCATTGAAGTTAATATTAATTTATTTTAGTCATAAGTCAAAAATGGTATCAAAAATAGACACAATTAATAAAATATAAAAAAGATACGATTGTCGCCTAGTAGCCACAGAACAAACTAAACTGTTAAATATATTTCTACTAAATAGCATAACATATAAAGTCAACTAATATTACAAAGGAAAGTTATGTTTAATTATATCTAAACGCAATTAATATCGGAAAACAGTTTGTAGCCACATCGTAAAACATATTTAAACATACTTTCGCAGTAAATAGATATTTACTAGCCACACTGCAAAACGCATCAATCAAGTAAATAAAAAAAAGTATTTGCAAAGTCTAAAATCCAGCCTACATAATTATTCATTCCCATCCACGGCTGAAGTTTAAAACTTATAAACTGCCGCGCCGAGATGCATTCTGTAATATTCATAAAAAAAGAATGTTAAGAGGTGTTCCTCAAAAGTTGGTCAACTCTCAATACCGGAGAAATTTTTATTTTCCTTTTAAACGATTTTAAAATTCGCGAAGCACGCTCGACTTTTCAAGTGCATAGTTGGAGAGGTCTTTTCAACAATATCTTGACTTGGATCTTCAAGTTTGATTCTGAGATAATCCAGGTACTTGCGACTGTATAACTTGGATTAATAAACAGAAGAACAGCTAGGGAGCTACAACTAGGGGCGTTTAATATCTCATCGCGTTTGTTTTGAAGATGCAAATGTATGGACCTGATATTTAATATGATACCAAGATGGATATTGTTAAGTATTTAATACTATTGTAAATCCATTGCTGATAGTCTACACAATTAAGCGTTTTTGTAGTATTGTATTGTATTGTATCAGCCCATATACGTCCCACTGCTGGGCACGGGCTTACTCTACAACCGAGAGAATCGATTGAGAGTGGTTAGGCCATATAGTCCACCACGCTAGCCTAGTGCAGGTTGGCGGACTTACATACCGTAGAAATTCTTTAAAATCGCTACGGTATGCAGGTTTCCTCACGATTTTTTCCTTCACGGTTAAAGTGCGTGGTGATTGACTATCAATATTATCAAATTTAGTGTAGTAATTTTACTGTCTTTGTCATCAAAATTATACCTTTTTTTTCCATAGGTTAGTAGATATTTAAATGTCTTGATTACCTGGATGAATGTACACCTCTACGTGTAGAGGTCTTAGATAATGTTGCCTGGATTAGTAAGTCTTCAGTTAATTCAATACTCAATAATTTTAAACAAATCCGGCGTTAGACCATCGGTACTAAACGTCATAAGTCATATCTTCCCAAATATTAAACCATGTTACACCAACCATAACTAGGGATCACGAAATCCCAAATACTTTAAGCTACTGTTAGGTTTAGATATAAAACCTTTAAAAATAATATGTGACATTAGTAATTTGACGGGTAATTTAGAAATGTTTAATGGATAATGGATCATGGATTATTAAAGATATTCTTTCTGATTGAGTTAATATTGGGTGAGGAGAGAATGTAAAACAAGAAGGAGCAATTTGTAAAGAGGATAAGATTGTATTGAACGGTATTGGAATAATAAATTATAATAAGTACATGAAGACTTTTAGTGGAGTAATATCTTCTGCTGAACCCCTTTACTACTAAGTTAAATTTGGGCTGCTTTTGCTGACTAAAGTAGCCCAGTGTATCAAAGTAGCTCCTTTTCGACCATCCCTACTTAAATTACTTCAAATGACTGATTCCCTTTGGAGCGTAATCCGACATCTTGAGGACCAAACGGGGTGAATAGAGATACTCCAACTCTAGTGCTTGTCAAGAGGTTTGGACACTAAGATGGTCTATTTAGCGGAAACTACGATTTACGGGGCATATAAATCTTATTGCATTCATTCGGATCTGAGGTTTAAATTGATCTTACATTAGAGATAACTGTAATGATGATTAATAATTCCAATCCTTGCTTAATAAGTAAAAATTCATTACAAAGCTAAGGTCTCGGGTTTGAATCTCAGGTCGGGCAAACTGATAATGGATATTTCTATTCATTATCAGCCCGGAGTCAGGAAGTTGTGCCCAATATGGCGGTAGGCTCGCCCCTTATCACATCATGGGACGAAATATACAATGGCGAAACGTGGCTGTCCTGGTGGCACCTCTGCCTACGCCTTTTTCTCAGAAGGTAAATATTTGTATGCCGATATTATATTTCCGCTCAAATAGACACACTTAACCGCTGTCTTTATCAGTCATTACATTTAAATTCAATAAGCATTTTACCAGCATCGACAATTTCTTCTTAAATACATTTTTTATCACTGACTATTTGGGTTCTAACCACATTTTTTGTTCACAAAATACCCTTGTTCTAAAATTCACCCCGCCAACATAATAACCCTTAACACAACTTAATTCCGACAACAATTAACGGGGCAAATTGGAAAATTTATCATTCGAAAAATGAGCTCTTTGTCGCGCCGAGTACCGAGAAATCTCATCGGAAGCTACAACTAAAAACGCAATTATAAATTCAAAAGATTTCGCCACCGAAGGGCAAGGGGGGAAGAAGGGGAGGGGAGGGAAATGAACTTCCGCCCCTGGCAGATTGTTTTGAGTTCTCGAGTTGGAAGGTTTTGTCAATCGGCCGCTCAATTACCGAAGCTTCCGACATTCGGAACTTTTTTTATAATTAATTATTTTGGTCTACGTTTTTGGATGTTTTGTTTTTGGCTTGTTTGATTAAAATTTCATTTTGTTTTTTTTTTCTTTAGATTTCTATTTTTCCATAGTGCTTACAACGCGCCTTGCTATTGACATGAAATTATCTCTCGCTGTGCGAAAAATATATATTATTATTATGCCAATCTATTCTACATCGGATTCATACATGCTGTACCCAAAACAAACGATGTAACTGATTAATAAGAATAAAATAGAAAGCCTTTCATTTCATATCCTCACATTTAGAATGGTGGTTCTTAATACTAGTAATTTTAATTGGTCTTCGAATTTCGGATGAAATTCTCCTCCATATTTCTCTATTTTGCCAATAGTTAGTTTTATTGGACTGAATCAGACCTTATCAGCCACTGCTGAGCAATCTCTCTCGAGGACCAGGAAGTCCACTGCTAAATATAGTCCCCCCCAAAGATCTCCACATCCTCCTGTTGGAAGTCTGCGTCCAGAGACTTCCTGAAACCATAACCAGGTCGTACGTCTTTGTGGGCTCCTAGGACTAAGAAATTTGCTGAGAAATATTATTTTGCTATAAATAATATGACTGCCTCGGTGGCGTAGTTGTATTACGGTACGGTTACAAAGCTGAGGTCTCGGGTTCGAGTCCCGGGACGGGCAAAGTGATATTGGATTTTTCTATTCATTATCAGCCCGGAGTCAGGAATTTGTGCCCGATATGGCGATAGGCTCGCCCCCTATCACATCGTGGGACGAAACATACAAGGCGAAATGTGGGTGTCCTGGTGGCGCCTCTGCCTACCCCTTCGGGGATAAAGGCGTGAGTTTATGTATGTATGTATGTATAAATATCTAATATATTTTGTTTGTTTCAGAACAAGCGGCAGGATGTCGGAAAACGCTTTGTCGTTCAAAGCAGATACTTCTGATAATAAAGCGCGGTATACTTGCGAAGCGAAGAATGTCATGATAAGCAACACTCTGAAGGCAGAGATAGACTTGACTGTTCTGTGTAAGTATTTCCTCTTTGATAATTTGTACAATCTTTGGGATGAAAAATAATAAATTGATAATTTCGTCGAATATTTTAAGAGTTGTTGAAGTAGAGGAAATGTGAAGTTCTAGGTTCGATTCCCAGGTGGAACAATTTTATTGGGAATTATTAGATAACCAAAATAATTTATGTAAAACATTGTGAAATTAAAATCCTAAAGACCCCGAGTAGTATAAATTACATATTCCAAAAAAAATCCCCTCAAAAATAACCCCCAACCGCCATTACCAAAAACCACCCCTGCCATTAATACTAAACTCCAAAAAACAAGCCAACCCAATTTGCAACAAAAAGGTCCGACCTACATCGAACCCCGCTCGGCGCACTCTCGGTCTCTTTGACCGGCCGAGCATGCGGGTCATGCTCCAGTGACTCCTGCAGGACCACTCCCGCTACCTGTTTCTTTGTAAATAAACAATGAGGTGGATTGGGAGTTGAGACTCCGAATGTAGGTTACGAGAGACAGCGATTTTTAATATAAAATAAATAATAATAAATAAATACACCCAACAATCACATACATAGTCCTGATCCCACACTAAGATCGAATCTTGTGTCGTGGGTATCAGGAACTATGAGAGACTTTTCGGTCTCACAAACACCCAGACCCAGAATATGTCTATGGCATTTATACTGCAAATGATTTTTCCGATTTTCAAAACTGAAACATTGTCGATATTGATATCTGAATGAATTTAAACTACATATATGCAATAAAACGTAATGTCTATATAAGTACATATACATAATGGCAATAAAAAACAATATAATTTCCCAATAAAAAAACACCATGCATTATCAAAAAAAATATATTAAACATAAAAATATTATTTAATAACGGCTATCAGCTTCCTCTAATTTTTAGATTCAATTTTTATTTTATATAATTCAATCACAAAATTTCTTACACCTGAACTACACCTAAGATAAAAGACACCTAACTACATACATTATTTCTTTAGTACTCTTTACGAGATCCTATGTTCTACTTTTCTCTCTCTATCTTAAAAAAACTTTAAAAATATGTCCCATCCTACCTTATATTTCTCAAAGACTAAACGAGGTCTTTTTGCCGGCCCTCCTGATAACGTTATGTTATCAAAGGATTATAGGACGTTGAAACCCGGCGCCAAACTAAATTCACATCAAAGAGCAGCGGAATTCTCCGAGTATCGCATTTAAACGTTATTTCGTTAAATTGAAAGGAACTTGAGGTGTAATAGATATGTTGTTTGAATGTAAATAAATATTTGAATAAATAATTTATACTGCTATATGTATTTAAAATGGACTAGAAAACAGTAAAAAATATCTAGCGCCATAAACAATTGTAATAATATAGTTTTATCGCGTAATTTGCTCGATATTATCCTCCTATTATGTCTCTTGTTCATCAACAACTTAATATAGTTTATATGCAAAATCTTAACGGCCTTATTCATAGACAGATTTAAAACCTATTTTAGCTATCGAATGTTTTGTCTCTTTCGATCGACTTTAGAATACAAAACAATCGAAGACCAAAAGTTTGAAATCTATCTATGAGTAAGGCTATAAATGTTTTACAAAGATTCAGTGAGAGATTTGACAACCCCAATGTTTGATAAGCAAATAGGTACTATAATGTTTATTCATAGTTTATTTTAAAAAATAGAATTATAAAATCAAATGACAGCCTCCGTGACCCAGTTGGTTAGATACCGCCTGTGAAACTAGAGGCCGCGGGTTCGATCCCCGCACCGAAACAAATGTTTGTGTGATCCACAGGTATTTGTTCCAGGTCTGGGTGTTTGTGAGACCGAAAAGTCTCTCGTAGTTTCTGATACTCACGACATAAGACTCAATCTTAGTATGTAACTTTGTATGTTACTGTTGGGCGTATTTTATTTTATTTTATTAAAATTGGCACAATATAAATAGTTTCCCTAAATACAAAAAACTTTACACCGAGTATCAAAAAACAAACACACATGACTACTGCGTCACAACGTACATCGATGACGTCACCGTTGATCGGTCTTGTTTTGCTCATAATACCACTGATTCAAGGATTTCACTGGGGGTCCTTTGTGACGAGTCCTTGAGACGACCCCGCCTAATTACGTCTATTTTACCTTTATTTACGTTCTTTGAAACTGTGTCATTCGGTTTTTTATTAGTTAGGTAGTCAAGGTGAGGTTTTTAGCTAGTTTTGTAAAGGTATATAGATTGGTAATTTGTAGTCTACAAGATGGACGGAAAATGGAATAAAAGTTGCAAGAATTCGCTGAATGAATTCCTTCCAACAAGTTGCTTTCGTTGATTACGTTATTTAAATAATGATAATGATGCTTATATACAATATGTCGGGCCGGTTTAATGTAAAGTTTAAATGTTTCACAAAAATATTGTTAAAGCAATTATAAATAGGAATCGTGAGGAAACCTGCATACCGTAGCGATTTTAAAGAATTTCTACGGTATGTAAGTCCGCCAACCCGTACTAGGCCAGCGTGGTGGACTATATGGCCTAACCACTCTCAATCGATTCTCTCGATTGTAGAGTAGGCCCGTGCCCTGCAGTGGGACGTATATGGGCTGATATAGGATACAAGATAATTATAAATAAGCCCTAAGAAATCTACGGGTAGTTGAAGAAGTAATATTATTACAATAGACCCGGTTGTGGTTCTATTTCCATACCCACAGTTAGAGTAGTGGTGGGAGCATGACAGCTTGCAATACAAACCGCCTCGGAACCGAGGACGAAGCATTCAACATTCAGTATTCGCCAGAGAAACACTGGTGTCCGCGCGTTGCCTTTAAAAAGTACCAAGGTGTCGAAGTTATTCGGATAAGTCCTTTATCCGTTAATTAAAACGTCTCGTCATAGCAATAATTAATAAATAATTAATAATAAACGAAGATAGACCAGTGCCGTTATCACTCGTCTGGTTCAATGAAATTAACACATGGTTTTATTATCCCGTCATACATAATATAAGTTAGAAACGGTAGGAACTTATGAGATGAAGTTCATACATACACGCCTAAATTACTTTTGTCGTAAAGACACGAATTTACTCATAATTAATTATCTCTGATTTGACGGTAAATTAAATTACTACAGAACCATCCACAGAGTTCCCCTCAACTATTTCAAAATTTATCAACCTGTATAAATCCAATGTAGTCATGAAACGCCTTTTTCTCTTTACGGACCAACCCACCTCCGAAGGGGCCCCTAACCCCTCCATCAATCATATACAACACCAGGAGCTAACTTTCACATCCTCGAATTCGAATCCTAACATTTTTTTATTCCGCAGTCGCACCATCACACGTAACTATCTCCGGCCCATCAGAAGCCAGGGTTGGAGATCCAGTGCCCTTGACTTGCAGTACAGCACCTTCCAACCCCGCGGCAGACATCAAGTGGCTGGTCTCCGGGAAACACCACAAGGAATCTAGCAACCGGACTGTTATATCCCCTGAAGGTGAGGTGTCGAAGCGATTTTTTTTTATCCTCTATTGCACCTTAAAGAAAAAGAATTACAATGAAATAATATAAAAAAGAGAAAGTACAAGAGGCGGCCTTATCACACTGGGCAATTTCTTCCAGGCAACCTTGGGATGGATATAAACACAGGAGAATGAGAGGGCAGTCAAGGAGTAAAGAATAATTTTAGAAGCAGTAACTATATTTTTGGTGCTATGTTTAAGAAAGTTCTTTTATAGACGGTACTGATACTTCTGGAGTCAGGGTTAGGGTTAAGTAAGTTGGTATAAGTCGTTAGGTCTAAAGTACAAAAACCTCGATCGGGGTAGGACTACTGCATCACAGAATACCAACGTGAAATAAGACAGCTTTCACATAATGACTATTTATAACTGCACTACGCAGGCTGTAGTCTTACTGCTTAATTTTACTTCTAATTTTTTACTCCGAACGTCAGCGAGGCCAGCGCTAAGATTCTTATTTTTACCATTATAAAATGATTCAACTTATCATATTTTTACAAGCATCACCGTCTCGTCACTTCTTTCATGAGTAGGTTTACTATCAGCCTTCTTGTCATCAGCTCTTTCAGCAATAGGTTTTTAGTCCACCAAGCTGGCTCAGTTCTAGCGCTAACCAGGCATAGCTTTCCCATGTTGATAGCTTTGATAATGAGTTTTTATAGTCCACCACAGTCCCTGGTTCCATTACCAAGTCAGTCCAACCATCCACTGTATCTATATCTATATCAGCCCATATACGTCCCACTGCAGGTCACAGGCCTACTCTACAATCGAGGGTATCGATTGAGAGTGGTTAGGTCATATAGTCCACCACACTGGCCTAGTGCGGGTTGGCGGACTTACATACCGTAGAAATTCTTTAAAATCCCTACGGTATGCAGGTTTCCTCACGGTGTTTTTCCTTCACCGTTAAAGTGCGTGGTGATTGACTATCAATACACACATAACTCCGAAAAGTCAGAGGTGTGCCCTGGGATTTGAATCCGCGACCACCGTGAACATGTAGGCAGCCGCGTCTGGTCCGTTACCAACAGGCCACCACGCACTTCATCCACTGTATCCACTGTAGCTATAATATTAATCATATTTTTTCTGCAGGAGGCTGGATCACAACATCCAACATCACAGTAATCGTGGAGCCCAACAGAAGGTCCATCGTCGTAGTCTGCCACGGCATCAACGGGCAGCTCACTGAGAATGTGGTGGCTACACACACTATCAACGTGTTATGTGAGTAGTATTTATTTATTTATTTAAATCTTTATTCTACACTCAAAAATAACATACAGAAACAGAGAAAACAAAAAAGTTCAAATGGCGGTCTTATCGTAAAAAGCAATGTCTTACAGACAACCATGGGATGGATTTAAAAGAAGGAGAAAGAGAGGGCAGTGTAAAAAAATAATAATAATAAAGAATGGAAGCTCAATAAAACTAATTAAACATATAAAATACAAAGACAGTACATACATACATACATATATAAATTTATACAGGGTATATCAAGACCGCGACCGAAAACGAAGCGAGGTGGTAGTATTAGTGACTTCAGACACAATGCAAGTGAAAATTTTGCAAAAAAAATCGACTACTTCTTTTTTGTAATTTTTTACTTATCGTCGTATTTGGGTGATATATACATGGTTTTCCTAAAATAAAGATGTACACCTCTTTATTTCACACAATGGTACGTAAGGTTTTAAATTAGTATTTTCGCAAAAACTAGGTATTTACCACCCAAACACGATGATTTTTTTTAATTTCTAAAAAAATCTGTCAATGTTTTGGCGAAATTTTTATTTGCATCGTGTATGTAACCAATAAAACTACCACCTGTCTTCGTTTTCGGTCGCAGTCTTGATATACCCGGTATAAAAATTGTAAAGAGAATTCCGATGATGTCTGTTTTTAATATTAAGAAGAATTATTGATTAAGTTGAGGATTGTGAAGAAAGAGGTATAGATATGTTGTGTGGTAGGAGGTAATTAATTGTTAGATTTCGATACTGCAGTGTTGTATGCATACACTAATTACTGCATATTCAAAATCAATGTTGTCTAAGCACCAATAACTATATTTATATTTATCTTTACACGTCAACTGAAAGAAACATAATTTATTTGGTTAGTTCACCAAGAAATTTTAAATCAATGAAAATAGCAGTTTTATCTTAATTTTTTAACAACAGCGTATAATTTTAATTCGTTAAATTAATCCAATTGTCAGACATATTCTTGACCACTAAATAAGTTGCGTGTCTATGACTTTTATGAAGAAGTACAATTAATAACTGCCTCGGTGGCGTAGTTGTACTATGATACGATTACAAAGCTGAGGTCTCGGGTTCGAATCCCGGGTCGGGCAAAGTGATATTGGGTTTGTTAGGAATTTGTGCCCGATATGGCGATAGGCTCGCCCCCTATCACATCAAGGGACGGAACATACAAGGTGAAATGTGGGTGTCCTGGTGGCGTCTCTGCCTACCCCTTCTGGGATAAAGGCGTGAGTCTATGTACGTATGTATGTATGTACAATTAATGCCTTTCAAAAAACATATAGAATCAAAAACATAGCTACCCTCTTGGCTTTCCATTCCAATCTTTCACCACCAAATCACAAAACACGTAATGTTCCATGATTCTACAGTGTATATATTTTCCCCATCATAATTCTGGCTTCCGTTCGACGTAATAAGTAGGTTAACGGGAGATGAGCCGAAATCTAATCTCTGTAACCCATCAAAGGGTTTCATATCATTATGCAATATAATATGAGGCTTAGGCCGGGATCAAGTGTACACGAAATTTACTCAATATATCTGCATCAATGTTCGATAGATTTTAACTTAACTATGAGTTTGATACATTCATAAGCTGGGAGAAGAATATTTCTATCGAATAAGCGATGGAAACCTGTGACTCAGAAGCGTTTCGGCTTTAGCGTTTTGTTTTTATTGCGATGCATGGCCCCGTCATAGTGTCTCAGAAGCGTTTCGGTTTTTTTAAATTTTTATTGCTATGCATGATGAGACGAGCATGCCATTCGCCTGATGGTAAGCGATACGACCGCTCATGGACAATAGCAAAACCAAACAACACCATGAATTACAAAGCAATGCTTGGCATTCCACTGCGCTCGCCATCTTAAGACATAAGATTTTAAGTCTCATTATGTCCAGTAGTTTTGGTTTTCTACAGTTTCGTTTATCTATTTATTACCTGTTTGGTTAAGAAGTGCCAGAAAAACCAATATCGACATTTCTTAAATAGTTTTTGTTGCTCATAAAAAAGCTCGTAAGTTATAAAGCTATAAATAAATACATCCAACAGTCATATACATAGTCCTGACCCTAAAAATTAAGTTCTTGTATCTTTATTTTATAAAGTCACCTTGATTTAGCCAATAATGTTGGAAAATTTTATGTACGCTATAATTGTCTTATGTATCAGAAATATTTAATTTAACATTAATAGCACTATTTAAAGTCTAAATATATAAGATGTACCAGTACTTAATAAAAAAAAGATCAATTAAGTCTTATGTCGTGGGTATCAGAACTACGAGATACTTTTCAGTCTCACAAACACACAGACCCGACACAAATACTTGTGAACCTCACAAACATTTGTCTCGGTGCGGGGATCGAACCCGCGGCCTCTCGTCAGCCAGCGTCTAACCAACAACGGCTATTTACTTAGTCAGCGGTGCCATATGCACAGTCCCTTACAGCTTGCCGATCAAATATATTCAGATCACGGCAGGGTCGCGCCGAGTTACTCATCCCCTTATACAGACACGGAATCCTTTAAACAACCACCCTGCACGCAGTCTTTATGAGGGTAAAGTTATGTTGATAAATTTTTGATGAATTTGTGGAATATTTTATTTGGTTTTGGTAAAATTAGGCAAGTTTCGATCTGATTGACTGATGATGGTAATACAATTTGGATCGGTTTAAAATATGGCGAATTATTTATTAATTAACAATGATATTTGAGAAATATAATATGTAACGTTGAATAGCGCTTAAGAAAGTACTCTTAAAGTTTTTGACCTTTTAAATCTCAGCTTATTTAATGAAAACCGTCTATCTTTCTTTCTTTGTAACAAGCTTGACCCTTTTTTTACATTAAATATGTTATGTAGGGTGTATCTTGATTTATATACTTTACTATATACTTATACTTTTATACTTAGAATCGAAGATGCGACTTCACACTTCGCAGTACGGTTTTCTACTAAGATATCGCAATATCATTGCTATGTCAAAATAGAAGTTTAATATAAAGTAATAATTAGATTCAATGCATACACCAAACTCGTTATAATTGAAAAAGTTTAACACGTAAAGATAACATCTAAATTTAAACTGGTTTAATTAACAAATATGTAATTGAGTTTCCTAAATTGTATTGTCAAATTATGCGAAAATTTCGTAAATTGTATTTAAGTTGTATTCATTTTTCGCAGTCGTAATTTTTACTATCTAGTATGCGGTCCGATAATGTGACTGCGGTATCCGAGCAGTTAGTGAAATAAAAGTGGATAATCCGGATACTGAACATTGCCGGCTATTCGTCATCTCGACTTTATTTTACTTTTTCTCTTTCTCCTTATGTCTTACCGCTGTACAAATTCGTATCAATCAAAATATTTTCTTTCCTTCTTTTTTCTTTTGAGTCATTTAAAAACAAGCTAAGACCTTGAAATAAAACTAATTTCTAGGATTTTATCGCGATTTGGTTTAATTTTTACATTTTTTAACAGTCCCGTCAGTCCGCCCCGTGACCACGAAAGCTGTAAAGCAATCGAAACGTCGTGAAGTATTAAAAATAAAAAATAAACCATATAAAATATAAAATCCGTATTTTTTTTTATTTCGATGTGTAACATTCGCGTAAATCTAAGAAACCACTATGCAAGCTAAGACCTCTTATTTAGGTTACTTGATCTGTCAAAGCTCATTCCCTCCCTAATTCCGCGTACGTTCCCCGCTCATTTCGTAGTGATGACGGATCGACGGGGCGACTGCACCTGACTGCCTGTCAGAGTATAATTGAAAATATGTTGAGGAATTCTTGCTTTCACACTGTTGTTTATATGACGTTGGTTTTTGTTGATGTAGCTTGTGTTTTGGAGTCAGTATTGGTAGTGTCTTTAAAGGATTGTCGTGTGCAAATTTCAATTTTAACTATGTAGTTAATTTGATTATAAATCGTCGATCGTATGATTGACGTTCGGTTTCTATAATCTATCTATCTATAACAAGAAATTTCATTTGACATTTCGATGCATTTTATATTTCAGCTAACCAAGATAGAGAAATATAAATATGATGGATACATTTATAGGTAGCTAGGTATGATAAATGTATAGGTCTGCTTATTTATTGAAGCGTAGAATTGTGTCGACATAGTATTGGTAACTATTTTAATCTATGTTTCTATATAAATCCAAAATATTATGAAGTACTTATTTACTCAGGTATAAAAAACTTTATATTTAATGGTAATCGCATTACCATCCAGATATCTTCACTGTTTGTCCAAATCGTTGACTGCATGTTATGCTTCTGGCCCAATTTCCCAAACTAACTTCATTGAATATAACTGAGTCATAGAAGTTAAAATATCCTAGTAAATACTAGAAAAAGCTTGAATTTTGCAAAACAAGCGAACTATACCGGTTAGCGAACACTGGGCCGGCCGACATCCTGTCTGGCGAATTATCATAAAATTTACCGGAACCGGAAACGCGAGCAACATGGCGGCCGTAGGGTTCCGCACGTAAAAACTAATTGAACCCTTTTAATAGTATTTTGACTAGTGTTGTTTTCCCTTTTATGTAAATTCACGCTTGTAAGCCTTAAAGAGAATAATCGTAACAGCCTGAAATTTAGATTACCGTATGCAAAAATAGAAAAAAAGCCTGTTTAAAACTATACACAAGCTAACTCGGAAATCCGACACACTCGCGAAGGTCACTATAAAGAGATTCAGAACCTGTGAATTTTGAAATAAACTTACTTCAAAGGACTTACTAAATAGAAAAATCGAGATACCAAAACTATAACATTTTTTTTATGAAACTTTCTTCTCTAGTTGAACTTTCATAGAAACCCTATAAAACTACTGTAAAAATATCCTGAATAATACATTTTATTGCAGACCCTAACTTTATTAACAGTCATCAGGAATAAAAAGGTAGATGCGGAACCCATAACCATGATTCACGTTAAACCCGTTTTTTCCACTAGCTTTAAGCCATAAACTTGTAGTAGGCTTAACCTGCTAAAGCGCTCTGGATCTTCCGTCCCGCTCGCACTCGCGCTAAGTGTTTTTTGTCCTTCTTCAATTTAGGTTTAAAATAAATAGCAATGCAGAAACGCGGAATTGAGTGATGCGGGAGAGCGATGAGGGAATTTGTTAGTGTTGTTTTATTAAATTACATACATAAACTCACGCATTTATCCCCGAAGGGGTAGGCAGAGGCGCCACCAGGACGCCCACATTTCGCCTTGTATGTTCCGTCCCACGATGTGATAGGGGGCGAGTTTATCGCCATATCGGGCACAAATTCCTAACTCCGGGCGATAATGAATAGAAAAATCCAATATCACTTTGCCCGACCCGGGACTCGAACCCGAGACCTCAGCTTTGTAACCGTACCGTAATACAACTACGCCACCGAGGCAGTATTTATTAGATTATGTTATGAGTAAGTGGTGGCCTGATGGTATACGGACCAGATGCGCCTGCCAACATTTTCATGGTGGTCGCGGGTTCAAATCCGTATTGAAGGTCAATCACCACGCACTATAACAGTGAAGGAAGCCCTCGTGAGGCAACCTGCATGCCATAGCGACTCGGAGGAGAAAATCTCAATATGTCCAGTAGTTACTCTGGCTGCAATCTCCTTCAAACCGGAACACAACAGTGCATTTACACTGCTGTTTGGCGGGATAAAGACATTGCGGTGATACCTATCCAGGCGGCCTCTCACATATGAGAGACCTACCATCAGTAACTAATGAATACAACCCCAAAATTTGTAGCAATTGTTAAACTCAAGTATTATGTGATATTTCCATCACCAAAATTGAAAGCCTACAAGTGACAAATTACATCCCATCAAATTATCACTTGGCCTTATTCCCGACATTTTTCCGGTAAAAAGGGGAGACGGGGGCTCACGTGCACCTCATTAAAGTAATGAATCGGCGGACGCCGCGCGAATTAATTGTATGTTGGTAAACTCGAGTGGACCGCTCTGGACCAAGGGTAGGTAGGGATGACGAGGGGAGAAAAAAATGTATATTTTAATTATTTCGGGAGATATTGCGTTTCGTTTGTTTCGTGTGCTGTAGCGGGTTTTGTTAAAGTTTTAGAATAAATAACTAATAATGAACAATGTAGAGCTGAAAAAAAAACCTTAAACATTTCGTTGCTGAAATAAATCGCGAAATTCGTAAAACACGTAAAAAAATCGATGCTAACTTAATTGTAGGCTAACTTAAAGAGTTATAATACAAATCGCTAAAACATAGTAGTTTCTGTGAATTTTACATAGATACATACATAAACTCACGCCTTTATCCCCGAAGGGGTAGGCAGAGGCGCAAACAGGACACCCACATTTCGCCTTGTATGTTCCGTCCCACGATGTGATAGGGGGCGAGCCTATCGCCATATCGGGCACAAATTCCTGACTCCGGACTGATAATGAATAGAAAAATCCAATATCCCTTTGCCCGACCCGGGACTCGAACCCGAGACCTCAGCTTTGTAACCGTACCGTAATACAACTACGCCACCGAGGCAGTCTGTGAATTTTGACAGAATAAAATGAATTTAGTTTATCTACTAAAACTATTATAGAAAAAATGTAGCCAAATACTTATACTAAATCCTTTGCTGCTACAAAAACAAAATTCATAACTTATCGACACTTACCAACAAATAAAAAAGGATGAGTTTTTTAACATTCCAGCTCGAATATATCGTCAACCCTGCGACGCACAGATGGCAGCTTCATTAATATATGCAGGGCTTTTTTAAGGGTTGTTGGGGCGCAGTATGGCTGTGTTTGAAGAACTGTTCGATTTTATTTATTGCTGTTAACAATGCAAATAAAATACATAAGTTCATGCCTGAGAGGGTAGATAGAATTGTCAGTAGTATTATTATTTATAATATGAGATTGTCAATTATATACCTTTTGTTACACCAATGGTCGTAGTTTTTGGTACACGACACAAGACTCGATCTTAGTGTGGACTCAGGACTATGTATGTGACTGTTGGGTGTATTATTTATTTGTCAGCCTCTGTGGCGCAGTTGGTTAGACGCCTGTGAAACAAGAGGCCGCATTATCAGTCCCCGCACCGAAACAAATATTTGTGTACACACAGGTATTTGTTTCGGGTCTGGGTGTTTGTCGACCGAAAAGTCTCTCGTAGTTTCTGATACCCGACACAAAAATCGATCTTAGTGTGAGGTCAGGACTATGTATGTGACTGTTGGGTGTATTTATTTATATTTATCTCGTATTATTCTCGCTTCTCACTGGCCGATGTATGACGGTAGTCCTACACACCTCAGAAGCTTCATATATACAAGTATATACATCAGTAGATCATATCAACATAGCATATCAATGTCGGCAGTAATTTGTCATGGTTTGCTCGTGGCCGTCGCGGGCGCGGCGATTAAAGCTAGTGTTTATATTGATCTAGTCTAGCTAATAGACTCGTTTGCTTGCGGTCTGTCTACATTACACGCATTAGTGTAAACAGGGCTGTGACTCTTAGACAAATTAACTGTGGTTATGTCATAAAAAATATAAACTAATGTATGAAGTTGTATTGTTTGCGGATACGTCATTGACATTTAAAATTTAAAAGACAACAATTAAATTTGATGAAGTAAACAGTGCTCTTCGTGAAGTTTATTTATTTATTTTTATTTATTTTACTTTTATTCTTTATTGCACAAAATAAAATATAACAATAGGTATATAGAGACAACGAAACAACAAAGTACAAAGGCAATCTCTACTAGACAACCATTGGAGGGATTTATGAGAAGGAGAAAGAAGTCAGTTGAAGAGTTGTACACTGGTTTAATATTAATAATTTATTGTTCAATGCTAAGAAAACTAAATGTATTAAATTCACAGCTATAGTAGCAGAAATTAACGATTCAAAAGATCTTGTAAAAGACTATTTGAATAAAGAATATTTTTATATGATGTGATTTGATTTAAAAAGCTGATGAGTTTGTTTGTTTGTACGCGATAATCTCTGAAACTATTCGTTCAAATTTAAAAATAAAATGGCGTTTGATAGCATAATTATCGAGGAAGGCTATAAGCTATATAACATCACGCTATAACCTATAGGAGGTGAGTATTAATGAAAAGTGTTGCAAAAACCATTTCCCCGTCAAAAAGTATCAGCAGGTGGAGCTGGACTCGGCCTCTAGTCTCATACAAGTTGCTTGGTCCATAAAACTTTAGCAATAGGCTTTATACCATCACATTTTACGGCAATAAGTTCAGCAAGTATTGTTTATCTCTTCGGAGATGTAAGCCTGTTTTTAAGTGACGTAGCTATTTTGCAGTTACTCCCATAATGGCTCACAGAAAACTGAACTGAAGCGACGGCTTTAATATCGTATTTAGGTCGATGAGTAATATTTCCAAGGTGCCTTTTCTGTTCCCTTACTTCTTTCTTCCCTTCTCCTCCCATTTTGAAAGGCTAGTAACGACCTACAAACCGTCCATGGGCTACAGTAATCCTCCTATAATGCAAAGTCTTCTCTAAAGACAACAAAAGTTCGGTATTTAGTGGGCTTATCAAAATCCGAGACTTTTAAGCCAGGTGTTAGACTTTCGAGCCAAGGTTGTCAAGCCGAAAGGTCGTCACCCCGAATATGAACCCAGGACCGAAACAAAGACTTGAGTTAACATGCTGATACGGCCGCGCTGAAAATTACACACACATGTTATGCGATACGGGTGTCGTGTGAATGCTGATTATTAACGCGGGGCTACGAAACCAGCTGTTTTGGGGACGCTAAACGCTGCCGCTTGTGAAAAAAAAAGTAGCACAACTACCCAGTCCTAATATTCATTGGGAATACGTCGTCGACAAATCTAGTATTTACAAGTAGGCGATGTTTTTAAACGTGTTTTAGTAGATTTAATTGTTGTTATTGTTATTAACTTTAATATCGTTGGCATTTGCAAGCGAGATCAATTGTTGAACGAATTTTTGAGCCCTAAATTACACGTCAGTAGTTTACCATGAAGACATATTTATATGTAACCAATGTATAATACCTCATTACGAAAGCTCCGAGACGTAGTCGGTTCATCCAGCTGAGAAAGCAGTGACCGCGCATTGAATTTCCTGACCGAAAAAAATATTGAGTCGTTCACAAATATTTGTATCGCGTTAAGGTGTTATAAGACCAAAATGTATGTTATAGTTTATGATACCCACGACACATGACTTGATATCTTACTGCAAGGTTAGGACTATGTGAGTGACAATTAGGCGTATTTTTTCGCAATCAGCCCACACCACCCGCTCTCGCTATCGACTTTAAAACCTCGCTTTCTGAGGCCCAACGCAAAAGCGTACGTGACACGAATAAACCGTCCGACAGTAGACGATACCGTAAACTGCATTTATTAAGAAAATCTCGGCTAATTCCACATTGTAACCTTTGACCCCTGACCGGGTCGCGTGACCCTCCAATTGCAGTTATAATATAAATTGGAGTAAGTTTATGAGTTATTTTAAAGTACTTTTGGGTTTTTATGAGAAATGTTTGATGTTTGTTTCTGAGGGAATATAGAAATAATTATTAAGGGTCCATATTTGACTGCCTCCGTGGCGCAGTTGGTTAGACGCCGGTTGTGAAACGAGAGGCCGCGGGTTCGATCCAGCGGCGTGCATAGGATTATGACACTGGGTATGCGGCGGAGTACTAGGTCACAAAAAAAATCATTTAAATAGATTTTTAGCATAGCCACAGCCACGCGACGGATCCCTAAGTCGGAAACCATTCCAACAGAACAAGTCTTAGATGTACTACTATTCATGTACATCTTCTACGGCAACGCAGATAAAACAGCGATCGATCGTCGCGGCGGAAGAAATTCTAATAAGTAAAATAATAAGCTAAAATAATAGTTATACGTTTCATAACTTTATCATGAAACTTTCGAGTTACATTCCCTTTTTGCTGGTATAATTACCTGGTATAATTAACTCGGGCACACACCTACCTTTAGACACAATTTGAATCTTTTCACTGAATCACAACTGTGAGAACTTGTTATTTTTAATAAACAAACATTTTCAACACAAACCTCACAATCAAATAACATTTTAAAAAAATCAACAAACGCACTAGTAAAAGCATATCACTACAATTATTATAGAAACTCAGTAATAAACTGTTAAATGTGCACACTTTAAATGTTAAAATAAAAAATCTTATAATTATGAAAACTATAAATAAACTGGCGCAAACAAAATAGTAAACAATGCTTATCACATGAAAAAAACAAAATCAAAAATGGCCCCCGCGAAACACAAAACATTTCTGCTATTTAAACAAATAAAACCTTACTAAACAAAAATGCATAATGTGCATACGTGATGTACTAGATTTCCGTCTATTATTTTTACTCGGGTTATAGGCAACGAACATTTCCGATTACTCCCGACAACTGCCGAACTTCCGTAGCCTGCCGCTGGAGTTGGTTTCATTTCAGCCAATGCGGCTTTCGATATTCATGGGTGTGTGCGTTTGCGAACCGTGCACGGACACCAAAATTACTACACACATACGAACAAATCTCCTGCGGGACGCGGCGGCATGAGTTGGTTGATTAGGTACATTATTTTGCAGCGCTATTGCTATTTATAAAATATTAGGCGTTTTTAATTTATTATATTTTGTTTATTCATTTATTTACTATTAATTAAAGTCATCTAAAACGTAAGAACGTTTTATTAAAATATCTGTGAATGGCAAGTAAAGCACTGCATTTCTGCCTACAAGGAGCGCACGCCCCTGGTTCGATCCCCGCACTGAAATAAATGTTTGTAAGGCCCACAAGCATTTGTCTCGGGTGTGGGTGTTTGTGAGAGCGAAAAGTCTTACGTAGCTTCGGATTCACGACACAAGATTTCATTGATCTTAATGTGGGGTCAGGACTATGTATGCAGTGGCGGCGTAAAGGGGGGGCGATGGGGGCGGTCCGCCCCGGGTACCAAGCACCAAGGGGGTGACAACCCGACAAGCGACAACAAACCAACAAACGAAGAGCGTGGACCACGATCGTACGATCGTGGGCGAAACGATCCTGCCGCTGCCTATAAAGAAGGAGTACCTTTTTTTTTTTTTTTTTTACTCCTTCAAATAAAACAACAACAATAAAGACTGATCTTATACGAGCACGAAAAGTCCGGAATAAGCATGTATAGTTTAGGTATATTTTAGGTAGGGGTGCTCAATACGAAACCGCCCGGGGTGCTCAATACGAAACCGCCCAGGGTGCCAACCTACCTTACGCCGCCACTGTATGTATGTGACTGTTGGGTGTATTTATTATTTATTATCGATTCGATTTTCAGTACTTAATAAGGTTACTTTCTAGGATGGTTTTCTTAGACGGATAGGGTGAATCTTTTTAGTAATTTATGAGGTTAATTTATAGTACGGTTTTCTTTGATAAGTAACTAGAAGGCTCTTAACAGGTGTTGTGGATATAAAATAGATGTGACTGTCCCCTCACTCGATACAATATCAATCTATTGGTATAAAATAAATAGGCAGAACCGGAAATAATACATAATGACGTATGTCACTTAGACGGCTTTTCCAGAAATGTGTATTGTAAGAATACGTAAATATATTTGACATAAAAATACAAAAAAAAAACAAACACAACTTCAATGAAATCAGTAAAAAGAAATAAAATAATTAAAGGCGACCCGGTCCAATACAAAAACACACGGGCAACTAAAAACACTCTTCGAAATTGATTGTGAAAAATATTATTTTATGCATCGTAGTAATTTTTATTGGAATTCGTTGTATTTTTACACAATATAACAATAAAAAGCTGTCATTGGTCTTTTGACAATGTGTTTGAACCGCGAACCTAGGTCCTGGGTTCAAATCCCAGGTCGGCCAGTTTACATTGAGAGAGGTCTTCGGTAGGTGAAATCTAATATGAGCTACTTCTGCCCACCTTCTCTATTCAGGGGTGATGGATGCAGGTTGTGTTTCAAAATTCTACGTATATAAGTAAATTATTTAATTTTTTTTAATTAATCGCGAATCTTTTATTAAAATAAAATATTTTAGAAACGTTATACATTTTCTCTAATTTCATTGTAATTTATGTGACCGTGGTCGGATCAAATTATACCTCTTGACTGCGTTTAATGAGCTCATGTACTCAACCTTTTATTATTTACCCTCAGAGATTTGACATTTAATGAACGAAAATAGAGCGCACATTATTTGTACACATTATTTTTACTTTTAAAATATGTTGCAGATAATTACATTTTTGCGTTAAGGATTTTTATTACGCGTCTAGACAAGTTGTTTATTTTTATGTTCGGTATGAATACGAGTATGTTTTGTTCGGAGTCATATGTGTATTGATTGTCAATCACCACGCACTATAACGGTGAAGGAAAACATCGTGAGGAAACCTGCATACCGTGGCGATTTTAAATAATTTCTGCGGTATTTAAAGTCCGCCAAAATTAGTAAACATCCCATCGTATAAATTATAAATCCTTAAATCCATATTCATAGATTTAAAATCTCTTTAGCTAGTAATGGAATGTTATGTCCCTTTCGAATGACTTTAGATTCAGTTTGAGCGAAGAAGACAAAACATTCGATAATAGATTTTAAATCTATCTATGTATAAGGCCATTAAACTAAAACAAAAACACCTAAAATAATACCAAAAGGTCATTATTCAGGCGAAAGTTAAACGCAGTCGAAATTATTTCGCTGATTTCCACGGAAAATATACAAAAAGTGAAATGGCGCCATAAACTAGATAGCTGGACGCTTAACCTCGAACGAGGGTTGTCTGCAAGTCGCCATTTTTTCGCCCTACCCGCAAAAATGTTTAGTATTGTTTCGCTTTTTTTGCGAACAAAATTCTTGCAACTAATAAATAAGTAGAATGAGGAATATTTTAAAGTAGTTTTGTTTGGGTGGAATTTCGCTTTTACGTATTTTTATTTTTATATTTGAATACATCGCGACATATTATCATTGTGTTGCTTTTCGGGTTCAGCCTCTATATATATATACCGGGTATATCTAGACTGCGACCGAAAACAAAGCAAAGTGATTTTGGACACAATGTAGCTAAAAATTTCGAAAATACCGACGATTTTTTTTTTAATTTTACCTGTCCCCCTTTTTGGGTGGTAAATACGCAATTTTTCCTATAATAATAACGTACACCCTTTTATCTTAGAAGGCCGGCATAATTGTGTCGACTGGCGAGAGTTAAATAAATAGTTGTGCTTCCTTTCTCAGAAGGCTGTGCTTACCAAGAGGTGCATTGCAGTAATTTTGTCGTATCTGTATCTCTATAAAACATAATATGACGGATGATACATATTTACGCACATTCGTAACTCTATGTTTTATGTTTCCTAATATGATTACATTTTATCGTTTTATCCACTAGGCAATTTTATTGGACCAATAAACATAACATCTGAAAAACATAAAACTATACCACCCTCAATGGCGCAACAGGCAAAAAATATTTTTATAAAATTAGATACTGGTTAGATCTCCAATATACGTTTTTTATGATCAACATTATTTTGCATCAAGATTTTGTGAGGCTGAAAAGCTCTCTCATGCTGTGTAGTTTCTGATACCCACGTCACAAGACATGTATTCTCAATGTAGGATCAGGATTGTGCGTGTGAACATGGAGTGTCATTTTACAAAACTGATCACTTTGCACATAAGACACTCTCTCTCTCTCTCTCCCTTCCCCCATGGATCGCCGACCTGTTGGAAGCGTCATGCATCCAGCGCCTTCCTGACTAAGAAGTAGACAACTTCCTATAGGGCACTAGTTAAATAAATCTTTTTGTCCACAGATCCTCCGTCCGCGCCCATGATCACTGGATACATCCCAGGAACGACGCTCTCAGCCGGTACAGTCCAGAAACTGTCCTGCATCTCAAGCGGAGGCAACCCGCTGGCCACCTTGACTTGGTTCAAGAATGACAAAAAGGTAAGTCATTGAAACATCGCTCCTGATCTTCACACTAGCAGCCAGGACAACTATATTAAGAAAAATTAACAGCTTCCGTGGCGCAGTTGGTTAGACGTTGTGAAACTAGAGGTCGTTACGATCCCGAACCACGAAAATTTGTGTGATCCACAGTTATTTGTTTCGGGTCTGTGTGGGTGAGACCGAAAAATCTCTCGTAGTCTGATTCACGGCACAAGACTCGATTGTAGTGTGGGATCAGGACCATATATGTGACTGTTGGGTGTATATATTTATCGTTGTCTACAGATACATTCAACAACAAAGACCGCGGATAAGTCGGTGTCTGCTGAGATATCGATCCTGACCAACGTGACCGACAACCAGGCCCAGTACAGATGTGAGGCGACCAACAGTGCCACAGAGATCCCGCTTTTCGAAACCGTCACTCTAAATGTCCACTGTAAGTAAATGATTCCCAATTCAAGCCACTGCAGGGCAAATGCCTGGTTTAGCAGACCTAGCTTCAAACGCAGAACTTCTTATAAACGTATCTTTCGTATCCAGCTTTCTAATCATCTCCCTTTTCCTGTAAGTGATAGAAAGAAAGAAAAACTGTTTATTTGTCACTAGCGAACAAAACGACGTACATAATATATAGACGAAAAAAAAGAAACATAAATTAAAATAAAAAAAAGAAGGAAGAAATTTGCAAGTCGTGGCTGTGACTAGTTAGGTGATCTCTCAGCAAAATGTTGCGCTGCGGTGCGGACCACAGCGCAACGCTGATTTTCAGTGATGACATACGGGCGTAACCTAACCCAAATCAATAATTAGACGGTAAATGACAAAATAAATAAAAAAGAACTTACTTATTCCTAAAATGCTTAATAGATCTAATTGACTAATAATTACAAAAATAATTAATAAAATAAGTGTGCTGTGGCCTCTTAATAATGCTGCAAAAATGAATTAACGAGATCGTGGTCTCTGGCTTAAATCTCTGGTGCGCAGTCCTCTTTCTGAAATCATGTGTGTATTTTTAATCAATTGACACTTTAAAGGTGAAGGAAAATCTTGAGCAAACAAATCATATTTTAACTGAAATAATAATACGTAGAGACCATCTATTGTATTCAATAGGCTTTGAATAAAATCCTGGAAAATAATTGTCATACATTCAAACCGAATAACACGAATAATTCCTTTATAAAAGTAACAACGAGAGAACAACTAGGTGCAGGAAATAGCAAGGATATTGTAAATTTCCGTAGCATTTAACTCATAAACGAGTTCTTAAAATAAAATATAACCTAGTAAAAGAAATTCAGTTTTAATCTCCGTAATTTTGCAGTTTCGTTGTTGTTTAAGACTTTACGAGTTTTCGTGGTGCTAGTAATTTGGTCTAGGAATATTTCACTCCACTATTACTTTGGAAACTGTGCTAATTTATTTATTTTTAAGTAAAGGAAAAACTAAAGATTCTATACAGACTGAGTTTAACTAATAAATAACGAAGGTAAGGTAATACTAAGGCTAATTCCAGAGGCTGAAAAACCATAGTTTTAATATATGGAAGTTTAATACACATTGAAAAAGGGCGGAAAATAAAGCTCTCAATATATTTTTAGTTACAAAATAATAAATTAAATTGAATTGTGAGGAAACCTGCATACCGTAGCGATTTTAAAGAATTTCTACGGTATGTAAGTCCGCCATCCCGCACTAGGCCAGCGTGGTGGACTATATGGCCTAACCACTCTCAATCGATTCTCTCGATTGTAGAGTAGGCCCGTGCCCTGCAGTGGGACGTATATGGTCTGATATAGAAATTGAATTTCCAATCCTATAAACTCTAAAGCATTTTTTTACATCGTCACTTCAATTTATTGCTACTTCTTAATTTTAAGCAACTTATTGCAATGTCAGATACACATAATTTAAATGTTTTCTGCACTAGATTCAAGTTCAAAGATATAGTTATAAAATAACTCTCGTATACCAACAGTCGCACCAGAAGCCGTGAAAGTGAGAGCGGAACCGGAAGAGCTCAAGCCGGGAATCGAAGCCACGCTGTTCTGCGACGCCGCGTCCAGTAACCCACCCGCAGCGCTGTCGTGGTGGCGAGATGGAATACCAGTGCAAGGTTTGTGGGTTTCTGAATAAGTGTTTTGAGGTTCTTGTGTTAGGCATTTGAGTCCAGTTAGTGTACATTGTATAGTACTGACTGAATTGAAGTGTTTTTTATAATTTATAATAATGGTATCATCATATTATACAATCTTGGGACGTTATATAAAATTCTGCAATGAAATTCCAAACTTGAGATTTTTTTTAAAGACTACAACAAACCGATCTTACACCGATTCGAAAGTCTCCGATTTGACTGTTGATTTCCGCGGATTTAATACACACTTGTGTGATCCAAAAACATAATATAATTTATCATCTTAAAAAATCCCATATACTCTCCTTCTGGTACCTCAGGAAAGACCAGAAAATATATACCGGTGTCACTGATTTCCACATTTTGTTATCACTTACTTTACTTCTTTTGCTCTACAACAAATTTTCTTCTTCCTTAGGTCTACCAATGCAGCTAAAGAAGGGTCTCCACGGCGGCACGGTGTCCACCATCGAGCTCAAGCTGAAGATCACCAAGGAGATGAACGGAGCTATCTACACCTGCCAAGCCACTAATGAAGCGTTGCAAAGGAGTGTTCACGATGCTATGGCTTTGAAAGTTCTTTGTAAGTGTTTTCTGGTATTAGTCTTTGTAAGTCTTGTTTTGTATTGTAACGTATTATTGATTACAGTTAGATTCGTGGTTATGTTCCGCGTAAATTAATTGCATTTTGTTGTTTTAGTACGAATATCCATACTTTTTTTTTCTATAATGGTGACATCTTTCTTTTTGCTCTCCTCTACTTTATGCCACCTCTACGAATCAATTTTCAAAAATCCACATCCACAGACGCTAAGTTTTGTCGATGTTTTTTTAAATGTTGCTGTATAAACCATATTTAGGCACCTTAACAGAATTTCACATTTTTGAAGTCACCAATATTTTAACCAAAGACACTGAGTATAATCAACTACGCACTCTAACTACCAATATTTTTAGAATACCTTAATATAAAACCACCCTTACAGACGCCCCAATATTCGACGAAGCGACGCCCTACACAACAGTGGGGGTTGAAAACGAGCCCTTGATCGTGGTACTTAGGGCTGATGGCAACCCTGGCAGCATCACCTACACCTGGACCAAGGACGGCCTGCCCATCACCCAGTCTTCATATAGCAGCGGTAGTAAGTTGTTCTTCATCATCACTCTCATAATCTTCTTGATTTACTTCATCTAGAATACCATTATTCTCATTTTCTTTAATTTTGCCATCATTGTCTGGAAAGTCATATCATTGTATAGAAGTTGTAGCTTTATAATATAAATCATTTCCATTAATCCATTCATTACCGTCTAGAAAGTAAATGCCTTATATTGAAATAGACGCGTCATATATATTTCATCTGGCATTATCATTGTCGTCATCATGAGTATGTAAATTTCGTAGCTTGCTGTAATACCATAAACAGATGACTAGCAATCTAGATTATCCAACGTAATACGGGTTGTTGGATGTATATCGCAAAATTTTAAAAAGTATAATTTAGTAAGTAATTTCAATTGTGCATCAGCAGTCATTGCTGTAATGAAACATAACTTTACCCTATTTACCAGCAACTAAAATATAACCAACACTTTTCAATATGTAAGTTTTTTCCAAAAGATTTCTTATTTCTTAGAATAGAATCTAAAATATGTATTGTCCGCAGACGACAGGATTTTATCTGAGGGCAGTATGCTGAACATGACTCGTCTGTCGCGCCACGACGCAGGAGTGTACACGTGCGAAGCTGTGAACTCCCAGGGCGCTGCCACTGCTAATATTTCCATTTCTGTTCATTGTAAGTATTAAAGAAAATATGTAGTATTTATTTAAATAATATATATATCGCTGAAGTTGAGGATACAGCGAAAGATATTGAGGTGGTAGGAATGAATGCTAATGTAATATTCGATGGCAATAAATCTTCTTTAGTAATTAGTAAATAAACAATTGAATTTTATGTAATTTGGATATTATTGATAATATTTAAAGAGATACAACTAATATCAAAAATGTAAAATTTAATGTTGGATGAAAAATAAAAACCATGCGTCGCTAATAAATAAGTTAATACATTTTATGGGTATTTAAACATTATACATTACAAAGGATATCTCTCAATCGTACTCGATTGTAGAGGAGGCCCGTGCCCTGCAGTGGGACGTATTTGGGCTTATACAGATACACATGTACATAACAATGATTAGAGTGCAAAATATAATATTACTAAACAAAATCTAAACAAAGAAGAAGGATTTTAGAACACCGAAACTGGAATTGGATGTATCAATGTAATTTTTGTTTTAGATCCTGCGAGCATTGTGTCCGTGTCTCAAAATGGAATCACGAATCCGAACGAAGATGCCGTTCTATCCTGTTCGGCTACAGGTAATGAATATAAAATCCTTTATATTACTTACTTTAAAACTAGAATATATGATAGAAAATTGGGTTAAAGTAATGAAGTAGACCGTATCATGAATATAATTAAAGAAAATTCATTACAATTATTAACAGTTTCATTCGAAGCACTTTACTTTATTATTTGTACGATAATTTTGAAAGTTTTAATAATTGCATTAAAATGATTACATAATTGCTACTACCTAGACCAACTTAATAATAAATGAAGCATCTACTACGAATTTTCATATAATGATGATTCTCCCTCCTCAATGTATTGTTAATTTGCTCTTTTTACATGCATTTTTAGGATTCATCTGAAAAACCATAAACGCAAAAACAGTTCATCAAAACTTTAATCTATCACCTATAAAAACCGCTACAGCTTACAACAAAAAAATGACTAAAACATAATTTCCAGGAAACCCTCTAACAGCCGAGCACATCCGTTGGGAACGGAAAGGATACAACATAGAGCCGAAATCAGTCACATTTGAATCTAGGAATCTGACCAGCTATCTTCACATCTCACAACCGACGAGAGAAGATGTAGGCAAGTTCAAATGCGTGGTGGATAACGGAATAGGAGGAGCGTCGACGGAAAATGTAATGCTTATCGTCAAGTTTAAACCTGAGATGGATACGGCACCGCATTTGGCAAAGTCTGCGTCCAATGTTGGACAAGTTGGGAGGTTGACTTGCAAGTAAGTATTTCATATACAGGGTATATCAAGACTGCGACCGAAAACGAAGCCAGGTGGTAGTATTAGTGACTTCAGAAACAACGCAACTAAAAATTTCGCAAAAAAAATCGTCAATCGTGTTTTTTGGTATTTTTTTACTTATCGTCGTATTTGGGTGATAAATACATAGTTTTCCTAAAATAATGATGTATACCTTTTTATTTTTTATGGCACAATGATACGATAGGGTTTGAAATAATATTTTCGCAATAACTAGGTATTTACTACCCAAACACAATGATTTATAAAAAAATGCAAAAAACGATATGTCAAATATTTTGCGAAATTTTCATTTGCATTGTGTCTGTAACCACTTAAACTACCACCCGGCTTCGTTATCGGTCGCAGTCTTGATATACCCGGTATAAGGATTTTTAGAGATAGGACAGAAGAAGTTGAAATGTTTTTTGCTGGTGGCAGCTCAAGGGATCCTTCTGAGCTATTTATGTAAGGTGTATCAATAGATAATGTTATTGTTATTGACTCTGACGAGAGACATTGAGAAGGAGTTCTGTTCAGTTCTTGTCCTTTTGGCTTTTGCGGTGTTATATTGAGAAGAAACCTGAATACTTATTTTTGCATGAAACATTCTGAAGTATGTGAATTACACAACCTGCATTAATGTGCTTTGATATATTAGTCTATCATTTTCGAGAAAAGGGTGCTGTTAAGCAATTCGTTATTTATGAAACCATAAACGAAGCACTACGCATAGCAATCATTTAGCACCCATACCACATTATAGTTTATAATAAAATTTAGACTGACAGTATCAGCAAGAAGCTAAATAAGAAACTAGCTTCCTAACGCAACTAATTTCAAAGAAAGACTCCAAGTTATAGAGGAGTTACAAAGTGCGCTCCACGGCGCGCGGGAAATTAGAAATTCTAACCCTTTTATCCGCGAGAAGCCGGGCAAACGATATTGACGATACGGCAGCAATCTGAACAATTTTCTATCGCCGACAAAGCCCTCGGGGTATTTTAATGAATATCGCTACCTAATGCTTCCTGTTATGGAATCTGACATGCTAGTTGAATATATATGGTTTATTTTCGATGATTGGTATGATAAATTGAATTTAAGTAATTGTATATCTCCCAATCGAAATTTGGACTGTAGAGGAGGCCCATCTGCAATGTTATATCGGCTAGATTATTATTTAAGATGTATAAAAAGGCTCCATAATCAACAACGCAAATGTGTCGCTTTTCGTGATAACGCAGTGATCGGTAACATAATTGTCGCGCCTGGTAAAAAAAACAATCATCATCTACGGAGCCTATCTAGACAGCAATCCTTCAACTAATGTATCGCTTATCAAGTGGTTTCTTTACCGACCCGGTACACAACATTGACTTTCCTCTGCAAATTACCACTTGAATCCGAAATCTAAACCACATTTCCTTTCAGGTGCAAATCTGCCCCTGCGCCTAACTTCACCTGGTCCAAGAACGGTGCAAAACTGCCAGTCAACACCTCAACCAAGTACTTCGCTGAGTACCACAAGGTGGATCCTATTACGTACTCCTCAGTGCTCCTCATCAATGACGTCACGTCTTCAGACTACGGGTCCTACGAGTGTGGTGCTAGGAATGACTTGGGTTTTAGTACCGCTACTGTGAAACTTGATATCACAAGTGCACCAGGTAAGTGGTTTAATTTTATATTTTTAATATATTTTTTTGCCTCCGATTCATAGTATTATTATTAGATCCCGACAGGGTTGTGACTTCGGCATCGCATATTTGATTTATCGCATCCATAATTTTAAAAAAGAAACAAACCTGACCTGGTAAAGGTCTCGGGACGTCGCTGGATGCAGGCTGCCTCCAACAGGTCACTGTGGAAATCATTGGGAGAGGCCTATGTTCAGCTGACTTCCTTCCTTCCTTTGGCTGATGGATGGATGGATGGATGATCCATAATTAAATGTAGACTAGCTTTAAACACAAATGAGTTGACAATTTCCATTACACTTTACATAGTCCTCTTCCAAAAAAAATCATCGCATCTCTAGAACAAATGCAAAAGGGTAGCAAATTCTACATTGATATTTAATCATACACAATCGCAATGATTATTCACGTTACATAAGCAATATACCTCCAAACCCCACATTATTATTACACAGAGGAAATATCGCAAATATTCTCAGCAACACGTAAACCTGACCGAAATGTCAAAGCAAAATTCCGATCCCCATCCACCCGATATCCTATTTATAAACGTGCAGTGATGCAAAACAGATGGTAATTTAAAACGTCCGTTCTAATTCCCTGTCCAACACACGATAGTGGAAATTAGTCAGCATTTATTGAATATTAAAAGCCACCTGATGTTTCATCGAATTTTACGCTTGAGCCTTCATAATTGAATCTGGAAAATTCTGCAGTGATCTCCCCACGGATTAGAGGTCTTATTTTGTAGAATGAATTTCATTTGATTATACAGTTTTAGAACAGTTAGATCAAGTATTTTAGTTGCTATTATGGTGAAATAATTCGTCTTCTGTTCCTTTTCTGATTTATGAAGTTTTAACACAAAGCTGCAACTACGAATTGATAGACAAGGCTACTGGCCTGTTTAATTATGAATTTCTTCACATGGCTATCTTAAAACTCTCGTACACATACAGACTTCTTTTCAATCGACATAGATGCCACATTATATGTACGCAACTGTGTTGGAATATAGGTCCAGCCTGGGCATATCAACTATCGCGCTGGCATAGTTCTATACAACGGTGACAGACATCCATCTTTCACCAGTATTTACCCTACTTGGACAGCGCTGTTTATACCATTCACCAGTTTAAAAAATAAGGTTGCCTCTTCAACTTTCATCTACTACATAAATCCTTAGTCAAGTAAACCTTCAGGTTTCTCTAACTAGTTCTTTCTTTCAGATCAAGTAATATCGCTGACAGTTTCCAATGTCACCCACAACACGGTCACGTTGGAATGGGTGCCAGGGTTTGATGGTGGACTTGCCTCTTGGTACAGAATACGCTACAGGTAACACAACTTATCCATACTTACATATATTCGAAGATACTTGAAGATATAATTGATTGTGTATTTGTGCAATTACAATGTACTATAAAGTATAAAATTGGACGTTTAAATGACTGATTTAATTTGAGCTTAAGTAAATAATTGGATTAATATTTTATAGGTGCTATTAGATTTTAATTAATCAGACATAAATTGGATTTCGTAAGATTCTTGATAACTTTAATATTCTAGACGTGAAATAATTGATCACGATGTATTGCAACGGTATTGAAACTAATATTTTATCTTGAAATTTAAAATACAGTATTTAAAACAGTGCTTATTAAACGTCCATAAGTGCTTGGAAAGCATCTTCAGCAACAAGAAACCAAAGACTTGATCCCTAAACCAAGACCGTCATTTATAATTAGTTTCTGATCAAGTTACCACGGCACTAAAAAAATTCAGATAGCCACAACCGAATACAGGACTAAAATCTTACATAATCTTTATTATGTAATCCCCATTTTCCACAAATCTTGAACAAGGATATTAAAAATTATATTAATTTCAGGAAAATCTTCGATGATGCTTATAAATATGAAGACGTAATGCCTAAAAACACTACTACCTTCATAATCGGAGGTCTTGAAAAGAACACAGACTACGTGTTCTCCATAATGGCTCTCAACAAAATTGGACAGAGTAAATACCGACCTGATGATACGAAGGCTACGACTTTGAGTAAGTATTTGTTAAGCTATAGTAATATAAGTTGTAAAGTATTAATAAAGCTGCTTGATGGTAATAAGTTACTGTATGCAGACCGCTTCCAAGAAGTCGCTGTGGGAAACTTTGAGAGAGGCTTGTGTCCAACAGTAGAGGTTTGAGTAATTACACCTATGAAGAAAAAAGATACAAAAACTAATTTGATTACCTGATGGTTCAATGGTCTATGTATTAAATAAATTATAGCCTTTGGCGATCGTAAGGGGTGTCATAATTTTTATAATTGATGTTTTGACAATGCTTTCCCAACCTATTTACCCAACCTGAACTTTATCGAGAAACTTTTAATTGATACTTATTAAATTAGATTCAGACATTCTGACTAAAACATTGGGTTCGATTCCCAATCTAATTTTATTGAAATTGACACATACATTTTCTAATTTAATGTATTAAATTACTTAATCCTTTAGCAAAGTATCAAGAAACCCAAATATAATGCTAAATTATTACTTGCACGCTACGCCAGACGTGATCCCATCATCAGTACAGTCTAGTTCCGAGGAATACAACTCTTACAATGTTCCCGGTGTGTTTATCATCACCGGGACTATAGTAGGCACCGCTCTGATACTCCTCAACGTACTGCTGATCGGATTCTGTCTGCACCGACGGACCAACAAGAGGATAAGAGGTTTGAATGCTTAGATTTAAGATTTTCCAAGGCTTTACGGTTTGATTTCCTTTGCGGCTTCGATGAGATTGTTTGACAGGTGAATTGGCGGGAATTTTGACAGTCGACAAGAAAAATTTTAAAATTTTGGGTTTATGAAAGATTTGGCTATTTTAATGCTATTTACATTGGTTTTAAAATAAAGTGAATAATTGCATCATTTTACCAAATCGATAGCTCAGTTATTTTATTACTGGTATATTGAAGAAGAGGTCACTGGCTTAAATCCAGATCACAAACCACAGACTTTACGCAATCGTGTAATCATAAATTATCTTTTTTTTATCAGTGAAACAAATCAGCCTTCTCCATTATACCAGAAGCGAATCCTAAAAACCTGTTTTCAGCGAAAAGCCGAAAAATAATATTATTTATAAAAAAGATAATACCATTGTCGGAATAAGATGGATAGTATATTTTTGCGTATCCAAATGCTAAACTAAACATGAATAGAACGGTCCCACAATATCTGAAACGAGTCGGCATTACTATCTAAATCTGCCGAATCATTGGGCCGCGCATAATCCGATTTCCTCCCAAGTGAGAAAGTATGCACATATAAAATTGGTTGCGAGTCATGTTTTCTGCGTTTAATGCGAGTTCTCAGATGTTTGATGTTTATTAATTTATTGGGTTATTAATATGAAAATTATTGGGTCTTAGATCATTCATGTGGACAACTTGTAGATACTCTAGGTATACTTACAAAAACGGTATGAATTAGATAATATTATTGTGTATATTTTAAATTAGTATAAATAGATATTTACATAGGGATAATATGTGTCTCCTTTATATTTTTTCTAACCCTAAAATAAATTTACTCAGGCTAGTTTACAATCTAGACTATGTTTTAAATTCTATTCCCTAAACCATCAAAAATCCATCAAAGTCGCAAAACCAATCAAATTCCAAAGGCCACAATTTATTTTATTTTGCTAATTTTTTTTTCTCCCCTCACCACAGCTTCATCCGAAGTAGGCGAGCTGAACGTAATCTCAACGGAATACGTAGAAACTGCAGACGTATCGAAATCCGTAGTCATTTACGTGTCCATTACTGGAGTCGTGTTGATTTTCATTAACGCAGCACTTATCGCTTGTTTTATTTTGAAAAGACGCTCGAGACGGTTAAAAGGTATTTTTTGTTTCTTTTTTTGGTTAACTAACCATGAAAGTTTATACATTGAGGTTTTAATGGAAGAGACATCGCGAACAAAATCTATGCGGCCACGCGAACACAATAAAAAGAGATGGAAGATGCTCTGACTGCGTAAAACTGATAAAGACAAAATAGCAGTACGTACTGATCTTTTTGGCACACATTTTGTTTGCAATTTTGCTTCTATTATTAACTCAATGGTTTGATAAACTTGGCTGTATGGTTCAATTGTGACTAACGATATTTTTGTGTGTATCCGAAACTCATTAACAATGGGATAGTAAATTGGCAATCTAAAACATAAACTTTGGCCATTGTATTCCGCATCAAACGTGTTGGAGCGTAACAATTATATTTAAACATAATGAGACGGATAATATAACTTTTTATTGTTTTATTACTAATACTAATCAGTTATACATACGCTGGTGTTATTCTACAATTTGATTATTTGTTATTCTTTAAAAATCATTATACTTTGATAATTATTATTACATTATTTTTGCTTCATCACTAGGTATATTATGTGCTTCATATCTTAGAAATCATAAACACAAACACATCCCAAGCTTTTTATAATATTAAATGTTGTTTTAAGTAGTTTAGATACTTATGGTGAATGTGTTGTCTTCATTAGGAAATAATTCAAATCTATAAATTTGTGTCCTAGAAAGTAAGAAATACTCCCGCATTTTACACAGCTTTTGTTACCTTTTATATGAAATTCAATCTTCAAAGAATATATTTTTGAATTAAAACACTCGTCATCCATTTTGGTTAACATAAAATAATTTTTTATATAATTTTTAATAAAAAATCTATTAAAGTGTATCAATATCCGAACGCACCACAAACGTCAAACTCGAAATGTCAAACACGTTCCATTTCACGCAGAGCAAGCGGGACAATCGTCGAAATCAGCCACGATTGAAATGTACGCGCCGTCGTCATACAACGACACCATGACTGGGGAAACATTGAGCTCAGTTTCCGAGAAATCTGAGACGTATTCTCAAGACGAGGGGGATGATCGTCACCCACCCCCCATCCCTGAAGTGCCGTCGATGCCGAATAGACATATGCTGAGCCAGGTATGTAATTCTCTTGAGATATAGACATAATATGTTACTGTGTGATGCGATTTGTGATGTTTGGATGTTTTGGAAGTAAATTGATTTTGGTGGTTTTTGACTATTTAAATCATGCCTTGGTTGAGATATGGGTACTTTTACAATTTAGCAATTGTCCATTTTAGGATGTTTTTGTAGGATTTTCTAAATAGATGGTGAGGGTGTCTAATACATACATAAACTCACGCCTTTATCCCAGAAGGGGTAGGCAGTGGCACCATCACCCACATTTCGCCTTGTATGTTCCGTCCCACGATGTGATAGGGAGCGAGCTTATCGCCATATCGGGCCCAAATTCCTGACACCGAGCTGATAATGAATAGAAAATGCCCGACTTAGGATTTGAAACCGAGACCACAGCTTTGTAATCGTACCGTAATACTACGCCACCGAGGCAGTCGCATAGATGGAGTCGTATAGATTGTAATATAGTTTTGTTTCCGCAATTTTATTGTGGATTTATAGTTCACGTTTGTGACGTATTATATTAGAAGTAAAATATTTAAACCTCAATCGAAGCACAATATACCTGATTAAAGTTAAGATTGAGATTAACATTAAATTAAAACTGTTAAAGCTTATAAGCTTGATAGCATAAAACTGAAAAACAAATTAACGTCATTATACCGGGTATATCAAGACTGCGACCGGCAACGAAGCCAGGTGGTAGTTTTAGTGGTTCCAAACACAATGCAAATAAAAATTTCGCCAAATCAGACACAGATATTTTTTTTGAATTTTTTAAAAATCATCGTGTTTAGGTGATAAATACCTAGTTTTTGCGAAAATACTAATTTAAACCCTTACGTACCTTTGCGTGTTTAAAAATAAAGAGGTGTACATCTTCATTTTAGGAAAACTATTTATATATCACCTAAATACGACGATAAGTAAAAAATTACAAAAAAAAGTTGTCGATTTTTTTTGCAAAATTTTTACTTGTATTGTGTCTGAAGTCACTAATACTACCACCTGGCTTCGTTTTCGGTTGTGGTCTTGATATACCCTGTATATTCAAATATTTTTTTGGTTTTAACGCCATTAGTATTTCTGCCTACAATTTTGTTAATACAAGCGTTAGTTTACGTATTAAATAATACATTATCAATTCAAAATATCCCAAATTCATGAACATTTAGCCTAATCTCCTGGCAGGCAGAAAGCACTAATATTTGGTTAAGAACCCCTCATCGAACGTAATATGCAATGAACTTCACTATACGTATAATCGGATTAAACCCTCCAGTGGAAAACAAAGGCTAGGCAACCTAGCTGTTGTGCTAGATAGATTTTCTATATTAGTACCTAGACTTGTATACAAATTTCTATCGAAAAGTCTAAGATGCATTTATTGTTCGTATACAATTTCTATATCAAAAAGAATGAAACACCAAAATATATCCTACTCTATACGGGGTATAACCAGGTAGTTTAAGTGACTTTAGACACAATTAAAATAAAAATTTAGCAAAAAAAAAAGCGACTGTGTTTTTGTAATTTTTTACTTATCGTCTTTGGGTGGTGTCGTAATCATTCCATTGCATACAAGAGGCCTATAACAGAGAAAAATGAAAATTCACGTGAATTCTCCAAATAATTTACAATTTGATAGTAAATAAGACAATTATAAAAGCTTTTTACGATCTCAAACAGTTTATTGTAAACTGAGATTGGCAAAGGTGCTCTTTTGTTAATTGACTTGTCTCAAAATCTTCAATAGTTCATTGACCGATCTTGTAAGTCGTCTAGGTTATAAAAAGCGGTGGCTTAGTGCAGCGCGGTGGCGCGGGGGTTGAAAGTTTGATTTCGGGGCACGTAAGACTTTTAGAAGTTACGTGTGTAGTCAATTATTAGGTTTTTAATGATGATGAAAGTATTGGAAGCCTGCGTACATGGCAATTCTCTACGAAGGAATTCGATATTTAATTTAATATTTCAAAGATTCGTGCCTAACACTCGAACCTGCGACTTCCACTTTGATTATCCTTTCCGCTGCTTACTAGATGACCTGTATTATAAGTTTTCAAACTCAAAAAGCGGATCATAAATTCAGCTGTATTTGTTAAGTCGACCGTTCAATATTCGATCCCGTATGGGTGAAACACAAATATTAGTTTCGGGTCTAACCGTTGAGAGAAGTCTCATAGTTTCTGTTCGACAAGACTTGTATCTTACGGGGTCAGCATTATACATATGTCGGACTGTTGGGTGTATTTATTAATTATCTACCTAAACCACTTTACAAGTTAATACCACACACCAATCTCGAAAATTTTGTAACTATTTAAAAACAAACATTAGTTATTTAGTAACTTACTTCATTTTCCTCGTAAAAATAGTATTTTTTTCTATATCTCACATTATTGTCTAAGATATCACAGATCATTATTTCAATAATACGAGCGTTAAGTTGCCAGACTATCGTTATTTTTCGGACAACTGTCTAGTAGTTATTTTTTCTGTCTCTCGGGTACAGTATTGCTTTTCTGTATATATATGATAACATAAATACAAAATTATCAAAAAATTATCAGCCCGGAGTCAGGAATTTGTGCCCGATATAGCGATAGGCCCGCCCCTTATCACATCATGGGAAGAAACATACAAGGCGAAATGTGGGTGTCCTGGTAGCACCTCTGCCCACCCCTTCTGGGAAAAAGGCGTGAGTTTATGTATGTATGTATGTAATTACAAAATGTCATCATAATTATTTCAATAATTAAGCCTTAACTGCGTAACAAACAAACACCTTTTCAAATTTGTAATACTTAGGATAAATATTGCTATCCTTGTTTGTTCAATGCATTACTTATTGTCCCTTAGACCACGGACGCGTACCTCATGGATGACCAAGGGATAGTGATCCCTCCACCGCTAGACTACCCTCCCCCCAACTATGCTGTGTATGACGGAGACCACGCCAGGACCCTGCCGCACCCTCACAGACACAAGGACATTACCGGACATAGCACCCTGGGCAGAAGTGCAGGTAAGTGAAAAAAACATTGTAGCATTGGATAATGATAGCTAACGAAAATGTAAAGAGTAGCAATTATATATTGGTCCCACAATCAATACAAATATTTGTAATAAAACGAGGTCAAGACAAATATAAATTTCAGAATTGTCATTATCCAGCAAAATGGAAAATCCATGTTGTGGCGTATATATATTATTTTAACTTATTTATAAAGAAAATAACTATAATCCAAGCCTCTTTCTACTTTAGATTTCATAGAAATATGAAAATAGAATGAGCTAATTTTGTAGGTCGTCCTGATTTCCATTAACAAAATCCCGACGCAACAGTTAAGTTCCTCGGATGCGAAGGGATTTTGCTAATGTATTAGCCCGTTTAGTTTTGTTTACTCCACTTGTAATCTCCCTTAACAATAACCCGCCATTAGAATTTAATATTAATATTGCTAGTTTGTAGACAATAGTGATTGACCCAGCTCTGCATTGTTCGTAGGTAAACAGAACTACGTGCCGGCACCCAGTCCCATGCCCCCTCTAGATGGCTCCTATTACAACATGGCCTCCGATAGATATCTGTCCTACCCTCCTCTGATTGGAGAATATTTGCAGCAGGTAAGTTCACTTCGCTAGATACACCTCATACACATCCTTCAGCTCGTCGCCCCATCGGCTCGCGCGTCACACACCACGCTCCCTGTACGTGCTCTCACAACACTCGCTCCCGAGCTCTCATAGGCTAGCAGCCTTTAACTCGTCGCTACAACGGCCGCGCGTCACACATCACGCACATTATTCTTCTAGTTCTTTTGTCAATCGTCCTTAATTATTGCAGCAAGCCGGCCGCACCCCTACTCCTCCGCAACAGTACGGAGCTCAGCCGCTGCCAAAGCCTCACATGATGAATGGAGGAGTGCCCGGAGGTTCGCCTTCGCACATGGCCAGCCCGCCGCACAACTACGGACTTGATGGTAAGGGTATTTTAGGATCAGCTTCTATACAAACCCTCTTATAGTAGTTACCTTTTTTGAATGAAGTCTAACAGTATGCTAGTTTCTCTAGACAGACAGTCAGCTGGTGGCACTCTGAGGCGGCAGAGGCTGGACAAGATGGCCGCCGTCCCTCCTCCCGACGTCACTGTACTGCACCCGGGCAACTGCACGCAGGTGAGCATATTTACCATAATTTAAAGAGGTATTCGAGGTTATAAATTCCAATTACTTATTAATTTAGTAACTTAAATAAGGACCTTCCAAATTATCAAATCCAAATTTAGAATCCGATAAAAATCGATTAATCTAAAAAGGGTCAAATTGGCTTTATGAGATAATTGCTCTCTATAATTAATTATCAAAACGCAAACACATTGAAAAATAGCAAAGGCTAAAAAAACCCATTGTTCCAGCACCAAATGTCCCAAACGCCGACGGTAAAGCAGCCCCAGTCGATCCTCAAGGACCCTTCGCGGCACAAATACGGGAACCAATACGGAAGTCCCGTCTCCTCAAGCACTCCACACAACAGCAACTCCAGCCAGATACTAACAGTGCAGAACCTACCTTCAGACGTGCCACAATACGGCACCATCAAGAAGGAGAACAAAAAACAAAACGTAACCATAGATGAATCGTTCAACAAGAGAAACGAAACACATGTAGTGTAAGTGATGAAGTGACAAAAGTGAAAAGTGTAAATAAACGTGGTATAGATACAATGTAGATAGCCATTAAATTTGATTGTGATACAGAAACGAAGAACTAGATAGTGAAAGATAGTGTATCAATACGTACGGTGCGAAATGGACACGTGTGGTTGTAATAAAGAAATTAGGTGACGACTGATTTATTTAGGCGATGCTGCGTCCAAACTAATGACATTATCATCGGCCAAATGTTTTAGAATTTACAAATTTAGATCTTAATCGGGTTGAGAATAATTGAATTATTTTCTCCCTTGTTTTTTTCGATTCGGTAAGTGAAGGTTTGCTAATGTTGATTTTAAACTAAGATCACTGGTCTGCTAGGTGTTTTCGTACATTTTGTACAGGAAACGTTTTAGATACATTTGCATATTCAATAAAGCTGACTTCTACAAAAATTTCAAAACACAAGGCAAAAAGATCACAAGCTATGTCAAGAAGACCAAAATTATGAAAAATGTCTTCTTGTTTAAGCTCTCATAACATCAAGGTCCATTTTACCTTTAAACTTGCCTACAATAATATCAAGATTTACTTCATTACTAAATCTAAAGTCTTGGTATCTAAAATGCAAGTTTATCTAAAAGTAATGTAGGGGCTATGACCAGATTAGCGAATTGTTCACGTCAAGACATTTTATATGATAATATGATTCCCTTGAAGGATCTCTTTTACATTAAGCTACTTTTGTTTAAAGACATTTTGTAGTTGTTAAATGGAATAATATTAAAGTAAATTTACTCTAAAGTCCTAACGATTTGTGTCGTGCGATTTTTTTAATGAGAAATTGTTATAAAATTCATGTTTATTGTTATGAAAACGTATATTTTTCAATAACCCCATCGATGTGGAACTTTTTACATTTAATTTAGGAAAGAATGTGTTTGATTTTTTAGAAAAATATTTTTGATGCGTCGTCAGTTCTCTGGATTTGATTTTTGGATGTCGTTGTATGGTGAGTGTCCTGTCCTTTATTACGTGTAAAGCTTATAGGTATACAATAATGATAATTTACCGAAAAGTGGGTTACATGGTTTTAAAACCTTTTAATACCTCGTTCAAAATTATTTTCCAGGGTACTGAGGACTCCTTTATTATGATAATTTACGGATACTGCCAATCTCCAACGTCACAAAATACTGTAAATGTTGATTTTTCTCTCTATATTTCCAGAGTATGTAAATAAAACTATAATTAAAAGATAAAAAATACTCAAATTGCGAACTGACAATAAATATAAGTTTCATTAATTTTAATTTATACATCAGCTTCGATTTTAATGTAAATAATTGTAATTTTTCAATTTATAGCTTTTTTACAAACAAAAATAATCGGTCTTAATACAGATACCAAAGTTTTTAAATCTATTTTTAAGTTATTAAGCTACTTAATTATTATTTTTTATTTTATTTCATTTTTATTTTCAATAATAATGTAACATGTTTCATTTGATATAAAAATAAATGAAAGATTGATTTTGAATTAATGTTTCGACACCGATGATTTTCCAAATTTGAAAATCCATCCATTGACAAGATACGATTTTATATTTACAAAAATATATATTCTATTGTTACATTTCGAATTTAAATAAAAGAAATCTAATAATATATTTTGTTTTATTTTATTTTCATCGCCTTTTATTTAGTTTTATTTTGATCACGACAATATATCCAATTATTGAACATATCATATCACGATATTTAAAATTTGACCATTCATTTTTCGCTTCAATAAAAATATATTCATTCATAATTTATTTTTATTTACATTAATTTAGATAATGTGCCAAAGCGTTAGCTAATTTTTTCGCAGCTCCCCATTTTTTAGATAATAATATTACATAAAAGAAAAAAAACATTGTAGCTGTGTTATACGTCCTTCTACAATTTAAGTAAATTTAGTCAAATATTAAAACCGTGCCTTATACTTTTATGCCATTTTGAAAATAAAATATCACTTTAAATATTGCTAAAAGTCTAGTATAAATAACATTAAAAACGAAATCTCTTAATGTATAAGTGCATTCTTAATAATAATCGTTGCTTAACCATCAAAGAAGGCTTTGTATCGCCAATCCGAAAGTTTACAGTCATGAGTGGTTATAAGACTGAAAATATATTTTCTTTCATTTAATCCAACTTACATTTAACCCTTCAACCTTTCATTTACACGCAGGATAAATGAATGCGTTCGGCCTTAAATTTTTATATTAATTTGCTACAATTCAATGATTTTTATTCGACATTTATAAAAACATGAGCTTGTCATTTAGGAGTAAGAGCTAATCCAATGTTCAAAACATATTGTCAATATAATTAAATGTAATTATCATAAATTAATTAAACAAGTCAATGTTAAATCTGAGGATTAATGTGAGTTTAAACTTATGAATACATTTAAATGTAAAATATCTTTCATTTACATTCATCGTGTGTTCGGTTATATGAAAAGTTTGGCTTTGGTAATTATATCGCGTTTTATACATCAAAATAAATTGTCTTTAATAGACTCATATTTTAATTACGCCTTGATAATAAAATTCAGTATGAATGTGGAAATAACAAAGAACATTGAGTTTATCTTATCATTAACATGAAAACAATATTTAACTTAATAAATTATCAATAATATTTAGACTGATACCTACATAATATATCTCAAAAGATAGATTCTTTTTCCAATAATTTTGAATAGGCACCTAGCTATAAGAACAAGTTATTTTCAAAGTATAAAATGTGGTATAGTTGAAGAAACCAAATATTTATGAATCCATGTTAAGATTCCATCATCCGTTGTGTCTAAATGTTAATAGATTCCTTTCGTATTGATTTTAACAGCGCCCTTCATTCCCATAAAAATAAGTTAACAGCCTAATACTTAATTCTATTTATTAAATAAAATAATCATTGCTATCGAGTATTTATTATTTCATACATATTTTAAAAAAGGAGATTAACATAAGACTCAATTTATATTTTATATACTTTATTTCATAATTTATAAGTGTATATTAATTTATTTCTAACAATAAATATTTCCGTTATTGCTTATTAAAATTTTATTAGGTTTAAACAAATGTACATACAACTGACGCCATCTATTATCACAAACAGAAAACTAGTTTCCAAACACAAGTAACAGAGTGCGCTGTTGAAAATCAATATTCCATACATTATCACCAATCAGTCCTTGTAATATAGTACACTTAAATATAAAAAATAAAATAAGGTTGTACATTTATGCGTTAATTCAAAATGTGACTTTCATATTACGTAAATAAAGCTCATGATTGTGTAATCAATATAAATTTAATTAAAACGTATATGTTAAAAAAATAAGTATGTGGTTTTATTTATTGAAATATCTCATTAATAGTCGCATCTTACAGATAAACATAATATTAGTTTAATATAAAACATAGAAAAAAATACAATCCTTATTCTACAAGTACTGACCTTTCTTTTTCGTTCTCTTAAGTTCATCCTTAGGTAGTCGGTAAGAGATTGTCTCGGGCGATACGACCGCCTTTTGTACCGCGATGTATGTCAAGTTTCATTTGGTGTACAATAAAAGATATAAGTAACTAAGAAATAAATAAATATAAACATGTTGTAGTAAAATATGCACACTATAATTGCAGTATTTACAGTAATTTAACGTGAATTGAATAATCCAGAAGGGTGGCCAATTAGTATTTAAAAAAATCTTATTTCATATAATATTATCTGAAACTATTTAAGTGATCCTAAAATTGTTCGATTATTAACAAAAAGTAATATATGTATTTAAGAAATTATGTAACAAATTATTCAGATAAGAAGCTTTAAGCTTAAAATCTAACGGATACATCCTACTAATATTATAAAGGCGAAAGTTTGTGTGTTTGTTACTTCTTCACGCTCACACGGCTTGACCAATTTTGTTGAAATTTAGTATGGACATAGCTGATATCCTGGATTAACACATAGGCTACTTTTTATCCCAAAATGTAGTGTTCCTGTAGGATGGGCAAGAAATACAAATATGTTTATTTGTTACCCTTTCACACTCAGAGGGATGGTTTGGGATAGAATATAGGGCGGATGAATTTGAATATTACAGGACAGGATTGCATGCCTTGAGTCATGGCAAAGATTGAGACGGGACAGAACGGGATGTAACTGGACGGGACGAGAAAAGCAGTATAAAGTTACTACACGAAATAGTAGGTATCTGATGTGGACTGGACTCTAAAAGTGTCTGCACCCGGGCAAAGCTGAGTCGGACCGCTAGTTGTAAATAAAATACAAAAGTCTCGAATTAAATACCAATAGATTGTAAACCACGTCTCCCAACGGGTAGATAAACTGAATTTCACAAAACCTTATTATTAACGGTCTGGTTATCTCAGAAATTATGTTAGGAGGATGAAATACTAAATTATTGGTAAATTGTTTATCCGTTAAGATTAATCAGGTTTTAGAAAGAGAAAGTCGAAAATACAGATATTATAGCTCAGTATCAGCCCATATACGTCCCACTGCAGGGCACGGACCTCCTATACCATCGAAAGTACCTAGTGCCGGTTAGCGGACTTTCAATACCGTAGAAATTCTTTAAAATCGCCACGGTATGCAGGTTTCCTCACGATGTTTTCCTTCACCGTTATATTGCATGGTGGTTGACTATCAAAAACACAGATATAGCTACATTCTCATTATAATGCAAGCTGTACTCTCCTGTAATTTGAAGATGCACGCAGAAGGATAAATATGTAGTTATATATATATGTTATGTGTTATCTTCGTCGGAGATTCTAATAAATAAATAAATAAATAAATAATGTCGTTCTAGTATTAATATAATTTTATAGTAAATATAATCTAGTGGAGGGTAGTTTGCCGATAGCCTCTCGATTATCATTTTGTGAAGTATTCTGTGCGCTTCGGGACGCATGGCGCGCGCTCCGCCGCCGAGCAGGATATTCGCGTAATTCGTGTGTCGTGGACTATCTGGTGTAGTGTTTGGTGGACCATAGCCACCACCGTCACCATCCAGCTTCGGGATTTCGGTGAGTGTGCTTTACGTATTACCATCCGGCTGAATTACCAAATGCAAACACATTTGGTAATTTACTGGTGGTAGGTCTCTCATATGTGAGAGGCCGCCTGGGTAGGTACCACCGCAACGTCTATTTCTCCCGCCAAACAGCAGTGTAAATGCACTGTTGTGTTCCGGTTTGAAGGACATTGTAGCCGGAGTAACTACTGGACATATTGAGACTTAACATCTTATGTCTCAGGATGGCGAGCGCAGTGGAATTCCAAGCATTGCCTTGTAATTCATGGTGTTGTTTGGTTTTGCTACTGTCCATGAGCGGTCGTATCGCTTACCATCAGGCGAATGGCATGCTCGTCTCGCCATTCATTGCAATAAAAAAAAAAAAAAAAAACATAACTCTTTGTTGCAAACCAAATTAAAATATATTTCAGCTTAAAAAAAAATAAAGATTGTTTTTGTAATGGTAACCGCTACGACCGCTCGTGGATAGTAGCAAAACCAAACAACAATCAAATAAAATCAAAGCAATGCTTGGCATTCCACTGCGCTCGCCGTGCTGAGACATAACATGTTAAATCTTATTATGTCCAGTAGTTATTCTGGCTATAATGTCCATCAAACCGGAACACAACAGTGCATTTACACTGCTGTTGTGGGAGAAATAGCCATTGCAGTGGTACTTAAATTTTAATTTAAATTAGCTAATACAATGCATATTCCGAAATATTTGTATACATAGAAAGTAATGGCTAGGAAAACGAGCACGTTTTGAAAGGAAATATTTGAAGACCTAGCATTATTCAGATAGCATGTTTACCTTTCTCAGCTGTTGCTATTAGGCTATCGTAGGAGTAAGTAGCATCAGAGATTGTAACTGGTTTATAGATAATTTGTACGGCCATTTTAGACACTTTAGCCTCCAATAGGAATGAGCCGGCTCGACCAGAGTACCAAGCATTTTTTTTATTTAAAGGGAGCAAAATACTAGATCGTTTCAAAAGGAAATTTTATATACCCCATCAGTTCTTTAAAAACACAATTTTAATTGTGAAAAATTAAATGAAATTCCGCCAAAAAGTACAATAATTGGTTATTTGAAATACATACATTTATTAAACTCACAATACATTTTAGCAGCTAATTTTTAATTTTCAAACCTATTTTTCTTTTTCCAATAGAATTGTGCGCCATCGCTCTATCTATATTAGCCCATATACGTCCCACTGCAGGGCACGGGCCTACTCTTCAATCGAGAGAATCGATTGAGAGTGGTTAGGCCATATAGTCCACCACGCTGGCCTAGTGCGGGTTGGCGGCCATCGCTCTATAATATTTTTTATTTATTGTTGTTTATTTATTCTTAACTGCACACAAAAAAGGAAAAAAACACTTGAAGATATTACAGATTAACAAAAAAGTACAGACGGCGGTCTTATCGCTCTAGGCGATTTAATTTAATTTAATTTTTATGTGTCATTTTCCTTGTCATTTATTCTGTATAATACATTATTTATCTACTAAATGGCTCCGTTATTTGTATAATCATATAGCTCAATCGCTCCTAAGATCTATATTATAATACACTCTTCACGCAAAGGGAATAAGATATCAACAGACATCTGGACTATTTGTGGCTTCCTCAGCCTCCGTGGCACAATTCGTTCAGAAACTGATTATCAAACGATAATCCTTGTTGAAATAAAACTATTTATACGGATTTTATCGCGATTTGGTTTAATTTTTACATTTTTTAACTTCTCGACGTTAAATTAAACCAAATCGCGATAAAATCCGTAAAAATAGTTTTATTTCAATGTGTAACATTCGCGTAAATCTAAGAAACCATTATAGATAATCCTTGTCTTCATCCTCGCACCAAGAGAAATGACTGTGTTGTATGATTGTATGGTGTGATGACTGTAGCGAGACGAAAATGATTTGATTAGTTTTTAATACACGATCCAAGACTTAATACTGAATGACAGCCTCGGTGGCGCAGTTGGTTAGAGGTTGCTTGTGAAACGAAAGGCCGCGGGTTCGAATCCCACGCCGAGACTAATGTATGTGTGAACCACGGGTATTTGTTTCGGGCCTGGATGTCTGTGAAACCGAAAACTAGTTTCTAAGGCCCACGACACAAGACTCGATTTTTGTGTGGGGTCATGACTATGTATTTGACTGTTGGGTGTATTTATTTATTTTTATCTATATTAACTTTTGCAACACCATTTAATCAAAGCTTCATTACAAATTGTAATTACAACTATCTCTACACAAAGATACTACAAGATTAACAAGCACCTGGATTATTTGTGATGGCCGGATCTCGCGGCTAACCACCGCCTCAGTCGCGGCGAGACGGTTACCCGATCAGACTTAGCCAAATTACTGCGAATTAACAAAACTAAACAATACAATAAATCGGAAGTTTTGAGTTCAAATCACACACTACTAATTACGTTACGTTTTAGTTACGTTTAGGTTACGTTTCTATTAAGTTACGTGCGTGGTGGTAACGGACTCGACGCGGCTGCCAACATGTTCACGGTGGTCGCTGGTTCAAATCCCACGGCACCTCTGACTTTTCGGAGTCATGTGTGTGTTGATAGTCAATCACCACGCACTATACCGGTGCAGGAAAACATCGTGAAGAGACCCACATACCGTAGTGATTTATAAGAATTTCTACGATATGATAAGTCCGCCAACTCTCACTTGGCCAGCGTGGTGGACTATATGGCCTAACTTCTCTCAATCGTACCCTCGATTGTAGAGTAGGTCCGTGCCCTGAAGTGGGAGGTATATTAGCTTATACAATACATAATACTTCGCAACGGGCGTAAATTATAAAATTAAACATATGCCTCTGGTTCACAGCTCACATTTCCAACTAAACAAGAGTAATAATCCCAAAGCCATCAAAAACAATTAGGATATCTTCGCGAAGCAATTATTCAGCATCGCACGAAAGCAATATAATTATATTTGCGATTTCAAAGAGCTGAAAAGCATTAATATTCAAGTTAATTCACAAATCTAAATCTGAACCTAATATGCTAAATACAGGTTTAGCGTCAAATGCAGATATCCACACGTATGTGTGGTTTAAATTAAAGACAATAGCGGAAAATGTTTTACCAAGTCCGGGAAGTTTGGATGTAAATAATATAATTTTAATCCAGTCCATACAGGGTATATCCAGACTGAGATCGAACACGAAGCCAGGTGGTAGTATTAGTGACTTCAGACACAAAGCGACTAAAATTTTTGCAAAAAAATCATCAATCGTTTTTATAACTTTTTATTTAGCATCGTATTTGGGTGATAAATACATAGCTTTCCTAAAATAATTATGTACACCTTTTTACTTTTAAAGGCGCAATAGTAGGCAATGGCTTTAATTACTATTTTCGCAAGAATTAGGTATTTACCAGCCAAACACAATGATATTTAAAAATAGCAAAAAAAACTGTATCTTTTTTTGCGAAACTTTTAGTTGCATTGTGTCTGTAAACACTAAAACTACCATCTGGCTTCGTTTTCGGTCACTGTCTTGATATACACGGTATATATACGTCTTTCTGAAGGGCACGGGTATCTTCCACTATTGAGACTGATTGAAAAGGGTTAAGCCGAAATTCACCACACTGGCCTAGTGTGGATCACCAAACTTCCCATAGTATAGCAATTCTTGTAGCTAAACATTTTAGGAAAAAACTTGTGTGTTTACTTAAAGTACGCAAGTAAGAAGTTACACTTCTTTTTAAAATAAAAGTAACTTTTTTTACAATGGCCTATCATTCACCGCCATAACATATAATTTAAATTATAGTATGATATCACATCCATATTCCCGACCTGAAAAAATAAATTGAAACAGTAGCAACAACAAACATCTCGATGTTTGTTTAGGATAACAAAATTCGAAACACACTCGGCATATGTCTTTAAAAAGATTATATTTTTAGAAAGAGCTTTTATAATTCTAAAATGATAACCCGCTGCCCGCTCCTCCTATGGCCTTGAGCTGCAGGCATATGTATGAGTTCGAGACCATATTGATATGTTAATGGTGCGGTGGGCGCGACACGGAGTGATATTTTAATGGAGCCTGCTTTACATTTCACTTATCGCCAAGAATATTTATGATTTTAACCAATAAGGGAATGGAATTTTTAATTTGCACTCAACAATTTGGAGTTCGATGACTTTCACGGTAAATACACAATCGATTCTAATCTATGTGCTCTCACAACACTCGCTTTTTAGCTCTCATACACTAGCAGTCTTCAGCTCGCGCTCCACCGGCCCGCGCGTCACACACCACGCTCCCTGTACGTGCTCTCACAACACTCGCTCCTGAGCTCTCATACACTAGCAGCCTTCAGCTCGTCGCTCCACCGGCCCGCGCGTCACACACCACGCTCCCTGTACGTGCTCTCACAACACTCGCTCCTGAGCTCTCATACACTAGCAGCCTTCAGCTCGTCGCTCCACCGGCCCGCGCGTCACACACCACGCTCCCTGTACGTGCTCTCACAACACTCGCTCCTGAGCTCTCATACACTAGCAGCCTTCAGCTCGTCGCTCCACCGGCCCGCGCGTCACACACCACGCTCCCTGTACGTGCTCTCACACACCTGATAATATTTCTTGTCATTTCCATACTGCTACGTATCAAGGACGGAGGCACTCACGATGGATTTGGTTAAAAGCAAAACTCTGTACTTTATTTAAGGATATTGGATGAATGTTATCGGAGCATGAAACGAATTAGTGACGTCAAACAGTTTTTTTATTGCTTTACCTTTGAGATATTTTATGAAGAACATTCTCTTTTTTACGAATATTATATGCCTAAGAATAACATTTTTAAGAGACTTATTTGAGATAGTGCTATATGACCTGATTATCTTTAAGAAAAATATTTTTACGTCCCATATTTTTACATCGCCTACCCTCGAAACGAATGTTTGATAATAACTAATACCTTTCTTTATGATGGTTGTTGAATCGAAAACTCCCAGTTGGTTATTGTTTTTATCTAATGTACTACTAAACAAATAGTTATAACCCTAGATTAACCTTGGCAAGTCTAAAAAATACGTTTCTCTAACACATCCTGGACCAATGTTATGTACTACCATAGCTTAAATTCACTGCTATAATCCCACTGATGGTATATACTGTACATTTTAAATAGACATTAATGATATCCGTGTGAATTTTGGAAACGCTTGGAAATGGAGCGCCATGCTAATTTCGCTTAAGCTTCCTATCGGCTATCGACAATCTCATTGATTTACTGCGCCCAGCCTACAACGATAAGCATACCCTTATAGCGGGAAACAGCGTTTGTACACATGATTTTAGCTCATAAAGCCCAATTTACATGGTGAGAGTTTTTCGTCTAGAAGATACGATTATCGTAAGGATATAAAAAAGTTGCATCGTGTAAACATTGTCAGAACACGATACTCCTATGGCGGTTATGTCATGCGATAATGGCATACGATTCTCACCGCGAGAAACTCTTCCCATGTAAATGACGCTTAAGGCCGGCAAAATTGTATCGATTGACTGCCTCGGTGCCGCAGTTGTACTAAGTTTACAACGCTGAGGTCTCGTTTTCGGGCAAAATGATGTTAGATTATTCTATTCATTATCAGCCCGGAGTCAGGAATTAATGCCCGATATGGCGATAAGCTCGCCCGCTATCACATCGTGGGACGCAACACTCAAGGCGAAACTTGGGTGCCCTGGTAGGATCTCTGCCTACCCCTTCTGGGAAATGGCGTGAGGTAATGTATAATTTTATCGACTGGTGATGAACATCTCACGCCGGTTGGTTCTCTATCAGACCGCACTGCGCTCACTATCAGGAGCATTGTATCACTGACGTCACAGTAAAAAAATCAGTATTATACCAACCTATAATGGTCCACAGTGAACACATGGCCTCTCTACAATCAAGAGTTTGATTAAGAGGACATAGGCTATAGTCATATATAAAATACAGCATACACATACCATAGAAAATCTTGTTAAGATCCCTATGGGATATGTTACTTTTCCATTCTCGAGTTAGAAAAATATCTCATTATATCTCAAGATAATTTTTCCACGCTTATATTTCCAACCGCAAAATCCCAAATAGTTTTGTAAACCTAGGTTCAATATATGCCAGACATAGTTATATTTCCAACCGCAAAATCCCAAAACCTTATAACAAACAAAAGGTAGAAACAATATGGCCTCGAAAACACTGTAATGAGGTGACGAGGCTACCTTTCATTTAAAAGGGTCCTCTAAAAATGTAATAAGGACCCCAATAATAAAGGGTCCCGTAGGAATATTCCCGTTTATGCCAAACATTGGTCTGCTGACCTCAGCGGAGCAGTGTTATTGTCTAACATAAAGAACTTCTGACGGAATCTATACCTAGATTTAGCTGTAGTGGTAGCAAACAAAATTGAATTATTAGATTTATTTTTATCTTTTAAATTACTACAATATCAAAATTAGGATGGTAGATATTGGAACTTGTCAAAATAGGAGGCGAAAAGTGGGAAAAGGATGGAGAAACGGTATGAGACATCCACTGCCGTCCTCAAGCTAAAATGCCGTTAACTAACATAACCCTTTTTTGAGTTATGCGCAAAAAAACATTTTTTTTGCTTTTAATATGCTACTCAATAACAAGAAGTCATATTTAAAACTTTGAAATACTGAATAATAGATCTCAGGAAGCACTTTTCAATAGCGAAACTTTTTTTTCTGATTATACTTGCATTTAAAAGTAAAAATTGGTCAGATGTTGGTTAACGGCATTTTAGCTAGAGGACGGCAGTCCAGCAATCTTCATATTGTGACAATGTTACAAACTCTATCAAGCTAAGCTATTCTTATAATACTGTAGTTACCTATATCAGCCCCTAATCGCCCGCTTCGGAGCACGGCACTCTAAAACCGAGTGTTCGATTGATGAGGTTAAGGATATGGTCTACCACGCTGGCCTAGTGCGGGTTGGTGGACTTTACATAACGTAGAAATTCTTGTAAATCGCTATTGCATGCAAATATTCTCACAATATTTTCGTTTAACGTCAAAACGCGTGGTAATTAATACAACTATATGTGTGACTGTTACATACATACATTAACTCACGCTTTTTTCCCAGAAGCGGTAGGCAGAGGTGCTACCAGGACACTCACATATTTTCCCCATGTATTTTTCGTCCCACAATGTTATAGGGGGCGAGCCTATAGCCCTATCGGGTACAAACTCCTGACTCCGGACTGATAATGAATGGTAAAAGTCTAATATCACTTGGCCCGACCCGGGATTCGAACCCGCGACTTTGTCATCGTACCGTAGCACAACTACGCCACCAATGCAGTCTGTGTGACTGTTAGGTGCATTTATTGATTCTATGCTACCAATACACACAGTCCAAAATGTCAGAAGTGTGCCCAGGGATTCAAACCCGCGACCATAGGCCACCATGCATTTCATATTGACAAAAGTGTTTTCACACAACATGATATTTTTCTATTAAACCACCTTTGAAGGATGTGAAAAGGCATAATCTCTATCAGTACGCTATAATAATTCGGTATTTTTTTGCTGTCCGTACGGCGCAGCGCGGGTCCGATGAAATATCGTGAAATCGCGAACGCTTATTGGATGTGAATTCGGCTGGGAGGAATCATATTTTATTGCTGAAAAATAATAATAACATCTCATCAATAGTAAAACGGTATTCGTTTGTTTTCTGTATCGGTAATGTATTGATTTTAGCTTGATTTAGGATAGCATTGCCAATCTTATATTAACTCGTAATCTGTTCAGAATCTGTGTAAGTTTTTAATTCATTATTTCTCATCTTATAAGAGATATTGGAGACTGAAAAATTAAAATGGAATATTGCAATGAATGGGGAAACGAGCATTCTATTCGCCTGATGGTAAGCGATACGACCGCTCATGGACAGTATCAAAACCAAATAACACCATGAATAACATAACAATGCTTGGCATTCCACAGCGCTCCCCATCCTGTATATCCAGTATTTACTCTGGCTACAATGTCCTTCAAACCGGAACACAACAGTGCATTTACACTGCTGTTTGTTGGAGAAATAGACATTGCAGTGGTACCTACCCAGGCGGCCTCTCACATATGAAAGACATACCACCAGTGTCAGGGTAGAACTATGTATGTGACTGTATCAAATTATTTATTTTAATTACCACAGCTTTAAAACCTACAATTTACCACTTAACCATCCCAATTCAAAAGATACTAGTTAATACCTCAAATCGGCAAGGATTTAACGCCTCCAGTTCAAAATGTCGTTACGCCGCAACAAACTGCACGTTTTACGCCCTTTTTATACCGAGCAGTTAAATTTGAACCAGTTTAACTACGTTGACCGACCATTAATACACGGCGGTTTTCAATTTTTATTATGTCAATCTCTTTGGAGCAGTAATTTTATATTTGTTCGCGCCTTTTTATTGACGGTTCAGGGAATTACTTTGACCTTCATATATTATATTATACAGGGTATATCAATACTGCGACCGAAAACGAAGCCAGGTGGTAGTATTAGTGACTTCAGACAAAATGCAACGAAAAGTTTCACAAAAAAATCATCATTTTTTTTGGATTTTTTTTACTTATCGTCGTATTTGGGTGTTAATATATATTTTTTTCAAAATAACGATGAACACTTTTTTAGTTTTAAAGACGCAATGGTTCGTAAGGGTTTAAATTTCTTTTTTTCCTAATAACTAGGTTTTTACCATTCAAACACAATGATATTTAAAAACCTGAAGAAAAAGATCTGTCGCTTTTTTGGCGAAATTTTTACTTGCATTGTGTTTGTAACCCATCGATCAATGTATAATTGATCGATGTTGTAACCACTAAAACTACCAAAACTACCGGCTTCGTTTTCGGTCGCAGTCTTGATATACCCTGTATATATCGGGCAATGTGGCCTCGAGTAAGCAAGAGATTTCTCGTTTCTGGGCCACGCCAGCCTAGCTCGGGATATGTTTAGGGTACCTATACATATACGGCGTGGTGGCCTGTTGGTAACGGACCAGACGCGGCTGCCTACATGTTCACGGTGGTCGCGGGTTCAAATCCCAGTGCACACCTCTGACTTCTCGGAGTTATGTGTGTATTGATAGTCAATCACCACGCACTTTAACGGTGAAGGAAAACATCGTGAGGAAACCTGCATACAGTAGCGATTTTAAAAAATTCTACGGAATGTATGTAAGTCCGCCAACCCGCACTAGGCCAGCGTGGTGGACTATATGGCCTAACCACTCTCAATCGATTCTCTCGATTGTAGAGTAGGCCCGTGCCCTGCAGTGGGACGTATATGGGCTGATATAGATAGATAGATACATATACGGCCTTATTCATAGCCAGATTTAATACCTATTTTAGCCATCGAATGTTTTGTCTTCTTCGCTCAAATTGAATTCTAAAGTCGTTCAAAAGGGACAAAACATTCGATAACTAAAAAAGGTTTTAAATCTGTCTATGAATAAGGCCGATAGGTATCTCACGATATTTCCTTGTTCCTTTAACTTGATCAACTAAATTCATATGAACATCAAAAGATGATCGTTATGCCGGCTTATATATATTGTAAGTTATTTCAGCATACAATATCGTAGTAATTCTGCATTTCTAGACAAATCTAAGGGTACAACACAAACGACGACAGCGGTATGCATACAGAAACTTCCAAAGTTATAACTTTTCGCCAACTTGAAGTGCCAGTTATGATGTTAGAAAATTTGGAGTTACGTCTGGAAATCGCTCCAGTGCTTTTAGTAGTACCCTAGTACGTGCTGTAATATGATTATTACAATATTTCATATACTTGAAAGATATACACTATAAAAATTATGGAATGGTGTCGATATACAAATTAACTGGCAAGAGATCCTTTCGCTGATCGTAATAATTTTGCCGGTGTATAAACAGTATCCGAATATGAATATCTTACTCTACACCAAAAATATTCAAGTATTTTATAAGTCTGAATAAACCACTACATTAGATATTTATTAATAAAGCTTATAAGATCATGCTAAAAATATAGGTAAACAATTTACTCATATTATAATCTACTTCGAATTCTTAACGAAAAACACAAAATTAAGACATACATGAGTAAACCTTTAAATTTTTCTACCCTAGCATTCAATTTTCGCAGAATCAATGCGTTGTAACATTAATATTGAACTGTCAATATAGATTGTAGGCTAACAATGATATAACAAGGTTTTCGTGAAAATGTCTAGTAACGATCTATGAAAATTCGTGGAAATTTCAAACTTATCTTGTTCAGCGTGATCATATTTCCGATTTTCCCGCACCCTTCATACTTTAACATAGCGTATGGTTGAATGTTCCAACGTAACAGTATTGTATACATTATATGTAGGTGGTACAGATCCCAAGCTCGACTATGGAAGGACCAATATTTTGGTCTGGATGTTTGTAAGGTCGATAAGTCTCATAGATTTTGATATTCACCATATTTTATCAATTTTCATTTACTTATTTGAGTGAGGTGAGCCGGATAGTAATGATAAAGGTCAATAAACAAAAGATTACTAGCCAGAACACCATTATAAGAATCACTTAGCAATATTTTTTTATTGTTTATTTTTATGGGGTGTTGAACAAAACCTCTGACTGTACCTCAAATTCTAAGTCATGGTTTTAAAATATTAAACTTCTAATATGTAACATAAAGAATAAAAATATTGGTATAACTACCGACCGCGCTTAACTTACTTCCGAACACGGCTAACAGATGGCGCTAATTGTATTCCGCGATATGCATAACAAATGTAAATTAAAAGAAACCACGCCGACACAAAAGTCAAACGGTTCCCTTACACAAACTTTAAGTACAACAATGAATAAGTTATAAATTTTAAATTTTAAATTGGATAAGATATGCAAAATTTTGATAAGTTGCCACGGAGCGGGTTGGGTTACACGGGGTAATATTTTTACAATTAGTGGATTTGTAAAATATAAACACCAAATGCTTCGCACAACTTATAAAGTTAACTTTCGTCCATATTGTTTTATTTTACCTAGGTACCTATAATACCTAGGTCATGTATTAGACAGATTTGAACGTTTATTTTTACATTGGATAGTCCAAATAATTAAGTTTATAGATTGATATATGTCTGCGAGTCTTACAAACCGAATAAAATGAAAATGAAAATGAAATTCAATCTGCAAAATTATTTATAGTTTGATTATTTTAGAATCTGATGTTACTGAGAATGAATAGGATGAATTAATTGATGATTCGGGCCCTAAGTAAGCATGAAACGTATTAAAACCCTTAACAGATGTTTTGGCATGTAAATGGGGAGAGCTCGCAAAATATTTCTTTTAAATTATTTATTTTAATTTTTATTGAACACAATAAATATAACTATAAAAAGAGATAATTAGGCACTAAGGCAATCTCTACCAGACAACCGTTGGATGGATTTATGAAAAGGAGAAAGGGCAGTTTATAACAAAGAAAATAAGAATTCAAAATATAGAATACTATTTTTACACTTAGTTTAATATTGTTATATATTTGGCAGCCTCCGTGGCGCAGTTGGTTGAACGCCGCCCGTGAAACGAGAGGCCACGGGTTCGATCCCCGCACCGAAACAAATATTTGTGTGGTCCACAGGTATTTGTTTCGGGTCTGGATGTTTGTGAGACCGAAAAGTCTCTCGTAGTTTCTTATACCCACGACACAAGACTCGATCTGAGTGTGGGGTCAGGACTATGTATGTGACTCTTGTATGTATTTATTTATTTTATCTCATATTATAAATACTTGTAGTATACATATAGTAAGTAAGTGCGTGGTGGCCTGTTGGTAACGGACCAGACGCGGCTGCCTACATGTTCACGGTGGTCGCGGGTTCAAATCCCAGGGCACACCTCTGACTTTTCGGAGTCATGTGTGTATTGATAGTCAATCACCACGCACTTTAACGGTGAAGGAAAACATCGTGAGGAAACCTGCATACCGTAGCGATTTTAAAGAATTTCTACGGTATGTAAGTCCGCCAACCCGCACTAGGCCAGCGTGGTGGACAATATGGCCTAACCACTCTCAATCGATTCTCTCGATTGTAGAGTAGGCCCGTGCCCTGCAGTGGGACGTATATGGGCTGATATAGATAGATACATATATAGTTGTATGTGGTTGTTATTTTGCTTTCCAGACTTGTGTTACAGTCCCGCCAGTTCGAATCGGGTTTTCCTGTAATAACTGTGTGAGTTGAATAAATAAATACCTTAATAAATAATCTACCTACTAATATATCGCAATTGCATTTACTAAACCAAAACATGTTGATACCTCAATATTCTAAAATATTTAAAATTTATTTGACAAAAAAATATAAAAAATCCGTGACATTTTCGCCCAGTGTGAGCCGCAAACTGGAAATGCACCCAACTACTCGCCGAAAGTCTTGGAGCGAATCTCTCGCAACTTTCATCTGTGAATTTTATAATTTCACTTTGAAATTTGTTGAAATGTATCTTCCCGCTTGCCAGATACTTATAATGAATATTTTTATCTCGAAAATATTTGAACGAAACGTTTTTTGAACGCTCAAGATATGGACCTAGGGATAATTGATGTTCTTTAAGTTGTTTATTGAAATCTAACGGCCTTATTCATAGACAGATTTAAAACCTATTTTAGTTATCGAATGTTTTGTCTCTTTCGAACAACTTTGGATTTCGGTTTGAGCGAAGAAGACAAAACATTCAATAACTAAAATAGGTTTTAAATTGTCCATGAATAAGGACACACATCTTTACTTGATATCTTTACATAGTGTCATTGTGTCCGTACGCTTAGATCTTTAAAACTGCGCAACGGATTTCAATGCGGTTTTCATCAATCCATATCATAATCATTAATCATAATTCCGAAAATGCAAATATAGTCGCCATTTTAAACCACTCGAAGTCTTCGTAAAAACAGAACACAACATATTTGTTGGCCCCACTCACATATGATATGTCTCCGTGGCGTAGTTGGTTAGACGTCGGCTTCGATTCCAAATGTTTGTGAGGCCCACAATTATTTGTCGAGACAAATTGGACAAATGGTGTGAGTGTTTGTGAAACCGAAAAGTCTCTCGTAGTTTCTGATACCTACGACACAAGACTAGATCTTAGTGTGGGGTCAGGACTATGTATGTGTCTGTTGAGTGTATTTATTTATTTTGTCTCGCAAGATCGAACCCACGAACTCTCTTCACCCCCGACTCTTAACCAACTGCGCCACAAAGGCTGTCAGAAATAAAACAAATATTTATACAACAGTCAGTCCATAAGTCATAACTGAACACGTGAAAATTTAAAACAAAACAAAATGGCGCATCGATCACAAAGTTACCAATCGGGAACGAAACCCTGTTTTTTCCAATGTTTTTAAAGCGTACAGTCGGGGGGAAAATTGTGAAGTGATTAAAAGTAAGGTATTAACGGCTTTTGGGGAATTTTACTGAAAACAACTTAAATTAATAGGGATTATTTTCCACAAATACTGTAATTTAAGATTAACAAAGGCATGTAATTGACACCGATCAATGAAGCTTTGAGAGTTTGTTAAAGATCTTTTAAATAAAAGCAAATTGATGAAGTCAAGAATCACATATATTATTGTACTGTACTAGACTGTACTGTACTGTACTGTTTTAGACTCCTCCTAAACCGACACTTCGATTGGGAGGGCTTAGGCCATTGTCTGTCTGGCCTAATGCGGGTTGGCGAACTCCACATACCATCAAAGTCTTGAAAACATCTCATGCAGGTTTTACTGGTGGTAGATCTCTTATTTGTGAGGCTGCCTGGGTAGGCACCACCGCACTGTCTATTTCTCCCACAAACAGCAGTGTAAATGCCCTGATGTCTTTCGTCTTGAAGGATATTGTAGCCAGAGCAACTACTGGACATAATGAGACTTAACCTCTTATGTCTCAGGATGGCGAGCGTGTGGAATGCCAAGCATTGCTTTGTAATTCATGGTGTTGTTTGGTTTTGCTACTGTCCGTGAGCGGCAGTGATTACTTACTATCAGGTGACCTGTTTACCGTTTACCGAATGTATGCAATAAAAAATATACATAAACGTTTTGTACCCGCCTTCACGTATATAGAATAATCGAATTTTATACCTTTCCGGAACAAACAATTATGCAACTTACACGGCGTGTCGTGTTTTATTTCACTAGCGAAATTTCCGGAATTGCGAAACATTTTATTCAAAAATTTCGACAACAAATTAGCCCAATATCGATTATATCTACACCGCCCAAAAGTCTATATTTCAATGGCAGAAGATAGGCAGTTATAACGTATAGAAATGGACAGTTGTATAGGATTTTACCAACATAGATACCATGTGATAAGCTTTGATATTTAAAACATCAGTGTTAGTGCATTGTAATAAATTAATTTAATTTATAAAAGCAATTTAATCGTGCTTTTGTATACAAAATTAAAGTTCATTTACCTATTTGAATTGTTATAATTACAATGAAATGTGAACAACAAATATACGGCCATTGTGGTACATGAAACTCATTTTATTTTTTATTAAAGATATGGTATGCAGATTTCCTCTCGATGTATTTCTTCACATTTAAAGTGCTTGGCAATTGTGTATATCGAACTCACACGTAACTCCAAAATGTCAGAGCCATCGATATCAATGTTACACTAGATAAGACATTCAGTACAAAAAAATGTGTCCCACCTACTTGCAGTGCATGCACCGCACATGAATCAGTTTGCTTCGTGACAGTGACAGTGCAGTACGCCTTATCGCATACGTTTAAAAGTAATAAATGATTGTTTCGCCGTCAAACCGAAAGCAAATCGTCTGAAGTTACAATATTTTAATAAAATACCAGGTAAGTGATGTAATATTGCAGTGTGCTTTTAAAATACGGGGGCACTTTATTTGTTTGACGTGTCTCGTCTATCGGTAGATTATAAGTCAATGGTCAGAGCTATGCTCTGAGATTCTAACCAGCTACCACTGTATTGGCGATTCGCATCCTGTTTGTTAAGCTACCACGCACTTAAAACAAAATTCTTCACATGCTATAATTACTTCATCACCACAAGAAGTCGTTAACATTGATATAAAGCAATTTTTTACGGATTTTATCACGATTTGGTTTAATTTAAAATCCGTAAAAAATAGTTTTATTTCAATGTATAACATTCGCGTAAATCTAAGGAACCTAAGTCCTCAACAGTTAACCTTCAAAGAATTCCACATAACATAACATTATTTGCGCCAAAGTTTTGGCCCGTTCTAAAACATTACCCTCTCCGTAATTAAATAAAAAGCATTTTTACTCCAAAAGTTAAGGGAGCAAGGGCGGAAAAATCAGATTTCTCTTTGCAAAGAGATTTTTTAACAACTTTACGTTTAGTTATGGCGTACTTAAAGTCTGTGAGCTGTGTTGAGTGATAAAATTGTTTAAAAGCCGCTTTTGTGCTGTGGTATACAATTATAGTGTACTGCCCTGTCTGGAAAAAGTCTGCCTCGGTGGCGTAGTTGTACTGTACGACTGCAAAGCTGAGGTCTCGGGTTCGAGTCCCGGGTGGGGCAAAGTGATATTGGGTTTTTCTATGAATTATCAGCCCGGAGTCAGGAGTTTGTGCCCGATATGACGATAAGCTCGCCCCTATCACATCATGGGACGGAACATACAAGGTGAAATGTGGGTGTCCTGGTGGCGCCTCTGCCTACCCCTTCTGGGATAAAGGCGTGAGTTTATGTATGTAGGTATGATATTCACCATATTGTTCTCTTTCTTTATCAGTTTCGTGCACACCTATTCTAATATTTATCATCTCTCACTTTAGGTATGAATTTTCGATTAAAAATTGAAGATCGTCGTCCATGTTTTCAATCACTGACAACATGTCAAACTCGCGCAAACGCGTGGTGGTCAACGTGAACACGACTCGCCACGCCAATCGCGCCCGCGCCCGCGACCGCGCCCGCGACCGCGCCCGCGACCGCGCCCGCGACCGCGCCCGCGACCGCGCCCGCGTGTCAACTTGAACAAGCACATAGTCTTGTAGGTCGTCGAAGATATACAAATAAGTACAAGGGTACTTCTGTCTCATAAAAAAACGAAATATAGAGAGTAGTAGAGCCACGCTGTTGTCAGCCATAGCTTTGCATGATGATTCTCCAAAAAATCAACGTGAAATGAAAGATTTGCTGTTGCTTTTCGTTTGGTGAGTGAGATTTCCGGATACCTATCCTTATTTATCCCCCCTCCTTATTCCTCCCCCCCATTTGCTGGTTCGGCAATACAACTAAGATCCAACGTTGTGACATTAATCCCTTTCACAACGGTCACGCCACTATATTTTATTTCAGTCTTCATTACTCCGTTCCCACGCATCTAACAAACAGCCCTCAATAATAATAACGCATTAGAAAACTAATAATCAAAACGCACCCATTCTGTCCACAAAAGGGAGTGAATTACGCCAGCATTTGCTTTTAAGAAGCGACAGGGCGGGTAAAACCGTCCGGAACGGTCTCCAAGATACTCCGGGAGCTTGGGTACTTTAAACATTATTGGCGAATATTTTTGATAAGATTTTGAGTGAAATATCTAAAATTTAATGAATATCATGCAAATGTATGAAAATGCAAATCTAATGAAATCTATTAAATGTTGTAAGTTCTGCCATAATTTTTTCTAAACTACAAAGCGGGACCAAACCGAATCAACTATTATAATATATACTCAGATATAGACATAGCACTCTCTTATCATATTTATGTTTAATGCAAATAAATAAATTCTAGCTTTGAATATTTTCTATTTCATCATGTGTCTCATTCAAGGTCCCTGACTGAGGTCATCAGAGAATCTGCAATTGCGAATGCCAGTGCATGTCACAACTTTCATGGATAAGTCGTTTACAGTTCAAGCTGTTCGATACAGTAATATACATAAGATCAAGCCCAGTGGCGTGCTATGGGAGAGGCCTATGTCCAGCAGTGGACGCAGAAGGGCTGATGATGATGATGACTAAAGCGTCAAATCAGATACAATATTTAAAAAAAACACCTTTGCAGAATACTTTCTATCGTCAACTGTGCTACTAATTACATACATACATAAACTCACGCCTTTTTCCCAGAAGGTGTAGGCAGAGGTGCTACCAGGACACCCACATTTCACCTTGTATGTTCCTTCCCACGATGTGATAGGGGGCGAACCTATCGCCATAACGGGCACTAATTCCTGACTGCGGGCTGATAAGGAATAGAAATTCCAATATCACTACAGAAATAAAGGAGGATTTTTATTTCCTCGACTCCCAGTCTATCCCGGTTTAAAACCAGGCGCATACAATAAATCTGAGCAGTTTTCTGCGCCGACTCGCCCTACAATCGCATTGGCGTCGATAAATCCCCGCCAAATTAACAACCGCCATATTGGCAATTTAATGATGTGGCTCGAAACAGATACTATGAGGTGTAACGTGTGACGCTATAATCTAAATTCAACTATGTGTATATTTAAATAGTCATTTAAATAGTATTTATTAACCTCAGTGGCGTAGTTGTACTACGGTACGTTTACAAAGCTGAGGTCTTGGGTTCGAATCCCGGGTCGGGCAAAGTGATATTAGACTTTTCTATTATCAGTCCGGAGTCAGAAATTTGTGTCCGATATGGCGTAGGCTCGCCATATTCTCACTATTGGACGGAAAATACACGGCGAAATGTGGATGTCGTGGTAACACCTCTGCCTACCCCTTCTGCGATAAAGGCGTGAGTTTATGTATGTACAAATACACAGTTAGTAAGTATCCTATCGCCTACGTTAGGCAGCCACGACAGTCACATTTTACCTAATGTGTTCCGTCCCATGATGTGATAGGGGGCGAGCCTATCGCCATATCGGGCACAAATTCCTGACTCCAGGCTGATAATGAATAAAAAAATCCAATATCACTTCGCCCGACCCGAGATTCGAACCCGAAACCTATACGTCATAACCGTAGCGTAGTACAAATACGCCACTGAGGCAGTCGTATTATGTTTTTAAGTAATGTCTGTGTATTTATAATTAACTTTATGTAACATTGGAACAATTGCGAGAATTCTATCTGTTAATTTACTTAATTTGCATAGGTATGTTAAGTTCAAACCAAATAAGGCTTATAATGAACAACCCCAGTAATAGAAATGGCTTTTGTACGGTGTTTGCCGTACAGACTCTGTTAGTTTGGTTGTTGAAGTTAAAGAAGTTGTTGTTTGTTCACTGAGTTTATTGTAAAAATAATACAAGTAATGTTAATGGCACGACGCCGTTACGTGAACTAGTCTAATGTATATAAAGCTACAATACAGAAAGCTAAAACGCTGACACGAGCGTAATATACTCGTGTGCATTTACGTATTATATAAAACTCATAATGTTGTACGGTTTGTGTGAACCGTACATGTTCCCTAGGGCAATAAAATACGAATAATATAAAGTAAAATATAACAAAAAGAAAAAAAAGAAAACATATTTAAATTTAGCTTATAAATTTCACATAACACAACACTTATGAGTTATCACTATCACTGAATAGTTTCTTGGTAATCGGTGACGTTGCCTTGTTCACGCGAGCGTAGTGGTGACTCATTCTGGAACTCGGGTCTTCTGTAACAGCTGATCGCCCCGGTGCAATAGTGTGCCTCAGAGGTGTTCTTTGAAGTTGTACGAGTTGAATGCCGCTCTCTGTAGGTCGCTGACTTTCTGAAGACGTGTTTGGTACTGTTGTAAAAAAGTGTGAACGCCAACGGCACCACAACAAAATAACAGAGGTGGCTATTGCTGCACAAACCAATAAATACAGCACCACGTATTGATGCACATCGTGGGAAGAAATGGGATCGCTCAGTCCTTTGCTTTCTTCACTTTTCATAAGTTCTATCTGTTGGTCGATAGCATTTAGTTGTTTTGCATATGATTCTATTTGATCTTCGCCAGAAACATTGTTTTTAGTTGTAGGTACGGTTATATTGAATATGTTGTTGATAGCTGGCACGTCGACCTTGAGAACATCTGGCTGCAAGTTAAGTGAGTTACTTTGCTGAGTGTGCGAATATATAGTAAAGGTCTCGCCCTTGATGACACAGCCTTCGGCGATAGCGATAATGCCGGCCTTGCTGACTCGTCTGGCGGTAACTTGATGCTCACAGATGATTTTTATAATGCATTGTTCACAGCAGAAATAAAGGTAAGTATTTATTTTATTAAGGTAAGTCCACATGTCAGCGCATTCTGTTTGTTTAGTTTCACATTGGTTGGTATTTATGTTTTTGATGCATAGGTTGTCATCTGATTTTAGACGATAGATTGGCCTTCGTAGTGGGCACATGTATGTTTCCATGTTGTATGGTATACACGTTTGTAGTTCGTTGTCAATAAGCGGAACATAAGCATCCTTTTGTAAATTTATTGCAATATGTTCGGCAATTGGCATGATGCTGACCATAGATTCCTGAATCTTCTGAGGAACCGGAACCAGTTTATATATCTCGTAATTGTCTCGAGTCACGAGTGGAATCTTTATTTCAAATATGAAGTGTTTCATTGTAAGTCTTGTTTTCACCTTAAGCAAGTGGTAAAGTTTCCTTAGATCTTGTATATTTTCTATGGGAAGCATTGCGTCCTTTGGAAGCTGCCCGGAAATAATGTTCAGTTCGGCTTCTAATTGTTTTGGACTTAGGAGATGGATGTTAAACTTGCCGTAATGAATTTCTGTAATAGTATCCAATAATGTTTCTTGCAAGTTTTTCAGATGTACCAATAGGCTGTTGGCGACAATCGACATCATTGTAATATCGTTTATGTTTTCTGTATTTTGTACTTCAATAGCAATTATGTTGACAACCTTTTCAAGTTCATTAATATGCTTATTGTACATTTTGTTTTGTGTTTCAATTGTTTCTTGAAATCTTTTCAATAAATTGTTTTCTGCCTCCACAACTGAAGTTTGATTTTTCCATAGAAGCAAAAGATGATTTTCGTTCTCTTTAATCAAACTGATGTCCTTTTCATATTGCTCTGCGAACTGTTCGTCTAGTATGCCAAATAAACTATTGGCAATGTAGCCAACGCCGTTAATAAGTCCTCTACCTTTTCTGTGACGTTTAATCTGCTTGCTCAATAACATGTTGCTATAGTAGGTTAGTTCATTGAAACCATGACGTAATTGTAGGAGAATGACGCCACACTGGTTACGTTTCTCCGCGTTAAAGCATGCTTTGTCTAAGCTGGTAATATAATTCTTCAATATTTGTACGCCTTGCCAGTAGGGATCCATGTCGTAATAAACGATCAATTTCCATTCGTCACGAAGAATGTGCATATCAGTTATCTTATCAAAGTAAACACTTTGGTTGCTGTTTATTTTATATAGGTTGTAGTTACACTGAGCGGGCGTTACTATTGAGAAAGCACACAGAATGGTCCACACTAAGTTACATAATGTATTTTTTCGTCCTTTTCTCTTAGGATTTTTCACATGTTGATCCTCTTCGGTTTTATCGGCCTTCGTTTTGTCTTGATTTGTTACAGGTAATTTAGACAATTTAGTAATCGGCCGTTTTAGAGTTCCGTTTTTGGTCTTCACTGTAACTACACGAACATATCCATCCTTGCCTGGGTGTAAGTCAATAACTTTCCCTAACGCCCATTTTCCAGCTGGTAAGTTCGTATCATGAATGACCACAATATCATCAATGCATATATTTTCTTGGGACTGCTTCCATTTGCCTCGAGATGATAATTGGCAAAGATACTCTGATTGCCACCTTTTCCAAGTATCTTTGAAGATTTTTTGCACCAGTTGCCATCGAGTACGCTCGTCAGTTTCCGTTTCAATAATTGTTAAGTTAGGACCACTTGAAAGAAAATGTGATGGCGTCAAATAATCTATATCTTCCGGGTCTTCAGTGAGTGCAGAGAGTGGTCTGGAGTTAAGGCATGCTTCAAGTTGTGCTAGAAGCGTCAACAATTCTTCGTACGTAAGTTTCTGCTCCCCAATGACCCTGCGTAGATGGTATTTAAGGCTCTTCACGGCAGCTTCCCAAAGGCCGCCAGCACTGGGCCACGATGGAGCGTTAAAGTGCCATTCAATTTGCATCTCGGCAACAGCTGAGAAAAAATCAGGATCAAGTATTTTCTTCAGTTCAACAGTTTCTTGTTTCAGGATTTTGTTCGCCCCAACGAAATTAGTGCCGTTGTCACTAAACATATGACGGGGGGCACCTCGCCGAGCTGCTAACCTTCGCAAAGCTGATAGAAAAGCTGATGAGCTGAGGTCTGACACCAGCTCTAGGTGGACTGCCTTCGTCACCATACATATAAATACAGCGACGTATCCTTTGGTTGTTTTAACTCCTCTGCCTTTATTTGTTTTAACGTCAATGTAACCGGTATAGTCAACGCCAGTATTATAAAAAGGTCGCGTCGGGTTACATCTTGCCGTCGGTAAGTCTCCCATCAATTGACATTGTTTAATAGGGTTGTGTCTACGGCATTTCACACAGTTATAAATTTGTTTTTTGACAGCCCTATTGCCGCCTATTATCCAATATTGTCGTCTTAGTTTGGCTAAGGTAAGTCTCGTCCCGCCATGATACGTCATTTTATGGGCTTGATCAATTAATAGTTCTGTGAAGTGCCCGTCATGTGGAACAATGATTGGATGTTTCTGATCTTGATCGATGTTTGCGTTATTTAGTCGTCCTCCCACTCTGAGGAGACCCTCTTTATCCAGGAAAGGATTCAAGGATAATAGCTTGCTTTTTCGATCCACTTCTTTTCTTTGTTCCAGGTTAGATATATCCTTTTCGAATGAATTTATTTGTACGTGTTTTAGGATAACATTCCTTGCATGTATTATTTCAGGATATGTTAAGTAGTTCGGCCGATTGCTGCAACGTGACACGGCGCGGAACATCCACGCGACGATGCGAATAACTCGTGTAATACAGCTGTGTCTGGTAAGTATATTTTCAATGACGTCATAATTAGGACGTTGTGTGGTGACATTTATTTGTGTTTTCTTTAATTCTTCCTTTGTTTCGTAATAACTTTTCACTTCTTTTTCTGTTTCAGATACATATTCGCGCAACCATTCGGGTCCATGCCACCAAAGACGATGTTCTCTTAGCTGTGACGGTAATATACCGCGACTGGCGCAATCCGCCGGATTCTCCGATGACTTTACATAATGCCAACAGCTGACTGGCATAGTTTGTATTATGTTCGTGATTCTATTTGATACGAACTGTTTCCATCGTCTGTGATCTCCATGGAGCCAACCGAGTACAGCTGTTGAGTCCGACCATCCATGTATTGTTATATTGTGGCTGGAATCAAGAGATTTTCGGACCTTTTTCATTAATGTAGATAATAGTAGAGCCGAACACAATTCCAGTTTAGGTATTGTAAAAGTTTTCTTTGCGGGTACTAGTCTCGATTTCGCAGCGACTATCACTACTTCGCTGGGATGATGCTTGCTCTTGCTGTAGATGACACATGCGTAAGCATTTTCAGATGAATCGCAGAATCCATGCAACTCAATATCATCTTTCTGTGTGAATTGTATCCATCTTGGTATTTGAATTAAATTGATCTCGTTTAGCTCAAATTTTATTTTTGACCATTCTTTTTTAATAGCTTCAGGTACTTCATCATCCCATTGCAGTTCTTGATGCCACACTTTTTGAAATATCAATTTCAAGTTTGTTGTAACAGGACTTAACCATCCCAATGGATCAAAAATCTTCGAAATTTCAGATAAAAGAAAGCGTTTGGTGACGGGTTTCGAAGATTTTGGATTAATCGTCAATTGGAACGTGAAGTTATCATTGATAGGGTTCCAATGTAGACCTAGGGTCTTTGTTGTTTGTTGATGTAGAAAGCTGTACGACCTTGGTTGTTCATTTAGAGATTTATAATCTTCTAGTAGAACGAGATTGTTGGATAACCACTTTCTTAAGTTGAACCCGCCTGATTTTAGCAAATTTGTAAGGTCAGTCTTGACGCGTGTAGCTTGTTCTAAGTCATCACAGCTCCAGAGCAAATCATCCATGTAGAATGACGATTCCAAAATAGCGGCAGCTTCGGGATAGTTGTGTTTCTCGTCGCTGGCTAATTGTTTCAGAGTCATCATAGCCAGGAAAGGAGCTGCCTTGGTACCATATGTTACAGTGGATAAAGCGTATTCTCGAATTGGTTGATGGGCTGACTCCCTCCATAGGATTTTTTGATAGCGTCTGTCGTCCTCATGACATAAAATCTGGCGAAACATCTTTTCTATATCGGCCGTCACGGCTATTCTGTATTGCCGCCATTTCAAAATAATTGATAATAAGTCTGATTGTAAATTTGGCCCGCTATACATCAGGTCATTTAAACTGTGACCCGATGAAGTTTTTGATGACGCGTTGAAAACAACGCGCAAGTCTGTTGTCAAGGAATCAGCGCGTCGCACACAATGATGAGGTAAGTAATAACTTGGTTCATTTTTACTAACACACAGTTGCATGTGGTGTAATTCCAGGTATTCTGCCATAAATAATTTATATTCTTTGGCTGTTTTTTCCGATGTTTTGAATTTTTTCTCTAATTGAAAAAATTGAGCGGATGCTTTTGCTTTTGATTCTCCTAGCTTTTGATCAACATCGGAGTGTAAAGGCAGTCTCACGATGTACCGACCGTCCTCTTGCCGTTTTGTCTCAGTTTTATATTGCTGTAGGCAATGTGTATCTTCTGAAGTCATTTGTGAATTTTCATCGATGTCTTCTATGGCCCAAAATCTGCGTATGTCTTCCAAATTATTGAGCACGACGTTACATTGATACGACTTCATATTACCGCACAATATCCATCCTAGATGAGATTGTTGTGCAATCGGCTGTGCTTCATTCGCTTTAATAATACCGCCCAGTATAATATTAGAGTATACGTCAGCTCCAAAAAGTATATCGATGGGCCTGCTGATATGGAATTCGGGATCTGCCAACTGAATACCTTCCAGATAATTCCAAGTTGATGGTTTTGAGAATGTTTTATTGGGTAGGTTGTTGATTAGGTTTCGCATGACATAGACATCTGTATCGAATGTATAGCTACTGTGAATAGAGGAGCATGTTATAGTTATGGCCCCCTTGCAGTTGTTTTCGCGCGCTCCTACACCGAATATTATTCCTTTGCATCTCTTTCGTGGCAGTCCAAGGATCTGAGCGGCATTTTCAGTTATAAGAGATATCTGAGAACCTTGATCAATAAGAGCACGTAAGACGATCTCAGAACCATCATTAGTTTTAACCTTTAGCTGAGCGGTAGCCAAAAGTGTCTCAGATATGTCTTCCATGGACACGTGGCTGCTCGATGTTGTAGCATTCCCATTGTTACTAGGCAACTTGTTGCTAGATGCAATATTCACAGAAGTATCGTGTAGCAACGTATGATGGTGTGCGTGACATTGACGGCATCGTTTTTCCGACTTGCATTCCTTGCCTTTATGATCAAACAAACAATTGTTGCACAAGTTGTGGTTCCGAATGAAATTACGTCGTTCATTTAAATGTAATTTGACGAATTCATTGCAGTGGAATAATCCATGCTCATTACTGCATAATGGGCATTTTATATTACTTGCAGTTTGACTTGATTTCTTCATTGTATTATTGGTGTAGTTGTTGCTATAATTTTTGAGAATTTTGGGCTTCGAATTAAAATTTTGATTGGCGCTGAAAGCCTTGTATATATGTTGTTGTCTATTGTTTGGCGGCGGTCCACGTTGCTGTTGATATCTTTGAGGTATTAGCTCTTGCTTACGACGTGCGGCCTCCAATGATATAAATTTTGATTCCAAGTAATTAAAAAAATCCACGAGACTGGGTAATTCCCTCGGTTCTTTTATGGAGTCAATGTAGTCATTGTAGGTGTCGGTATCCAATTTTTGAGCGAGAAGATGCACCAAAATTGGATCCCATGTCGATATATTCACACCCATGTTTTGCATAGCGTTTAAACATTCCTTTGCTGTATCATGAACTCTCTTAACAGCCGTTGATGTTTGGTATTGCATTGTTGGTAAGTTCAATATAGTGTTTAAGTAGGCAGTAAAAATTTGTTTTTTGTTGTTATATCTGTTATTTAGAATCTCCCAACACACTTCGTAGTTATCTGAACTAATAGATAGATGCTGAATTAGTTTTTCTGCTTCGCCTTTCACCTTGGATTTCAAGAATTGCATTTTCTGAGCACAGGATAACGATGGGTTGCTGTGAATTGTCTCATTGAATAAATCCTTAAAAGATGTCCAAGTCTGGTACGTTCCACTGAAAGTAGGTAGTTCTATTTGTGGTGTCGAATTTACTCTATGAGCCACAGACCACATTTTAGAATTAATAGATTTTTTCATTACGTTGTATTGCCGTTCATGCTTGTTAAAATTTTCTTCATATTCAAACCCTTCTCCTATTACTTCAGAGTCGATCTCCCAATGTAGAGAGTCTATTGCCTTCCATCTTGATTCTAAGTTCTTCAGCGTGTCCTCAAACTCCCATCTTTCATTAATTTTTTCTAAGTTAATATTCGCAACAGTGCGCGAAAAAGCTTTAAAGTTGCTAGCTTGTTTGCGTAGCATTTCTTCGTATTTACTAGCATTACCTTGCGATATTGTTTTTGTTGGCATTGACGATTTTTCGCCAGCTGAATGTTCAGGATAGACCGATGTTTCACCTGGATGTTGATCTTGTTTTGTTTGAACAGTAGAAACCACTGGAGATTTATCCCTCTTTTGAGGGTTGCTCGAAGGGACTTTGGCTTGTTGAATAATCACGCGAGCTTCGTTATATAGTTGATTGGTTCGTTTATAATGATTTTCACTGAAATATGCGTAATCGCGTTCTTCGTACTCACACAGTGACACATGATTCACTTGAAATTCACTCCAATACATTTCCAGAGTTTCTAGACGTTTCTTGATGTAAGAGGGAGTCTTACGTTCAGTTGAGTCCTTCTTGAAGTTGCGAAGAAGCTGTTCCATTGCTTCTATTAGTTGATGTTGGTTTTCCAATAGATCTTGGATGTTACTCATGTTGAAGGTTTCAGGTTAGTTGATTGTTGTTAACAGTTATGGATTGCGATCTATACTCCTTTTACGGAATAGGCGTCCACGTCTCAATCCGACTGGGGAGACCCGCTTCTGGGAGGCCAGCCGAACCGATTCGCTACCGCAATCGGAAATACAAATCACTCTCCATGCGTTCTAAGCGAACGTTGATGATAGATATCCATAGATTGCCGATCCGGCTCGAAGGACCATAAAGAGATGTACGGTGTTTGCCGTACAGACTCTGTTAGTTTGGTTGTTGAAGTTAAAGAAGTTGTTGTTTGTTCACTGAGTTTATTGTAAAAATAATACAAGTAATGTTAATGGCACGACGCCGTTACGTGAACTAGTCTAATGTATATAAAGCTACAATACAGAAAGCTAAAACGCTGACACGAGCGTAATATACTCGTGTGCATTTACGTATTATATAAAACTCATAATGTTGTACGGTTTGTGTGAACCGTACAGCTTTTTAATGAGAAAATAAGATATAAATGTCTGAAAATAATTTTAATTGTCTTCACAATTTGCCCTTTTTTGCGCGCTAATCTCAGAAACGGCTTAACGGATTTCAATAACATAGAGATACAAATCATGTTCTTAAAAATAACTGGAAAATATAAGTAAAAAATTCAAGTAAGATGTAACAGAAAAAGAGTGAAAAAGAAACATTATTTTATCGTTCAGAGTTCAGACATACCATTCATAAGTTTTATTTAAACACGCATATTAGTCATTTTGCTGCAATACGTGAGTCCAAATATTTGGGACAGCCGGAGAGCTTTGTCTCTCGTTCCATTGTGAAATTTAAGGCATATAGAATTCCACCGATATCGGAGAAATGAAAACCTTTACGCGATCCTATTACGTGTTGGAAAGTGGTGGCTATTGACTTCGACATTACTATTGCATTCATATTGTGTTGGTATTAGGATCTCAGGTCGGCAATATTGTGTCGATAGGCGAGAGAACTAATATCTAGACTGAAGTTACCATCGTAACTTTATGTCGTGTCAGTATAAAAAAACATAGCTGATGATACGATTCTTTGGCGCCTGGATATCGACCACCATTTGGGCGGAAAACCATTCATATTTCTGACAAAAATATTAAAATAAAGTAACAATACGAATTTGAACAAGCTTGGAGCATTTACAGTGAAAATACCATATAAATGAAATTTAACATAAAATTGCGTCTTTTTTTATAAGCCGTCCGTATAACCTCTAAACACAGAATATTCACAAAACCGTTCTTTTAAAAAAAATAATACATTTTCAACCAACAACGTTATCCAGATTTTTCATATTTTTTTTCTTTCACAAGATATTCACAGTTTCTCTTGTTAATAATTTTTTGGGCTTCAGTTAAAAACAGGAGTCTGGGCGCTCCGGTGCGACGTAATCGCTCAGTGAACACATTACACACACCTCCTGCAGTCAGGACGCCATTTTGTCATCCTTTAACTATAATAAGTTATTTGTATAGGTATTTCTCGGATAAAGCTGACTTTGGTGTATAAAGAAAGTGTATTTAATAGTTTGTTTTTAAACTCTGTTGAGAATGTGTATTGCCTTCAATAGTTTGTTTTTAAATCAATAGCCGTGTCTATTTTGAGTTAAAAATCTCAATATTGTTTATTTGAAATGAAACTGTATAACAATTAAGGTTTTTTAATTTAGAGAATGAACATTCAGTTAAGAGTAGGCCGCCATAATTGATTCGGTGGTTGATGGTTACATTTGATGGTAAGTAAGTTGGTTGTCTAAAAAAATAAATAATAGTTTAAAAAACTAAAAAAATACGCTTTAAAAATTGAAAATAAATTTTAATAAATTTGAATTAAAAATAGTGTAAGCAAAAATGATTTTATTTTAAAAAAAGCGTGGGGTGCTTTTTTAAGAACTATTGATACCATGCACCCCAGTTTTTACCAGAGGAAATCGGAAAATAAACTCTAGTGTTGCTTTAGCTTCATTGCCGACAAAATGCCAATGAACACACGTAATAAGGACTATCACCCCTTTTCGCCTCTCAGGTGCGAACTAATATCGAGCCAATTTTAATTACGTACACTTCAAACAATGGCTATACGGACTGTGGAGTGGCCCGCTGGGTTTTGTAATACAAAAACATTTTTTTTTTCCAAACGCTCCAAAAGAAATAACTTTAAAATTATATTTCGCCTCTTTGAAACCCCTTTGGAGCTATTTGCTTAGCTGTATAATTATTTATTTTTCATATTTTAAAGATGAAAGAATTACGTCTAATTTTGTTAAGTATTTGACTACAGTTAATGCTTGGAAGTTTCTGCAATTGATTTTTAATCCTAACAATTTAAAGTAACGACGCATTTGCTGGTAACTCCAATGTAACTGAATTAGAGTATCGATCGGCTAAAATATGGGTATTACCTACCTTTCACCAGTTGATATTAATATGCTAGATTAGTCGAAAACGCAATAAACATATAGTAGTCCCGAAATATAATATAATTGACTACATTTTACTGGTGGTAGGTCTCTCATATGTGAGAGGCCGCCTGGGTAGATACCAACATAATGTCTATTTCTCCGGCAAACAGCAGTGTAAAGAAGATTGAAGCCAGAGTAACTGCTGGACACAATAAGACGCCATCTCAGGATGGCGAGCGCTTGTGTACCTAGGTTACTATGACGTGTTTTACACCATAGAATTCGGTAATCGCTATAAGACGAACATTATTTAGAATTTAAGAACATAGGTTATCAAAAGATAAAATAACATTACATTGACAAACTCAATTTCTTAACAATTTAATTACACATGTATCCCCACTGCATAAGACTAGCAAACTTAACAAATTGACAAACTTTAATTAAATACACAACACAACTTTATACGCCTTCAAAAACATCAATTAAAAAGTAATTCGCATGTCCTCTCCACGCATTCATCTCGGAACAAATTCCTCTATCGGTCCCAGCTATAATTTCAACTGAAAATTCAGTAGGACCAATAAAATTCAGCCGGTTTGCGACTGGCCCACTGCCAACAGCACTGGTCTAATGGCGCCCCGCCCCGAGGCTATTGTGCGGCCCTAATGACTTTTCGAATAATCAAATGATATCATTTTACAAAGGGATTTGTTTAATTCCATAGTTAATTGCAGTGTACTGTCAATACAGATTATGAGCCGTGACGTTTGATATTAGAATAAGCCGAGTTCTGTGTCTATGTCTATTTCTCCCGCCAAACTGCAGTGTAAATGCACTGTTGTGTTCCGGTTTGAAGGACATTGTAGCCAGAGTAACTACTGGTCAAATTGAGACTTAACATCTTATGTCTCAGGATGGCGAGCGCAGTGGAATGGCAAGCATTGCCTTGTAATTTATGGTGTTGTTTGGTTTTGCGAATGTCCATGAGCGTTCCTATCGCTTACAATCAGGCGAATGGCATTTCTCGCCATTCATTGCAATAAAAAATGTGAGCGTGTCACCAACGCGTACAGCCGAGTGCTGTCGCGTGTGGTGCAGTAGACAAGCGTCTTTATTACAGTACTTAACAGCTAAAAATATTTATACACACCAAATTATAAGTTAAGAAACTAATTTAGGAAAAGTTTTATTATATTTCATGGGAATTGGATTTTCCCGCTTTCTATTGCGAAGTTTACCGGAAATGTAAATGCCGCGGGCACTGCGCGAACGTCGTGCAATAAGAGAAGTGACTAGTTTAGTTTGCTATTTCATTTATAGTTTATTTAAATGCTCATTTCATGTTCTTTTAGGTAAAAAACAATTACAAACCTGTTATTTAATTTAGTATTTTACTATGTAAATTGATTAGTGAATAAGCATTGTTTACTGTATAAATACAACCTGTAGGTGTGTCAATAACCTAGCCAGTCTGCATTGTACTATGGTTGTCCTTGTTTGATGTCGGTGGAGGGCGATATATAGGTAATAATATACAGGACCAACATAAGGATAACACTACCATTCCGCTGGTTTTATAAGTGTTGACTAACAGTAATTATAATTTTACATTAAACTGTTTGTTCGTTGGGCCGAAAAGTATTCCCTATAAGTATGCATTACTCAATCATTGATATAAAGGAATTGATTTTAAGTGTAGAATTTACATAAATACATATACTCACGCCTTTTTCCCAGAAGGGGTAAACTGAGGTGCAACAAGGACACCCACATTTTGCATTGTATATTCCGTCCCACGACGTGATAGGGGGCGAGCCTATCGCTATCACGCAAATATGTGTCTCTAAATTATTTATCTAGTCTTTTTACAAAACAACCGTTTGTAAACTACACCCGCGACCTCTATCGCTGTTTTCCCAAAAGTTTGTTTTGATTGACGAATCGATTCGGGCCCTTTAGGTATAAGATTTCATGTTTTAGCCAAATACGCAAGTAAGAGCCGTTTACTTAGTGATGTATATGAAATATAGCCGGCAGTTTTCTTTACTGGATAAAACTATTTTGTAGGAATTTTATTAATAGTCATAACTAATATTAGATGCCTTATTGGTCTAGTAGGTGTATGGGCTGTAAATTGTGACGTCTCAGGTTGGATTCCCAGATGAGATAGTCTGAACTTTGCAAAGTCAGTGTTACATCAGGATTACCATTACATTTTCACAAAATAAAAATAAAGATAAAGTAAAAATAAAATAGATCATACCGGGTATATCAAGACTGCAACCGAAAACGAAGCCAAGTGGTAGTTTTAGTGGTTACAAACACGAAGCAAATAAAATTTTCGCCAAAAAAGTGTCAGATATTTTTTTAGAATTTTTTAAAAATCATCATGTTTGGGTGGTAAATACCTAGTTTTTGCGAAAATACAAATTTAAACCCTTACGTACCATTGCGTCTTTAAAAATAAAGAGGTGTACATCATTATTTTAGGAAAACTATGCATGTATCACCCAAATACCACGATAAGTAAAAAATTACAAAAAAAAAAGTTGACGATTTTTTTTGCGAAATTTTTACATCCATTTTGTCTGAAGTCACCAATACTACCACCTGGCTTTGTTTTCGGTCGCGGTCTTGATATACCCTGTATTTAAGTAGGCTAGGAACAACAAGAACTAAAACACGTTTTTCATTCGCATATTTTTGGCCGACATAATTATGCCAATGCTCGACATACAACCATCTCTCTATACTTCAATGTCACACACTTGCATTACATAATTACATACATAAACTCACGCCTTTCTCCCAGGAGGTGTAGGCAGATGTGCCACTAGGACACCCACATAACGCCTTGTGTGTTCCTTCCCATGTGATATGCGAGTCATACTTTTACATATTCACGGTGGTCGCGGGTTCAAATCCCAGGGCACACCTCTGACTTTTCGGAGTCATGTTTGTATTGATAATCTATTACCACGCACTATAACGGTGAAGGAAAACATCGTGAGGAAACCTGCATACTCTAGCGATTTGTAAGAATGTCTATGGTATGTAAAGTCCGCCACTAGGCCAGCGTGGTGGGCTATATGGCCTAACCCCTCTCAATCGTACCCTCGATTGTAGAATAGGCCCGTGCCCTTCAGTGGGACGTATACTGATTCAATACTGTTACAAACAAAATATAAGCTAATCGGGTATATATCTAAAAATACTTCAAAACCTGAAAAATTGTATCCAAGCCTATAAGGTTCTTTGTGGGATGATCCGATTTATCTACCGTCTGCAACTTATCTCTTTGTAGGATTTCAAACTATTGTGAGTTATGTTTTCATAAAACGCTGTACAAATGTATTGTGTTTCGTGTGGGATTAAATGCTGAATAGTTTTGTGATTTGTGTACGGAATGAATCGATTTATTTGAGCAATAATGCGTAGAATAGTGCCGGAGAAATAAATTGGTTAGCTTTGCTAGCTACTAATTAAATAATAAATAAATACACCCAACAGTCACATACATAGTCCTGACACATTAAGATCAATTAAGTATTGTGTTGTGGGTGTCAGAAGCTACGAGAGACATTTTGCTCTCACAAACACCCAGACCTGGGTGCGGTGATCGAACCCAAGACATCAGCTTTGCTATCACACCGTAATACAACTACGCCACCGAGACAGTCAGTACCCACTACCGCTACACTATTAAAAAATAATGATAACCTCTTAATCATCTTTTTTTTTCAAATATTTAACCACATGTTAATATTTGATTACTCGGAGCGTGTCCAGTGTGTAGTGTGACGTCATTACCCGCGTTCCTTCACGCTCGTTTGTCACGCTACAAATAATCCTGTTGCGTTGTTTCACGCTGAAACGGACGTGTGCGAGCGAGATGGACGTATTGACAGCTGTGCAGGGCCGCCGTAAGAAATATAGATATGTTTCTGCACCAAATGCATGCAAAAACAGTTATACTATGTCTATAAATAAATATGTGAATGTTTTTCTGCTTGTTGTGATTTCCTATAATTAAGGAAACACGCTGATTAAACATTTATTTATTTTACTTATTTTATTCTTAACTGCACATAAAAAAAGGAAAAAAAAACACTTAAAGATATTACAGATTAACAAAAAAAGTACAGATGGCGGTCTTATCGCTCTAGGCGATTTCTTACAGACAACCTTAGGATGGATATAAGAAAAGGAAAACAAGAGAGGGCAGTCTAGAATTTAAAGGATACAAGCACCAATAAAATAAAAAAGGATAAAATTAAGAAAAAAAAATAAAATAATTATAATAAATATTTATATTAATAATTTAGTTTCGGGCAAGTGATGACATACTACGGTCATACTAGCACGGTGTCATAACTTACCCGAATTTAATCCTTATTAGGAACATTATCAAATCAAGTAATAATACAGCATACATGTTTTGTTATTCAAAATGATCAGGTTCGATGCCTCTGTATTCATTTATACAAAATCTAAGTATGCAGTTTTATTTTTTATCAAAACCGGGCTCGTGACCTCGCTCTACAAATATGGCCATCCACGCCCACTTGAAAATTCACTGTATATAGCACAGCCAAAAAATGGAAAACAGATCTAGATTCAGCATGTTAAATTCGTTAAAGGATTATATAAAGGAAAATTTTATATGTAAAGGATAATTTCCTTGCAAACCAGTGATTATTTTATTATTTTCTCATATTATCCCCCATCTCATTAAACCGGTTCAGTAACACAGCAAGTCAAGCTACATGCCTCGATCATTAACAACTTTAAACCTCTCTGTCCCTAAAAATGTCAAAAACTGATGACGTGACCCGTGTCCCCCAAATCTCTTTCCCAGATCTGCACCTGGTTCCTGAGCTAATTAAATGTGTCAGATTATCTGCGATAACTAAGGACTAGTCGTAGCGGTGTCACAGATAACCGTTCGGACGGTACACTTTGGCGCACTTGCATTAACTAACTTTGTCGATAACTTTAATTTTGACAATGTCATTGCCATACATTTGTGACGTATTCGATATTGCTAATGTATGGTAACGTCATCAAAGATAAAGTTATCTGAAATCATATATATAGATAGTTGATTTAAATTAAAAGGTAAAATTCGGGTGACAATTATTAATACAGTAATCCCCCTGTTATCCGTCAATAAATTGTTTACTTACTAGTCGCGGTATGAGCTATAGGCATATCGGATAACACGGGGTTCGATTACCGGAGGTCCGGTGTATGCAAAAGTTCAAATCTATCAACAGGTGGGTTATGAGTCCCATAATTGTCCCTACATCCGTTCCTTGTAGTAGAGCTAATGAAATGTGTCAGATTATCAGCGATAACTAAGAGCCAGCCGTAGCGGATGTGTTCCCACCCGGATAATATTTCCGGTCGCAGACACAGTAAACTATGTATCCGGACAGCTTTCGTGGCGCAGTTTTGTTGCATTCTGTCTGAAGTCACTATTACTACCACCAGTAGGCTAATTCACGTAATGTCTTGACGCGCCGATCAAGTTACGGTGCAGATGCAATTTTTACGTCTTATTGGTACGTACGTCAAAATGGTATTCTTGTAACTGTTTAGCTGCACGTAAGCTATGCATAAACTGCGCGTGTGCTGCACGTTGGTCGGACTAAACTGTCATTGGAGACGTCAAATGAATAAATAAATACCGATCAAGTTGCGATCTGAATCACGCACATAAACGCGTGACGCGAACTTGATGCGAGCGTATCTGACAGCGGTTGTCTTAATTAAGTGAATACAAAAAGGGCTGTTTAAATCGAAACTTCACTGCAACTGCACTGCAACTGAACTTTAATTACGGGAATTAACTTACTGGCTTCAATTTCGTTCGCAGCCTGGATATACCCTGTATGTATATGATACGTATATGAAGAGGAAGTATATACCTCTTGTGTGTACGTGAGTAACCGGATATGCGATATACGCGAGCCGCGCCCGCGCCGGCCGACACTGACGCATGCGAGTAACACTACACAATAATCAGTAAGTGTCGCCCGTATCGTACCCTTAACCCATACACACAGTGAAAGCTACGCGATGTTAATAATACACCCATACATAGCCCACACTAAGATCGAGTCTTGTGTCATAAATAAATAAATACACCCAACAGTCACATACATAGTCCTGACCCCACACTAAGATCGAGTCTTGTGTCGTGGGTATCAGAAACTACGAGAGAGTTTTTGGTCTCACAAACACCCAGACCCGAAACAAATACCTGTGGATCACACAAATATTTGTTTCGGTGTGGGGATCGAACCCGCGGTCTCTCGTTTCACAGGCGGCGTCTAACCAACTGCGCCACGGAGGCTGTCAATCATGTCATGTATCAGATACTACAAGAGACTTTTCGGTCTCACAAACTGACCTGAAACAAATACTTTTTTTATACAATAGGTCCAGTAAAGAAGCTAACAGATCACCTGATTTTAAGTGACTGTGAAGTACTGGCCCCAATGAACATCCACAAGGTTGCGATTACAGATGCGTTGCCGGAACATCAAATCGTGCTGGGAGCGGGAAGAAAAAATAATAGGAAGAGAAAGGCAAATACCCCTTGTATTGGAGACCCAGCAATCTCACTCCCCGAACGAAACGCGACAGCTTTACTGTCGCTTCTCGTCGATCTCCTGTGAGAGAGTGGCACCGCCCCAGATAAGGTGTTCTTCCGGTGGATCACACAAATGTTCGCATTGATGGAAGGATTGAACCCGCGACCTCAAGTTTTACAGTCGACGTGTAACTAACTGCGCCACGGAGGCTGTCGAAGCTAACTATGTATGTATCGTCGAATTGTAACCATCTCTCACCGATGGCAAGTATATACAGGTGTATTTTTCAAGTGGGCGTGGATGGCCAAATCTGAAACTATGAGGAATATCTAAAAATGCTGAAAGGAGTTACGAGCCCGATTTTGATGAAAACTAAAACTGCACACTTAGATTTTTGATAAATTAATATCCCTAACTAGAAATCAAACCCGATGATTTTGAAAAAACAACACATGCTGTATTTTTACACCATTCGATATATTACACTGGACCAACTACAATAGCATTGAAGTCACTTTGTCATACCTCTAAGGAAGTCATGTTAAAAAGATTTAATGTGCGTGGTGGTCTGTTGGCACCGGACCAGACGCAGCTGCCAACATGGTCGCGGTGGTCGCGGGTTCAAACTCCAAGGCGCCCCTAACTTGTCGGAGTCAAGTGTGTATATAGCCAATCACCACGCCATATAACAGTGAAGGGAATATCCTGAAGAAACCAGCATACCGCAGCGATTTGTAAGAATTTCTAGGGTATGTAAAGTCTGCGAACCCGCACTAGGCCAGCATGGTGGACTATGGCCTAACTCCTCTCAATCGTACTCTCGATTATAGAGGAGGCCCGTGCCCTGCAGTGGAACGTATATGGGTTATTACAAACACAATACTGTCGTAAACCAAAAAAGTTTTATAAATATATATCTATTGTCTTGTAAATAGAGAATAAGGACTATGCATTGACTTGTCCATAAGAGCTATTTAATTGCCTCCATGACCAATAAACGAATTTAAATTCATTTCATTTCATTCACAAAAAATATAAAATAATATGCGTAGCTATAGCTTTTAGTGTGCACAAGCCCGCATTAAGGCAGGTTTGATGTGTGACCGGGTCAGTGTATCTCCATATCAGCTATCTTGGTTATGACGGGAAGTAATGATTGGAAATACACACTAGTTACTAACTATTCTGTATGCATTGTGGATGCCGTAGCGATTTTAAAGAACTTCTACGGTATGTAAGTCCGCCAACCCGCACTAGGCCAGCGTGGTGGACTACCTATATGGCCTAACCACTCTCAATCGATTCTCTCGATTGTAGAGTAGGCCCGTGCCCTGCAGTGGGACGTATATGGGCTGATATAGATAGATTGTGGATGGTGGTTCTATAACAGTTTAGTTAAATTGCTACATCATGCCTGAGGTACAGAAATATCTATACAGGTATCTTGGACGAAAACCTGATCTAAAATTAAATATCCCGAGCTATCTTAAGCACGCAAGCGAAGCCATGGGCGAAAGCCAGTAAATGAAATTATATTTGAATTTTAATGACATGTTTATAGCATGAGTTTTTTAAGTATGAGTGTCTATAAGCGGCCTCAATTTGTATTATGAGTATTCATATTCTGTCCATCCTCATAAACGAATCCTTATAAACCAAAGAAGCCTTATAAATTACCCCCTTCACTTCCAAATTAAATACAAAATCCATTTAAATTCTAAACAATATTTAATCCAAAACGGACATCAAAACACTGTCTGGTTTGATAAAAGAAGTTCAATCCATCACGCCAAGAACAGAAGCATAGACAATAGAAGGAAAACTTCTATTAACTGAGTACATAAATAACTGGGTACCTTAAGCCTGATAATGGGTGTGGATCCCAAAACAATGGGGCGACATTTGGTGGCAAAATGGACCTTATTGTAAGGGGATAGGGCGCTGGGTGTGAAAGCTGCCGGTGACGGCGAAACGGCACTCGGTCTTTTGGGTGTACGGTATGGATGGATGAAGATTTGGATATGGTAATGGAGGAATTAATATCAAACATTTTATAGGAGGTATAAAACATAGGCATATTATACTAGGCATATTTACTGGTAGGTCTCTCATATGTGAGATTCCGCCTGGGTAGGTACCACCGCAATGTCTATTTCTCCCACCAAACAGCAGTATAAATGCACTGTTGTGTCCCGGTTTGAAGGACATTGTAGCCAGAGTAACTACTGGATATAACATCTTATGACTCAGGATGGCGAACCATGCATTACCTTATAATTCACGGTGTTGTTTGGTTTTGCTACTGTCCATGAGCGGTCGTATTGCTTACCATCAGGTGAATGGCATGCTCGTCTCGCCATTCATCGCAATAAAAAAGAGGGAATGCAGAGAACAAAATGTTTATAACACAAAATTACGTGTCAGAATTTCTGCTTCGATTAATGACACTTTCACTTCTACGCAGTCCTGCTGTCTTTCGCGCACAGATAGTTTTCATCATATCTCAATTCAAATGTTAAAAAGTTAATGAGAAAAGTCGAAAGTACACTTCTCTGACCTTTCAAATGTTAGTTGATAAATACTTTTATATGCATGTGCACATAATTACATATTATATATCACTCAATTCAATGGTGAAGGGGAATTTGGTTATATTAGTTTGTTTTTCGCTTTGGTATTAATTTAACACATGGAATGCTTAGGCTATGACATAGTTGCTTAGGTTTATACACTTACAAACTTTTGTATAAGAAACATGTTCACGGGCGGCCCTAGTATTACATCTTATACAAATGTACATACATAAACTCACCCCTTTTTCCCAGATGGGGTAAGCAGAGGTGCTACCAGGACACCCCAGTTCGCCTTGTATGTTTCATCTCATGATATGATAGGGGGCGAGCCTATCGGCATATCGGGCACAAACTAACTCCGGGCTGATAATAAATAGAAAAATCCAATATCACTTTACCCGACCCGGGATTCGAACCCGAGACCTCAGTTTTGTAATCATTCCGTAGTACAACTACGCCATCTTATAGTTCAGGGAAAAGAGAATGTTAATACCAAACTGTGCTCAAAAATTTAAGTGCCGTATCCCCCAATTCGAGCTCTTTGTGTTATGAAATCAGATGTCTTCAAGGGGAGCATAATTCTCAAACATTACACGAATAATTGCATATTGTTTCGCCACCCTTGGAAACCTTAAGGAGTGCGGATAATTACTCTCTCATTCGCCCAGAATTTGGGTTTTTCGGAAGGAGATTTTTAATAAGATTTCAATTAATTGTTTCATATACGCGATTATTACACCTTGAAATAAACATGAAAAATGTAAAATTAAAAAATCCATGGCTAAATATATAAAATGTAGTTTTATTTCAATATTATGTTTAATTTGTCTTACAAGTTTGTTATTAAGATAACGTTTGGGCTGCGAACTGTGAAATTAGTTTTTTTGTGTTAAAAACTTCGATCAAATATATACTAAAATACGTTGAAATTGTTGTTGGAACTAGTGCTACATCTGTCTACCTCTGTATCTGTATCGGCCCAAATACCTCCCACTGCAGGGCACGGGCCTCCTCTAAAATCGAGAGTACGATTGAGAGGGGTTAGGCCATATAGTCCACCACGCTGGCCTAGTGCGGGTTGGTAAGAAGTGAGCTTATTTAATGTAAAAGCATCTACTCGGATGAAGATCCACAATAAAACTAATAAAAATACAAAATGTTGCACTCATAATATTATAAGAAAATTAGAACGTAGAGGAGATACGGCTTTCTATTATGGGACATACGTACTACTTAGGCTAATATATTTACTTCCTATTATAGGAAGTTCAATCGGCTTACACACGGCGTCAAATTTATATACAAATTATCGAATTCGTTAGTAGCAATTTACAAATAATTTTAGAGTAAATTCAGAGCGAAGTTACTAATCATTTTGCTCGCAATGGAGATATTCGCGTAAAATAAAGAGCGAAAAGAATTTATACCGCAACAATTACGCCTGTTGGTTTTCAGCGCCTTTCGGTACAAACGTGGGGTTATACAGGGCAGTGCGTCGCAGTAAATTATTGGTTACAATTCATTCGGCACTGGCGGAGGCGACGGCGAAATTTACGAGATGCGAACCAACGTATTCGTCATCCGGGCGTGGGGCATACGGGGATGTAAAGTAGACGGGAGCGCTGTGTTTTTGAGTAAATAATAAAAACTTGACATCCGGCCAGATGGCGGAACGACTTGCACAAGAAGGCTGGCAGCGACTGGATACATAAAGCAACACACCGGGCTCTGTGGCGAACCTTGGGAGAGGCCTATGTCCAGCAGTGGACTGCAATGGGCTGATGATGATAATGAATAAAAACTTGACACAACAAAATACAGTGCAACCTCGATATAACAAATCGGAGGGGAACAAGAAAATATTCGTAATATCAAGTAATTCGTTGAACTGAGGTTTGTTATGTTGAGGTTAGATTGGTCTAAAATTCGTTATAAAGAGGTAAAAGAATAGTTTTATTCACCTCAATATTACTTTACGTTTCTGAGCCATTTTAACTTAAATCTTTAACAATAGTGACGAGCAGAGGTGTTTACATTACTTTCCATCAAAACAACAATGATTACTTTACAAACAAAAGCGTGTCGAAACATGTCGAGACATGAATCACATTATAAGATTAAAGAGTTATATTATTGGTGGAAACTTTATATAAAGGTTTTGGGTTGGCAAAATTCGTTAATTAGAGGTATGAATACTTTTTCTTGATAGTTGAAAATTCGTTATAAAGAGGTTGTACGCAAAGAATGTTCGCAATGTAAAGGTATATTTTATATTGACTCTTATGGACAATTCAAGGGGATTACGATGAATTTGTTAAATCGAGGAAGTCGTTATATTGAGGTACGTTATATTAAGGTTGCACTGTACATCTGTTATTGCAATAAAAATTTCTAGTAGCCAAGGCAATCAAAAGCAAGACTTGTGTCACGGAAATTAAAAATTAGAAGATATTTCTCGCTCTTACAATTCTCTCCGCTCTAACAACCTCTTACAAAGGCCCAGAGCCGAAACAAATATATGTAGACCGCCGAACGTTTGTCTGAGTGCGGGAGTCGAAACAGCGGCTTCTTCTTTTACAGCCGACTCTCAACCAACTACGCCAAAGACGCTGTCAAAATGAAAGTCGAAAGGGGTGAAAAAGAACGAACCTTCTACTGTAGAATATATTCTACACATGACTATGAAAATATGATCATTTATTACAGCGTTTTCGTGCGCACTATAGTTCGTGTGTCCCCAAAATGAACTCTGAACAATTTTGTGATATATAAGCCGATATTCGGATGGTTCGCATGTCGCCCTTAATAAATGATTGCTTTAGTTTTTTTGCTTTGCAAATATTTACATACATACATACATAAACTCACGCATTTTTCCCAGAAGGGGTTTTCCACATCTCGCCTTGTTGTTCCGTCCCACGATGTGATAGGGGGCGAGCCTATCGCCATATCGGGCACAAATTCCTAACTCCGGGCTGATAATAAAAAGAAAAATTCAATATCGTTTTGCCCGACCCGGTATTCGAACCCGAGACCTCAGCGTTGTTATTCTACCGTAGTGCAACTAGTACCGAGGCAAAAAATATTTCAAATAAAAAAAGAGATATTATTAACTCCGTAAAAGAAAGGAACACCCCGCCTACTTCGACTTTCACTGCGACTCCTGTAAGCCAGGTTTGACAGCACACAAACCTTTGAAATCGAGGACTGAAGCTCGGCGAGTCTCTTATATACACTAGCTTATATTTTACCCCCAATATGACTAATCAGAACAAGAAGAGAGAGTTAGATACAAATAGTTCGCTAATATTAGAAAATCTCTCAACGGTTTCTTAGATTTACGCGAATGTTACACATTACGGATTTTATCGCGATTTGGTTTAATTATTATATTTTTTAACTTCCCGACGTTTCGATTACTTTACAGCTTTCGTGGTCACGGTCTCTCAACGCCATTTGAACGTTTTTTGTTATTGTTCCTGCATTGTGTATTTTTGTTCTTAATTGTGTACAATGAAGATTTAAATAAATAAATAAGGGTGTATTGGATGCCTTAGGCTAAAAAGAGCAATGATTTTCGAAACATGTTTAGCTGATGTTTGGTGAGACAATTTGAGAATCTTATTCAAGTTAAGTTGTTGCCAGTAGCTTCCCACAAAGAAAGTGAACTCCTTTTCTCTAATCCCAATAACCTACTATTCAGATTTGAGGTTATTTTCCTGAGTGTTCACGTTCAGAGACCCTATGCCCTGTTTATTTCACTGCAGTTTATTAAGATGTAACCATCGTTTCCGAAACACCTTAATTTATCCCGGCATTGTCAAACAGTTAAGCTCGGTAAGCTTTAACACTTAAAAATTCTGCTGCTTGAGCTTTGAGGAAAGCTTTACCTCAATTTTCAGATGAATTAAACACTTGGTTCGTTCGCAACCCACGACAGGTTTAAAGACGGTGAGTGTGAATTGTCCTTTTTTCTATTCGTAACTTGTGGAATGGTCTTGTAATTGTTGTAGAGTTGGTTAAGAATTCAAAGCGAGGTTTTATTTAGTTTTTTAAGATGTGCGTGGTGGACTGTTGGTTACGGACCAAACGCGGCTGCCTAAATGTTAACGGTGGTTGCGGGATCAAATCCCAGGGCACACCTGTGGTTTTTCGGAGTCATGTGTGTATTGATAGTCAATCACCACGCACTATAACGGTGAAGGAAATATAGTGAGGAAACCTGCATACCATAGCGATTTATAAGAATTTCTGGGTCAATCTCCAAATCGGGCGTATTCGTGTGATCGCTCTGGTGCTTTTCAGTTATTGATATTTAATGGTAATTATGTATCTCATTATAAAGAATGATATTCAAATAGCACATTTTTACTATTGGCCTTCAATTTACACTTATAGTTATTGAAATATTTAAGTTCAAAAAATTCGCGACCAGAGCAATCATAATTGGTGCCAGAGCAATCATAAATGGTGAAATCAGTGAAACAAAATATAAATATATTGATAAAATATTATTTATCTAGCCGTTTTATTTATTCAGTCTTACAAATTAAAAAAAAACGAAATATTTTATATAACATAATTGCTAAAATAACAAATTAACTTAAAAATTAAAATATCAACTTCTGGCTTAGTTTCATTTATTTGGACTTAATTAAATCACTTAATGAGATAAAATTAAAAACCTTTTGAAATCAACTTTTAATACCTGCAGTCTTTTATAATTATAAAATGACAGACTAATTAAAATTTAATTTAAAGTATTAAATATTACTTTTTAAAAAGTAATTAAAGAAAACTAAGGTTTATAAAAAACAAAATAAAATTCTTAAAAATAAACATTTTATAAAAAAAATAACAGTCTTTTCAAGATTATCTAAGAGATTTGTAATAATCACATTTTACTTAACTATATATTTAGTGGAAAGTAAAGAATTAAATAGAACAACACAAAGTACAATGCAATTTTGAATATGACCAGATCAGATTGAAATATTGTTTGCAAATTATGATACAAATTTTAACACCAAGTAAAAAAAAATACAATTTCTGTAAGGCTTAGTTGATCAACAAACTAAGAATATATAAAGGTTTATTGGAAGCTCAGAAAATTGAAAAGTCATCAGAGTCGGAGTCGGGTGAATCTTCTACTGCAGCAACCTTTGTCAAGGTGTTATCGTTTTGCAACGAAGATAAATCATAAAACTACCTTGATATGATTTGCAGTTATAGTCTGTCTATTATTTAGCATTTCTGGGAGCTGAATTTGCTTCTCTTGATTGTATTTTTTTGAACGCTTTACCAGCGAAGGTCGGCTTGTCTTCCTTGGTACCCGTGACATGCTTGTTTTTGACAACCGAAGCACCTCTTTGGTTCGAATCGCTATTAAGTTGGTAAAAGCCTATGTGTTTGCCGTGCGGACATTGTATAGCCTCTTGTGAGCAGTTGTCTAAATCATAGCTTAGTCGCCTCATAGCCAAAATGTTTTTAGTATTTGCTGAAAAATAGATTTATAACGTACAATTAATGCAAAATATCATCGCTCTGGTCTTTTTGGACAGAGCAATCACAACCATAGCGATCAGAAAAAGTCACAAAATCATAAATATAGCCGAATTTAAAAGCAGTAGAAAGTTGTGATTACGTCTCATAAAAAACATCATAACGATCACTTAATTCACATAAAAAAATACATTCACAAGCTTATTATTTAATTTCAATAACATGCCATAGCAATCATAAAATTCGAGAACCAAATCCAGAGCAATCATAAACTTACCTTCGTAATGTTGGAGCGCGGGAAAGTGGCACACAAGTATCCTCCTCGGCGGTTTGACCACTACTGGCGTTACCCCAAGGGAGGGGAATAGAGTGTCTATAACGCGTAACCAGGGATGAGCGCGATGTTTTACCTCAGCGCAGAGCGATGAGATAAAATGCCCGGTCACGATTTTAAATTCAAATTGTGGCAAAAGTATTGTTCATATAACTAAAAATATTTTATTACGATGAAGATTAACTATCTGTTATGTAATCTAAATAAGTTGTTTCGTATGAACCTTCTCATTAAAAAGTTAAAGAATCTTTTTTTCATTCAATCGGGAGTTCGGTCAACCCAGAGCGATCAGGATTTTAGGGTTTAAGATTTTTTTTTTAATATTTATAATAAACTTATTCATAATATTAGCGTTGTACCACGTAGATTAGGCACCGAACTATATATAAAAAAATATCTTGAAAACGTTTTTCGATTTTAAAAGGGGCTTATTCAGCCCGACACGAAAAAAAATGCCTTTGGAGATCGACCCTTCTATGGTATGAAAAGTCCGCCAACCCACACTACGCCAGCGTGATGGCAAAACCCCGCTCAATCGTAATCTCGGTTGTACAGGAGGCCCGTGCCCTGCAGTGGGACGTACGCATATGGGCTGATACATACATACATACACAACTTACTCAACTCCAAATCCAAATATTTGAAGTCCATTTTACCTACATTTTGCATTTAAATGAATGGAGAAAGAAAAGGGAGAAAGGATGTGGAAGCTAGAACTGTTACCTTTTTGCTCAAAAACTGTCCATAACTAAATAAAGGACATATTTCATACAGTTTTCGAAAAAGGAAACAAATCCGCGACCATAAACTATACAACAAAATTAGATTTAAAAAAGTAAAGTGTTCCATTTTTAAAATTTATTTCAACGACGCGAACACTCGGCGTTGCGGCGACGAAATTTGTAATTCGAATCGACGTTGAGAATTACATTCGGAATTACAAACGGCTTTTTAACGGCTTTTTTCTTCGTTACGTATTCTATTTTTAAGTGGAGGTTCGTTTAGTGGTGGTGATGTTGCTAGTCTGTATTGACGTGTGGTGTGAACGGGGCTTTTGATTAATGGTTTGTCGGTAGATATCTGAACTGTACTGCATTTACCATCAGGTGCGCGGTTGTCAGTTTTTAATGGCAATACGTATATGTGGGAATGGAACGTAGGAGGAACAGGAGAGATATATGTGCGAGCGAGAAGGAATGAAAGGAAATGTCAAACAAAAGAAAGATGTCAGAAGGACTGAGGAAGATGGCGTGTGTGCGTGATTAGGTGTGAAATATCAATTAAATAAAAAGTTTGTTTTGGAGTATTTCGTAATCATTTCTTGCCATTGTCCCACATTTTTGGGGGCTCGTCCGGGATGGGCAAGAAATGATATCGATTCTGAAGAACTTCTCATATAAAAAAACGTGGCGTGGCGGCCGGCACGACGTGGATACAACGGCGATATTTTTCAAAAAATACATCGATGATCATACGCCATACGACGACGACAACGACTTTAAGACGGAAAACGACGATTAGAAAAGACGATGGCCGAGACAAATGAAGCCAAAGGTATGACGGGTTTGGGCGGTTCGGATCTGGCTATGGCGGCACTATTCCTCGAGGGTATTCCAAAGTTCAGTGGTGATGATAAGACGGTGTCATCATCCAAATGGGCGCAGGATTTGGAAGACAACGCCGAAATATTTCAGTGGTCGGCTCAACAGAAATTGATATTTGCACGTAGGTCCTTAGTGGGCACGGCGGCGTTATGGCTCAAGGGCGAAAAGGCGTTTAAGACGTATGAAGATTTAAAGACAGCTGTACAGAAAGAGTTCCCTGATGCAATAAACGTTAAGGAGATGCACGAAATTATGGCGGCACGTAAGAAGCGAAAGGACGAATCATATTACCAGTATATGCTAGTTATGAAGGAGCTAGCTAGACGAGCGAAGTTTCCTGATTACGTGGGCGTGCAGTACGTGATAGACGGTATTCAAGACCATGAATCGAACAAAGCGATACTGTATGGAGCTGCAACTTATCCCACGCTTAAAGAAAAAATTGCTATTTACGAAAAGATGAGAAGTAAGTCGCATACGCATTCAAATAAAACATCAACGGTGTTGGAGACAAGTACGGGTGATAAGAAAGGCGGCGATCGGCTTAATTACAGAAGAAACCAGAGGTGTTATAATTGTGGTGATTCTAGGCATATGGCGAGTGTGTGTCCTAATGGCATTAAGTGTTTTCGATGTAACAAATTCGGCCATTTAAGTGCGCATTGTTTCGATAATATTGGAAAATCGAAAACAACAGGCGAATCGATGTCGGCAAAGCAGTATAGAAGTTTTAACAAGCCCGACAATAGAGGCGCTACAGTCGGTGACAGATCAGTAAACCAGCAAACCCACTTTAGCGACATGGCGGCATGTCAAGACGTCAGTGACAGCGCGATGACAGTGACATCCGATCGAACCGATCAGTTTGAGGATAAACAAATAAAGCCCGGAAAACCCATGAAAGATGTTATTATCAATAATAAAACAGTCAAGGCGCTGGTGGATTCCGGAAGTGACGTGAATTTAATTTCCCAAGAGTGTTGTGACGCAGTTGGCGCGAATAAAGTAGAGGACTTATTAAGTTTAACAGGACTTGGACATTCACATGTAAAAACCCAAGGAAAAGTGTTAGTTGATGTTACAGTTGATGCCATAAAGTTTTCCAGTATAATTTTTCATGTAGTAGATAAACAAGTTATGCCATTTAAATTAATTTTAGGTCAAGAATTTTTAAAAAATGTCACCATGATAATGAACGGGGATAAAATTAGAGTATTACCTGAATGGGATGGGTGGAAATTGACTTGTTTTTCAGAAGTGGTGGTCCAGACTGAACATGTGCGGAATCCAGCCATCAGGGAGAAGGTAACACAAGCTATCCAAAACTATAACCCAGTGCAGGTGAAAGAAGCGCCGATTGAATTAAAGATTGTTCTTAAAGATGATGTGCCTATTGCTCAGCGCCCAAGACGTTTATCATTGGCTGAACAGAAGTTAGTTGAAGAGCAAGTAAAAGAGTGGCTTAACCTTGGAATTGTGAGGGTGAGTTATTCCGAATACTCTAGTCCACTTGTGTTAGTTAGAAAAAAAGATGGAACAACTAGGATTTGTGTGGATTACCGATTACTCAATAAAAAAATTATTAAGGATGAGTATCCTTTGCCAATTATTGATGATATGATTGATAAATTATGCGGCGCTAAGGTATTCAGTTTACTAGACCTGAAAAATGGATTCTTTCATTTAAAGGTATCAGAGGAGTCTATCCGATACACATCATTTGTTACACACCATGGACAATTTGAGTTCCTCAGGGCACCTTTTGGTCTATCTATCTGTCCAAAATATTTTATGAGGTTTGTTAGCATCATATTTAAAGATTTGATTTCCCAAGGTGTCATGATGATTTTTATTGATGACATTATCATTACAGCGCAAGATGAAGAACAAGCTGTAGAAAGACTTCAGTTAGTGTTAAAAGTAGCAGCAGATTATGGTCTTCAAATTAACTGGAAGAAAGCTGACTTAATAAAGCACGAAATAGAATATTTAGGCTATATTATTAAAGATGGAGAAATAAAACCAGGCTTGGAGAAGACTGAAGCAGTTTTAAAATACCCGGAACCGCAAGATATTAAACAGGTGCAAAGTTTTATTGGATTAACCTCATATTTCCGAAAGTTCATTGAAAACTATGCTGTAATTGCAAAGCCACTTACAGATTTGGTGAGACAAGGCAAACAATTTATTTTTGAAGAAGAACAAAGACAAGCTTTTAAAATCTTAAAGGAGAAACTTGGATCTAGCCCAGTGTTGAAAATTTTCAATCCTAAATTGAAAACTGAGTTGCACACAGATGCATCTAATATAGCATACTCTGCTATTCTCATGCAGCATTATCCTGATACTGGACTTCACCCTATCCATTACATGAGCTGTAAGACAAGTTACACTCAAAGTCGATACTCAAGTTATGAACTAGAAGCTCTTGCCGTAGTTGAAGGCATTAAGAAGTTCCGACGCTATTTATATGGGATACACTTTAAAATCATTACTGATTGTAAAGCATTTCAAATGACTCTACAGAAGAAAGATCTGACAGCAAAGGTGGCAAGATGGGTACTATTTCTCAATGAATATGATTTTGAAATTGAACATAGGTCTGGAACAAAAATGAGGCATGTTGATGCATTATCCCGCAATCCATACTATGTAGGAGTAACAACATTACATGACATGTTAAAGCAGGCACAAGATAATGATGAAGGACTTAAAGCTATAAAGGATATATTGCAAAGAAGATCATATCAAGATTATTGGATAGAAAACAATCTACTTTATAAAAGTGATAGGAAGCTGCTTGTGATACCTAAAGACATGGAGAGAGAAATATTAAAAAGAGTACACAGCAATGGACATTTCTCTAAAAGGAAGATGAAAGAAATAATTGAAAAAGAGTATTACATAACAGGATTAGATAAGAAATTAGAAGAATTTATTATAACATGCATTCCATGCTTATTGGCAACTAAAAAAGAAGGTAAACAAGAGGGGTATCTTCATCCGATTCAGAAGGAAGCCATTCCATTGGACACAATTCACTTAGATCATGTGGGACCATTGACACAAACTAGTAAGCAGTACAACTACATATTAACAATGGTTGATGCATTTACAAAGTTTGTCTGGCTATTTCCAACCAAGTCTACATCAAGCGGTGAGACTCTGACCAAATTAGAAATCCATCAACAGACTTTTGGTAATCCAAGGCGAGTTATAACTGATAAAGGCACTGCATTTACCAGCCATGTGTTTGCTGAGTATTGTGAGAGAGAGAATATACAACATGTAACAATAACCACCGGTGTTCCAAGAGCCAATGGCCAAGTAGAAAGAATACACAGGATTATTATTCCAATGTTAACAAAACTATGTTTAGAAAATTCCAGTCAGTGGTACAAGCATGTAAGCAAAGTACAGAGAGCCTTAAACAGCACATTCCAACGGAGCATTAATACAACACCATTTGAGCTATTATTAGGCACGAAGATGAGGTCTGCACAAGATATGGAAATTCAGCAATTACTACAGGAAGAAGATATAAAACAATACAATGAAACAAGAGAAGAACTTAGAAAGCAGGCCAAGGAGCAGATTCTTAAAATACAAGAGGAAAACACAAAAAACTTTAATAACAAAAGGAAAGATAGTATTAAATACATTGTTGGAGATTTAGTTGCTACAAAAAGAACACAGTTTGGAACAGGCTTGAAATTGAAACCCAAGTACTTAGGACCCTATAAAGTTGTGAAAGTTAAGAGGAATGATCGTTATGACCTAGAGAAGATAGATAATTCTAATGAAGGCCCTATAAGAACCTCCAGCTCTGCTGATCACATGAAGATGTGGCCTCAGGATGAAAGTGCAGAGGTATGAGTCAAGTTTAAAATGCTCTGATCATTATCATGGGTGACTATAGTTAAGAGATTAATTATTTTGTTTCATTATGGCATACATTGTCTCTGTAGTTATGATGTAAGTGTTTAAATTGTCTCTGTAGTTAAGAAGTAAGTTTTTATTTTGTTTAATGAGAATAGTTTTTTTTTTTGTTGTTGTTTCAAAAGCTGACTGAAGAAGTAAATCCAGCATAAAATATGTGTGTTATTTTAGTATAAGTTGTATTAAGGTTGTGGATTTATATTTAATTTAAGTGTTTTTAATGTTTTATAAAGAATGTTAAGATGCCTGAAAGATGACGTATTGTATTGAATGAGGAAATATAATGATTGTATGATGAATGTCTGGGACAGACATGGTGTCAGGAAGGCCGAATGTGGGAATGGAACGTAGGAGGAACAGGAGAGATATATGTGCGAGCGAGAAGGAATGAAAGGAAATGTCAAACAAAAGAAAGATGTCAGAAGGACTGAGGAAGATGGCTTGTGTGCGTGATTAGGTGTGAAATATCAATTAAATAAAAAGTTTGTTTTGGAGTATTTCGTAATCATTTCTTGCCATTGTCCCACATATATGTATGTAATAACTTCTCATAAAGGTATATAAAATATATATACCAATATTACTTGGCTTTGTTATAGCTTTGCAAACTAAAATACTGTTTGTTGTAAATCAAAAAGTAATCATTTTATTAATTCAGATAATTAAATAATATGGATTTATAAGTCCTCTATCTTCTTTTAGCGTGTGGCGAAATTTGTTACCACAAATATTTAAAATATATCTATTTAACACTTTGAGATATGTTTTCATAATTATTATAAACAACAAGCATTTATACTAGTAATCTAATACTATTAGTATGTCCAATAAAATAAAATGTGAAAAACGTTTTTTTTTTTTTGCAATGAATGACGAGATAAGCATTCCATTCACCTGATGGTAAACGATACGACCGCTCATGGACAGTAACAAAACCAAACAACACCATGAATTACAAAGCTTGGCATTCCTCTGCACTCGCCATACTGAGACATAAGATGTTAAGTCTCAATATGTCCAGTAGTTACTCTCGCTACAATGTCCTTTAAACCGGAACACAACAGTGCATTTACACTGATGTTTAGTGGGACAAATAGACATAAACCCTTCCTAATATTTTGACAACAGCATGACAACAACGCATTCGGACGCCGAAAGATCTTGGACGATGTCTATCTGCATTACGGGTTTAACCAGCGTATATTCGGTGTCAATAAGGGTGGGTATTTTAATTGGTTTAAACTTACTATCAAATGCAGTTTAGTCACTTTATACATACATAAACTCACGCCTTTTTCCGAGAAGGGGTAGGCAGAGGTTCCCTTGGTTACCAAGACACTGTTTCGACTTGACATTTTATGGTGCCAGTATAAAAAGATATCTCGTACATTTTATTAAACTATTCCTATATAATTTATCAACCAAAGACAGTATTTCAAACCAATCAATATCAAGTTGTCAACAGACAGACATCCCTACCCGTCATTTCTTTAGGGTTCCGTAAAAAAACGGTACTTGTAGGTTAATAAAACAGGATACTTCGAATAGAGTATTTGTCTCCATATATTTAATCTTCTTGGGCGGCTTGAAGTATGTTTTAATGGAAGCACGCTTCAGGATGTAGCCAATCTTGTCTGTGACTCCTTTGATGTAAGGTAGTATAACCGGGGCCCGTTCAACTGTGGCTGGTTTCACTCGGTTTCTCGGATGTTTCGCGAGGCTATTGAAATTAAAAAACATCCAAATTTCAATAGAGAAGATGACTTGAAGCTTGCACCATCATGGGATCCAATTCTACATTTGATTAAATCGGAACCCAAAAGACCAGCTGCCAGACCTCAAGATACAGTGAGCTCCTTCTGCGTAGATCGGATCGCAACAACTAGTTAACTTAATTAGCTTTTTAATTTAATAATTGAAAATTAAGGGTAGTTTAATTGTAACAGTCACAGAGCGGATGACTAATACCTCAGGCCGCCCCGTGACCACGAAAGCTGAAAAGCAATCGAAACGTCGGGAAGTTAAAAAATGTAAAAATTACACCAAATCGCGATAAAATCCGTAAAAATAGTTTTATTTCAAATTTGGTGTGATTACGAACTTAAATTTACAATTTTAGAATAGTATTAGATTAATTTTAGACTGCCTCGGTGGCGTAGTTGTATTACGGTACGGTTACAAAGCTGAGGTCTCGGATTCGATTCCCGGGTCGAGCAAAGCGATATTGGATTTTCTATTCATTATCAGTCCGTAGTCAGGAATTTGTGCCCGATATGGCGATAGACTCGCCCCCTATCACATCGTGGGACGGAACATACAAGGCGAAATGTCCTGGTGGCGCCTCTGCCTACCCCTTCGGGGATAAAGGCGTGAGTTTAAGTATGTATGTATGTAGAATAATATTATACCGTACGGAACCCCACCCACAATTCGAAGCTGCACTTCACAATTTTTTTCGTCCCAAGCCGTCCGCTATGGCGTCTGATCTTCATGTTTTATTTACAAGCCCGGAGTATGCAATATTTACCCGCATTAACAATTCCGAGAGTCAATTAGTGTTGAGACGTGCTGCGTACAAAGGATTTCGTAATTGTGTGGTTTATTAGTGAAGCCGGATGAGGAATAATAGAAATTTTGTGCCTTGTAAACAACTATTGCTACGCACAGCTTCCGTGGCGTAGTTAGTTAGACGCCGTGAAACGCGAGGACGCGGGTTAGATCCCCGCAACGAGACAAAGTGTGATGCACAGGTATTTGTTTCGGGTCTGGGTGTTTGTGAGACCGAAAAGTATCTCGTAGTTCCTGATACCCACGACACAAGACTCGATGTTAGTGTGGGGTCAGGACTATGTATGTGACTGTTGGGTGTATATATTTATTTGTTATAGATTTGAATGTGCTGGAAAGTGTTTTTCTCTTTATTGATAAGAAGGTTTTATCCACACGGAAACGCCACCCCCATTGTACCTTATAATACACATCTTTCTAGTATGCAAATCCAACACGATGTGTTACTTCTTCATTAAAGTGCGCCGGAATCGACTATCATTACACGTAACCGAATTATCTAGTCCTCGAACCCCCAACCATTGCATCGACTCAACATCAAGTCTCCTACCAACAAGCACAAACTTAAAACTAATTAAAAGTACAACACGAAACAATATCTTATATTCCTTAAACAGCAATTTTGATAATCATAACATAACATAACGGGTTGTAAAGGTGAATTTCAGGGTCGCATTTCATCAGCGGAGACCCCGGGAACGCGGGGTTTACAGTTGACCCCACGCGAGCTGCGAATGTGTTAAACATACATAAAATGGGGGGTCAACCCCCCCACACTCTTATTTTCACGACGAGTCGGATGGCCGCGCGTTTCCGTTGTATCCCGTTTTTTTTACATATTTTTAATATTTAGCTTTTGTATTTTATTTTAATTAGGGATAAAAGAAGTTTTATGCACGATTAGTGAAAGAAGATGTCGTGAGGAAACCTGCATACCATAAATAAAATGAAAATGAAAATAATTTATTGAATCCATTAAAATGTTCAACATTATTTAGCTTCAGTATTTTTTTTGTTTTTGTGAATAAGAATAGAATTAGAATAGTATGTTAAATACGCCAACCTGCAATACACCGGCACGGTGGTCATCACGGCGTGCAATGACACAAGAGCCGGATTATTATTACATACATACATAAACTCACGCCTTTTTCCCAAACGGGGTAGGCAGACGTGCGACCAGGACACCCACGTTTCGGACATAGCCCATCTTGTTGGCCAATAAATAAATACACCCAAAAGTCACATACATAGTCCTGACCTCAAACAAATACCAAGATCATGGGTATCAGAAACTACGAGAGACTTATCGGTCTCACAAACACCCAGACCCGAAACAAACATTGGTCTCGCTGCGGGGATCGAACCCGCAGCCTCTCGTTTCACAGCTGGCGTGTAACCAACTGCGCCACGGAGGCTGTTACAAATAGCTAATAGCGGATTGGTGGACTTGACACAGCAAATAAATTACTTAAATAACGAACGCGTAAATTCCTGCTTAAAATATAATTGACTGCCTCGGTGGCGTAGTTGTTCTACGGTAGGATTATAAAGCTTAGGTGTCGGGTTCGAATCCCGGGTCGGGCAAAGTGATATTAGATTTTTCTATTCATTGTCAGCTCGGAATCAGGAATTTGTGTCCGATTTGGCAATAAGCTCGCCCCCTATTACATCTTGGGACGTAACATACAAGGTGAAATGTGGGTGTCCTGGTGGCGCCTCTGCTTACCCCTTTGGGGATAAACACATGAACTTATGTATGTATGTAAAATATAATTCCAAATGCCGTGAGTCAATGGAGCCAGTATAGCGAGAGTGTTTGACATGTGTCGACGTGCCACAAATCTTTACTGCGCAGTTTTGATGATCGGACGCCGCGCGAATAATACATGCGCTTTCGCGCTGAAGTTGATGAAAAACAAATGAGATACTGGTAGGTCTCTCATATGCGATAAATGGGTGTCCTGGTAGCACCTCTGTCTACCCCTTCTGGGAAAAAGGCGTGAGTTTATGTATGTGTATATAATCTGTCATCAGTTCCTTTGTTTAAATACACTGCACTTATTAACAGCTGTATCTTAGTCACTTTGTCAAACCAGGGTATTGATCTCCAAAGATCCGTCAAGCGAATAAATTAGTATTCTCAAGGAGTTCAACGAAAGATATTCCAATAAAGATACACAAACATCTTTGATAAAGTTGGTGTTAAAAATTAACAATTGAAGATAATTTATTGTTTTCTTCGTTCTCCGCTGTTTTATCGAAGATTAATGAACCGGGCGTTAAGTTTTTAAAATTTAATTTTTCTTAATTACAAAATTCATTTCTCAGACGCGTTGCGACTTGTGATGAATGAGACGCTCCCCTTAATTTGCTGTTTCGAATTGATGCTGCAACTGTGACTTTGTTTTGTGACCTGTTTATTCAGTCATTAAGTTGAATCATAAATACACCCTACAGTCACACATACCGGGTATATCAAGACTGCGACCGAAAACGAAGCCGGGTGGTAGTTTTAGTGGCAATAGACACAAAGCAACTAAAAATTTCGCAATAAAAGTGACAGATTATTTTTTGTCAGTTTTTAAAAAGTTTCGTTTTTAGGTGGTAAATCCTTAGTTTTTGCGAAAATAGTAATTTTAAGCCTTACGTACCATTGCGTCTTTAAAAATACAAAGGTGTACATCATTATTTTAGAAAAAATATGTATTTATCACCCAAATACGACGATAAGTAAAAAAATTACAAAACAAATTAAGTTTTTTTTTTTGCTGAATTCGTTCTTCGTTTTCGGTCGCGGTCTTGATATACCCTGTATAGTCCCATACTAAGATCGAGACATGTGTCGTGGGTATCAGAAATTACCAGAGACCTTTCAGTCTCACCAACACCCACACCAGAATCAATCACTTGTGGAAAATATAAACAAATATCTTGCAAAGAGCGAACCCGCGTCCTCTCGTTTCGCAACTGCGCCAGGTAGGTTGTCAATGCTAAACATAATTATCGTCCTTTACTGAACATAAGCCCCTCTTAATGCCCGTTACTGAATCGCATCTAGTTATTGATATAGTTAATAAGATATCCAGTAGCCATCATTACATTATTTTTAATCATAGGCCGAGAAAGTCTTTGATCACCTAAATATTATAGTTGAACTGCTTTTATCAGCACTTTCCGTTGTCTACAAGCGTACTATGAAGATCTCTATTCAAATTCATTCAATTTTTATTAAATACCTATATTTTTTCAACACTATTTGACTGAGGCTTGTAATTTAAAAGCTTTTAGAATCGAATACATAATAAACCATGTTAGGTTGTCATTAATACAACGATCAAAAATGAATAGTAACTCAAGGGAATGTCAGAAAATAGCAAAAGTAAATGGTAATAAAGACTTTGCAGGGCCCAAACTAGCCTCAATAATAACATTCTCCGTAAAAAATTGGAGACAAAAGCGGTTTTTGCAAATGACCTCCCTATACGTGATCGTTCGGAGGCCCTGCGTCCCGCGGGAACACTCATATTCAGGACCTTTGTTTACGCAAGGCTCTCAGTTTTGGGACAGCAAACGTAGACAAAACTGTTTGGTAGTTTAATAGGGAAAATGCTTAGAATCATTTTTAGAAGATTTTTCCGACAGCCTCCGTGGCGCAGTTGGTTAGACGCTGAATTTGAAACGAGAGGCTGCGGGTTCGATCCCCGCACCAAAACAAATGTTTGTGAGGCCCCACAAATATTTGTCTCGGATGTTTGTGAGACCGAAAAGTCTCTCGTAGTTATAACCACGACACAAGACTTAACTGATCTCAATGTGGGGTCAGGACTATGTATGTGACTGTTGGGTGTATTCTATTCTAGGTGTAATATAAACGAGCAAACGACTTACTTCAACATCTTTAATACTTGGGTCGTATTTACGTTGACGGCTTCTCGAAATAGAGGGGACAATCCAACTCATTCACGATCCAAACGTTAGAAATTTAGGAGTATGTATTCACCATAATCACTTATGACCTATTACGCCTCTTACCAAACCTGTAACAATAGCATTTGACCCCACACTTCTCCTAAATACCACAAAGGAGTAAATTCTAACCCAGTTATTAGTAAACCACAAGAACAGTACCTAGTCATGACGTCACACCAAAATTCCACCCAAATGTTGGCCGCATGCATTTAAACAATTCCAAAAGTTCGCAGCGAGAAAGAGCACACTAACTTCCCAAATTCCATTTAACAGATATCTAAGCTGAGTTAGCTAGCTGGATGCCGCGTTGCTATCCAGGTGGGAGGGGGACAGATGTATAGGAAACCTCCAAGGAGGAAAGAGAAAAAACACCTTGTAGTTTCATATTGTCCTCATCTCAATATTGAGATTAAAACTGACGCTTCGCTTGGCGCAAATTATTCAGGGTAGCGTCGGCAGAACAGTGCTCTTGTAAGGAAATGTTATTAATTTATTTTTGGTGAGTTCTTCGATTGATTACACTTTTATCTGGCCTTAAACTATATTAACTTAGGGATTTTTTATAGATGTTTCGGAATCCCGAGTCGGGCAAAGTGATATTGGGTTTTTCTATTAACTATGAGTTTGGAGTCAGGAATTTGTGCCCGAAATGGCGATAAGCTCGCACGCTATCACATCGTTGGACGGAACAGACAAGGCGAAATGTGGGTGTCCTGGTGGCGCCTCTGCCTATTGAAAATAAATATGATAGGAATTGTCCATAAAGATTTTGATAAAATATGTTCCTTGCAATGTGCGAAAACCTTAGTGATAACTTAAGCTTCTAAAGTATTGATAAAATTACTAAAAATATACGCGATGGTAAGCAATAATGCCGACCTTCTTGAAACCAAATATGCACGACCGAATTCTGACACATGAAATACTAGTTTCGGTAGATACAAATATACTCAGATCTATAGAGTCTCCCGCTATCTCACTTAACGGAACGCAACAGTAACGAAACATTAAGGATGTTAGTTAATTTTCTTATGTGTGATAGCAGCTCCATCTCTATTCAGGAATATACAATTATCCACGACTACTCTCCTCTCGCCAATCTTTCTCTCTCTCTCTACTTTATCTGAACTATACTGCAGGTATCAAATACATTGTAGTCACTGTCAAAAAAATTTATCACATGGAATCTTACAACCTACTACATAAAGAAATCAAAAGCAGTCTCTTCCAGCCAATAACCTAAGATGTTTTGTTGCCAACGGTACTGAGTCAAAGTTCACTCCAGTGAAACGCAGTGCAGACGACGTTTGTGCGCACCGTACCTCCGACACAGACACCTTTTTACGTAAAGACCTTGGGGATCGAGCCTCACCTGGATACGGCAATTGTTCATTTCAATGTTGGAAATTAGCACAACTTTTTTTATATTGCCTCCTGCCTTTCTTTTTACATGCTTTACTGGTGGCTCTCTCATATGTGAGAGGCGCCTGGGTAGGTACCACCGCAATGTCTGTTTCTTCCGCCAGACACCAGTGTAAATGCACTGTTGTGTTCCGTTTTGAAGGACATTATAGATAGAGTAACAACTGCACATAATGAGACTTAACATCTTATGTCTCAGGATGGCGAGCAAGACTTAACATCTTATTTGCAGACACTGATCTTTATAATCATGATGGTCTGATAGAAACTGGAATATATAATGGTGATCCCGGATCGCGACTTTTTTGCATTTGTCACTGTGAAGTTTTTTCAACCGGATACAGGGTGGCACACTACAAAGACTTTTAGCTATTCTATTAGGACCTATCCAGCCCCATCTATACCCGCGTTGTGTGCGATCATTCTAGCTAGCTTTTCTTTTTTGAAATTTCCAGATACTGAACTAGGAAATGGCGATTTCAATATGCTATTACTTGGCGGCCTGACCTGTTTAGGGGTCGGGAATGAGTCGGCAAATTAAGGTCGCGATTACAAATACTTCTGTCATTTCCAATCCGTGTTTTAATTACAATGTTTTTGTTTTGTTTGTTGAAAGGCACAATTCTTAGGAATTGAGTCGAGGGATTTTAGGAATTATCTTTCACAGTTTGCCAGAGTAACTGGACATAATGAGACTTAAATACACCCAACAGTCACATACATAGTCCTGACCCCACACTAAGATCGAGTCTTGTGTCGTGGGTAACAGGAACTACGAGAGACTTTTCGGTCTCACAAATACCCAGACCCGAAACAAATACTTGTGTTTCACACAAACATTTGTCTCAGTGCGGGGATTGAACCCGCAGCCTCTCGTTTCACAGCCGGCGTCTAACCAACTGCGCCACGAAGGCTGTCTATACTTAACATCTTATGTCTCAGGATGGCAAGCGCAGTTTAATGCCATGCATTGCTTTATAATTCATGGTGTTTGGTTTTGCTACTGTCTTTGAGGTCATACCGCTTACCATCAGGCGAATGGTATACTCTTCCCACCATTCATTGCTATAAAAAAAGTTATATGTATGTTTTAAAGTACTATTTAATTAAAGGTTGGAAAAATTGTGTTTATGACTCGAAATATTGATTGAATCCCATGTATTAAGCATGGCCCGCCCTATCTTTAGATATTAGTGCAGAAATAAGGTAGGCAACATTTTGACACTGGTGACACCTCTAAATAATACATGCGTAAATGCTTTGTCTGACAAAAGGAATTGAACTTATGACCTCATGGTTCCAAGTGCTGTGTTCTAAACTACAGCACGATATATTTTTTTCAATATTTTTATCTAATTTTGTTGTTTATTTTCTCAAGAGTTATCAGAGCGTTTGACAAAATAAATGACATCTTCTATTCAATATTAAACGCAAACATTTAAAGAAAAATCAATTTTAATACGATCAACTCAAAAATTGGGGCTTAGGTTGTTTTATTTTCTAGATTGCAGACTATTTTTATTTAGACTTATTATATCTTTGAACGTGAACGAATTTAATATTTTGTGATTTGATTAAAAAAAAGAAAAAACTGACCACTTCTTAAAAGAAAAGAAATAAGCAACTTATAATGTTAAAACCATCAATATTTCGGATTTCGGGGAGGCCATTCATGTACCACCCACATCAAGCCATTTGTAATAAAGCTGTAAAACGACTTTCTGCAAGACTCTACTTCCAAAAAAGGTCGTATTTTAAGACCCATATGTGGCTAGTGGTTGGATATAACTGAGTAACTACTGGACATAATGAGACTTAACATCTTACGTCTCAGGATAGCGAGCATGCGTTGTACTAATTCGACAGCCTCCGTGGCGCAGTTAGTTAGACACCGGCTGCGAAACGAGAGGCCGCGGGTTCGATCCCCGCACCGAGACAAATGTTTGTGGGGCCCAAATATTTGCCTCGGTTCTGCGTGTTCGTGAGACCGAAAAGTCTCTCGTAGTTCCACTGATCTTAATGTGGGGTCAGGACTATGTATGTGACTGTAGGGTGTATTTGTTATTTATTAGTGTATTTTTGTCGAGTTAATACACGTGTTTACTTAACTGCCAAACCATTTTATCAAAACTGATCCCTACTAGGTTCAGTTCATTTCCCTTTTTAAACCCTCTGCGTTCTTCAGGGTCGGGAATGCCTGCACAATTAGCACGACCGCAACGAACCGCTGGTAACCGATTCAGCTCCGTCAATAGATAGCCCGACCTAATGAGTCGAAACTACGAACTAAACTCACCGTGATTTATTGTCGTTACAGGAGAACTGAGGGGTTGGACTGTTTTCGTAATGGCTAGAAGAATTATATAAATGAATAAATACACCCAACAGTCACATACATAGTCTTGACCCCACACTAAGATCGAGTCTTGTGTCGTGGGTATCAGGAACTACGAGACTTTTCGGTCTCACAAACACCCAGACCCGAAATAAATACCTGTGGTTCACACAAATATTTGTTTCGGTGCGGGGATCGAACCCGCGGCCTCAAGTTTCACAGCCGGCGTCTAACCAACTGCGCCACGGAGACTGTCAATATGATCATGCTAGATACCTTATGGCCGCCTCACACGTAACGATATAACTGTGCAAGTCTGAGTTTGTACCAGTATACTGGAACGTGTGTCGCCTGTCGGCAAATAACTGCGCAAACTTCGTTCCTATTTTCGATTCGAGACTGGTGCAAACTCGCGTTTGCGCAAACGCACTTGAAAGTGTGTTGTCTTTACTTTGGCTATAATATTATTTTGTAAGTATTTGCCGTCGTTTGAGCGTGGTTTAAGGTTTAGTAGTATTTAGAGTTGAAAGCCATTAATTTATTTATTTCCATAAGGTAATAAGTAGATGAGGACTGCCTCGGTGGCGCATTTGTACTACGGCACGACTACAACGCCGAGGTTTCGGGATCGAATCCCGGGTCGGCAAAGTGCATGTAAAATATTACTCTATCAGTCTCTACATCGCTTTAGCGCACTTTCTTATTTTTTTAGTACATATTTGGGGCTGATAGCAATTTATTAATTTTACTTATAGTCTAGAAGTAATATGGTTAAAACTTCAAATAAATTATATCGCCGGGACTTTAATCACTCCTTCAGATTTTGAAATAACTTTGATTTACTTTCTAACCCTGTTGAACATAGAAAGCAATGTATTTATCATCACCAAGATTAAAATGAAGGGCAGTAAAAAGGTCATAAAAAATATCAATTTTTGTTCCGTTGATTTTTGACGAAATAGAAATTAGAAAAGGACTGCTTTAAACAAAAGGTTTTAACCACAGACTAACTATAACTAACGCCTTATTTTTTATTTCTACAAAGAAAAAACGCAAAAAAGAAAGCATGTTTATTAAAAATTAAGCGACTACAAAGCTTCAAATGGATTGATCAATAATAAATGATGCTTTCGACTCACCCATCGAAAGTTATTGGAAAAATCTTTGGTTTATCAGTAATCGCCGCTTAAAATTTCCCCAGAAAAATGCTCCATGATTTCTTTACTTCAACTTTGCAGCTTAAGACTGTTTTAAAGTGGTTTTTTATAGACTAGTCTAGAACAAACGACTTAGTTGGATGAGATGAGAGACTATATTATGAGGACAGCCTCTGTGGCGCAGTTGATTAGACGCCAGCTGTGAAAGGAGAGGCCGAAGGTCCGATCCGCGCACCGAGACAAATGCTTGTGTGGCCCGCAAGTATTTGTGTCGGGTCTGGGTGTTTGTGAGACTTTTCAGTCAGTCAGCCGTTGCAGGGATCGAACCTGCGGTCTTTCGTTTCACAATCTCAAAATTATGTGTGTATTATTAATGCCAAATCAAGCTTAAATTGCGTTAGGCATTAAGTCAAATGAAAAGAATGAAAACAATTTAATAATTAGTCACAAAGAGCCATAATTTACACCCGCTCAAACTGTAAATATTTTTGTTATTATTTAATCATATTGAACCCACTGGACTATGTAATTACAATCCACTCGTGTTTTAATTGCTTCTACCACTTTATTATCTGTTTAAATTCCACTCCATATGCGCTTAAAATAATACAATTCTATTTGTGCTCATTTATTCTTAAATGAAGGCTTCAATGAGCACATATTAATTACTTACATTTGCAATCAAATTACATGACCGACCTTCACACGGCCCGCAGAGAAACAACGAGCTCCCTACTAATTAGCTCGTTTGGCTGCTACATTTTAAATTAGCTGTATATTTAATACCCGCACGAAATTACCCGTGGACACAAATAAACCTCGTAACTTTGTTATTAGCCAAGATTAAAGCTTGTAACACTCCGCGAAATGTCATTATTCGAACAATGTCGGCAACACGGAGTTAATATGTGGAAGAGCTCGGTTCACAGATTCAGCGCAATCCACTGTTTGACTGCAACACAGCTAGATTGTCTGCCGCTTGCCCGATATGTACACTTTACTGCAGCTTTCGACTTTGTACGTTTATTCATTCTGTTGAAAAATAGTACGTGAAAAAGTTTTTGAAACAAAAGTTACGAAACGAGATTGTACGACCCGCGGGCCGGTGGAGCGGCAAGTTAAACACGCCAGTGTGGGGGAGACCCGAGTACTCTGCACCGATCACTACCCAGTATAGGAGAGCTCAGGAGCGAGTGTAGTGAGAGCACGTACAGGGAGCGTGGTGTGTGACGCGCGGGCCGGTGGAGCGACGAGCTGAAGGCTGCTAGTGTATGAGAGCTCAGGAGCGAGTGTTGTGAGAGCACGTACAGGGAGCGTGGTGTGTGACGCGCGGGCCGGTGGAGCGACGAGCTGAAGGCTGCTAGTGTATGAGAGCTCAGGAGCGAGTGTTGTGAGAGCACGTACAGGGAGCGTGGTGTGTGACGCGCGGGCCGGTGGAGCGACGAGCTGAAGGCTGCTAGTGTATGAGAGCTCAGGAGCGAGTGTTGTGAGAGCACGTACAGGGAGCGTGGTGTGTGACGCGCGGGCCGGTGGAGCGACGAGCTGAAGGCTGCTAGTGTATGAGAGCTCAGGAGCGAGTGTTGTGAGAGCACGTACAGGGAGCGTGGTGTGTGACGCGCGGGCCGGTGGAGCGACGAGCTGAAGGCTGCTAGTGTATGAGAGCTCAGGAGCGAGTGTTGTGAGAGCACGTACAGGGAGCGTGGTGTGTGACGCGCGGGCCGGTGGAGCGACGAGCTGAAGGCTGCTAGTGTATGAGAGCTCAGGAGCGAGTGTTGTGAGAGCACGTACAGGGAGCATGGTGTGTGACGCGCGGGCCGGTGGAGCGACGAGCTGAAGGCTGCTAGTGTATGAGAGTTCAGGAAAGAGTATTGCTAGCGTGGGTGACAACTGATGAAAGCGAAATCTCTAAACATTAGTGCATAATATTTTTGGCCGGAATCCTCGTTTTCCCGTCACTTTCATTCACACGTGCAATTTTTCTGCGAAATATCCGGCCGTGATAAATGAGTGGTATTATCCGGACACAGTGGTGTCGCCGCCACGGAGCGGACAAAAATGCTTTTTGTCTTATTTGAAACATTTAAATAATAACTCAAAACGTTTATTTGCTTACCGAGCGTACGTAGATTTTATATAACAATAAATTGCTTTTAATTTAGCATTTTACAGACTTTGTGGGTCAAGCAGACAATAACTGGGTAATTAAAATTAATTTTGCTCTATTAATATCTAACTTTAAGTGAACTATTCCAATACTCGCCACATATTAATGCAATTTTGTTTTCCCCAAACAATTTTACGTGTATAACGCGAGTAAAATTTAAATATTTATATGGAATTAACAATAAAATCGAAGGTACTTAAGTCTTAAATTATTTTTTCTATATAGAGCAAGCACACCTATAGTATTTTTTTTTTCTATTACATCGGCTTACATATTATAATTAATAGTAATACGAATTTTGAACCCATAATAGATATATTTACTAAAATCAAGAAAAGCTACTCTCATAAGTGTCTATAACTTAAAAGTCTTGATGTCCTTAAACCATGTTATATTTTGGCTTACAACTTAATAAATGGTAAAATGATTACTTTAAGAATGAAAAAAGGTATTACGATTAATTGAAAACCTCCTTCTCACAGGCGGTTAAAATAACACAAGCCCTAGCAGTAATTTCAACCCCCTCGATTAACTTAAAAGGGTATAATAATTTTCGTGAAACAAAATATGTTGCCAAACTTCAGCGTATAAAAATAATTACTCGCTCTCATTCGTGATTGCACGAAAAATACGGTGTTGCCAAAACAAACGCGCAACTCCATTTTAAAGTTATGGATGTTGGTAACATTTTAGGTTCGTAATATTTATAAAGTGCTTTGGTAAGTAGGGATAAAAGTAATTTAGAAATTATATATCTATATATGGGTGTTTGTGCGACCGAAAAGTCTCTCGTAGCTTCTGATACCCACGACACAAGACTCGATCTTAGTGTGGGGTCAGGACTATGTATGTGACTGTTGGGTGTATTTATTATTAATATATGCCTCGGTGGCTTAGTTGTACTACGGTACAATTACAAAACTGAGATCTTGGTTTTGAGTCCCGGGTCGGGCAAGGTGATATTGAACTTTTCTATTCATTATCAGGCCGGAATCAGGAATTTATGCCCGATATGGCGATAAGCTCGCCCCCTATCACGTCATGGGACGGAACATACAACGCGAAATGTGGGTTTGCTGGTAGCACGTCTGCAAAAAATGAAAAAAGGCGTGCGTTTCCTTCTGGAAAAAAGGTGTGAGTTTATGCATATATGTATATCTAGAAGATATAAGGACGTCATTGGTGTAGTTGTTGCGAATTGAAGTACTGGATTGATCCCCATATAGGAAAATAACTTTATGTATCTTTCAATTTGAAAAATGTCTCATGAATTGTATGAGACTAGAATTTGTGTTAAAAGCGAGCTGTGAACTTAAAAGCCGCAAGTTCGATCATTGCATCTAAATATTTTTTTGTGTAAATCACGAATAGTTTCTAGTCTAAATGTTATGAGATCAAAAGGTTTTTGTAGTTTTTAATCCTCACAATAACGACTATTGGCCTTATTAATAGACAGATTTAAATCCTATTTTAGCTATCGAATGTTTTCTCTTCTTCGCTGAAACTGAATCCTAAAGTTCGAAAGAGATACAAAATTAAATAACTAAAATAGGTTTTAAATCTGTCTGTGAATAAGGTCATTTGTATCATACTAGGGGTGACTTTCATGATATTGTATCTAATTAAATAGATTTATTATACCTAAGTGTATTAACTATACTGTAACATTATAAAGAGGAAAGATTTGATTGTTTGTTTGCATTTAATAGGCTCCGAAATTACCAAACCAATTGGAAAAACTCTTTCACTGTTGAGAAGCTACACTGTCCCCGGGTGATATAAACTTTATTATATCTTCAAAAAAATTTGGGATCCTTAGTAAAACTCCAATAATGTTATCCAACGTGTACAAAAATTACCTAAAATATTCTTTACATCGCGTGCGCTGCGAAAAATTATTTTGTTCATGTGGACTGGTTTCAAAAACTATCTGCACACGGGCGAAACCGGGCCGAAATGCTAGTTTTTTTTTTCTTTTTTGTCCGCCAACCGCCTAAAACTTCACCACTGTTCATATATAGGTAATATCCGTGGGTACAAATTCGCGTGGCGCGATTTACTTGATTTAATATACTACTTTTTCCAAAATATCGCCCGCCGTACCCACAGTGACGTATGGACGACATTACCTTACTACAGAAATGAGATTTGTTGGAGAAAGGAAGATGTGACAAAGAATTTGCTTGGTTAGAACATTTGCAATCGATTTTAGAGGATTTTCTCGTCTAGTATAATGTAATTTATCAGTGTGTAGATGCCCTGTGGTATTCACGAGACTTCCCTATAATCTAGATTCGGCAGCCATCGTGGCGCAGTTGGTTAACGCCGGCTGTGAAACGAAAGGCCGCGGGTTGGATCCCCGCACCGAAACAAATGTTTGTGTGAACCACAGATACTTTCTGGTCTGGGTGTTTGTGAGACCAAAAAGTCTCTAGTAGTTACTGATACGACACAAGACTCGATCTTAGTGTGGGGTCAGGACTATGTATGTGACTGTTGAGTGTATTTATTATTTGGCTATAATCTACCACGCTAGCTTAGTACTTGTTAACGGACTTCATAACAGAAAAAAAATCTTATAAAGATGTTTATGTTACCTAAATATTTAGGTTTCGTGTCGATTCCCTTCGCAAATAAAACGCTCGGTATTTAACTAAAAATACGCACTCTTAGTCAGCGATAAGGCAGACATATTTTAATCATTTCTTTAACTTAATTCTAACAGCCTTGGTAGACAGATTTAAAAACTATTTTAGTTATCGAATGATAGGTCTTCTTCGCTCAAGACAAATTGTAAAGTCGTTTGAATGGGACAAAACATTCCATAACTAAAATAGGGTTTACATCTGTCTGTGAATAAGGCCGTAAATGTTTAAAATTAAAAAAGTTACATGTGGGAATTATCAAAGCGGTAGAGCCACACTGCAGTTGTCTTGGACTTCAGTAGGAGTGCATCGGTTCGTCAGGGTGGTACATCTCGATATATTTCTGTGGTGGTACTACTGTCTCACAGAAAATTGCCGTGACGCGATGGTTTTGCTATCATGTATTGTAAAATGAGTTCCAATTTCCCCTCGTTTTGAGAGGCCAGCAACGCATATACCGGGTATATCAAGACCGCGACTGAAAACGAAGCCGGGTGGTAGTATTAGTGACTTCAGACACAATGCAAGTAAAAATTTGGCAAAAAAAATAGACAATTTTTTGTAATTTTTTACTTATCGTCGTATTTGGATGATAAATACATAGTTTTCCTAAAATAATTATGTAGATCTCTTTATATTTAAACACTCAATGGTACGCAAGGGTTTAAATTAGTATTTTCGCAAAAACTACGTATTTAGCACGCAAACACGATGTTTTTTTTAAATCTAAAAAAATATCTGACACTGTTTTGGCGAAATTTTTATTTGCATCGTGTTTGTAACCACTAAAACTACCACCTGGCTTCATTTTCGGTCGCAGTCTTGATATACCCGGTATAACCAAATTGTTAATGTTTATGGGCCTCGGTTATCACTAAACATCAAACGAGCAAATTACTCGTTTACCAATCTTATAAGGCTATCGCTCATTCTTAACAAGAATTACTCTCTCGAGAGCAAAATATCTGCAGTATTCTAGAACAAATTAACATATTTATAGAAAAGGCTTAATTATTCAAAGACTCTCGGGAGTATAAATAAAAATTAAGATTTATAACCCAATCTTAGCTTCTCATTAATTTCGACGTAGACTAATTAAAACTTATTCCTTTTTAGATACCAAAAAATGTGAAATCCATCTTGTCAACTAGTCTATGATTATTCATAGATAAAATTATTCTTACGAAGGCTGTTTGTCTAATATTTAGAGCGTACAGGTTATCTAAAATGTATTAGTGCGTGGCCTAATTTAGAACTACAAATAAAATAAATAATATCTATTTAACTCATTGTTTGAGATACATACATACATAAACTCACGCCTTTATCCTAGAAGGGGTAGGCAGGGGTGCTACCAGGACACCCACATTTCGCCTTGTGTGTTCCGTCCTACGATGTGATAGAAGGCGAGCCTATCGCCATATCGGACACAGATTCCTGATTCCGGACTGATAATGAATAGAAAAGTCCAATATCACTTTGCCAGACCCGGGATTCGAACCTGAGACCTCAGCTTTGTAATCGTACTGTAGTACGACTACGCCACTGAGGCAGTCAAAGTTACTGACATTACCTGACATTACGCAAAAACCAAACGCACTTAATAACGCTTTTTAAATATAGACAAACTGACTTCGAATGTTGCATTTTTCTATTAAATATCAGCTTGGAGCCGAATTTGTGCCCGATATGGCGATAGGCTCGCCCCCTACCACATCGTGGGACGGAACATACAAGAAATGTCGGTGTCCTGGTACCATCGCTGCCTACCCCTTCTGGGAAAAAGGCATGAGTTTATGTATGTATGTATATATATTTATAAAAAGTCAAAGTGAGTAGTCAGTGTCCCCTGAAGCGATTGCTCGCAAACTTTATTCGATGGCAAAAAAACGTGAAATATTTGAGTTTTCAATAAGTTCAAAAATACAACAGCGCGGAGATATCAAACGATTATGTCAAAAATAAATCGATTCCAGCGATACGAAAGTTAAAAGTGGAAGAATTTTCACAAACTGATCTGGCCCCTACTACTGTGCTCCGACAAGGATTCTAGAACCGCTCCAATGTTTTAAATGGTGAAAATCGAACGTAAATTATAGTCAAATATTTTTAATTTCTTTTCGTAGTCTTGCCCCTCCGGAAGATCCCCTACACTTACACATAAAACCGGCAAAGGGCGGGTTGTCGTATCAAATAGCGAGACCCTACCCCTTTGCCGGTTAAGTCACCCCACTTGCTCACTCACAACACTCATCAGCGACAGTTGTCACTCCCCTACATAATAAAACACAGGAAAAAAATAAATTATTTAATGATAGCCTCCGTGGCGCAGTTGGTTGGACGCCGGCTGTGAAACGATAGGCCGCGGGTTCAATCCGCACACCGAAACAAATATTTGTGTGTACCACAGGTATTTGTTTCGTGTCTGGGTGTTTGTGAGACCGAAAAGTCTCTCGTAGTTCCTGATACCCACGACACAAGACTCGATCTTAGTGTGGGGTCGGGACTATGTATGTGACTGTTGGGTGTATTTATTTATATACATTCTACATCAAATAATTACATTTATCCGTAAAACTCTTTTTTTTTATCACGTCCGTTTATAAAAATTATTTAAATAAAAATGTCGGGTCGAGACTATGTCGGATTGGGTTGAGTGTATTTATTTATTTAGGTATTTAGTACTTTTAAAATAAATATTTAATGATTCGAGAACTTCTAGTAGAGTAACGGGGGCAATATTAATGGCGAAGTACGGACGCTTGCCAGATACCATAACTCAACAGTTCAAAACTGGCGTATAACTGCGCACAGATAAAACTTCCCCGCGATTTACAAAGATAAAGATTGCAGCTTTTATATTTGTGCATTCATCATGAGAGGCTGGTTCCGACCTTAAAGGATTACGGGGTTTGTTCGTATACAAAATAGAGATAATATTGTGAAAACGTTTTTGATAGTTTCTTCTTTAGGCGTAGAAAGTCTATTGTTGAATTTAAGCCTCTCCATTATTATGAAATAGAAAAATGAAAATAATTTACTGATCCATTAAAATGTTTAACATTTTTTAGATTCAGTTATTCTTTGATCTACCACCCGGTTTGGAAAGCGGTTTTCACTAGAGAAGAACGGGCAAGAAACTCTAGTGTTGCTCTTTTCAAAACCAGTTTACAATGTAGTGATTATTACAAAAGTTACAAGTTGGATTAAATCAGAGCAGTTCATTAATAATTTGTTATAATTTGCAAATTTCGTGGTCACGGGGCGGATTGAAAGCTGAAAAGCAATCGAAACGTTGAGAAGTTAAAAAATGTAAAAATTAAACCAAATCGCGATAAAATCCGTAAAAATTAGTTATAATTCAATGTCACTCGACAAAACTTAGGAAATTCACACATTCGTCCTTTATTTAACAGTACCAATGAATTCAACACTAACAAATGTTTTCAACCATTACCACAATCATGGAAGATCCAGTTGTGAAACAGTGTTAAACTTTCCAATCAGGTGAAGTTACCGAATGCCGGCAAAGTCCGTCGTTGATTAACCACCGCCAGTTTAAAAACAAAACAATGCGTAGTTGATTGTTAGGTACGGCGGGTCCGCACTTTCGTTTATAGAGGAAGAAAAATATTACCATCAGATTGAGTTTTAGACGTAAAACCAAACTTAACGTTAATGGGAGTGACTCTGACTTATAGCATTTCGCAAGTAGAAATACAAGTTCTGCATCAGAAAATATATAATTTTCAGTTTCACAACTAGACGCGAAACAAATATTTCTGGATTTTATAAACATTTCTGGGTGCAGGAATCGAACCCGTAGTTGTTCGTTTTACTGCCGGAATGTAATTTATCTACGCCACAGCGGCTATTAAATTTCTCAATATATTTTCCTCTACATCAATCAAACTAAGGTAAATAAACCATAATGCCTAACAAAAAATTAAATATGCCAAAATGTGTATAAAATCATTTTATGTTTCGGACTGTGCTAATATTTTCTTCCCTCCTAATATATCAAAAAGTGAAAACAGAATAATGAACCGAGATTATGCCAACCTAAGTAAACCAAGTGACAACTTTGCTGGAGTTTTTTTTTACTCTTTTAAAATCTACGCCGCGTTCCGTTTCACTCAAACTTTTTGAGCATATATTTGCTTGAAACATTATCTGCGGTTAAATCAAACGGTTTTGCGTGAACCAAAATTTAAACAATGAAATGTGGTGACATAAAAATTGCTGTTGGCGGGAGACAACTTTGCTTTGTTGATTTTATCTTAAAATGCTTTTTATGAACAGTCACAAAAGGCATTTTTTTAAACCAAGCTATTGATAAATTTCAACGACATCTGATGTCGATTAGGTACTATAAAAAATTGTCCACAAACTGTTCACGTCAAGGTTTTCTTATTAATTCATACAATGAATAATTTCTCCTGAAAAATAATAAATATACCCACCAGTCACACACATCCTTATCCCGAGACTATGATACAAGTCTCAAACGAGAGACCCGGGTTCTACCCACGCCGAGTCAAATATTTGTGAGCTCGTCAGTATATCGGGTTGTGTTTGTGACCGAAAGTTCGTACTTTTTAATTTCTACGAAACTTCGGTATTTAACCGACTTCAAAATAGGAGGTTTTTATTTCGTCTAAATGTTTTTTTTAATATGAGCATGTAGTACCTATGCCTTAAATTAATTTAAATTTCTACGTGTTTGGTGCTTGGCGGCCCGCCTTCAATATGTCACGCATTTTTGTTGGCTAGTCAAGTCAATAAACGAATTAATCAACGTTTACAAGTACATAGAAATAGATATTATTTGTTACTTTGTAGTGGTGTTTTTATTTTTTAAAGTAGTGGTTTGTTTTGAAGTCTGTTGTTATTTTTTAGTATCGCGACTGTTCTACTGGTGGGTATATTAATATATAATAAATAAATAAATACACCCAACTGTCACATACATAGTCCTGACCCCACACTAAGATCAAGTCTTGTGTCGTGGGTATCTGGAACTACGAGCAACTTTTCGGTCGCACAAACACCCAGCCCCGAAACAAATACTTGTGGTTCGCACAAACATTTGTCTCGGTGCGGGGATCGAACCCGCGCCCCCTAGTTTCGCAGCCGGCGTTTAACCAACTGCGCCACGGAGGTTGTCGATATTTATTTATATTATTTAAAAATGTCAATTTACCATAACCCCCCTCATTCGAATTCTCGGCAAAGGAGTCTCTCGATCGGTAGTCAATTACCTGCACACTGACATTACACAAATGTCTCGATAATCGTGCCTGTATTTTAACTATTCTTACAGCCTCCATGGCGCAGTTGGTTAGACGCCGGCTGTGAAACGTGAGGCTGCGGGTTCGATTCCCGCACCGAGACAAATATTTATGTGATCCACAAGTATTTCGGGCCTGGGTATTTGTGGGACCGATAATTCACTCGCAGTTCCTGATACCCACGACACGAGACTCGATAGTGTGAAGTCAGTATGTATGTGACTGTTAGGTGTATTTATTTATTTCGTCAAACATCGATTCTTCGCCGTACACGAACGAAACATGCTACACATACTGAGCGAAGTTCCCACACTTTGATTACTCTAACGAACTCCGCACCCCTCCCTCGCTCCTCTGATTAGTTAACGAGACCCGAGCTGCCGAATTTAATATGTAGTCATTACCGATGGATCGCCCGCGGTTACATGTATCCCTGTACCACGGATTTGCCTGATAAAACTACTAATTAAATAGGAATAGACACAGAATTGGCACTAGGCCAGCGTGGTGGACTATACGGCCTGAAACCTCTCAATATTTACTAGTGGTAGATCTCTCATATACTGGTGGTAGGTCTCTCATATGTGAGAGGCCGCCTGGGTAGATACCACCGCAATGTCTATTTCTCCCGCCAAACAGCAGTGTGCATGCGCTGTTGTGTTCCGGTTTGAAGGGTATTGTAGCCAGAGTAACTACTGGACGTAATAAGACTTAACATCTTATGTCTCAGGACGGCGAGCGCAGTGGAATGCCAAGCATTGCTTTGTGATTCATGGTGTTGTTTGGTTTTGCTACTGTCCATGAGCGGTCGTATCGCTTACCAGGTGAATGGCATGCTGGTCTCGCCATTCATCGAAATAAAAAAAAATCGTAATCTCGATTGTAGGGGGGGCTCGTGCCCAGCAGTGGGACGTATATGGGCTGCCACAGTACAGTACAGACACAGCTACGCCGTCTAAATATTATAAACAATATAGTAATTATCAAACAGTCACATACATAGTCCTGACCCCACCAAACTGCCCCACAATAAAATCAATTACCGAAATATTTTGTTGTGGTTATGAGATACTACAAGAGAATATTTCGTCTCACAAACACCCAGACCCGAAATGAATACCTGTGGATCATACAAAAATCGTCACATTCATCCCGGTATGAGGATCGAACCCGCGGCTTTTTGTTTCACACCCGGCGTCTAACCAACTGCGCTACAGAGGCTAGAATATAAAAAAGTCATTCCATTTACGTGTGGAATAAGGGTAGGCAGTAAGATAGAAAGATCCGGCATCTTTATAACCATACTAAGCGTACTAAGCGTTTGAATGCAAACTTCCGACGCCAATAACGTTTTATTATCTGTAATCTGCAATTTGGAACTGTTTCCGAATGCAACGTTCGTTTTGTTCCGAAATGAATTAAAACTTGCGGGGCTAGCGATTTCGCTTTATACATATATGAACATTCTGATATAAGTGATTATTACCTATAGCTATTATATTAGGTACTAGCGTCTCGGCCTGGCTCCACCCGGCTGCAGAAAACTTTTTTCAAAATATTCTATTGTTCATCCGGGATAATGTGGGATTTTAATGGTGAAAGAATTTTTTAAATCGGTCCAGTAATTTCAGAGCCTATGCAATGCAACCAAACAAATATTTCCTCTTCACAATATTAGTTTGGATGTATTACTTAGGTGTAGAATATGAGAAATAAAAACAGGTAAGTCCCTCGTATGCAAGTAGCCGTCTGGGTAAGCATCAATGCTTTGTCTGTTCCTGTTACGCAGCAATGTGTAAGCAATGTAATGTTCTGGTCTGGGCATTGTAGCTAGCGCTTACTGAGTACTAAGTTAAGACTTAAAGTCTTCTGATGACGAGCGCAGAGCAGTACTATGCAGTTCTTAAATACGGTTCCAACACATAGAGAAATAAAGCTCGGTGAGACTCTATGAATATCCAACTTATTGTTACCCTTAACGAAACGAATTAATTAAAATTAATGAAATTAGTAATTAATGAAACTTATTAAATAGGCATAAGTAATTGTGTCAACTGATTCTCTACCAGGACCGCATTGCGCTTACAATGCCATTGTCGTTTTTATCTTACCGGTATAAATATAACTCAACCTTTACCTTCCAAATAGCATAAAAATGAAAAAAATAGCATCAGGTTATAAGGACATATAAAAATACAAACGGCACGGAAGGAAGCTCGATAATAGGGGAGTGGGCGGGGGGGGGTGAGTGTAATTTGTCTTCGCTTGATTCAATGCGCCCGATATTCGCATATAACTTATCGACTTAAGCTGTATTTTGCGTTGCTGTTTGAGGTTAAATTTAGGAAGTTTTGTTAATGTCTGGTTAATGATTGCCTCGGTGCATGGTGGCGTAGTTGTACTACGGTACGATAACCAAGCTGTCTCGGGTTCGAGTTCCGGGTCGGGCAAAATGATATTGGATTTTTCTTTTCATTATCAGCCAGGAGTCAGGAATTTGTGCCCGATATGGCGATAGGCTCGCCCCCTATCACATCATGGAACGGAACATACAAGGCGGAATGTGGGTGTCCTGGTGGCGCCTCTGCATACCCCTTCTGGGATAAAGACGTGAGTTTATGTATGTATGTATGTAACCGTTTTGAAGTCTACAGGCACAGGCGGGTGTAGAAAAGGAGGTAAAGGTTTTCGAATGTAAGCCACATAGCGAACGAAGCCTCTGACATTGACACAATATAGGTATAATGTACATATTGCGAGTAATAAAATTCGCAGGATGCTGGATGTAATACGACCGTTCCCAACATACTTCTAAGGAATCCCTTTATCCTGTTTGGCAGTAGACATCATTTGATAGTGATAATAAATAAATACACCCAACAGTCATATACATTGTCCTGACCCCACATTAAGATCAATTAAGTCGTGTCGTGGGTACCAGAAACTACGAGAGATTTTTCGGACTCTGAAACACCCAGACCCGAGACAAATACTTGTGGGCCTCACAAACATTTGTGTCAAGGTGATAACAATAATTAATTAAACGTTATTTTTGTATAGACACGCTGTTCCAAAACGATAATAAAAAGAATGAAAATGCAGTACGAGTATGGTACTACAAATCATAAGGTTATTTGGACATTAAACAAAAGGCCTAAATGTAGTTAGTGACTGCAACTATTAACGAAATCATAAGGAATAGTTGGTAATGGTTGGTAGGTTTATTGTATTAAATTATTTTAATCCATGAAAGCAGGGACCAATTGTATCTATGTACATCAAAACATTCGCACTTCCTTACTAATATTATAATTGCGAAAGGTGATTTGGATGTATGGATGTTTGTTACACTTTCACGCAAAAACGGCTGAACCGATTTTGATGAAATTTGGTATAGGGGTAGCTGAACCCTGGATTAACACATAGCTACTTTTTATAACGAAATCATATAAATTGTTCATAGTAATTTTAATATTGTATAATACTTAGATATATCAACTGTCCGTATAAAATAAAATAAAATAAAATTGTCGATGGATTGCATTACACTTGCATAGAATGCATTTCAGTAACATCTTGCCAATGTTAAAAATATACTTACCACCCGGTCAAGCAGACTTAATATCGCAGTTTACAAAACTTACTTTTAACATCCCCAAAACTTCTAAAACAAATATGAGGACATTCGGCGAATATTGGCGTAAATAACAAATTCAGGCAGTCGAGCGACGCAAGGGCGATAAATTTTTCATACGCTCTCAAAGGTTACGATGGTATACAACTAAAAGCACTCTGGTGCGGGCCTTGAAACTCGATAATTAGATTTGGACGATTGAGTTTAGGGTAAAAAGTGCTCGAATTACCAGAGTATTGGCATTACGAGTAAATGCACGCTTTTATGGGTTTTTTGTTGCTGTGAGGTAGAAATGGCTATGGTATGGTAGGTGTTTTAAAGGTGACGTGAGTGGAGATCAATTTATGTTAATAGCTATTTTTATGTCAATGTTGGAATTTAAATAATTTGCAAAGAATATACTGCAATATATATCAATGGGGTTTATCGAAAACCAAAAGATAAGGCAAGAGTCTACGATACAAAAAGTTTAAAGATCTTTAATCTAGTCACTTACGGCCGCACTCAAAGACGTTTAATGTCAATTAAATTGTTCCTTACTATAGATTCTCTTTATAAAATCTACACTAAGTTATGATTTAATTGACATTAACGTGTCTCCGAGTACGGCAGTTAGTTCTTAATTATGCCTATCTATAATATAATTTCTCTTATGAAATATAAGTTTTGTGTGAAAAATATTTTTAGGGCAGGAAAATGAAGGTTCGTTTTTTTAACTTTGGTAATGGTATAAGAATTTTCAAGACATTCCCTAAGTAGGTTTTTATTATAGGAAAAAGTTTATACGATAATTGTTATGAAACTTATAATTTGGTAGGGGAGACCAGGGACGAAAGTAACTATTTTCATTTTTGTTGTAATACCTCACAGACCTTATTTAGAGTATCAATCTTTGCTAGTTTTCTTTCTTATCTGTTCTTTCTATCATTTATCTTTGATTGTGGCTATTCTTACTTAGAAAAATCTTTGTATTGAAAGTTCAACTCGTTACTTTCGTTCTTACATTTAAATTTATTTATACACATAATAAATTTGTAACCGATCGGTGACTGTATATGGAAGATAAATGAGAATAACTAATTTGGAGGGTCTGTATCCTGTAATAGAACCCAAAACACAGTTACTTTGAGGGTGTTTTTGCAGCATCAAATCGCTACAACCAAAACCTATAGCACAGCGCTGTAAACGCAACTTCGGTAAAGAGGAGGGAGTGGCCGAGTGGGTTCGAAATGACTAAAGACTGTCATACTTACATATTTTTACACAATTTTTTTAGTTACTTTCGTCCCTGGTCTCCCCTATTTAGTCTGCTTACGAACTTCGAAACTAAGAAGGTCGTTACCTAATAATAAAAACGTTAGTAAGCGTACAAATAAGAGGCCAGCAAAATTGTGCTGCAAATTGATCATAAATGTTCTATACCTACTTAATACGAGTACATCTATGGATCTATGGCGTCGCATACGTTCTACAAGGTATGTGCCTCCTCTACAAACAAGAGTACGTTTGAGAGGGGTTAGGCCATATAGTACACCACGCCGGCCTAGTGCGGGTTAACGGACTTTACATACCATAGAAATTATTACAAATCGCTATGTTATGCAGGTTTCCTCAAGATGTTTTCCTTTGCCGTTATAGTGCGTGGTGATTGACTATCAATACACACATGACTTCGTAAAGTCAGGTGTGGCCTGGGATTTCAACCCGTGACCACCAAGAAGTGTTAGCACCTGCGTCTAGACGGTAACCACTTACCGACAGACCATCACGCATTCGAGGTGGTGCGCATAACGAAAATTATTCGTTCAATCGATACACTATTCGAATGATGGAACTACCAGTAAGATACTAACATCATTATTCTTAGACAATTTTAAAACCTATTTTAGTCATCTAATGTCCCTTCCGAACTACTTTTGAAATCAGTTTGAGCGAAGAAGACAAAACATTCGATAACTAAAATAAGTTTAAAAATTGTCTATGAATTAGGCCGTAAGTCTTGTTTCGTGTGTACGAGTATCATAAACTACGAAAGGCTATGATCTCACAACACATCTGAAACATTTTCTCGGTGCGGGGTTCGAACCGCGCCGGGCTCTCGTTTCACAGCCGGCTCTCAGCCAATTGCGCCACGGAGGCCGTTTTCCGTGCCCGAAATGTGACAGGCATCGATATATAATTTTCCCATGTCATGTTTGAGAAATGTTGGTAGTCAATTATGACTACCAAACTCACTATATCAATAATGAGTTTAAAAATATTTCGCTGGCATTTTGTAAGTTTTGGTAATAATTGTAATCAAAATGTTTTTGGGAAAATAAAAACACCACATTCTTAAAACTAATTTATTTAAAATATATTTATAAATATCACTCTTACATTGTACTATTATCAATTTAAAAACATACAAAATTGTAAAATGGTTTAAATTATCAGATATTTCTTGTGATGTTAATAAAATCAAATAAATAATATCATTCAAACACTCAAAAGAGCAGTAGGAATACTGTTTACTAGGAAATTAGATCTTTTTTTTATTTCCGAATATAGGCAAAGGCATATAAGACCATACAACCTTAACTACCATGAAAGTTATTTTTCGTTAGTACTAAAAGAACTTACAATAGCGATTTATAAGAATTTCTATGGTATGTAAAGTCTGCCAACCCGCACTAGGCCAGCTTGGTGGACTATATAGCCTAACCCCATTTCAATCGTATTCTCAATTAGAGGGTACCCGTGCTCTGCAGTGGGACTTATGTATATGGGCTGATACAGTACGGTACTAAAAGAACTGAAGAAAATCACGAGTTTAAGCAAGAATCTTAAAGTATTTATAATATAAAGGGACTAGGGAGCGCTGTCATACATTTGCGTTTTCAAAAACGTAGGTAGCTTTTTGTTCGTAATGTTGGTAGCACGGCTAGCACCGCTATAAAAAATATTTAAATAAATTTACCAAAAATGTCGCTGATATGCGAAAGTTTATTTCGTTATTATCCGTCTAAAACAAGTTTGATTGGAATTAAATAGGGCTAAACATTTATTTCTTTTTACTTTCAAATAATATCTGCATGTTGGATAACCTGTTAAATGTTGGCCAATAGGAGGGCAGAAAAAGGCGGTCCGGCAGCACTATTTTATCTACGTTTTTAAAGTACCAGCGCTCCCTCCATATTATAAATATTCTAAGGCAAAATTTTTGATAAGTGGCATATAAGTTAAGATCATATTTTCCCGGGAAAAGTGGTCTTAAGCCGTTTGATATAACGACAACTATACAAAAAATACAATATTCAATTTATAAATTATTTGTGACAACATATACTAAGACCGAATGCGATATTCCGGAATCCCGCTAAAACTCTTCTTTATATTTGCAACTAGGGCAAAGGAAATAAAGACATACTGTCAAAATACAACCTCTATGGTTAAGTAATGCTTTTTTTGCATTATAAAATTATCGCCACAAAAACAGAACAGTTGTGTACAGCACATTTTAAAGATTGCGAAGGAATGAATTGTATAACAAAATATTTTATAAAGAAAACGAAAATAGTCGATCTTAAGGTAACATCTCTAGTTCTGGCGGGAGGGGTATGTTCTTCATGACTGCGAATCTCTTGAGGGCGTCGTATTTGCTGCGTAGGGCTTCAATCTCATCACGAATTCTGTTGTTTTCGTCTTGCATCATTTCCATATCGTGCCATTCCTAGGGGATGTTAGAATACAGTAGCATTAGCAATAACAAATTCATTAATGATTAAATTGTATATCTTCGTGGAAATACGGCATTGGAAACTCTCATAGGCGACATTTTTTAACCTAAACCGAAGTTGCCTGAAGGTTCCAAATATTTTATTTATTTAAAGCTTTAGTGTACACCAGATATACAACACAAAAAGGAGACAATAAACAGTAGAAAAGTACAATTGGCGGTCTTATCGTACAAGGCAATTTCTGACAGACATACATGGGATGGATATAAGAGAAAATAACGAAAGTTGGGGCATCGTAATATGCTGCTAACTTGCATTTTACTTTGAATAAATTGATGCATAAATTAACTGAAATAACCACACTCAGCATGTACTGTGCTTATCAAAAAGTAATTAAGATTAGTGACCATGCAAAAATTAAGTATGCCAGCAAATGTTACTCACTTGACTTTTCTCGTTTTCCAATTCATCTTTCTGCTCTATTCGTTTGATTCTACACGAGGCCGCGTATCCGCGATTTTTGAGCGTGCGACGACGTTGTTTCATCCTGAAAAAACAATCAATTAAAATATTAAAGCACATCTATTCAAAAATATTCATACATACATAAACTCACGCCTTTCTTCTAGAAGGGGTAGGCAGAGACTCTACATGATAGTGCCAGTGATACACCCATGTTTTGCCTTGTGCATTCTTGCTCATGTTGTTTGGGATGGGGCGAGGCTATCGCCATCAAATAATTAAATGCAGCAGGTAGTCTTATTGTTTCTTTGCAATTTTTATATAATTTCCTAAACTCATAAGATATTTCAAGAAACGCAGCAAGTGGTAATAGTGTTAAAATAGAAATGCTAACAACCAACAATGGAAACTGTAAATGTTATAGCAGATAATGATGATATGAGTTAAATAGTGAAAATATTTGGCAAACATAATATTTATTTCAATTTTTAAACTAGCTTTTAAGGTTGATGACTGATATACCCGTCAATGTATGCTAGATAATGTTTGTTATAATGATAAGAACTTCGATCTTTTGAATTATTACCTGACAATCTGATCTCGAGTGAGCCCTCTCATTTTGAGCTGCCTGTTGAGATCTCGCACTGAGATTGAAACCAGTTCATCATCACTGATCTCCGCACACGGTGTTGGGGATAAAGGAGCCTGTAATTCAAAACAATATATTTCTAATTATTATTGTTACACTTCCTCAGTGTGACTATGACACATTATTTTAAGTACATGGCAACTCGAAAAGTGTAATGACTAGAGGAACCTCAGGTCTAGTAAAAGCATGCCAACTATGTTTGCGTTGAAAAATAACATATGACCAGGATTGGAATTTGTACTGTATGCTCACCCCTGATCAAATCTGTGATGGACATTAATTCAGCTAATTGTAATTGACACTAGCATCACCTCTACCTAACCATTTGGGGATAGAGGCGTGAGCTTATCTGTGTAAGGCATGTATTATAAACAACTTTAATTAAAATTTTCATTTAATAAGTACACAGTGGTATTTAAGGTATTTGGTAGGTCTACATGTGAATATTAGGCATGTTTAACTCACCATAATAGCTTTCCTTCCACCCAGTTCTTTCAAATCATGAGGCATAATAGTATTTAGGACGACTGCGAAAAAACTAACGGGGCGCCCGTTATAATAAACGTTGACACGTAGGTTAACTTGCACAAGCACTTAAATACGCAAACACACGATATCTTGCAGGAACATATAAAAACTAGGATGTTTTTGATAAAATTATCATTTATTAGCTTTATTCGTAATATTTTGACGTAAATTATGGAAAAACATGAGTTGCAGTAGTGATGCACTTAACGTAAACATCTGATAAGTCGATATTAGTCGATTATTAGAGAACTCAGAACAGTAAAACAATTAAAACACAATTAAAAGTTGATTAACTTTTAAATGTGTCCTATTTAATACTACAGATGATTATTATTATAATAAAAGGATTTTACATTAATAAATTACTTTGAAGGGGTTAGTACCCAAATGTTACAATATTTGAATAGGGTCATGGTATTAGGCTGTATACTTAAACTTCCTTCGAACCAAACATATAAACCAAAACACCAACCAACCTCCACCAAAAAAAAAACAAACAGTGAATCTATGGTTGATTGACGACTTCGCGAGGAAGGAAAACCAAGCAAACGTATTTTAGCATCATTAAAAGTCTTAAAATACATTAAAATGGCTAAAAGAAAGAATAAACCGCTTATAGACTCCGATTCCAGCAGCGAGTGTTCAGATTTAGACTCGGTAAGTATACTTTCTAGTAACCTACGAAGGTTATAAGTTTACATCGCAGTGTAACGATTTGACGACATTCTTTGGCGATTTGACTGCGTAAATAGGCCAAGATCAATGTTTCGCAGTTCTAAACGAGTGTTTTTCGCACAAGTTTAAAAATAGGCCCGCCGCCGATGTGTATTGTCGAGAAAAATTGCAACAAAATTCAACAACGTTTTCATAGAAATCGTTATTTTATTTTCTTTACAAAGCTTTGTAATGGCCCCTAGACCATGACTCATGTGTATTCGAAGAGAATTAAAGACATTTCACGCTATCTTGCGTGTTTGTTTACGTTGAAAACACGAAAAATTTCAGTGTATGGCGGTCATATTGAAAAAAAGATGCGCAGTTGTGATTGTTACATAAAGAAAGGATTTTGACCAAATTACAACGCGCTAGTACTGAAAATTTTCACTTGTTATGTAACTTTGGGGTGTAAACTTTCTATTTTCGACTTCAGTTGGTGTTATGAGCTATTTTGATATCATTATGATGCTGTTTTCCAAAAATATAGCCATGTCATATCCATATTTATAGATCTATGAAAATGGATAAAAATATGTCAATAACAACCAATATTACATGAATGAGAATTATAGAATCATTTTAATAATGTATTACAGTATCACATATATTATATGTTAGTGTTTGCATACTGAATTCTTTAGTTTTGCTTGTATTCTTGGCACTATGGAAATGGTGGGATCATGACTTTGCAAATTCTGGAATCTACTATGCATGTATCTATATAATATGACTTAACATACCATAAGATAGTTATGTTTGATAACTCACAAAATCAAAGTAAATGAAGATTGAAAATTACATTTGACAGTGTTTTTTTATTAATTAATATTTTTAACTATGAATACTAAATTAAATATTGATTATTTTATGCAAGAGTTATAAATTATTTAGCAAATTAGGGACATTACACTGATTCCCAACATGATATCAAAAAATCATTAAAACAAATAATATTATGTATCTACAACATAATTGATTGTATAAAGACGCACACATATTAAATAAAAGAGATATAAGCCGACTTGCACAAGAGGGCCGGCAGCGACTGGATGCGTAAAGCAGCAGACCGGGCTCTGTGGCGTACCTTGGGAGAGGCCTATGTCCAGCAGTGGACTGCAAAGGGCTGATGATAAAGTAATTACTTTTGCATCAGATCTGTTTCTCAGATGCCACTCTTGAATTACATCAAACAAAATCATTGTATACCATTTTGCAGTAATTACAATATTCATTAATTGACAGTCCCAAGACTTTTTTATCGCATACAGTAAAAGGTATATTTGTTATAAAAATTTGAATAATAAAAAAAATTACTCTTCATTGATCAATTTCAATACTTTGAAGCATTTATTTGTGATCTATTTTACTAGAAAGCTGCACTGTTATTTCCTTTCAAATCATAGCTTAATCAATGTTTATTGCAATAATAAAACATTTTTTACTCATTACACTCACTTTCAATTTGAGGAAAATATATTTTGGGATATTTTTAAGGAAGAACATAGTTACTGACTCAATCATTTCTAATTTCCTATATGATGTTATTGGGACAAGACCCACAATGTTAAATTCGAATCAAGATTATTATGTTATTTGTTTTATTTAATGAGTGGTTTTCCAGTATAAGTACATGACATGAGTAATAATTATTTGAGAAATACCTTTTTTTTGTGATAAAATTGGGGCAAATTATTTTATGATAAGCATAATCTTTACAATTCATGAATTGAAAAATGTGATTCACACATTTTGTGACACATAGGTTAGCAACAACTTGATTGATAAACTGAAAATTTCATTTCAATATTTGATATAAATTTTACATATTTAGTGCTACAAAATAAATAAATGACAGAGACCATTATGAATGAAAACAACAAAAAGCCCATTAAGCAACTTTAATAGATATACAAAGTGAATAGTCATGTCAATAGTCCAGTAACACCATACCTAGAATTGTAAGATCAAGCCCTGTATAAAATGAATATTGTATTTTTATGCTATATCAATGAGATTGCTGGATCCAATACTCATTTCCTCCCATCCTTTTTCCTTCCTGCTCTCATCCCAATTTCATGGACTGGCAACACATCCACAATCTCAATATGTTCATGGGTGGCAGTGAACACTTGTCATCTGATGATCTGTTTGCTTTCCCAGACCAATTCAATAAAAAAATAACAATATGTTAGTCCTTCATTCTATGTTTCAAGTAAGGGAATTTTATAACCTACGCTTGCAAGCTATGTAGCTATGAAAATCCTTGTGAACTATGATCATGCTGTGAACATATTAGTTAAAAAAAAATATGAATTACTATGGAAAATGGCCCAGACTGTTCCATCACTGACCTTACATATTAATTTGTACCAATAATACTTTTTTGCCTTTTAATTTATGATGTATACCTAATATGCTCACAAGTCTATACTCATACCATGGTAATTTTCAAGAAAACCTCATCTTAATATGGAAGTGTGTGCCAATTCAATACTATTTATTATCAATACAAAACTTGTTTCAGCAATTCCTGAACCTAGCAAAAAAGAAAAAGAAGGGAGACTCGCCTCCCCCCTCTAGGTCAAAGGGCAAGTCCTCTGGCAAGTCATCAGACAGCGAGTCCGACTGGGACGATGATGATAAGAAGAACTGTAAGTTCTAATGATTAAACATTGTTTTTAGTTGATTAGAATTGATGTGCGTGGTAACAGACCGGACGCGACTGCAGAGATGGTGGTCGCAGATTTGAGTTTCGGGGCACTCCACTGATTTTTCATTGTCATGTGTGTATTGATAGTCAATTACTAGGCATTTTAATGGTGAAGGAATATTTTTTTATTTATATTTATAATTCTTTATTGTACACAAAACATAGGAATAACATATATATGGAACTTAAATCTAAATATGAGTACAAACGGCGATCTTATCGCTCACGGCGATCTCTTCCAGACAACCTTTGGATGTAATACAATGTGAGAAAACTTGCCATAAAGACCTTAACAAGAGTTTCTGTGATATGTGAAGTCTGCCTGCACTGTCAGCGTAGCGGAATTAAGCCTAATCCCTCAATCAAACTCTCGATTATAGATTAGTCTCGGGCTCACGATACTGAACTGAATTATTATATTTGGACAGCTTCCGTGGCGCTGTTGGTTAGACGTCGGCTGCGAAACGAGGGGCTTTGAGTTTTTTTTTTTTATTGCGTAGGTCCGGCAAACGAACAAACAGAATACCTGATGGTAAATGATCACTGCCGCCCATGAACTATAACGCTTGGATCATGGATGCATTGCCGGCGCATCAAATCGGAGGGGAACGTAAAGGGAAAAGATGGGATGAAAAGGGTATAAGGCATCAGGTTTGATCCCTCACTGAGACGAATGTTCCTGTGATTCACAAGTATTTGTTTCGGGTCTGGGTGCTTGTGAGACCGAAATCTCATAGTTCCTGATAACCACAACGCAAGACGTGTATCTTAGGGCTGGGTCAGAACTATAGTTGATGTATGGGTGTATTTATATTATTAATTTCTTTTAGCAAAGTCATCTTCGTCATCAGACTCAGATTCAGAAAGTGATGCCAAAAGCGAGGCATCAGCCAAAAAGGAACAGCCTCGAAGCACCAGGAAGACATCTTCTGACCTCTCTGATGACAACAAAAAGCGACCCGAGGCCAAGAAAGTTGAGGTCAGGAAGAGCACGGACAGTGCTGCTTCTGAGAAGAAGAAAGATACTTTTAGTGAACCTGAAGAAGGTGAGTTTAAAGAAATTTCAAGTTGGTATTATAGTGTAGTCGTAGATGAGCTGTTAATTGTGATCCTGAATTTATTTGAGTGTACCATAATATGCTATAGAATTTGAGTTCTTTGATAGAATAATGAGGTTTTGAGTTCGTTTCAGATTTGAAAATTAATTTTCTATGTAATCTTTTTGGAAATTAATGAATTTTAAAAGGCTTTTGTAGGCGTCCGGTCGTTAAACATAATAGAAATCTTTTTGCATCATATATTGACACTGCGTAAATATCAAAGAGTTTAAAACGCAAAATCTTTTTGCAACATTAATTGATATTGCAATCTGCATACCAATGAAGCAGTTTAAAAACTAAAGTATATTGAAAAATATCATGTTGGAGATAAGAAAGCTATAATAGCTTGGTATTTGTGGGAGTGTGATGAAATAATGATGTTTTTGTAGGTGAGGTGTCTTCACATTCATCAGACAATGATTCCATTGACTCGGAGGAAGAGTTTGATGATGGGTGAGTACATCATAATTTAAAGTGTATAGCTGAAATAGTGATCAACATATTTAAGGTATAATAATACCATAATTATACCATTAAATTACATAAAAATGTAACATAAAAACTGCTACAGTGACAAACAGAAATGTGTTTCGAGCTTTTGTGTATCTCTGGTTTTCACTCGGTATAGTTCCGGCACAATGCCTATGTATTACCTACCATTAGGTGCATTGCAGCCACTTTTTCGTGCTAGTAAAAAAGTAACGTGTTTGGCATCTCGAAATGTACTTGTAAAACTATTTTTTTTATTGCAGTGAGTGGCGAGACAAGCTTGCCATTCGCCTGATGGTAAACGATACGATCGCTCATGGACAGAAGCAAAAACAAACAACACGCATTACAAAGCAATGCTTGGCGTTCCAATGCGCTCGCTATCCTGAGACAGATGTTAAGTTTTATTATGTCCAGTAGTTACTCTGGCTACAATGTCCTTCGAACTGGAACACAAAAGTGCATTTACACTGCTGATTGATGTAAAACAGACATTGCAGTGGTACCTACCCAGGCGGCCTCTCACATACAGGGTATATCAAGATTGCGATCGAAAACGAAGCCAGATAGTAGTATTAGCGACTTCAGACACAATGCAAGTAAAAAATCGCAAAAAAAATTCGACGTTTTTTTTTTTTAATTTTTTTACATATCGTCATATTTAGGTGATAAATACATAGTTTTCCTAAAAAAATGATGTAGACCTCTTTATTTTTAAACACTCAAACATACGTAAGGGTTTAAATTATTATTTTCGCAAAAACTAGGTATTTACCACCCAACCAAGAGGATTTTTAAAAATTATAAAAAAATATCTGTCGCAGTTTTGGTGAAATTTTTATTTGCATCGTGTCTGTAACCACTAAAACTACCACCTGGCTTCGTTTTCGGTCGCAGTCTTGATATACCCGGTATAAGAGACCTACTACCAGTGAATGTATTAATTAATGTAAACCTTGTTACAGATACGATGAGAACCTTATGGGTGATGAAGAAGACAGGGCCCGCTTGGCAGCCATGTCGGAGAAGGAGAGAGAACAGGAGATATTCAAGAGAATTGAGAGGAGAGACCTCATGAAGACAAGGTAATGTATAAACCATTGATACCCAAAGTGGAGCATTATGACTTTATAAGTCCATATTGGATCGTGAGTACAACCAGCAAAGGATTTATGTCATCGAAAATCCTATTTTTGGCTCTCTAGAGACCATGTATTCTAATACTAGCAGCTCGGCCCGGGTTCGCCCGGGTGCAGATAGTTTTTGAATCCAGTCCATATCGACAACATATGGTTTTCGCAGCGCACGCAATCTAAATAATATTATAGGCATTTTTTTCACACCTTGGGTAATATTATTATAGTTTTAGTAGGGATTCTTATTGTTTTCTTGCAATAAAATAGCCTATATTAATCAGTCATAATGTAGCATTAAAATAGTGAAAGAATTTTTAAAAGTGCAGTGCAGTTAGTGCATAAATATCAATATTGATCATCCATCTTAATAGAACATATTCATTTTCTTTTACTATGAATCTTGTAGCTAAGTTTATATAGTATTTACTATCTATAGTTATTTTGTGGGTAAGGTTGTTGTGTATATATTTAGTTGTAGTTTTAAGTTAAAATAAGTTATTTTATTTTCATTGTATACCTGTTTTTTGCACTTAATAAATTTAAAAAAAAACTTCATAAGACACAATTGTGTACAGATGGGAAATAGAACGCAAACTACGTCTTGCCCGTCGGTCCGCGGCCGAACGTTCCGCCTCACCGGGAGAACTAGCAAGAAGAAGAGAGGCGCGCAAGAGACGCCGCGCATTAAGAGACCAGAGACAAGAGAGGGAGCGCGAGAGAGAGAGGGAGAGGGAGAAGCAGGGTAGGCACATGACAATGCTTTTCTTTTTAGGAGATTAAATAGGGATTTTTTAATACAATTTCCATTCTAGAGATTTTGCAGCGCAGCATTATTACGTTTATTAATATGTATATGAGGTAAATTAGAACCCTTTGATACATCATTGAGAGAAATTGTGATTAGAAAAGTTATTTCAATATAATTTAACTTGTCATGTTTTTGTTTGACTTAAAAATTCTCGAAAACCAACTTTACCAATCATTAAATAGTAATAAAAATGCGATCTACACTATTCAGATATTCTCCAACAGATGCTCAATTTATCATCAGATCTAGGACAATCTTTTTTCCTATTTCAAGTGGCCTAAATATAAATAATATCAGTTATGTATGTTTGTCACAGCCGAACAACAAGCGGAACAGCAGCCTAAAGAACCTGAGCCGGAGAAAGAGGACCCGCCGCCCAGCCCGGGAGAAATACTCGATGATCCCAAAGATGCAGGTACTTACCATACATCAGTTTTAATTGGATACTTTGTTGATGTATATAGGTGATTTCAGAATAGGAATTATAGTTGTTAAGTAGAACATTGCAGAATTTTTATCATATTAAATGAGTTTTGAGACAATGGAAATACGAATAAACATAAAAATATTTTTTTTTGAAAAATGAAAAAGAAATCGTGTTCTAAGGTTCCGTTATAAATACAAGCGAAAGTAATAAATGCATATAAAAAAAAGGTAATTTGCGATTTTAATTTGGTAGTTATTAAATTTGCCCTAGATGTTTTAAAACGTAATGTAGCCATAATAGGCGAGACGACAGTATCAAAAAATTAAAGATTTTATGTTTTTAAGAGAAAATACGTATTACAAGGATTTCAAATGATAATTCAGTTTTAATCTATACTTGGAGATTAATAAGATTTTAAATAAAATCAAAGTACAAAATATAGCAATCGGCCATTTTGTCAAAAACGCTCTTCACAACGCATGATGTCACGCCTATGTAAGCATGACGCATTCGCTGCGCATAGACCACAGATTTAGTAGTACGCAATGACATGTTTACCTAGTAGTGACATCAAAGCGGACGCCATGACACCTACTAGCGTTTTTTGTGCACTATTGAAAAATTATTAGAAAAATGGCTTAAAACTGTGTTAAGCCTTTGTTAATTCTTGAAATATAGATTTTTTCGTATATAATAAATGTGTGCCCATATTTTAGAATATAATTTGAAAATCATTCGTCTCGCCTATTTCCAAATGTCTTTCATCTTTGAAAAGACAACTGAGCAAGAAATTAATGCAGAATTAATATTAACACCTTATTTTTCAATTATTTACTTAAGACTTCTACATTCCTTCGTTCTAGAACAATCCTAACATCCATAAATAAAATCATAATATTTACAGAGGCATCGGAAAGATCAGCATCACCTCTATTTGGTGCAAAGACAGAACGGAAAAGAAATGTGGACGACCGCAGACAGAATGCCATGGCTGCCTTGAGGGCTCAGAGGGATGCTAAAGCCACCAGGGTGGAACACATCAAACAGAAGAGACGGCTGGAGGAAGAGAAGAACAAGGATAAAGAGGACGATGATGTGAGTACAGGGTGCTCCGGTGGTGATTTTTTTTACCACTAAGTAGGCAAACAAGCGTATCCTAATGGTAAGCAGAACATAAATAAATATTCATTGCTTTCGTACATTCTGTATCTATATCAGCCCATATACATCCCAAGGCATGGTTTTCCTCTACAATCAAGAGTACGATTGAGAGGGGTTAGGCCTTATTCTACGACGCTGTCCTAATGCGGGTTGGCGGACTGCCATAGAAATCCTTCCAAATGTCTAACTAACTCCGAAAAGTCAGAGGTGTCCTGGGATTTGAACCCGCGACCACCGTGAACATGTAGCCGCGTCTGGTCCGTTACTAACAAGCTACCACGCACCTCGTACATTATTATTCTTATTACATAATATATCAATTGTTGTTCTTATACTAAAGGCAAATGAAGGTGGTTCGGCCTGTGATGACCGGGAGAGTCTTAGCAAAAAGGTTGGTGATAGGAGATTTTTGAAAAGGTTTATTGTAATATTTAAACAAAAGTTACTAATATTATATGGAGTGTCAATTTAATAAGATTAGACTATGAATATTTAAAAGTGCATATTATAAAAAAAACAACCTGTGTGATGTCTCTGATTCACACATGGCCGTTGTTTTCGTAATATATTAATATAGGCATTCATGTTCAATAAATAATAAGAATTTTTTAGTTTTTATTTTTCATATTTAACACCTACTTTCATTCAATATTTCCTATTTGTTCTACAGGATGCAGATGCAGAGATCATTGGTGGCACGAGCAAGCAGAGTGTCAAGTTGAAAGCTTCGGATATATATTCAGATGATTCAGGATCTGACTCCGAGGATAATAAATCTGGTATGTCAGTATCTATACATTGATTATTGTGTGTGATTATATCAAGAAAAATTACCAATATCAACCAATTTTTAAACTTTAGTTTTGTTCTATGTTAAGGTTGATTTTACGCAATTTTTTATATCTATTTTCACTATCATTAAAAGTATTAGAAATCACCAAAAAATGTAAAACAAGGTTAAATTGACATGAAATTGTAGTTTTAAAGATAAACACACGAATAAGTACCTAAGATACCTCTTATTAAACAAATTACACTCATGTTTAAACATAACAAATACAGTACAATTAATGTTCCACAGCAGGGCGGCGAAGTTCCACCAGTTCTTCTTCTTCGGGCGGCGAAGAAGAACAGAAGAAGCGCGAAGAAGTGGAGGTTAAGTACGCAGACACCAGGGATCAGATCAACAAACTCCGACTCAGCAGGTGTGTAGTCACTACGGTACATTTATGGTCTCAATGTAATAATTCTATTATATACTAAATGTTAACATTTTTAAATTCATAGACAGTTTTGAAACGTATTTTAGTCATCGAATGTTTTGTCTTCTTCGCTCAAACTGAATTCAAAAGTCGTTCGAAAGGGACAAAACATTCGATAACTAAAATAGTTTTTAAAACAGTGTATATGGTGTATAAGGGTAGTTAAATACCTCAGTCCGTCACGTGACCACGAAAGCTGTAAAGCAATCGAAACGTCGGGAAGTTAAAAAATGTAAAAATTAAACCATATCGCGATAAAATCCGTAAAAAACAGTTTTATTTCAATGTGTAACATTCGCGTAAATCTAAGGAAATCAAATATTACCTTGCAGATTTAAGCTGGAGCGTCTGGTTCACTTGCCGTTCTTCGCACGGGTCGTGAACGGATGTTTTGTACGCATCGGCATAGGGAATAATAATGGAAATCCTGTTTATAGGGTGAGTGGTAGATAAATAATAATTAATAAGTCTATTTTGGGCTAGAATTTTGGTCTAAAATTCAGCCTTAGATAAAAAATTAATTCCGATATCACGTCATTGGCATGATAATGTTATGAGTAATATTAGGCTTTTATGAATATCTGGTTTTTTATTGATCATTTTAAACCTAAACGACCATTTTCTTACATGTGACTTATCATTTTATCATGATTTTATTTATATTACAATTACTGTTTTATCTAATCAAGAAAAATCAGTCATAGTTTTTGTATGTTAATAATATAAACACATTTCCAAATATATTAAATTTTCACATACAATTTTCCTTGTCAGGTGGCTGAAATAATAGACGTGTATGAAACGGCGAAGATATACAATTTGGGCAACACGCGGACCAACAAGGGCTTGAAGCTGAGACACGGGACGCAAGACAGAGTGTTCAGACTGGAATTTGTTAGTAATCAGGTAAAAAAACAATAAAAAATAAAATATTACTTGATAAACATTATTTAATAAGTTGTTTTTATATGAAGTATGATTTCGTTTTAGAAACTGCTATTAAAATCTCGAAAATTACAACATATACTGATGTCTCCAGAATTCAATAGTGTACCTTGTATATTTAAAAAATATCGCTGAAAATTTGACTTCTGAGATACTTAAATATCAATAGATATGTATGTAGATATTGTTTTTGTAAAAAATCATGAATTGGCAACCGACAATGATGGATTGATATTTTTGTAGATAATTTTCTTCTATACAACAAAGTTACACAGTTTTCAGTAACTTGCCCATAAGTTATTGCAGATCGAAATTTAATGTATTTAGAATTATCAATACTATTAAGTATATTGACATTTCTCATGGAACATACTTCTAATTATTTTATAGGAGTTCACAGACAGTGAATTTGCTAAATGGCACAAGGCGATTAAGGACGCGAACAAGAAGCCTCCCACCATGGACTTCGTGCGGAGCAAGATCAGTGAAGTTAAAGACGCGCTTATGTATGAGTTTAAGGTAACTACAATATATTGTGAAGTTTTATTTCAAGAAAGTAATCAAAATTTTACTTAAAACTAAAACTACTTTGGAAAACAGCACTATTCGTCAGTGAAGCTGGGTTATATTTTTTATAATCTTGACACAGAAAATTACTATATTAGTCGGTAAAATAAATCCATATAGGTATCTACCGGTAAGAGAGAAGAGCTTATTATTTCTCACAAGAAATTCCGCTGTCTTATTAATAATTGTTCTTTGCTATTTTGATATTTGCAATATTCCTTATATTTTTCTGTAGGATCGGCATCTAAGTAACGAATGAAATACCTAGCTCAATTCATACACTTTTACAACTAAACAATAATGGTAGTATCCTAATTTAATATAAATTATGAAAATACAATCACATTGTTAACAGGAAGAAGATGTAGAGAAGATGGTAGCGGAGAAAGAAAGGTTCCGATCACACCCCACCAACTACGCCATGAAGAAAACCCAACTCATGAAGGAACGAGACGTGGCACAGATAAGGTACATACATACATACACACAAACACGCACGCACGCACGCACACTTACGCACGAACACGCATACATGCACAGACGCACATATAATGTGTATATTATACGTTAAATGTTTCACTCAGTGGCGGATTATCCGTAAGGCAAACTAGGCACGTGCCTAGGGGCGCGAGGTTACGAAGGGGCGCGCGATGATTTCGGATATCTTCGTTTCTATGCAAAACCATCTGATGTTATAATTGTGTTACATACGAATCGCATTCGTTCGCTAAATGAACTATACATTCATGTATGTATGTATTTTTGTTAACATGGCTGCTAGAGGCGCCTTTGACTTGCTTGCCTAGGGCGCTCCCTACATTTAATCCGCCCCTGGTTTTACTTATATCCCCAAAGAGATATATCCACCGGCTGTTAATCATAGATTTTAATTACATAGGTGAACAAGCAAATGAGTTTCCTGATACCTGATGGTCAGTGGTTTCCACCGCTGAATCTATGAAACTTGTTGCTAGTCTCTCAAACTGGGAGGCAAAAGGGAAGGAAAAAGGAATGGTAGAGGAAAATTGGACTTTTAATTATATCACTCACTTAACGAACCATGACAGACATCATGAGGTTTTTGTGAGCCAGTGGTTTATTGGTGCCACCCTTATCAAGTCCATTCTTAATGTAGTCCAAGATAACTACAGCGTAGTTCCACCACTCAAAATTCAAAACGGCTGCACCTATTTTGATGTAGTTTTCTTGTGACTCGATGTAACTGCTCGACCGATTTTGATGTACTTTCTTCCCCCAGGGGTGACGACGAGCTAGTGATGGAATTGAACGCAAAACTTGAAGAGTTGGAGGAAAGAGCCAGTTTATTGGACAAAACGCGGACGTCATCTATACAGAGCATCTCCTACATCAATAACAGAAATAGGAAGCTCAATGTGGAAGCCGCTGAAAAGGCTATCATGGAGGAGGTATGTACATCTCTATCAGTCTATATACAGGGCATAAGCCTATACAATCGAGAGTACGATTGAGAAGGGTTAGGCCAGGTGTGTCAGGAAGTTGCCGGATGTGGGCCGCTTCCAACAGGATGCTGTTATGTAAATCCTTTGAAGAGACCTTTTACAGCAGTGACTTTCTGTAACTGAAGCAAAAAAATATGGTCTTAGATCGGACAGTCGATGTCTAACCGTAGGAATATTGAATGTGTATGTATTTAAGTTAAATTCTATTATGAATAAAATGCATATGAAATAAAGAAAAATTCTATTTCGATGCCTTCAACTAACAGTAATATATTTTGTGAATTTATATGTAGTGGTACTAAACCAATTATTGTGTATTCAGGTGAAAGCGAACAAAGGCAAGAAACAAGACGACCCGTTCACAAGGCGACATACTAAACCTGTCATGAACTTCAAGTCGCATGTGGGGAACAGGAGTCAGGTTTGTACTACATACATACATAAACTCACGCCTTTATCCCAGAAGGGTAGGCAGAGGCGCCAGCAGGACACCCACACTTCGCCTTGTATGTTCCGTTCCACGATGTGATAGGGGGCGAGCCTATCGCCGTATCGGAAACAAATTCCCGAATCCGGGCTGATAATTAATAGAAAAACCCAATATCACTTTGCCCGACCCGGGATTCGAACCCGAGACTTCAGCTTTGTAGTCGTACCACTGGACAACTACGCCGCCGAGGCAGATATAGATATTTACACAATCCTCATAACGTAGTCACACAATCCTTACTAGAAAGTAATAATGGTTTCTTAGATTTATGCGAATGTTACACATAATAAAACGATATTTTACGGATTTTATCGCGATTTGGTTTATTTTTACATTTTTTGACAAATTTCTATGTATTGTTTTATTAGGAATTGGCAAGAAATGAGGCGGCAGCTGCCGAGGCGCAAAAACTTAGAGACGAAGAACACAAAATGGCGCGCGAGAGACAAGAGAAGGAGAGATTAGTGGTCAGTCGATATATTACAATGATTCAACTTACAAGTCGTTGCTTTTAAAATACACTATATTTCTTAGTAACACTTATAATCTCACAAGTATTTTTTTTTTTCATTATTCGTTTTTTTTCTATTTCAAATTCCTATAAGTGGGAAATAATACTTTTATTAAATAATCACATTTAACATATCACAATAGTAAGCATTGAAAAAAAAACAAAGATTTATCAACAATGCTGCGATCTGAATCTGAATCTGAATGATTTACTGTTTATATTTTACAAAGCTACAAGTAATTACTATATTCTGCACATGTATTAACAATGCTTCTAGAATCCAGACCATGAAGTAAAATATATTACCTAATTTGGATGCTTTAGTGCTCAAGTGGCTTTTAATTACTAAATAATTTGGAGAACAAAGGGCAAAATCTTAAATCAAAAGGGCAAATCTTAGTCCAGCAGTGGAAAATAATATAAAAAATAAATGTTTAAATAGTAAAATTTTCAATTTTGTTGTCACAATGTTTCAATGCTATTGTCACATGTACATGTAAGTAATATTGATCGTTGTGTTGCAGCAGGTGGAGGCGGGGGTGGGGGCGGCGGGGGCGGGGGCGGGGGACGCGGCGGCGGACACGAGCCTGTACTCGCTGCACGACTTCGACATCAACATCGAACTCGACCTGCCCGTCGCCAGTCTGTACACTTATATATTCATAACCGATCTTCATTTCATCATCATCATAAATAAATAAATACACCCAACAGTCACATACATAGTCCTGACCCCACACTAAGATCGAGTCTTGTGTCGTGGGTATCAGGAACTACGAGAGACTTTTCGGTCTCATAAACACCCACACCCGAAACAAATACTTGTGGTTCTCACAAACATGTGCGGGGATCGAACCCGCGGCCTCTCGTTTCACAGGCGGCGTCTAACCAACTGCGCCAGGCTCAGTTTATTATCATCATCACACTCTGGCCAGATGGCGGGACGACTTACACAAGAGCGCCGCGACTGGATGCGTAAAGCAGCAGACCGGACTCTGTGGCGTACCGCGGGAGAGGCCTATGTCCATTTAAACATCCCCAAAACACCATTATGGTCTAAGAATTATTTATTTATCCTTTTTTGCACCTTACATAGAAAAATATTACAATAGTAAAAAAAAGATTATTGAACCACCCACATTTAACTTATTATTACGTTGATGGGTTTATTTTGGGAATTGATCGAAGTTGTAATTAAGATGAAGCTATAGGATATGATACCTTGGCAGGTTACTATAATTTATTTATTAAAAATCCTAAGCAGGTTACTGTAATTTATTTATTAAAAATCCACAACCGTTTTCATAGTGTGGTTCTGGTCTTAGAAGATGGTATGTTCTGAATTAACTTACGTCGCATATTAACAGTATGTTTGCGTCTTTTTACACACAAAAGCCATGTTCAAATTATGACCCCATGTAAATTCCTAAAGTAAGGTCAAATAAAGAAAAAAGGTTTAAGAATTTAAAAGAATCCACATCGCAAATTACTGACCTTCATTAATTAATCTTCTTTACCCAGCTAAAGTGTATATTGATAGTCAATCACCACGCACAACGGTGAAGGAAAACATCGTGAGGAAACCTGCATACCGTAGCATGAAGCATTTTGAAGAATTTATGTGAAGTCCACCAACCCGCAATAAGCCAGCGTGGCGGACTATATGGCCTAACCCCTCTCAATCGTACTCTCGATTGTAGGGGAGGACCGTGCTCTGCAGTGGGATATATTTGGGCTGATGATGAACCCACCTAAATATTAAAAATATTTTTTTCACAGAAGCGGTAACCTCCCAACCGAAACAAGTGACGACAAAAGTGAAAGAAACTGGCCCAAAACGTTCACTCAATCTGGAGGAGTACAAGAAACGCCACGGGCTTATTTGAGTGTTGTGCAGTGTGTGTGTCTATGGACAGTGTGTGCGTGACAGTTGTCTATGGTCGAGCGCATGGGCCTTCTACTTGGATGTTGTTGCCAACCGGATGTCTATGATACTTGTGAGTCTCTCATTACACAAGTTGCTTTGATAAAATTGTAGTTACAATGTAGTTCAATTGATAATTTGTTGCAAAGTTGAATAAATTCAAATATGTGAATTTGTGTTGTTAAATAAAGGACTTTATATGTCTTGAAATTGGGTATGAAATTGAATTATTGTTATCGCTAGATGCAACTTGATCTGTGTTCAGTTTTATACTTCAATGTTACAGAGTCCTTTATTTAATGATATTAAATTATGTTTGCTTAAATCAGACATTCAATTCTTAGCTATACCTAGAAAAATATAGATTAATAGACAAAAATTTTATGTTTGTGTGCATTTTATAGACATCCAATAGATTGGACACTACCGTCTAGTGTCTACACATTAGAATAACGGTTGGCAATCATTTCCAGACTAGTTGGTATGTTAAGTAATATTTATAAATAGCTTTAATATTAATGTTAGTTTTATTGTAAGGTACATATTGTATCCGATTTTTGTTATGTTACGTCGCTACTGTTAATGAGACATTTTGACGTTATATTTGGGTTGGGAGTGTCGGCCTTCGTTGATAATCGATTAAATTGTAAATCGATAATCGGATGTAATAATCGATTGAAGACCCGAAAGATTGATTATAGGTGTTTATATTATTTTTTTAAGTGTGTAATTTTCTGAAGTTTATTTAAAGCTAAGAAAATACCTTTTAAAATAACCGATGGAACAATCAATAGATTTTAAGGCCGACATTCTGAATTCGAATACTGATAAACGCGTTAATCGCTTTGAACAAAGCTTTAGAAATGTCAACAAAAAAAACGAAATAATTTTAAAATTTCATAATAAAAAAATGTTTATCAAATTGACTACGTACGGATATTATTTTACCTTCGTTGATAATGTATATTAATTAATATACTTAACAGGTATGGAAGACAAAAAAATAATAATAAGTAGAAAAAAGGATAGTTTCGGACATCTTAAGCTTACAGCAATCTTGTAAAGTCCATTACATTAATATTCTAATCTGTGTAACACCCGGTAGATACATATATTATAATACTAGAAATATTAACATGAAATTGTAGTCTGTGATATGTCTTGTGCTTTTGTTTCCTTTTGATTTCAGTCTTCTGTCTGCTCTTATCCTACACATAAACCTACGGCACATGACTTTAAACCACCGTGCAGAATAAATAAATACACCCAACAGTCACATAAATAGTCCTGACCCTACACTAAGATACATGTCTTGTCATATCAGAAACTACGGGACACTTTTCGGTCTCACAAACACCCAGACCCGAAACAAATATCTGTGGATCACAAATATTTGTTTCAGGTATTTGTCTTATAATTATGCAACCAAATGACTCTTAGGAGTAGCTTTTAAGCCCCGTTGGAATACAACAGTTTGGTGACTTCAAAAATAAATTAACTTGGGATTTAGGTATGCAATATTAAAATTCGTCTAACACTGAATAACATGTGGTTTCCAAACACATTAAACAGTAGTTCGATACCTTTAAAAACAATGATAAGCATCATCCCCACGAGAAACAATGTAAAGGAAAATATCGATGCTAATTCTGTTATAACAGTATTTTGGTATTTTTATTCATGCATTTGGTGCTCTACTATTAGTTGTATATATTACATTGTTCTAGGTGGCGAAACTTTATAAACAATGTTTAGAATTGAGCACATTGGCAATAAAAAATGATGGTAAAGAATAAAAAATAAACTAAAAACATCGATATCGATGTTATACTAGATAAGACATTCAGTACAAATAAATGCGTTCCACCTACTTGCGGTGCATGCACCACACATGAATCAGTTTGCTTCATGACAGTGACAGTGCAGCACGCCTTATCGCATACGTTTAAAAGTATTATAAGAATGTTTCGCCGTCAAACCGAAAGCAAATCGTCTGAAGTTACAATATTTTAATAAAATACCAGGTAAGTGATGTAATATTGCAGTGTGCTTTTAAAATACGGGGGCACTTTATTTCTTTGACGTGCCTCGTCTATCGGTAGAATATAAGTCAATGACTAAAAACAATTTTGTCATGGATGATTATTTGTCTTTGTTAGTCCTTCAGATACACTATATTTCCTCTCACTCTTACTGATTTATCAATAGCCATACGTATGGATTTTGACAATGTCTGCTTGAGTAAATCACAATATGCATGATTTTTAGATACTATAAAATAAGAGCAAGCATAACTCTAACAAAAACACACAAATTGAATGATTCTAAACAAAATCGCGATCACAGAAACACACACACAGACACATACGGGAAGAATACAGAACCATATTTCCCCTACCTACCCCTATGGGATACGGGCGTGACGTTTATGTAAGGTTTTCCAAAACCGTAAAGCCCCATTGCCGTAAGTTTTAAAGTTATAAAATCCTAGTATAGGAAAATAAATGTATGTAACTACAGGGTGTTTACATCTTCGATGTTTCAATTTAACATGTCATTAAAATGTAACGCAGTACTTATGAATGTGATTCAGTTTTCTCGTCATTATTTTCCACTGATTGTGACAGTCCTACCTCAATCAAACGTGTTATTACGTCATAGATATAGGAGATTGTCTCTAACATCCACTACATGTATTGTCATGTAAATTTTATTTGTAAACTTCAATATTTATGTATAATATGTTTATTTAATTATTATCTCAAGATCCTTTTCAATATGATCGATATCTAAAACATTTTGTCATGAACTAACAAAAAAAAACCTGTTCATTTATTCCTTAATAGTTTCATAAATCTTCCAATCTTCTTCCTATACAAATAAACTTCTAAAATAAAATAATGTTGGTATCCTTGCAGACTAGAACATTCGTATCCACCTTCTTAATGATCACTATACTTATTAGTAGAAAACCCTTCGTAATCACGTCATGTGTAGCGTTTTGGTCGTTTCTAGGGAGTTGCTATAATCGTATCTATGAATAGATAAATATATAACTCAGGGATTTCCAAAGCGTGCGCTGTAGAAAATGAAAAAGGGCGCCGTGAAGCAATACGCTCTCAATTTTAATTTTCGTGTTTATCTACCTAACCAGATAGGTTAGGGCGCCGAGGTAAAATAGTAAACATGTATGTGCGCCGCGGCCTGAAATAAAGTACACCCAACAATCACATACATAGTCCTGACCCCACACTAAGATCCAGTCTTGTGTCGTGGATATTAGAAACTACGAGAGTCTTTTCGGTCTCACAAACACCCGGACCCGAAACAAATTCCTGTGGTTCACACAAACATTTGTCTCGGTGCGTGGATCGAACTTTCTTGTTTCACAGGCGGCATCTAACCAACTACGCCACGGAGGCGGTCTATTATTAACTATCAGCGGCGTGCACAGGATTATGACACTGGGTATGCGGCGGAGTACTAGGTCACAAAAAAAAATCTTTTAAATAGATTTTTAGCATAGCCACAGCCACGCGACGGATCCCTAAGTCGGAAACCATTCCAACAGAACAAGTCTTAGATGTACTACTATGCATGTACATCTTCTACGGCAACGTAGACAAAACAGCGATCGATCGTCGCGGCGGAAGAAATTCTAATAAGTAAAATAATAAGCTAAAATAATAGTTATACGTTTCATATCATGAAACTTTCGAGTTACATTCCCTTTTTGCTGGTATAATTGTTGTAACTCGGGCACACACCTACCTTAAGACACAATTTGAATCTTTTCACTGAATCACAACTGTGAGAACTTGTTATTTTTAATAAACAAACATTTTCAACACAAACCTCACAATCAAATAACATTTTTAAAAATTCAACAAACGCACTAGTAAAAGCAAATCACTACAATTATTATAGAAACTCAGTAATAAACTGTTAAATGTGCACACTTTAAATGTTAAAATAAAAAATCTTATAATTATGAAAACTATAAATAAACTGGCGCAAACAAAATAGTAAACAATGTTTATCATATGAAAAAAGGAAAATCAAAAATGGCCCCCGCGAAACACAAAACATTTCTGCTATTTAAACAAATAAAACCTTACTAAACAAAAATGCATAATGTGCATACGTGATGTATTAGATTTCCGTCTATTATTTTTACTCGGGTTATAGGCAACGAATATTTCCGATACTCCCGACAACTGCCGAACTTCCGTAGCCTGCCGGCAGCCGCAGGAGTTGGTTTCATTTCGGCCAATGCGGCTTTCGATATTCATGGGTGTGTGCGTTTGCGAACCGTGCACGGACACCAAAATTACTACACACATACGAACAAATCTCCTGCGGGACGCGGCGGCATGAGTTGGTTGATTAGGTACATTATTTTGCAGCGCTATTGCTATTTATAAAATATTAGGCGTTTTTAATTAATTATATTTTGTTTATTCATTTATTTAATATTAATTAAAGTCATCTAAAACGTAAGAACGTTTTATTAAAATATCTGTGAATGGCAAGTAAAGCACTGCATTTCTGCCTACAAGGAGCGCACGCCCCTGTTAACTATAATCTTTCACTGTTGGCCCCTGCATTTTTTCTGCACTTTCCAACAGGGTCAGTGTAGTTCACTATGATATGCTAGTACATATATAAAATTGTCCCGAAAAGAAAAGCACATTTTGAATCCGGTAAAACCATGTCACTTCGTGCCTATGCCTTTAACAAATAAAGCAATATTAGTCAAATATACACAATGCCCAGATATAATGTTTATGTATATTATTATATGTTATGTAACTGAAATATAGTATGGCATAAAATTAAGTGGTTTTTAAATTCCCGCCTTCTTAAATTTCAATATGGCGGTTAAAGTTTTGACGTTTATGGTAAAAAATGTAAAGGAAAGAATGTATATTTGTGTTTATAATTTGTTAAAACAATTATCTTATTATTCAAACTAAGTATGTTTTAGTTGATGATAACTATAATATGAACCTTTTAAGTGTATTATATTTCAGTCACTAATGGCTACCAGTATTTAGTTGCTACACTATCTACGCAAATTAAATGTACAAAAATATGTACTATTTGGTGATACAGTAGTTTTTGAAGTGAAACTTCTTTATCGGGGTTGGAAAAAAATTTTCGTTACGCGTCACATTCTTCCGTTACGCGCCATCTTTTTTTATTTAGTAAATTAGTACCCACTTCAGTAAGCCACACCCCCAACCGTTTCCAAGCCCCACCCAAAATTTTAAGTCCCACCCACTTTTTTGTAATTTGATCCTTACCCCCCCTCTAGCCTTTCCCCACCCTAAATCCAAAACAGTGCCCAATAGCCTCCCCACGAAACCTCCCCCCCCCCCCGCTTACCCCGCCCCCTAACAATTTTACCTCACCCCCCCCTACTCATATCTCCGACATTATCCATCGTAGACCCACCGACCTTGGGTTCATTGGAACCGGCTCGGTGAGGGCTACAATCCTGCCCCGACAGAATTCCCGAATTCCCCCTCCACAACTTTCCCCACCCAAAAATATTTTAAGGTGCCCAATAGCCTCCCCACGAAACCTAACCCCCCCCCTACCCCCACCTAAAATTTTTACCTCACCCCCTTATTCCTATCTCCGCCAATATCCATCGTAGACCCATCGACCCTGGGTTCATTAGAACCGGCTCGGTGAGGCCTACAATCCTGCCCCAACAGAATTCCCGAATTCCCCCTCCACAACTTTCCCCACCCAAAAATATTTTAAGGTGCCCAATAGCCCCCCCACGAAACCTAACAGCCCCCCGCCCCTACCCCCACCTAAAATTTTTACCTCACCCCCCCTAAACCTATCTCGGCCAATAAAGGTCGCGGACCCACTGAGCTTGGTATCCTCGGAACCGTCTCGGTGAGGGCTACAAATTGGCCCCGATAGAAATCCCAAATTCCCTCAAAAATTTCCTCCCTCCTAAACTTAAACTTTATTTAATTTAGGTTTATTTTACCAATTCTGTAAATTTGTAAATAGTAGATCATTTTTCGAAAAATGATGTCATAAAGAAGTTTCACTTCTTACGTGTGTACACTAATACACACACACATTTTTTTTCTGTTTATATCTTTCTACTTAAGGACCTATCTCCGTACTCAATATTTTTCTTACTTTACAATAGGACTGAAAATGAATAATACCTTGTTTTAACAAATTATAAACATTTTAGAATCGAAATGCCCTGCGAAAAATACTGCACGTATTTTATTCAAATAAGCATTTTATGGTCGTTAGGCGATAGTATAATGTTGACATTAGCTACTAATTATTATTTATTGTTTTATATGTACGAACAAAGGTCGATATAACTAAGTCATTACGGCTTGAATAAATTTGATAAAGCTAAGTTTTTTTGTTTTATTTCAGTGAAAAAGTTGTATATTAATTTATTTTTTTTTTGTTACAACATACCGAGGTTATTACCGCCGCCCTTGGACATCTACATTATTTAGATCGAAGGTGCTTTACAATCTTAAAATGAAAGAGGAAAGAGCCATTGGGCCGCCAGCAAGCTTACTCATCGAACGAAACACTAAATCGTCTCTTCGTATAGTTTTTATGTAGGACAATTATGACACATGAAATGTATGCAAAAATTTTATTATATAAATCAACAAGCAACTTCCATTATTTTGTCTCCAGTCTCCTTATCTTGAACTGTAATCTTAGGATTTGCGTAGAATGTAGCCTCTATAATCTCTTTGGCTCGTAGTTCATTCTTCAAATTCCCTCTTTCCATAACAGCTTCTACGTCTAACCCCCAGAAATTGGTCACTCCGTGGCCTGAACCATAGTTTGTTACCAAATACCCGGTCAAAAAAGACTTATACTCCACTTCGAATATAATGTTAATTTTCGTGGCTTGTAGTTTTATTGTCACAACTTGATAAGGATCCACAGATATATTTAGACTTTGTTTTCCAAGTCTTACTAACTGGCCTTGTTCGGAATCGTGGCCCCATTTGGACGTGTATTCGAAAGCAATCCTTTTTCCCGCGCTTTTTATGTCAATGTCATAAGAAACGTCATCGGTGACAGTTGAACTGTCATTCTCCCACACAGATCTCACAAAGTTCTCAACGGTTTTAGCAACATCAATGTTGTAGAATACGGATTTTTTGGCGTGATTTTCGAAAATTTGCTCTAAGATCGTTACATTTCTAGATGTTATGTTTATTATTTTGCCATTTTGAGGTGCTAAAACTCTTAATACTGGCTGCCATTGCAGAGTCTCGTGCAAATCGGCCCGACGTAAAGGGCTTTTTAGGAATACTTCACTGGGTTCCATTCCGAAATATTCTTTAACTGCTGATTTCAAATTTTCATCAGTCAGGTTGAAATGCATTTTTTCCTCGTTAGAAATAGGAGCAATGTCCATTCCTGAGAGATAAAGTTTCAAATTGGGGCCAGTTTCAGAAATCGTTCCAGTTAACTCAATATACATCTTTGTCATAAACATTGGAAGAAACAACAACAGGTCTTGAGATGTCATATTGTCCCTATTCTTGCAGTAGAAAGCCTTGGAGGAAGCCTACGTTCAGCAGTAGATTCTTATGATAAACTGAAAAATAAGGAAAACTTGATGCCCAATATACTAATCAAAAAACGTTTTTATCTTTGACTAAATCACACACTCACCGTAGATACAACTGCATACAAACAACACATGCAACAAACCTAATAGTTTACATTATATACTATGTTATGTCGCAGTAATAATTATGGTTTGAGACATCGAATAAAAATTTAGAAGAATTTTCAGTATAATCTGTAAAATCAGTATAGACGACGAACCTAAGTTACATTTATATGCGACATGCAACAACAATGTTGCAATGTTGCACTTATGTTACTCGACGAACCTAAGTTACATTTATATGCGACATGCAACAACAATGTTGCAATATTGCACTTATGTTACACGACGAACCTAAGTTACATTTATATGCGACATGCAATAACAATGTTGCAATGTTGCACTTATGTTACACGACGAACCTAAGTTACATTTATATGCGACATGCAACAACAATGTTGCAATGTTGCACTTATGTTACACGACGAACCTAAGTTACATTTATATGCGACATGCAACAACAATGTTGCAATGTTGCACTTATGTTACTCGACGAACCTAAGTTACATTTATATGCGACATGCAACAACAATGTTGCAATGTTGCACTTATGTTACTCGACGAACCTAAGTTACATTTATATGCGACATGCAACAACAATGTTGCAATATTGCACTTGTGTTACACGACGGACCTAAGTTACATTTATATGCGACATGCAACAACAATGTTGCGATATTGCACTTATGTTACACGACGAACCTAAGTTACATTTATATGCGACATGCAACAACAATGTTGCGATATTGCACTTATGTTACACGACGAACCTAAGTTACATTTATATGCGACATGCAACAACAATGTTGCAATACTGGACTTATGTTACACGACGAACATAAGTTACATGTTGTATGTGTTCCAGTGTCGCAGGATCAACAGAGGCACGCATTTTAATGACACCGAGCATTGAAGTTTAGCGAGTCCCCTCTCAATCGTACTTTCGATTGTAGAGGAGGCTCGTGCCCTGCAGTGAGACGTAACTCGTAAGTATATGGGCTGATACAGCACAATATGGTATAGTACAGAGTCTTCGGGAATGACTAACTTATCTTTTACAGGCAACAAATTTATTCAACTAGGAAATTAAATAGCAATACCATATGCAATAATAAAAAAATCAGTAGTTTCCCTATCATCAATGCCCTTATTCACTTGCCTTTTACATTTTTTACCGCGGGTTCGATCCCCGCACCGAGACAAATATTTGTGTGAACCGTAAGTATTTGTTTCGGGTCTGGGTGTTTGTGAGACCGAAAAGTCTTTCGTAGTTTCTGATACCCACGACACAAGGCTCGATCTTAGTATGGGGAATATGTATGTGACTGTTGGGTGATATTTATTTATCATGATGATCATGAAAATATTTGTTACTGTAGTTTAATTAAGTTTTCCCCATAATGAATAACTGTAAGCAACATTAAAATGGTCGATGTCAGCACAATGGTTGGTGTTGAGCTAACGTAAGCTAAATGAACTAAAATTAGATCAATGACGCACGTTGCGTGTATCACACGAAATTTATTATTATTAATTAATATTTTCTTGCTTTCCTATTTGTAAATGCTAGTGCCATGGCCCGTTATAAGAAACTGGTAGATTCTTCATGGACGGAGGACTAGGTTAAGATTACAGGAAGTCGCTGGATGCAGGTCTTTTAACAGGTTGCTATGAAGATCCTTGGGGAGGCTATGTTTTTTTCTCTACAAACAGCAGTGTAAATGCACTGTTGTGTTCCGGTTTGAACGACATTGTAGCCAGAGTAACTACTGGACATAATGAGACTTAAAATCTTATGTGTTAGAATGGCGAGAGCATTGCAATGCCAAGCATCGCTTTGTAATTTATGGTGTTGTTTGGTTTTCTACTATCCACGAGCGGTCGTATCGCTTACCATCAGGCGAATGGCATGCTCGTGTCGCCATTCATCGCAATAAAAAAGGCCTTTATTCAGCAGTGGACTTCCTACGGCTGAAGTAAGAGAGAGATAGATTCGTCGTAGAAATGGTTCCGAACAAGTATAAATAAGATAACAGGTGATGTCCCGTGGATATCAGAAACTACAAGAAACTTTTGGACTCATCACACATACACACAAAATGATTGTGTACCTCACTAAAATTTGCCTCTGTGCAGGATCGAACCCGCGGATTTTGCTTTCACACCCGGTTTTTAAGCAGTTGCGCTATGGAGGTTACCAAGGGTCTACAAATATTACTCAGTTATTTCATAGAAAACCGACGAAACTTCTTAGATGTTGTATTAATTCGTTTGGCGCATAGATTGCCGAATATAATAGTTATTTGTATTTCACACAAATATTTGTGGTGGTGCGGAGAACGACCCCGCTGCCTCTCGTTATGACAACAACACTCTTGTTTAATAGTCTGTGAACAACACCAACAGCCGCAGAGGCTGTCAAATTAAAATAAATAAAATAAAATAAAATGTTTGAAAAAAAAAACAATTTTATTTTTGCGGAAAACAAAAACTATTCAATCCCCGCACCAATACAAATATTTGTGTTATCCATAAACACGGATTAGCTCGAGAGTGCTGATATTGAAATATATATTTTGTTTCTAGATACAATCTTTTCAAGCCCGGTTCCATAGATGGGGATATTTTTTTATATATCCTGTATATTGTTATCAAAACGATAGCGGAGGTTGAGTCACTACATTATATATAGTTTGCCTCCATGTAAAATGCGGAACATTACGAATTATTCCCTAATTCATTTGTGGACGAAAGTGTGCGACGGGTGAGTGTCCCAAACATTATTCAATTATTTATATTCGTTTGAAATACTGTATCCTATTGGTTTAAATTACTACTGCATTTGTATCAGCCCATATACGTCCCATTGTAGGGCATGAGCCTCCTCTACAATCGAGAGTACAATTGAGAGAGGTTAGGCCATATAGTCCACCAGGCTGACCATGTGCGGGTTGGCGAACTTTAATTTAGGTATTGTAGACATGACAATGGCGAAACTATTATGCCATTCGCCTGATGGTAAGCGATACGAACGCTCATGGACAGTAGCAAAACCAAACAATACCATGAATTACAAGCATTGCTATTTGCTTGGCATTCCACTGCGCTCGGCATCCTGAGACAAAAAATGTTAAGTCCCCTGTTCCTTCAAACCGGAACACAATGCATTTACACTGCTGTTTGGCGGGAGAAATAGACATTGTGGTGGTACCTACCAAGGCGGCCTCTCACATATGAGAGACCTACCATCAGTAATTTCAAATAATTTACTAGATTCGTTCCAAGTCTGATTCAATTCGTTAATAAACTATTCCATCAACTCAATATTACGAAGTTTACCAACCGAGATAGCTACTCTATGCCACGAGTAATTATCCTATGAAGCTAATCGATATGCACAAGTTCATTCTAAATTCTTGGTCAGCGAGTAGTTAAGAACAGTAGAGCAACTGTTAAATTATAGCGTAGAAAAATTGATTCTCCATTATCATAATTGTTTCTTACATTTACACGATTGTTACACATTGAAATAATTTTTACGGATTTTATCGCGGATTTGGTTTAATTTTTACATTTTTTAACTTGCCGATTGCTTTACAGCTCTCTCTCGGTATCACTTTGACGACTCATAGGAAATATAAAAACACGAAATAAATTGGGTAAAATAAAACAGTGTGAAATCATCAAGAAAACTAATCATGAAAACCTAATATATCAAACCTTTTATCGTTATCTTCAACAATAGTAACTCCAAAACATAGGCTTTTTTCAAGGATCTTCGCAGCGACCTTCGACCTCCACAGCGAAGCAAACAGCGATTTCCTGCAACATTCCTCAAGTCCCTTTGTAAATAAATGGTCTTCCATGCTGGTGTGAACCTTTCGGCCACATCAGCCATCAGTTCTCTACGATATGTGTCCTGCTCTTTGCCACTTCCCAATTCTATCAATGTTATTCATTCAAGAGAAAATATTAACACTATACCTGAAGAAATAGATAGTAGAAAAAAGTAATTAATAAAAATTTCCGTGGGGCAGTTGGTTGAGAGATGACTGTGAAACGTGGGTGTGGATTCAAATCTCGCACCGAGACATACCTACTATTGTCTGTCCTTACTGTCTGTTACTTATTTATTGTCGGGTAAGGCAGATCCGAAACCGAAGTCTCCCGTAGTTTCTGATATCCACAGGACGTTTTTTTACTGTAGGGTCTACCAGATTTTTGAAGCGTGAATTAATGTTAACAACTCTTCGAAATGTTATCATTTAGCATCATGTGTACGTCTAACGTCGCACTGTACATTTCTTTCGTCATGGTACAGAGTAATTAGAGAGCCCTTCAAATGAATGCTGTTCCATAGTTTCAATCCTATTTTTCGCGGTTGTGGAGACGACAGCACCCGTATTTAATTAAGGTGAGACGATAGACATTTTCAAATACCCACTGTTAATTAATATTTTACTACAAAATTTCGTGCACTAGACTATAAATTAAAATGTGTAGGAAATTAACGCCATCTATTATTTGAAACCTGAAACTTTACGTTCCAGATAAAATATGCTTGTCGCACTCACTCTATTACCTCTAGTGATGGGGTTCAACGTAAAGTTAGTGTGTCAAATCGATCACGACAAACCAATTTTAGATTTATATTTCGATGGAAAAGAAGAGAACGTCGTTACCGAACTAGAAAGGATTACTTTCGGGATAACAGATGATAAAATAAAAGAATGTATTAGGATATATTTAGGTGAACGTCCCGATGACGTGTTCGTGCGCAGCCCCACGCCTTGGGACGATTTATACAGTCTGTATAGATGGAAACAAGTGGAGAAGTCCCTGGTAGCAAAAAGAGGGAAGATCGTAAGAATAACTTCGCAGCCGGTAAACTTTTCGCGAAGGATTTTGGAGAATAGGACACCTAAGCCAGCGAACGTGAGTATTATGTTGTCGGATACAGCGGAAGTGGCGTTTACTTCATTGTGGATTGACTTAAAGAAGTTATCTATGCGGCAAAATATTACTTATGGTAAGAAATATTTTTTATTAAATTAACTTTAGATTTATATTTTTTTCTTTGCAATAATGTGAACTACAGTAACTTGTGTCATTATATTGGGGGCTTTGCCAATACTCGCCACGCTTGGCAGGCGGGTCGGCGAGCGCAGGGTCTCAAGCCGATGTGGATATCCTATGTTCAACAGTGGACTTCCTGTGGCTGACGGAAGAAAGAGGGAACTACAATAGCTTGCTTTAAACGAAGTTAAATTTGAACTAATGTTAAAATTTTGTAATTTCAATAGCGATATGAAAAAAGACAAATTTTTATATGCTTATTGTGCTCTTTTTTAATAGATATTGAAATAGAGGCATCCGATACTATCTCGAGATATGCCTTCATGTCTGTTTGGGGCAAGAATGCAGAGAGCATACAAACAGTGAGGGTAGGATCAACGGAACCATTGCAAGTCGTTCTCAATGCTGCCCAGATAGCGCAAGGACAATTGATGGCTACAAAAGGATTTATGAATATTGAGGTACTAATATTCATTTATTATCAACCACATTTTGTGACAAAGAATTCCCATTAAAAATAAATTGATAAAATCGATTGTTTTAAAATAATTCAGTTAGTCATTGGCGATGCTCACGTCACTAATAAGCCATGCTTCTTATTAATTGTCCTAGATGGCGCTATTATAAATAAAGGACGTCATTATTGGTTGGATGATTTACACAGGACACACTAGGTGGCAGTTTTGCAATATACTTTAGTTTGAATACACCTTTTCTGCTATTTTTCTCCCTATTAGCAAAATATAGATATTATTTCGTAAAATGACATTCATATTTTTTCTATAACTTTATTTCTCTAAAATAACTTTCTCTAATATCAAAACTCTGACTCTATAAAGACTCTGACTGCCTCGGTGGCGTTGTTGTGCTGCGGTACGACTACAAAGCTGAGGTCTCGGGTTCGAATCCCGGGTCGGGCAAAGTGATATTGGATTTTTCTGTTCATTATCAGCCCGGAGTCAGGAATTTGTGCCCGATATGGCGATAGGCTCGCCCCCTATCACATCATGGGACGGAACATGCAAGGCGAAATGTGGGTGTCCTAGTGGCGCCTCTGCCTACCCCTTCGGGGATAAAGGCGTGAGTTTATGTATGTATGTATGTATATCAAAACTCCTAGAACCATTTTAATAAGGTTTTCATTCATTAACATTTCAGATACAATACGAAGCAAGTGTGAAAGGCAACTTGGTGGTCAATTTCGGCGAGACGTACACCGGACATCACTTCTGGGGTCCCAGGATAGAGAATGTTCTAGACACGTGCAATGTAAACAAGACATTAATCTTTACCGAAGTTGTGTGCTTGTGTTACTACGTGAACCCCAAAATAGTCGTTAGCGATTTGAAAAACGGAAAACTTATCAAAGAATTTAAAGTTGGCGCCACGTTTTTAGATGACGTGTAATTGATGCGTTCAACAGTTAAGACCCGTTTTTCAATTGCCAAACTCAAAGTTACTATAAATAAGATAATAACACACATCATCATCGTATTCAAGTGACACAAATAGGCAATGTTCTAAAACTACTATTTTTAAATTGCTCGTGTTTTGTTTTATTCGACGAATTTTATTTGTTAATTGAAAAATATGTCCTTATTTAGGTCCTAGTCTAGTTCAAAATTGTGTTGTTTCCGTATCTATTGATAAGTAAAAAGCTCTGTAAGAATTGTATGTAACAATATCCTTTATTTTCAATGTATAAGAGGTTAGAAAGTATCTCGTAGATAGAAGTTTCTCAACCGTCAACGTTATTGATTTCCACGACACAAGGCCTATATAACTCGGCAAAAAAGAGTACGATGCGGTAAAAATTGGAACTAAAGGAAAAAGTTGACAAAACACATTATTAACACAAACACATATTAACAACACAATAAAAACGTCATTATGCGCTGTGTGCGCTAAGAAATTTTAACACGAAATTCTGTAAATTCTAGTACGGTTGTTGCTTAATTGTTATTAAAAACAAAGAAAAGATTCATAAACAACAATAAATAAAAGTAACAAGTGTTTATACATTTTATGATGTATATTTTGGGTGGCTATATTAGTATTATATTCGATCTAAGCGCCCTCATTAAATCCAAACTCTTTTTTGCCAACCCGTATCTTAAATTGGGGTCGGAATCATTACCGTAACTCTTGGGTGTATTACTTTATTATACCAATGTATGAGAAATAAAACAACATTATAATTAACAGCACACGTTTGTTTAAAAAATGCTATGCCAGCTATAAACAACATCATGCTTGCAATTTCTTATCGCTATTTATTATAATATACAGTAGAGACACGCTTCGACAATCGGCCATATGTTACCCGACTAGATATAAGATAAAAACAATATTAAACCACTGAAAATATACCCATACTGACGTATTATATCAAAAAGTTGTCAAAGTAAATTGATCCTTATTTCCACTAAGTAAAGCACGTATTCCTGCACATAGTTCTGTAAGCCAAGTACTTATAGTTCGCAGACGCGCCTAAACCGCAGAGTACGCGCGAATTCGAGTTTTTGTAATTTGTCGATAAAAATGTGCTTTCAGATGTGGAAATAACGGTAGATTTCCTGTTTATGATTTCCCTTTTAAATTGATTTATTGCCCTTCAATGATTCCCAAGACCATGTAGCGAATAACAAGTCGAATTGATATCATATAAATTCATTCAAATACATAATTCTTGTAATAAAAATGCCGACTATTGTGCCCATGTGTGGGAACACTGTCTATCGTAGTTTTTAAATATTGCCTAATGAATCGGTTCGACACGACTCCGTATATCGATTTTTGTAATAAAAAGTTAAAATGCTATGATATTCCCTTCTATTTTTGCTAGTCAAGTACCATATGGTCGCACCTTTCCAATAAATTAACAATACGCTTACGAACTAAATAATAAATACAATATATTGTTAAACGATAGTTCAATTACATTTGGTTATTATAATTATTATCTTATATAACGTTGTTATTGCTCAATTAGATAAAGCCCAGCGCACAGTAGCCTAAATAGAAAATTGGAAGCTACGAATACTAACAGGACCGAAGAAGACCAGAACGAGAGGCAAGATAATGTGGATTATAAGAGTGAAAGAGACAGACATAGAAGTATGGCTGCAAAAACTTAATTTCTTATGAACTATTGTGCGCTAGGTTTTGAGTAAAAAAGGATGGCTTCCCTACCCTAAGCTAACTGGATGGGTATTCTAAGCTGTCAATATTTTTGCGATTTGTAAGGATTTTTATGGTATGTAAAGTCCGCGAACCCGCACTAGACCAGCGTGGTGGAATACGTGGCCTAACCCCTCTCAATCGTACTCTAAATTTTGTCCCTTCTCTTTAGATTATTTGATCTATGTGGTTTTCTATGATTGGTGTAATATTAATTCACCTACAAGAAGAACAGACAGGTATAAATACAGGGTATCTCAAGACAGCGACCGAAAACGAAGCCAGGTGGTAGTATTAGTGACTTCAGACACAATGCAAGTGAAAATTTCGCAAAAAAAATCGACAACTTTTGTTATGTAATTTTTTAATTATCGTCGTATTTGGGTGATATATACATAGTTTTCCTAAAATAAAGATGTATAGCTCTTTATTTTTAAACACGCAATGGTACGCAAGGGTAAAATTGGTATTTTCGCAAAAACTAGGTATTTACCACCCAAAAACGACGATCTTTTAAAAATTCTAAAAAAATATCTGTCACTGTTTTGGCGAAATTTTTATTTGCATGGTGTTTGTAACCACTAAAACTACCATCTGGCTTCGTTTTCGGTCGCAGTCTTGATATACCCGGTATATGAATGTTGCAAGTCAATTTTAAAACCTATTTCAGTTATCGAATGTATTGTCCCTTTCGAACGACTTTAGAATTCAGTGTGAGCGAAGAAGACAAAACATTCTTTAACTAAAATATGTTTTAAAACTGTCTATGAATAAGGCCGTACATATTTATTTAACATTAGAGTGAGAGTCCAAATAATCAAATATGTAAGTTAATTCAGCAAGTAATAATTTACAAAATGCAAGAAAAATATTGTATGCCAGTTTTCATATAGTTTTTGCGTCACTTTTGACTATAGTTTGACAAGTTGTTCGCGACCGTCCTGCGGAAAGCGGGGAGAGGAGGTAATAATAAGTTTGTACGAAACTATTTAGAGCAATGAGACCATCATTTGTACGTTTTATTTATAGATTTTTTAATATATTATTTGTGGCCTCACTGGGTCGGAAACTTGGACCCTGCATACATTACCTTTCCACGCTATATGTTTCATCCCCTATCTACATTTTGTCTCCCCTTTCGCCTACATCCCTCCTCCCCCTCCCCTGTTCCGCAGAAAGATCGTGCACAAATACGACAGTTTATATACAAATTATTAGACATGTAGGCTATATCATTGAAATCGGGCATTAACTTAACTAATTTCTGTACTATTTACATTTAGGTGAAAATATGACATCAATTTAAACCAATAATAAGGTATTGCGTCAGAATAAATAACTAAAATTCACTTAATTATATTCAATAGTCATTGGACTTTTTATGTGATAATTTTCAGGGCTATGGTTCAGCTGTGAACTTCGTGTGACTGAATAGAAAGAGATTTTAGTATTGACATTAATTGAGTCGAATATTGCTAGAAGTACTGTAGGCGACTTCTTCCAGGTGGTATATTTAAGACCAGGTGCTCACTGCGACTAAGTCCAGTAGGTCGTGTCTAAGTCTAGGTGGTACTGCGACTAATACGTCGCTACTGGTACTGCTGGAAACTAAATCCAGGTGGTCGAATTTAAGTCCAGGTGCTCACTGCTGGTAGTGCAGGAGACTAAATCCAGGTGGTCGAGTTTAAGTCCAGGTGGTCACTGCTGGTAGTGCAGGAGACAAAATCCAGGTGGTCGAATTTAAGTCCAGGTGGTCACTGCTGGTACTGCAGGAGACTAAATCTAGTTGTTTCTAAGTTCAGGTGGTACTGTGACTAAATCCAGGTGGTACTTCGACTAAGTCCAGGCGGTCACGTATGGTGGTACTGTAGATGTGCGAGGGGGTGTTCGTACAGGGGGTAGAGGGGTTGGGGCGCGTGCGCGGCCACCGCGTGAGCTTGGGCCGCGTGCGCCGGCGCGTCGCTGTCGTCATCTGTTGACGAGTCCAGCTGCTTGTCTCCAGTGCCGCCGCTGAAACAATAGTAACAATTAACATGAAGCATTTTTAATTTTTAACGGTGAAGGAAAACATCGTGAGGAAACCTGCATACCGTAGCGATTTTAAAGAATTTCTACAGTATGTAAGCTCGCCAACCCGCACTAGGCCAGCGTGGTGGACTATATGGCCTAACCACAATCGATTCTCCCGATTGTAGAGCAGGCCCGTGCCCTGCAGTGGGACGTATATGGGCTGATATAGATAGATAGATTTTCAATTGTGAAGTGTCATACCACACAATAATAGCCACCACACACACGATGTAACTGTGCATTGTGCAAGTCTGAGTTTGTACCAGTATACTGGAAAGTGTTTGTGCAATTATCTGCGCCAACTTCGTTCCAATTATCGATTCGAGACTAGCGGGGTTTCAATTCTCCGACACGATGTTCGAATGTTCGAACTTCGTCGTCCACGAATAAGATAAGAGATTTCTACTTCTTACAATCAATACTATTCTATGAGACTTATCATTCACTTCCAGCTTAGTCTATGGTTATGACGTACTATAGAGGATTTTAACATTTTGTAGAGTATTTAGGCACATTCGTAGTTTTACATACGAAGGAAAAAAAAATAAGGCAGTTCGTGTTACTGAGGGAGTTTCTTGTGCCGTTTCTTCTTCACAGCTACAACACGTTCCGAAGCGGTGGTAGCAGAAATTAACGATTCAAAAGATATTGTAAACGACTAGGTATTTAAATAAAGAATATTTTGATTTAGATTTATTTTAAATCATTCGAGTCAAAATGAACATTTCCCGATTGGGGTTTCACATGCATTCTGCTACTAGACCAATGAAGTAAAAAATAAATACTAACAATCCGCATCCAGGACTCAAACCTACCAGTCCGCATACATTTGTCTCGTTATTACGAGTATATCTATATTATATTAAATTAAAACTCGCCCCGCCGGCGTATCATGTTACTTGCTTGTTTAGGGGGCTGCCTGTCACTATGGCTACCCGTCATAGCCCGAACATCGGTGCGGATCGCTGGGTCCGAGGTTCGGGTCCGATTGCGGAAATATTTTTTTAGGTTACAAAAAATACCCGGGTTACAAATATACATGGAATATGTGAGCACATGTATTTACGCCTACTGCTGAGCTCAAGTCATGTACAATTGGGAGTACGGTTCAGAAGACTTAGGCCATATTCCACCACGATCATTCTTTTTATTGCTAGAATGGCGAAACGAGCATGCTATTCTCTTGATGGTAAGTGGTACGACCACTCATGGCAAAACCAAACAACACCATGAATTACAAAGCAGTACTTGGCATTCCACTGCGCTCGCCATCCTGAGACTTAAGATGTTACGTCTCATTATGTCCAGTAGTTACTCTAGCTACAATATCCTTGACACCGGAACACAACAGTGCATTTACATTACGGCATACGGCAGGAGAAATAGACATTGCGGCGGTACCTCCCCAGGCGGCCTCTCACATACGAGAGACTTACAACCAGTAACCAGTAAATTGGGAGTTGGTGGAATTCAGATATCAAAATTCTAGTAAACATATCTATAAAATGCAGATTTTTTCAATATCAAAGATGACTTCTATTTAGGACGGATCACGGAAGTAAGCTGGATGAATTGTGGGCCCGCTCAATTGAACCTGTTCAATGCTCAGCAGTGGGCGAATATGGGCAAATTGCTTGACAATTACAGTACTATTGGCATCTCTGCCTATCCCTCCAGGATACAGAGTGTACATCCACATAGTATAGAGTAGCATAAAGTTGAAGTGAAAAGGCTATAGTTCCGCCGGTGGGCCGGGTGTCGAATTACTACGTTGTTTCGGCGCTCGCCTGTCCTTACCAATATTGGGAGCACGTTTACTCATCCATACCGTTCGCTATTCATTTATGAAAGAAATATCTTTTGTACAAAATATGTATGATATAATAAATATATAAATATACCCAACAGTCACATACATAGTCCTGACCCCACACTAAGATCGAATCTTGTGTCGTGGGTATCAGAAACTACGAGAGACTTCGGTCTCACAAACACCCAGATCTGAGATAAATATCTATGGTTCACACAAACATTTGTCTCGGTGCGGGGATCGAACCCGCGGCCTCTCGTTACACACCCGGGCGTCTAACCAACTGCGCCACGGAAAGTGTGTTAAAGTAAAAAACAACAGCTTCTTTGAGGGCCTCCGTGGCGCAGTTGGTTAGACGCCGGCTGTGAAACGAGAGGCCGCGGGTTCGATTCCGGCACCAAGACAAAGGTGTGAGGCCCACAAATATTTGTCTCAGGTCTGGCTGTTTGTGAGACCGAAAAGTCTCTCGTAGCTTCTGATACCCACGACACAAGACTTAATTGATCTTCATGTGGGGACAAGACAATGTATGCGAGTTTTGGGTGTACTTATTTATTTATTTTAACTTTTGAAGTCGGGGGCTAATACTATCTTTTCGATAGCTTAAAGACCTAGAATCAAAAGATGGTGTGATAATTTTATTGAATCAGATACAGACGGACGTTCGATTGTCGAAAAACCTTCTTACTGACCGTCATGTCTCGCGTTTTATAATTGTCTTTTTGCATAGATTCGGCAACCGAGCGAAGGGCTCATCTGGTGGCCAGTGGACTTATCTCTATTCCTATGACAGTAGTTCCACCCTGATCAAAACCTACAATTATTCAAGGTAACCTCTACCATACCATGGTCCATGATTTACGATAATTCACCGCAGATTACGGCGCCGTTTTTTTTCCACATTTACAAATTAAAACCTTACGAAATTACTCCGTATTCGAACCCGGGCGGTGCGGTGGAGCGTGGACTTCCGCCTCACTAAGCCGGAACAGGTCTGTTAAAGTTAATGCGATTTGCGAAGCGATTGCATTCGGTTTTGTTTGAGAATTGTTTTTATTGTTTTTAATTGGTTTTAGGGGTGATTTTATTTTATTTATTGAAAATCCACAGCGCTTCATTCTACTTTAATACAACTGGTATTCTTATGTTACGGCCAATAACGGATTAACATTTTATCGTTCCCCGTGGAAAACGGCCTTCCCAACAGGACGGTAGAGTTTTTTTTAATACATAATGAATTTATAATCATTTTATGGATTCGATAATTATTCACTATTTTCATTTTTGCACCGTTCAAGTGACTGATAATACTGGGCGTGGTTGACTGTTGGTAGCAGACCGGTCGCGGCAACTAATGGTCGCGGGTTCGAATACCAGGACAAAGGAGATCATATGACCGTTCATGGAGTTAAATGTGTTATGGACACCTGCCGTGCACTTTATCGATGACGGAAAGTATTGTGATAAAACTTGTACTATAGAGATTTTACAAGTATTTTTATGGTATAAAGTCCGCCAAGTCTCAATAAACCAGGGTGCTGGACTATGGCCTTACCTATCTCAATTGTAGAGGTCAGTGAACTGCAGTGGGACACCGGCTGAATTAGCACACATAATTTCAAAATGTCAGTAGTGTAAAAATAATATTAATTTAGGGTCAGTAACAATCGAGTAAAGTCGCGAACACAAACTAGTATAAAATAATATAAATAATATAACAAAGTACGGCCCTGTCCGCTTTTAGGACGCAGATGTGGCGGTGTCGGGTTACATACACACGTCTCGCTCGCACGAATAGCGTTGTCTCCCTCACACCACGACCAAATAGAGACGTCGCGTCGGCCGACTTATCTGCTGTTTTTTCTCTTTGTATGGTATTTATAATTTTATATCTATTGTAATGTTTAATACTATTAACTATAGTTGTATTATAGGTCTAGTTGTATTGTGATATGGACAATTGATTCACAAATTAATTAGTTTGATTTTGGGTTTTTTAATTGATATTTAGGCAAAAGAGATGATAATAGGATGGTAAAATCACATTTATACGAAATTTTACTGCATGATAAAAATAATATAGCAATGACCAATGAGACTCTTTAGAAGTGAAATAGGGGGCTGATGTGGGGCCAATGAAAAATACAAGATAGCATAATATTAATCAAAACATTATTAGTTTTACAATGATATGGTATATTTGACGGCCTCCGTGAAGCAGTTGGTTAGACACCGGCTGTGAAACGAGAGGCCGCAGTTCGATCCCCACACCGAGACAAATGTTTGTGGAACCACAAATATTTGTTTCGGGTCTGGGAGAAAAGTCCGAAAAGTCTCTCGTAGTTCTTGATACCCACGACACAAGACTCGATCCTAGTGTGGGGTCAGGACTATGTATGTGACTGTTGGGTGTATTTATTTATATTACGAAAGTAGCAGTTTTTATAGCCGTTGGTCAGGTGGCTAACATGGGCTGTGGATCGTTAGTTAACTATTCAAATTCTAAGAAGACGTGACTTAGTGACCTCATATGAAATTTCAACTATTTTCTTATTGCAATGAATGGCGAGACGAGTATGCCATTCGCCGGATGGTAAGCGATACAAACGCTCATGGACAGTAGCAAAACCAAACACCACGAATTATAAAGCAATGCTTGACATTCCACTACGCTCGCCATCCTGAGACATAAGATGTTAAGTCTCATTATGTCCAGTAGTTTCTCTGACTATAATATCCTTCAAACCGGAATACAACAGTGCATTTACACCGTTTGGCGGAAGATATAGACATTGGAGTGGTACCTACCCAGGCGGCCTCTCACATATGAGAGATCTACCACCAAAACAATCATTTGGTTCAATTACTGGAAGTCCATAGCTAAGTAAGGGCTCCGCCTAGGATCTCTACAACGATCTATTGGAAGTTACCTTTTTAAGTCTTCTGTCTATCATGTGAACATCGAACATCGAACCTTCCGGTTGTAGGTCTTCTCATCAACGATAATTAATTTATAAATGAATGTTTAACCATCGTGAACATCGTGAAGAAGTCTATATGCTTAAGAATTTGCTATAATTTCATCATACAAAGGTCACCAAACTGTACCAGGGAAAAATGATGAAGACCTAACTTCTGGCAATCGTAGTGGAGACGAATACCAATGGGTTATGGGACGTATATGGAGTTATGTATAACATTCACATAACATGCTCAAAATCAGCAATTCTCGCTATCCGCAACGTTAATGTAATTTATAAATTAATACTGGCTGACACGTCTCTTCCTTCGTCAGTTATTATTTCATAATTTTAAATTTCGAATAACGCCGTTCTAAATTCAAACCTTAGTCAACGGTCGAGCGATTTATCCAGCACACTTGAATTCCAACCCTATAATGTATATTATAAGGATGATATTTCCAAGTATGCGTGTCCAGGGATGTACTGAGGTGTCAGGTTACAGTTGAAGCCAGCCAAATGGATAGACAAACGTGGTACTCCCCTTTATGTGTTTTGTGTGAGTGCGGGCGTCTGCGTTAGACTTTGTTATGTCTGTAGCAGCTTCCGTTGGTATTTAGCAGTCTAGGAATACTGAGTAATCAGGTCTGGGCCTTTATCAGTATGGATAAAGGTACTAATGTTTACCAATAGGAATGTTGACCTACTGAATCAACTGTATTAATCATTTTGTTCATTTTGTTTCATTTTGTTTCCACTGCGCTCGCCATCCTGAGACATAAGATGTTAAGTCTCATTATGTCTAGTATAAAATACTTCATTTGTAGTCTAAAACTAAATCATAATAGAAAAACTAAATTAACAGACCCAAGGAGAACTATGTCGCTAACAGTTAAAGTTAAACTAAACAAGAATAAGTTAAACAGACCACCCATTAACTGACAATATTTGGTAATATTTAAACGCACAGCGCTGTAAATTATTGTTATGACAATATTCAGGGGTCCGTATTGTTTTGTGAAATGGAGAAATCCTTTGATTTTACGATGCGTGCGCACCGACAGCCAAAAGGTGACATTATCAAGTTAGCTGTTATTTAAGTACAAGGACGCATGAAGGTGGAGGAGATATTTTATAATTGTATCCGGAAAACGAGCAAAGGGCACACCTGATAGTAAATGTTTACCGTCCACGCATATCTACAAATTACAAGACTTGCATAGTTTCTTAGATTTCTTAGATTTACGCGAATGTTAAACATTGAAATAAAACTAATTTTTACGGATTTTATCGCGGTTGATGGGGGAAATACGTGACCACGAAAGCTGTTAAGCCATCGAAACGTAGGGAAGTTAAAAAATGTAAAAATCAAACCAAATCGCGATAAAATCCGTAAAAAATAGTTTTTATTACAAGACTTGGACCATACCTGAGCTTTGCCAGCATCAAATGTGAAAATGAGAGGGAAAAGTGGAATAAAAAGGACAAAAGAGTGGGGATATTCAGGTTTCCGATGTTTGTTCTTGTCAAGATTATTTATTTATTTATATTCTTTATTGTACACTACAGAAGCTTGACAAAAAAAAACATTAAATTAGATAGCAGTACAAAAGGCGGTCGTATCGCTCGGAACAATCTCTTACCGACTACCTTGGGATGGAAATAAGAGAAGGATAAAAGAGAGGGTAGATTCTACATATCTATTGAATATGGTTGCTAATATAGGTACAGTGACAATTACTATTACAGAATATCTCTTTTAACCACTTAATTAGATAAGAAAGGTAGATAAAATGTTATGATTATTGCAAAAAAAATCCCTTGCGGGAGACTACTGTGAATTATCCTTGCATTACCCAGATTTCTAAATTCACTATACAATATAATTATGGTATGGTATGAAGCCGATAGAAAACAAATAAATTACCGACGGAACCACCCCACTTATATTACGTTCAAGCATTACACGAGCACGTCGACGCCCCACAGATTAACGCGTACAAACAGATGCGTTTTTATCGATATATCTATAAAAACTGATTTTACACGTCGATACGTCGGGACAAACGGCTGCCGGATCGCGAGAGCTTCGTTCCGTATTGTTTAGTTTTTGTGTTGTAACCATAAGATATTAATAGGTTCTGGCAGGCTACGTGGGCGAGGATTAAAATCGATGGGTTTTATTTCAATAATAGTACAGAGTATATTACATACTCTTCGTTGTATGATTTTTCTCTTCGTAAATGAAAAAGATGATAAACATATTATCACAAGCTCTACCGATGATATTAAGATAAATGGGTTTTAACTTATCAGCTAATAATCTCTGCATAATACTCATCTACAATTGTACGTTCCATTGAGAAGCTTTAATAAATAATCCGCCATCTTGAATAATACAGGATAGAAAATAAAATTTAATTTTACAAGAAATAAAATAAAAATTACTTTGAAAATTAATTGTACCTACAAAATGTATGTTTCTTTAGTCGCAAAGTATGACGAGTATGTTATTAAATGTGAATCCTACCAATCATCGAGGAGAAACATCGCATCGTAACGGAACACGTCTATTGTTTCGTTCAGGATACGGAAAAGTGAAATTTGGAAAACCCAGATCGGATTTGAATATCATTTTTTTTATAAAATCTATGTCTGTATGAGCCCTATACGTCCAACTGCAGGGCACGATCTCTACAATCGAGAGAACGATTGTGGGATTATACAATAATCAGAGAAAATACATTTCGCGTGGACACTTTTGATATTCAGAACCTGATGGCAAGAGCAGGGCATTCCAAAGAACTACGTAATTAAATAAAATAGTCCAATTTAGAAGTGGTGGATATTGAAAACACTCACCTATCTTTGTGTTCCGCTTGTCTGTCCCTTTGTCTTCTATTCTTGAACCAATTTGAAACCTGCGGAAGACGTACAATTTCATATTATATACAATTTATGTATTTTTTTTCGCTTATTTTTTGTATGTTAGTGTATGTTTGTATGTCGTATTCTGTGGTAATAAATGTGTGTTCTTTCTTTCATTTTAATATGATTTATGTATCATTCTATGTATTGTACTATATGTCGCTTCATTGATCTAATAACATCATCCATGGGCGGTGAGCTGTGAGTTCCTGATTTCAAATTCCAGGTCGACACTCTTTGTTTGAATTTGTTGGTTTCAAATATCTTATTTTATGTATGTTATCATTATAGCTATTTTTGATGAATATTTTGGCTCATAACTTAACAACCCTCTCCCGCCTGGCATCAACCCTTCCAGGAATACTTCTTTAGGTCTCACAGGTCTTATGTTGTTCGGTCAGACCATGTATGGACAGATAACCCTTCCTCATACATAGTCAAATCCTAATAGATCAAGGGCCTTCTTAATAGACGGGATTTTCGTCTATAAAAGTGTTACGTCGGTCGTTTAAGCCCTGTATGGTGTCAAAACCCAGAATCACTTCTTAAGGTCCCAAAGTCATACATGTAGTTCAGGGCACGCACACATAGATGGCGGTGTAGTGGAGCGTGCAGCCGCGGTTGCGGTGCGCCACCCGACACCGCCGCGGCGTTTCCTCAAACTGCCGCGTGTTGGGTTACCGCACAAAATGTATTATTGTTTTTATATTAATTGTTAGAGACTAGACTCATAACCTCAAAATTTATTACGGAGGGAAGTGGACAATAATTTATTTTAACTCCTCGTAATTTAACTTTGTGATTGATTTCGTTGCGGGTTAAAGACAAGTTAGACGTTCCCGGAGACTCGCTGAGCTTCAATGCTCAGTGTCATTACAATGCGTGCTGTTGATCCTGGCTTACAGGAGATGCAGTGGCGGGTGTGAGGGCGGGACAGTCTCTAAACCTCAAAATCATCAGAAAAGATCGGTATAAAATGGCAAGTTTTGGTGCTTGGCGATCTCTTAACACTTACTTGTTGATTGGCAATAAAGTTAATTAGAAAATAAGAGTTACACGGTTCTGGCTGAATATTATCTGGCTATATGGGATTGGCGCAACATACGTTTGCAGGGGTTAAAGTAACTATAATTCTGGAAAAACCGGAAAAACGTTGTAAAGGACGGAAAATATTATAATAAATCCTTAAGAAAACAGTTTTTTAAACTGACAAATAACAAGAGATGAGCTTATTGCCTAAATCTGAGATTCATTACGAGAAAACACCTTCAAATTCAATTGTTTTTTATTGTGGTACATAGGATGGTGTTATAACTATGACCCGCCGTGTTGGCATACAATAATGAGACTTAAATCTAATAAAAATCTAACTTACAGATACTATACAAAACAAACTAAAAGTATTACATTTCAATTATCACAAAGAAAATCATTCAAGCATCATAACTTTTATATTTTTATTTCACCTTTATTTTTCAAAGGCGAACCTGTAACGGCATTATATGTACCGGGTATATCAAGACTGCGACCGAAAACGAAGCCGGGTAGTAGTTTTAGTGGCTATAGACACAATGCAACTAAAAATTTCTCAATATAAGCGATAGCTGATTTTTTACAATTTTTTAAAAATCATAATTTTTAGGTGGTAAATCCTTAGTTTTTGCGAAAATAAAAAGGCGTACATCATTATTTTGGAAACAATATGTATTTATCACCGAAAAAAGACGATAAGTAAAAAAAATACCAAAAAGAATGACGATTTATTTTGCGGAATTTTTAGTTGTATTGTGTCTGAAGTCACTAATACTACCACCTGGCTTCGTTTTCGGTCGCAGTCTTGATATACCCGGTATATTTAAGAACTGAAATTGTTAAATCCAATAATGATTCAAACCTGTACAGTGGTGAGTCCCGTGGTCTCTGCCAGCTCCCGCTTCTCCCGCGGCGAGGGGTAGGGGTTGTGCAGGTACCAGTCCCTTAACACTGACCGGGACTTCTCCTGTCAATACCAATACATGTCTTTAGTTCATCATCATCATCATCATCAGCCCTTCTGCGTCCACTGCTGGACATAGGCCTCTCCCATAGCACGCCACTGGGCTCGATCTTCAGCCCTTCGTCGCCAACCGCTACCAGCCACCCACGAATATCGTCACCTGGTTCGAGGGCGTCCTACACTACGTATGCCGAGGCGCCGTCTCCACTCGAGGTCTTTAGTTCATAGCAAGAGGCAAACGAAGTGCGTGGTGGCCTGTTGGTAACGGACTAGACGCGGCTGCCTAATAATGTTGGCGGCGGTCGCGGGTTCAATTCCCAGAGCCCAGCTCTGACTTTTCGGATTCATGTGTGTATTGATAGTCAATCAGCCCATATACGTCCCACTGCAAGGCACAGCCCTCTATAATCGATAGTACGATTGAGATGGATTAGGCAATATAGTCCACCCCGCTGGCCTAGTGCGTGTTGGCGGACTTTACATGCCATAGAAATTCTTACAAATCGCTATGGTAGGTTTCCTCACGATGTTTTCCTTCACCGTTATAGTGCGTGGTGATTGACTATCAATACACACATTACTCCGAAAAATCAAAGCTGTGCCTTGGGTATTTGAACCCGCGACCACCGTGAACATGTAGGAAGCCGCGTCTGGTCCGTTACCAACAGGCCACCACGCACTTCTATTATCAGACTATCAATAATAGATTGATAATTCTTAATAACTTCGAAAAATCCGAGTTGTGCCTTAGGATTTGAGGATTGGGGGCCTTTCTTAGTGGAATTGCTTCTGTTTATGGGCAGACCATGATGCGATATATAACAATGGTAACAATTTATAAGGAATATGTCAATACAAATGTTTTAATGCCATTCTCAGCCGTATAAGTGGCGTGTGCCTATTATTAAAAGACCTCCTGTGGCGACATGAAACAAGGGGTGCGAGGTAAATATAACGAGGTAATCAAACACGTAGGTAATGTTATTATTTCGGTGGTAAATATTAATGATTTTGTATATATTATGGTACATAATTTTATTTTAAGGGTCTCCGTTTTGGCTTGGTATAATTATGCGAATTAATTCATAAATCAATTGAAGTATTACACCAAATTAACAAGATAAATTGCAAACTGCATCCCAAAATATGTATGTTAGGACTATTTTTTAAATGGTAAAAAATAGAAAATTTTATACACAATAAAGCTCTGAGCATATTAGCTTTACAGTCGTATAGATTCGTTTATAGATAAGTATTTTTACCTTCTTTATTTTTAAATTATGTCTTAATAAAATAAACTGTATTGCACCAATGTATCAAATGGTAGACTGCGGAACGGCGACAGACGTTACTTAAAATCTTGCCGCAAAAAAACAGTAAACCTAACCTGAAGATTTCAACCGCAACTTGGTGGGAATGGCCTGAATACAGCTAGCCTGCGATCTTTATGACATTTGTATACCTTCAAAACCTCCAATTCTTATTTAATTTACCTTAAAGCAGTAGGAAGTTTCCTCCCCGTCCCAAATGGTGCGTGGCAGCGGGAACTTGCGCCGCACGCGGTACTTGCCCACCGCGCCCAGCGGCCGCCCGCGCAGCCTCTCCGCTTCCATGTAGTGGGCTGGCGACAAAACATATTCATAAATACATACATACATAAACTCACGCCTTTATCCCAGAAGGGGTAGGCAGAGGCGCCACCAGGACACCCACATTTCGCCTTATATTCCCATGATGTGATAGCGGGCGAGCCTATCGCCATATCGGGCACAAATTCCTGGCTCAGGGCTGATAATGAATAGAAAAATCCAATATCACTGCCCGACCCGGGATTCGAGCCCGAGACCTCAGCTTTGTAGTCGTACCGTAGTACAACTATGCCATCGAGGCAGTCTAATAAAGTTAAGTTCTAAGTTTTAATAAATAATAATAACAAATCTTTATTTACTCAATCAGTGAATATTTACGGTGGGCTATCATATTGCCCCTGACAGCGAGAGCTCTGCCTTCTCGCTCAAAGTCCGAGTTATCATTAAGGTTCTCATCGACAAGGTGCACTAAATATTTAAAAGTGATAACTCTTTGCAATGGTATTGTTATTAAGAGTCTCATTTTAATAGACTCCAAAAAAAGGAGGTTCTCAATTCGTCGGAATATTTTTGCAGGGTAATTTTGTGTCAGCTTAAAAAATATCTGGGAACTGATTTTTTTAATTGTAATTTTGCTCATATTTAATTAACTTGCTTTGACAGTTGACACTGTGTATATAATAATGTATTTGTGTTGGCTCAGTGTTGACTTTTTTATGTTTCTGCTTGTTGCAACAGTAACTAATATATTACATATATCGATTGAGGTAGGATTCTACCGATTCTACCGGATAATAGCTATTACAGTACAGTGTACACGTATGCTGTACGCAGTGATTAGAACCTCTGGCACTACTTTCTACACTTCTACTCATTTTTTTATTGCCTTTATAGGCAGACAAGCTAGCGGCCCGCCTGATGATAAGCGGCTACAGCTGCTCATAAACCTTCGCAGTGCCAGGGGTCCAGCACAACAAATTCGCTGCCTACCTTAAGGAGAGTACTCTCTTTAAGTCTCGTTTGTAGAAGGACAGGTCATAGCGCTCAGGAAACACCGATGCAGGGAGTTCATTCCAGAGCTTGCACGTGCTTGCACGTCTTTTATTATATTCCAACCTTACGTTTATTTAATGGTACCTTTGAGCCACAAGCTCTGGAGTTTGGCATGGTTGTGCGCGCTGAAGGTGTGCGACTCCAGCAGTCGGTACAGAGGGGTTACTCTTTTTCCCGACACAAAGTTCGAATGTTCGAACGTCGTACGTAAAGTGTACGAATATGCCTAGGTACTCCACTAAATATTCGAATCCTCTATCGTACGTTGTAACCATGAAATAAATTCAGAGTGAATAGGTATCATAGAGAATAATATTGATTTTTAAAAGTGGAAAACTTACTTACGACGTCGAACGTTCGAACATTCGAACCTCGTATGGGAGAATTTAGTAACCCCCCGGCTACTTGAAGTGGCCTCGATGGAAGACCATCATGACCTTCGTTTTACATGTTGAAGTTACTCTGTGTATACCATTAGAACTAGTAGGTAATACACTAACCTTTGAGCCACAAGCTCTGGAGTTTGGCATGGTTATGCGCGCTGAAGGTGTGCGACTCCAGCAGCCGGTACAGCTCCTTGAAGTTCCCGCGGTGGAAGGCCACCATCGCCTTGGCTTTGAGCACGGACTCGTGCGCGTGGAGTCGCTCGCACGCTGGCAAAGACCACAGGAACCGGCCCAGCCTCTCGATGTTGCCGGCTTGTTGGAGCACCTGCGAAGAAGGTGAATAAATAAATAAATACACCCAACAGTCACATACATAGTCATAATAGTATAAAGATCATTTTACATACATACATAAACTCGCGCCTTTATCCCCGAAGGGGTAGGCAGAGGCGCCACCAGGACACCCACATTTCGCCTTGTATGTTCCGTCCCACGATGTGATAGGGGCGAGCCTAACGCCATATCGGACACAAATTCCTGACTCCGGACTGATAATGAATAGAAAAATCCAATATCACTTTGCTCGACCCAGGACTCGAACCCGAGACCTCAGCTTTGTAACCGTACCGTAATACAACTACGCCACCGAGGCAGTTCATTTTACTGCGCTAAAAAGTAATTCACTACACCATTAAAACAATTACAACTGCTCCTTAATATTTTAAATTACGACAAGATATTAAAAGTCCTCAATTAAAATATTAGTTAACTAACGCGTTAACCCTTGAAACCATAGTTTCGCCACGCGCGGGGTACAAAGTACCATTGCACCCTCTCGCAATTATTCGCGGTAACTGATACCCCATTAGAGGGTTGACGGCCGTGTTCTCATGGTGATTCTGATGGGATTATGACCCTATTGTTGTTTTTGATATCATAAAAGGCTCGGGAGGGTTAGATAATGAAATTAATTTAGTCTGTCGGATATTCTTTCACCTGTATGTCGACTTTATAAAAAGGAAATTTTTCATTTCGACCTGTATGTATGTAATCTTGTCAGAATTGCACATTTTTTGGATATGTCAGTCCTTAGCAGCAGTCTGATTACGAATGCCAAATTTCATCAATGTATGTATGTTTGTCCTCTATTTAATTATAATTTTTAATTGGTTTAATTTTTTTATGTATTTTTAAGACTAATAAGCAGACGGCTAAAGATTGTAAGTTGAGTTAAATACAACAGATAGATGGCAGAAGCGTTGCCGACCTCTTAAATCAGAAGAGAAAAGATAAGGATAAATGTCGGGAGGATGAAATTATTCAGCAATTGGGAATGAAATGCGACAGTACCACCCTGGAAAAATCGGCCTGTGCCCATTGTAGTCCAAGGCAATTACAATTGATTAAAAAAATGCTGTAATATGGCGCACAATTTTAATGAAATGAAATGTAATTGGTTTATTGGTCACGTAGGCACTTAAATAGCTCTTATGACGAGTCAATACACACAGTACTTATTCTCTATTTACAAGATATTTGTTTTAATATTATTTATACAAAATTCACTATTTCACGGTAGTCAATAAGTAATGCCAAGTTTAGTCTGATTTAATCTAAAGGTCTCAGTCTTTAACCTTAATCTCTTTACAATAGATTCAAAGTTTTGGTCGTGAAGACACCAGTGCCCCTGGCCATAACATTTTGCAGTATCGTAATATAGTAATAGTAAAATGTTGTATGGAAATTTACACAGCGTCATTATGAGCGTATTTGGAACTAAAATTTCACAACGGGAAACGTTTACTTTACTATACGAGAATTACTATACGATACTTCAAAATGTTCCGGGTAGGGGCACAGAAAACCTTTCGCATTTGTAATAATAAAAACAACAAAACACATTATAAATCCGTGAAGGCTGCAAAACTCACGCATCGGTTTTTGCGTGTCCATATTTACTTAGGACTTAAGACCGGATGCCTCCTCGGTGCAATGTGTGCAAATATACATGTTTGGGACCACACACTCGCCATTTGTGCTGTTGTTTTCAATCTGTGATAATAAAGGTGTTTGTGAGACCGAAAAGTCTCTCCATAGCTTCTGATACACGACACAAGACTCGATCTTAGTGGGGTCAGGACTATGTGACTGTTGGGTGTATTTATTCTATTATTTTTATTTAATTAGTATATCCTGACTGCGACCGAAAACGAGGCTTGGAGGTAGTTTTAGTGATTACAGACACAATACAATTAAACATTTTGCAAAAAATGCGAGTCTTTTTTTGCATTTTTTCAAATATTATCGTGTTTAGGTTATTTTTAGTTTTTGCTAAAATAATAATTTAAACCCTTGCATACTATTGCATCATTAAAAATAAAAAGTTGTACATTTTTATATTAAGAAAACTATATGAAATTACAAAGAAAATGACGCTTTTTTGCGAAATTTTTGGTTGCATTGTGTATGAAATCACGAATATTACCGCCTAGCTTCGTTTTCACAGTCTGGATATACCTACCCTGTATACTGGTAATGAAAGAATATGCGTAAAATAACCAAATGCGACGGCTTTGCTATAGTGAATAATTTCCGGAATCCCACTGTGTCTTTCCTAATCCCATCCTTTCTTATACTCACCCTTCTGATATTAAGATTTAAGAGGCTGGCAATGCTTTTTTTTTATTGCGATGAATGGCGAGACGAGCATGCGAATCGCCTGATGGTAAGCGATATGACCGCTCATGGACAGTAGCAAAACCAAACACCATGAATTACAAAGCAGTGCTTGGCATTCCACTGCGCTCGCCATCCTGAGACATGAGATGTAAAGTCTCATTATGTCCAGTAGTTACTCTGGCTACAATGTCCTTCAAACGGGAACACAACAGTGCATTTACACCGCAGTTTTGCGGGAAAGTATCTAGATCTACAGATATGACATGAAAGGGAGAAATGGCGCATTTTTGAGGAGGCCTATGTCCAGCAGTGGACTAGTATAGGCTGATGATGATGATGATGATGACATGAATAGCTATCATTGGCGACCGTAATTTGATAACCATTTGCAACTGATATATACAATAAAAAAGTTAAAATAAAGCTTACTTACTTATTAATAGCTACTTATAATTAATCACGAGAGACCTTTTGCTCTGAAAACTTAGCACGAAAGAAATATTCGCGCATTACAAAAACATTGGTATCCTTACGGGAATCGAGCTCGCGACCTCTCGTTTCACAGCTCCCGATTTTACGTACATTTACAGAAATTATATATTTTTAAGACACAAACATAGTAAAACTCACTTATATTCATAGAAAATATAATTATGAAAACACAAACATAAAAACACCTCGAAATTTCAACTACCTACGCTCTATGAATGTAATTGAAGGGAGGTGCCGACGGGGTAGAACCCACCCCTCAGCCACGCCCCCGCAACCGGATATCCGGCGCGCCTAGCAACCCCCTCCAACACATCCGACAAATTACTGAAATTTTATTATGCGGACATTGATAGTAGAATTTTGGTGTATATTTATATTTAAGACTGCCTCGGTGGCGTAGTTGTGTTACAGATATGCCCGATATGGCGATAGGCTCGCCCCCTATCACATCATGGGACGGAACGTACAAGGCGAAATGTGGGTGTCCTGGTGGCGCCTCTGCCTACCCCTTCGGGGATAAAGGCGTGAGTTTATGTATGTATGTATGTATTTATATTTAATTTTGACAGCCTCAATGTCGTATTTGGTTGGACGCCGGCTTTAATTTTTAAGGCCGCGGGTTTGATCCCGGAATGAGAAAAATGTTTATGTGATCCACAAGTATTTGTTTCGTCTGTTTATGAGACCGAAAAGTCTGTCCTAATGTCTGATACTCGCGACACAAGACTTGGTATCTATATACTGTGGAATCAAAAATATGTAAGTAACTGTTGGGTGTATTTATTAAAGCTTGCTGGGTGAGGCTCCATTAGGGTGAAGGGCTTAATTCACCACATGATCTAAAGCGGGTTAAGTAGACTTCATATTATATCTCTTCGACAGCCTCCGTGGCGCAGTTGGTTAGACGCCTCCTGTGAAACGAGAGGCTGCAGGTTCGATCCCCGCACCGAAACAAATATTTGTGTGATCCACAGGTATTTGTTTCGGGTCTGGGTGTTTGTGAGAGCGAAAAGTCCCTCGTAGTTCCTGATACCACGACACAAGACTCGATCTTAGTGTGGGGTCAGAACTACGTATGAGACTGTTGGGTGTATTTATTTATTATTAATATCTTTGAAATTATTATGGAGAGCTCTCTTAAGTATACACGTTTCCTTACGATACTTTCGTTTACTGTTAAAGCGAGCATTAAACTAGCCGCCTCCGTGGCGCAGTTGGTTAAACGAGTGAGGCCCGGGTTCGATCCCCGCACCGAATCAAATATTTGTGTGATCCACAGGTATTTGTTTCGGGTCTGGGTGTTTGTGAGACCGAAAAGTCTCTCGTAGTTTCTGATACCCACGACACAAGACTCGATCTTAGTGTGGGGTCAGGACTATGTATGTGACTGTTGGGTGTATTTATTTGTTATTTATTTATTTAAGTCTTGGATTCATAAACAAACACCACAGCCAACGCGTAAAAGTTTTCTGTTTTTTATAAGCGAAATTCCTGTGGCGGATGTAAAAAGGAATTGTTTTGATTACAAAGTTGTTGTAAGTGTTTTTCTAAGAATGCTATGTTGGCGTTATTGAGCATACAATGTATGAGGATCTACTTTTAGTGTAGTATATCTAGGCCAGCTATGTGGCCTAACCCCTCTAAATCGTTCTCTCGATTGTAGAGGCCTATGCCCTGCAGTGGGAGGTATATGGGCTGATATTTGTATCAGCCTATATACTCGTACAAAGGAGGTCCCATGAAAAATTGGCCTAACTATGAAATAAAAATATTGACATAAAATAAATTTTATATTTTATCGTATGTACTACTTATAATAACGTACATATGACATCTTTGAATGGACATTTTTATATCTTTGTAAAACTTGAAAAACGTCTAAATCTGTATCTCAAAAATGACTGAAATCAGCCACCTGCAACTCTTCATTGCAAGAAAATATTGCTTCCCGTATACAGGTTAAATTTGGAGATAAATAAATAAAATACACCCAACAGTCACATACGTAGTCCTGACCCCACATTAAGACCATAATTGATTTTGTTTCGTGGGTATCAGAAGCTACGAGAGACTTTTCGGTCCCAAAAACACCCAGCCCCGAACAAATACTTGTGGGCTTTACAAATATTTGTGTCAGTGCGGGGATCGAACCCGCGGCCTCTCGTTTCACAACCGGCGTCTAACTGCGCCACGGAGGCTTTCAAAATAATAGGATAATAGAGGAGATAAATATTAATTGAATAGGAGAATGACGGAACTGTAAAGATTGTGGCGGAGACTATATTTTTACAGAGCCCAAGCTTCGCTACAATTTCTCTAATCTGCAAATGACGGTCACTCCAAACCCCTCCTCAATTCGAGCGATAGTTTCAGGAGTGAGCATTTCTTTTGGTTGACCATCCTGACCGATGTCTTCGATGGTTTCTCTCCCGAGGCGAAACTCCTTCAACCAATTTTTTACTGTGCTTTAATAGGTGGCAGACTCCTTATGCATATTAATTAATTTTTTTATTTGGGCAGGATAAAGGCCTTTTTAAACACAAAAATTATGACGCTTAGACACTCGATTATCGACGTTTATAAAAACACGCGATTCTTGTAGTTCAAACCACTGTTAAACTGAGTCTACACTTTTGATCAATATTTTTCAATCCAGCTAATAGGCGAGACGACAGTATCAAAAAATTAAAGATTTTATGTTTTTAAGGGAAAATACGTATTACAAGGATTTCAAATGATAATTCAGTTTTAATCTATACTTGGAGATTAATAAGATTTTAAATAAAATCAAAGTACAAAATATAGCAATCGGCCATTTTGACAAAAACGCTCTTCACAACGCATGATGTCACGCCTATGTAAACATGACGCATTCGCTGCGCATAGACCACAGATTTAGTAGTACACAATGACATGTTTACCTAGTAGTGACATCAAAGCGGACGCCATGACACCTACTAGCGTTTTTTGTGCACTATTGAAAAATTATTAGAAAAATGGCTTAAAACTGTGTTAAACCTTTGTTAATTCTTGAAATATAGATTTTTTCGTATATAATAAATGTGTGCCCATATTTTAGAATATAATTTGAAAATCATTCGTCTCGCCTATTCGGGCACTTTTATTCCTCATATTCTTGTACGCCGCAGAAACGTGGACACTGTGGGAAGTTGAGAAGAAGATTGACGCCCTAGAGATGTGGAGCTGGGGGAGAATGCTCGGAGTATCGTGGACTGCATTCTGTACCAACGAGTCTATACTTCGAGAACTCGGCATCAAGCAGCGTTGGTGGCCCTTTTTATCACATAGGGGAGGTGGCTATTGAGCTAGTTGTGGTCCAGGAAAAGGTTGAGAGAACCAGGCCACGGGGAAGATCGCCTACGAGGTGGACAGACCGGATAAAAGCGGTAGTAAATGGCGCATCATCACTAAATAAATGCACGAGTAAGGCTGCCCTCAGAAAAATCTGATGTGATGACCAAGACCATTCTGTCAAGAGTGATACCGAAGAAGAAGATACTTTTGACAGCGATGGGTATTAATTATGCATAAAGTATTCAATAGACGTACCATGCCATGCAACATAGCACTCATTGTTTTTTTTTTATTGCGTTTAATGGCGAGACGAACATGCCATTCGCCTTATGGTAAACGATATGATCGCTCAAGGACAGTAGCAAAATCAAACAACGCCATGAGTTACAAAGCAATGCTTGACATTCCACTGCACTCGCCATCCTGAGACATAAGATGTTAAGTCTCATTATATCCAGTAGTTACTCTGTCTACAATGTCCTTCAACCGGAACACAACAGTGAACTAACACTGCACTGAATTCACTGTGATGAAAATACATAATAAATAAGTAACGCAATTAGAAGCATTACTTCGACACTAAACATTTATATTTTAGTTAAATCCAGAAGCCTTAACACTAGGCTTGCCAGACGGCCGGGATTTCCGGGATTGTCCCGGAAATTTGCCTCTTGTCCCGTGTCCAGTAATTAGAGCTTATTCTCCCGGATTCTAAGAAAATACTATATTTTTAAACGGTTTTATTTAGCTCGACCCGTACGGTATTTATTAACAAAATAAAATAGGGACGATTATGCAAAGCTCTGACGGAGAAAAATTAATTGAAATGGCGAAATCGAGTGAAAAATATTTAAAATAATAATTTGTTTACTGTTTTATTTACATAACACCAGTTTTTTTGACGATAATTCGACTAATTTTTTACCAAAGATAAATTTAGTATGTTTTATCTTAAAATTTTAACTTGCGTTAATTACCTACTGACTTCCAAACACATACAGTATCTAATAAAAGTATGTATTTGAAAATAAATGGGTCTTTTCTTTTCTAATACAAATATGGATCCTATGAAAATAAAAAAATACACGAAATTTCCTTTTCCTAAGTTGAGGTCTCGGGATCGAGTCCCGGGTTGGGCAAAGTGAAATTGGATTTTTCTATTCATTATCAGCCCGGAGTCAGGAATTTGTGCCCGATATGGCAATAGGCTCGCCACCTATTGTGGGACGGAATATATACGGCAAAATATGGGTGTCCTGGTTACTTACTAAGACACCTCTGCCTACCCCTTTTGGGAAACAGGCGTGAGTTTATGTATGTATGTATATTTTCTACTATGGCCACGACCCGACATTGTTGTCCTAGAATTGTCCCGGATTTGATAAGTTACTATCTGGCAACCCTACTTAACACTCATATATTGCCCATAAAGCTAACTAATTAAAACAATTAAACAAATATAATAGAATAATACTCACCTCGCAAACGCAAGCGACCTGCTCCTGAGTGAACCCGAAGCTGGGCAGCGGGGCGTCCCGTGGGGGGCTGGCCTCCCGCTGCCCCCACTCAGGACCCCCCAGCATGTCCAGGTGTTCGTCCCCTGCCACTTTGACACCGCACTCGGACACTTGCACGAATGATTCCAAAATTTTGAAAAGTGTTTGAGTTCTTGTGATTTTTGTTTTGTAAACTTAATAAATGCTTTCTAATGTAGTTTCCTTGTTTTGTTTAAAGAAGCAGATTTCTCAAACAAATCACCTTCTAAAGTTCGTTTGTTTGTTTTTAAAGTTTTGTCAAGGTCCAGTCCTGCCTGGCTAGCAACCGATTGAGAACGAGTTTTTATTTACACACAGTTACGTTTTTAAATTTCTTTTTTAATTGTTCTTTTTTATCGCCACTTGTTGACTTTCCTCTTTTTTCTCATTTTATTTGGAGCACCGTCGTCACTGAATTCATCTGGAATAAAGAAAACAGCGTTAATAGATAATTAATTTAGTAAATAAGACTAATGAAATTGCAAATACGAGGCCTATTTTCAGCAGTGGACTTCTTGTGGCTAAATAGATAGATAGATATAATAAAATAGCACCAGAGAGCTAATAATTGTTTCTTCCAACAATACAGAAATCCACAGTTGAATACAGGCATTCCCCAAAGATTTTCATGACATGTTCGAGCAGACTGCATTCAGTAAAACAAACGATAGCGTGAGACTTCAATTTATGCATTGCTTTTGAAATCGATCAATTCTTTGACCTGTAATGATTTTTAGAAATTGTTCTATTCTTATATTCTATCTTGAAAATGCAACGTTAGTTAACTACATGGATTCGCTTCATCTAAATCAATGATGCGGTAAGGAATATTGTAAATGAATAATATTTTTTTTTTTTTTTTTTTTTTTTTAAACTGGCACGGCATAGTGACTGCATTGCACCTGATGGTAAGTGCTAATGCCGTCCAGATAGAGTATCGAATGGTATCAGACGGTAGTCTCATACCATTCGACACAATCATGCCGGCCCGCTGAGATGCCTCTTCACGCTACGGCGGAAGGACCCAGGATTATAGGAAGGAGGGAACACGTGCGGTGGCAAACCGTTCCACAGCTTGACTGTACGGCAAAAAAAAGAATTAGAGAACCTTTTGGTTCGCGCCGAAATGGATTGAACAGTCAAGCTATGGCTCCGCAAGCCAGCACGCGTGGTTCTGTTAAGGAAAGGAGAGGAAGGGATTAAATTGAACAATTCCTCAGAGCATTCGCCATGATACAGACGGTAGAACACGCTTAGAGAGGCGACATCCCTCCGTAACTGTAGCGACTCTAAGTTGCCCGTAATGTCTGCATCATTCACAATGCGGATGGCCCGCCGCTGCAATCCATCCAAGGCATCGAGCAAGTACTGGGCGGATCCATCCCAGAGGTGCGAACAGTATTCCATACCCGGCCGAACCTGCGCTTTATACAAGCGGTAGAGTTGACCGGGCGCGAAAAACCGACGCACCTTGTTCAGGACCCCAACCCTGCGGGAAGTGGCAGATATTACGCCCTCGATGTGATTCCTTGGATTAAGATCACAACGGATATCCACACCAAGGATACTCAGGTCATTCCGCATTGAGAGGGGAATACCCTGAAGAATGGGGAGGGGAGAGAACGGGGATTTTTTGCACGTGAACGCACACACCTGGGTTTTCCTGGCATTGAACTCAACCATATTCCTGGAGCCCCATGTAGAAATGAGATCCAAGGACCGATTGAGCTCAATGACAAGATCCTCGCGCCCACTCACAGTGTCGACCCGGCAACCTGGGGACCCATGGCAGTATCGCCCATGAACCGTGCTGTCATCTGCATAGCAATGAATGTTGCCAAGTGACAACATATCATTGATATGCAGAATAAACAGGGTGGGCGACAGCACCGAGCCCTGCGGAACTCCGGCATTTACCGACATGAGCGCCGAAGCGTGTCCGTCAACGACGACACGCATTCTACGCCCATGCAGAAAGCCAGAAATCCACGAACACAAGTTGTCGGGCAGACCGTATGCCGGAAGCTTGGATAGGAGACCTCGGTGCCAGACCCTATCAAACGCCTTGGCTATGTCGAGGCTCACAGCAAGAGCCTCGCCACGCCGGTCTATCGCCTCACCCCAGCGATGCAGGACAAACGCCAGAAGATCACCCGTTGATCGGTTGTGACGGAATCCGTACTGTCTGTCACTGATCAACGAGTGATCCTCCAGGTAGCGGACCAATTGAGCGTTTATGATCCGCTCCATGACCTTACACATCACTGAGGTGATAGCGATAGGGCGATAATTGGTAGGGTCTGACCGATCACCCTTTTTGGGGATCGGTTGCACATTGGCCTCCCTCCAAGATTCCGGCACAACACCTGTGCGGTAGGACACTCGGTAGAGGCGTGTCAGTGCAGGAGACAACTCCGCTGCGCAACTCCTTAAAACCACCGCCGGTATTCCATCCGGACCACTGGCTTTCCGCACATCGAGAGACCGTAGTTCACGCCGCACATCACACTGCCTGATGCGAATATCCGCCATTGAGGATCCGCAATCAGGCAGCACCGGCGGGGGCCGGGAACCACAGTCCTCGAGGCGGGAATTAGCCGCAAAGAGATTTGCCAGTAAGGCGGCTTTCTCTTGCGGCTTGTGGGCCAGCGAACCTTCCGGGTACCTCAGCGGTGGCAATGCTGGACGGCAGAAGTTAGACTGGACGGCCCTGGCCAAACTCCAATAAGCACGACTGCTAGTTGGGTGATTGGCCAACGCACGCCCAATCCTGCAAACGCGCTGGGCATCCGCTCTAACGTAGGCCTTCTTGCAGGCCTTGGCGGCTCGATTATAGGCTTCCTTGAGGGAACTGATATTAGGATCCTTGTTAGCGCGACCCCTGATCCAAGCGCGATACGCCGCCTGTTTGTCACCGACAGCATCGGCGCATGCCCGATTGAACCAGGAGCGTCCACGGCCCTTACTGGCGATCTCAGAGGAAGGAATATAATATTCCATTCCTAGTCTGATTTCGTCAGCAATAGCGTTGGCACTCGCAGAAGGATCTTTTCCCTCAAAGCAGCGCTGCCGCCAAGGGATAGATGCGAAATATTCCCGCATGCCATCCCAATCCGCCGACGAGTAATGCCAGACCCTTCGCTTAATCTGCACGGGACGTGGAGGAGAAGCGAACGGTACCGACGACCGAACCAGGCAGTGATCGGAAGTGCCCAGAGGAGCACTAACGGTCACACTATACCCGGCCGGGTGACTCGCCAGCAGAAGGTCCAGCAGAGAAGGCGCATGACTCGCCACATCCGGGATCCTAGTGGGCTGGTTCACCAGTTGTGACAAGTCATGTGTCAGAGCGAATGCATGGGCAGCTCTGCCAGCATGATCGGTCTTGGAGGAGCCCAACCACAACTCATGATGTGCATTAAAATCCCCCAAGACCACCATTTCCGCTGACGGGAACTGCACCTGCGCGTCATCTGCCGCCTGGCTAAGGTACCTGAACAGCCGAGTCGTCTCATCGTCCCCGTTGTGTGACCTGTAGAGGCACACGTAGATGCGGCTCAGAGAACCAAGATCCACGTGCACCCACAGTGCGGAGAAGGAGGGGTCCTCCATGCAGCGCAGACGGCGACAGCAGACGTCCGACCGAACATACAAGCATACCCCGGCTTTTGGCTTAAAGTTTCCTTCAAGCGAATAACCGGGGTACATCAGGTAAGAATTGTCGGCCGGACAACGAATCTGCGTCTCCGTCAAGAAGAGCAAAGCAGGCCGGGCCGTCTCAAGAAGGTGGTGGACGGCATTAATGTTTGTATGGAGTCCGCGGATGTTGGCGAACTCCATAGTGAACGCGGTGGTGGGGTTATACACCGCTGAAGGACCTGCTTTCTTTTTGTGCACTGTCATGAAGGTAAGGGTTGGGTTCGGTGAAGAGGCATCGAGGAGCCTGTATCAGGGCACTAAGAAGGCCGAACGGGTACAGGGACAAGGGAGTTGGCAGGAGGAGAATTGATCCGCCGGACGGAAGGGCCCCCGTACCCTCCCGGGATGGGCCGCCGGGACCCCACATCCGGTCACCAACCGGCACGACGGACCCACCCAAGATTATGCGCGGCATGGTGAGGCAGCCTCTCGTAGTGGTTAGCTACGATTGGGCCCCTGTACTGTACCGCGGGCGGCCAGCGGACAACCGTTTCTACGGGTCTCCCTGGCCGGCGGGTCAACACTCCTCCCACCGACAGCGTACCGCAAATACCCACACGGCACTACCTCATACCCAGATACAGGCCCCTCGAGAAACCGGGGGAAAACGGGCTGATCCCGGAACGCGACCCCCTTGCGGGGATCACTATGGCGGTCTTTACGCCGCGTTAACGGTGGTCGCTTCCCGGGCGGATGCAGGCATCCTACCACCACGAACTGTGTCACTCATTTGGCACTACCCAGGGGTTACGTGTAGGGAAACTAGAGTCAAAGCCTACGGACGCGAGTGACGTTAACCCCCAATATGTTTCTATATCGTCAACGATCGGTATTCATCACATCACATCGTGGGTCGGAACATACAAGGCGAAATATGGGTGTTCTGGCGGCGCCTCTGCCTACCCTTTCTTTCATAATGGCGTAAGTTTATGTATGTCTGCTTAATTACGTCTTCACAATTGCATCCACGGCCATCATTCCCTAACTTTTCAATCATTGCTGCTTTAACGTGACTAACTCATGACGAATACATAGCAAATATCGCTTAGTCAGGTAAATAACTGTTACAGGCCTTGACTCGGCGTATGTGGGTTGCAATACCGATGACTCTTACATATTTGTAATGTGAGAAATCAAGTGCTATTGGTTGGTAATTTGATTTTTTGATACTTCCGTAATCATTTTTTTGCGGTAAACGAGCAAACATGCCTCCTGATGGTAAGTGATCACTGCGTGAACATCCATTTTTTACTCAAGGAGTTTTTACAAAATATTCTGTGTTGTTGGAACGAAGTTCCTTATCGCGCGTTGCGAAAGGGGGCTAGACGGAAAAAAATTAAGACCAAAAGTTGTACCGACACTTTTATTCCACGTTTGAGTTTGACATTCTAAATTTAAAAATTTTGGAACTTATTATGTAATACCATTGGTTTTCAAAAGTGGTGGAGCCACGTTATCGTCATGATTCAGAATGAATGGGCACACTCTCCGACGGCTTTGCTGTAGCGTTTCGTTCGGTGAATGAGATTGCCAGATGCCTAACACTCCATCGCTCTTCCCATCCATTGTCCTTCCCTCTCCTCTGCCAATTTGATGGTCCAGCATCACATCCATGATCCAAGCGTAGTGGATGTTCATGGGTGATAGTAATTACTTACCATCAGGCTATACCGACCATGTGCAATAAAAAAAACCAGTGGTTTCAAAATGTGTTTAAGCAACAACTCATTATTGTTTCATTTTCCTTTGTTATATTTTTTTAGATAATTAAAATGAGAACAATGTATTGATTAATGTCACACTTGATCGGATTATTCCAGCTGTTTTGAGCAACAATCAATTCTTTTATTTCTAGGCTTTCCCTATCCCTATTATTCCAATATATCCAAAGTCTTACAACCGTATTCATAGACAGTTTTAAAACATATTTTAGTTATCGAATGTTTTGTCTTCTCCGCTCAAACTGAATTCAAAAGTCGTTTAAAAGGGACAAAGCATTCAAAAATAAAATAGGTTTTAAGACTGTCTCCGATTAAGGCCTGTAGAATTTCACATAAGATTCCTAACTATTCCGGGCGTTTATGGATGGTAGAGCTCACCGTTTATCGAGTGGATTGCCTGCTCTTTTATTGTTTTTAGAATTTAAATGTTAATTTACTTCGACACTGTCTTTTGATTCTGCAATTATCACAGCATATTTTAGTTTCTAATACATTGCATGCTGTATACGTAAACGTAAAGCAAATATAAAAAATGCCAAGGGTGTAGTAGAGGCACCATCAACAATGCCGCCAAAACAAAATGAGTTCAGGCTAACTAGCGCATAGTAGTTATTCCCTATTTTACTCTATGCATACCTATTAATATCTTTAAAAGTGATATCTTGTTTTGGGAATATAACACAGTTTATCCTGTAAGTATGTGATAAATGATGATTTGTCAACAAGCCAACATTTACAAAGTCTCATTTGTAAACAAAAAATTAAAAAGCCTTTTTCTTAAACCTAAAAAATACAAATCAAAACACTTCAGCGCGTTATCCTCAGATTTTAAAAAAACAATCACAGATTATAATCGAAACTGTCATTGTGGCACAGATTAAAAAATCGATGATAAATTAAATCGAATAAGGAATCGGGCACAAATCTACTAAAGGGCTCGCGACCATTAATTCACAATAATTTTATCACCGAAAAAAATACCGTCACGCACTTTGAGGTACGATTGAGATTCAGTGAGGAGACAACGGGAGATTTACTGTACGCTGTCATACGCTTACACTGGCGTTTGAAAACGTCAAACGCTTAGTTGTGCGTTTTTTGAGATATCATCTGTATAGGTCGGAAAAACGTGTAAGCAGCTCTCCTATTGGTATATGCTCACTATCCGTCGCAAGACTATAAGCTCTAAAATATGAATTAAACCTATAAATATAAATGTAAGAAAAATAGACGGAATTAAACTTTGTGAAAACTTCTTAAGCGGAGGCCATGTAACACTCAAAAGTGGACAGAATAATAAATCTAGTTTTCAGCTGGATGAAACCAGATTTCAACAGGTTGCTGTCGAAAGATTTGTAGAGGTCTATGTTCAGCGGTTGACTTCCTGACTAAATATGGTAATTATTATAAAATATTGCAAAGGGGTTCCAAGACTCTTAGGTATGAAGTATTAACCAAGCGTAACACCAAAGATTTTAGTAACTTCGTGTGGTTTGACAGGTCGTCTGGGGTGAGACAGTAAATCAAATCCTTTCTTTCTTCAAAAAGCATGCTTTTTATATGGAATACGTCCTGATATATCAGCTTCAAGGAAATTTCGTTTGATTTAATTGGTAACTATTTTAATTGCTTAAGTTCGCTTATTGGTCCAGAGTGAGACTAATATTGGACTTATTTCACACTTACACGGAATCGGCGCAAAATAATGTGACACAATTCCTCTTGCTTTGGCTTGGAATTTACGATCAGCTGTTTTTATCGTCAAGTTTATTAGAAAATTAGGACTAGACTTGAGAGCCAGGCAAATCATGTCTTTATATTTAAAATACACAAATGCATTATCAGACCTGGAACAGGACCTAACAATCGATACACGTTTGATGTTGCTACTACACGAACGCGGCTTCAAAACAACGCTAATACGAAACAAAAATCTAAAACAATCAAAAACGCGCCATACATTTCAAGTGACAAAGCCTGAAATTTCTCACATACGTACAATATTCGCGTCCTTTTTTCTCACTATCGTACAGTATAGGTGTGAGTGGGACCGAGGAGGGTCGCGCGGGGCACAATGTTAAATGTTTGGTTGTTTTTAAGTAATTTTTATCATCGACACGATCGCGAGGGAGGGCGCGCTGATGTATGGAGTTGACGGGACGCCAGTGATGCGCTTTGTCGATGCTTTATTGGTGAAGAATTTCATCGATATTGTCAACTTTAATTTTGATGTAGAAAATTACTTGAGTTAGTTTGTTGTCTAGTAAAATTGAGAATATTTTTGTCGATATAATATTCATCTCTCATTTTTATAAAAGAAAATTATGATGGACAGAAGACGTCCGCACCAATGTATTTTCAACCAAAGTCTATTGATGGTTGTCTCATACAAAACATTTAGGTTAAAAGAAATAACAAGACAAATAGTTTATAAGTCACTACATCAATTGCACTTGACAAAAATAAACAATACATGGTTGAATGGAAAGATCTTATCTGCTGACCATAGATATCAGAAAATTTAATAATAATTTTCCTACCATCATTCACCTTAAAGTCCAAAATTTTTCCCAAACCACGACGTCAATGAAATCTAAAAGAATCGACTAAATATTTCCCACTATTTTTAGCCCGGCCCAGTTCGCTCGTTTATTTATTGTTGTATTACAAAAAAACGCGCTGAAAGTTTAAAATAAAATCGAAGCAAGACAAATCGTTGTTTATAAACAAACTACTAGAACCCGGATGAAAAGCAACTATAGTTGAAGCTTATATCTAGACTTGATTTTTACGTCAAGACATTAATTTATGAATACTTCCTGCTGCTAAACACGGTACTCCTTTACAATTTCCTTAACAGGAGTTAGGCTGTAGACGTTGTTCTTTTATAAATGCCTTAACAGAATAGCCTAGTTGCCAGTGGATTATTAAATCAGAGATCGGAGGTTCCAGATATTAAGGCACACACCTATGACTTTAAAAAGTTCCATGTGTAATAGTTTAACGGTGAACTTGTAACTTAACCGGTGATGGAATACATCGTGAAAACTGCAAACCCGAGGAGTCTCTGAGAGAAATTCAAAGATATATGAAATACACCAACAAAACAATCATTAAACGCTACCCTACGTAGACGTAAATAGTGCGTAAAGTGTCTATTAGTTGGATAATTTTGTTATTGTAAAAATATTTTATTTCATTGTGAGCAAACCTGCATACTAAGATTTGTAAGAATTTCTATGGTATGTAATGTCCGCCAATACGCACTAGGCCAGCGTGGAGGACTATATGGCCTTACCTCTCTCAATCGTACTCTCGATTGTGGAGAAGAACGTGCCCTAAAGGACGTATATGGGCTAACACATATACAAATTTTATGAAGTCGCTGAATTCACGCTAATTCAAGTCGCGGCGAAAATCCTTTGGAAGGCCTATTCATCACTAGACTGTTTAGCTAAGGATGATAATTGTTTTGAAAAATGGCTGGAAAATACCGGCCAAACGAGAGCAATCCCACGTGAATCATTACAGAGGCGTAATAGTTAGCGACAGATCTCCTGGACTGCCGCCAAGCCGCGCGCATTGTGAACAACTTAACCTCATTTCATTCAATTACTTTATATTTAGATTGGCTCTTAATCGCCGCATATATGTGCGATCTTATAAATCAGCACCGGAAGCTTGGAAGCACTATTAGGAATGGTATTGCTAATAAGTGCTTCTTTCTACATTTTTATAGTTTCCTGCAAACGATGGTGAAGTTATTGATTGATTGATTGATTGATACCAATGAATATCTAAAATATTTGGATATAAGTGTTGCTGGTCTCACAATTTCGGAGAAAAAAGGAAGGTAGGAAAGAGGTATATTGGGCTTCCGGCAACCTCTTTCAATCAAAACACAGCAACTATGCCATTACTTCATGTTTTCTGTTAGGACATGTATATGCTCACTTTTGTATCTCCGTAGGAATAAGCAGTGATCCTAATAATGCCATTTACAGTTAGGTACAGAACTTATTTCCTTCCGTAACAAAAAAGATTTGATTTTCAATGAATGGCGAGAGCATGTCGTTCGCCTGATGGTAAGCGATACGACAGCTCATGGACAGTAGTAAAACCAAACAACACCATGATTTACAAAGCAATGCTTGGCATACCATTGAAAAAACCTGACTAAATATTAGGCAAAAATTCTATTTCCGTCACATTAATATCTAATTTTTCACACTATGAACATCTTGGCCTAAAGACCAAAGGACAGAACAAACCACGGACCTCGTACATCAAAGCCATCAGTCAGGTTTATTCTCAGTCTGCAAACTCAATTATAATAAAAATATTAAACCCAGTAAAATATTAAATAATAATCGAAATGTTTAACACGATCGATTGGCGGATAATTTTATGCTTCAACATACGAGGCTCATTTGCTTAAAAACGCACTTACGTCCAGACAAGGCATTTGACTGATAATTAATATTCCGCCTTTCTCTCCGCATTATTATATTTTCTAATTAGTGTTTTTGCTATGGTTTTGTCTGTGGCGAATTATTTTTTATGTTTTAATTGAAGTGTTCTGTTGTTTTGTTATTTGTGGCTGAGGTTTATGAATAAATATTTTATATATCGATAAAGTTTGTAGAGAATATTCTTAATTTAAGTAGTCTGAATTTTAAATATTAAAATATATTAGATATAAAATAAAATATTTAGTACAAAATCTTATTATGTTGTGGATGTTTGTTAATAATGTCATTTTTTTATTTCTCGCAACATTTAAATCTGTAATAAATTAACCCATTAATTTTCAAAATATTGAATATTCAGATATCATAGATAAATATATAATTATTAACTAATCATTACTACATGTAGAAATAATCTCATTTTGAATCACCTCGCCAGACTAAACTTACATTATTTAACATATTAAGACTAATTAAACTAATGCTATAACTCAAACACGAGTATCCCATAAATTTTTATTATCAATTAATAATATTTCCACTTTAATCACATCCGCAAACAAAGATAAAATCTATCGATTATACCGCTATCGATACTCGCGGCACATCACTATTACCCCACGTGGCGTCGCGATCCTTATCGCCCAACACCAGCTGTAAAACACAAGATTTATCGACAATTTACTACTACACGAGGGCTGAACAAATCACTACACTATTAGCGGTTACCTCCGCGCCCTTACGATAAACATTTCGAAAAACTCACTTCATTTGTAAAAATATTTGAATTTGCTAAGATAAATTAATGGTGGTGGCTCGTATATACAACGCTGAGGTCTCGAGGTCGAATTCCGGGTCGGGAAAGTGATATTGGTTTTTTCTATTCATTACCAGCCCGGAGTCAGGAATTTGTGCCCCATGATATGGCAATAGGCTCCCCATCACATCGTGGGACGGAACACACAAGGCGAAACGTGGGTGTCCTGGTAGCACCTCTGCATATACCTTCTGGGAAAATGGCGTGAGTTTATGTAAGCAATCTGCTTGGATTACTGGATTATAAGTAATGGGTTGTTTGAAAGCGTTGGGTTTGCGATATTTAAGGTAAATTTTCATGAAGACCAATGCATAATATAATCTTTTGGGTGAGTAGAAGTTGTGAGACTGAAAATCGTCTCGTAATTCATATTCTTCTTGTGAACCACACGTAACTAATACCTCGAGTCTGGGTGTTTGTGAGAGCGAAAAGTCTCTCGTAGTTTCTGATACCCACGACACAAGACTCGTTCTAATGTGGGTTCAGGACTATGTATGTAACTGTTGGGTGTATTTATTTGTTTTTGATATCTACGACTCAAGACACATTAATAATTGATATTGAGAATTAAAACCACAAATGTCAGTTTCTGATTGGTATAATATGAAAATATCTAAAACTGAAACTTCCTCGCAATTTCTGATATAAAATCGGTGGTAGGAAAAAAGACAATCTTAAATATCAATAATCGAAAAATATTGTAAAGTAATTGTATAAATAGCAATCAAATGAAAATGAATATCCTCAGGAGCTCTTTTTGCTTTGCTCTCTCATTTTTTTTTTGTACACCTAACGTCGTTTTTGACAGCCTCCGTGGCGCAGTTGGTTAGACGCCAATAAAAATAAAACGCAAATAAAACCCAACAGTCACATACATAGTCCTGACCTCACACTAAGATCGAGTCTTGTGTCGTGGGTGTCAGAAACTACGAGAGACTTTTCGGTCTCACAAACCCAGACCCGAAACAAATACCTGTGGATCACACAAACATTTGTCTCAGTGGGGGATCGAACCCGCGACCTCTCGTTTCACAACCGGCGTCTAACTAACTGCGCCACGGAGGCTGTCATATATAAATTGGAGTACCGATACAGGAATCGAACCGGGTATCATGGTATCCAATTAAACCACCATAGACCTACGAGACGAATTTTCTACCTCATTAAAAATTTAATTTTATACTTATATCGATTTCGTCACCGTAACAAGATAAAGATCTTTGGTATCCCGACAATCTGTGTTATTAAACGTTGACTACAATAAATTATAATAATGTCGTACCTATTTCTGTGTTTATATTCGCATAATTAATAAAGGAATTGAGTTGTAAATGCGTTTATTATGCAGAACTCTCGTCAATCGAGTATTGTTTATGATAATTTAAGCGGAATTTTTATACAGATTTATTTATCCTAAATCAAATGTTATAAACGTGTATCAAAGAAAGGAAAAACGGCATTTTTTGTATGGCGTATACAGTAACGGCCTGTTAGCGAATGTTTTGTTTTCTTCGCTCAAACTGAATTCTAAAGTCGTTCGAAAGGGACAAAAGAATTGCCAACTAAAATAAGTTTTACGAGTAATTATGAGTGATGTTTCATGTTTTAAATGTTCTTTGATAAATAGAAAACGTTGTTCTACTATTTGTGCGCTTTCAACACAATTGATCGGATTTACGAAATGCTTTCTCAGTGTTTAATATATTACGATACCAGGGTACACAATACCTTAAAATAAGTAATTAAAGTAATTTCCAGTAATAATTTAATTTCATGCCACAAGAAAAAAACACTTCATGTCATATATTTCCCATCGCTAAGCACGCGAAAGAGAGCGGTTTAAATTGACTACGTTGGCCTAAAGCGGTTTGGTGTGCTTACATTCCTTTGAAATATGAATATATCATATAGGTTAGGTTCATATTAAGTATAACAGCTCACATATGACATAATAGGTCCCATTTAAATGTAATAATGATTTGATCCGTGGTCATTTTTCGCCGCTTACGTTACCGACAATTAACTACGAATACAATCCGAAACGGTGAAGGAAAACATCGTGAGGAAACCTGCATACCGTAGCGATTTTAAAGAATTTATGTGAAAGAGAAAAAAATAGTTGGCAGAAAAGTCTGCCAAACCGCACTAGGCCAGCGTGGTGGACTATATGGCCTAACCACTCTCAATCGATTCTCTCGATTGTAGAGTAAGCCCGTGCCCTGCACTGGGACGTAGATGGGCTGATACAGACAATCCGAAAAGTCAGCGATGTATGCCTCGGATTTGAACCTCAAACCTCTTATTTGTAAGTCCACCAATTGGTTATCAGACGACATGAAGCTATCTACAAGTCTCTTACATCTAATTGCATAACAAACTCTAACTTCAAGTACATAATTAAGTAAATCTTTCTAATAATATCACTAATTGGGATCAAAACATTTCTTTCCATAAATAGGCAGTTAATTTTTTTAATAGTCAACGACCGTATTAACTGGCATCACAAAATTCCAAAGAACTATGGTCAGTGTAAATATTATTAATTTTAATGTGAAATTTTACATGGCTATCAATTAACCGAACGGTCTTGGACCATATCAAATAGGCCTAACGCTCTGATACAATCGTCCGGTAATAAAATGCTACTTTTATGGTCTCAGGCCTACGGGGGGTTAATTAATGACCATATGAGGCAGTATTACAACAAAAATTACGTCCGTGTCACACGATAAACAATGAATTGTAAGGAACATGTGTTTTTCGGGGATAATATTATTGAATTTAATTAATTGGGCAATAAAATGCTTTGGTTTGTTGGGCTTCGTGTTTTTATGTTGGCAACCCTTTTTTGGTCCTTTTTTTGTTTTTGCTGTGAAGGATTCAAGTAATGTCATTTCATTAATGTTTTTGTTTAACCTACAAATGCCATGTCCGAATTAAGTATGGACTGTTTTATAATTGCAATTTAGTTATTATATGGAGAAGCCTACTAATATTACTTTATAATAAATACTTATTGACTGCTTAAATTGAAAATGATTGATTTAGAAACTGTATAAATGATGATTACTTTCCAACATGAATAGTTAAATCAAATCTGATTATTTATTTACAACCACTTCATATTTAATTCCACAAGGATGCATATAATAGCAGACTTAGTGCCATAGATACTCTAATTTCATTCAACGAGCTTTCGGTATATCGGCCTTAGTCATAGACAGTTTTAAAACCTATATTAGTAATCGAATGTTTTGTTCTTTTCGAACGACTTTTGAATTCAGTTTGAACGAAAAAGACAAAACAATCGATAACTAAAAGAGGTCTTAAAACTGTGTATGAATAAAGCTATATGTATTTGGCCACAGTACGTCCACTCCTGAATATAGGCTTCCCCCAGGGGTTTCTACAGAGGCCTAAGCGGCCTGCAACCAGCGACCTCCTATAACATTTCACCTTGCAAGCTACAATGTTTGACTAGTCGCATTTTCTTATATGTTAAACGATTACAGCTGGCTTCTCTGTAAAAGTCTTTATCCGAGGTTATTTACCTCTTTAGTTAATTTTTTGGTCACCCGCTTCGTTACGGAGGGAAGTAGACAATAATATTTCCTACTCCTATTAATTTAACTTTATGATTGATTTCGTTGCGGGTTAAAGACAAGTTAGACATTCCCGGAGACTCGCTGAGCTTCAATGCTCAGTGTCATTAAAATGCGTGCTGTTGATCCTGGCTTACAGGAGTTGCAGTGGCGGGTGTGAGGGTGGGACAGTCTCCATATCAAACGTTTCATGGGTTACAAGCAATATTATTTTTCAGCTACGATGCAGAATAATTTGGCTTAATCGTTTATGACTGGTTATTCGTCTGATATACGCTTTCTCAGAGGTAGTCTTTTTAGTCTATCACGCTGGCCTAATGCGGTTGGTAAAGTTCATATTTGTGAACGTTGTTTTCCTTTTTCGCTAAAGCATTACATACTAGGCGTCCAGAAATATATATATGTAATAATGTCATTAATTTTGTCGCTTTACTAACGATTTAAAAAAAAACAAAAACATATTGACAATCTTCCAATAATCCCGAGTTCTTAGATAGATAAACATGCAATTAAGCCGGCCGACATAATTGTGTCAATTAGCTCGAGATAATTGTCGGTCGCCAATCAACACCAACTGATCTGCACTGCGCCTACAATCAGATGCGTTGTAATTAATTTACCGAGCCAGGATGCCAAAAACAAAATATGTTAAAGTACATTTTTTTTATTAAAGTAGAAAGTAGAGTTATACTTTGCGTGAAGGCGGAATGGACTACAGTATGAATGGATTAGCTTGAAGTCCCTCAGACAGGTGATTAGACGCTAGCTGTGTAATGGTTCGATCTCTTCACCGAGACAAATGCTTGTGCGATCCACGAGTATTTGTTTCGGGTCTGGGTGTTTCTGAGACCGTAGTCTCTCGTGGTTTCTGATAAACGACACAAGACTTACCTAGGTGTGGAGTAGAAACTAGGAACTATGTATGTGGCTGTTAGATAAATTTATTTGTGAAAGATCGCTGGCATAAAATGAATACGAAAAGCTGAAGACAGTGGGAAGAAGCTTATTTTCCAGGGGGCCAATGTACAACATTGCAGGCAGATGATGATAATGACCAAGGAGGTGCCAATGTCGCACATAATACCAATGTGAAACGACGGCTTTGCCGTCGTGTTTCGTTCGGTGATATTACCAGACCCAGAAAACACTGGGGCCTCAGTACGTTACTAATATATTTATTTATATGTGAGATAATAAAATAAATGATTACGAAAATTTAATGCGTATACATGATCATAATATTTTTTTATTGAATAAATTATACATTTGTCACTCTGGAACATACAGTTATAGAAATTGCTTGTTGTATCAGCCCATATACGTCCCACTGCTGGGAACGAGCCTACTCTACAATCGAAAGAATCGATTGAGAGTGGTTAGGCCATATAGTCCACCACGCTGGCCTAGTGCGGGTTGGCGGACTTACAAACTGTAGATTTTTTTTTAAGTCGCTACGGCATGCAGGTTTCCTCACGATGTTTTCCTTCACCGTAATAGTGCGTGGTGATTGACTATCAATACACACATGACTCCGAAAAGTCAGAGGTGTGCCCTGGGATTTGAACTGTTACCAACAGGCCACCACACACTTTTCTTTTTTTGAAATTGCTTAAGATAACCTAATTATAACTCGTTATTATTGGTATTATTGGCAAGTTTAATGGAAATCTCAACTATTAAAAAAATCATAAGTTTTATGTCATCATTTCATATCACTGAAAATCCATGAAGGACCTTGTTATTATTATGATAATTAAATATGGTATTTGTACAAAAAAGTTAATATATCATTATAGAATTTCTTTTGATATATTTTACTTTAATTTTACCATAAATGTAAAATAAATTATGGCTTATCCTGCGACTATCGGTTCTACATTAGAAGAGCCCCTAAGACGAGAATTCTAGGTATATTTTTTACTGGCATAAACAATTTTTTTGTTCCTAACACAACAAAACTATTGTAAATTGTAATAATTTTATTATTTATAAAAAATATTTTAATTCTAGTTCCATGCTTGTTTTTTTTCGACATTCTTAGTTATTTTTTAATATTATGCTGCCTGAGGAACTAAATCATACCACCTTTGACATAAAGATTTTAATTTCTACTGCACTGCACATACACTTCGACATTAAACAAACAGCCAGCCGACGGACCGCAGCGAGCTCGAAAATAAGGAAGGCATCCCGTGCCATACTCACACTCGTGTGAACTGCTAAATTAAGATCCGTCTCACACCAACAACTTTAACAAGCTAAATGCTAAAAATAAAATCCTCACCAGTGACGAAACACAACCTATTTACGATCCACGCCGAGATATCTTTTAACGTTCATTCAAAAATTCCAAATGGCGTCACTAAAAACTTCCAATAAACAAACACACACTGGCCGTACGCAGCTAACTGTTCGAAAAACCGATATTTTTTTAAATGCCGTTCCGTTTCACAAAACGCGTGCGCGCAAACCAAAAGCGAAAATGGAACTAGTTTGACTCGAACTTCCGTTCCGCTTTCTGATTGGTTGTGCTGAATTAAAGAGGTCGTATCGGCCAATGGCGGGGTCCGGTGGTGTTGGCGGGCTACGCCTCCCATTGGTTGCCGTGTAGATTCGCCATTTTTCAGATTTTGAAACAATTGGGATTGTTGTGTAGGTAGGCGGATTGTTGACGGAGACCGGTTAACGATTTCTGAAAATTTTGTACTGAGATATTTTTGCCGCGCTCCACAAAGCCCGCAATTGGCCAACAGCTGACATGATTAAATCATTCAAATAGAGAACGATGATGTAATTCAGAGAAATTAGGTGCTGTTTTATATTTATTTTGAAATTGTAATTGACATGACCGTTGTGTTGTAGTTGTGATCAAAGAAGGTTCATTCTCCTGTTATTTTTTCTGTACCTGACAGGCAGCATCATCTATTAGATTTCTATTTTTTAACCATCATTTACCATTCACAATACGAAATATTAATCCCTTATACTCTACGTAAAGGACCAAACACCACGTCTCTACCATTTCTCTTTCTTAAAATAAATGATGTTATAGAACTCTGTGTATTATAAAACCGAAAAGTAGAGTCCAATTGAAGCCATGGTTGGTTTTTTAATTTAATTCACTCTGGCCATAGTATTGGTAGGTAAATTATATGAAATATTGATAATATTGGAAAAGTTTTTTATCAATAACAGTTTAAACTTTGGTTGAGGCTAGAACACATTCAGAATTATATCTAATGTTTGCGTATTTTCATAAGGTTGGTAAGCCGTCGGATGCGGTTGGAGTCATGAAACAGTTAAAAGTATTTTTTTGGAAAGAGTTTTCTAAGCAGTGGTTGTTGAAGCTGATAATAATAGATACATTATTTTATACAAACTTTAACTTAGTTTATCTTGTAATGATGTAATAAGAATGTGGAGTCGGAAAATTAATACGTGTATTGTAAAAAATATTTTGTATGAAGGTAATAGACACTGATTTTTATATCAAAAACTAAATTACTTCATGAATGATCCCATTCAATTAACGAACTAATTAATATATTAATACTAATAATAAAATAAAATCAATTTTTGATTCATTGCAGTAGAGTAACTACATCTGCTCCACTAAAATGAACCAAAAAAATATTTTATTTTTTCATAAAAGTTTTGAGTCGATAAAAATTATTCGTTCTGAATATTTTATAATGACAAAATTATATCTATTGTGCTCTCAAAAGTGATTAAAAATGCACTTACATTAAGATTACTTTATAACCCTGTTGATTTCATCAATATCTTTCTATATTAACAAAATACACCAAATTAACGTTGTAAACACAATAAACCAAGCAAAGCCCAGGCCATCGGTTAGTCAATAAACAAGCGCTAAGTTATCTGATTGGTTTGAGTCGCCGAGCCACATGTGGACTTGTAATGAACTCCAGCCACATTACACGATACCATGTTCCGAAAGTTTTAATCGGAGAGGTTAATTATTTTTAACACGCTTCTGACTTTTCGAAAATGTATAGTGGTATTGAAATAAAACTATTTTTTACGGATTTTATCGCGATTTGTTTTAATTTTTACATTTTTTAACTTCCCGACGTTTCGATTGCTTTACAGCTTTCATGGTCCGCTCCGTGACGGAAGTTAAAAAATGTAAAAATTTAAACAAATCGCGATAAAATCCGTAAAAATAGTTTTATTTCAATGTGTAACATTCGCGTAAATCTAAAAAACCATTATGTATTGTGGTATTCGACTGCCTCGGTGGCGTAGTTGTTCCACGGTACGGTTACAAAGCTGAGGTCTCAGGTTCGAATCGCGGGTCCAGTAAAGTGATACTGGATTTTTCTATTCATTATTCGGAGTCAGGAATATGTTTCCGATATGGCGATAGGCCCGAATGTGGGTGTCTTGGTGGCGCCTTTGCCTACCCTTTGTGGGATAAAAGGCGTGAGTTTATATATGTAGTATACATGAATTGTGGAAGGGATGGAGGAATAAGTGGAGAGGATATCTAATATTAATCTGGCTGATATGGGTACGTCCCACTGCAGGCCGCGGACCTCCTCTCCAACAGACGATTCAATGTAGAGTTATAAGACCATAGAAATGAGGAGTAGAAGGATAAAATTGTGGATCCTTCCGTAATGTCACTCACTTAATTAAACCCAAATAGCTATTTCTTCATGCCAGTTTTATATGAGACAAATTAAACCGGTCGATGCGAACAATAGATAATATAATCCACCGTATTAAAGCTTTATTATTCTATCTATAAAATCACTGCATTGAACGCGGTGGCAAATAGCGGAGCATGAAAGACAGACGGTTATTTCATATTTTCACAGCCTGCATAACGCAGATACTTAGACGCCGGCTGGGAAAAGTGAGGCTGCGGGTTCGAGATCACCGAGACATATTATTGTGTAATCCACAGTTATTTGTTTCGAGTCTAGGTGTTTGTGGAACCGAAAATTCTCTCGTAATTTCTGATACCCACAACACAAGACACGATCTTAATGTGGGATCGGGATTATAAATGTGACAGTTGGGTGTATTTATTTATTTTATTTCTTGCTATAAAACACCACTTTACCGCCACGTTATATAGCTTTTTGATGGCTCTGTTAAACTTCATTGGATTTTAGGAAGGAAATAGCATGGTGGTCCAGTTAAGATAGCAACTGGCAACTAGTTTAGGTTCCTGCCGGGGTGGCCGACTCGCGAAATTGTGGTTCCTTTCCTTATAGCTTCCACCGTTCTACAGCATTTAAACAAACAACTAGTTTTTTTTATTAGTAAACAACACGTTAATCTTATTCTCCTTCTCTTATCCTTTATTAATGGGGATGGTAGGTACCGTGGACGATACAAACTACAAGTTAATTTTCAGCCTCGCTAAAGACTGATTCGGCTTATCATTTTGCGACCCGTTTCCTGCTTAATACATATCCTTTAGGGGCAAAGCTTTTAGTATACCACACTGGCCTAGTGCGATGGATACACTTCACATACCTTCAAAATTGTTATAGAGAATTCTCACCTATTTAGGTTTCTCCGAGATGGTTTCTTTTTACTGTTGAACTAAACAATAAGCTATCAACATATTACGCAGTACCGCAAAATTTCGTGTCGTATACGCTATACAAAAAATATCAAGCCCCCTTTAAATATCTCAAGAAAAACCAACCGTGTAGAGCTGTATAAAAAACAAACACTATTATCTGAGGCGGGGCCGCTAGTTTGCTCATTTTCGGTTCTATTCATCACCATGAAAGGATCTTTAAAAAAAACAAACTCTACAAAATTCGAAATTTAAACTCTATGCGTAGCAAATAAGGTTGGCAGGCGCGTAAAGTTAAGTTGGTAGTCCTGAATACGATCATTATACGCATATTTGGCGCGCTTTGTTCGTTCCTTTTGTGGACCCGCGCTTTTGTTATTTGACGTTTAGTGGCAGACATCTTGTTTTCGAATGTCACACTGGGTGACAGTTTCGGGGTTCCGGATGTTGAGAATTAATTTTTAATTGGCTTAATAGTTGTGACTTGCTGTTTTTAACGGAAGGGCTATATAAATATGATAAATGCATTGGTTTTGTGTTATGACTATCCACTTTACTTACAACTCACTTATTTCATAACTATTTTATAAAGACTTAATAATATTTTTAGCATATAACGTAATTTTAACCAGGAATTTATATAAAGTACCTAATAAAATTGTGGTTGAGAGCTGCTGCTGGTACAGACATCATCCAACTAATTCTGTAGAAATGTTTAAGAGAAGCTGGTCAAACACAGCCTGCAGCGTTTCATACAGGATTTCAAGAAATAGCGTTATATCAGTGCGTGAAATTTATTCGCCTCTTGTTAATTAATGCACTAGCTAAAGAGCCCTGTACATACTTGCCATAACATGTACTATCACTTTAAAAACAAAAACCGGCTCAGTTGCACAAAGTAACTTTGCCCATAACTTTGCTTTGAAAACGTCAATCCCATACATTAGCAATGTCAAATACGTCCCAAATGGATGGCGATGATATTGTTAAATTCAAAGTTATGGGCAAAGTTAATTTGTGCAACTGAGCCTTAGGTACTTTGAAGTTGTAGCTTGACATACAGATCATAAATAAATACATCAATTCCAAAACCCTACGGAACCACTCAAACCCAATTAGAAACACGCTTACCATATTTTTTGCTCCTTGAAACTCCGGCAGTCAAGTACATTACAACAGATCAATAAGTTTAAAGTATAGATGCGAGATAACATTGCGCCATTGTGCAATGGTTTTAACTACAAATCAGCTGGAAGGAAGCGGGGGTAGCAGGTTCGATGTCTGGGAAGGGTATTGTTTTGTTGCTATTTTAAAAGTATTTTAGGTAGTTCGATTGTAGGAAAGATTTATAAGGGGCGATATGGTTTGGTAGAATTGATAATGTAACTACTTTTAATGCTTGGGTTTAGTCTATCTAATCAAATCACAGCAAAAGACGTCTGATTTTGATAAAACCTCGATTTAAGTAATAAAATCTACAACTAAATAAATCGATTTTCAATGATATATTTCCATAATCCAGGTTGTACAGAATCAGGTACGTATTCATGCTTTATTATTAACTCTACCACTTATTACGATACGAAGCATATAAAGACTAAACTTATTTGAATTGACTAATTTATTTGCAAACTTTTTTATGTTAAAAGTTGTTAATTGGGATCAATATCGATATACCTACGGTTAATAGAATAACTACAAGAAATTATCTCCTACACGCCTTCTCATAGGACACTACACATCCAAAAATAGATAAACCACTATACATTACACCTAATCCAATTCTATAACAAATCAAGAGCTACTTGATATTTTTTGTGACGCCATTATAACGGGTGTGGACATAAAGAGGGTCTGTAAGTAGGGGTGTTATTGTTATGCGAAGCCTCGTAAGTTACAATCGATCGATTGTCATTTTGATATATTACGATTAAGATTGCTGGTTAGGCCCACCTAATTTTTTTATTTTTTTATTGCGATAAATGACGAAACATGCACGCCATTCTCCTGATGGTAAGCAATAAGACCGCTCATGGACAGTAGAAAACCACACAACACCATTAATTACAAAGCAAAGCTTGGCCATTAATTAGAACGCAATTCACTGTAGTGGTAAGTCATTTATAAAATAGGTGATGGAATGCTATAAAGACAACCTAATGTTGACTAATGGCCATAATGAGACTTAACATCTTATGTGTCACGATGGCGGGGGCAGTGGAATTCCAAGCATTGCTTTGTAATTTGTTGTGTTTTTGGTTTTGCTACTGTCTATGAGCGGTCGTATCATTCACCATCAAACGAATGGCAAGCTCGTCTCGCCATTGCATTAAATAAAGCATTCATCTATACATATAATAAAAATGTAAATGGTCGATGTCTGTACATGGAAGATATTTAAGAAATTTTAACGCGGGGGGTCTTTATAACAGCAACAGAAGCCATAACAATTTTTTTAGATTTTTTGTCTGTCTGTCTGTCTGTATGTTTGCTTGCGCATCACGCAAAAACTACTGCACCAAATGAGATGCGGTTTTCACAGTTGTATTGCTGTAGGCTCAACTTAAAAACTGGTATATGTTGCATTTACATACAGGGTGTTTCTTTTTGTTTGCCTGCACATTACTCAAAAACTACCGCACGAAATCTGATGTGGTTTTCACAGTTATGTTGGTGCAGGTCCAACTAAATAACTGGATATATTTCATTTACATACAGGCTGTTTCTTTTCCTTAGCTTGCACGTTACTCAAAAACTACAGCATCAAATGAAATGCGGTTTTCACAGTTGTATTGCTGTGGGTTCAACTTAAAAACTGGTATATGTTGCATTTATATACTGGGTGTTTCTTTTTGTTTGCTTGCATATTACTCAAAAACTACCGCACGAAATGAGATGCAATTTTCACAGTTACATTGGTGCACGTCCAACTTAAAAACCGGTATATATTTCATTTACATACAGGATGTTTCTTTTTATTTACCTGCGCATTACGCAAAACCTAACGCACAAAATGAGATGCGATTTTCACCGTTATATTGTTGCAGGCTCGACTTAATATTTGGTATATGTTTCATTTACATACAGGTGGTATGTTTTTATTATACCCATAGAAAATACAGGGAAATTAATTTAGAATAAATGGTAATATTAAATTGTTGTCTGCTGCAATTGTAAAGTTAACTTGACGTTGGTAGAATTATATACAGGTTGTTTCTTTTTTATTAATACATAGTAAACGCAATGAGACTAGATCTTTGGGTTATGTAGTGAAAACCACCCTCCGAACCGGGTGGTGGTAAAAAAATTACTATATTTAAATTATGTATAACATTTTATGGATTCAAAAAATTATTTTATTTTCATTCATAATAAAAAAAACTTAATTTTCTTAAAATGAACACTTTTCTTTAGTTTGCCGTATACCATTACTTTTCAGAATTCGATCCTTATTAGTGACACTATTGAATGGTGTAATAATAAAGGTATGTTTTTTTTTTTTTTTCAAAATTAACGGGATTGAATCCTAGCCAGGAATATTTTTTTTACAAAAATTCGAAATTACAAATAAAGTTAATCACGCAGACAAAGTTTGCGGGCAGAAGCTAGTAAATATTAAAGAAATTGCAATCAGCTACATATAACATTACATACTTAGCTCTTATTTTCTAACCCCACATCGATATAGAAATTTTGTTTTGTGGGCATCAGAAAAGACAAGAGACTTTTCAGTCACACAATAGTTAGGCATTCAAGAGTATTTATAAACAATACTTATTTTAAATTTTTACACCCGAAATTTTACGCTACATCGCGAGATAAATGAAAACACTGGTTTAAGGGGTAGTTATATACATTCCAATTAACTAAGTACTTTTAAATTTTTGCATCTTTAAAGTGGTAGAGTGGGTAGAGCTTGTTGATACTCCGCTTTGTGATCAAAAGTTGTAGAGCCACACTATAACCATAAACTACCACTATAACCACTGGAATTCAAAAAAACTTAAAAAAGAAAGAAAAAGAAGAAAAAACACAGACAGTTCGCGTTGCTGAGGGAGTTTCTAGCGCCGTTTCTTGTTCACAGCTACAACACGTTCCGAAGCGGTGGTAGCAGTAACGAATAACGATTCAAAAGATCTTTTATAAGACTATTTGAATAAAGTATATTGTGATTTGATTTTTATATTGTTTTGATTGTTTTGATTGTACCTTATATAAGATAAGTAATTGACACACAAGATTATTGTACATGTTTGTGGGAAGGAACTGTTCTCCTATAATACAAGGTTTAGTTAGTTTAGGGGACAGGGCTACAATGAATTGTAATCAAAAATTTGTGTCTAATAAAATACTTTTATTATTTTATTTTATTATTATATATTTACCGTAGAATTGGACGAATTGACTAATTTATTGGAGTAACCTACAGTAATGGTTTCTTAGATTTACGTGAATGTTACACATTGAAATAAAACTATATTTTTACGGATTTTATCGCGATTTGGTTTAATTTTTACATTTTTTAAATTCCTGACGTTTCGATTACTTTACAGCTTTCGTGGTCACGGGGCGGACTGAGGTATTAGTCATCCGCTCAGTGACTGTTACAATTTAACTACCCTTAATTTACAATTATCTTATGGTGTGTCTGTAACCACTAAAACTACCACCCGGCTTCGTTTTTGGTCGCAATCTTGATATACCCGGTATAACAAATACACTCAACAGTACATAGTCCTGACCCCACATTAAGATCAATTAAGTGCTGTGTCATGGGTAACAAGCTACGAGAGACTTTTCGGAGTTACAAGAGACTCACAGACACCCAGACCCGGTGCGGGGATCGAACCCGCGGCCTCTCGTTTCACAGGCGGCGTCTAACCAACTGCGCCACGGAGGCTGTCAATAAAATGTAAAATATTACATCAATACGGTATAGTATGTAATTATATTGAGATAGCCTTTTCGCCCGTTTTATTCTATCTGTACTGCTCTTAGAATCAGTCAAATTGAGTCACTTTACCATGCAATTACAAAAACATGGCCATCCAGTTTTACAGCGGGACCTACGACATCAAAATCCATATTCACCCAGCTTTACCACACTTCAAGGGTAGTTTTAATTCTACAAACTTGCAGGGAATTCCACTATAAGAGTGGTTTACTCCATGATATAGTCCATAAAGATTACCCAGTTTTTTATAAATTCCTATCAAATCCATATTCACCAAGTCATCTTAATTACCAGGGCGGTTGAATCTCCAGGGTGTAGTCCAGGGTCACATGCAGTGTTGGGGGGTGGGGGGTCTGGTCGCAGGTCATGTGGGGGGGGTCGCAGCCGGGTGGGCGCGCGGTGTCGCGTTACCGCGCGGTGGGCCCGTCCGTCGCGGCGCGCGGGTTGGACATGAAGTAAGTAAAATCTTATTAAAATTTAGGTCCTAAATAAAAAATAATATTTCTTAGAAAGTAAGATTTATGAAGTAATATCTTCTGTGGCATGTGAAGTCTGAAAACCGGCAACAGGCCAGCGTGGCGGACTAAGTGAAAGAAAGAAAGGAAAACATATTTATTTGTCACACAAGACGCACACACTCGCTTATCTTAAATTTAGAAACATTTTTTTTTTATTGTATCAGCCCATATAAGTCCCACTGCAGGGCACGAGCCTACTCTACAATCGAGGGTACGATTGAGAGTTGTTAGGCCATGTAGTCCACCAGGCTGGCCAAGTGCGGGTTAATGGACTTTACATACCATAGAAATGCAGGTTTCCTCACGATGTTTTCCTTCACCGTTATAGTGCGTGGTGATTGACTATCAATACACACATGACTCCAAAAGTCAGAGGTTTGCCCTGGGATTTGAACCCGCGACCACCGTAAACATGTTGGTAGCCGCGACTGGTCCGTTACCAACAGGCCACCACGCACTACCTAATACAATACAATGTTACAAAGAATGTACACATTACACAAATCCTACCTTTGTACAATTCAGTAAGTAATTTTACATATGGGTTTTTACCCAAAACTTCATTGAAAGCGGTAAAGCGACACTTTTAGTAAGTAACTTTAAATTGAAATACAGTACCTACAGTAAAAGGCCGGCTTCACCGGTGATGCGTCACTGTTACAGAAACGTCTTTGCTGTCTTGTTAAATGACAATTTCGGAGGCCTGTTGCTTCTTTTCCCCACCCTCCTTTTCCCAAAAATATAGCCAACAACATATCTAGGATCAGGCGTAGTACTTCCTTATCATAAGGACAACTGATTGCTCCCCTACAAAAATGAATTTTAATAATATACCCTGTAGTACTAACGCCTCGCCGTACCGCGTGCAGGCAGGTCGATAAATTCGCTCGCTCGCGACGGCCGCGGGACCAAGAATGCCGGGAATTGAGCTTATCGCCGACACTATCTAATTATTGATTTTATGTTACACACCTACCTGATTTATTCCTTGTCTGTCTTCATTGGGGACTCTTCATATTTTCAGTAATTGTGATAAGTTGGTGCAATCTTAATTATAGTAAGAGAGAGTGACTTTATACTTTACAGTCTGCCGTCCGCGTGAAAACTTAGATCTTACAAACTGCGCAATGGATTTAAATGCAATTTTATTTAAGTAAAATGATTCAAGGTGAAAATTTGTAAATATGTATAGTTTTTTTACCCCCTATTTTGCCTTTTTTAAATAGGTCTCGTATTATATTTCTATAGGATCGTCTTGGACGTCCGCAACCGACTACAACACTCACAGAAGTATTCCTTTCTCAATCTTTGTCACTACATCCTCTTTCAATCCACAGTAAAAAAAAACAACGCGAAGCAACAGCTTTACGTTACGTATCGCTCGGGGAATTATGACCAGTGGCCATCGATCCCAGTGGCTTAATTTGATGTTTTAAGATATTGCTAACCAACCGAATGGCAACTACCGGATGTAAACCATAGTGACCCGCGGAAGTTTTTCACATGCCGTGATCAACCTATGTATCTGGTACATCCATATGGTCTCTTATGGCGAATGGTACACATTGAAATAAAACGATTTTTTAACAGTCCGTCCCGTGATTACGAAAATCGTAAAATAATCGAAACGTCTAAATAAGTTAAAAAATGTAAAAATTAAACCAAATCGCGATAAAATCTGTAAAAAATAGTTTTATTTCAACGTTTTACTAATTCCTTTTTTACTACCCTATAAATGACCCATTGGAAATATTTTTAAACATAGGTACATATTGCACGGTCCTACAGGTGGTATTCTGTTTCTTATTGGTGTTAGAATCTTATAAGGCATAATTCAGTCTTGTATTTTACAACAATACATAATTTCAATCGCTAATGTTATTTTAATCATCTCTTTCAATAAATTCGTTTGAATTGCGCAATTTGTATTTTTTTTTATTTTTAGTTTAATTATGCTGCCCTATTAAATCATCTCAAAACATTTCTTGAAATGTAATATTAAGAACCTAAGAAAAGAATACCTTTATCATAAACCGTATAAAGCCATTTCTCTACAATTATTTATCACAATTTTGTCAAACTTACCTCGAGATATAAATTAAACCAAGCAAGATGAACAAACGATAAAATTATTGCTGTCATAGTCGGCGTAAAAAACGATATTTATTGAACATTTGAATGTAATAAATGGGCATTGGAGTGTGAGCGAGAGGTCGCAGAGAGGGACAGGTATATAAGGCTTTTGAGGCGGGCAGTTACTGTTGCCTCCCACGAATACATAAATATTTTATGTTATGTAACAACACCAAATTAACGCCCATAGTTGATAAGCAAGAGTAACAAACATAAAATTCTTGGCTCCATTCTTTACACATATATTTTTAAAATATTACAACGCAAAGGTGATATGAGTTGTAAAGCCTAGAATATTAACACGGAAACAACTGATTTCGTTAATAAATAAAAATTTAATTAAATCACAAATTAATAAGACCATGTTCTTTCTTATTTTATCCGCGTATTTTGGAAAGGTGTGTGATGTAACGTCTGTTTAATCAAAAGGTAAGACGACGTTTTCTTATGTACATTTTCGTTATGTTCAGGTGTCAATCAAATACGAAATTCTCTGTTAGGTTTATTCATGCGTGCTTGCTGGGGGTACTCCGATAACATTTTACATTTTAAGTTTACACATGTACCGACAATACCCACCAATACATCATTGCTTTAAAATAATCTTTATTTTCACAGGGAAAATAATCTGATCACGTCACAAATTGAAATGCATCATCAAGAATAAGTAAAGATGTATAATATAATACGCGGAGAGTTTCCAATTTATTTACTAACTTAATGCTAATTAGCTTCTTAGAATAACTACTTACACGTTAGCTTGTACCTAACATTTCGTCTGCGTAGATTCATGTTTCAAACATAATATCTACAAGAATACGTCACACATTTACGCGAATAAAAGTTATTGTGAAACTAGAACAATTCTGCGTTCTTTAACAAATTAACAGACGTCGACAAAGGACCGCTAGACTCGAGTGGGATTGGGCCAGGCACGTTTCCAGGATGCACACTGATCAATGGGCCAAAATCATTAACAAATGGATGCCGTAAGACGGGTATAGGCGCAGAGGCAGACCCCGAAAGCGATGGCGGGACGACCTCAATAGATTCAAGGACTGGAAGACAATTGCTCTTAATAAAGATTTATGGAAGGACTTAGGGGAAGCCTTTGCCCAGCAGTGGGATCTTGTAGGCTAGTATAATACCTAATACAGGGTATATCAAGACTGCGACCGAAAACGAAGCCAGGTGGTATTATAAGTGACTTCAGACACAACGAATTTTTTACTGGTGGTAGGTCTCTCATATGTGAGAGGCCGCCTGGGTAGGTACCACCGCAATGTCTATTTCTCCCGCCAAACAGCAGTGTAAATGCGCTGTTGTGTTCCGGTTTGAAGGACATTGTAGCCAGAGTAACTACTGGACATATTGAGACTTAACATCTTATGTCTCAGGATGGCGAGCGCAGTGGAATTCCAAGCATTGCCTTGTAATTCATGGTGTTGTTTGGTTTCGCTACTGTCCATGAGCGGTCGTATCGCTTACCATCAGGCGAATGACATGCTCGTCTCGCCATTCATTGCAATAAAAAAAAAAAAAAAAAAAAACAACGTAACTAAAAATTTCGCAAATAAAATTGTCAACATTTTCTTTGGAATTTTTTACTGATCGTCGTATTTGTGTGATAAATAAATAGTTTTCCGAAAATAATAATGTACATACCTTTTTATTTTTGAAGACGCAATGGTACGCAAGGGTTTAAATTATTTATTAGTTTCGCAAAAAAGGGGGGTTTATGATATTTAATGCAAAAAAAATGTCGCTTTTTTGGGAAAATTTTAGTTGCAATATGTCTGTAACCACTAAAACTACTACCTGGCTTCGTTTTCGGTCGCAGTCTTGATATACTCGGTATAATAATAGAACATCTCAATAAATAAACCAGTATAGGGAATATTCTCCTAAAATTCTACTTAATATACAACAAACTTATATCCAGCCTTGGTGGCGCAGTTGGTTAGCTGCTGGTTGTGGAACGAGAAGCCGCGGGTTCGATCCCCGCACCGAGACAAATGTTTGTGTCAACCACACCTGTATTTGTTTGGTGTCCGGGTGCTTGTGAGACCGAAGTCTCTCGTAGATTCTGATACGCGACACACGACTCGGTCTTAGTGTGGAGTCAGGACTATGTATGTGACTGTTGGGTGTATTTATTATTATTATTTATCCAAGCCTACTGCACTTATCACCCAAGTATAAATACGAAAATCTTATAGATTGTATGCTTTCATAGTAACTGGTTCCTCCAAATGTCTGGTACGGTCTGGCACAGAAATTACATCGAATTATGCGCGACATTAGCATTTATATTAACTGCATGTTTGAAATGCATCAATATTTTAAGCTAATGCGACTCCATTTGCATGAACAATATCTGTAATAGCAGCGAAAATTGGTATTTTTGTATCAGACACGCATATGTATAAGAGCGTGGTGGTCAGTAATTGGTAATGGACCAGACGCGACTGCCAACATGTTCACGTTGGTCGCGGGTTCAAATCCCAGGGCACACCTCTGACTTTTCGGAGTCATGTGTGTATTGATAGTCAATCACCACGCACTATTACGGTGAAGGAAAACATCGTGAGGAAACCTGCATACCGTGGAGATTTTAAAGAATTTCTACGGTATGTAAAGTCCGTCAAACTGCACTAGGCCAGCGTGGTGGATTATATGGCCTAATCCTTCTCAATCGTACTTTCGATAGTAGAGGATGCCCGTGCCCTGCAGTGGGACGTATATGGGCTGATACAGATACAGATACACAAGTAAGATAGTAAAGGTTAAAAGGCAAGGTGTCTAAACGTGGTAAAGCTACGCTGTTGTCAGTCATGAATCATCTTGAACAGGCAGGCTCGTCAGAGGAAGTACCACTGCCTCCCAGGAGATCGACGTGATGGTGTGTTAGTCGAAGGTAGAGACTTTACTCATTACCCACAAAATTTTACAACTGAAGATGGCCAGGTTAAAAGTACCCTGAACCGACGAGAATGCATGAAGAGATTTATGAAAGTAGACGTAGCGAAAGTAATATGTCCAGATCGAGCAAAGTGGAGATCCATAGTCTCTGCCTACCCCTGTGGGATACTGATGTTACGTTTATGTATGTATGTTTTTTCCTATAGGTAGGGTGCGTTGGGGTAACACCTTTATACAAGGATAGAAGGGAAAAGAGAAGTCCTATAATATAGGAGGAATAAAAATATAGGAGTTTGCGTTCCTACCTCTTCCATCCTTGTATTACGATGTTACCCCAACACACTATACGCGTATTTCGTGTGTACCAATTACATAATTTTCTGTTGCTGTTCTGTAAAAAAATTGTGGGATGCGACCCCCTGTGCACCTTCACAAAGTAATGAGTAATGGCGTGTTGTATTGTAGTATTAATTAGTTTTATATATTATGATTTTGTTCAAATTATAATATATTATGATTTTGTTAATTAGTCTGTAAGCCTTCTTCAATAATAAATAAAAAAGTAAAAAAGTGCCATCTGCCCTTTGAAGTAATTTGACTCAACTTAATGGTAGATGGCGCTAGTAACATCTTATTTTGCCCTCACGTTTTTATGAAAACCAAAATCTGCGCCCATAATAATTTTATTGGATAAAACATTGGCTGAAATAAGAGCTATAATGTAGAGCTATCATTTTGTCTATAAAAAAGATTCAAACTCCAAAAATAATTCCGTAAGACGAGAAATATTACGTAGATAATAAATCAATGCGTGTGGTAAAAATAAGTTCTTACAGATGCACCTGTTTTCAATCATTTTTTTCATAACTACCTCCCCCACAGAGATAATAATATGAAAGTGGATCTTTTTAGCCCGGTTTTCAACAGCATTTATTACCATGATCGTGCAATGAACGTATCAGGCAAAATATATTGTTTGTATGAATTACTGTGAGACACTGCCTACTAGAATGTTTCGCCACCGACAGCGACCTGTGTCCCTTATTATTCAAAGAAAAGTATTCACTCGTGTTAGATCTCTCATACGTGAGAGGCCGCATGGGTAGGTAGCACCGCAATGTCTATTTCTCCCGCCAAACAGCAGTGTAAATGCGCTGTTGTGTTCCGGTTTGAAGGGCAGTAGTAACTACTGAACATAATGAGACTTAGCATTTATGTCTCAGGATGGCGAGCGCCGTGAAATACCAAGCATTGCTTTGTGAAATTGTAACTCATAGTGTTGTTTGATTTTGCTACTGTTCATGAGCGGTCGTATCGCTTACCATCATGCACATACATCAGCATGCGTGTTTCGCCATTCATTGCAAAAATAATTGGGGTGATTCGTTCATACCACGATCCTACAGTATATTACATATATGGACAAGACTGCCCCTAGCGAGAGTCTCTGGTACACTCATAACCCTGCCTGTCCATCGTGTGTAATTATGCATAAAATTATTACATGATTAACCATTGAGGTAGGTAATATTCAGAACTGGACATCATGAACAAAATCTGAGCTCTAATGAGAAATTCATCTTTCAATGTATCGGATTTTATTGGGTCTTATTTTTAAACGCAGCATTTTCATTTCTAATCATAAAAAAGTTTAATGCATAATGCATATATGCACTATGGCGGGATATTATGCCAGCGGCCGTGACATATGACGTGGAACTCGGTACAATAGTAACAAGTTATTGCTGGTTATTTAATTAGTCACGTTGCATAATAATCGCAAATTAAATTATAAATGATGTACAATTTTTCGTCATGCACTTGGTAATTATCGCCTTAATGACGTCATGGCTCATGTATACCATAGCCAATTTTTTAACTACGAATTTTCTCGACATTGTTCATCGATATAAAATACATATCAGTTTTTCTTTCATTTAGTTGTTTAACTTTTAGAAAATGCAATTTTATTACAGAATACTGTACACGATATAATTTACAGAATGCTATTGAACTTGCGTGGTCATGGAACCAATAATAAACATTTTAAATTTTGAAAAGACAAACCTTTTAATAGAAACATTGGGTTAACCGTACAGTAATTGGCCCCCTGAAAACCCTTGATCATTTAGAATCTATTTAATAATAGACAATAAATATGATTGGATATTAAACATCAGAGAAACGAATACAATCTCATTATCCACGTGTATTAGTAGTACTGGACTATATTAGCCAATATTTGTGGTTATAATATTTTGGTCTCACAAACACCTAGGTGTTTGTGAGACCAAAATTTCTCTCGTAGTCTGGACTATGGGTGTGACTCTTGGGTGTATTTATTTAACGAACAATTGCTAACGGCTTAATTTAAACTCTCACGCAAGATAACACGTTCCTTAAATTAATGTGAATATTACTCATATAAATAAAACTAATTAACAGTCCGCCCCATAACCAGGAAAGCTGTAAAGTATTCAAAACGGGAAGTTCAAAAATTTAATGGATAAAACGGAGATAATGTCGAATGTCAATGTCATGTCGTGCCCACCTCGATTGCGGTTGAAAACTCGAATATCAATGTTGTTGACGAATATGTCTACTTGGGACATGCAGTCCGATTAGGTAAGTCCAACTTCGAGAGAGAGGTTAATCGTTGAATCCAACTCGGATACGCAGCATTCGGAAAACTACATAACGTATTCTCTTCCAGAATCCCACGGTGGCTAAAGACGAAAGTCTGTAATTGTTGTGTGTTACCAGAGATGACATACGGTACCGAAACGTGACCTCTCACTATGGGCCTCATAAGACGGCTCAGGGTCACTCAACGCGCTATGGAGACGGGTATGCTCGGTGATTTCCTTTTTTTCCTTTATTTATCATTTATAAAACAAAATCACATTTAACATATCACATAGTAAGCATTGAAAAAAACCACGAAGATTTGACTTCCTTACGAAGTCGAATCAGAAATGAGGAGATCCGTACAAGAACAAAAGTTACCGATATAGCCCATATAATCCGTAAAAGGTAATTTTATTTCAAAACATAAAATAAATTTCATGGTTTTTACAGGAATTTATTTGTTTATTCCTTGCTTAGAAGCTTATTTAAAAATAAACATGTTTATCACGTGGGGCATTGACTAAAATCACTTCTTTAAAATTAAATGTAAAAATGCTCTAGATACAAAAAATGTCCATTACTGAAACTTCATCTTATTTCCTAATAGAGTAAAAATAGATCAATAAAACAGGCGATTATCAAAAATGAAAGACGAGCTGACTTAAATTCTTTACTTGCAACCCTAAACTTCGAAGTACTTTAATCTACTTTGTCTATTCTCAGAAATAGTAATGGGACAACATTTAATCGCAATCGATTGTATCTTTTCTTATTTGAAATATAAGCATGATTGGATATATTTTCATATGATTATTTTGAATTTCAATTTATGTAACTCTCATGTTAATTTAGTACCTAAAATTATTTTTTTGCACAGCTTTATTGTATGTATATTTTTCTTCCAGAATCGATAACATAGTTATCGATTTTACTCGCAGCATTGATTATGTTGTAGATTCGATTCACGTGATTACGTCACTCGGGCCAAGCGAAGCGCGGAGGGAGATGTACGAGATTCGTACTCTGTTAAAATTAATACGTCATCTCATAATCTAAAGTAATATTTATAAAATATACTGTGGTCGCGATTATAATCCAATTATACAACAGTAAGTAATTCAGTTTGTGCACGCCACAAAGTTTCCCTTATGGTAGGGACGCGTTGTTTGGTTCTCAGTGCAGTGGCTATAAATGCATAATATAACCTATCTGCGCTTTGCATAAATCTATGAGGCCGCAGCCTTGCGGTGGATACAGATGCACGGGATGTAGTAATGAGGCGCTAACGCGATTACAGAAGTGATGAGAACGTGATCGGCTTAGCGTGCAGAAGGCTCGGCGGGTTTTTGCCGCGCTCGGCGGGTTGTTTATTTGACGCGTTGGTTGGTCATTGCAGGCAAGTATGCCGGCGGCACGGGGCGTGAAACGTGCAGCGTCGAAGTCGTCAGTCGCTACGGCATCGACAGTACCCAAAAATAAGAAGAAACGCGGAGGTGAGTACATCTTGCGTGTCTGCAATTGTTTTCCTTCGCTCTCCGTGGGACGTCAATGACCTGTCAAATTGTGATGGCGGGAAACGACGCGCAGTTACTTTGGACATATTTTTGTACTTTTTGTGTTTACAATCATTTTGTATGCAAATTGTAGGTTTCCTAACTGGTTTTATCGCGTTGTTTGAATGTAATAATGTTGATTATGTAAGTTAGGTGGCTAGAGGAATATTTTGAGGTTACGAGGTAGTGTTTGGCTCGCATAATGCACTTGAGTTGCGTATTGCGCGTTGTTCCCGTTATTACAGCGGCCCGCTTGGGGTCCGCTAAGTCAATTATCGTCGATAAATGATCAACAGTTAAAAAACAGATATTGTTGCATGTAAAAAAATGAATATTTTGCAATTAAACATACATTGTTTCTATATGCAATGTACACATAGAAGACAATAGACTTACAATTACAAATTAATAGGGACATAATTTCAATGACAATGTGATACTACAACTTGTTGCACTGAAGGAAATAACTTTTATATTTTCTATCACAACATAGTGTATAACTTGTTACTTTATTTTGACCTTGATATAAATAATACGAAATATATATGGCAATTGATTAAAGCCATCTTTCTACTATTTGGAAGAGAATGCTTTATACTCCCGTCACAAATAAATTTATTTTGTCTAAAAGTATGACCCACTTAGAATTGTAATATATTGTTGTATGTGATTTCTATTTAAAGAACTTTATAGAATATATTACATTATATAAAATCCATGAATATACACCATATAATCACACATAGTACTGACTCACACTAAGATACCAAAACCATGTGTAGTGGACATTGGAAATTATGAGAGACTTTTTGGTCTCACACACCAACACCTGAAACTGTTTTTCCTGATAATATTTAAAACATTTAGATGACTAAGGCTTATTTTCCTATATTTATTTTTACCCATATGTTGCTCCGGACAATATGTCTTATAAAACTGGCCTGACCTTGTAGATTTTGCAGGGTTCAATTTTGCACTGACACCTTGCAATTATCATAATACATAGACAATATTTTATTCTTAATTTATTGGCTGTGTTGTAACCAGTAAGACTTAGTCACACTTAAATAGCCTAAAAAATATAAATAAATAACAAAAACCTATTTAAATACACATTTTTGGGCTACTTGGCTACTAACTATGGTCTGGTGATTCGCAAATGTGAATAATATTAGACTTCTTTAGTTATTTATTGGGTGCTCTGACAGCTCAACATTACACAACATGTTAGGACAATATTAAAATATTAAATATAATAGGTGCATTAAGCATAGGCATACACATCATTTACAAAGACATTAATGTAAATCCATAAAAATATTAACTTTATGTCTAGAAAAATTAAACAGTACCAAAAATCTAAAATAACGGAAATATTTGTTTCAAGGTCATATCTCATTATATTTATCACCAGAAATGCATATGCAAACATTATAAAAAATTGCAAATTGGATCTTTGTGTAAAAATATAATTATGACTCATATGAGGATAGATATGTTACTAAGTTCTAACAAGGTAACTATACGGAAAATGCCAAAGTAATAAATGAGTAAATAATAATACATTTTACGTGTTGCCGCAGAAATGTTTATCATGTGGGTATAAAGCTTACATGATTTGTGTTCAACTATTGAATAGTCATTAAAGATACATACATAAACTCACACCTCTGTCCCAGAAGGGGTAGGCAGAGGTGCTGCCAGGACACCCACATTTCGCCTTGTAAGTTCCAACCCACAATGTGATAGGGAGCCAGCTTATCACCATATCAGGCAAAAATTCCTAATTCCGGGCTGATAATAATTGGAAATATCCAATATCACTTTCCCCAACCCGGATTCGAACCCGAGACCTCAGCTTTGTAATCGTATCGTAGTATAACTACGCCACCGAGGCAGTCATTAAAGATGACATACATATATTTTATGCTAAGGCCAGTATACATTCAAAGAAGCAAACAGAGGCATGACTTATACCACCCGTAGTTTGTTGAACTTATTTCTGTCCTAAGATGATATCGGTAGCAACCTTATTGAGCAGAAAAGATGTATTCAAGGTAGAAATATGTATGACTAAGTTTCAGGTTTCTTTTCAAATGAGTAGGTACTTGTAGAGCAACAATAGAGCTATATTTGCACTTTATTTCCACACTTTTCTTTAATTGTTAAGTTTTATGATGTTTCACTTAAACCTACCAAATCCTAGATTATCGTTTTCCAAAAGAATTATGTTAAAATTTACAGATAATCTGCAAATTTTAAATAAACAATGGCCGATGCAATACTTTTGTGTAATTTTATAGTAAAATTAAACAGTGTGTGTATGGTTTACACCAATGAACATTCTGAGACTAGGGTCACTTAACGCTTGACTAAAAAGCTGATCAAATAAACAAAAATATATGTTTACTGTTTTGTATAAGTAATTGTTGAGATCTTAATTTAATTAAAAGAAATATTTAATGTATTCAAATTTAAAAAAATATATTTATAACATGATATCTAAAAACACATAATAATTTTATTTTATCTATGACATAAACAGAATCACAGTCACAATTATTTAATTTGGATGTATGGATAATTTCTGAAGTTGTGTTCCATCACAAGAGTTAGAGTTATAAAGTTGGCTAAAATTATGCAAGAAATTCTCAACAACACATAATTTTAAAACATTAATGTGTCTGCCCTGTACAAAAGAACCAATAAGGTATACTAAAGGGAACACACAAAATGTTTGTAACAAAAAACTTTTGCTATCCCTTTCACACCCACGCAGTCACACTATATTCCTTCTCCATTGATTCCCATACCTAATACACACTCAGATTTTTTCTTGATGTCCGCTACCTTACTTAATATACTATATCCGTGTTATAAACTTATCAGGCAAACAAGTTTTCTTTATTTATACTAATTGCTTTGAATTTGTACCACTAATACCTATACATCATTTCTGTATTTCATTTTGTAACATAACTTCGAAAGTTTATTTTTATTTAAATTGTATTGAAAAAAAAATTTGGGTGATCCATCAGAGACATCTATGGTCCACAGTAGACGTAAGGTTGAAAATGCGGATGATATAATATTTGTGTCAAAATAAACCAATATTCTTCATAAAGTATATATAAAAGTACAACAATTAAAAGCATTAATTCAAGCATCATTTGCATCTCCGAGACTTACTAAGATTCAGTGTGTCATTAAAATGCGAGCCGCTGTTGATCTTGGCTTACAGCATTTGCAGTGCCGAGAGAAATAAATGCAAAACTGAAAATATAATCCATTAGTTCAGTCTATTTTGACTCATATTCGCATACGAACTAAATCAGTCGCAACGAAGGCGGTCTATTCGAATCAAATTCGGACAATCGATTGTACTATTTCAGAGAAGTGCACGGGAACGAAAATAATTCGCGCCGCACCGCTTATTCTCCAAGTTTAAATAACTTGACGAACGTGACCAACTAAGTGTTGGCTACTTTGAAGGGTTTCGGATACACGTTTTTAATGCCAGTGACTTGCAATTGTTGCGTTTAAAAATAAAACTGACCTTTGAAAAGTCTGAAAACATAATGTACATTCTGTTAGCTTCTAAGGAAATAAAAAATAACTTTTGGATACGGTGAAAATCTTAAAAAGTTATGTTAGCCGCTGTGGCGCAGTCGATTAAGATCTAGATAGTCAAACGAAAGGCAGCGGATTAAATCCCCGTAACAAGAAGTTTGAGTGATCCACAAGTGTTTGTTTCGCAATGGATGTTTGGAGACCGAATAACTTGTCATAGTTTCTGATATTTATTAAACTATATTTTGTACTATATTTATTCATAGGTTCAGAATCGTTTATAACTGTTGGGTATTTTTATTGATTAAATTATATTTATAATTAAATGCATATTTTATTATTTTACCATCTCATATAATCCGTTCTCTAATTATAACATGCAACTAGACAAAACGCATACAGTTCATTTTAATGTTTGTACAGATGCGTTAAATTGAGTCACAGTTATGCGGTATGCAAAGTTAAATAAAAACACAGTTATAAATAGGAATATTATTTTAAATAATTTGAATAAAGCACCGTGCTATCGTTTCGTGAGTGCATTTATTTACTATTACTATTATATTATTTCTAGCCTATACTGTCCCACTATAGGACAAAAGCCTCCCTTTCCTTCGTCTACATTCATTTGAAAATAAAGCCAATGCGCGCAAGTAGGTCGGGAGTACACAGCCCATACAATTATTTGTCTCGATGCGGGAATCGAATCTGCGATGTCCTATATCACAATCCGCTTACCGACACCGCGGTGGGCGCCAATTATTGTATACAAGTGACAAACCTTACATAATAACTCATTTTCATATTAATAAATCATTTAATTCGTTAGCGACTGGGTAAGAAGCTGACTGTGAAACGAAAGGTTTAAGTACCGCGTCGAGCCTAATGATTGTGTGATCCATAAGTATCTACTATTTTTATTGCGATGAATGGCGAGACCAGCATGTCATTCGCCTGATGGTAAGCGATACGACCGCTCATGGACAATAGCAAAACCAAACACTATGAATTACATGGCAATGCTTGGCATTCCACTGCGCTCGCCATCCTGAGATATAAGATTTTAAGTTTCATGATGTCCAGTAGTTACCCTGACTTATTTCGGATCCGGGTGTCTGTGAGACCGAAAAGTCTCACGTAGTTTAAGAACCCATGATATGACCCTTTTATTTTTTTGAATTAAGTCATTGTCCTTGCTTATGAATGTTGTATAATCTAATTAGATTCAGGACTAAGTATGTGATTGTTGGGTATATTGATGTTGTTTGTCACACAGCGGTCCAGCTAGAGATCCCGAGTGCGCCCAAAAAGCGCGGGCGCGTCATGACATGCGGCCAGGGGGACGTCGGACAGTTGGGACTCGGAGAAGACGTCATTGAGACGAACAAGTAAGTACAAACATAGTTCATAATATACATATCGTTGTCACAGGAGATCGACGTGAAGCGACAACTTTCGTTCGGTGAGCGACTACCGTACTCAGATAGAGATATATTATTTAATGTCAATTAAATCATTATTAGTGTAGATTTTACAAAGAGAATCTATACTAAGGAACAATTCAATTGACATTATACGTCACTAAGTGCGGCTGTGAGATTGCCGGATGCCCAATTCCCCTTTCCTTACCCATCAATTTTCCTTCCCGCTCCTTTTTTGATAGTCCGGCAACACATTCATGATCCAAGCAGTATGGATGTTGTTGACTTCAGGTTATGGGAATAATAATAAATTATATTACTTGAATAAGAATTCTTTAATCTGATTTGCACAAACATTACAATTCAACAGTAGAAAAATGAAACATCATCGCAACGCCATATTGCTAATGCTTTTTCTTTTTACATGCACAAGGTAACAAATCATACTGCCTAAAGTAAAATTTACATTCTAACAGATGTTCATGTGCGGCAGTGATCATTTACCATGTGGTGAACTGTTTGCCCGTTGTAAAAGAAATGTTTAGAACATCTTTAAAGCCATAGAGACATCGGGACTTTACGGGAGTAGCGCCATTGTCTCACAGAAGTGACGTGAAGTTCAGCTCAGTTTGATTTGGTGAATAAGATTGCCCGGCACCTTATAGATAATGGAAAAATATTCGTTTCTAAAAATATAATAAGCTTCATACACGCTGGTAGAAATTCTTTGAAGTGAGTTATGTGTGTTGCGCTTTGGGTTCATTATGGATACCCATGGCAGGTGAAAGATCTTACGTTGATACACTAGATCACGCTCTATTTAACATTACCTGCATTGTCGTATGTCGTGGCAGTAATTATTATCATGAGCCAGTAACGTCCCACTGCAGAGAAAAAGTAATAAAATTTTCAGTTTAGAATCAACTTAGAAACTTTGACATATTGTGTGAATATGTTTATTTTTTAAGTGATACATTGTCCGTTGCACGAGGCTCGTCAGTCGATAACACTTGAATTATTAAGCACGCGGAAGGGACACTCGCACATACATTAACTATTACGAAGGGTATAATTCAAGGGATAATTGCAAATCAATCGTAATAGCGGGTATTTAAGTCACCCTTACAAAGGTCAGTGTAACTTTGTGTGTGTGTGTGTGTTTTGTGTCTGGTTTTAGTCAAATTGTTAAATCACAGAAAATTGGAATTGAAAAACTCAAATGGGAATTATTCGTCTTGGAAATCAAACCAAGGAAATAACAGTTCACATCTTATTTAGTTGTACACTTGTTCTATCTATTATCACATACATATACTGAATTGGCGCAAAATACTTTATGCATGTTGCAAACTGATTTGGCTTACAATTTTACGACTCATTACAACGTGCATTATTTTGCATAAATAGTCTAGTCTAATCGGGCTGGTAGACTTGCGAAATATTTGCAGAACCCAGATATATGCAACATTTCCCACGATATTACGCTAGTTTTAAAGCAAGTAGTAATTGACTATAAATAATGTAACAAACTACAAAAAAGCAAATTGTGCGTTAGGTTTGAACCTTCGACCATCGTCTAAAAGCAATGGATTCCCAAAATACATACTAAAAAGTAATCTTAAGGTGTAAAAAACCAGTTTAACAAGCGTCGATTGTCAAAGGACCGTATCGTCTACACTGCCATTGATATGTACACGCTGATAACGTGCCGTAGATTACAGATAGCACGAGAGGTGTAAAGGTCACCTTAATTTTATCTAGCCGTGGAAAATATGTTGAAAAACTGCTTACCCTAAACAACGAAGTAAAAATTGCTTAATGAATCTACTTTGTACCAAGATTGTTATACCCAAAACTTGAGTTATACCTGACAGTATTCACATGTTATGTATGTACACTTAACAGATTTCCACAAATACAAAAATAAAAATATTTTTACTAATTTTGTACTACCAACTACCGAAATAGCTGACATTTGGAATTCTTCGTTTAAGTTCGTGTTATGTAAAAATGTATTCCTATGTGCAATAGATTTTTATAAACTTTTAACAACATTGATAAGTAAATAATTGTGCCATATTGGGTGGAATAATGGACAATCCGCGTCGACAATATGTTACTTCGAACAGTCGGATTTATACTCACCGTGACGTCAGCAAACAACATCAAAGTACCAAAATAAACTTTATTTTATACGCTAAAGGTCTTATTTTTATTGACAGTGGTTGGTAACAAAAAAAATATTCGGCACTCGTAAATGTCATATAATATTACAAATGTGTGGAGCTCTAATGTGTTTCACACCTTAACTATTCTTTTGCTACAAAAAGATTTTTCCACAAAATCAAAACTCAAAATATTTGATTTACTGTTTTAAAATGGAATAGGAATTTTGATATAATTTAAGCGGCAAAAAGGCAAGTTGATAACATGTAAGAAAATATAGAGAAACGGTTTAACTTTAAATCCATATATCGCAAGATTGCTGGATGCCCCACACCTCTTTCCTCTTCCCAACTTTTTCCTTACAGCGCCCTCCCGATTTGATGGGCACATCTATGATTCAAATATTGTGGATGTTCATGGGCGGCAGTGATCACTTACCATTAGCTGACCTATTGTCTCATTACCCTGACCTATGGAACAAAAAATAAATAGTTATTTCTTTCCGGTTGACACAACTATGCCTCATTGTATCTGGATACAGGTGATCAGCATTATCATCATATTTATCCATCGTCATTATGACGAATCTATAACCGATGTGTAGGATATAAATATTTCACAAGAAAACAATAAATGGTGACCAAATGTATGTCTGGTAATGACGTAACCATGCAATCGGTACCGTGGGATGTGGAATGACCATAAGAGGAACTATTGAACATTTTAAAGTCTGCATATAGTGCATTGTATGACATATATTGAATACATTAATATGCAGAATGATCGCCAAGTTACTCATAGCTGAATTTCGAATATTGTGTTTATAATATCGTTAAAAATAAATTCAAATCTATAAGGAATTACAACATCAAACCCAGAAACAATTTCTTGAACAGTAATATTGAAAAAAGCTTATTTTATAGTCGGTTCAATTTTAAGCCCTAAATGATTAAGAAGTGCCATACTTGTACATTAACATTCTTCCTAATTTTGTTTTAAAAATACTATATTTCTTTGATTCGATGCTACTTTCGATATTTTATTACACTAAACCCTAACAAAAAACTTCAAAATCGACAAATCTCGTTAAAAACCGCGTCAAACAAAGAATTTCCTTTTGAAGTTAAAAATAACTGTCTACTCATATGGATGTGTTTCAAGGAATTTTTTGTTTCAGATTCAAACACGTGACGGCGTTGGGGGACAAAATAGTGGACGTGCGCGCGGGGGGCATGCACACAGTCGCGCTAGACAGTAACGGAAAGGTAAGAGTAAATATTGTATGTTTCACAAAAAAATATTTTTAAAAAACACCATGTCTATTTGGTAAAAACACCATATTAAACAAAACATCCTGGGCAGGAAACGGTGTTCTTTAGCAAGGATTTGGGGCTTATCAAAACGAAGGTAATGCTTGGAGCCCTCCTCAATGTGTTCAGCAATGTTCAGGATGTTTCGCGAGGCTATTGAAATTAAAAAAACATCCAAATTTCAATAGAGAAGATGGCTTGAAGCTTGCACCATCATGGGATCCAATTCTACATTTGATTAAATCGGAACCCAAAAGACCAGCTGCCAGACCTCAGGACACAGTGAGCTCCTTCTGCGTAGATCGGATCGCAACAACTAGTTAACTTTTTTAAATTAGCTTTTTTAATTTAATAATTGAAAAAAAATACTTACCTTACCCAGTATATATATATTAGAAATATGTAAATTTGTCCGCAAATATCCAGATTTTTATACTAAAAGAGTCGATATACAAACTAAATACCCACTTAGACATAGAAACAGATTAAACCTACCAACTTCAAGACTCACTATGCATTCTTCTAGCCCACTTGTTATGTCTATTAAAATATATAATAAGCTGCCAGACTACATAAAAAACTCAAGTAATGAAACATCCTTTAATAAACAACTAAAGCAATTATTACTCACAAAAACTTACTACACAATAACAGAGTACCTAAATGAAAAATAAATAAGACAGCTTAATATAAGGGGCATTTCACGTGAAGCGGGCAGCAAAAAAGAAGTGAGGTTTCAGAATTCGTTCATGTTCTGTTTATCTGTACTCCTGGAGGGTATGAACATGAACACGAAATATTTTTTTCGTATGTGGCATAGTTTTTGAGTTATTGGTGTTGAAAGAATTGGAAAAGTTGGTGAAAGGAATTTTTAGAGGCGACTTTTTTAATTGAAAAAATTAACAACAAAATACAATATATATCAGGTTATGTAGTTAAAATACAGTTCTTTATTATTTCTAATCTCGATTAGAAATTACTTTTATTTTCCTTATATTAAACCGGAAGTAAATGTTTCAAATCAGATTTTGAATAACTTGGCACGTAAAAATATTAATTATTTTTATTGTGAAATAAAGCTAATAATATATTAATTTTACGTTAAAAGTTGTAGAATGTTATCTTTATAAGTTTAGGAGATACAAGAGTAAAAGTACATAGATGCCGCACTGAGCGTGGTACCAGACGCTCGCGTAGGTCGCCCAGTCAGCAGTAAGGCAGCGTCTATCTGCCTTATTCATAGACGAATTTTATTTAGTTATCAAACGAATGTTTTGTCCCTTTCGAAAGACTTTAGAATAGGGTATTTGACTCTTTTTTTTCTTGTATTATTCAAAAAGTATCCATATCCAAAATCTAGCTAACAAAGAATTTTGTAAATCCATTCAGAATTAAACAAGTCAGAAACGTTTTAAATCTTGTAGTTGGGGTAATAGAAAAGAGATGCAAAACAAAATTAGTGACGTCACTGTGCATTATAGTTCATTGTAGTGTGCGGGTGTGAAAGGGACGGTAAGATATCCCCACTACGCCCCCTTTCATTTAAAATACTAATATTTGCCTCATGTTACAAGCTACTTTAATACTGTTTTCACAAAAATGTTTTGTTAAAATGGCACTTGTGTTTGTCTACAAAATAATACAAACATTCGATGATAGTCAAATACCCTATTCGGTTTGAGCGACGGAGACAAAACATTAGATAACTAAAATAGGTTTTAACCTGTCTATGAATAACGCCCCTTAAGTTATATATTAATTTAAAAAATCGCTTTTATATTGTCTATATAGGCAACCATAATATTGTCATGTATGAATCCCACAGAGGTAAGTAGAAACAGATTTGGCTAGCATGGCTTTAAATATATATGAACTGGCTTGGAGTAATAATTAATTTAAAAAAATGTGCATATATTTATTATTATGTATTTTATAATAAATAAAACAAATAAGATACACATTATTAATCTTTGCATACACGTTCGTCGGTTTCGAGGACTTATGATTAGTACTATTTAATTATTTTTAATGTTTTAGAATTAGAATCAACCTCGGAACTGATACGTTTTCCAATTATTAGTTCCGCAGTTGAGGGTTCGCCGTACGAAAGAGTTTTGAGTTCCTGGTAATCCGTAGGCGTTGAATTTCCTCATTTGAGCAGTAATAAACGGCTGTTTCTCATAGTGCTGATTTTTCATTTAATTAAATAGTACTAATCTTCAATAATGTATTATCTTGTTTGTTTTATTTACTATAATAATATAATAAAATACATTATTATAAATATATCCACATTTTTTAAAATTAATTATTACTCCGAGCCAGTTCATATATATTTAAAGCCATGCTAGCCAAATCTGATTCTTCTTACCTCTGTGGGATTTATACATGACAATATGATTGCCTATATAGACAATATAAAAGCGATTTTTTAAATTATTAACTTATGGGGCGTTATTCATAGACAGGTTAAAAACCTATTTTAGTTATCTAATGTTTTGTCTCCGTCGCTCAAACTGAATTCTAAAGTCTTTCGAAAGGGACAAAACATTCGTTTGATAACTAAATAAAATTCGTCTATGAATAAGGCAGATAGACGCTGCCTTACTGCTGACTGGGCGACCTACGCGAGCGTCTGGTACCACGCTCAGTGCGGCATCTATGTACTTTTACTCTTGTATCTCCTAAACTTATAAAGATAACATTCTACAACTTTTAACGTAAAATTAATATATTATTAGCTTTATTTTACAATAAAAATAATTAAAATTTTTACGTGCCAAGTTATTCAAATTCTGATTTGAAACATTTACTTCCGGTTTAATATAAGAAAAATAAAAGTAATTTCTAATCGAGATTAGAAATAATAAAGAACTGTATTTTAACTACATAACCTGATATATATTGTATTTTGTTGTTAATTTTTTCAATTAAAAAAATCGCCTCAAAAAAACCCTTTCACTAACTTTTCCAATTCTTTCAACATCAATAACTCAAAAACTATACCACATACGAAAAAAATATTTCGTGTTCACGTTCATACCCTCTAGGAGTACAGATAAACAGAACATGAACGAATTCTGGAACCTCACTTTTTTTTTGCTGTCCGCTTCACATGAAATGCCCCATAAGCAAAGATAAACTTAAATATAGTAAACTTAAATAAATAAAGACTGATTTAATTACATACATAACTGAATATAAATACAATGGCTTCCTCCTCTCTCCTAATATTTTATTTTTTGCCGTGCCCTACAGGGTCCACATTGTACTTAATAAATTGTAACATCTTTATAACATGTGGAGTGCAATAAAGTATTGAGTATTGAGTAACAGTCACAGAGCAGATGACTAATACCTCAGTCTGCCCCGTGACCACGAAAGCTGAAAAGCAATCGAAACGTCGGGAAGTTAAAAAATGTAAAAATTAAACCAAATCGCGATAAAATCCGTAAAAATAGTTTTATTTCAATACTTGATGTGCCTTGTGCTGTGGTCAGTGTTATTTGTTAGATACATATAAATATTTGTTCATATGGGATATATTAAAGAATTTGCTGCTAAATTATGGTTAGGTGAACATAGGCTTCGCTTGAGATTTCTCAATTGGTAGGATATTTGTATGAAATGTGTTTTCTTTCTTTCATATTTAAAAGTTAGTATGTGTATATCCAGGTTTGACTAAGCCAATATACTTGTGTCAACAGGCGCGAAAATATAATTATTATCTTTACATACTCTAATTAGATTGTACTGCATTTATGGTGCGATTCATTGTAGTCAATTTAAAAAAAAATTAAGAATGTACTTTGTAGAGGACATACAGGGTATATCAAGACTGCGACCGAAAACGAAGCCAGATGGTAGTATTAGTGACTTCAGACACAATTCAACTTAACATTTCGCAGAAAAATCGTCAAATATTTTTTTGGAAATTTTTACTTATCGTCGTATTTGGGTGATAAATACACAGTTTTCCTAAAATAATGATGTACACCTTTTTATTATTAAGTACGCAATGGTACACAAGGGTTTAAATTTCATTTTTCGCAAAAACTAGGTATTTACCACACATATACGACAATTTTAAAAATTGAAAAAATAAATCTGTCGCTTTTTTTGCAATATTTTTAGTTGCATTGTCTTTGTAACCACTAAAACTACCACCTGGCTTCGTTTTCGGTTGCAGTCTTGATATACCCGGTATAAGAATTATTTATGAATGAGTTATACAAAACATTCTGAATATATGGTTTCAAAATATGATGTCATTATTCATAATAATGATCTGAAAAAATATGAATGGTGTTTTATTTTACTGGAATTTTACTTAGGCGTATTGAAATCTTTTGTTTCGCGATAGTGCAACGAAATTTTAGGGGTCTAATCATGTAACAAGGGACTCTTAATTCCCGGCTCAATGACAATTGTTAAAAAACATTTCATCACTACAATTAAAAAAATAAGTGCATCAAGAAAAAAAAAATGATACTTGAATTATCTCTGGTTGTATGTTATAAATAATTCCTTTTTTATTACAACTTTTGATCACTACAATTTAAAAAATAAATTAAAAAAATATGATACTTCAATTATCCCCGGTTGTAGGTTATAAACGCCGTTTGTACTTAATAAATTTAAGTCCGTGAAAATTCTTTCGGCCTTATTCATAAACAGTTTTAAAACCTATTTTAGTTATCAAATGTTTTGTCCCTTTCGAACGACTTTTGTATTCAGTTTTAGCGAAGAAGACAAAACATTTGAAAACTAAAATTATTTTACTTATTTATTTATTTAAATCTTTATTGTACACAATTACAAATGAAAATACACAATACAGAAACAACAACAAAAAAAAGTACAAATGGCGGTCTTATCGCTCTACAGCAATGTCTCACAGACAACAACTTATGTGTATAACAAAGAATGATAAAGAAAACTTTAACGGTGAAGGAAAACATCGTGAGGAAACCTGCATACCGTAGCGATTTTAAAGAATTTCTACGGTATGTAAGTCTGCCAACCCGCACTAGGCCAGCGTGGTGGACTATATGGCCTAACCACTCTCAATCGATTCTCTCGATTGTAGAGTAGGCCCGTGCCCTGCAGTGGGACGTATATGGGCTGATATAGATAGATAGATAAAGAAAATATTGATACTTATCCCAGATATGGACATTCGGCTGCAACGACGAGGGCGCTTTGGGTCGGCCCACATCAGGCGAGAAGGATGAAGGCACCCCCAAGATGGTCACTCTACCCTCTGCAGCTGTGTGTATCGCGGCCGGAGACTCGCATTCAGCCGCCTTGTTGCACAACGGAGAGGTGTACGCTTGGGGGTCTTTTAGGGTACGTAGTTTAATTAATTTTATAGTATGTTTTAGTAGAATTATGCCTCAGATCCATTTTCCAGGAACCATTATTTTTGCTACAATAGAAGCAGTGTCCTGTCACTATTCAACCCAATTCTTTACTTGGAATTTCTTAATACAATATTATAAACAAATAATAAACGAAACTTAACTATAAAACTTAATTGTATTAAAATAACATGGTTAGTAATATGACTACAACAAATTAATGAAATGGCTAAAAGTGCAAATTTGTTTATTTATTTATTTATTTATTCGAGGACATCCAACGGCAATTACAATGTTTTTAAATCTAATACATAATTGATTCGGTATCATGCTTAAAATAGTTATTAAATAGTTTTTTTGAACATTATATTAAGAAATGAAATGCCCCTCACAATCATTTGCTACATTTACTTGTGAAAAATTTGTGCCAATCACACAAACATTTGCCCGAAACATATCCACACATTTTATTCCCTAGGTAACCAATATGTTTATTCCAGGACTCGCACGGTAGCATGGGTCTAGTGGTGCGCGGGCGGGAGGGCAAGGCGTGTCGCGAGCCGGTTCACATCCAGCTGCCAGAACCAGCGGTGGAGATAGCATCCGGGGGAGACCACCTCGTCATACTTACCGTAAGGGAACTAAATAATAAATATATACATATATACATAAACTCTCTTCTTTTCCCTGAAGGGGTAGGCAGAGGAGCACCTCTGCCTGGCGACGCAGTTGTACTAAGGTATGATTGCAAAGCTGAGGTCGCGGGTTCGAATCCCGGGTCGGGAAAGTGATATTGGATTTTTCTATTCATTATCAGCCCCGAGTCAGAAATTTGTGCTCGATGTGGCGATAGGCTCGCATATCACATCGTGGGACGGAAAATACTAGGCGAAACGTAGGTGTTCTGGTTGCTACCAGGGGAACCTCTGCCTACCCCTTCTGGGAAAAAGGCGTGAGTTTATGACGCCGTATCATTTATTACACCCCCTAGCTACATGTAAGCACCAACTTGTTCATATTATAACAAACTCCAAATAATACGACGATTGTGTATGTTCATCAATACAAGGGCTTTCTACAAAATACAACTCGCATATTGAAATGCCTATAACGTTTCTTCTAGAACATTCACAGCGTAATCCCCGACTCGGCCATCCTTCACATCAGCCGTTGACAACTCCGTTCTATATTCAAATCCTTATTCCATTCTTAACCTCGTAAGGCCCGACCTAAATTTAGGTCGATATACATTACGACCCAATGTACTAAAAATAGGTTCAAGTAGTTAAAGCCCAGAACATATGTTTGGTAAAAAAGTGTTTAATTATTTTAAGGGTTATTTCATAAACCCAAAGTTAACTACTTCATGCATAAAATATGTTAAAACATTTGTCCTTCTTTTAAGTCAATGGGCCATAGTTTTATTAATATATAAGTATAATATGAGTTTGAATAAATTAAATCTATTCAATTATTTATCATAAATATCATGTCATAATTTTAGGTCGCTGGGCCGTGATTAAATAATTTTAAAAACTGTCATGGGCCTCAGTGTCTAAATATTTTTGTCAATAAATTAGGTCGTTGGGCCTTACGAGGTTAATACAACGGCCAGCATCATCGTCATACTAGAATTAGGTTGGTTTACTCATCGCTTATAAAAATCATCCGTAACAATATGTTTGCAGACATCAGGCAGCGTGTACACAATGGGTTGCGGCGAGCAGGGCCAGCTGGGCAGACTGGCACAGAGGTCCGCCTCCAGGGACGCACGACAGGGCTTCAGTCAGTATATACACTGCTTTACCATAATTATAATTAACTGTGACACTACATGTTGAAATTACAACGACTTATAATAGTTTAGTACTTTAAAATATAATCTGTATCGGTAAACATATAAACCAGTATTTTTTTTAATTTGAATAATTTTTCACTCAAAAACCATATTTGTATTAAATTTTTCATTATAATTAATTATTTAAAATTGTAAATAATTTAATATAAAGGCCTCATAATTTCTATCTATATCAGCCCATATACGTCCCACTGCAAGGCACGGGCCTACTCTACAATCGAGGGAATCGATTGAGAGTGGTTAGGCCATATAGTCCACCACGCTGGCCTAGTGCGTGTTGGCGGACTTACATTCCGTAGAAATTCTTTAAAATCGCTACGGTATGCAGGTTTCCTCACGATGTTTTCCTTCACCGTTAAAGTGCGTGGTGATTGACTATCAATACACACATAACTCCGAAAAGTCAGAGATGTGCCCTGGGATTTAAACCCGCGACCACCGTGAACATGTAGGCAGCCGCGTCTGGTCCGTTACCAACAGGCCACCACGCACTTTTATCATACTTTACAATATCTATTTCAATTTCTAAGTAAGTAATTAATTTTCCGATTGGATCATAAAATCAGGATGCAACAACTATAATATTTACCATACAAATGCTGTATGTACGAGTATACTAACATGTGATGTTTCTGCGCAGGCGCACTGCTGGTTCCGTCCAAGGTGACGTTGAAGATGGGCGCGTCGCGCATCTGGGCGGGACACCACGCCACCTTCGTGCTGGACGCCAACAGCGACAAGATGTTCGCGTGGGGACTCAATAATTATGGACAACTAGGTGACTATATATACATACATACATACATAAACTCACGCCTTTATCCCTGAAGGGGTAGGCAGAGGCGCCACTAAGACACCCACATTTCGCCTTGCACGTTCTGTCCCACGATGTGATAGGGGGCGAGCTTATCGCCATATCGGGAACAAATTCCTGACTCCGGACTGATAATGAATAGAAAAATCCAATATCACTTTGCCCGACCCGGGATTCGAACCCGAGACCTCAGCTTTGTAACCGTACCGTAATACAACTACGCCACCGAGGCAGTCATATATATACAGGGAATTATAATAAATATGTGGTGGTGGGAACTGTAATTTATCCCCGGAGTGATTGACATTGTCACTGGAAATTCTTGCGCAGGTGTATAATATTTAGCAATGGATTTATTGTGATTGAAGATAGGTTTGTATTCTACCTCACCTGGGGTAAAATGTTTTGGTCATTATTAGCATCTCTGTCTACGCCGTTAGAAAACTGTTATGTTTGGATGTATGAGAGATATGGTCCTTCAAGCCGCATGATTCACATGTTCATATTGTTGGCAGTTTAGTTATGGGTCTTAAAGTTCCTACACGCGGAGTTTCTCGCCTCGAAGCTACGATTATCGTAAGGATATAAAAAAGTTGCATCGTGTAAGCATTTGTCACAACAAGATAATCTATCGCAGTTATGTCATACGATTCTTGCCGCGAGAAACTCTCCACGTGTAAATGTCGTTTAATGAGGGATTTTTTTCGTGTAATTTATCGGTAATTGGGTTATGTGTATTAATTAATTTCAATGATTTACTGCCATGTTGAAGTAATTTGGATTTTTAGTGTCTCGATCTCTCATGTAGTCTTGTATACTTGACAGCCTCCGTGGCGCAGTTGGTTTGTCGCTGGCTGTGAAACGAGAGGTCGCGGGTTCGATCCCCGCACCGATACAGATATTTGTGAGGCCAAGAAGTATTTGTCTCGGGTCTGGGTGTTTGTGTGACCGAAAAGTCTTTCGTAGATTCTGACACCCACGACACAAGACTTAATTGATCTTAATGTGGGGTCAGGACTATGTAAGTGACTGTTGGGTGTATTTATTAATTAATAATATAATATAATAATATTTATTTATTGGAACGAAAGAATTTTACAATTATAAAATCTGTGCACGTTAATGACCGCATTAGTTGAAAACTGTGTCGCAGTCATTAGCGCCCACCCCCAAACATTACCAGAGGTGACAGCGTCCCAAAAACACTCTTAGAGGTAAACTAAAACATAAACATTAAAAAAATTATTTATACTAAAGCAATGTTTGTTTCAGGTATAACAGGGGACAAGCGTTTACGCGCAGTGTACTCGCCTACCGAGTGCGACGCGTTCACGCAGTGCAGCGCGCAGGAGCCGGGCCGCGTGCCCTGGCGCGGCGTGGCGCCCGGCCAGCACCACACGCTGGCCCTGGACGCCCGGGGACAGGTCCTGGCGCTCGGCCGCTGCGAGTACGGCCGCCTGGGCCTGCCCAGCGACGCCAGGGCACTCACGCCGGTGCCTGCCTTGATACACAAGCGAGTCGTCAGCGTCAGTGCTACTACTAGCAGCTCCTTCGCTGTCACCGCTGAAGGTTCTACACTATTTTTTTTATTCCAATGTATGGCGATACGACCACTCATGGACAGTAGCAAAACCAAACATCATGAATTACAAAGCAATGCTTGATATTTCTCGCGCTCGCCATCTTGAGACGTAAGATGTAAGGTCTCATTATATCCAGAAGTTACTCTGACTACAATGTTCTTCAAACCAGAACACAACAGTACATTGTTGTTTGGCGAGAGAAAATAGACATTGCAATGGTACCTAAGTATCATCGAGCATCCCATTCGCATGATGGTAAGCGCATCAGGCTAATAAGATGCTAGTCTCGTCATTGTAAAAAAACTATGAATGCTTGATATGATAAAGAAGTGATTTTCTGTGTTGACTGCCTCGGTGGCGTAGTTGTATTACGGTACGGTTACAAAGCTGAGGTCTCGGGTTCGAGTCCCGGGTCGGGCAAAGTGATATTGGATTTTTCTATTCATTATCAGCCCGGAGTCAGGAATTTGTGCCCGATATGGCGGTAGACTCGCAACCTATCACATCGTGGGACGGAACAAACAAGGCGAAATGTGGGTGTCCTGGTGGCGCCTCTGCCTACCCCTTCGGGGATAAAGGCGTGAGTTAGGAGACTGTCCCGCCCTCACACCCGCCACTGCAACTCCTGTAAGCCAGGATCAACAGTGGCACGCATTTTAATGACACTGAGCATTGAAGCTCAGCGCGTCTCCGGGAATGTCTAACTTGTCTTTAACCCGCAACGAAATCAATCAAAAAGGTAAAATTAATAGGAGGAGTTGGAAATAAATTATTGTCCACTTCCCTCCCTAATAAAGCGGGTGACAAAACAATGAGCTAAAGAGGTAAAAAACCTCGCATAAAGACATTTACAGCTAGAGAAGCCAGCTGTAAAGCACCACGGAATAGTGATTATTACATTTAAATGGGACCTAATATGTAAGCTGTTATACTTGATTCCAATAATAGGTATGGCAAAATCGCCGGAAAGCACGGAAATTCTTCCTAGTCTCCACAAGGTCCGTGTAGTATACAACTCCAGATGTTATTTGCATACTATCTAGCATGCGTATGCATCATTACGCTCATTCTGCCAAAGACTACACTCCCAAAGGCGTGAGTTAATGTATGTGTCCGGGCAGGCGCGGTGTTGTCGTGGGGCATGGGCAGCGAGGGGCAGCTGGGCACGGGCGCCAGCGCCGACGCCGCCGAGCCCGCGCCCGCCGCGTGCCCGCCGCGCGCGCGCCGCGTCGCCGCCGGCGGACTACACACCGTGCTGCTGCTCGTGCGTACACACACCACTTGTATAAATACACCCAACAGTCACATACATAGTCCTGACCCCACACTAACATCGAGTCTTGTGTCGTGTATCAGGAACTACGAGAGACTTTTCACAAACACCCAGACCCGAAACAAATACCTGTGGATCAAACAAATATTTGTTTTGGTGCGGGCATCGAACCCGCGGCCTCTCGTTTCACAGGCGGCGTCTAACCAACTGCGCCACGGAGGCTGTCTATGTCTTGTACACTCAACATCCTCCTCATCAGCCCGTTGCAGTCCACTGCTGGACGTAGGCCTCCCCCGCAGTACGCCACAGAGCCCGGTTTGCTGCTTTACGCATCCAGTCACGGCGCTCTTGTGCAAGTTGTCCCGCCATCTGGCCAGAGGACAAACATAACATACCACCACGAAAATACTGCTCTCTAATCGTAAAAAAATATTAACTCCAATTTTATCCAATCTAGCATGCATTAAAATTAATCTGTTAAAAACTCTTTGATTTTCATCGACATGCTGATTATATCCACGTAAATTCTATCTTCATGACATCCACCCATCTATTGATTACAATCCATATAATACCGTCGCTCTTTACAATTCATAAATTTTTAACCCAGTTATAAAATAAATCTGGCAACTTTACCACAATTTTTCTACATCAACTTAAAATCTCATACATATTCTAAACTCCATGTTCCTCTCAACAGGAAGACCCATCCTCAGCAAAAGACCCGTCACCCACCCCTGACCAGGAGATGACAGAACAAAGCACAGAAGACGAAAACACGGAAGGGGAGGAGGTCCCCCCCAAACGGCCCAAGAACGAGCAGGAGGGGGAGATATCCTCTACCAGCGCGCAGGCCAGTGAGCTTGCCGAGGAGAGTAAACCACAGGTTAGTGACTGAAAAAGACGATTTCAAAGTATCGATTAATTTTTATATCGATGACTTTGGCATCGATTATTTTTGGTGCTGATTTTCATTCTTACGATTGTTTTTAAAAAGATTTTATATCGATTTATTTTGGTATTGATTGTGGTGTTAATCGTTGATATCAATTATTTAGGCATCGATTATGTCGTTAATCGATTATTACTATATACCGTTATGATTTTATCGATTATAACTCTAATCGATCATGACTCATGTTGTTGCTTAAAGCGAATGTTTGCTTACATTGCATTTTCTTTTTCCCTTTTATGTTTCTTCATTTTTACTTGCACATTAAACCGTGATGCAATAAATTATTTGACTATAGAAGTTGCATTTTAAGATAAATATTTTGACAGTAGCATATTTGGAGAAACCAGTTTTCGCTGAAAACATCCATTGCTGAATTTAAATATTGGAACATTGTTACTGCATATAATTGATTCTTTTCAAACCTTATGATGAATGTTGTCGGGGGGTTATCAATATTGTTTAAAATAAAAAAAACATTGCAGTCAAATATTTTATTCACAAACTCCTAATACTTGTTATGCTTGTTTTCTTTTTCTCATTCCCTACGCAATTAATAAAATCATATGCTAATATTTTTATTGCTTCCACAGCTTCACTTTAGTATAAAAAATCACAAAATATAAAAAAATAGTATTAGAAAATTAAAAGCCTAATAATTCTGCAATTATGAATAGTATGCTACACTGATTCTGTGTCAGTATGAGATATAGATGAATAAATATTTACATAAAGGAGAATGCCCATTCGTGGTATCGGTAAAAAAGTATCATTGAACCCGATATTGATACTGCTTAAAATTCATTATAGCATTTCTTATGGTTTTTCCTTAAACAATTTACCGTTTTATCCCGGGCGACAGATTTTTATAAAATAAAGTAATTATCATCACATTTTACGATACGTCAGCCATTACTACAAAGAGGGCTACCAGAGTGACTGGACTTCAAGTTAATTTCTCCAAAAGCTCCGGGGCTGGGTCGTAATTATGTTTATTATTATTGAAAATATATTTTTTTCCCTACACTAAAAAGTAGGTTTCATCGCGGGACAAAAATCATGGCACCGATACCAAGTTTAATAGTAAAATGGGCATTCTCCTTTAAACTCTTTTGTTTGTGATTTTTTTTCTATTGGTGCAAATCTTCAGTTATGTTTGAAAGGAGCGTGTTTATTGCGGAATCAGTCGAATAATTTATATTTTTATTTGTTAAAATAATTCCATATATTTCCCTTATTTTGCGCCTTTTTACGTTAATTTGTAAAACTAAGAATTGATTTTAATGTTTGATTTAAATATTGTATTTATACATAGGAATTACTAGACTACTAGTAAGCATTATATTTTTCATAAAATGCAGACAATTATTGTAGTCCGCATTTTCTGTTCCTACATAGTCATATTTTTTGAATGGTATACCTTTTTTTTTAAATGTGATCTTTACGGTATACCATTTATTACAACCATCCAATACATATTTCACCCTTTAATGTTTCTTTTTTCAAAGTTCTTAAACCAATGACTTCATTGACAGCCTCCGTGGCGCAGTTGGTTAGACGCCGCCTGTGAAACGAGAGGTCGCGGGTCCGATCCCCGCACCGAGACAAATGTTTGTGAGAACCACAAGTATTTGTTTCGGGTCTGGATGTTTGTGAGACCGAAAAGTCTCTCGTAGTTCTTGATACCCACGACACAAGACTCGATGTTAGTGTGGGGTCAGGACTATGTATGTGACTGTTGGGTGTATTTATTTATTTATTTATTTTACAAAACCTAGTTATCTGACAAATAAAAAGAATGTATTGGTACGACTTATTCCGTAGTAAATGTGTGTATCTGTATGAGTGGGTTGTCCCGCAGAGCGCGCGCGCCGTGAAGCCCAAGTCGCGGAACAAACGACGATAGACCCGTACGTTCCAATCATTACATGTCCGGGGGAGAGGGGCGGGGGTGTAATATATACTCACTTAGTCACTGAGGGGTGTAATTTAATATTCTAGGATTAAAAAATGGCGGTTAGAGCTGTAATAGTTGTCGAGCTAATGAGAAAACGTGATATAAAAATGTTAACAAGTAAAATGCTTGTAATATAGTCAAATTGAAACAAAAGATTTAAATTTTAATTAATTGTATTGTGGTTAATTTTTACTCAAAAAAAATCAATAATAAGTTATAATTACATGCTTACCTAAAATTAAAAAACTTTTTGGATTAAATAGTCCCAATTCTCTAACTTCTAATTAACGGTTTTACTATTCTCGACCCTCTTTCCCTAGACATATTGATGATTCCCGCTGCACATGTACACTCTAAATAAATCTGCGATAAACAATTTATATAAAATCTAGTGACAATAATACATTATATTTTCGAGCGATTATTTGAAGTATATTATAAAATGCATTGTTGACTGAACATCCAGAAAACAACAGACAAATTTTAACAAATTATAAAACAATTTTAATAAAATTATAAAATTAACCAAACGAGTATACAAGTGCTATGGGAAGAATTAATTTCATTCTGAGTATTAAACTCTGAGTATTCAATGTGTAGTTACTTGAAATATAATTAGATTAGTTAGTGCTTGCGATATCCTTTATTAACAGAATATAATTCCGTATTCATAAACATCCTAAAACCCTATTAGTTTTATAAGCTATATACATTGTTGTGCATGTTACATGTAAGATATATAATAGGGTACTTGACTCCATTTCTTTTTTGTATTTAGCAAAAGTAATATCCAAAATCTACCAAAGAACTTTGTAAATCAATTCAGATTTAGCAAGAAACGTTTTAAATCTTAGGAGTAAGAGAAAAGGGATGCAAAACAAAACTAGTGACGTCACTAGTCTTGATATGCATTACAGTGCGCGTGTGAAAGAGACAGTACGATATCTACGCTCCCACTGTTTTTATACATTTCTGTTTTCATTTTACAAGCTACTTTAATACTGTTTTGCCAAAAATGTTTTATTTTAAAGGTATGACTTGTGGTTGTACGCAAATAATAAAAAAGATCATAGTGAAGTACCCTATTGTGCATGATATAAATACATTGTGTTGGTATGTTGGCTGTGCTGTGTATATCATTTGTGTTGTAATTGTCTAGTATTGTATTATTGTTGACTTCAACTTAATAGAATCTCCGAGAGACATATTTTATTTTTCCTCTGAGTGTAATTTTGATCTGTAATATTCCATCTATATGTTTGTATGTACGTCTTCTATCTGTACTCTCGATGTTTCTACGCAAATACATATAATTTCGCTTGAAAATCATTCCCTACCATAACATATAAATTCCTTTCTAATATTTTCAGTTGTGGCTTGCATACCCTCAAATTAATTTTTAACTTAACTTTCACTATACACCATTAAAACGTCTTCAATTCTTTACAGATCAATTAATAATAAAATATTTTTCCATTATTTTAAAGACACATTATGTTACATTTCCACATAAATTTTTAGGACTTATTCCAATCTTGCAAAGTTCCATACAGCCTTCGTGGCGCAGTTGGTTAGACGCCGGCTGTGAAAAGAGAGGCCGCGGGTTCGATCCCCGCACCGAAACAAATGTTTGTGTGATCCACAGGTATTTGTTTCGGGTCTGCGTGTTTGTGAGACCGAAAAGTCTCGTAGTTTCTAATACCCACGACACAAGACTCGATCTTAGTGTGGGGTCAGGACTATGTGTGTGACTGTTGGGTATATTTATTATTTATCCATGCAAATGTGAAAGTTATGGAATGGTTTTCAAGCGAAGCATGTCGACTTTGCAAATACTAATGCTACATATGTTTGCAGAAGGTGAATGGCGACGAGACGGAGAAGCCGATGGAGGTTGACGATACTGGTGTGTATTATCAAATGCTTACTAAGAAAAATAGGATCTATATTAGAACTTATAATCCTGACAATTGAGTCCCAGGATGGTATGAAACGAGTCTTTGAAACATCTTAGTGTATGTACATGATAAGACAAAATCCACTGCATATCTTTATAGATAAATAGATAATTCGAGTCCCAAAGGTGACGTTCCATATTATTTCTCATATTTTAACTATCTGTAAGGTTATTTAGTATTCTATGTAACAAGCACTATGTAAACTGATTCATCTAAATATCTTCACAGACAACAGCCAAGAAGAGAACAGTCAAGACAAAAAAGACGACACAGAGCCAGAGAAACAGGAAGCGGAAACACCCAGCGCAGACATCAAACCAGAAACCGACACCTCGAGCGTGGACACCGCGAATTCAGAAACCCCCGCGGATACCGCGGACAGTGCGGATACCGCGGATACTGCGGATACCCCCACGGACAGACTCAATGGCGCTGCCGACCTCGCGCACGCCGCCGCGTGATGAACCACTCTGCCGCCACACCCTGTATACCAATACACCCCGTATACTCCTCACATAATGTGGGTATAATCATTAATAACAAATAAAAATCTACGAGATTGAACTCAACAGACCCGAAACAAATATTTGTGTGCTTACGTTTGTAAGTGTGGAGATTGAAGTGGCCTCTTTTTTCAATGGCTTTGGCTGTCAAAGTAACAGCAATAAAAATAACAGTCACATACAAAGTCCTTGTGACGTACCAAGTGTGGCTATTAGAATTGTTATATAACTTCAATAATCCGGCTAAAATCAGGTATGATTGTATCGACCGACGATAGTTAACTATCTCATGTCGGTGGATACTCATAAGACTACACTGCGCTTAAGATTAGGTGCATTGTAGTCATAATATTATGACATAGAAAAAATATGGGATATTAAGCTCTTACAAAATCCAAAGCAAATACGCATACGCGCATAAATATTTGTCTCGGTGCGGGAATCGAAGCGGCTTCTCGTTTCACAGCCGGTTTTTAACCAACTGCGCCACGGAGGCTGTCGGATTGGACATGTCTGGACTAAAAATATAAATCAGCATATTTTTAACAAGAATTTCTATGTGAAGTCCGCCAATGATGTAGGCCAGCGTGATGGACGGCCTAACCCCTCAATTGTAGAGGAGGCCCTTGCCCAACTGTGGGTTATGGGCTGATATTAAATACAGCAAAATTGTAAAACTGCTGTGAAAGTCCTGGACTGAATTCCCAGGCTGAGAAATTCATATAAAATTTTAAGTTATATCCCCGATATAAAATAAGGGTGTAAAAGCATTAAATATTTTTTACGGGCATAATTGATATCACCCGCATAAATGTGGGATTCGCTAATAAGTGCATAATTCTTGTAATTAATTTTGTATGATTCTAATTTAAAATATTTCACAAGGGACTGTTATGGGAAATAGTTGTACATATTGATAATTGGTTATAAACTAGGGTTTGTAGTCATAAAATGTTAACGGCGTCGTTGTAATATTCACTTACATAATAGACTACGCTACATGTTCAGTTGTAGTCATATTTCAAAAATATGTTCAGATGTAGTCATATTTTTTGATATGTATCATTATCTTCGTTTTAAATTTGTACCATTTGTATTAATACATTTAAAAGATTTATTAAAAAATCACATCAGCAATGCCGTACCATTTTATTGTACTACAAACCTACCCAGAAAAGTATTAAAACAACTTTAAAATAGATTGCACTGTACAAAAAGAGAATTTATTTAGGCCGACAAACCGACGGCGATCGGCGAGCGACCCCGTCGAAACAATTTGTCGAGCTAAATAAAGACAGGGACGTATTGAATTATTTCTCTAGGATACAGCTTCTACATAATGTAGATTAGACAATATCGCGAGACGTTTATCATTGCAAAGTGGTGTATAAACGTTTCCTAAGGGTGCAGGCGGCTTTGCGTAAAATGATGCAAAAAAACACCCTTAGGTTGCCTTGCATTATTTTACGTCGGTGTCCGCAAGATGGCGCGGCCCGCGTGTAAAATAATATATTTTTGGCGATCGAAAGACCGCCGTTAATTAGAAATGAGGTTGCTAGATAATAAAATATTGATATATAAGGCGAGTGTTGTGCGCGTGTTGACTGGTACTGACCCTGACCCAAAATGGCGAACGTTACGTTGAGTTTTTTTTTAATTTTTATTTTATACAAGTTTTCGTGCATGATTCTTATGGAAGTACAAATGTACTGGTTTGTCACACGCGACGCTATATTTCTTGATTGTTACAATAAAGATGAACTATAATGTATTGTGTTTTCCTAATAAAATAGTAGTGTATATTTGTGTTTCATTTGTACATACATACATACATAATTAAATAAGTGCATCAGTATGGCTTTTTGGATCGATTGGCTTAATCGTTGTCGGCTTTTAGAAAACAGTACCAAATAACCCACAAATGGCATCCAAGATTTTTAGTTCCACTGCATATTAACGTTAACTAATACCAAAGTATAAAATTAAATATGGAATTGTTAGAACCACTTTGCTCTCAGTCATTGTTGTACCATCGGTGAGCGATTTGCGTTCAGCAATTGTGTCTCAACGGAACTGTCGATTATAGAGAATTGTTCAGCAGTGGCCAATACAGGTTGATACTGTACAGGTATGTGTTATACAATGAACCAATAATAATGGAGGTGAATACATTTTTTTAGCCCTATAGTACCTTTGGGTATTGCAAGAAGGAATTAGGGATAAAATCGAATAAAATAAAACATGACATTCGATATGGTTTATTATTAAAGTTGCGATAACTACACATCTGTATACAAACACTAAACTACGGGCGTTTGAGCGTTCGTCCACTGTCCGACCGTGCCGCGTACTGTACGCACGATGCCACCAACTTCACTGACCATCCTACCACGAATTGACCATTTTACCATGACTCCTGGCAGTCAGGATCGATGCTAGAAAATTTACGAGTCTTTTACACATTATAAATTGACCGTCACACTACCGCCATCTAGGATCGATTACAAAATTCACAACAATCATTGAAACTCCGCGAGTCTCAGGGATAGCTAGACTACCCGCAATTAAATTCACTAGAAAGAAAATCCAAATACCTATGTAGAAACTGAATGCATTTATTGCATTTTCAGATGTCAAGATAAAATATAGTGGAAATGAGAAATATGAAATAACCATGCGTCTAATTGTCTTAATTTTTTACCGCATAATATATTTGTCTTTTTTTACAATAGATAATTATTAAGATGGTATCGATCAGTCTATGCACTTCGGAAAATTTACAATTTGGTTCAATACACCAACATTTTCCATTACACACAAGTAACACAGGAATAGAAAATGAAATTAAACAAACATAACTAGAGATTCTTCTCTGGGAAGGAATGATTACAGTAAAGATTTTAAGGCTTTTAATAATTCAATCACACTCCAAAAATGTCTTAAAAACACACAACACAACTTTGGTTGTAAAATTTGGTCGTATCGTGCCATACAGTACTACATTAGCAAATGCTAAGGATATCCATAAACTATGCAAATTGAAACGGTATAGAAAATATTAGTTCAGAAGGAAGCTGCTACAAAAATATCACATTGATGTCCAGTACACATGCGGTTTTTACAGCTAAGCTTGTGCGATGCTCTGTCATAATTGAAATAAACCACAATGTACTGAAAATTGGATTATGTATAGGGGCTATCGTTAGATACTATACTAGGTATTTTTAGGTATTCATTAGACCATTTTATGCAGAAATCAATTAAAAAATTGAGTAAAAGTAAATTAAAGTCAAATCAAAAATGATATTTTAGTTTGTGAAAATAAATTATTTTATTTCAATAAATTAGAAAGAATTTTTATCACCATAATTGAACCAAGAAAATTACATCTCTCAAATCAATTGATTGCACTCTGCAATTGTTTAAAGTTTTCAAATAAATTAAAATACTCAATATTTTATACGGGTTAGATTTCTGCACAACACAATCCAATTTTACAATAGGCTTGTTACAATAATAGGTGACGGAGTAAATAATTTTACTTGTATACATCAGTTGTTACATTGGCGCGTTTTTGGCCTTAAAATGCCCACAACCGTCAATTGTAGTTGATCAAGAAACAAATAATAACATATTTAATAAAAAAAATGGACCAATTCTAACAGAACACGACACATTGACGTCAAGCGCCTTCGATATTTCCACAATCTTTTTCCAAACTGTGGGTAGGAACTTTGTATAGTGGCATAGAAAAAATAACATTATAACTACAGAGACAAGATACAATTTTTTATAGACATTGATTACGACTAGCCCAGAATTGAAGTGGTTTTTGTGAAACAATATTATTTTTATAAATCATTCCTTTTAAAATCAAGCCAGATTTCAAGGATTTTATCATTTTTTCAATTATTGTTATACCACTTTCCTTCAAAGCTAGTCAAATACTAATTCTACTACTATAATAATAAAGTTGCTTTTCCCATGCCACTAACAAATATCAACCTACCCACACCTTGAAAAAATCTGGTAGTTTTTAATTGAGATAATTAATTGAATATATTTACTTTAGTGTGGAGGCAACAATAATTATAACACGAGAAACAAAAGCCTCTAACAAATCGGAGACTTGTGACATCATTTGTTAACCCTTAACAGCTAATTAGCATGTTTGGCACCATTAAATTAAACATTTCATAAATAAAATGGCGGAATAGACCAGACTATTGAACTAAGGCCCAATCTTGTTGTAGAGGAGGCCCATGCCCTGCAGTGGGACGTATATGGGTTGTGATTGAAACTATAAAAAATATAATAGGTCAATATCATGACCGATTTTTTTTATTTTACTAAGAGCCCATTGAGTTGTTAGTTTATCAGAAAATTATTGTTTTTAAACACAATACGGGTATTGCTACTGTCTCAAGTACACTCTTTAGATTTTTTAAAACCATATTGCTGCAGTAGAACGACAGCAAATAAAAAAAAACAGTAATATAAGTTAATTTAAATTTTATTTTCCTTCTTATATTTTCCACCATATTATGTATTAAATTAACCCTCAATGGAAGTCTCAGTTAAAGTGCCCCATGCTCATTGAGTAAAGGCTGACATTGTTTCAAAAAACTAATTTACACATTTATTACCTTCAATTGTTGTAATATTTGGCACCATGAAAGCATCAAGCAGGGTGTTATACCCTAGTGTAGCGTGTAAGGGTTATCAAATGTTTGTGTGCGACGTGGCGAAGCGAGGTTCACTCCGAGGACCATCACTGTCCGCCTATTGCCGCCTCGTCTTCGTCATCTGAAATATACATTATTGATTATAATGCTAACAATTATTTTTATAATTGGTAGCCTTGCTTAGTCATTTTGTTGTGCCTGTGTAAAAGAAAATTCTAGCCCTATAACGTGTCGGAAATATCTGTGAACCTAGCTGGAATGCGGTTAACATTTCATTTTTTATGTGTTCTCCTATCTACTATGTTAGTTTACATTAAAACGTTTTGAGATGGATGCGAATTCAATTTTTTATTCTTTTTTCTATTTTAATTCAATTTGTTTAACCTTTAGTTTGAATTTGCTGAACTTATGTTCCAATGACGTCAATTATTCAGGTCCACATATATTTCCGACGGGCAATAATTTGGATTGGTTTTGGACAGGCAATAGTACATTAGCAGCCCCCAATACACCTGATGTGTTCCTACTGCTTTATTTGTTGTTCTTTGCATTGGTTTTAGTGTGGATAAAGAGGGCACTGAATTAATATTATCTCTCAGTCTCATACGGTAGTCTAACAGACTCATCTTGATATTGCTATAACCGGCACTTACATCAGTCAATACGTTAAGTATTATTTATGCGGTTTTCGGATGATTTTTTAAACTTACAATCCTCTTCTTCGATTTTTATTTAATAATAATAAATAGTACTTTTTATTATCTGAGACTATGTACAGGTTCCTTAAATAGTAATTTAATTAAGTAATTAACTAATCAATAATTTTTTAACAAAAGTTGTACAGAACCGCTTGAATTATTGAAGGATATTTGATCACATAATTTAAATTTTGTGGTTACTCTATGAACTAAGTATTGTTGAAACTCAAATATGTTGTAACATAGTATATTGTGTATTATTACCACAGTTATTCCGTCCCTATATTTTTATAAGACGTTCATTAACATGTTTGTGTATATTTACCGTGGTAGTGTTGAGATCCGTTGTCGAGACGCAGGTGTGTGAGCCGCGCGCCCGCCTCCTCCGCGTCTTCAGCATCCTCGAATTCCTCCTCACCTATATATACATAATTTAATTTTTTTATTTTTATTTTATTTATTAAGGGCTATCAAACGCAGAATACAATTAACAATTGGTATACATATACATAAATATAGGTACATTTTCATTGTATCTCTTATAATACAGTCACAACATGAGTACTATTCAGGAGTAGTAAAGCATAAAAAACAATTAAACAATATAACAATAAAATTACATAATACTTTATTAATATTCATACACCTCACAGTCAGATACTTTAACCTGCACAAACAAGTTGATTGATGCATATAAGCAACTACAAGACATTTTTGTTTCACATCAACACCCAAAACAAACATCTGTGGACCACACTTGTCTTATTGCGGGGATCAATACTACGGTCATTTATATCACAACTCGTGTCTCAAGTCTCAACCAACTGTACCACTGCGAGACTCAACTTTTTGTCACAAGCGTCATCTTCCCCAAGGTCCCATTTAAATGTAACAATGACTATTCCGTGGTGCTTTACAGCTGGCTTCTCTGGCTGTAAATGTCTTTATGCGAGGTTATTTACCTCTTTACTTCATTGTTTTGTCAACCGCTTTATTAGGGAGGGAAGTGGACAATAATTTATTTCCAACTCCTATTAATTTAACTTTTTGATTGATTTCGTTGCGGGTTAAAGACAAGTTAGACATTCCCGGAGACTCGCTGAGCTTCAATGCTCAGTGTCATTAAAATGCTTGCAGTGGCGGGTGTGAGGGCGGGACAGTCTCCTAGAAGTGTCATCTTGCTCGTAAAGGATTAACAAATCCTACAACATTTACTCCTGTGGAACCTGTCAAAGTGTAGACCCTTATCATAAGTGACCTCTTACTCCAAGAAGCACCAAGAAACCCTACAACATTTAACCTATCTATACATACCCTCATCAAATTCCTCCCCATCCATGTAGGGGTCTTCATCCACCTCGTCTGCGGGGTCGGGGTGAAGAGATTGGCCCTGACTCATCGCCGAGTACATCGCTTGCAGCTCATTCTCATTCTGAGGGATGAACCTGCAAACAATACCAAAAACATACTTATTTTTTATGCTATTGGTCTGGCAAACAAACAAACAGGTCTGATGGTAATTGATCACTGCCGGCCTCGAACAAACACAAGGCTGGGATTATAGATGTTTTGTCGACCCATCAAATGGGGAGGGGAGATGGGAGGAAAAAGGATGGGAAGAGAAAAGAGGTATTATGTACTGAATTATGTGAGATGGCCCACTGAGGACATAATAGTGGTGGAAGACCATCACCATGCCGGGAACAAATCGAGTCCCGGACAATTCATATATTATATCTGGAACTAAAATAAGAGTAGATTACCTGATCAAGGAATCAAAGAATATAGCCATTCACAACTCATAAATGCAAGACCAGTGAAAGTTTTTGCCTATTTTCTGGGAATATTACGAATGTTTCTGTACAATGTTTCCTTCATAAAAGTAACTGGTCATTTCACGTGTGGTAGGTCTCCCATATGTGAGAGACTGCCTGAGTTGGTACCACTGCAATGATGCTAATATCCATGAGCGTTTATAACTACCTACACACTTTGAAAGCAGATCCGAGTGTCATGTAATTGAATGGTACCCATTTCATAGTTCCATCAATAGCTGGTAATGTTCAATAGTAATTCATTATATAATGTTTCATTACTTGATACATTCATAGCACAATCATAATAATATACTACGTTATAGCTGGCTTTACTCACCCATCAGACCCTATCTGTATAAGCCCATATAGGTCCTACTGCAAGGCATGGGCCTCCTCTACAATCGAGAGTATGATTGAGAGGAATTACTCGCACTACGCTGGCCTAGTGCGGGTTGGCAGACAAACCGTACTAAGTCCCTAACAAAACTGTAAACTCAAGTAATAGTAAGAAGAACCCACCTGAGCTGTGTGATGGGGTGTTCATCAGCGTCGAAATCTTCATCATCATCCTCATTAGCATCCCCGCCGCCTTGCTGAGTCAACTCTGATAACCTGCAACATAGCATTTCATTGCTTCTTTTCTTCTGAGTGCTTGTACACTACACTTGCTTATGGTTGTGGCAACATTAAGCGCTCTACACACCAAAGCCGCCGGCCCAGCGACACGGTCCGCCGACACATACCGGCGGCTTATAAGAAAATAATCAAATCGGCAACAAGCGCCCGCACGTGTTGCCCGCCGACATGTTGGCGACGCAAGCGCTCTGCTCAGTTGCCCGGCGACAGTCATCATCGTCTTATATAATATGTCCCTCATGTCGAACCGCTGTCGTGGCGTCGACAAAGTCTCCGACTTGCGAAGAGTGAACTCGCTAACTAGCCCGCCATCAAAAAGTTTCCCATATAGGCGGCTTTGGTGTGTAGTGCGCTTTAGTTTTAACCAAATATATAAAACATTTCAATAACAGCAATGTAAGGTATAGGTATATGATTACCCTTGCAGAATCATACACCATTTGTAACGATACGGAAAATATCCATGTCTCTTGTATAAAACAAGTCTCTTGAACTGCATTTAGCAGACCAGGATTAGATCTCAAGACCTCACAAATCACACTCCATAATTTTTATTACTAAAGCAATGAGGTAATTATCATAAAAAAATTCAGCAATCATCTGCAATGATTACTTGTGTCATCTCATTCCATTTGGAAGCGGTATAGGTAGACAATAGACATAAATATACAACCCTTGTAAAAAATCCTCACATAACTTGACATGAACAAATTGCAATCCCACATACCGTAGTTCATAATTGAGGACCATGTAGAGCGCAGGCGACGGGTCTCTCTGTACAGCGTGCAGTGAGATGCTCGGGTACAAGAGAGAGATAGTCGGCGCCGAGCCTCCTGACGGGCTCACCCCTCCACCCCACACTACATTACTGTAAACAAGAACAAAGGAATAAGCAACTGTATACATAGATCATTTTCACATTAATCAATATGCTAACAGAGCAACCATCACGTGAATTGGGAACTGGACTGACAAATCCAGTGTTGAGAGGTTTTACCGTAACAATTCTTAGAATTCTGAACTTGAATAAGACAGTAAGGCAAAGTAATGTTTTTATGATGCTGAAAATTGCTTTCATATGATACTACATTGAAAGGCTGTCTTATTAAGTTTAAATAGTTGACCAGCTAAAGCAAAGACAACATATAGACTACTCGGAACTGACAAGAGTGTATAAAGAGATTAATGACAGTCAATGAAGCGAAAGATGCATGTATGGATTGTAGGAATTTGTGCTTTATAGTGTTTGATTACCCCAATGGGACTTACGTATAAGTTTATGTATGTATGCAGCTATAACAACAAAGTATGAAAACTGATACCTACTTAAGAGACAATACATTGTATAAGAATATATTTAAATGCTTCCTTTACAAGAATGTTGTTATTTGTTATTTGGATTCCTTTGTGCACTAATTATTTGATTGCATCTAATTTGCTGAATTGCTTTTGTTCTAATTTTTTATTATGTAAATTAATTGTAGAACTAGAAATTTTGCTTTTGAAGTTAATTTGGCCCAATACTGCAGTCAATGTGTTGAATAATATTTGCAAGAGTAATCTTGACAAAGAAATTGATAATTTTCTAAAAGTAATCAGTGTATGTTTGGGTTGAAGAAAGTAAACAAAGTATTTTGTTTGCATAACAGTATTTATCAAAGGAAGCAGACGATAATAAAATTTAACAAATATGATTAAGTACACTTTTTTTGGTAATAACAATACTGTCCTATTTCTGTTAAGGCATACTAAAGGTTGAAACACTTTGCTTTCATAGACAAAGATAATCATACACAAATTATTGGAAAACAAAAAAATACAAAGAATATCAATAGCATATATTAATTATTTGATAGTACAAAAAACTTGCTAATAAGAACTAGAAAGCCGACGTAAAATTTTCACCATTAACTATTACGAAACATGTTTACGAAAATGTCTAGATGCATGAAATTAGAATCAGATATTTAATATTATTTTTGAATAGACGCTATCCTGCCCGCTCGTCAACCTCTGCAACTCCTGTAAGCCAAGATCAACAGCATACACACAAACAATTCACACCAGGCGCCGAAGCTCGACGGCTTTGAATACTTAGTGACACTTGCCTTGTCTCTAATCCGCGAGGAAATTAATCAGAATCAAAACAAATAGGACGAATACTTACTTCTGAGTAATGTATAAAGTGGCTGTGCCTAATTCCTGATCGTTAACTAATAATTTTGTTGACGGGGTCTGCAGTAACACGCCTTCAACCGGCACCGAAAATGTCGAGGACACAACAACCATTTTGAAGCCAAATACTTAATCAAATTACAACAATACGTTATTATGTTTTTTTACAGAATATACAAAAGTATTTTAGCACATGAGTTGCAGCAAATTATGTGTAATAACAAAATAAATTCAGGTGAAGCACGCTCCGCTAAATAAATTGTGCGTTTTGTTTATGCTGACTTGTGTTTCGTTTCTGTTAAATAAATAATTTAAACTAAAACCTTATTTCAATTCATAGTTAATCAAATTTTAGTTAATATACATTTTTTTATTATTTTCCAAGGGCTTTTTGGTGGAAATAAACGACTCACAGACATATTAACATTAAAGTATTTAAAGAAATAAAACGCAAAATTGCGAAATCTTTTCTTTTTTTTTTGGTATTTCAGATGAATTGGGCTTCAGTGAAACAGTGCAGTGCAGGTAATACACTGGGTAAGTGCAGGTGTGGCGATTAACCAGTTGAGTAACCAGTTATGCAAAAAAAATCTAGCGTACAATAAAAATGTATGACCGCAGCCCGTTGCAAAATATTTAAATAGTCAATAATAAGAATCAAACCCAACACCCACTGCTTCACGCCCCATGAGACCGTTTCACTTTTGCAGACTATTTAATGAGTAATTTCTTCGATGTTGAACACTGAGCGTACCTGCCCAGCATTGTTAACAAAGATTCTATTTTCATATGATACGAATTTCATTATTATAATGTACAATAAATAAAAGAGATAAATAAACCAAAAAACGTCTCGTCGCTAAAAAAAATATCTGGCAACTACGCACTAAGTAGTCTTTGCTGGCAATTTTTATAACTATATGTCACATTCCGAAGTCATTAATCGAGATTTTATCAGTGAAATGTATTTTTATTACAATTAATGACTGAATTTTAACGCCATTGTTGTATTTTACTAATAATATGGACAGTTTAATGGATTGTTTTATTAACTCAACCAGCGCTAACGAACAGAACGCGGTAATAACAGAATATGGCTGACAAAGGCGATGGCATCAATGTAAGTGTGTTTACTTGTTTTTCAAACATATTTACTGGTAAAATATGGGCATAAAGGCTGTATATCAAAGAAGATATATTTTAAATTATGGTATGCAGCATTTTTACAAACAATACACGACTATACACAGATTTTTACGTATACTTTGAACATTATGAACTTTCGTACAACTTTGTTGTTCTAATCGATTGAATTAAATATTGCTTCGAGCTGTAATGAATTTTTATTTAATATCCGTGTCTTATATTATGTTTAAAATCATTAAGCTTGTAAAGATTTACATCTTAAATATGGGTTCCAAATATATTTTATATACAAAGTGATAAATTTAAAAGTACTTTGATATTTGTTAAATGATTTCTTGGACAATTGGTAATAAAATAGCGATTGTTTATCTCTATTTTCTTCTTCTAACTGACGTTATCCCGGCCGAAGCCAGTGTTCACCTTCTGGGTAATTCTCCTCCTTTTCGCTCGATCTTAGGCATTCTCAGTAGTAACTATTTTTTTCGGTGTCAGCTACCTCCATACCAAACTTCATTGAAATCCGTTAAGCCATTTCCGAGTTCATTGTGCACAACTGAACAGACAAAAATTTTAAAAATCAATGTTTTGGGTCCTATTATGTGAATACAGAACCCCATATTAGATTTTCTCATTTATCTTCCATGTACAAACATTCATTGGTTACTTTATTATAATATATATAGATTGAATTTTTCATTAACCATTCCATATTTACTTGGAAAGCTGGTGGTGAACCAAAATGTTGTAGGTTTAGATCCTGATCGATGCCAAACATTTGTGTGATCCATATGTACCTACTTTGTTAAATGTTGATAATACAATCCTGAAATCTACATAGATAGTGATCCTCGTCGGTGGAATTTAAGCAGAATTGATTTCCCCAGTATTATTTTTAGACTGATACCAAATTTACAGAAACTCTCATTTAACAGTCCCATACAAGCTTGTCTTCAGTGTATATCATCATCATCATCGTCATCGTCATCATCATCATCATCATCATCATCATCATCATCATCATCATTATCATCATCATCATCATCATCATCATCAACATCAACATCGTCATCATCAGCCTTTTGCAGTCCACTGCTGGCCGGTCCGCTGCTTTTCGCATCCAGTTGCTGCCATTTATATGTCCTCTTATAATGATTTAAAAAGAAAACAGAATCTCATAAAAAAAAGATTGTCTTATAAGAATCTAACAACCACTATAAGAATGTGTATATAAACAAAGAAGGTGTGATGAATATCGCCATATTGGGCACAAATTCCTGACTAGTCTGATAATTAATACAAAAATCCAATATAATTTTATCCAACCTGGAACTCGAACCAGAGAACTCAGCGTTGTATTTGTACCCTAGTGCAACTGCGCCACCATGGCAGTCATTTTTGATAAAATGCTTGTAACAGTTATGACTTCAGTGTTGCTGTCTCTTTCATTCCTACGTAGTCATGTTTTCCGTCGCGCCTCATTGATTCGTCGCGTACCTGATACGCGCGCACAGATTTTTTCGTGCTGTCTTATCTAGTTTAATACATCATTTTCAACCGCATTAACTTTGAAACTGCGTTATTTGTATTATTCTGACAGTTTCTGTTCTTTTTCTATGCATTTTTGAAAATGTATATTATGGTTTAAAGAATATTTGGCAACTGCACACGCCACAGTATCAATTTACCGTTGGTACTGCCAAAAAAGGTTTTTAGCGACAAATAAAGAAACTTTAGATTGAAAATTTTAAACAAACTTCGAATATAAACCTATACACAGACACTCCGGAACATAAAACACTTGATTGCTCTTTATGGTGGGCTCTCTGTGTACGATGGTCGCTATTCAGGCGGAATGAATATCCCAATTCCTAACACTAACGAATTGGGCATCCAGTCTTTGTATCAACCTATATACGTCCCACTGCAGGGCACGGGCTTCCTCTATAATCGAGAGAACGATTGAGAGGGGTTAGTCTATATAGTCCACCACGCTGGCCTATTGCGGGTTTGTGGACTTTTACAAACCATAGATATTCTTCCGAATCGCTATGGTGTGCAGGTTTCCTGACGATGTTTTCCTTCACCGTTATAGTGCGTGGTGATTGACTATAACAAACATACATTATAAACTCACGCCTTAATCCCAGAAAGGGTATGCAGAGGCGCCACCAGGACACCCACATTTCGCCTTGTATGTTCCGTCCCATGATGTGATAGAGGGTGCCTAACGCCATATCGGGCACAACAAATTCCGGACTGACATGATAATGAATAGAAAAACCCAATATCACTTTGCCCGACCCGCGATTCGAACCCGAGACCTCAGCTTGTTAGTCGTACCGTAGTACAACTACGCCACCGAGGCAATCTACTATCAATACCCACATCACTTATCGAAGTTTGTAAAAATCCGGCCTAATGCGATACTTTTGCCGGATGCCCGATGCTCCTTTCCTCTTACCATACTTTTTCCTTTCCACTCTGCTCCCGATTTGATGTGCCGCCAACACATCCATGATCCAAGCATGGATGTTCATGGGCGGCAGACCTACCGTCAGGTGACCTGTTTGCTCGTTTGCCGGACCAATGCTATAAAACAACATTCGAATACAAATTCCAGAATGCTCCTAGCGCTCTGTTTCTATTATTATGAACTACTTTTTGTCGTGGTAAGCGATGAGCAACTACGTGTTCTAATAATACCGATTTTTTTCGCTAGATGGCGCTTATTTGGTAGACTACTTAAGGGTTCTCAATCCGCGGAAATAAGATTGTATTAAGGATTTCAAAGTGTACCCTACGTATTAAATTAAAATTAAAAATTAAAAATATTTATTTGCGTAAACTTAACTTAATCTAAATACAGATAATCATTATTGGAGCACTCCTTTTAAGTATAACAATACCTGTGTTAAGAGGTTCCGCTCTTCCAATAGCGCTTATAGTATAGGTACATATCATAATTCATAACACAATAAATTAAAAAATAAATAATTAAAAGCTTACAAAAGAGAATATTAAACAAACTTATTGCTGTATTTTACTTATGCTTTTGTCAGTATGCGTGTGTGTGTGCGTGTGTTGTGTGTGTGCGCGTGTGTGTGTGCGTGCGTGCGTGCGCGCGTGCGCGTGTGAGCGTGTGTGTATAATTAAGCTTTGGTGTAACAACAACTAAGTCTATTATATCTATACCTTATATTTGGCGTCAATTCATATTATATAGTTAACATCCTCGTCCGCAAGTCCACAGCTAGACATAGGCTGCCCTAAAGAATTTCAACATCGACCTGTTGGAAGCTGTCTGCATCTGGGGACTTTCTGCCACCATCATTAGATTATCCGTCCACTTTGGTAGTTTACATCCTAATATTGTAATTATAAACATTTTATTTTTCTCTCTTTCTCATTTACTACATCCGCCTCTCATGACAGCCTCTGTAGTTGGTTGGACGCCAGCACAGGAAAGGCCGCGGGTTCGCTCCCAGAACCGAGACAAATGTGTGATCCACAAATATTTGTTTCGGGTCTGGGTTTGTAAGATCGAAAAGTCTCTCGTAGTTTCTGATACCTACGACGCAAGACTTGATTTTAATGTTGGGTCGGGACTATGTATGTGATTGTTGGGTGTATTTATTAATCTCTCTAACTTTCTCTTCAGACACAGGAAGTCATATTATACATTATTAAGATACATTTATTCCCACTAACCAATCACAAGACGGCTCCCACCGGTAAAAATGTCGAAATTACTCAATAACAGAACACGTGAGTTGTTTTGTGCGAATACCGAGATCCCCGTCACGTGCTGGGTTACCAGCTGAAAAATATGAAATTTCTTGATAGTGTTTTCAGTAAAATTGACATTTTGAAGATACATATTACAATATCTATAATCGAGTAAGATATCAATACATATGATAAATTATTATTTTCCGGTATGCAGAAGAAGCTTTCAAAATATGAGGCGCCTAGTTCCAAATTCCTTAATTAAGAAATATGTGACCAATATTGTCGGTTATGAAATATCGATATCAGCCCGGGTAGCGACCATAATATAAAGAAAGCAAGTTTTCCTGAAAAATTGTATAAGTAGACATCCAAGTTCAAGCACTGTTTTCTTTCCGACCCTCATATTCGCCATTGCAACTCCTGTGAACTAGGATCGATAATAACACGCATTTTATCGACACCGAGCAATGAAGGCCAGTGAATCTTAAGTGTGTCGTTAATCCACTAGAAAAACAATTAAATACTAAAATGAATAGTAGGATGTAATGAAGTATTGTCATTTTTCTCTCCCATTATTTTCCTAAAAAATTATCTTGGGTTTTTTTTGTCGTCTGGCAACACAAGCAACGTGACATCAATATGACCTTTTGCAAACCGCTCTAAGCCGGGAGTTTGCGGGACTCAAGAGCGGACCCTTATACAATAGCTTATATCTTTGATCATAATTTGTTGACTGATGTGTCTACTTACCCGATTACTTAACTGTTCGATGTCAGCACATTGAAGATAAATGAGAAAAACTAATATGGGGGTCTCTATTAACGTAATACAATGATTTTTAGAATGTTTGTCTGTCTCAGAAACGGTTTAATGGATTTTGATGAAATTTGGTATGGAGGTAACTGACACCCTGGATTAACACTTAGGCTACTTTTTATCCCGAAAAATATTGTGTTCCCATGGGATGAGGAAATCATTCCGATTTGTTTGTAACTTTTTTATAGTCAAAGGGAGGGGATGGGACTGGATTACATGCTTTGAGTAAGAATGAGACGGGACGAGCGGGATATGACGGGACGGGATGGTAAATTCCAAATAAAGCTAATCACGCAGACGAAGTTTGCGGGCAGAAGCTATAGTATCTGCTATGTTTCTTTAAAAAGGAAGGTAGTAGACTGGTTGTGACTCTTATAAAATATATTTTTTGTGTTAGTTATAAGAATATTGTTAAAATAATAAATTATTGTATTTCTTTATGAAATATTTTTAAAGTGGAATTTATTGTTTGTAACAGTGCTATGAAATAAATGATGACAGTTTCATACCTTATTTAATGTATAACTTATATTCGACGATTGAAAAATCCCTACCACGAAACCACAATTTAAATTCGTAGTAAATGCGTGTGTAAATAGTTATTTGTTAAATTAGGACAGAACTCGCCACGACAGAGCGACGAGCGACCTTGTTCGAAAAATAGTGGTCTCGTTGCCGCAGTCTTTTCTACTAAAATTTGTTTTTATTGGTATTTATAAAAGAACTAGTGTCCTAACCCAGCTTCACGCGGATTCTGATGTTCTTCGTTCTTCTTGTAAAAAGTCGTCAAATTTTTTTCGAAGTTTTTTACTTATCGTCGTATTTGGGTGTACATACATAGTTTTCCTAAAATAATTAGGTACACCTTTTTATTTTTAAAGACGCAATGGTACGTAAGGGTTTAAATTACTTTAGATATTTAGCACCCAAAAACGACGATTTTTAAAAAATGGAAAAATATATCGCTTTTTTGCGAAATTTTTAGTTGCATTGTCTTTGTAACCACTAAAACTACCACCTGGCTTCGTTTTCCTTTGCAGTCTTCATAAACCCTGTATATTAAGGAGGTACATATACATAATACATACACAATTACGAGTATCGTATGAGTTTGTTCGCCGGGTCTTCTCAGTCGGGTCGCGTTGGATCCGGCAGTAAGCCTAAAATTACGGGACGTTTCGGAAATACTCATGGTCGTTATTTAATCAATTGGACCCAAAACAAGCCCACTGAGTACTATTCGCTGGATATACTCAGAATTGGGTCGCGTCGCGTAGTTTCCAGTGGTAATGGAAGCCCACTGAGTTTGTTTCGCCGGGTCTTCTCAGCCAGGGCCGCGTTAGATCCGGTGGTAACATTAAACCGCTACGCACCGCTTTAATTTAATACTTATGGTCCACTTAGACATCGATTATCGTAAATAATGTATTTCCTAAGGGAAAAAAAAATTACCATAAAATACTAATAAAATACTAATAACGAATATCTTGTAAATAGAAAATAAGTACTATGTGTATTGACTTGTCATAAGAGCTATTTAATTGCCTACGTGACCAATAAACGAATTTCATTTCATTTCATTTCATTTCATATCTATCTATATCAGCCCATATACGTCCCACTGCAGGGCTCGGGCCTACTCTACAATCGAGGGAATCGATTGAGAGTGGTTAGGCCATATAGTCCACCACGCTGGCCTAGTGCGGGTTGGCGGACTTACATACCGTAGAAATTCTTTAAAATCGCTACGGTATGCAGGTTTCCTCACGATGTTTTCCTTCACCGTTAAAGTGCGTGGTGATTGACTATCAATACACACATAACTCCGAAAAGTCAGAGGTGTGCCCTGGGATTTGAACCCGCGACCACCGTGAACATGTAGGCAGCCGCGTCTGATCCGTTACCAACAGGCCACCACGCACTCTACGAGTATACATGTACATAATACATAAGCTCAAGTCTATATCCCTAAGAGCCAAAAGGTGATACTAATGCCATCCATAGTTTGTCATACTTATTTTCTGCTTTATAGTAAGAAGTGTGCCTATAGCCATGTGCAAGGTGTATGAGATTATAACGTTTCTTTTTAAATTAATCAGTTATATTTTTCTATGTGTGATAACGCCCCATTGCAGCGAAGTGAATAAGCGGTGAATTGTGAGTTTCTGAGTTCGATACCCGGAGCATGATCATCAACCGAATGTGGCATCAAGAATTATACGTGTGTTATATTTTACCTAGGGATTTATTTAATTTAATTTACGGTTATTACCAATTATAATTTGCAGTTTTTTTTTATAAATTAAGAAGTCTTGAATAAGAAATTAAGAAGTCGTATGTGGTATAGCCACGCCTTGTCAGTCATGACTCAGCATGAACGGGCAGGCTCGTCCGCGGCGGTACTGTCTCACAGGACATCGACGTGAACCGACAGCTGCGTTGTCGCGTTTCGTCCGGTGATTGTGGGATGTCTAACACAGCTTTCCTCTTCCCATTCTATTTCTTTACCTCCCATTTTGATGGGCAATACAGCCATAATTGTTGATCCAGCGTTGTGGATTTCATGAGCGGCAGTGAGGACTTACCATCAGGTCTCCTGTTTGCTCGTTTGCCGGACTTATCCAATAAGAAAAAGTCTGTAGAAATACATAGATACCATTTTTTTTTTAAGTGCGTGGTGGCCTGTTGGTAACGGACCAGACGCGGCTGCCTACATGTTCACGGTGGTCGCGGGTTCAAATCCCAGGGCACACCTCTGACTTTTCGTAGTTATGTGTGTATTGATAGTCAATCACCACGCACTATAACGGTGAAGGAAAACATCGTGAGGAAACCTGCATACCGTAGCGATTTTAAAGAATTTCTACGGTATGTTAGTTCGCCAACCCGCACTAGGCCAGCGTGGTGGACTATATGGCCTAACCACTCTCAATCGATTATCTCGATTGTAGAGTAGGCCCGTGCCCTGCAGTGGGACGTATATGGGCTGATATAGATGTTTTTTTTTTCATTTACATAAATGCTATTATGGCCATGAGCGGTATGATATTGATTTTTACAATAAATTTATTAGCGGATTTGAAGCCTAGGCGGGTGTTTTATCATTGTATTGGCTATTGTCGTGGTAGATTTATAATATTTTTTGTTATCCATACACATAAGCTCGCGCTTTTATCCCCAAGGGGATAGTCAGTGGTAACAGAATAGTCATCCACAGCTTATCAATCTACATAGCGATTCCTGGTAGAAACTTCAGTCTTGGACAATTCATGTGAAATATTTCAAGTCAAAAACTCACACAAAGTGTCTTTAAAGGCTTTTTCTTATCCTTTGTATTACAAGGAATTTACCTTCTATTAAATCTCTAGCTTGACACAGCCTGCCCTACATCACAAATTAGAATTTACTCATACGTCCAAATTAAATTCTGTATCTTATAAATATGCCTGACTGCCTCGGTGGCCTAGTTGTACTACGGTACGATTACAAAGCTGAGGTCTCGGGTTCGAATCCCGGGTCGGGCAAAGTGATATTGGGTTTTTCTATTCATTATCAGCCCGGAGGCAGGAATGAGTGCCCGATATGGCGATAGGTTCGCCCCCTATCACATCATGGGACGGAACATACAAGGCGAAATGTGGGTGTCCTGGTGGCACCTCTGCCTACCCCTTCTGGGATAAAGGCGTGAGTTTATGTATGCAGGTATAAATATGCTAATTTAAGAGGAAATATGATGAATTTCCTTAAGAAAACAATGTCGTCCAGTAAAACAAAAGCGCGGAATAAGCTCTATAAATGTGACTTATTGAGTCACCTACTAAAACGTTATGCAATCTATAGCTACTGCAATATGCACATGTTGTATGATTTATTTTAATTTATTTTGAAATAGGGTTATAATAAAGGGTAGAGATAAGCCTACTTGATGTCATCACAACACTCTTCTGACTTTTCGAAGTTTCATGAGTTTTTGTAATAAATTACTAGGCACTTCAACAGTGACTGAAAACATCGCGATGAAGCCTACATGCCATAGACATTTTACTAGAATTTCTACAATTTGTAAGGTCCGCAATAAGCCAGCGTGGTGGACTACAAAGTATAACGGCTCTCAATTGTAGGGGAGGTCTGTCCCCTGACGTGTGACGTATCAGGACTCAATTATTGTTTTGCCAAGGGCGTATTGTATGCATATTTTTGTCTTCTATTTCGTGTCCATTTCATTTTTTCCGGTCGCATAAAGAACATCCTCATTTTAGCGTTAGTATAATTTACGATGCATTTTTACCCAATTTGAAATGAATTTGATGGCTTTCATAAAATTTTGGCATCTGCATTCATAGAACCGGACCTCCGATTAGTAAAACTGAATTTATTTATTTCTATCCTTTATTGTACACCAAATAAAACTTAATAAAAAAACGATTTAATAAATAGCAGTACAAAAGGCGGTCGTATCGCTCGAGGCAATCTCTTACCGACTACCTTGGGATGGACATAAGAGAAGGATAAGATTTACACAGAATTTCGACAGCCTCCGTGGCGCAGCTGGTTTGACGCCGGCTGTGGAACAAGAGGCCGCGGGTTCGATCCCCGCACCGAAACCAATTTTGTGCGATCCACAGGCCGAAATGTCTGTCGTAGTTTCTGATACCCACGACACAAGACTCGATCTTAGTGTGGGACTATGTGACTGTTGGGTGTATTTATAAAGAGTGAACTCGAAACGCGACATTCTTAGATGGGTGACTATGACGGCTCCTTACCCGCTGTGTACGGTATCTACCCGGGCAGGTACAAATGCCATCATCATCATTATCATCATCATCATCATCATCATGATAAATGCCATACCATCAACGAATTACAACCTATAACAATAGTAGAAGAGGCACATGCCCAGCAGTGGGATAACTCAATTACAAGGACAATATATTATTATGTGATAAAATATTACCATAAATTAATTATAAATCCACAATACAAGAGGATTTCCGTATTGAAGCGTTAGTTGTTTCGGGGTCATTGACTTGTATAATGCTATGTCTGGTCATTTTTATACGCAGATATTATGTCTAATACGCAATATAATTAATACCTATACTGTGGGCTGTGTAACAAGAGGTCTTCAGTTCGATTCTCAAGTCGGGTATAATTTACTTTGTGTAACTTTTCTCTCCTCAGTACTGCAGAACATAAGCCTCCCTCTAGAATTGCCATAGAGATGATTATTGTTTTAGTATAGTTTTATTAACATTTTAATTCTTTAGGATTGGGCATTTTCCCTTATGTATTTATCGGTTGTGAAATTACAAGTCAACGTGATTAGCAACGTGATTATTTATTTAGATGATAGAGGTAAATGTATGGATATTTGCTGATCGTAGGAAATTTGTAACGGTCGGGAGAGCGACCATAGTACAAGATGGCGGAAAACCAGTGAAATTGAGCCACGCAGGTAAGTTGCGTTTCGGGCTCAGTCCGTGTATATCCGATTTCGACCAGGACGGCATAATTTTGTCAATTAGTGACAATACTGATAATCAGTTTCGTCGATTTATGAATTATTAATAAAAAAATATTGTAGTAAGTTATTATTTTTTTATTTATAGCGCGTTACTTTTTCTGGTAATTTTATTTGAATTTGTGCAAATACTAGCTTTTTTCTAGCCTTGTATTATGACGTTTTGCAGTAACAATTTTCAAATGTCTTTCATACAAAAAAATATCCGCACGGAAATCGAACCTGTAATCTCCGACGCAGCCGCTTAGCCGCTACGTCAATCGGTCGTTGAATTTTTACTTATCTATAATCTAGTTGAGTTCTTGGTACACCAATACTTATTGTTGCCAATAAACCCAGATAAAAACTTGTATAATTTATACCAGCATTTAAATATATTTTTTGCATGTTGTCGCACGGATCCGACGCAATTTGTATATTTCAATACGAGGCATTAGCCACGGACGTTATGTACAGAAGGTAGCTCGCAAATGTACGCGGTAACCCCGACGTGCTTCAAATTACGTAAGTGCAAATCAAGACTGCCGAGTACGCGCTCAATTCTCAACAATATCACCTTATTTCAAATCATATTGTCTATGATTATTTTAAAGTACTTAAAACCTGTTTAGAGGAAATTTATTGTATTTTTTTTAGTCAGAATCATGGAATCGTCATACTGCGGATATTTTCGAATTTCGAACGTCACGCAACGTCGAGTAAAAATATTTCGTTTTCGTTTCTACGTGTTTTGAAGGTATGGGTTATCAATTCAATGTGTTTGCTAGTTCTCAAAATGTATGTGTGTGTTCGAGGTACGACATCGCATGTATTTCAATCGCCAGTACGCGTGTACTTATTATGATACGAAGAAATGTTAGTCCGCAGCGAGTCGCAACCGCCGCGAATTAGCCCAGAAAATTGCGAAACAAGTTTAGCGATTAATATAATAGTAATAAAGACTCTGTCGGTTCGGTAAACGTATACAAAACGTTGTCGCTAACTCCGTATCCGCGGTCAGGATACGTTACATACGTTGCATCTTATTTATTTATTAGCGCGAGGCGATATCGCGGCCTCCACTCGGCTCGCATTTGTTTCCCCGCCGTGCCGGGCGGCCATGTTGGATGCGCCGCGCCGCCGGCCGCGCGAACCCGCCAGTTTCACGCGGACATTCATACGCGGGCATCGCACGTATCACGCGCGCACCGGCGAACCGCACGCGATACGTGTTTGTTGGGAAAATATATTATATTTTGTAAAATTGAAAGGTACGAAAATTATGGGCCGTTCGCGCGACAGTGACGGTATAAAGAGCAGTTTGATAATTTCCGAAGTGGAGAAGCGGCCGTGCCTGTTCGACACGAACGATCCGAACTACGGCGACCGGGCGGAGAAGTCCAAGTGTTGGGAGGACGTGTGCGAGACCGTGGTGCCGGGCTGGTCGGGGCTCGGCGTGGCGGAGAAGGTGGCGTCGGGTGAGTACCGACTGCCGACTACTGACTAGCGACTGGAGCTCCGTGCGGAGTTGACGCTGGCGCGCGTGCGGCGCTCGGCGGACGCAGCGGTTACCTTTGTTCGCCGTCGCCGTCCGCGGCCCGTCCGCCGGCTCACGGCTCTCCGTATGCTTTCGAAACTCCAAATAACGTTCTGCTCCAATCCGACAACACGTGCCATATTTATCATTACATTATATTGTATGTGTATTTATTTTTTTATCGCCGCCATTTTGTCGTATTTAGTTGCGGATATGTGATTGTATTTTTGCGTTTCGCGGTTCGCCTTCCAATCGAACCGTGTTTACGTGTCTTTGATTAGTTAAAATACTTGTGTATGCGTTCAGCGTTGGTGTACATTTTTAAAATTTATTAACGCACGCTGATGGCAATGCGTCATTTATTATTTTTAACAGTCATAATTAATTTATCGAGTTTATTTGTACAGTACGCGTAAATAATACTATGCTTGAGATAATAATAAATAAATGCCTATTACCTAGTTATTATTTGCCTAATAATGTTCGCAATGGCTGCATGGAGTTTTTGTTTTACGATTTCACTACAGCTGCGACGAATTACATCATCGATGAAATTAATTGCGATATGATTTTGATGGTGCTATAATCGCTATTTTGAAATTAATTGATGAATATTCGAATTTAGAATTTAACCATTTGTATTAATAAACAATTGTTTATATTTTTCGCTCCAATTTTTAGACCATGACGGGTGAATTATTCTGCCTACGTAAATTAGTCGTGACATTTTAATGACATTTATTTTATTGATGAAGTTTTAATAAATATTTATTTTAATTTAATATTTTTAATTGGTGCATAAGTAATTAATACAGACGCTGTGTACTATACTGTGTAGATTGTATGCAGATCACACGCATTTCATTGTGCCTGTGTATGACAAAGTGCTGGCATATCGCAAGTCGCAACTCGTCATAATTACTGCGACGTTCACCGTCACAGCATACTCAACGATATCGCCTCAACCGTATCCGTTAGGCGAATATTATGATTAGATTATCATTGAATGAACATAAGAGTTGGTCTTAATCTTGTACTAAACTATACATTGCTTGAAAAAGTTTAATATCAGCCCATTTATCCCACTGTTGGGCACGACTCTTCGTCTTTCATGATTAAAAGGCTCTTGAGATTTAATTTACCACATTGCAGCTGTTTGTCGCGGGCTGAAAAATTATATGATCGTACTATCAAGTATTGAAATAAAATAAGTATGCAGAAATGAATTATGAGAAATATTGTAATAAGAATGTAGACGGAATTACGATTATTTATAAAACTAGTTTTTTTATCTGTCGAGAAAAGCCATCTGCCGTACAGCCTAGTGTGGGCAGCTATGGTAGGGAGTCCGATAATTGTTGCTTTTTTATTTATCAATGACAGGTCATTAAGATGGCGGGTGTCTGACGTCACAATTTACGATGGCGTATGTATATTTGTAGAATAGATTTTTTTAAATAAAATAACTCATAGTGAATGATGGTAATAATTATTAAAAGACTTCCTGTGATCTACATTATTGTAAAAACAAATCCAGAAGTCTCATTCACTAGTTTTGAACACACCCAACCTTTGAAATTAGATAAATTACGTGCGTTTATCGATATATTAAATAGGTTTTAGATGTGATTACATCCAAATTACGTAGGTAATTAGAAGTCTTTCGTAATATAATTTTATACAGAACGTTTTAGAAAATATCAACTTTTAAATACCAACAAAGCTTTGCAATGTGCCTTCATTGTACTTGTAATACAGTTATGTGATTTATAAAAACGCTTGTATCTTGACGTCATCGTGTTTTCAATAAAAGTGAATTGTTTTTAAGACCATGCTGAAATATTACTTTGAATATCGTACCCAAGTTAGTATTACTTTTGCTTCGATCTGGTTTTATTCCGCATTTACGCAGGTTTACGCAACGTCATTTTCCAAAAAAAAAGGACTTGCCAGCTGGTCCTATGACATTAAGTTTTTTAAAACGAAAATATCGCAATTGGGACCTATAAAACCCCTTTTTTTTTACAGTATTTTTTTTGTATTATCTCATAATCATAAATTACATATAAATCAATAAAACGAAAAGGAAATTGTATTACTATGGCTAAAAGACAAAAACTTTGTATCGTAGTAATAATTATAATAAAAAAGTCTGAAATATGTACGCAACGGTTTGAATAAAGTAATATGAAATAGCGATGGCTATGACTAACGCGCTTAAAAATGCTTTCTCGTAAAAACATCTTATCCTTATTTTCTTTTTCTCTTGTTAGAGTCCATTAATTACTAATTATTATTGGAAGCAAACAATCTGATAATTAGGAATCATGATTTTGAGTTTTATAGTTCCTTAATTAATTTTCGTGTCATTACATTGTTAGTATCGACAACTACTACTTTTCATACATTTATCTACCTTTATAGATTTTCAGTTTGAACCAATAACTCTTGTGTAATAAAAAACGGGACAATTTATGGCCCCGAAGTTTACCTTGGGACACTGCGGCCGATAATTGAAAAAAAAAAATAGGACGTTGTCTATGACAAAAACAGGGACACACAGAGCAAGCAACGCGATTTACAATGGTGGTACAATAATCACGCGGTATATTTAGTGATTGATATAAAGTAGATGTTTTGCTCAAGGTTGGAATCTGTGGGAGAGTACGTTGCCGCCTCGACGCAACGCGACGCGACACGAACGTTCGCGCCGATTGGCGATTTGAGAACTTCTACAAGATTGTACTGCTAAATAACAAAATTATCCTTTTAGTAAAAAAATATTGTTGCATAATCTTTTTGTAAATAGAAATAATAATAGTACGGAAGAGATTATTTTTAATAAATTGGTGGTATTTTTTTATTGGAAATAAGGTGGACATTTAGAGTAAAAACTAAATTGCATTGTTTTATTGTGGTGTAATTATTATCAAACCACGCAGAAAGCAAGTTTGTGATAAGAAATCTGTATAAACAAATTTTGTCATTAGTTAATCATTAAGATGATTAACATTTTTTAAAACACTAATTTGTTATGTATGAGTTGGTCGTAATATTACGGAGGTTGGTAAGAACTGGTAAGTAATTTTTGTTTTGAGAATCAATAAAACGGCATAAATCTTAAGTATAAAAATAATGATATTACGAAAATATAATTGAAATATTAGGTAAACACGAAGTCATTCAAAAATCATTACAAGTTTCCCTCGCAGAAAGGAACCTAACACCTCTGTTTGACTCCCAAATAGACTATTATCAATATAGATAAATAACTAAACCAATAAACATAAATGCATATAATAAGTGAGTCGCGTTAGCATTATTAAGTCGGCCATTTTGTGAGCGTTTCTTCGCTCGCTGTAAATAGCTATCGCTCGAGTTTTGAGAGCTATTCTCACTGAATAAGCATTCATTTTGAATACTTTGTGGTATTGCAATTTCGCTGGACCGGCAGAATGATTGCGACTAGTGAGCGTTGGTTTTTGATTAAGTAATGTTTAATTACAGCCTCCGTGGCGCAGTTGGTTGGACGCCGCCTGTGAAACGAGAGGCCGCGGGTTCGATCCCCGCACCGAGACAAATGTTTGTGTGAACCACAAATATTTGTTTCGGGTCTGGGTGTTTGTGAGACCGAAAAGTCTCTCGTAGTTTCTGATACCCACGACACAAGACTCGATCTTAGTGTGGGGTCAGGACTATGTATGTGACTGTTGGGTGTATTTATTTATTTATATTATTTATTTAATTAATGCTTTGTGAAATGAACGCGATTTTTTTAGAAGTTTGATTTTGTTATAATCAATAATTATGGATTTGTGGGGTAAATATTGATTATCCTATTTAAGTTTACAAAGACATACGCAAAGCTCTAAACCTAGATAAATAATATTGTATAGGCTGTACTAATATTTATCTGTCCGAAAGCAAGGTTTTCTGAATTTGTGTCAATCGATTAGTCAATTATTAATTTACCATAATTGTGGTACAACTAAAATTAATACAAAATATTTAAAAACATTTATAAGTATCACTCTGGGAAATTAACGGAATGCAGTGCTTTTTCAACTGGTTACAATATTCCGGTTGTTACTGACAAGGCTGTTTTAAAAATTTGTGTGTATTAAAGAAGTTATTCGACGACTTGTGCTAAAATATTGAATTAATTAGCTCAAAATTTATTTATAAAATATTGACGCCACTGTGCGGTATTGTGTTCAAAATTACGTAAATTACGTTCCATTTTACTTAAGATACAAAACAAACATTATCTAAAAAAAAACCTTTTACTAATTTAATTTTTGATATTGAATCGTTAAAATAACATTTCAATAATAAGATGTTTTATTTTTATACGGTAACCTTTAGCGCAAAACATACGCGAGTCGCAATGCGTGCGCCAGTATCGTGATAAACGGTAAATAAAATCGTATACCGGGCACCGAGCGAGGTGCACCCGTTGAGAATTTTATCATCCGCTGATATAGCATGTTCGGTGCTGTAACACGATTCTTGAGAAACTGTAATGTATATTTATGTGCAGAATTTACAAAAAATACGCTTAGAGGGCAGTGGGACAAGTTTAAATGAACATTTGGCGGTTAAAAAACTTATAGAAATAGCGGCTGCTTTTGGTAGGTCTTAGATAAATTTTATGGCGAACTAAACAAATAAATAAAGTAAGGATTTTCGATTCTACTTTACATAAATAAGTGACCTCTACCATTTTATTTCTGGTAGTTTCTTGTTAAAAGTAAACAACAAAATACTATAGCCTTTTAAATAATTCTTTCACACATTTTCTAATGATTTTTATTGCGTATATCTTAATGTTATTTCTTCAAAATAGGTCACTTCATAGATTCCTATAAAAGTGACGTCATCGGATCGTAGTGATAAAACGGAAGTTTATAAATATCGCCATTTTTGTTCTGTCATTATTATTTAAATCGATGTTGTACGTACTGCGCGTTGCGGCAAACAAAGACCACGCCGTGAAACGAAATGCAATAATGTTCTAATTTTATAATAACTAGGAACAATGAGTGATGCGCGTGTGCCTTTGTTACTGCAATTAAAAAAAAACATTTTACAGTGGATTAGGCTGTGTGTTTCAATTTCCTTTGCTGTTTGTATTATGTGTTTATAAATTAAAACATGTAAATTCTAAATTAGATATTGAACAGGTACACATTAAATTGAGGTTTAAATTATATTTAAAATTTATGTGACTTTTTTTTCGTTATTAGGAAACCTGTTTTTATGTTCATAATATTATTGAGGCTGTTTTATATTTTGTATTCTAACACAGCATAATTATTAAAGTGTAAAAGTGTATATTTTGTTGATATACCTATTTTATTCTTACTACTAAATGAAATGCACCTTGTCACATATATCTGAAACTGTTTCAAATAGTGTAATACAAATGACACAACCTCAGTAGGATTGTATAAAATTCTTTGACATTCATCGTATTTTCGTATCTGCAGGGCACAATCCGCAGTTTTCGTACGGGCCGGGCGCGGCGGTTTCAAACTCGCCTTCAACTAAATTCTCTTAGCACAGAAACATTTGTATAACGAATTTATATTGAACATTTTAATTATCTACTACCTACTCAAATATTATTCTATAAAATAAACATTTTACAAGTAATGGACTATAAATATTCTAGTATTATTTAGATTACAGGAAATTATAAGGAAACTTATTTTTCATAACGCAATCTGTGACACAAAAAATAATATTCAACATCGAGAGACGTGTCAACTCGGCTACACGCTAATACGAGCACCATCACCATATTATTACGTTACACGTTTGTGTCGCGTACATTACCGGCTCGCTTAGACTGGCATTTTAAAATTAAGATTGCCACACGGCAATGCACAACGCGAACAATGTAATTTACTTGAAATATTATCGTGAAATAATGCAGTAGTGGTGGAAGTTCGTGACTCAATAGACGCAGGGGCCGGGCGTTGCGCGCTCCCGCACCAACCTCCACGAAAGCGTGATTATTTCTCTCTTTAAGATATACATTGCTCGCTCTGAACTATAAGGAACCGAGTTGATTATTAAAATTGTTTGTAAAGCGCGCAATGTACGGCGTGCTTTGCGAAAATTGTTTGCCCTCAGTGGTACATGAGATAGTCTGTTATCGACGGACTCGAACGTCTAGTTTTAAAAGGAGCTCAAATGAAATGAAATTACTTGTTTTCATACGTCCTCCATAATACGTATAGAGTAGCTCTTTAATTCTTTATTGAGTTGTAAACTGTTTGTAAAGTCAGGTTTAATTATTGTGTCATAATTTTGTATATTCAACTTGATAATTTTCAAACAAGTTGCAACTACTAGGCGTAAAAAGTAAGAGGCTTAAATTTATTGGGTATAATTAAATGTTTTGTCGTATTCATAATACATTTATTATACATAATTATATGGCTGAGTCAATTGTTCAATTTGCGGTTTAAAATAAAGACGCAATATCTCCTTAATAAGATAAACCGACATTAAATTTGATCTGATTTAATTAAAAATTCTACTTAATCATATTCTAATGATTTTGTGACGTCGCATAGCCCATTCTTAAATTATAGGGTTTCAAAACAAGATATTCTTTTCACTACTTCTTTATAAAATTGCGACAGCCTCCGTGGCGCAGTTGGTTAGACACCGCCTGTAAAATGAGAGGCTGCGGGTTCGATCCCGCACCGAAACAAATGTTTGTGTGATCCACAGGTATTTGTTCCGGGTCTGGGTGTTTGTGAGACCGAAAAGTCTCACGCAGTTTCTGATACTCACGACACAAGACTCGATCTTAGTGTGGGGTCAGGACTATGTATGTGACTGTTGGGTGTATTTTTTATTATTTTGTTTATTGTAAAATTAATATGAATAAAGAGTATTGCTAAAAATTCAACCTTAAAGTACGCAAATAGGGATAAAAATTCAGAAGTAGGTCATAGTAGGGACAGCACATACAAGGCGAAATGTGGGTGTCCTGGCGGCGCCTCTGCCTATATCGGGGATAAAAGCGTGGGTTTTATGTATGTTTCTCATTTTAGAGCAGTGATTCCCAAAGTGGTCCAGGTGGCCCCCAGGGGTCCACGGGAGACTTGCTGGGGGTCTACGTAAGCGTGAACAAAATATGGGGGTCCATAAGATGTTAATGGGGGTCCACGAAAATTTATCTGCTTTTGATAGTAAAAGCAAAAATAAATGTAAGCATAGTTTTTATAAGGGCCTACCTACATTGTTTTAAGTACCTAACTAAGCAGATAATATTTTAATAAGGCAAGCGATTGTTACTTGTCCAAACTTGCGTATTCGATATTACGTACAATTTCGTGTACAGACTTGCAAAGCGCTATCCGCCCGACAATGCTTAATGCTTGTTCAGACATGAACTTGATCACCACTATAAATACTTGATGCCAAAGGCAAACTCATTCATTTGTTTCCGGAATTTCGAAAAAAAGTGTGAGAAAATTGATATCAGTGTTTGCTAGTGCCGGAGAAAAGTAAGTACCTACCTTTTTTTTGTTATAGTACTTAAGTATTTTGTTTCCGTGTACTAGTCGGTTGATCACAACTGCTTGTATAGATAGGTAAGGTAGATTAGACGTGTATATAATCTAAGATAGGTAACTTAGTAACTTACAGATATTTTAATTGTCCTCTTTCGATTTGAAGACAAACACAGCACGTTTTATTCCATTGTTTTTTCACGAGAGAAGCACTGCCTCTCTAAAAAGGCCGAATAAGCAATATTGCAGAGCAATTAATATTGTAATTTTTCTTGCAAATAACTACTAGTTTTATAAAACAGTAATTTCACAATCATTTTATATTAAATAAATAAATACACCCAACAGTCACATACATAGTCCTGACCCCACACTAAGATCGAGTCTTGTGTCGTGGGTATCAGGAACTACGATAGACTTTTCGGTCTCACAAACACCCAGACCCGAAACAAATACCTGTGGATCACACAAATATTTGTTTCGGTGCGGGGATCGAACCCGCGCCCTCTCGTTTCACAGGCGGCGTCTAACCAACTGCGCCACGGAGGCTGACTAATTGAGGCTAATTGATTTTGAAGTAACTACATATTTTATCAAAATTATTCCTTTTCGGAAAAAGCGAGCGGTGCGCGGGCGACGGGAAAAGGGCGGGGCTTGGGCTTCGATGCCAGTTTGTCACGTTTTAATGTGCGTTTTAACAATGAAGCCGCAGACAAAAAATACGCAAATACACGGAGCGCGTGAACTCATTGATTTGATGAAATGTTAGTTATCGTTTTTATGGAATTTTGAGATTTCGACTTTTATTTTTTCCTACACAAATATGATCAGTATTCGATACTGAGTACACCAATTTTTATTTGTACTATTAAAAATTAGTGGTAAATTAGGTACTTTAAAATTGATACCGTTTTGTGAAAACGTCTGTATTTGTCTTAGCGGTTTATTAGTTGGTCCCTTTACAAGCCGTAATTCTATTTCCGCGTGCTGACAAAGGCTGCGGTGTGATACCTATATTCAGAAAAAAACTTGGTTACTAAAACATTTTTTTTTACAGGTAAGGTAACTGACACGAAACATGGCTACAGCAAAGAAAAAATGTCGACAATATAGTGTCGATTATTTGAAATATGGTTTTGTTCCATCAGAGGCAGACAAACAGTTGCCCATGTGCCTATTATGCAACAAAGTTTTGAGCAATGACTCTATGAAACCATCAAAGCTCGAAGATCATCTAAAAAGGTGTCATACTGATAAAATAGGTAAAGATTTAAAATATTTTCAAACATTGAAGGAAAAATATGAAAAGAGACCCACCATGCACAGTATGTTCGCTTCAACATCTCAAAGTAACGATGATGGCTTGCGGGCATCTTACAATATCTCATTACTTATAGCAAAATCTGGAAAACCACACACTATCGGAGAACAATTAATTTTACCCGCTGTTGAAGAGGTTTTAAAAACTGTTTTGCACAAATCTCCGTTTGACGCACTAAAAAGAATTCCATTAAGTAACAATACTGTACAAAGACGCATTGATGAAATGAGCTCTGATATCGAAAGTTTTTTGTGCAATCATCTGCAAAAAAATCATTTTTCTATACAACTGGACGAGTCAACGTTACCCGGTAATGAAGCATTATTATTGGCATATGTCCGATTTATTATGGAGGAAGAAATTCACGAAGAATTGCTATTTGCCAGAACTTTGGAGACTGATACTAAAGGCGAATCAATATTTAATGTCCTGAGTAATTTTTTCACGGAAAAATCGATTCCATTTACAAACATTATTTCAGTGGCAACAGACGGAGCTCCTGCAATGGTCGGGCGATATCGTGGGTTTATAAGTCATCTCAAAAGAATTATACCAGGACTTACAGCTATTCATTGCGTAATCCACCGACAACATCTTGTGGCAAAACATTTAAGTGACAGGTTGAACCAATCTCTTCATTTTGTAATAAAAGCTGTCAACAAAATCAGAAGCAATGCATTGAATACGCGTTTGCTCAATTGTGCGACGAAAATGATGAAGACTTCCAACGACTGCTCTTACATACTGAAGTACGCTGGTTGTCGAAAGGTGCATGCTTAACGAGATTTTACTCTGTTTTCGATTCCGTATTAGAGTTCCTAGAAAGTAGAGATCCAGATTTAAAAGAAAACTTGATCAAACTCAAAGCAGACATTGCGAATTTGACAGATTTGTTTAAAAAATTTAATGATATTAACTTGCAGTTACAAGGGGACAGCCTGAATTTAATAAAAACAAAGGGGATAATTTCGGCTTTTCTTGGGAAATTGAAAGGAGATCGGTCGATTTGGTCCAACCGTGGACAAGAAATTCATTATTACCAAAAAAATTGGCGTATTTTTTTAGATTAATTTCTCTATTTACTTTTATCCTACGCCATTGGAATTAGATTTACAAAAAAATGAGGATATCATGAAATATTTCTACCATTTTTGTATTTGTCAGCAACATTCATAGAGTTGACATGTGTCACGAGACTATTATCTGTCAAATTGCATTGTTTATTTCGTCGTGTACTCATGTGTATTTAAAATTGAATTAATTTGAAAATCATATAATTTCGTTTTGTGGCTGGGTGTTGTGTTTATTCTCTACGGCGTTCTTTGCAGTCAATTGCTTACCTCGATCTAACAATACTATAGCATATAAATAAGTTAAAATGTTTATAATCGTCATGTAAGCAAAAACTACGGGAAATCATTGATGCGCGCCTGAAGCCAACAACTACGAGACACCGATCGTAAAGGCGCAAAGGCTTACATGATCTGTAATGTCTGAATGGATTCATCCTCAATCATTGTTTTATTTTTTCATTATTGTGTACGGTAGCTTCAGATATTTTTTAAACTAGCGCATGACAAAGTGACTAACTATATACAATAAACCTGATATCAAAATAATATACTTTTAAATATTCAAATGTGTTTTTCTGTCTTCCTTGATAAGCTTACGTACTTTATAATAATGTATATTCATACTCATCCCAAACTTAAAATATAATGATATTACGTATTCAGATAGCAGAAAATGGTAGATTTTGTAAAACTTTAAGAGGATAAATCTTAAAAACCCCGTATCCTAGCTCAAGAAGACTATGTTATATTTGAAGGATAAAAAATCCTTATTATTTAATTCTATGTCTCATTTGTCTCCACCATGTTTCCACTACTAGGCCCAATATTCATAGGAAAACGACCGATCTCCTTTATGAAGCAAAACATTAGTCGGCGCGAATTCTCTCAATTTCCAAACTTGTCGCAGGTAGAATGTATTGATGAGGATATCCATACCTACAGTCAACATTTAAATGCCCTGCATGATGACTTCAAAACCAGGTTTGAAGATATCCTGACGATGGATATACCACCATGGATCATAAGTCCATTTGATGAAACGGAAGTGGCCAATGTTGTATTACAAGAGGAGCTGCTCGAGCTAAGCACCAATGAGGAGCTGAAGGTGAAATTTAGAAAAGGCTACCAAACATTTTGGCTGCAAGCAGAAATACCCGAAAAATATCCTGGACTGTGGGAAATCGCAAGGAAATTATTAATAGCTTTTCCCTCGTCATACCTTGTCGAAAGGAGTTTTAGTGCCGTTACAAATCTCTTAACAAAAAAAGGAGCAAATTAAACATCACAGAGCGGGGGGATTTGCGGTTATTGCTCACAAAAATAAAGCCAAACATTGATCGTTTGCTGACACTCCATCAAATACATCCTTCCCATTAATTAAAATTATGACCTGAACCTATATTACCTTATTATTTTTTTCTTGTAATTCTATTCTTTTAATAAATAAAGTGTTATAAAATGTACCATTTTTCGTTTTTATTTTACCTATCGGAATATAGGGACAGAACTCAGAAGCGACACAATTTTTATTTTTTGGCGACTTTAAGAATGTGGTAGAAATGTAGCAGCAGGGGGTCCACCAAAACCAGTAAAATTTTGAAAGTGGTCCACGAGAAAAATAAGTTTGGGAACTACTGTTTTAGAGCTTAGATTTACCTTAATTATTATTCAAAATGCCGATTTGAGATTATTTTATAGTGACTACCACGCACCTACTAGTAAACACAGTGCAATTCATATACAGGGTATATCAAGACCGCGACCGAAAACGAAGCCAGGTGGTAGTATTAGTGACTTCAGACACAATGCAAGTAAACATTTCGGAAAAAAAATCGACACCTTTTTTTTTGAATTTTTACTTTTTGTCGTATTTGGGTGATATAACATAGTTTTCCTAAAATAAAGATGTACACCTCTTTATTTTTAAACACGCAATGGTACGTAAGGGTTTAAATTTATATTTTTGCAAAAACTAGGTAATTACCACCCAAACACGACGATTTTTAAAAAATCCTAAAAAAATATCTGTCACTGTTTTGGCGAAATGTTTATTCGCATCGTGTTTGTAACCACTAAAACTACCACCTGGCTTCGTTTTCGGTCGCAGTCTTGATATACCCGGTATATTGCAATCTGGTAGGACCTAGATAAAACTAGGTTGAATCCGAAACGTGTCAATCCAAGTTGCACTTATCCGGTTTTTTTAATGGCACCCCGCTATTTTAACTGAAAAAGATTTTAAAATACCACTAGGCCTGAAATAATCCTGGTGACGTTGACCTTCAATCAATTACCTTTAATTCTTCTTCTACCTGGCGTACATTTCGACCGATCTTCGGCATTCTCAATAGTAATAATATAATAATAATAAATACACCCAACAGTCACATACATAGTCCTGATCCCACACTAAGATCGAGTCTTGTGTCGTGGGTATCAGGAACTACGAGAGACTTTTCGGTCTCACAAACACCCAGACCCGTAACAAATACCTGTGGTTGACACAAACATTTGTTTCGTGCGGGGATCGAACCCGCGGCCTCTCGTTTCTCAACCGGCGTCCAACCAACTGCGCCACGGAAGCTGTCAATAGTAAGGCCATTGAACCTCATCTTCCTTGACCACATCTTGCCAGCGATTCTTTGGTCTACCCCTTGTCGAGGTCTGAGAATACTGAGGCTCAGACACACATTGCCGACGTACTCCTGTGATTTTCTTAGGACGTGACTATACCATCTCAAGTGACACTTTTTGAGTTTATCTACGACATCCACTACCATTAATTATTTTTCTATTTTTATGTACTCCCTTAAAAAACTGTCAGTAACTGCCTATGTAAGATAGATCATAAAAAATATAATTTACTCGACAAAATTCAATAAATGCTTGACATTTCTATGCAATATATTTACGTACAATTCAAGGGCTCATACAATGAACTGCGTTCTCCGCTACGTCAGATCGTCACCTGTGTACTGTTGTCTGTAGGACAATCGTTATCGCTGTGACGGCCCGCCATTATTGCTTAATTGTTGTCAAATATTGATTGTGCTAATGAGGTTTTATAGATCATTTTGCTTTTTTAATGCTACTGAGACTTTGATTGTTGATTTTTAATGTAGAAATACGAACATTCTTTACACTTATCTAGTGTATGGATGAATTATGAGCTCATGGATTCGATATCCAGGTTGGACATAGATATTCCAACTATTAGTGTTTTATACAATCCAATAATGAACGAAGTCTTTTAGTTAGATAGTATAATACTTTGTGTTCAGTAATATGTCCTGCCATTAATAATATTTTGTAACACCTATATTTATTATAAGTATGCATTACAAAATGATGGTAGGATATTGATATATAGTCGAGGCTCTGCGAGGAGCCTTACGTGAACAAAGCGTGAACGTGCGTCGTCGAGGCAATCCTGCCGGTCTTAGAAGCGCTGGATGAAACGCAAGAGCGGACGACTCACGTATAGAATTACTGAGATAATCACCGGGCATGGGTGCTTCGGTGATTATCTGAATAAAATAGGACGGGAGGCAAAGGCGATTTGCCACCATTGCGGTACTAGAGATTAGGATTCCGCATCGCACATGCAGTGTTCTGCGTGGGAGGCTGAGCGGCGAGTCCTGGTGAATCAGATCGGCCAAAACCTTTCCCTGCCAGCTGTCGGGTTGGCAATGCTGGGGGGAGAACGCCAATGGAAAGCCGTAGCCTCCTTCTGTGAAACCGTAATGCTGAAGAAGGAGGGAGCAGAGTGGAATCGGGAAAGGCCGAGCTCGTTCAGAGACGCATACGCCGAGGTCATACCAGAAGTCGCCCTGGTTAGATGAGGCTGTAAACGGGGAAGGAACAGCTTCCTACGAGTTGTGCTTTTACAAGCTACGCACTGGAGGAACTTCTGCTTGTTCTTTGTGAGGTCCCGGACTTTTTCCAAAGTGCCGATGGGGCAACATGGGGTTTTTAGTCGTTAAAATCCGGCATTTCCGCTTAATGCAGGAATCCAAGAGGATTTTCCCCATGAAAAAAAAGTATATTGATATAAATTTAATAACATTCCTTAGCAGTGAAATGCATAGTACCTATTATTTATTTTCCTGTTGCATCAAGTTTCTTAAATTCTTTTAGCATAACAAAGACGCGATGGCTTAGTGGATAACCTTAGCTTTTTAAGCGGGGTCGTAGGTTCAAAATATTTTAGTTTATAAATTATTTTATTATTGGTCGTGGTAACTCTCATTCGGTACGTGTATCGTTTAGTTCTGGGTTCTATTCTCTTATATGTAGTTTATTCTACTGACCCTTATGGTAATCAGGCGTGAAGGTAAATTATGTTTATTACTAGAATATTTATTATTAAAACATCCTTAATCGGTGACTCAGTTGTACTACGGTATGATTGCTAAGCTGAGGTGTCGGGTTCGAATTCCGGGTCGGGAAAAGTGAAATTGGATTTTTCTGTTCATTATCAGTCCGAAATTAGGAATTTGTGCCCGATATGGCAATAGGCTCGCGACCTATCACATCTTGAGACGGAAAATACAAGACGAAACGTGGGTGTCCTGGTTGCACCTCTGCCTACCCCTTCTGGGATAAAGGCGTGAGTTTATGTATGTAAAACATCCTTATTACTTTTGAGTGTATTGCTTCATAAGGCACGCATATTTGAAATATTTTGCATTTCATTTTGTATAAGTCGTAACTCGTTAGCCCAATGGTGTTTCCCATAAGCAATAATTTAAATGTCTAAACACTTCCATATAAACTTAATAATTCGGAACTTTCACACAAACATTTATTCTCCTATACACAATTAAATATGGGATATCATTTTAAAAATCCTTCGTGTAATGCTATTTCGTTTTTACTCGTATATTTACATATTATATTATTTTAATTTACCGTTTAAACAAGGTAAGTTCGAAAATAATTCGACATACATCTTCGAAGTCTTGTGTGCTCTGTATTGGAACCCGCGATCTCCGGTTTGGCAGTGCGATACTTTACCAATCGACATCGTTCAGTAATTTTTTTTATTTTTCTTCTTATAAGTTTTTTTTCTCGTGAAACAATACAGGGAGATGGGGTCTGAAAATCAACGCGATTCGGTGCTGAGTTATTGATTGGCATAAACTGAGTCATTTCATTTTGCTCTATAGGTCATTCAGCTCATTCTTAATTGGTTTGTCCTTTGTGTAGCTAAATTAAGATTTTTTTTGGTGGATAAGCACGAGGGGAAATCCTTTGGTGACGTCTTGGTTTTGCAATGGATTTTTTATAGCTAAGAATGATTTTAAGCTTAGTTTGTATATTTTCGTGTTGACACAGTTAGCAGTGAAATGGAACGTCATCGTCGCAAGCGCGCCACGACTCAAAATGGCGGCCTGTTTACGTCCGTTTCACATGTGTACGATTATTGTACGTTACTTTCGTTTTATTACGTGTTAAAACAGAAATATGTTACAAGAAAACAATAGAAGTTAAAAAAAGATATTTACGTGAATTTTTAAAGATCATGTTGTTGCTTTATATGTTAGAATCAAGAATGTATTCTTTTAATGCCTAAATTCAAATTTATTCAACTAAATCTTTTTGTTACACCTAAAAACCTCATGGGAATAGAGTATTTATAGATTTTGCCAATTCCTTAGGAAAGAACATAATATGTTAATATTATAGCCACATTCAAATTAATGTTTTATTATTACAGATTATCTATTATTTCTATTTTGATAGTATTATTTAATGTCTTTTATGTAAAAATAATTCATGCCATTTCTGTCTTTTAAGTTGACACAAAAGGTTACTTATTTTAAATCATTGTGGTCTGTTAGTGGCTTGCAAATTTCAATAAATTATGTTTAATATTTTACGTATACCTACCAATTATTTACAAACAGATCACTTTGCAGCCAATCTCAAACAACTACCACTATTCAAGACAAAATCGAGCTGAAATATGTACGAGAAGTTTTCAGAACCATGAATACGAGAACAGAACTTAGAGCCAATTGCACAAGCTAACATTGCCCTTAAATTTGACTTTGAAAATTGCAATCGCATACATTAGCAACGTCAAATACGTTACAAATATGGCGATGACATTGCCAAAATTAAATTTAAGTTTATGCAAGGACTATTGAAAGAAATATCCCAGGATAGGTTTTTAAACGTTAATCATTTTTATATTATTTAAAAATAGCTTGGAAATACCGTCACAATATTCATGCAGTTTAAAACATTAAATAAGCGGAATATTATGAGAAAAATCACTCGATAGGAGTATTATAACCGCATGCGTTGCATCATCCGTTTTCAAGTATTTTACAAGTGTCATGTTATTGTTTCCTTTTGTATTACCAACGTGTGTCGCTTCACCATTACTGTAGTTTATTTGTTATGTACTATGGCAAGTACTACCATTTATATATTTCATGTACATAAATAGAATTTTAATATTGAGGCGCAAGCGTTAAAAATAAAATATGTCGAAATAAAATCAGCTCAATAGATTAAGTATTTGTTTTTAATCTCCCTCTACCCTCCTTCCATTCGTCCCGGTTCAGGGTTCGATCCTGCCAGTCTTTCTCCCACCTGTCCAACTCATCTCGCCATCTTTTTCTGGGCCTGCCGCGACGTTTCAGCTTTCAGAGTCTTAGATGGTTTCCATTGTTTCCAATTACATAAGCATATTTTATTAAAATATTGACAAAATATGGAGTCCTCGAAACTGATAAAGTGGTTAATGACAGTTGATGAAGCGAAAGAGGTGTGGACCATAACACTTGGTCTTATAGTCTCTGCCCACCCTAATGGGATATAGGCGTGAGTCTATGTATGTATGTATTATATTAACAAAAATGTGAGATTGTCTCATTCAATGTTTGCGGTTAAAATGCTTCAATACTTGTTTACTTTCACTCGGCCAAGCGTTGGGAGGAAACACGTTAATTAAACGTAACATACCGTCACGCTTGCGTCTGAAAGGGTAGGTACATCAGAATATGATTCAGCAAAGAATTATAAACTAAGTTATAAATTAATTCAGCCAGCAGTTATAAATATATTCCTGACCTCCTATATAAGTCTTGGGCTTGTAGGTATCAGAAACTACGAAACTTGTGGTCTTACAATATTTGACCACAACATTTGTCACGGCGCAAGTATCCAAGTTTGATTCCTCGCTAGAGTAATAAGTTTTCAAAAATTCAAGTATGCAGTTTTAGTTTTATCAAAATCGGCTCGTGTTTCCTTTGTCGAGTTTTAGCGATTCTTCATAATTTCAAATTTGCCCAGCCACACTTGAAAAATTCGCCTGTATATCGGCTTATATATTTTTGGATAATAATTTACTAATCGGTAAAGACCAGGCTGGCATGATCAAGCCAATGGTGGATCAGGTGCATTGTATAATACTTTCTCGTGTATAAAAAGTGATTTGTATATGTAATGTCTATTTCTCCCGCAAAACAGCAGTGTAAATGCACTGTTGTGTTCCGGCTTGAAGGATATTGTAGGTAGAGTAACTGGACATATTGAGACTTAACATCTTGTCTCAGGATGGCGAGCGCAGTGGAATGCCAAGCATTGCTTTGTAATTCATAGTGTTTGGTTTTGCTACTGTCCATGAGCGGTCGTATCGCTTACCATCAGGCGAATAGCATGCTCGTCTCGCCATTCGTAGCAATAAAAAAAATGCATGAAGGCAGATCAACGCTTGCAGGCTGCGTCAGTCGTGTTTCGCAGAAGCCCCCGGCGCATTTCTATTTTCACGAGCATCGCTTACGGATTCCAAGAATCGAGACCTGTTGCGGTAATCATGCTATTATGACATCGCTAGAATAATTGTTTTGTTCATATAATATTGAATAGGAAGTTTCAGAAACATTTTCAGACGAATTTAATATTTATTTCAAAGAACACCTCGTTGCTTCCATGACAGCGTATTAGGTTTTGATAATAATGATGGCTTGTTTGTATTTTAGTTTCGTAACAGTATGTACATATGTGCTTGAAAAACAATAGAGATACATACATAAACTCACGTCTTTATCTCAGAAGGGGTAGGCAGAGGTGCAACCTCACACCCACATTTCGCCTTGTATGTTTTGTCCCAAGATGTGATAGAGTGCGAACCTATCGCCTACAAATTCCTGGCTTCGGGCTAAAAAGAGGTATAAAAAAGAATTTGATATTTTTTTTTCACAAATAGAGTTATTTTGTTCTATGTGTGTGGAATCGTGAAGTCCTGAATGAGATGTCTAGCTTTGACACTTTGTATATTTCAATTGGACGAATCGACTCCTTGCCCGGGCTGTAGTTTTATTGGCAAGTCTATAAGCTCCTTCAATATATTAATTTTATCTTTTTAAATATGCTTTATTTGGATTTGAAATTTACCTATACAAGGTGACAAAACACTGTCCGATCCACAACGCGCATTTGGGTACCTCAATTGTAGTATTAAATAAAATAAAATATATTTTATTTAGGACCAAAGAAATAATGTAACAATAATAATTTTGCCATAATAACTGCATTAGTTATTACTGTGTCGCAGTTATTAGGCCCTAGTTAACAGTAGCTTTCATTAGGTTTCTTACAATAAGTATTAAAACAATACCTAGGATAAAATAAGTATCGTGAAATAAAACTGTTTTTTACGGATTTTATCGCGATTTGGTTTAATTTTTAAATTTTTTAACTTCCCGACGTTTCGAGTACTTTACAGCTTTCGTGGTCACTGTTTTATTTCAATGTGTAACATTCGCGTAAATCTAAGAAACCATAATTATCGTGAGTTATAATACACAATATTTAAGGATCATTATTACCCTATAATCTAGCATAGTTTTAAATTCTGACAATAACAACACACATTCTAACAACTCTGAAACGTCGCGTCGCGCCGCACGTCGCTTGTTACGAACGCGGTTGATAGCAGTGTAATGTGAGTTTCACTATTTTATATATTTTTTTATTAATGATATTTTTTATTATGTGTTAAAAAGGATCTTTTAAATAGAACATATTAATGATGCCTGATAACACCTTTATCGATCGTACAGATTTTTGTCATCCTGCATATCTGACACACAAACATTTGCCCCATAAATAAGTCAGCGTCTGCTTGCATCAAACGATGCAAATGCATTATGGCTGCGCGATTTAACCGAGGGTAGTCTGCCCTTGACCTAACCCTACTCCGTTTGGAGAAAGATATTGTATTCATTATGCTTTCCCCTTTAAATTGACCATGTTTGTTATTTAAAAAGGAAAAGAGATCCCTCATAGTCTCTTTTCTATCCTCATGAACGGTCCAAATTGCATGTCCATATTTTTGACATAAATTATTAGGGAGTGAAGTGTTTAATGTATTTTTGTTGATGTCGTGGTAATATGTATTAGTAATAAAATACATTCAGAATATATTATTTTATATTTAATTATAAATAACGAACACGAATGCATGGCTAAAGTCATAATGCTCCGATATATAAATGTAAACAAAACACGTCATATTCTGCCTAATTTAAAGTCTGCAAAAAACAGAATCCAAAGATTGCTCTTGATGAATGTTACAGTCTGTTACCGTAGAGAAGGCAACGGGCATGTTGACTTGGCAGCCCCGCGTTGCTCCGAAAGAAATTACACCAATGACCAACCTGAAGACAAAAATATTTTTATTAAATAATATATTCAATGTAGGTCAATCTATTTTTATCGGGAAATATAAAAGTTATTCAAAATAATAAACGTGAGCTATTTGTAAATCTGTCTGGCAGTAAACAAGTTGTTTAATTATTCCAAATCTGGCGGTAGAAATAACAGAAACAGGCTGAAAATAGTGCGCAGTGACATCATCATCACTTAAGTGCGTGCCTCCGAGAGAGAGCGGATATTTCAGTTAAGCCGCCTGAATATTCAGTTTTGTCAAAATCCAAATATGAAATTAATCTATCCCTTAATAATGTACCTCATAATAATAAATAAATAAAATACACCCAACAGTCACAGACATAGTCCTGACCCCACACTAAGATCGAGTCTTGTGTCGTGGGTATCAACAACTACGAGAGACTTTTCGGTCTCACAAACACCCAGACCTGAAACAAATATTTGTGGTTCTCACAAACATTTGTCTCGGTGCGGGGATCGAACCCGCGGCCTCCCGTCTCACAGGCGGCGCCCAACCAACCGCGCCACGGAGGCTGTCGAATAATACCTAATAACTTAGTGGCTTGGTGTTCACACTGCCATCATAAGACCAATTATGTTGGTTTCAATTAATATTATCATGTCTCCACTTCCCTAACTATACTTATATTATACAGAGGAAAAAATTGATTGTTTGTTTCTTTGTTTGCATTGAATAGGCTCTTAAATATCAAATAAAAATGCACGCAAATGTCCCAACACCTCGAATGTACTGGCACTAAGCTATAAACAAACAAAATGGGGAGAAATTAAATTAGGCTGGCAACGCTGAAATTCGCAGGTACTGTCGATACAAATTATAGGATTTGCTGTCCACTATGTGACAAGAGGTAAATTGATTAACATCACGCTCACACCGCGCCGCCCGTAAATCTATACTATTAAATAACATTTATCCTTAGAGTATTTAAAATATAGAGGGAGTGCTGTCATACATTTGCGTTTTGTGTGTGTTGCGAGTGGCGACTGTGACCAATAAATAAATAATACACCCAAATATCACATACATAGTCCTGACCCCACATTAGGATCAATTAAGTCTTGTGTCGTGGGTATCGGAAACTACGAGAGACTTTTCGTTCTGAAAAGCACTCAGACCTGATACAAATACTTGTGGACTTCACAAACATTTGTCTCGGTGCGGGGTCGAACCCGCGACCTCTCGTTTCACAACCGGCGTCTAACCAACTGCTCCACGGAGGCTGTCGTTATAAATCGTTTTTCTTTCTTCAAAAACGTAGATTTTTTGTTCGTAATGTTGGTAGCTGCTGCTCTTTTATATTAGTTAAAGTTGAATTAATAGTATAATAACAAATTGCTATAAATTCCGTTGGTAATCGAATGTTTATTTACTGATTATCCGTCCAAAAAGAGTTTGAGTAGAATTCATTTTTTTATTTTTTTTTCCTTTTTAAATAATTCGTGTCAAATGTCACCCAATGGGAGGGCAGAAAAAGGCGGCACGGCACCTCTATTTTCATCTGTGTTTTTGAAATACCAGCGCTTCCTTTATATTGTAAATACTCTATGCATTTATCAATAAGTATGTTCCTAATAAGTTCGCCAATCTGCTGTGGGCCTGCGAAGTGCACTGATGCCTACACTCGACTTTGAAAAACCAAAGGTGAGCTATAAGCAAAAAAAGTAATTTTCAACTAAGAGTACATATTAATATTGCATGTTTTTAGTAATTTTCTGGCGTGATACCAAGTAACCGTTCCAAGTTGCATAATATACCTTCTCAGCTAAATACAGTATTTTGCAATGCAACTTAAAGCTAAAGAAACAAACTTTTCATGACTATGTTTAGCATTGCTGTAAATAGATGAATTATTGATATTGCTGGCCTAACTTCGGGCGGGCGAATGCAAAAGGCATTGGCTTGTGTAGTTTGCAATCTGTCTTATTAGGTTCACTAATATTCTGGCTCATTCTGTCTGATTTTATGATAAGCAATGTGACGAGACTAAGAGTCTACATACCCCTATGCAGGGGCGGATCTTGAATTTGTGGGGCCCTGGGCTAATACTGCTTAGGAGCCCTACCTAATTACTCAACTAATTGCCATTTTAACAAGAAACTATTTAATTTTTTAATTCTAGATAATTTTTATTATTGACAATATCGTCTATTGGTTTCAGTTCGGTTGGGGGCCCTCTGTATTCGCGGGGCCCTGGGCTGCAGCCCAAAAAGCCTTTAAGTAGATCCGCCCCTGCCCCTATGGGATGCAAGCTAAATGGTTGTGTAATATGTATGTAAAAGAAAATATTGAGAAAACAAATTATGCAAAAATGAAATTTGTATTTCATCATACTATTTCATCAAATAAAAAAACGAACAAACAAATAACAAGCATAACAAAAACTTCTGATACAATGTTTGTTTTTCATAAAGAGCATACCAAAGTGGCCGGCATATGTGAGGTAGATAGTTGAATTGACAATTGCAGCTAAAAGTATACATCTTTTAAAAATGGAATTACAAAGATTTTAAATCGCGGGAAAACCAATCGATAAAGGAAGTCTAGGTTTTTGCCAAAGGTTTCCTGTCTTAATTATAAGTTAAGTTGTGCCCTCGCGACCGCAAAGTATTCCTGCCCCTGGATGCATCGACGTCCCATAATTACCGGGATATTGAGTGTCTGGGTTTAACCACCCGGCTTTTGTCTTCGGCGGACGCAAAGGTCGATAACACGGACAGCCTTAGCTTTTATGTAAGGAGGTTTTAATTTCTAACGCTATGAGAAATCGGTAGCCCTGAAATTAAGTAGTGTGCTTATAAATATTATTTTCTGTTGTTTATTCTTGATTTAATAATGGTAGGGGTTAATTAAATGTAAGTTGTTAAGATACCCATTACCATTGACTATAATAATAGCTATTCTTATAATTAACATACACCTCTAAATGTAAATGTAATATGTAAACCGGATTCATTTCGCTTTACCTTTGTATATTCCTTCTCAATAAAGAAATCTAAAATTAATATATATCATGCAGACAAAGTTGCGTTAATTACATAGCACAGAAATAACTTATTTCTTGCAAGGCTTATAAGGAAAAATACATCAGTAATATCCTCTTTTTTTGTACACATTGTAGACACAATAGTAGTAGAAAGTATGTGATATTAAGTACATATTTTACATTGTCACTTAGTTTTGTGGCGCAAATTGTTTTTTTTATAATCACTAATTAGTTGAAAAAAAATTATTTTCTATTCATTTAAGAAACACATGCTAAAGTCGTATAAATATATAACCTTTCTTATATCGTTAAAGAATATAAAAGACTTTTTGATCCTACAAACCCAGATCCGAAACCCATGTTTGTATCTGTGCGGAAATCGAACTTGCGGCGTCTCGTTTCACGGTCAGCTTGTCGCCTACTGCGCCACGGTCATTATCTATTCAATTATTATTGATTACATAATCTTAGAATAAACACCTAACTATATTGCTTCTAAATGACTAATTTAAATAATGCTCTAATGACTCACTTGCCTGGTGAATTATATTAATTTTGAATCGTAACGGCTTGGGTTTGATTTCTAGTTTGAGTTGAATTACCTTTGATTTGGCCTAAATCAATCTTCTATCAATTCGCTCCTTACCAAATTGACTATACGAAAACATGTATAACTTCTCTCTCTGCCCATTTACAAATATAAACTTGATGTATATAAATACGTGTTCAATCATTCAATTAACTACCTACAACACTCATGTTTCAAAATAGACCTTCAAAAATCCAAAACAATAGACCAATATCCATTCGTGATTGTTCACACAAATAAATGTTATTGGAATAAATATTAAGAACTGCTGTGTTAAAATACGTATCAACCGGTTTAAACTTGCCGCGATCGACTTAATAGCGCTAATGAGCGGACGCATTTTGTTGTTTATAACAATTATAAGTAAAACTTGTTTTTTAACTAATTATATTATTTGCAAATAATATTAGGATCAGGTTATAATGTCACAGTATTTAAAAAATAAAATTGTCTATGATGCAATCAATTAAAATTAAACTAATAATCGCATAGTCAGTTGGAGCATAATCTGCGCATTCCTGTTCAGATATCAAGTAAAAATTGGCGCCGAAGTAAGAGAGACGGATCGTACGTGCGGCCATGAATAGTTTGCGTTATTGACAGAACCATCGGTTTTTCTTTTTGTAGTGCTAATTTTTTTTAAGTATTACTGTATGCTTTATGTTTTATGATTAAAAGGCGATGATTTGAAAAAAAATAATTGAATAATCTATGACCCAATAAAAAAGTGAAGGTCAAGGAAAATAAATTAAAATAAAAAGTTTAACACTGGCCGGAACCCGGATAGAGGGATTTATAAAGATTAAAGTGTAATGGAAGTATACGTTGGAGGAAAAGTGAATCAATTTAAATGAATTTCGAATTTGGAATGGCGTTGTAATATCCGCAAGCGGTTGACGCGCTGAGTCATTCGTTCGATGTACTGGTTGAGAGTTGAGACGTGCAGTGCGGCGCGTAGCGCTCGGTGCGGTGTTGCCAACATTCAGTACAAATTTACCGGGTTTTGCGAAAACATAAATATTATTTATTGTATTAAAGAGATGGATTTGTTGGATTATATGCACTTAAATGCTATTTCAGATTAAATTAGGCATTACTTAAGACGGAAACGAAATAATGCGTAGAATTTTAGAGAGACATAAAAATACCTGGAACTGCGCAATCCTACTTAGGTGTTCTTGGGTATAAATAGACGCATAAGAACGAGAAAGACAAAATGACCTTGCGGCTTGTAATTGTTAGATAATACCTCCATTAAAAGCAGCATCATTTTATGGAGCGAAATAATTTATAAGTCAATTCGCTGTCCATGCTTTGTGCTTATTCTTTGTTATAGCGATTAGCGGTGCTTATTAATCCGACCCATATACATCTCAGTACGGGGTACGAACCTCCTCTGTATTCTAGAGTACGTTTACAGTTTCGTACCGCTACCGAGGCGGTGATTGCGGGTTTAAATCAAAGGGCACTCCTCCAATTAGTCAATTACCACGCATCTTAAGCGAGAAGAAAAGCATTGTGGGAAAACCGCTCTACCATTGAGATGTTACATGATTTGTCGTGGTATGTGAATTTTGCTAACATGGACGGGGCCAGTTTGAGATAACTTACGCTATAGTCTAGTGGACTATAGCATGACAAGTCATGTAACATCTCAATGGTAGAGCGGTTTTCCCACAATGCTTTTCTTCTCGCTTAAGATGCGTGGTAATTGACTAATTGTAGGAGTGCCCTTTGATTTAAACCCGCAATCACCGCCTCGGTAGCGGTGTCCGGTACGTTACAATGCTGAGGTCTCGGGTTCGAATCCCGGGTCGGGCAAAGTGATGTTGGATTTTTCTGTTCAATATCAGCCCGGAGTCAGAAATTTGTGCCCGATATGACGGTGGGCTCCTCCGCTATCACATCGTGGGACGGAATATACAAGGCGAAATGTGGATGTCCCGGTGGTGCCTGCCTGGGATAAAGGCGTGAGTTTATGTATATATGTAAATTGTTTACCAAATTATATGAAATTCCACCACAATGAAAGAAATTTATTTCATGGCAACATTGCTAGTGTATCTGTCTTGTTCGCACTCACGGGTGTTATCTGCCCACCATTCTTAGTGTTTGCTCATAGATAGGTGCAACGTAGAGGTAACTTCTTGTTACATTTTTGATGTTGTTTATCATAATATCTCTCTGGTCTTTACAAATTTATTATTAGCTTGGCATTTACAGGACTTTTACTGACGCCTTTTGAACCAAATTTATCTCTCAATAAAATTCAAAATAATAAAATAACCAGTTTCCGCTTACGTATTGATGTACGAGGTTTTTTGTCGTCAATATTCCAAGAATTATATTTAATTATTTTTTTCTTATATCATTTCTTAGTCGGATGCGATGAGACGAGTGATTAGTAAAATTTGTCATCAACGCGATTAAAAACAAGAAGAAAGTCGAAAATGCCTATCTGAGAATTTTGCACGATTTTTTTATTTTAATTAAGTATATTATTTAACCGCCATTATGGCCGCCACACACGTTAAGTGCATTTGCGCAATCGCAAGTTGCACCAGTCTTGAATCGAAAATTTTACGAAGTTTGCGCAGTTATTTGCCCACACACGTTCCAGTGCAAACTCAGACTTGCACAGTTACACGTTGGGCTTTTGGCGGCTATAAGATTCGAATTTTAGTTCTTGTAAGACCACTACCAGCTAAAGAAATAAAAGTGTAAATGAAAAACACGTGATTTTTATTATTTCTCTGTAAGACGAGATCGCATTGTATGAGTCATGTGGCTTTGTAAGCAGCGGTTATTTTATATAACCTAAGTAACTTCTTTATTCTGAGGCAATATAGTTTTAAATTGATTATTTGATTGTCACTTTAATATTTAAATTTTCTACTTTCTTGATGTACTGTATATGTATGTATTTTCCTCTACTTGTATGGTTTAATTCTGTATTTACATTATTAGCTGGTATCCCAAGACATAGGGTGTGCCAATTTGGGAACCCGTGGTAACAGATTTTCAGTATTTATGTTTTATTTCAAATAATTTATGATTCCATTCTTAAAAGATGATACAGGCTCACCCCAAGGTTTTCTGCAGGCTTGTTGAAGGTTCATCCATCGACTTCTTTTGACTTTGACTTTGATTGTGTTGGTTCACCACAATAACCTAAACTAGGATGGTGGTATAAAATTATATTATATACTTTCACAGCTGCGCCGCTCAAAGGTTTCTGAAGCAAATGACATTAAAAAATAATAATATTGTAACAGAAGTTAAAACACAATTAAAATAATATCATTTAGATTAACAAGATAAAAACCCGTTTGATATTTGTGACTTGCGACCAACAAACGTCGGTTTTCCCGTTTTGTCTAGGATAGTTATTTAAACGTCTGTGTATGATAATATTTTTATTTTTAATATCCTATCGTAAACATTGAGATTAGAATAAGACAAAAAAAAAACAACCAGCAGAAAAAGTCCCCAAAATATTACCTAAATTATCTGTATTTAGATATGTAGGCTGTAAAATGAGAAGACAAAGGTTCGATTTCCACTTCTAAGTTGTTTTTTACATACATAAATATTTCGAACCAAAAAGTCTCGTAGTTTCTGGTAGTCACCATACAAGTCTTGTAGTTTACCGTATTTCTTACAACTACCAGATGATAAACAAAGATTTCTCATTTAATCAATTATAGGGCATTATGGTTTATAAATAAATAACTCAACAACAATTTAATTAACGATTTCGCGACTAAATATCAGATAATGGCATTATTTAAGATATTTACCTCCGATTAGGCATTATAAATTCGTTTCCTTGTACTTGACTTTGTGATGAAGTGCAATGTTTATTATTTTATTTTTGTGTGAATGTTTTCTTAGTGCATGGTTATTTATGCGTTTTGCAACGAAAACGTAGAGTAAAATACCGATTTGAGAGATTTCCACAGGAATTTCAATGGAATGTAAAGTCTACAAACCCTAGTTCCAGTTCCTAGACCAACGTGTAAGTTCTAAATCTTTATATATTTGTAGAGGAGGCCTATGCTCAGTAATGAGACGTTTCCCTAGAAACAAGTTCAAGCCACACGTTCGTTTTGTCTCTGTCTAACATATTTTCGCCCAGTTAATATTTGTTACTTATCTAAGATTGATTTTATTTTGTTTTAATGCTCCTAAAATGAACCAATTTATATTAATTTACAAATTGAAAATGTTTAAATTAATCTGTATTGTAGATATTTTATATGTAAATATATTCTTGTAATAACATATCTCTTCATATTGTCAAATCGACTTCCTGTTCGACTAATTTATAAATAAATAAAATGTTATACAATAGCCCAATTATTCAGGTTTTTCAGTCCGAAACCACGTCGTGGTATCGATCAGCTTTGTTTCAATTCATTAATAAACTAATTGCTAGGAATTCTGGTTCTAGAATGAACGGTTCTTACAAAAGCCATTTCCTCCTATTACGCCATCGCCGCAAAATTTATAATTTTTAATTCCCACATGTAGCATGAAGCAAATTTTGTATCGTTTAATTTTAAATGGACAAAGGAAACTCGTACCATAATGCCTTGCCATTTATATTTATTTGATTACGTGATGCCCACGGCATCAATTAATATGACGTTAGCTATGCTCGTTTATATTTTTGGTGATAAATATTACTCTGTATACTTCATAGAATGATACATGTAATTTATTTGCATAATAAATAATAATATAACAATTTCTGGTTTATAATAATATATAACTTTAATGTGATTGTACGATAAGAATAATTAAAAACATACGGCAAATATCAAATGTCGTTTCTTAAGAGCGAAGAAAATACGTCCGTTGAGCCATTTATTGTATTTTATTCATAGACGTGAAACACCTACAGAAGAAAGTCGTAGATTAAATAAAGGTCATAGATTTTTAACTTTGCACATGCGGTCGTAGCTGCAGTGTTGCACAAGCCGGTTTTATCATTGCGTCCGATTACGTACCTTTATAATATAAAAGGTATATTATTATCCGGTTAGATGCCATAATGATATACAAATACCAAAGGGTCTTTCCTGCACCAGAGGAAAATATAGTAAATTAAACGACTCGGTCACAATAATAATAAGAAAATGCAAATATCTGTCTAAATGGCCAAAATCTAGAAAACATTAATTACTCACATACGTGAGATAATTGTTAATTATTGTAGTTTGTTTGGTTGCTAATAAGTAATAACCGGTTTTCGTCAACGATAACCGCTTACAACAGCCAAGAGTAAAAATTTGTAAAACGTAGTTAATAGTTATATTATAAAACATAGTTGTATCGTTTGAAAAGGCTGTCGCGTCGCTCGTCGATGGCGCGCTCCGCTCTCATGCTAGTTGTGACTGCGCTCGCTATAATAATTTCAAAAGAGTATTTTATCGAGTGCGCGTACTAACGTTTGTTGTGAGCGGGAAATCGGACGTTCGCTTCTCGCGTTCCATTTTTAAATATTTTCAATAAGACCTCGTTCGCACGCTGACTCTTTATACGATATTATTCTTTTATTTTTAAAAGTTACCGGCCACTTGTGTTAAAAATAATCTATACATATAATAAAAATGTAAATGGTCGATGTCTGTACATGGAAGATATTTGAGAAATTTTAACGCGGGGGGTCTTTATAACAGCAACAGAAGCCAAAACAATTTTTTTTAGAATTTTTGTCTGTCTGTCTGTCTGTCTGTCTGTATGTTTGCTTGCGCATCACGCAAAAACTACTGCACCAAATGAGATGCGGTTTTCACAGTTGTATAGGTATAAGTCCAACTTAAAAACTGGTATATGTTGCATTTACATACAGGGTGTTTCTTTTTGTTTGCTTGCACATTACTCAAAATTTACCGCATGAAATGAGATGCAGTTTTCACAGTTATATTGATGCAGGTTCGACTTAAAAAGTGGTATATATTTCATTTACATACAGGGTGTTTCTTTTTGTTTTCTTGCACATTACTCAAAATTTACCACATGAAATGAGATGCAGTTTTCACAGTTATATTGATGCAAGTTCGACTTAAAAAGTGGTATATATTTCATTTACATATAGGGTGTTTCTTTTTGTTTTCTTGCACATATAATAAAAATGTAAATGGTCGATGTCTGTACATGGAAGATATTTGAGAAATTTTAACGCGGGGGGTCTTTATAACAGCAACAGAAGCCAAAACAATTTTTTTTAGAATTTTTGTCTGTCTGTCTGTCTGTCTGTCTGTATGTTTGCTTGCGCATCACGCAAAAACTACTGCACCAAATGAGATGCGGTTTTCACAGTTGTATAGGTATAAGTCCAACTTAAAAACTGGTATATGTTGCATTTACATACAGGGTGTTTCTTTTTGTTTGCTTGCACATTACTCAAAATTTACCGCATGAAATGAGATGCAGTTTTCACAGTTATATTGATGCAGGTTCGACTTAAAAAGTGGTATATATTTCATTTACATACAGGGTGTTTCTTTTTGTTTTCTTGCACATTACTCAAAATTTACCACATGAAATGAGATGCAGTTTTCACAGTTATATTGATGCAAGTTCGACTTAAAAAGTGGTATATATTTCATTTACATATAGGGTGTTTCTTTTTGTTTTCTTGCACATTACTCAAAATTTACCGCATGAAATGAGATGCAGTTTTCACAGTTATATTGATGCAGGATCGACTTAAAAAGTGGTATATATTTCATTTACACACAGGGTGTTTCTTTTTGTTTTCTTGCACATTACTCAAAAACTACCGCACGAAATGAGATGCAGTTTTCACAGTTATATTGGTGCAGGTCCAACTTAAAAACTGGTATATATCTTATTTATATACAGGATGTTTCTTTGTATTAGCTTGCACATTACTCAAAAACTACCGCACGAAATGAGATCCAGTTTTTACAGTTATATTGGTGCAGGTTCAACTTGAAAACTGGTATATGTCTTATTTACATACAGGGTGTTTCTTTGTATTATGGAAGATAAATGAGAAAAACTAATATGGGGGTCTGTATTAATTAACGTAATAAAAACAATGATTTTTAGAATTTTTGTCTGTCTGTTTGTCGGTGCGGTTGTGCGCGATGAACTTAAAAACCGCTTAACGGATTTCGGTGAAATTTGGTATGGAAGTAGCTGACACCCTGGATTAACACTTAGGCTATCTTTTATCCCGAAAAATTAAGTGTTCCCGTGGGATGAGGAAGGAATTCCGATATTTTTGTTACTTTTTATACTCAGAGGGATGGGATGGGACTGGATTACATGCCTTGAGTGAGAATGAGATGGGACGGGCGGGATATAACGGGACGGGACGGGACGGGATGAGAAATACCAAGTAAAGTTAATCACGCTGACGAAGTTTGCGGGCAGAAGCTAGTAAATAAATAAAAAGGAAACATGTTTTTCCATATTTAAAATTAGGATTCCTTTCCATTCGTTGAGTGAGCGGCCAAAGGAGCAGTGTTGCGTGCGCCGCTCGTGCGAACGGGGGCGCACTCGTGATCCTACAGTTTTAAACATTTTATCGCAATAATGAAAAACAAAAGTGAGTTCGATTATTTTTCCTTCTATACCGTTGTTGTTTTTATTGGGTTATTGTAATCAAAATGGCGGATTGCTGTCGTAAATTATGTGATAGTGATATATTTAATGCAATAAACGGTATGTTTTTTTTATTCTAATTATACATTCGCTGTCCCATTTAATATTGAAGACAGTGTATTTGCTTGCGGAATGAGTCAGTAAATAATATAAGTATTTCGTGTATTTGTTTAAATGTGTTATCATTTTGTTCGATTAATTTCGTAGTCATTAGATTTCAAATACGTTTTTGTTTTACTGTTGAAGTTCAATACAAAATTACTTGAGATAACGGGAATATAACATTGTACCGCTAAGAAGATAATATCCGAAGAGTTATTTATAGCGCCAAGGTATTTGTGAAATTAAATAGTTAGGTCACTCGCTTTGCAGTGAGACTTTACATATTTATGTATCTACACCGTATAGGGTTATTTGTGGATAGTGTTTTTATGTTTTAGAATTATTAGTAATTATTAACAAACTTTAAAAATATTTCGATTTATATTAATCTTAATTTTAAAAAAAATTGTTTATTTGATGGATGGTATGAGTTTAAAATATGTAATAATGTTTATTTTTGTGCATTAAATAATTTTCTAGTACCTACTGCATATGCATATAAATTACATTTTAGTGCAAAAAACATTAAGGTCGTTTTAATGTCGTTGCGCTAAGATATGAATAATTTTAAATTTAATAACTTGTTGCTAGTATCTAGTTGCATCCGATTTCACCTGCGTACAGAAATAATATGATAATTGGAAACGGAAATCTTTAAATAAGTATGTTTCGTTTTGATGTACATGAGTTGTAAATCGTGAGATGCTGTGTTCGATTCCCTGGTCAAGCAATATTGTCATTTTCGATTCGTTAGAGTCCAAAAATAATTGGCATTAATCCAGTTTTAATATACATAAGTTTTTGTTATAATATGTATAATTGATTCGAAATCAGTAATAAAGAATATAACATGTAAATAAAGTATGAAAAAATAGATGCAAAAAACAATTACGCTATCATAATTCTAGATCCCTACAAAAGTTTGGATACTTCCATCGTAGCGTGAAGAAATAGTTATGTAGAACAGTAAAATTGTGTCCATAATAAGAAAAAAAACGAAAGAAGAACAAAAAAAGGGCTCAATAGGAGAAGTTATCTGTTGGTTATTGGCTATTGCGTATCTATACTCTATCTGCACTAACCATCAGCATACAATCAGGTGCAGTGGAGTCACTTTACAACGACAAAAAAAAACAAACACGCAGAGATGATGTAACAATATTAATATCTTTAAATAGTAATGAAACACAGTTCGCGCGAAATCTATTCCTGAAATGTCAGAAGTGGCTTGAACTATATGTATCCGTTATTTGTAATGTAGAGTACAGAGAAATTAATAAGCTATCCTTGTTGCTATGTAAGGATCGATGCTTGATATAAACTAATCAAAGTGAGCAAATATGGGCGTGTCTATAAATCTTTGATCCGATTGGCTTATTTTCAGGATCAATCATTAGATAGCGGTAAAGATCGTTTTTTAATTTCGGCTGTAAAACACTTATCCTCCACTGCAACTCCTTTAAGCCAGGATCAACAGCACGTAAATAATCTATACTGAGCAATGAAGCCCGGCGTGTCTTTTAAGGACACTAGTTTTAACACCAAAAAAAAAAAAAATTGGAAACAAATTGTAACGTACGTCTTTAACCCGCATAAAAAATAATAACAAAAAAAAGTTGGAAATAAATTGTCCACTTCCCTATGTAACTGCTTAAATACATACTCATTAAAATAATGAATTTAATCTTATTATACGTTTTCCTGTATGACTGATAGTTTGGGCTTTTCCCGGTCTTAAACCGGCCGGGTATCATGATGAAATCATTGTGAATTATTGTATTGTTATTAAGACGATCCGGTTTTTTCTAAGTTGGTATGCCATTGTGATATCGTTAAAAAAAGCTTAGACGTGAAATAAAAAACAATCAATACGATAATTTCTTCTTAATGTTTTTTCAATTAATTTTTATTATATTTTTTTATTTTCCCATAAACACAAATCCCATACTCACTATAATGGGACAAAGGGAAGGCCTTTTAATACTGTCTGGCAATTACTTGCCGCATCATATCGTTTCGTCTCTCACACAATGACGGCTAAATATGTCCAATTAATTTGTATTAAAAAATATTTTATTTTTTCATCTTGGTATTGAGGCCAGTTTATAATATTATGTATGTCTTACGGCCGGTCTCTATATTCTATCTATCTTTAACTAGAGCTTAACGTAGTCACCATTACTATGTTGATACAATAATATATTTCACTAAACAAAGATGGAAAAGTATATTCATCTTACCTAGCTATCTACAAATAAATACACCGTATCTATATCTCTCTATCTTTGTTTACTGACACATAAAATGTATCGAAATATCTAACGAAATCTCTTGTTAAAGATAGACAAATTTTAGAAACTGGGCGTTAGTCTATTCTATTCCAATATGGCCGACCCAATCAACCTACTATTATAAAATGGCGCTAAGAATGCACTCCAACGCCCAACGCAGGTTTATAAACCTACATACATCGAACAAATATTGATTCAAAGACGCACATAATATATTTAAATTATATTATGGCCCGTTTCGTTTACGCAACCTAAGTACCGAGTTTCAATGGCGGCGCGAATCCACCGCTTGCCGCTGGCAGATGTCTATTGTGCCACTTACAGTAATATTTAGATTCTTCGTAAATTTGTACCTATTTGTAATGCTTCTCAAATAAGCCGGGTTATATCACCGTTCTATAGAAATTTCTAGAACAATTTGCACTAATTAAATAGCTTTTATTTGAAATTCTATTGTTTCGTTTTAAAAATCGAATTGATAGTTAGCAATTAGTACGAATTATTTTTCCTGCCAGTAATTTAGAAAAGCAGATACTATCTTTTATCAACATTTGTTTTGTGTAATAATGGTATGTAATAATAAAATGAGCTTTACGCTGTATGGAGTAAGTCTTATTTTCAGATTAATTAATATTCATTCATTTTATTAAATTTGTAAGAATTTAAAAGCGTAATTAAATTTTGTAATAGTGAAATCGTTGTTATTGCTTTCTGGATTCTTCTATTGCAGTATACAAGGTCTTTTGAAGTTATTTGCGAAATGATAATTTTAGTATGGGTTATTTATCATAACTTTATATAAGTATAATAATACCCCAGGATTTATTCATATGTCCAGTATCTAATATAAATTATCCTTATAAGTCTTATTAGGCACTTATGGCCAGTAAATGCGTCATTATTTTTAAATACGTATTGCAGATAAATTGATTTTGTGATTTTAAAATAAGTCGTAAACTTTCGGGAAAATATTTGGGATTCGAACCCAGAGCACGATATCAGTCTATTTCTATAGATACTAGAATAACGAAGCGGTTTAAAGTTTTGATAAACTGAATATTTGAATACATTATGCAAATAGATGTTATTTCCTTCGAATATTTTGCTGGTAATTAGATAAACAGAGTTTTTAATTCCTAGTTTTTATTACGGAAAAATAATGATTTTAGTAATGTTAGTTATTAAATATTAACAAAAACACAATTTATTCAATAACGGATTCAAAATGGCGGCTTATGAAGAGGTAATGTAGTTTTATGTTATTAGTCATTGGCGCATTCAGGAGGTAATTTTTTCTCCAATGCCTAAATCTGAGATACAATATTTTTCTTTATCCACATAACAATATTATTTTTTCTACATTTAATAATTTTAGTTAAATTATCGTGATTATGCCATCATGAAATTAAAATATCCAAAATAATTTTGTATACTTTTCTACATTTTGGACGACACAGTCTTAAAGATGTCCATTACTGGCTCAGGTGTCCTTTAGACTTCGTCCTGCGCTCGGTCCCCACGTCCATTACTAGTTCATCCGTCTGCATTGAGGGGCGTAGTGTTGGACACCGTTGGCCACTACACATTGTTGTTTTATAATTTTTTAAATATAATTTGAAATTCAGTGTTTTTTTTTAATATAATCTTCAAATTCTGTATTTTTATAATGGTGTTGGTACCCCGAGATACAGGCCTAGCTTAGTTTGGGGAACCCTGTCCAAAATTCATTCAACTATGTTCATAATAAATATGTTTTAATTTTATTTATTTTTATATTAACCCACGTCTATTGGTCTCATGTATATGCTGAGTGAATCTTTAAATTCTGAGTTCGATGCGCAGATCGGGTACTTTATTTTATAATAGTTTCTATTTAAATATAATGTGGGACATATAGTTTTACATGTTGAACAAAAATAAGTTTGGAAAACTGTGAATACTGAATAACATTAGTGCCCTCTGCTTATACCTATTACTCAGTCGAGAATTTCTAAATTAGGTATGAATGTATGTTCAGACTTGAGAGCTCCACGAATACTTCGAATAAATCCTGAGTTTAATTCAATACTTATATTTGTTATTTGTATGTTCATTAAAATGATATGAATCAGCGTAATAATATTATACACCGATAATATATTATAAATACCCGTGTTTGTAATTTAATGTATTCATTTTCCTCGTATTTGTGTAGAAAATAATTAATATTCTTCGAATTATAGAAATTAAATACCGCTTTAAAGTCATACATGTCAGCGCCTCTAGCGGACGGAAATGGAAACTAAATAATGGTTTTGTTATTTTATAATTAAATTTTATTGCCTTGTTATATAAAAAACGTATTAAGTATTAATTTAATTTGATTGCATCAGTATCCTAATTTTTTTGCATATAGCCGTAATATAGCGCCACCTAGTGGTGAATGAGGGAACTGTTTGATAATGGCGTGTTAAGGGTGTGACTTACTAAGGAAAGGTCATCTTTTATTTGCGGCTATTATACTGCAATCTTTACATTAAACGTATTTTGAAATAATAAATATTTTAGTTTGAATGTCTGTAAGTAAATACAAATTAATGATTTTACTACAAAAGGTTATTGATTATAGTTAACGACACATACTTAATTATTATATATTTTTGTGTATCTATATGTATACATACATTAAAAAGTACATCTAGCGGTTATCCGTCAAATAATTTATTAATAGATATATTCAAATAAAACCATTGTGTGCAAACAATTACGTTTAAATCACTTCAACGGAATTTTAAATTATGTTTTGCAAATAAATTACATATATTCATGATTTTTTACAATAATTGTTCAAAATTATTTTTATCCCAGGGAACTAATTACCGTAATAAAAAGTTTCCTATACTTTAAATTAAATCAATAGAGAGAGATGAGAAAAAATAACTAATATAATCGCAAACAAAGTTTGACCATTATTATATTACATAATTACGTACATAAGCTCACGCCTATCCTTGTAGAGGTAGGCAAAAGTACCAATAGAGCTAACCACAATCCATCGACCTTATTCCCATCCAAAACATTATAAGGAATAAGTCTATAACTATATCGAGCACAAATTGTAATGCCGAGATGCTTAAAAAAAAAATAAGCAAAAAAACTGATACAGTAAGTTTGCCTTACCTGGTAATCGAACCCAAGACCTTACAGTCCACAGCTGAAATTCAGCAAGATGTTAATATTTTTGTTTACGCGAATGTTTAATGAAGTTCACGGTCGTCAATGATTTGTAACAAGGTTATGTTTCAACAATTATCTTGTACTAGCATTTGCCCGCAACTTCGTCTGCGTGTTTGAGATAATGTACACGTTATATTGCTAAAACTATTCCATTGTAACCTTTACGTAAACTTTTCACAAAAATCAACGTGCAACATTTCTATTTTCAATTCTGACTCTGAATTTAGATTATCGGATCAATGGGTCCGTCAGTTATCGATTCAGAGACCAATCGGATCAATAAATAAAAAGTTCAAAATGACGGCCAACATTTTCAGTTCTGAATACAAATTTAGATTATCGGAACTCAGATCGATTTTGAGACCAATCGGATCAATACATAAACGGCCTTATTCATATACAGTTTTAATAGGTTATTTTAGGTATCGAATGTTTGTTTTCTCGCTCAAACTGAATTGAAAAGAATAACTTCAGCAGTTTTATTTTCTATACAAATTTTTCAACCCTTATTTTTACTCCTTTAGGGTTAAATTTAAGTAAACAGTATACGCACTTATTTTTAATTTTAGATGTGTAATTATAGTATCAAGTTTGAAATCTGCAACTTCAACGGTTGCGGTTTTCCATACAAATTTATTTTACCCTTTTCACCCTCTTAGGGGTTGAATTTCCAAAAATCCTTCCATAGTGCTACCCTACGTTATAAAAGAAATCCCTGTGTAAAATTTCAAGTTCCTAGCTTAAGTAGTTTCGACTGTGCGTTGATCCGGCAGTTCGGTTCTACAAAACTTCAACCCTTATTTTCGTCCCTTTAGGGTTAATTTTAGATAGATTTTTGTCTTAGAATGAATAACTTAAGTGCCAAGTTTGACAATTGTAACTTTAACGATTTAAATTTTCCCTATATCAGTTTTTAACCCTTTACACCCCTCTAGGGGATGAATATCCAAAAATCCATCCTTAGTGCTACCCTACGTCACAATCGGAACCCCTGTGTAAAATTTCAAGTTCTTGGCTTCAGTAGTTTCGGCTGTGCGTTGATCCAGCAGTTTGGTTTTACAATACTTCAACCCTTATTTTCAGCCCTTTAGGGTTAATTATAAGAAAAGAGAGTATGCAGTTGTTCTTGTTTCTAGATGAGTAAACAAAAAGTCAAGTTAGATATCTGCAACTTCAAGGGTTTCGGTTTTCCATACACCAGTATTTTACCCTTTTCACCCCCTTAGGGGTCGAATTTCCAAAAATCCTTCCTTAGTGCTACCCTACGTCACAATAGGAACCCCTATGTAAAATTTCACGTTTCTAGCTCCAGTAGATTCGGCTGTGCGTTGATCGGGTAGGAAGGAAATCAACCAGTTTCTAAACATTTCAACCCTTATTTTAACCCCTTTAATGTTAATTTTTAGACAAATAAAGTATGCAATTATCTTTGTTATTAAATGAGTTATTAAACTACCAAGTTTAAGAATTGTAACTTCAATGGATTAGATTTTCCATACAACAGTTTTTAACCCTTTTCACCCCCTTAGGGGTAGAATTTCCCAAAATCCCTTCTTAGTGCTACCCTCCGTCACAATAGGAATCCCTGTGTAAAATTTCAAGTTCCTAGGTCCAATAGTTTCGGCTGTGCGTTGATAGGTCAGTCAATCAGGTTCCTCTTTTATATATATAGATTACTATGACGGGACAATGATAACTTATCTATCCTTTGCTTTTAATAATATTTAATAACGGTTTGGTTGGTTTAACGAACTTTATTTATTTATTGACAACCTCCGTGGCGCAGTTGGTTGAAACGCAGCATGTAAAACGAAAGGTCGCTGCTTCGATCCCCGCACCGGAACAAATATTTTTGTGAACCACAGGTATTTGTTTCGGGTCTGGGTGTTTGTGAGACCGAAAAGTCTCTCGTAGTTCCTGATACCCACGACACAAGACTCGATCTTAGTGTGGGGTCAGGACTATGTATGTGACTGTTGGGTGTATTTATTATTTAAATCTTTATATCTTCACAATTAAAAACAAAAAAACACAATACAGAAACAATAACAAAACGGTACCAATGGCGGTCTTATCGCTCTACACTCTACAGCAATGTCTTACATGGATGGATTTAAAAGAAGGAGAGAGAGAGAGAGAGGACAGTGTAAAAATAAAGAATTAAAGCTAGATAATAGAACAATGTTCTAATGGTAAATAAATACAGCTTATATAACTAATACATAGTCCTGGCCCTACAGTAAGTTAAAAGGATTGTAACGTATTAGAAGCTCTTAAATCTCAAAACGCAGACGCTAAAAAAAATTTTTATGACCCTAAACAAAAATTATTAACTGTAACTTAAAATATATTAATTACGTAAATTATTAGGCAAAAATTATAAAAATATGTCACTGGCTATCATAAGATAAATATTATTTATATTTTCTAACAGAAAGTAATTTTCATTCGAACGCAGAAATATTAAAATATCAATACAAATAGTTTCGTTACAACTAATACCATTATAAGTCAAAAATACCACAAAATCCCCTTTCCATACAAGCTTTATTTAAATAGCCATGTTTTCCTATACATACAAACTGATAAACTAACACTCAACATGGACCCTATGCCCCCAACATAAGAGCTAAACATAATAGTTTAAAAACTATTTGAAAGCGCAACACTCAATTTGAACCTTATGCCTCCGACATAACAGCTACATAATAGTAAAACTATTGGAAACGGGTGTATTATCGTGTACGTTAACAGATAGTTTATCATAGTGATAGCATTGATAGGAAAGTACACCTGCCTTTTGTGGAAACATTGACATACAAGTATATTTTAAATACATCTGCAGCCTTAGCACGAAAAACTATCGAATTCGTAACGTAACGTATCGAGGACTCGATACGATAACCAGAGTACGACGGTAGTCCGTAGCACGAAGCACATTCCGTCGTTTATATAATTCGAGTTTTGTTTACGTTACTTCTCGATTACGATACGAAAGAAAGATAAAATCATTCGTGCTCGCAAAATTAGTTCTTTTTACGCACGATAGAGGCGCTGAAGAAATCTCATACAAAATTTCTCGATTACGATACGAATATTTTTTCGATAGCCGTTCGTGCTAGGGCCACTGTAAAATTTGAAAGTAACAAGGGTTGTCAGAAGTACCCTGATCGGACGAGTAATGTATGAGATTGGTAGAATTAATGTAACCGCCATACAATTAATAAATTTATCTTTGTAAATACATAAACTCGCGCCTTCTTCCCAGAAGGGGTAGGCATATGTGCAACCAGGACACCTCCGGATCGTCTTGTGGATTGCGACGAGCATAAAACTTATTGTGATGTTTATTAATATTTTTTCTGTTGTACATTATCACGATAAAGCTTTCTTTCTTATTTTATATATTAACGCTTTGTAAAAGATAGACTGGTTTTGGGTATCCAAAAGGAGCAGTTTTAAAACCTATTTTAGTTATCGAATGTTTTGTCCCTTTCGAACGACTTTTGAATTCAATTTGAGCGAAGGAGACAAAACATTCGATAAAATAGGTTTTAAAACTGTATGAATAAGGGCATAAATGATCAATGAATTCATATATTTATAGACACACACATTAATGAATATATCACACAGTATGCCGGTCCTATGATCAATTTACTTCCGTTTGATCATTCAGAAAATTCTGCCACAGCAAATTATCAAATAGAGAAACATTACACAGTTTCAACCCCAGACCTCACGCTCCATCGAGGCAACGCTAACACTTCAAATGGACGCAACAAGTCAATGATTATAGTAACGTTTCGTTGGTTCAGATATCCGATTCCGCTTTCCGGATTAATAACTGGGGAAACGGTGTTCCTACGTTTCACCCCAACGCCAAGTTGTATGGCTGTGAAAGAAAGGGATGGCAGATATATTGCAGGGTGAAAATAATGGGCAGTAATGTCAAGACATTTGTCTATGGTTAAATGATAGTATAATTGGAAAATAATGCATTTATTATGAGGTGCAGTGTAGTATTTGAAGAAGCTTAAAAAAAACTACAAACTCAACGCTGATTTGATAATTTTGTACCAAAATAAATTTTCAGTTATCCTGACCAAAAAAAGATGCTCGTAGAATATGAATCACCATCTTCTTATGAGCTCATGAATATTTTGTGAATGAATTACAAAATCAAATTCAGTTTGAGCTAAGAAGACAATACATTCGATAACTAAAATATGGTTTAAATCTGTTTAAGAATAAGGCAGACAGTGCCTTAATTGACAAGTAACCATCATGTTATAGGAAAACTCTGAAAATATGATAAGTCTAAATGATAACTCTTTATCCAGAATGCCTATGTATTTCTGTGCAATTGCCATCGCAGAAGTCTCCAAGGATTCTAGCTATTTATAGCAAGCGAAATGGATTCGATCTAACGAAGACCTAGCCTCGATGAACAGTGGAAAATTCTGTTTTAGTTTATAGGGAAATATTGACGTGAATCCGACACTGTTAGGTATCATTAAGTTGATATAAATATCAGACATATTATTTAATTGAAATAAAACTAATTTAGACGGATTTTATAGCGACTTGATTTAATTTTTACATTTATTAACCTCCCGACGTTTCGATTTACAGCTTTCGTGGTCACGGGGCGGACTGAGGTATTAGTCATCCGCTCAGTGACTGTTACAATTCAACTACCCTTAATTTTCAATTATTAAATTAATAATTTAACAATCGAAACGTCTCGGGAAGTTAAAAAATGTAAAAATTAAATCAAATCGCGATAAAATCCGTAAAAAATATTTTTATTTCAATGTGTAACATTCGCGTAAATCTAATAAACCATTAGACTGAATATTATCCGTCACTGTTATTTCTATGCCAGCACATTATACTTCCATTGTCAAGCCCCCTTTACCATCGAAAGGAGTGAGACTTGGTCCACCACAGAATTGCGGCTATTGGATTACACAACTTTGAGAATTTGTTGTTTTAAAAGCTTTTCGCATGTTTCTTTCAATTTGAGGTACCAGAAGGGAACTTAACATTTTCCCCATGTTAAAAAATTTCATGATATTTTTCCTGGTAGCTATTTCTATTACAAAACATTAAAATAAACGCATCCAAAAGACATACATATAACCCCTAACTTAAATTCACTGCATAGTTTATAGTGAATATCAGAAACTATTACTTAAACTAAAGGTATCGGTATAAAAAATCCGTAAAATATATTTTTGCGTTAATCAAAAATTTCAATTAAATTCTTATAAGTATTTCCTATCCTATTTCCTCTTATAAGTATTAATACTATCTAAAACTATAACTAAATAATCGAGAAACCTAAGATTTCGAGTACCTATTATCGATAGCACTGGTCAAATCACGTAGCCATATCGCGCGGCCTTCAACTTGACTCGTACGATCAACCGTACGCGACCTCGCAACGTGAACCAACTTTCCACTTTGTTTCAACGTTTTTCTATCTTATCGTTATTTAGGATATAGACACCAATTTTATAAAACCTCCTTTTTGATCCTAAAGGTTGTCAACAAGTAGGATTTAACAAGGACATGCTTCCATAAAGTTATGGCGGGTAAATTAATTCATTGTTAAGACTAATGGACTCGGTTCAACACGAAATATTTCCGAAATTAAATACGTTGTCGTTCAAAATTATTATATAAAAATTCTAGTAGTGTTTGTATGTGAATTATTTATTGCAACTGTTATTTTTCGTTTACATAACCTTACTTCGGTGCAAGGCCAAAATCTAGTTATACTTATTCTACGTCTTTAGACCTATAACTATCCTCCCTTCTATTTGTCCTATGTATCGAGGTTACGATGTATAAAACAAAGCAAGTCACATTATGGCTAAACTACTAATAAATAACACTCCTGAAACGTTTACGTTTAATTGAATCATCAATTACGATCATTTGCTTTGCTTGGCATGCGCATTAGCACATGTCTTGATATCGAATTTATTACAGAAACCGTAGGTACTGAATTGATGGGTATGTAGCAAAATTATCGCTAGGTGGCGCTATTTTTAAGATAATCTATTTTTTTATCAAATGATTATCACTTTTTGTGTTATATGTATATTAAACAATATCTCTATCAGTCCTTATACGTCTCACTGCAGGGCACTGGCCTTATCTGCAAACGAGAGAACGATTGGGAGTGGTTAGGCCATATACATGTAGTCCACCACGCTGGCCTAGTGCGGTTTCGTGGACTTTACATACCATAAGAATTCTTACGAATGTTTGCAGGTTTCTTCACGACATTTCCTTCACTGTTATAGTGAGTGGTAATTAACCATAAATATACACAATATGACTCCGAAAAATCTGATGTATGCCCTAGGTTTTGAACTCGCGACCGTAGCGAACATGTTGGCAGCAGCGTCTAGACTCTAGTCCGTTACCAACACGGCACCACGCACTTTATTAAATAATATATCATTTATGTAAAATATGTATATGTATATAAGAAATGTTGTCAATTATCTCAAGCTCGAGTGTGCGAGTCCGCTATTCGTTCCCGCGAACAAATTGGTCGCGCTCGTTTCCAAGCGAAATGTTTGTGCAATTTATTAATAAACCGTGTAAACTTGAAATGATCTTGAGAATATACAGTATCAATGTTTTATTTTGTATTTCTTCGTAGTTACTTAATTTAGACTAATCGTAAGATATCGTTTTAATGTCGAATCTGATGTTGGGTAATCAGCTTTTTGTTTTTTATTTTAAGAATATGGAGTCTAGAATTGTATAGTTGTGTGAACCGGTTGATGTCGGATTGGGCAGTACTAAATTCGTAATATTTTTGCGATGTTATACTTTTACTATACTTTCCTAATGTTTATTCTATGCGATACAACTTGATTGGCAATTTGATTTCCAACTTACATAAATTGCAAACCACCGTGTATCGTGTGGAATCTTTTATCGGTGTGTAAAACCGATAGACCCCAATAAAGAAATTAAGTATTACGATTAATAAAACTAAATGTCTACTATTTGTTTGCAGGCAAAGAGGTGCAGAAGCGATGGCGCTCTATCCGCGACTCATACACGAAGACGTATAGACAGGGCAAGTGCGTGCCGCCGGAGCAGTGTCCACCGAACAGCCGCCGTTACCAGTACCACCGGCAGATGTCGTTCTTGCTGCGGGCGCTGCAAAACAAGTAAGTTATTTGGTCACAAGAATTAATCGAAAGAACACTGCAAAAATTCAAAAATGCAGCACGATAACTAGTCATTATAAATTCGCATACAAAAAATAACAGTAGGGCTGCCCCATTTTTGACTACTATTTCCCAGTATTTCTTGAATAAGCTCCGGGACGCCAAACTGTCACGATAAATAAACTTAGAAATTGATTAAAAGTTGACTTAACATATAGGCACCATATTTTCCAATTTAAAGTTAAAATTACCGTTCTTTGATACTATTGCAATATTTACTAACTGAAACGTTGCACCTTTCCAGAAAACCAAGATACTCGCAAGATAAATATGAGTCGTACTCTGAAGTGTCCAACTCGCCTCAGCACCCCCCTCCAGAAGACATAGCGCCCAAGATCAAAGCCGAGGTGGCTGACAAGCCCCTGGACTTGAAGACCAAAATCGACGCCCTTGAGAAGCCAGAAACAGTTGACAAATGCAACCAGGCCACTATAGACAAGAACCCATCCCTCGAAATCAAAATCGATGCTAACTCAATACTGCCCGATGATCATTTTGATGACGATAAGTTATTTATGAATTCTCTGATACCGCTTTTCAAGAAAATGGATGATGACACACGATTGCTATGTAGAATTGAGGTGTTAAAGATTATAAGATATGCCCTACAAGGTCATAAGTGCTTTGAAGCTTTGAAGATTGCGGAGGACAGTTTCTTCAAGGATAGGATGAGTGGTATCCTGGCGAAGCAGGAGCTTAGCGACATATCTGCAAGCTCTACCAAAAGTAATGAATCCAGATTGTCCATGACTACCAGATCTGCTGATGGCAGCAGACCTATGAGGAAAAAGAGGGTGAGTATCATAAACTTTCAATAGTTGGAGAGCTAGGAGTATTGATGGCAGCCTCTGTGACGCAGTTGGTTAAACGCCGGCTGTAAACTAGAGGCCAAAGGTTCGATTCCCGCACCGAGAGTCGAGACATAATATGTGAGACCCACAAATATTTGTCTCAGGTCTAATTGTTTATGAGACCGTAGTTTCTGATACCAACGACACAAGACAAGATCTTAATGTGGCATCAGGACTATGTAGGTGACTTGTATCTATTTATTTATTAGAGTAATTTAAAATTGACCATACATTAATGAATAGAAAGGATTTTAATAAAATATTATTTATACTAGCACAACAGAGTGACTACAATGCGATTGACTCACTCACTGAACAGAAACAAGCAACAAAACTACATCACGTCGGTTTTCTATGAGATAGAACCCCGGTCAAGCCCTACTAGGTCCATGGATGCTGTAGGTGTAACGACTTACAGAATCGCTTTACCCCTTGTAATCCCCGCTGGCATTACATAAAGATTTGTTTTATTACAGATGCGTTCTCCATCGCCACTGCCTGTGCCGACAAAAAGGCGAGGCCCGGGACGTCCTAGGAAGGTAAATATATTAAAATGAATTTACTTTTTGTGGTAGTCCTTGAACTACCGGCTCAACCACGGTGGCACCACTGTCTTACACTAAACCGATGAGAAAAGATGGTTTTGCTGCTGCGTTTCGTTCATTGATTGAGATTGCTTGTCGCAATTTGACTGGCGTAATTGTTACTTCAGAGATCTCTCGCTAGTAAACTTTATTTGTTTTGTACTTCTCTGGTCATTGCAGTTAATTTCTCTTGCCCTTGTAAAAATAACGGTCTAGCGCCCGAATACTCGAAACGCCATTTAAATATTAAGTAGCACTTAACTACGCAATTATACATATTGAAGTGGAACTTGCGCAGTTAAGTACAACTTAATATTTAAATGGCGTTTGAGTATTGTGTAAGTGTTATAGTTTTCATAATTGTAGACCCATTTGCTCACACCAACCCACTTGCTCCAGATTCGGCCCCCACCGTCCGATTCTGACGAGGAGCAGTTGTCCAAGAAGCGGTGTCCGAAGCTGAAGGTAGCCCCGGCGGAGATGCAGCCCGAGCTGGACGACTCCTTCTGCCACGCCACTAGTGTGACGCAGCTCTCCACGCCCATGTTCATGAAGGTTGGTATCAGAACTCAATGTTTAGGATAGGGCTGTGTTTATTAGTGGATTTCTTGTGGTTGAGAGAAGATTTTGGGCAAGCATTAAACCTGCGTGTTGGATTTGAGGCTGAGGTATAGGATATCCTACACGAAAGTCATACATATTGTTAGACATCAATACTATTAATAAAAATATTTTAAAATAATTAAAATACTGAGTGGTCGTGATGCAATTGCTAATAATCAATAAATAAAACTTCAAAATAACATTATTTTTCTGCAAGGTCTCTAATGCTATGAAGTGTAGTTTCAATTAATATCGCCATGACTCCACTACCCTTATATCAATGAATATTGATGTAGTTTGAACTTTAGTGTAATATATTTCAGCGTCCGTGGCGCAGTTGGTTAGACACTGACTGTGAAACGAGAGGCCGCGGGTTCTATTTCCGCACCGAAAAAAATATTTGTGTTATCCACGGGTATTTGTTTCGGGTCTGGGTGTTTGTAAGACCGAAAAGGCTCTCATAGTTTCTGACATCCACGACACAAGACTCGATCTTAGTGTGGGGTCAGGACTATGTATGTGACTGTTGGGTGTATTTATTTATATTCAGAATTTTTTTTAACTCAACTTATCGTTTTTAGATGTACAACCTGGAGCGCACTAAAGTGGCACCCACACTCACGGCCCCGAATATACACCTGTCAATCAAAACTGAACCGATTGACAGCGACGCGCCGCACTCGAGTTAAACGTATCTAGTGGAGTGTTTGTTTACCGCTGAGTGTCCATCACTGGTCTCGCTACTGTTGGACGGTTGAATTGCTGTCCACACGGACCAATCGAAATTATTGGTGGACGCTCAACTTTGTACTGTGATATACAGGGTGTTGTGTTTTCTAATTTTATATAGTAATTGAGCGGTGTCTAATGGAGATAACTGGCCATTTGTTGATTTTATTATACTACACTTTCCATCAAACACTGTAGTCACTTTGCCATGCCAGTATGTAATACGTTATTTCAATTTTAAGATTCGGAAATGTTAAATATAAAGACGTATATATTTCTCAGTATTATATTTTTATTAAAGTTTGCGATCAGGAGAATTGTAAATACAAAGTTATGTTATATCTAAATCTATCAACATCCTGTATTTGTCTGTCAAGTTTGGGTGTGTGGTTTGTGATATTATTGATTTTCGCTTCGTAATGTATCTATTAAATAGGTTAAGTCAATATTTCTGTCAAAAAACCTGAATGTATATTGAACTGAAAAAAATTATCGCTTTGAACAAAAACTTCAATAAATTGTTAAGAATGATTGTGTACGGGCGTCCTTATGTATAGTTTCTTCAGTTCAAACTGGAGATTTGAAAGTTTTGGTATCAAAGTTGAAAGCATTTTCTAGGTTTAGTAATTATTAATGGTATAACATAATATATTTTAGGCGGTCTTCATATTATTAAGTAAGGTATCATCGAGCTTTTTAAATAGTTAATTAAACTTGCTTGATGGTGTGAGGACAGCCCCTTTTATTGGTAACTATTTTATTGATATGTGCCTTATTTGTTCATGAAGAGACGAAGATATTACACAAAAATTTTACTATGTTTAGTTTTGTATTTGTCCACCAATGGCGCCACTATCAGTAAAATGATTGCCAGTAGTCTCGAACACGCAGGATTGTGTACGAGAGTTCGTTGTACATTCCAGAGTTAAGCTATTTTGTAAGACAATAAATATATTTTATCAACATATGACGAAAAGAACTCGATGTGGAGACAAAATAAAAACAAATTTCATATCCAAATACTTTTATTTTTCTATCACCTAAACACAAAAAACGTTGAAACAACTAGTAAATCTACAGCTTTGCTATTACGTTTCGTACAGTGAGTTAGGTTTCCGGAGACTCAAAATCTAGAATATTCATATTCTCCCAGATCACCGTACACAATAGTGTAAAACTAAACCTAGTCACAGGCAAGTGTGGCGTGTTTCGGGTTCATCCAGTAGACTGATCCTAGACAAAATAGATATTAAATCCTTGGGCCCAGTATTTACATATTTACTCAAGTTACGCTACGCTCACCGATTTTATTATTTTTTGCTTAATCAATGCCGTAGATTAATGAGGAGAGTGGTGTGATGACTGCTACCTAAGACCTTCCGTATATTTTTTTAGCTTTTAGTACATTATCTACATTTTTATTTAGTATTTTTATACCTATTTTTTCAACAAAACCGTTTTATCTTTTCACTTTATATTACATGGGTTATGGGACATGTTATTAGATTACTAGTATAAATGCTCGTAGTTTATACCACGAAAGCATATGGCAAAAATGCTTTAAACATAATATATTTTTTACTTTTATTTTTGTACCTAAGTTTTCCACGCTTCAACTTATGGCAGATGCGCTGTATATCTGTTTTCGGCAAGGCGGACATAATTTTCTCCACTTCCAAGGGATGATCATCCCTCACATTTGAAATACGTTTAACTGACTCATATTATAACATAGCATTTAAAGATGTCACGACAGAAATAATTTATTTCGGTGGAATTTGTTTAATTTTGCATGAAGTTATAAAATTATCAGTGCATATTTGTACAGATTGGCAATAAAGAGTTGAAATTAAATAAAATGGAACTAAACCAAATTTCTATTCCTTGTAACACTAAACAAATGTCAAAACTGTCAGAATATTTCTCGTATGAAAAATAACGTTGTTATCATTTCGAAATCTGCAAATAATTCGCTGTTTCTAAGTAAACTACAATGTTAAGTGTAATCCAACGTGAATAAAACTATACGCAGTGAAACAAGACAAGTGGTGTATAAGGTTTTCCTGCGTTGTTTAGCTGAATTTCAAGCGGGAAAGTTATTAACCGAAATTGCAGATGTTTATCAAAGAACTTCGGACATGACTGGTAAATTTTGATTTATATTGTCTCTTTATCATAAATGTTAACTTTTACACGTGAATAAAGTCATATCTTTTATTACTTCAGTCAGATTTATTGTTATTTTTGCAAATAGCGATCTTCATAGTTTCAGTATTTGTTTACAAACTATTATAGCTGGCTCTTGCCATTTTGATACTTACGCAAATCTTTTTTTCAAGTAGTGTACGAAGAATAGTCGATGAATGTATGAGATAATAGATCAGCTTATAATAAATTTAAGGGACTCCGACAACACCAATTCTTCAACTGGCTCAGAGTACGAAGATATAGCAAGCTCTTCGAAAGTAATTAATGAAGAACAATATTCTGGTGTCGAATATTTGGAAGAAGAAATATTAGATTAATATAAAATGTAAATAATATTGTAATATCTTAAAATGAATCAATGTTTTTTGCTTAACCCTTTTATTATAGTCTTTCATTTTTTTCCGATTATTAAAATGAGTTATTAATTTACAATTGTTTTTTTATCACATCTAAAAAATGCAAAGGTCAAGACTTTTTGTGTCCTAGTATTTGTATTGCCATTTCAAACACAGTGGCGCCCTCAATTTTTTTCAACTCTTTATTGCCAAGCTGTAAGGATTAATACAAACAACGCGTCAGCCCTACTGATAAGTTGGAAGACTGTGTAGAAACACCTTAATATTAACATTGTTGTGGTATTATAACAAGACACAGGCACGAAAAATCTCTGATTGACAATGTTTTACACGGTTTTACATAAATTGAATTACAGTGCTATGAATTAAAAAATATCTACAAGTAATTTTAACAACCAATTTAGCAAAAAAGCGTATTCCGAATATCAAAAATATATTTTTAATTTTAAATGTAAAATATAGCAACACCGCACATTTTTTTATTCGTCGACCAGCAACATCGCCTCTTCCATTCAACATGGTGTCATTTCCGGCGACGGCTGCGCGGCGGAATGGCTCCGCGCGGCTTATGAAAAAATTACTTTTTATATTCGTGTATAGATAGTGAAAAAGTTTGTTAAAATTGTAGGACTAGTGTAGAATTCACCACACACATAATGGGAAAACCAGGTAAGTCATACTTTTTCAGATATTGTCTTTTGAAAATCCAACGACGCGTGGGTCCCACACGTGGTTTTAAAACATGTAAAATTGGTGTTATGTGCACAGAAAGACTTTAAAAGTAAATAATATTGCGTTGAATATCACTTTGAAGCGTATTTCCATGCATACATCTTAACTTTTGAAGCGTGATTTTCATAATTATTGATAGGTTATGTTACAGGCTTACATCTTCATAAACATATCAAAAACTCTCTAAATAATCGTAACAACCACGTGGGAATTGACTGTAATACGGTAATATTACGCTAGAACACCAAAAATGTGTATAATGTTTGTTAAATTTATGAAAATTGTGACAACAATTTGAGGTTATGTTGTGGCTACCACGCTGACGCCTCGATGTTTTTGAAGATAACCACGAACCTGTTGAGTTTGTCCATTAACTTATTTCAAATTTTGATCATAAAGGGTTATTGTGTAATATTACCAATGTTTGTCAGCGGCATCCAACAGGTCGGTGTGGACAATTTTGGAGTGACCTACGTTCATCAGTCGATTTCCCATGGCATAGGATGATGATGGATTCCTAATAATGTAGATCTTGGTTTTTCATAAACTATTGTTATCGTACACATTGTTGATGTGAATTTTGTACTATTTACAAATTGACATTATTTTCACAACAAAAAAACACGTGGTCTTTTGAAATCCTATTCAATTATAAATATCAAATGTAAAGAGTGAACTTATTTATTGAAATAAGATTTTTATTATGTTATAAATGTATGCAAGAAGTACATCCAAGAATTAGTACCAGTAGTAGTATTATTTGAAGTTATTCTCTCTGGGCTTCAATCCTGTGTTGGTTTATGTTAATAATAATCCATGCTGCATTTCCCGGGTTTTGTGTACAATTTAGAGGCCATATGCTAGACTGGCTTGATGTAGGTTGGGTGTTTTGTAAACTTCAATGCTATGCAGATCTCAATATTTTCTTCACTGATTAAATTTTAATGCATGGTAATTATCTATCTACCTGCAAGACTCGAGGTGTGCTCTAGAAATCAAACCCACAACCACTACGGCACCATATAAGTAGCTGTATTCAGTCCGTTACCAACAGGCCACCACAAAGTACATTGTGGTATATACTTATTGAAATACTGGATACTTCAAAACTTGTGAATAAAGCCGAGGCCAGGACACTTTTTCACGAAACTGAATTTTGAAAACCAATGAAACATTCATTATATTTGAATATCACTGTATTTAATTATAAACATCTTTAATTTTGTTTTCCTTTTAGAGTTTAACGGAGGTCGTGGCGGCGGCGGTGGGCGCGGCGGCGGGGGCTTTAGAGGCGGCCGTGGCGGCGGCGGAGGCCGAGGTGGCTTCGGCGGAGGCCGAGGTGGATTCGGCGGTGGCCGAGGCGGGGGCGGCGGCGGCAAGTTTGAGAAGCGCGGCGGTGGTGGAGGCCGGGGCTTCGGTGGTGGAAGGGGCGGAGGTTAGTAACACAATTTATTATTACATGCGATAACTATGTAGGGCAGGATGTATTTTGATGATAAAAAGTGATGGATCCTACAAAACAAAAAAGAAAACAATTTATTTTGATTTTTAATCTTTTACAGTACAGAATTATTAATGGATTGTAAAAATATAAATGTTAAAATTAGGAAAACATTTCATATTTCAGAAAATATTTTATAAACAATTTTGTTCCCGGCACTCCAAATATTGTAAAATGAATTTAACTGGGAAAATTCAGAAAGATATTCTTGCTTATAATATTCTGCACTTAAATGATGACAACATGGTCCCTCTAATCTCGACCTATTCGTGAAGACTATGATACCACATACCCACTACTGATGCAGTTTGACCAATGCCTATGTTAAGGCATATTTTAGGCAGTTTGTTAATATTTATTGTTGTCTTAGGTCGTGGACGCGGCGGAGGAGGCAGGGGAGGGGGCGGTTTCAAAGGAGGGAAGCAAGTTATTATCGAGCCTCACAGGTTTGTGATTTTATTTCTTAAATATTTTTTTTACTACCACTAGTAGACTATTTTCTAATGGCAGCGTTGGGCTGTGTACTGAAGAGCCATAGGTTCGATTTCTGTGACGGTTTTGTCATGTCAGTTTTTTTTTTAGTAAAATAAATGGCACCCTAAGTTGGTATTCGTTATTATGCACGCCAATAGATGCCTGTTACGACTTCGAGTTTAAGAGACTAAATTCTAGAAATGTTATGTGACAATAGAAAATAATATTCATACTTAAAGTTGCTAGTATTTTTGTTTTTTTTCTAGACTGTAGGATTTATCACTTAGAAAATTAATGGCAAATGGTGACCATTGTTTTGAATCATGCGAAATGATGCTACTAATATAACTTTCGTTCTTCTGAATGCGAACGCTTGAAGCCAAATTATATAACTGATCATACTTAACAATACCAATAAATTTCCCACTTCAATGGCATTTATTAATGAATATGTCTTTCACAGACATGCTGGAGTGTTCATTGCAAGAGAGAAGGAAGACGCTCTGGTGACTAAAAACTTGGTTCCTGGATCAGAAGTTTACGGAGAAAAGAGGATTTCGGTAGAGGTTTGTATCTAGATATACAATCTATGTATTGTTAGGTGGTTTGGAGACTATTTCACTATATTTGTTTTAAGCTGAGTAAAGCATTTTAAACATGACATGCTTGTCTCTTTAAATAGTACAGTTTATTAATGTTTATGTCAAATTAGATAAACTTAAGTTAAATGGCAACTGCAGAAAATTGTAGTCATTTTAATATACCATTATAATACCATTTTATATTGTAAATGTAGTTAATGGTCTCAAATTACAAAAATATATAACAACAAAATGATGATTGTGGTCCCTCTAATCTAGACCTATTCATGAAGACTATATCCACATACCCACTTCTGATTACTTCAAACCTTCCCAAAAATACTTTCCCACACAATCTTGTATTAATACCAAGTGTTTCTTCATAGACTGATGGAGAAAAGGTGGAATACAGAGTATGGAACCCGTTCAGATCGAAGTTGGCTGCGGCTATCATGGGCGGAGTGGATGCGATACACATGCCTCCTGGCTCGAGGGTGTTGTATCTCGGTGCTGCTAGCGGCACCACTGTCAGTCATGTGTCAGATATTGTTGGACCGGTGAGTCTGAATAATAATAATAAATAATAAATACACCCAACAGTCACATACATAGTCCTTACCCCACACTAAGATCGAGTCTTGTGTCGTGGGAGGAACTACGAGAGACTTATCGGTCTCACAAACACCCAGACCCGAAACAAGTACTTGCGGTTCTCACAAATATTTGTCCTGGTGCGGGATCGAACCCGCGGCCTCTCGTTTCACAGTCGGCGTCTAACCAACTGCACCACGGAGGCTGTCAAATAATACCTAGATACGATTAATGGTGTGGTTATAAAAAAAAAACCCTTCAAAATAAGTAAAATGTCAAAGATACATCTTTGACCTGATTGATGTATAGTTGGAATCAATTCTTATATTTATTGAGATTATTTTAAAATGCTGCTCTTCATAGAAGTTGGTATATCAAATTTTAACTATTGCTATAGATCAAATTGTCTATTGTACCAATATTTGGTAGTAAAACTAATATAAATATTGAATGTTATTTTGTTTGTTTTCACAGGAAGGTCTTGTGTATGCAGTAGAATTCTCACATAGATCAGGCAGAGATTTAATAAATGTAGCAAAGAAAAGGACTAATATTATACCAATCATAGAAGATGCTAGACATCCACTCAAATATAGGTAAATATCATTATTATTCTTTTACAAAGAGAAATGCTCATTTATTTCAATTGACATGTGAATTTTATTGGTTTGACTAATAGCAATTTAGTGCTGTGTACTTCAATATCTAGGTTTCGATACCCAGATCGAAAATTCTGCTTCCTAAATAACTATGATGAAAATCCTATGACCTGAATTTGTTATGTGGATAAATTTGAACTCTCTCTCTGATAACCTTTATAATAATTATGTTACATGTTAACCAGAGACAATTTCTAATTATTTTTCCTTTTCCAGAATGTTAGTTGGCATGGTGGACACGATATTTGCTGACGTGGCACAGCCAGATCAAGCTAGAATAGTTAGTTTAAACGCACAACACTTCCTAAAAAATGGAGGACATTTTGTTATATCAATTAAGGTGTGTATGACTATTAAATTATGTATTACTTAATTTTGGTAGTTAATGTTTTTTTTGTAATCTATTTTATGATGTTCTGTGTTTCTTATAGCAATTAGCAAATTCAATTTTTAATAAAACAATTCAAAGATTCCTATCAGATATACCCAAAATACCTTTTTAAGTATTTCCAATTTACCTATGACGATAAAAAACAGCTAAATTTTTCATGTTGAAAATTGAACTCTCTCACTGAGGTATTACTACAACAAAAAAACAACCGAAATTCTATTTTACAAATACTTAACTGCCAAATATTCTTCGCAGGCCTCCTGTATAGACTCGACAGCGCAACCGGAAGCAGTATTTGCCGCGGAAGTGAAGAAATTACAAGCAGATAAACTAAAACCTCAGGAACAATTGACTTTGGAGCCTTATGAGAGAGACCATGCCGTAGTTGTAGGCGTTTTCAGACCACCGTCTAAGAAAGCGTAGTTTATAAGGACTTAAGTTTAATGATAAGGACTTTTCTTTTGAGATGTTAAGGTCATATTTTGTCATATTTACAGTTTGCCATTATATGAAATAGTTCACTTTTTGACTGAACTTGAGTTGCTTTCAGACAAAATGGTAAATAAAATTACAAATGTTTTTATAAACAGCGAATAGTTATGCTCGAAAATATGTGATAAGGCATTCTATTTTCTGTATAAAAAATGGTGACCTCATTTGAAAGGCAATTCCACATGTTAAGTGTTAATGTTGTATGGACATCGCGATGTGTGTACACTATAGATATAAGAGAATGAGAAATATATGATGGTGCGAATGGATTTATTGGTTTTATTTTAAACAAATTGAACCTCCCTTACCTATCCCTGTTAGTAACAATTAGACAAGGAATAGTCACCCTATTGGTTTAGTGTCTTCTAGACAGTAGTCCTAGATTTAATGCTAAGTCAAGTATTTCTGCTACTAAGCTAGGTTGGTTCTGGCTCTAAAACATTACCTACGCCTGGGTAGCAATTGCCTTTGTTAATTATGGGTGTTGTGAAATATAGATTGTACTTCGGTGTGAACTTGTAATGAACATGAAAATGTCTGCACTAAACTCGTCACATTTCTAAAACCGTAAACTCACTTAAACGGATTGATGACCTGATAATCGGAACACTAAACCACGATGTTTTACAAACTATAGTCGCTTCTACTAGAACACAAGGCTAATAACTAATTAACAGTGAATGTATTCGTGAACAAATGCTCATTCTGTGGGGCCGACGCTTTTTAAAATGCAACTGAGGGTATATTTTCAATGCACATGGAAATCGAAACAAAAAGTAAATGAAACCTACATTGGGTGTAAATTAAAATAAAACATCGGGAACCTCTTTAATTATATGGTACCCTAGTACTTTTCGCTCATGTTAGGAGAAAAATTAACAAACCTCACGTTTTCTTGTCATGTTTATTTAGAAGTACCCTCAAACTGCTTATAATAAAAATTATCGAGTAATTTTTAATACGAAAAACTGGGGGTAGTTTTGCGATACATATGAGAAACCTCTTTCATTATATGGTGTCCTAGTACTTTTCGTTTATGTTGGGAGAAAAATTCAATTTCCATGTTTCCTTGTCCTTATTTAAAAGTACCCTCAAATTATTTTACTTTATTGGTGTCAATGTAATATTGAATGTGATTCGAAACAACTATCATCACACTAATATTCAGGAAACGGGGAAATATTAACAGTATATTATATTTTATACCCGTTTTGGTACCAGCCTTCGCGTCTAAGATATTCACAGAAAATTAACGTATTTGAATTTTGTCATAAATTGTATAATTGCGTTTTGGATTCGCGACTATTAGGACCTCTTCAGCCCCGATATGGTATCAGTTCCTCATGGATATGATCATACCACAAGATTTTAGTATTGTGAAACGAGAGACCGCGGGTTCAATCCCCACACCAAAAAAATGTTTGTATTTAAGTAGTTGTGAGAACGAAAAGCTATTGATTCCCACGACACAGGACTTGCACCTCACTGGATCAGAACTGGTATGTAGCTGTTTATTTATTTTTATCGGCAATAAAACACATATGAACGTTAGGTATAGTTTAATGTATGTCAATCTCGGTCGGAGTGCTGGTCGGAAGGTTCGTCGTCGCTCTCGTTCCACGAGTGCGCGCTGTCCGACTGATACTGTTCTATCTCCATCTCCTCGTCCGATGATGTATCTACAAAGAAATTTTAATTTGAATTATTTTGTACTAGATATACACTAAAAAGTGCGAGGTTGCCTGTTAGTAAACGGACCAGACGCAGCTGCCAGCATGTTCACGGTGGTCGCGGGTTCAAATCCCAGGGCACACCTCTGACTTGTCGTAGTTATGTGTGTATTGATAGTCAATCACCACGCACTATAACGGTGAAGGAAAACATTGTGAGGAAACCTGCACACTAAGGTGATTGGAAAGAATTTCTATGGTATGTAAAGTCCGCCAACCCGCACTAGGCCAGCGTGGTGGCCTATATGGCCTAACCTCTCCCAATCGTACTCTCAATTGTAGAAGAGGCTTGTGCCCTGCAGTGGGATGTATATAAATAAATAAATAAATAAATACACCCAACAGTCACATACATAGTCCTGACCCCACACTAAGATCGAGTCTTGTGTCGTGGGTATCAGAAACTACGAGAGACTTTTCGGTCTCACAAACACCCAGACCCGAAACAAATATTTGTGGTTCACACAAACATTTGTCTCGGTGCGGGGATCGAACCCGCGGCCTCTCGTTTCACAGGCGGCGTCCAACCAACTGCGCCACGGAGGCTGTCGGCTGGAGGAGGCGCCATATAGGCTGATACAGTACAGTATTGTAGATATAGATTGAAGCTGGCGTTGAAAAAAGGATTATTCAAAAGGAGGATTGCCGATTTGATAAGACGGCAGTCATCCAGTGTTAATTTAGCTCGATTGTGATTACAATGCACATGTTAGAGTTTAGTGTAGTTCAGATAGACTTTGCATTTACGTAAGGTCGCTATCTCTCGCCGGTAGATAAAATAACACCGGGTATATCAAGACTGCGACCGAAAACGAAGCCAGGTGGTAGTATTAGTGACTTCAGACACAATGCAACTAAAAATTTCCCAAAAAAAACCTCAATTTTTTTTGGTATTTTTTTACTTCTCGTATTTCGGTGATAAACACATCATTTTCCTATAATAAAGATGTACACATTTTTAGTTTTAAAGACGCAATGGTACGTTTGGGTTTAAATTCCTTTTTTCGCAAAAACTAGGTACATAAATCTGTCGCTTTTCTTGCGAAATTTTTAGTTGCATTGTGTTTGTAACCATTAAAACTACCACGTGGCTTCGTTTTCGGTCGGAGGGTATATATACCCGGTATATACCGGAATATATCCGGTATGCCTAATTGTGTCGGGAACACAGACTGAACCAGAAATTCGACGCATTATTGTGCTACTTCATCTTTCAACAGGCGTCGAGTATCAATACAATATGCATTATTCACCTTTATATTCAAGCACCGCTTCTTGTTCTTCATCTGGTTTCTGCGAGGCGTTCCGTTGTCTCATCGTGAGGTCTACACGACCCTTCAAGTTCAGCAGTTGGCAAAGATGCGATCGTCTGTAATAACAGATTCTTAATTAGGAAAAAATGTTTCGGTTTGTGCGTACTATCAAACGGATTTGAGTGAAGCATACTAAATGCGGGATAATTAATAACAAATATGACCTCAAAAACCACAGCATATTGAGCAAAATAAATTAAAGGCCGACCTTTTAATCACCCATAATTTGTTTGATGTTTTTAATTAGTTTGATAATGTTACAATTTTGACATATTTTCTACGGAGAAGCGATCTATATGAAAAAGTTCTTCTCCAGGTAGCTATAATCTGAAGATTGAAAAACCAGCATGGAAATAGCAAAATTGTCCAAATCATGTTTTAAATGTAGATATAGCCAAAGATACTGTCAGTATTATCCCCTCCGGTGTCCATTTATAGACAATAGACTTTTGACAGATCTACATAATAGAGAATAATGGAAAATGTCAGATAAATCTTGTCAGGGAGCTTCATATGAGCTTCTTGGACACCGGAAGGGTTATTGCACTCCTTCCCAACACTTGTTAAGCCCAGCCTTCTTGAAGGCCAGCAGTGGGACGTTACCTGTGCGTGAAGATGGCGAGCAGCTGTGCGAGGTGCAGCTGCGGCGCGGCGCCGAGCGCGGCGAGCAGCAGCGCCGCGTGCCGCCGCACCAGCGCGCCGCACCACGTCACCACGCTCGAGCACCTGCACGCGAATATTACCTTTATATATATCCACATAAAACTTCTTTTTAAATGTCATCGATTATTGTACGGTTTTATTTCATTGTGTAACATTCACTTTTGAGCAAATGAATAGGCACAGTTGTAACTTATAAGCGATATGTGATAATAAATAATTACACCTAATAGTCACATACATAGTCCTGACCCCACACTAAGATCGAGTCTTGTGTCGTGGGTATCAGAAACTACGAGAGACTTTTCGGTCTCACAAACACCCAGACCCGAAACCAATACCTGTGGATCACACAAATATTTGTTTCGATGCGGGGATCGAACCCGCTGCCTCACGTTTCACAGGCGGCATTTAACCAACTGCGCCACGGAGGCTGTCATGGAATGCAAGGTATTAGCATCTACCGCATGGGTATGGACAGAACTGTATAAGACAACAGTCTGAACAGCACTTTTAACGCTTGCGGTCACCAATTACACTTTCTTCAGTTTAATACACAAGTCATGAGCATCATTCATTGTTAAATTCTAGAAGGGTTTTTACATTCATCATTCTGATGTTTCGGTAAAATGGTTACCATCTTACAACGCCAAAAGCGTAATTCCACCAAATAATATACATAATACACCTTATGAATAACAGAACATGCTTGGTTTTTATGTGGCAGATTTCAAAAAAATATTTATGTTGACAATATACACAAAATGTTCTTCAATTAAGACTTATTCATTCCTTTGTCATTAATTTTCATGAGGCTATACTTTGATTTGATGGAGTTAAATAATTGCAGTATTTCTCATTTGAAACCAACTTTTAATTTGGTTATTTTAAAACTATATGTAAAAGGCTACATCTAGAATGATAATAGCATTGACTCACTGGCTAGTCTTCTTAGCAGCCATCTCAACGAGTTGTTCTAACAGTAATGGCACATAGTCAGCGGGCAGACCGGACACCGTGCTCTCAGCCACGCGCAGGTTGTCTTGCTGTAGCACTGTCAGGATTATACTGAAACAAACATACATAATCATGCATCATCTCTACTAATATTATAAATGTTAATGTAAGTTTGTTACGCTTGCATGAGATAACTACTTAACCGATCATCATAAAACTTTGTACACATATTCTTGGAGGTATTAGAAGTAACATAGGCTACTTCTTATCCAGACAAGTTTAGTGTTGCCGTGGGATGAAGAAGGAATTCCGATATATTTGCTACTTTTTATACTCAAAAGGATGGGATGAGACTGGATTACATTCCATTAGTGAGAATGAGACGGGGCGGGCGGGATATACCGAGACGGGACGGGACGGGATGGGAGATTTCAAATAAAGCTAACCGCGCAGACGAAGTTTGCGGGCAGAAGCTAATAGACATAAAATTCCTTATTGAGGTATGGAAAGGCTTTTTTAAAATTGGTGACCTATAAAATTTTTAAACACATAGTGTTTAAAATTGAAAAGCTAACAAATACAGGGTATATCAAGACCGCGACCGAAAACGAAGTCAGGTGGTAGTATTAGTGACTTCAGACACAACCCAAGTAAAAATTTCGCAAAAAAAAAATCGACTTTTTTTTTGTAATTTTTACTTATTGTCGTATTTGGGTGATATACTATACATAGTTTTCCTAAAATAAAGATGTACACCCCTTTATTTTTAAACACGCAATGATACGTAAGGGTTTAATTTAGTATTTTCGCAAAAACTAGATATTTACCACCCAAACACGATGATTTTTAAAAAATTCTTAAAAAATATCTGTCACTGTTTTGGCGTAATTTTTAATATTTGCATCGTGTTTGTAACCACTAAAACTAACACCTGGCTTCGTTTTCGGTCGCAGTCTTGATATACCCGGTATATATTTAGAATTTTACCATGGATTTAAGCTTAGAATATCACGGTTCATAACTGCAGCAATTTGAACAATGAAGCGATGGTTTATTTTATAAAAAATATAATTGATATTGCACAAAATACAATCATTAATGTTAAAAATGCTTTTATGTAAAATAAACTGTATTTTATACCTTATTTAATTGTAGTTCCAATAATAAATGTCTTCCTTTTTTAATTAAATCTATAGCATAAACAAATATTAACTGCTTGAATATTATCAATGATAATTGTTTTTGAGTAAGTATTTTTGAGTTAATTATATCTATGGGTAAATTTATCGTATATACCTTTTGTCCTTAGAGTGTAAGCCCTGTATGAGTAGTTTCGTGAGGTTTTCACTAACTGCTGTTTTCCTTCTACTGCTAATGTCTAAGGAAAGGTTTTCTAATCTGGCTTCCATGGGGACTTCAACCTGAAATTAAATAGTTATAATGTATAACAGTTTAACGTTACCAATTTTGTTTTAAAAATCCTTATAAGAGGCATAGTGCGTTGTGGCCTGTTGGTAACGGACCAGACCCGACTGCCTACATGTTCACGGTGGTCGCGGGTTCAAATCCCAGGGCACACCTCTGACTTTTCTGAGTCGTGTGTGTATTGATAGTCAATCACCAAGCACTATTACGGTGAAGGAAAACATCCTGAGGAAACCTGCATACTGTGGCGATTTTGAAGAATTTCTACGGTATGTAAAGTCCGCCAACCCGCATTAAGCCAGCGTGGTGGACTACATGGCCTAACCCCCCTCATTCGTACTTTCGATGGTAGAGGAGGCTCGTGCCCTGCAGTGGGACGTATATGGGCTGATACAGATAGATTCAGCAGTGGACTTTCTGAAAAAAAAATTTCAGTGAAATAGTCATAAATAATATATTATGCATACTAACCTCACCCCCCGGCACCACTCGTTTCCTGGCGACTCCTCCCATGGGTTCCACATAAGTGACTTCACTGCTGTTGGCATCGGAGCGTACTTTGTTCACTTCATTCGTTTTCTTTAATTTCTTCTTGCCTTCTTTCTGTTCCCCTCTTATTATCACTTGCGTTTTTGTTTTTAAGTCTGGCGTCTGCAATAAAAGATAAAATTGAGTATCTAATTCTAAATGAAGTTTCTTAATATATTTTTTACTGTTATGGGGTCATATTAAACTCATCGTTATAATAATTAATTGCAAGAAAGGTAATACAAAATAACGAAACACATTAAATTAGGTGTCATATAAAATTAATTATCTATATTTCAATCAACAGAATGAGACATGGTTAAAGGTAATTATTTCCACGATTTTTAATGTAGTATAAAATATCTTTTGGCTATTAATGAATTATTTAGTGAAGCAATGGTGTAGGAGCTCTGAACTTTGTGTAGGAACCTTGTGTGTATCAAATGATGGCATTATACCGGGTATATCAAGACTAATAAAACCAATGATTTGACAGTTGAGAATGATCATTTTTTATTATACTTTTTAAATATTATTTTGATATAAGGTTATATTCTAACAGCACCACTTATCAAAATAATCTAATATCAGTTAAAAACAAACAAAAAACTTGACAATAAAAAATAACATGCATTACTAAAAATAACATGCATCATTACTGGGCTCCCAAAAAATTCTGACATGACTGAGGTCAGGCTTTTGTCCAGTCCATACTTCAATCGGTGTCTTTTGGTCCAAACCTGAAGCTGGCGATCTATTTTTCAAATATACTGCCGTATTAACTGCTTCTGCCCAAAAACTTTTATCCAGTTTGGCCTCGAACAATAAACATCTTGCACGTTCAACTATGGTCCTGTTAAAACGCTCGCTGAGACCATTCTGCTCTGGAGTATATGGATTTGTCTTCTGATGGATAATTCCACTATCTTTCAGATAATTTTCCATCATATCTGAACAGAACTCACCTCCGTTGTCGGTTCTCAATGTTTTTATCTTTGTTCCTTTTTGATTTTCAACCATTCTCTGAAATTCCTTGAAATACTGTAGAGTCTGATTCTTCTCCTTCATAAAATATACAAATGCCATCTTGCTAGTATCATCAACAAACAATAGAAAATATCTTGCCTGTCCAATAGATCGAACCTCCATAGGCCCACACAGATCTGAGTGAACTAAATCTAGCATTTCTGTACTTCTATGTTTTCGTAATTGGAAAGGTAAACGACTCTGTTTCCCCTCACAACATACTTGGCAATTGGATTTTTGGATATCAGCCTTCATATCAAACGATATTCCGTCTACAGCACCATTTTTCATCTTCTGCAAATCATTACTATTTATGTGTCCTAATCTTTTATGCCACTGCTTTGCATTTGCAGTTTGAACTGCTGCAGCCAACACTTTCTCTGACTTTTTCGTATTCAACTTATACACACCATTTTGTAAATTTGCTATTCCAATAAGCTCATTCCGTTGATTATGTATAAAACATACATCATTCTTGAAAGTAACTTTGTTTCCTCTTGCTATCAACTGGCTCACTGATAACAAGTTCGTGGTTAGATTAGGTATGTATAAAATGTTGTTTACTTTAATGTCAAACTGAGAATTATTTACAAGCGTAGTAATCTGTGTATCTCCGGCACACACTACTGGCACAGTCATATTATTTGCAACAATAATTTCCTTCATATCGTGTACTTTTCTTACTAGCAATAAGTTTTCCTTGTTTGATGTCATATGAGCACTAGCCCCTGAGTCGATATACCAGTCTTCCTTATTAAATTCACTATTGAAAAATGCAGCACTAAATGCGTTTACCTGCTTTTCTTTCAGTTCGGGACACTGGTTCTTAAAGTGGCCAATTTTCTTGCATTTATAGCATTTTATAATCTTTTTTACATTTGACGTAAAGTTTGACGTTTGTTTTGCGCCTTTATTATTCGAATTTTGACCAACCTTACTCTTTTGTTTCGACCATAATGCAACTTCCGAGTCATGGTCACCGATCTCAGAACTCATATCAAGCAATTTTGTTTTAATGACGTCAGAATCTATAGCAATGCCAGAATGTTCTATTGCCATAATCATCGGAGCAAACTTTTCTGGCAGCCCCGCCAACAGCAATGATCCGATCCATTCTTCATTAATCTCGAAACCTGTACCTTTTAGTCTTTGTGCAGTTTCCACTATCTGACTCACATAACTTGTCATGGATTCACACATATCGAGTCGAATAGATATCAAAGTTCTAAGTAGACTGATTTTCCTTGTAAATCCGCTGTCATCAAATAACTTCTGTAGTTTCTGCCACAAATCCTTGACTTTAGTTTCGTTTTTTATGTGCACGTATAACTTGGGATCAATCGTCATGATGAGTTTTGCTTTCGCTTTTCTATCTTCAGCATCACTTAAATCGATAGGAATGGCGTCAATGTCAATGCCTTCCAAGATGAGAAAATTTCTTGCTGCGAACGCCCAATCATCGTAATTTTCGCGTCCCTTTAATTTCGGTACATTTACTAAATAACTGCCTGACGACATTATAACTTATTTTTAAGTACACGATATGAAATTACTGTAAATATTTAATAAAATTTTGCTCTGGGCCCATAACCTAATAAAACCAATGATTTGACAGTTGAGAATGATCATTTTTTATTATACTTTTTAAATATTATTTTGATATAAGGTTATATTCTAACAAAGACTGCGACCGAAAACGAAGCCAGGTGGTAGTTTTAGTGGTTCCAAATACGATGCAAATAGAAATTTCGCCAAAACAGCGACAGATATTTTTTTAGATTTTTTTAAAAATCCTGTTTGGGTGGTAAATACCTAGTTTTTGCGAAAATACTAATTTAAACACTTAAGTATCATTGCGTGTTTAAAAATAAAGAGGTGTACATCTTTATTTTAGGAAAATTATGTATTTATCACCCAAATACGACGATAAGTAAAAAATTACAAAAAAAAAGTTGGCGATTTTTTTTTTCGAAATTTTGCTTGCGTTGTTTCTGAAGTCACTAATAATACCACCTGGCTTCGTTTTCGGTCGCGGTCTTGATATACCCTGTATTATTGGTGGCGTAGTTGTATTACTGTACGGTTACAAAACCGAGGTCTCGGGTTCGAGTCCCGGGTCCACTATCAGGCCGGAGTCAGGAATTTGTGCCCAATATGGCGATAGGCTCGCCCCCTATCACATCGTGGGACGGAACATACAAGGCGAAATGTGGGTGTCCTGGTGGCGCCTCTACCTACCCTTTCGGGGATAAAGGCGTGAGTTTTATGTAATACATAGTAAACTACCCACCACTTTCTCAAACATCATGGACGGTTCCTTGGTGTACCCGAGCATGAGGTCTCCATTCTGTAGCAAGCTGCAACACTGCAGCGGTAAGGGCCGCGCGTCCGCCGTCGTCACTTGAATTGTTACTGATGGTTTTATTGGCTTAATTGATGATCTGCAATAAATAAAAATACATACAATATTCACACATTCACAACACAATAAATTGAATACAAAGCAGCTGATGGTTAGTGGAATATGGTTAAACATATCCAACTCTCACTGGTCTACGAAATTAGGCCTTCAAGCCTATTCTTGACAATCAATTTTATTTCGTTGGATTAAATGCCACCGCGATCAAAATCGCGCACAACTCTAACGTTTAATGGTATCATGATGACAAGTATTCGATTCTTATACTAAACTTCAAATGAAATCGTCATTCGGCAACCAGTTTATTTATTTATAATTTCAAAATTTGAAATGTAAATATGGTGTCACCGCCTCAAAACTGTAGGAGAAAGAAACACGGGGACCTGTACAAAGTTAGAGTAACAAAATAAAGCTGTTTTCCAACAATACTAACCCATTCAACATATGTCCATAATAATGCACCACACCGCTTCTCGTGGTTGCTGCCAGCTTCAACTCCGTCCCTCCCTGCTCCTTCAACACAGCATCCACTATCCTAGGAGCGTCTTCTAGTACAAAGTTGTACATTGGAGTGTTGACTACCGAAGCTTTGCTAGTGGACTTCCTTCGCTGCCTTTTTGTGGGTGTGGGTTCATCTCCGTTTAGCTGGGGTAAGTTGTCTTCTGTGATTGTTACGTCCCAGAATGATAGGAGGCGTTCGTTCCTGGAAGACACGGGTTCTGAGATATTGATTGATGAATTAAGATTAAGTTAATCTTAGACTGGTATGTTTTTCTGCCAACTGCATCAGGCCAGCATGGCAAACCAAAGATTACGGATGAAAGGGTTGGTCGTAATATTCTTAATCCGAATTAAGCGTAAAAGCGCGTTATGCTAACCTTCCGATACCCCCTGGGAGGTCGGAAGGAGCTCATCCGCGCCGTACAGATGTTACGATCATGATTCGTGTCGAGATCCAAGATCTTTTGTCACCATACCAATTAAAATTCTTGGTGGCGCTCATGTGCATTACCATCTATTGTTAGAAGAGTACAATTACAATTCCTCAATGGCTATGATTTTTTTAATATAGCCACTTTGCATCAGGTAAGCTGTTTGCTTATGTCTATAACTCATTAATAACCATATCCTAGACCTCAATCACTCTCTATCTACCCTTTCGGAATACAGGTGTAAACTTAAAAAAAAATCAACTTACTGTGATCCCTCAATAAGCCAATAGGCGTCATTCAAGCTAACTAAACACAGTAGTGCCGTCTGTGCGGTGTTGTGTCCGAAGCTCTTGATCATGCTCGCGTCTCCGTTGAGTAGCCTCCATAACCTGATTTGCCATGACGCTGCCACTATGAACCTTGCTGGTGTGTTCTACAAACCAAATAATGGAACGTTTACAAATTATTTTGATAAAGCCTGAAGGTCTTTTACTGACAGACATGCAAGTGGTTTGCCTGGTACATCTGGAACACTACTTGTAACTTCTTCCTAAGGAATGTGTGGTGCTCTATTGGGTTTACCTTGAGACATTAGCCAAAAGGCTTACGTTCTTGTTCATAGACAGTTTTAAAACCTGTTTTAGTTATTGAATGGTTTGTTCTTTTCAAATAACTTTTGAGTTTAGTTTGAGCGAAGATAAAACATTCAATAACCAAAATAGGTTTGAAACTGTCTATGAATAAGGCCGAAAAAGTTTACTATTCTAAAGTTATTAGTGAGCAAATTGACTTTTTAAGAAAAAAAATATGTCAAATATCATCACATACAGTTCACAAATAAGCGTATTTTATTTCCTGTGCTGTTTCTTTTATGGTATAACCCTACATTAATGCAATAACATGTGATTAAAGAGCATTACTTAAAACTTCATTTTGGACTCACATTTGTAACACTTTAACCACAGCGTTCAATACACTTGAGTTTTCATGAATGGCAAGGTTTTCAAAAATCTTGACATTGAAATAATACTTAAATATACAGGTATTCTTTAAATGCAAATACTGACATCACAGCATATATAATTGGTGTTTCCTTATCTGTGTATTTGTGATTATCTATCAGTATTGCACAACAATGCATAATCAAATTGTAAAACTGCCAATCAATATAGAGGCTTAAAAATGAGTCTACCAGCATTAAAATAATATTTGTGTTCTCTTCATATTTCCCGAGTTTTGGTTCTTCAACATGTGAAAGTTACATAAATTTTTGTATACAAAATATTTAGAGAAATTCCTGGTATGCTACTATTGGGCAATGTTATTAATAAAATGAATAATACAAAATAACACTCACCTGTGCATGAGGAACGATTTTGATGGCACTGACCACATTTCCTTGCTTGCTATTACTTTCAACAACAATATTGTACTTAAATCTAACTGTACCACTCTCCAAGTCCCACTCAAACACTCTGCTCTCCTTGTTACAGCTGTACAGGCCATACTTTTTACTCCAATCCAACGCAGTCACTTTAGTTTGATGAAAATCGTTACTTTTGTCCGGGATTAAAACTGTTTCAACTTTAGCCTGAGTTATCGAATAAATAAGTATTTTTCCACTTGTTGTGCCTAAAGCTATGCATTGTGCCTCTTCCCCGCTTGATATTGACGCTCTTTTCCCTCCTTTTTGTTTTGGTGTCTGTGGAGCAATGACACAAAAACTTTTTGTAGGTTATGAGGTTATTTTGACTCGTAATTTTGAATTTAAAGAAGATATATGGTAAATAATGACTTATATTACATGAATATACAGTTTAATGACAATTATTACAAGGAAATAACTATATAAGCGTAAGGAATGTAATCAAAACCACGTGTTGATACTTACCGCAGTGTGTTGTACACTTATGTACTGTAAACATGATGGCGGGGACGTTAAATGAAGGTCGGGCGTGTATTCCTGTTTAAGTGTGTTGGTCTCCGTGTCCCACACCCTCAGTCTGCCGTCCTGGGAGATGCAGGAATAATATTTTCCATCATCAGAAAAGCCCGCTTCTGCCATGTTTCATCGCGAACTGACAGTTGACGTTATACAGTATGCACGAACCCCGAGTGTTGTCAATTGTCGTCACATAATCAGCAATAGGAATACTGAAACAGAAAACAATTATACAAAATAAAAAACATTCTTTCCAAACTTATAAAAAAAAGGAAAATTATTTTACTACAAATATAAATATAATTATACTTTATTTATTCTATCGTTGATTTATGAAAAAGTTCTGAGTAGATTGAAGTGGTAACCATAATGACATTTAAAATACATTGTTGCCGTATAAAATAAAATGTATTGCATAGTTACAAATTGATTTATTAAAATAGAATTTGAATTATTCAAATTATTACCCACGACGCTGCACTATTAAATTGAAACAAATAATAAAACAAAAATTTGAATTTACTTTCTATATTCCAAAATAGATTTAAAACAAAGACAGTGTTACTACATGAATAGAATTATTACAAAGTTAAATACACCTGTCACGGTAACTGACGTTTTTATTGGAATTCGGAATTCGGACTTGCTCGCGTTTGTCCGTCGCGAATGTTGTAGGCGGAGCTCATTATAATTTTATTTAGTTTTAACGCTCTCGTTCCACTTTTCGATGCTGTTCTTTTTTAGTTTTATATGCGAAAAAATTTTAATTCCATACTGTGCTCTATGTGATGTGATGTTGTGAAACACAGCTTTGCGTGTTTAGTTTATGATGTCACTATTATTTTGTGCGAATGCTTGACGAAACATGAGTGTTAGTGTGGAAGCTGACGTATCCAGCCCTCTGTCTGACGGGCAGAGTACCCTTGACCCGAGTATATCGAAATCTTCGCCCGAAAGCCCGGATTCTAAGGATTCCAAGGAGGATGTTGGGGTAGGTCAAGAGGATAAGTCTGATTCTGATGGGCCTAAGCCGCACCCGATGGCTTTTACGATCGATTTCGGTGATGGGAAGGTTGATAATCGTAGGCTTGAGGAGCTAGCAAAGAAATCCCAAGCTAGACATCAGAGGGTGCAATCTATGTCTGCCAGTGTGACCAGGCCTATTCCCCCAGCCCAGCGACCGCCTATGAGCGCGAAACTGCCCAGGAAAGCCCAGGGTTACAATTCCGAGGGCTACTTTTCCTCAGACCAAGAAGACAGTGGTCTCTCTGGTTCGATAAAAGCACGAAAATCCGTAGCACAAAACCCTGCACATATTACAAGTCCAATCACCAACAGGCACATAAAATCTCCCATAATTGATGCTGTCCAGCCAAAACGCACATCCAAGAGTCCGATAGTCGACAGTATAATGTCTAGAAGTGATAATTTCTCTCAGTCAACACGACAAGCTTTAAACTTACCTTTAAAGAGTAGTTCCTATGCGAAAGATGTTCACCGAACACCAAGTTATGGTAACCTATTTCAAAGTAAACCAATGGCTGATATAGCTGATCGCAGTCCTGAAGGGGTGATGTTAACGGATATCTCTAGTCCTGAGTTAGACATACTGACTCCTGATAATGGTCTTTCAACACCAGAGCACTCAAAAAGTCCTTTGATACGTAAACCCAGAGCTACGTCAGAGACTCCCGATTTGTTCAGGAAGTGTATGATGAAGGAACCATTGTACATAGATGATGATATAGACAGACAGTCGGACAACTCATCTACCGGTACGTACACAATCGAAGGTGATAATTATACCGAAGAGCAAAAAGCCAGGATGAGTATTGATAGGAAATATGAAGCGGATTTAATCAATGAGGCTATAGAGAGTACTCTAAAGTCTAGAAATGAGAAAGATCCGGAACTAATCTTCGACTTCCATCAAAGAGTCATAACAAAGGAGCCTCGAAGAGACACTGGTTTGAGAAGTCCTTTGACAAAGCAGACTTTTGAGCTCCCAAAGGTATCAAAAGACAAGAATGTACTAGAGATCTCATGTTGCTACGAATCTCCTACTGAAAATGATTTAGCTGCTCAAACTTCTAAACAGATAAAATCAACAAGAAGCTACTTAGAGAAAATAAAAAATAGGGTAAGGACTATCACTGAAAAAACTTTTGCAAAGTCACCACCAAGGCATGAAGATGAACCAGACTTTGGTAGCTTCACATCAGTAACGACTTCAGGGGTTTTGAGTTCGAAATATCAACCTAAAATTGAAATACCGGTCCGGAGACGTTGTAGCTTGACCAAATCAGAGATTGATCAAACAGACTACATTCACCGTTTGTCAAGAGAGTCATCGGTGCCTGTATCCTTACCGAGCAGTAAGTTGAGCATAGAGGATGCCAAATTCGAAAGTACAGCTCTTAAAAATGCCCAAAAGGCTCTTAGAGATGAAAATGGAGTGCCAGCTAACATTACACCTGATCAGATGAGGAAATTATCGTATTTGAGCCTGAATCGGTGTAAGGGAGATAAAACCTGGATTCAGGATTGGGCGGAAAGTGTTAAGAAGTATAACAACAACTCTCTCACTGGAATTGGTGATGGGGTGGATGCTGACAAACCACCTCTCAGCCCGAAGCCGATTATTGGAAAACGTTAGTATTTTTTTATAAATTATTTTACTTGTAACTCTTCCCTTTAAATACCAGAAATTTTATGGTCCTCTGCCTTTGTAATACAGCTGCTTATTACTTTTTTCTTGTAATTTAACAAAAAATCCTATTATTTATTAATCAGGGCTATTTATTGCCCAAAAACGGCAGCAACACCACCCAGAACTTATTACTAAGTTGTAAGTTCTGCATGGCATTGCAATTTATTGGACTCTTAATGTATGAGGTTTTAAGTTCAATAGTTTTACTTTTTTAAGGTGCACCTACCCTTATTCCAAAATAGGATTGGTGCAACATAAATTTCTGGTCATTGTTTCCAATCATAATTTGAATTGAAACATCATTGATTATAATCTCTATAATGTCCATTTATTTTGAAGTAGGTACCTAATTTTATAATGACATGTTTATAATAATTTTATCTTTAATTTTTTCTGAGAATGAAGTTATCAAAATTATCTTTGAGTAATTGTACATAGAAAAAATTACTGATACCAAATCTTTTATGTTGTCTAAAATGAATTTTAATGCTATACAACTTCAATAATACGAATGAGATTCAGTTGGCAAAAAATAGATTTTCCTTTGTGCTGTGGAGAATGTGTTTACTTGTTTATTTATATCGAAAACAATCTTGTAAATATACAGCTCACATCATTGTTCAAATAAATTGAAAAAAGAAATAGTAAATCAATAGGTTTCCATCCTTTTGGCCGGTGAATCCGTATTTTGCCAATATTTCTCCCATGGTAGATTGGCACTTTGATATTTTCTCATGTGTGACACAGGAATTGAAGCAAGGAATTCACATTTTGCAGTCTATAAAAACTACTACAAAACCAATGAGGCATTTAGATATCTATTGTGTAACAAACTTGAATTCTACGAGTACAATTAAAATAATGTAAACATTACAACATATTTAAGTGCATTGAAACACAATTTCAACATTTTTTATAACAAGAATTTTCACACGGTCATATTAAAGTCACTTTGTTCATCTTTATTATACTAAACAATTGTGTAATTTAACTATTTTTACTGACTTACCGTGGGTGCAGTGGTCGAATAATTTGTTCTGTGGTAAATGAGATATCAATCCCAATTCAAATTTCACTATCAATTTATTCAAGAGGTTGGTCCATGTTTTTGTGTTTTAAAATATACATATAAACATAGCAGAGGTGCTCCCAAGACACCTACTTTCGTCTTGTGTGTTCCGTCCTACGATGTGATAGGTGGCGAGCGTATCGCCATAACGGGCACAAATTCCCACTCCAGGCTGAAAATGAATAGAAAAATCCAATATCTCTTTACCCGACCATGGATTTGAACCCACGACCTCAGCGTTGTACGCGTACCCTAGTACAACCGCGCCACCTACGCAGTCTATCAGGAAACATGCCAAGGAATAATAATTATAAATACATTTTCTTTATACTGGTATAATAAAGTGACTACCATCCACCAGATGGAAAGATCTTTCCATAGCAGTTTGAATATCCACCGACGCAAGACGATTTTTTTATTGCATTGAATGGCGAGACGAGCCTGCCATTCGTCTGATAAGCTCATGGACAGTAGCAAAACCAAACAACATTAATTAATGATGTTGTCAAAGCAATGCTTGGCATTCCACTCCACTCCCCATCCTGAGACATAAGATGTTAAGTCTCATTATGTCCAGTAGTTACTCTGGCTACAATGTCCTTCAAACCGAAACACAACACCGCATTCACACCGTTGTCTGGAGGGAGAAATAGATATTTCTACCTACCCAGGCGGCCTCTCACATATGAGAGACCTGCCATCGACTATCTCCTACCTGTCTATACAATTATGCCAGCTGATTGTATCCGGATATACACAGGTGAAACCAAAATGCGACACTTACGTGGGTCACTATGACGGGCCCTTGACAGCTGTGTACGTGATAGAAATATCCTACCCTCATAAAGTGATTACTGCCGCGGTGGCGTAGTTGTACTACGGCACGATTACAAAGCTGAGGTCTCGGGTTCGAATCCCGGGTCGGGCGAAGTGATATTAGATTTTCTATTCATTATCAGCCCGGTGTCAGGAATTTGTGCCCGATTTGGCGATAGGCTCGCCCCTATAACAACGTGGGACGGAACATACAGGGCGAAATGTGGGTGTCCTTGTGGCGCCCCTGCCTACCCATTCTGGGATAAAGGCGTGAGTTTATGTATGTATGAATAAAATAATTTCTTCTGGAGTTTCTGATGCCCAAAAACCCTGGCAACTACGAGCTTGTTCAAAGAAATATGCATATAAAATACATGTATATAACCGAATGCAATGTTACATCTCTTGCTAATAACTCGCGGTTGACCTTACAGTTTGTATAAAGTTATTTATAAAACTACGAAATCTGTGTTATGTTTATTTAAAGACGCCTCAAGGGAAGCCATTTCGCGGCTTTGTTATTAACTGAAGATATCTCATTAGTGGTAACTGGAAATCGTGATTTTGAAAAAATAATGGACCAAAATTAAGGCACAAAGGGCCGAAATTACGGTATAATTTGGTCGTAACTTTTTATTGCATTGACTCAGTAGCTCGATTATTATTGCATGTTTACTCGTTGGTGAGGTAAAGGTCTTGGCATACAGACCGATCAAGAAGCGATGCTATAAGGGTATCGTTTTCTATTTTTGGTTATGCAACCCTAAAAAAATGCTTTTTCTTGCATGACTTGATGTTAAGTAGTAGTCATTTGTTGACTAAAACATTTTATTACAAAAAACGTGTCGGATAAGACTCGGTGTTAGTGTGAGGTCAGGACTATGTATGCTGTTGGGTGTATTTATTTATTTGCTTATCCCTGATACAGTACCGTAATAAAATTGTTTTGTCGAGGGATGACCTTTGAGGATGCAGTCGCTACTTATTGTTTGTGTCGGAAGTAATATTTCACGCGCGTACAAGCTATCTTATCTGTGCATACAATGCTATCAGCCTTGTTGTGAAATAATACTGTTGTATCCAATATGAGTTTATTAACATTTACCATTTGATCAATATTTATTATACTTTGTTCAATTATAAATAAATAAATACACCCAACAGTTACATACATAGTCCTGACCCCACACTAAGATCGAGTTTTGTGTCGTGGGTATCAGAAGCTACGAGAAACTTTTCGGTCTCACAAACACCCAGACCCGAAACAACTATTTGTGGTTCTCACAAACATTTGTCTCGGTGCGGGGTTCGAACCCGCGGCCTCTCGTTTCACAGGCGGCGTCTAACCAACTGTCATTATGAGCTGTCCTATCTACAAACCATTGAATTTCCCGTGAGCTAAGTGCTGTAAAATATCAAACTGGTAAAACCAATTTTTTTATAGAATTTAACAACGATTCTTCTTTTAGGTCCAGATTTTGATCGACAGGGCTTAAGGCCCTTTCCAACACTTTGACTTGTGAAGGGTTGGTGTCTAGTAGACTCCACATGCTATATAAATGATTGTATTTGGATTATTAACCCTTAATTTGGCACCAATAAAAATATTCAAAACTAGCTTCTGCCCGCAAACTTCGTCAGCGTGATTAACTTTATTTAGTATTTCTCATCCCGTCCTGTCCCGTTATATCCCACCCGTCCCGTCTCATTCTCACTCAAGGCATGTAATCCAGTCCCATCCCATCCCTTTGAGTATAAAAAATAACAAATATATCGGAATTCCTTCCTCATCCCACGGGAACTCTTAATTTTTCGGGATAAAAGATAGCCTAAGTGTTAATCCAGGGTGTCAGCTACTTCCATACCAAATTTCATTGAAATCCGTTAAGCGGTTTTTGAGTTCGTCGCGCACAACCGTACAGACAGACAGACAAAAATTCTAAAAATCATTGTTTTTATTACGTTAATTAATACATACCCCCATATTAGTTTTTTCTCATTTATCTTCCATAATACAAAGAAACACCCTGTATGTAAATGAGACATATACCAGTTTTCAAGTTGAACCAGCACCAATATAACTGTGAAAACTGCATCTGATTTCGTGCGGTAGTTTTTGAGTAATGTGCAGGCAAACAAAAAGAAACACCCTGTATGTAAATGCAACATATACCAGTTTTTAAGTTGAGCCTACAGTAATACAACTGTGAAAACCGCATCTCATTTGGTGCAGTAGTTTTTGCGTGATGCGCAAGCAAACATACAGACAGACAGACAGACAGACAGACAGACAGACAGACAGACAAAAATTCTAAAAAAAATTGTTTTGGCTTCTGTTGCTGTTATAAAGACCCCTCGCGTTAAAATTTCTCAAATATCTTCCATGTACAGACATCGACCATTTACATTTTTATTATATGTATAGATATATGAATTTGACAATTTTGTGGCTTCAGGGGTATGTCATAAAGTCCTAGAAAAATGAAAAAAAAAATTCTACAATAGCCCACTGCTGGGAAAAGTGGTGTCCGTCACAGCGGACTTTGCCAATTACTGTGAAATTAATAGTCAGATTTATATGTTCGCCGAGACGGACACTGCCAAATTACGGATAATAAAAACCATAATTATTTTTATGTTTTTTTATTAAAGAAAAATACAGAAATGAACATTTTAGAACTAATAGGGTATTTGACTCATTTTTTTTTATTGGATTAATCAAAAAGTATCCATATCCGAAATCTGGCAAACAAAGAATTTTCTAAATCCATTCAGAATTAAACAAGTTAGAAACTTTTTAAATCTAGTAGTGGGGGTAATAGAAAAGGGATGCAAAACAAAGTAAGTGACGTCACTGTGCATTATAGTGCATAATAGCGTGCGGGTGTGAAAGAGACGGTAAGATGTCCCCACTACGTCCCCACTCTTTCATTTAAAATACTAATATTTGCCTCATGTTACAAGCTACTTTATCACTGTTTTCACAAAACTGTTTTGTTTTAATGGCGCTTCTGTTTGTCTGCAAAATAATACAAAAAATCGATTATAGTCAAATACCCAATTGATACCGAAGTACAGTTTATTTTGTATGAAAATTTAAAAAAAAAAATCTGCTGGCTTTTCCTGTCACGAAACATAATCTTGTGTTGCATTTTATGCAATACACGACAGTTTTCTTTTGGCAGAACCTGCAGCGTCCTTCTTCCATGGTCGAAGGGAAATGTCCTATATTGTCTTCTTTTAGTCAGATTCAGTCTGTTTTCTTTTAGCAGACTTGTTTGCCTTGCACAATAACTCATAAATATCATATCTAAATGCTTTCAAAGGTTTTTTAGATTTCACGTCGCCGGAATGCTTTTGGCGGTACAATAGCCAAGCATTATTTATACAAATGTCAATTATCAAATATCGCTAAATACCATCTCCTGCTTTTGAAGGGTGTTTTGTACAGTGATATGAGCATATCAGAAAGATCAACACCTTCCATATGTCTATTGTAGATTGTATTCATATTGTATTCATATGTAGATTGTCCGCCAAATCTGTGGACATTGGACATCGATTTTGGCTTCTGCGTCTTTGGAATATCGGCGTATTTTTTCTTCTTTTAGTAGTTTAATTCTTCGTCGTCGGATGTATCTATTGTTAGGTTAGCAAGGGAAGATGCAATTGATAGTGCAGGAGAAGACAGCGGGGTGGAAGAATTAGTACGTGCATCATGCAATACAGTTTCCCAATCTGATATTTCGCTAGCATCGGAAGGTGCATGTTCATTCGGCACTAAAGCAATAATTTTACTTGCGCGATTAGGCTGTTGGCAAAGAAAAAAAACCAAACTCAGCACCATAACCAAACAGGCAAAAGCACACACATTTTGGCGTTGTCCGCCGCAGCGGACATAGTAATAAAGTGGTACTTTTCTATACAATTAGCAATGTCCACTTTGACGGACAAAACATTTTAGTTACAAATAAACATCATAAAAATGTAATAAAGTGCGTATGTTTTTGTAAATAATGATTGACATGTTTATTATCTAATAAATAAATCTATAATTCAATTCATTTTTCCACAAAAAATAAGAAAATCAATTATAAATACCTTGAGCAAAACAGGTGGTCGCCTTTTCGCAGACATTTTGCGTCCCAACTGACATAATATGCAATGTTCCCACAATCATTACTTTTTTTACTATTTGTTTATGGTATAAATAAACATTTAATCGATTAGAAATCGATGAACATAAAATAAAAACTTGGCAGGATTTATTTTAAATAAGTGTCCGTCACACCGGACTTTATCAAATTAAGGGTTAATGTTTTATAGGGTTTTATTTGTCCATTGCCCAATCTGGCAACTGGCCAGCGTCATAAATCATGTGAATTAAAATTATGAAAAATAAGCATGATGCATGTTCAATAGTCATGTTTTATTTTATTTTACGCATCGCTGAGCTGTGAAAAAGCCTCTTGTCTTGATAAGAGATTACTAATCCAGTTACTAAGCATCTGTAACCTAGATAGATTGTCTGAGTGCAGATTATGAGAGCACGTTTAAGATGTTAGTGCAAATTTACAGGTATGCGATTAAGTGGTGTGTGACTTTTGTTGTTATTGCTCCTATATAGGTTGGAAAAATGAATTTAAGAGAAATTTCTAGGGGAAATTGTAGATTATACCCTAAAAGGCACAAATTGTCACTTAAATGTATAGTAAAAATAACATTTTATTTTACACTAGCGGCTCGGCCCGGCTTCGCCCGGGTGCAGATAATTTTTGAGTCCAGTCCACATCAACAACATTTTATAGATTTCGCAACGCACGCGATGTAAAAATATTTTTGTTATTTTTTTTACACCTTCGGTTACAGTATTGGAGTTTTAGTAAGAATCGCTATTTTTTTTGAATATATGATAAAGCTTATGTCACCCGGGGATAGTGTAGCTTCCCAACAGTGAAAAATTTTTTCAAATCGGTTCTGTAGTTTCTGAGCCTATTCAATGCAAACAAACAAACTGTCAAATTTATCCTCTTTATAATATAAATATACATGAAAATCCATTTACTAATAATTTAATAAACGAGACTAACCTTATGAAAGAAAACCTTTGACGTGATTTCGTAATAAATGTGAACCAATAACAGAGAATCACAAATATTTGTCTCAGCGCTGGAATCCGGAAATTCTTATTTTCTATCGTCTCCGTTCGCTACGGTTATCGAAGAGGCATTTTCTTTGTAACCTTTCATAATGGCGCATGGCTATGAAAGCATTTTGAAATATACTAGTCGAATATTTAAATGTTAAAGAAGAATTTTTGTTGTCTGTATCTCTATAATTATTGTTGTTTAATTTCGATATTGTCATTGTTATAATCGAATATATTTTAATTTTAAAAACATTCCCTGTATTGTAATGATGACTTATGTTTTATTTTGAAGCAATTATGATTACGCAACTGATTAATACATAGATGCCTAAAATTGGACAATGATCGGCTTAATAGCCTCCGTGGTGTAGTTGGTTAGACACCGGATGTAAACCAGAGGCCGCGGGTTCGGTCCCCACACCGAGACAAATGTTTGTGTGATCCACAAGCATTTGTTTCGGGTCCGGGTGTTTGTGAGACCGAAAAGTCTCCCGTAGTTTCCGATACCCACGACACAAGACTTAATTAATCCTAATGTGGGGTCAGGACTATGGATGTGATTGTTGGGTGTATTGTATTATTTATTTATTGGTCACAGTCGCAACTCGCAACATACACAAAACGGAAATGTATGGCAGCACTTCCTTTCTAATATTTACGACATAAAACTTGTATCTCGTCAGGACTATGTATGTGACTGTTGGGTGTATTTATTATTATCACCTGGGGTATTGTTTTCTCCTTATTAGTCAGCTAAATCATCCCATACTTTATCGAATGGAGATAAAGCAGGCGTAGTTACAATATCGACATAAACAATGCAAGGCCGCGTCGCATTGTTTTTGATGTGCTAAAGTGTTTTTCTTATCTGTTGTATTGTTTGGAGTGATAAGAACATGTCACGTTCGTGATGTGAACGCCCACTTGTGAAATGTGAATATTGAGTTGGAACTTTTAATGCAGATCTGAGTTTTTTTGTTTATTATAGTGAACAAACGAGTATTTTTTAATGTTAGATGCTTAATTGTGTTGATTGTTAAATGTTTAGGGCTATAAGATTAAATTCTTATCGATGAATTAAATATTTGAAATTGGCATGCGAAAAAAACGGAATGCTCTTTATTCTTTTTACGGTTTTGCTTTTTTTCGAAAACATATAGTATTGCATAGATGTAAAAAGTGAGCATCTGATGGAACATTTACTATTAATGGTCACCGTGATCCAAGAAATGAGATTGAAAGATTGCTTATATCAGCAAATATGATTTCCTGATATTTTAACAGCCTGTACAATCCAACTATGGGGATAGGTTTTCTATATAACGCCTTTCAATGTACTTAATATTCTCGGTATTAAATATACCACAAACAAATGAATCGTTAGTTTATCAATTCAAACCGCCCAGTTAATTAATTGATGTCTGGTTAATTGATACAAATGTAAATATTTGTGTCGCTCCGAGATAAAACGTTATATCTTTCGTTTCTACTGATTGTGTCAGCTGCACGTTATGTTATATTAATGCATTCATTAAGTCTGGTTATGGATATTATGATATCTAGGTTTTTATTTTTAGCGAAATTACTGAATATGAATTCTATCTATCTATCTAATCAGCCAGAGGAAGTCCACTGCTGAACATAGGTTCGATTCCCGTAATGAAACAAATGTTTGTGTGACCTGCATATATTTATTTCGGATCTCGGTGGTAAAGGACCAAAACGTCTTTCATAGTTTCTGGTACTTTAATCACTACATAGTAAGCGCTTAGTAAAATGTATATCGTAAAAATATTTGTAGTTTATAACATGCACTCCCGAGTTTTCAATAACTACTGACTTCTCAAATATTTTACACAAATTCGAAGACTCGGTGTCATTTTGAATCACCATTCAAAACCAACCAGCCTGTCTCACTCTGACATGAGGTTACTTACTGTGCAGTAGCACCTCTTTGCTCTAATACTCCCACAACACAAGATTTTGTATATTGTCTCTGGGGTCAGGAGTCAGGCCTAAGTGAGCCTGAGACTGTTGGGTGTTCCGGAGTCAAGAGTCAGGACTAAGTGGGGCTGTTTGGTGTTTATTTATCTTCACGAACTTTTCGTTTTTATCAAATCAGGATTAATAGTTTAAATGGCGCTAAATACATTAAAAATGAATGCGTCTACTTCGTTTTTTCTGCACCATCCAAAGGTCGACTGGCAGAGAATGCCTCAGGCACTAAGTCCGCCTTTATACTATATTGTATATGAAGCATTAATAAATACATACATACATACATAAACTCACGCCTTTATCCTCGAAGGGGTAGGCAGAGGCGCCACCAGGACACCCACATTTCGCCTTGTATGTTCCGTCCCACGATGTGATAGGGGGCGAGCCTATCACCAAATTGGGCAAAAATTCATGACTCCGGGCTAATAATGAATAGAAAAATCCAATATCACTTTGCCCGACCCGGGACTCGAACCCGAGACCTCAGCTTTGTAACCGTACCGTAATACAACTACGCCACCGAGGCATTAATAAATAAAATAAATAAATACGTCGTTAATATCTCCATACACAGAAGCTGACTAATGACAATATCCGACGCATAAACTTACGTATACTTAAATGTCCAACAATGCTTTTGAGGTCATCGACCCCGCCTCGGCCAACGAATGGGTAAATCGTTTAATAGCCTTTAATATCTGAAACAACGGCAGGACGACTGTTTATTTAATACGAGGAGTAAGAAGGCAATGTGGAATTCATAAGGAGTGTACGAAACTTCAGATTTATAGGTTTTTGTTAAATATTGTTCTACCTGATAATCCACTGTAAATAATAAATATGGCGTTATTGAACTACAAAAGAATCGCTATACATCAAAATACTTATGGCCTTATTCAGACAGATTTAAAACCTATTTTAGTTATCGAATGTTTTGTCCCTTTCGAACTATCTTAGAATTCAGTTTGAGCAAAGGTAAAAGGCAATAAGGCTTTAAATCTGTCAATGAATAAGGCCGTTGAAATTTAATTAGACCTCACAACATAACTAAACATTGATTCCATAATATAATCTTTCGAATCGTAATTATAAAACCAAAACTCACGTAACCTTGATAATCTTTGATTCGTATTTTGTAATGGCTTCATCGTTTTGAGTTTATATTAATTGGCATTTGGCGATTTTAATGCCTACCCATCTTCCCATTCATAAGTTCCTACTAAGTCAGCCAACATTGTCTAACTATTTTGTAAATAGCAGCACTGTTTGTTTTCACTAATATGTTTGTTTTCCAACAGCTCGCAGCCCGCATGGGGGCACGCCTACCAAGATACCGAGTCCTGTTGGCACCCTACTGCATAGGAGAACACCGGTAAGTGGAGACTATATTATTTTGCATCATTATAGAGTAGATACACCTATGTGTATGAAGACTGGTGTCATATTAGAAACAATAGCTCATAGTAGGGAGGGTGAGCTTCGATATAATGTAGACAAAAACATACATGAAGGATATTTAGCTTAAATATTATAAGGACGGCACTTTATACGCGTATATTGAGACTGCGACCGAAACCGAACCCAGGTTGTAGTATTAGTGACTTCAGACACAATGCAACTAAAAAGTTCGTGAATTATTTTTGTATTTTTTTTATTTATAGTCATATTTGGATGATAAATACATCGTTTTCTTAACAATGACATGATAGACACGTTGGTACGTAAGGGTTTAAATGCCTTTTTTCGCGAAAACTTGGTATATAGCACCCAAACACATTTAAAAAATTGTAAAAAAAGCCGTCGTTATTTTGCGAAATTTTTGGTTGCATTTTGTCGGTTAGCACTAAAATTACCACCTGGCTTTGTTTTCGGTCGCAGTCTTTATATACTCGGTATGAAGCTGGCTATGACATTACTATCATAATGTGTTTGTAATGCCTACAAATCTGTTTTATATCTACAACGACCTCCGTAAAAATATCCATACTATCATAATTTGCTTGTAATGTCTACAAATCTGTTTTATGTCTATAACGACCTTCGTAAAAATATCCGTGGCGTGACCAGATCACATATATTTTACAACGGCTCAATCCGAGTGTGAGGAAATGTTATAATACCTTTTGAGTCAAGAGACCAATAAAGATTCTTGGCTTTCCGGATAAATTTGCGCTAAAGCAGCAATCTTTATACCGAATTGTAGGGTAGAATCGTTTTGAGTTCTATTCTTTGTATGTGGAAACCATGTTTACCTTAGTAAAATTAAAACGTTAATTTGTAGTCCCGGAAACTAGTTAATCCATTTGTAGTTATTTCCATATCAAAGGAGTAATGCCTTGTTTTGGTTGTAGGATGAACCTCAGAAGAATTTCCGTATATTTACAATGTTTATACCGATGGACGGACGGGAATAGAAACGTTTGTTTTGATGTTATTATTACGTGCGTACAGATGGATTTTTGTACATGATGTAGTAAAAGAAACTTTACGTCGTCGTAATAAGGTGTATTTTTAATAATGCGTATGAAGCGTGCTCGGGGAGGATCAAAATTTGAATTTCGAGCGTTCGAATCTTTCGTTTTGGCGGTTATTGCTAAACAAGAGATTAAAATAAACATCATAATTTACGTTCTCTTGAAAGTATTTGACGCTTTGCATTGTTATCATCTGCTTTTTGATAGATTGAGGAAGGGGCCTGACAAAATATTTTGAGGTCTTTATAATTTATGACCAAAATATTACTACGTGTAGTTCTTTAGTTCTTAAAATGCACGAAGCTTTTCGTACTGTTGTATTATATAAAACGCTTGCAATATCTCGTTGCGTATACCCCTATTTTAAATATTGATTGATTTGGGGTTGTTGAACGCACCGAGTAGTGTTTTAGTTTTAATTTAAGTTTTTCTACGTGAACCTTGTGATTTTCGAATAAATGTTCTTTGTGTGTGGCTGAAGTTTGATTTAGTAGTCTTTGATGTAGTGGATTTATCGAGTTGGTTTAATAACTCTTGGGGTTTTGTTTTAGTTATATTACTAATGTGATTTTACAACGTTTAAAAATCTGGATATAATGTTAATTAATTCTTGTAGGCAGTTATAGCACGAAGCATTGATAACAATCATTAACGGACAGCAATAAATGGAAATTGTTTGAAACGATTTCACGAGATATCGAATTTAACACTAAAATAGGTACATAAAAGTGTACAAATTGATATTAAAAGTAAAAAGAAAAGAATATAATACAAGTTAACATAACAAAACAATTATGCAAGAAAGTACAAAAACATTCAAACTCACACAAACTGTTAAAAACGCAGGAATTTCGATTATTATTGAGAAATTTCAACGCCGTTTTTTTAAAGATATTACTATCAAACGATTGACATAAAAACAATACGTTGTTGCAACTGTTCGGCAAAAAATGTAATTGTTGCACGAATCCAGCTATAAAAGTGAACGTGCTGTGGTAGATATCGTTATTTAGATGCTGTTCGCAAGCCACGGATCAGACACGATGCTGACACGATAAGTCGTTCCATGCTAGTACGATATTTTAATTATACTGTAAGACAGTGAATAAAATGCACGTGTAAGTGTTTCTCAGTTCAGATAGAGTATTCAGCGACGTTCGATGGTTTCGAAGTAATGTGTGTATCGATAGTCAATTAATTTACCGTTTCAAGGAAACATTGTGAGAAAACCTACGTCGAATAGAGATTTTAATGAAATCTGTGCTACTTAAAGTTCATCAACCTGCATTAGATTTGCATTGGATGGGAACTACGGCCTGGCCCCTCTTAATCGTGGAGTAGGCTTTGCTGTGAGACCTATATTATTCTGTAGAGTGTGATAAATATTAAATATGTTCTTTAAGTTCAAAATTATATCCGCATACATTCGTGATTTAAAACATTATGTGTTTACAATATTATCGACGGAATAATCGTAACCAGTTTCTAATGAAACGTAACATAAACATGTCGTAAGTCGTAACGCTGTCGTCACGCTGTCGGACAGTGTGAATCGTATTTTTGTTGATTTACTTATAATTGATTACTTTAACGCGGCCGTAAAGCTTTCAATTTTAACACATGTTATTTGAGATAAATTAGTGAATCACTCGTAAATACTTATATGGAGCAGATTGTTAGATTTAATGTCCATGTTTTGGGGTTCAGCACGACTGAATTATTTAGTCTTTTTTGTTGATTTTTCACCGGATATTTTTTTATTTCTTGTACGACAAAGTACGTTGCACATGGTAAGTCAAGAATCAAGATTTGTTATCTCTGGGCGTGATTATGAACGTTTTTCTACTATCATTCATAGTCAGGGAGGATATAAATATCCAACCATAAATTTATAATGCTCATAACTGCCCATACCATCTAGGGAGTCAAATGTGCTTTAGTGGTCTCTATAAGATATAATTTAAATAGGGGATAGGAAATTATAGGGGTGTATGGTCTCCCTTTTTACCATTGGCGTCTCTTTGTATGCCCGCATGTCGGTCGTATTTGTAGGCTATTACAATTCAACGGATATCCTTGACTTGTAAAAATATTTTAAAAATAGTTTATCGAGTGAAATCTACCCTCGCGTTTATAAACGGGGTTGTATTGTTTTTGCGTACTCCATCGCTTGAAGTATCGTTAAAACGTCAAAAAATGGTGGGGTGCACTGTTGATGGAATGAACATGTTTGGATTTTTAAAAATTTGTGACGAAAGATCTCCACTCTAAACGAAAAGAAATCAGAAAGAAACCATTTATTTTCACAATATGAAATGCACATAAAGAACATACTAAGTATTGACACAGATCATTAAAAAAAAAGAACATAAATTAAAAAAAAAAACAATAACAAAAAAAAAACATAAATACATAGCACGCTCACATTGTGCCAAATAGGTGGCCATCTCAGCAAAAAGCAGTACAGCGCAAGTCACTACACAGCGCTGGTTTTCAGTGGCCACCTATGGTGACGTCATCGACGACGTCATCGGGTGGTTTTTCAGATTATACGTTTTTGCAATAATAAGAAATACCTCACTTTATCTTAATGAATACTGGAAAGTAGACTATTATCTATACTATACTATATCAGCCCATATACGTCCCACTGCAGGGTACGGGCCTACTTTACAATCGAGAGAATCGATTGAGAGTGGTTAGGCCATATAGTCCACCACTATTATTACGGAACCTTTTCCTGCAAGTGTCCGATTTACACTTCGCGGGTTTTTTTTTTATCGTCTTATGTCTATAAGTAAATATACATACATAATATATTATTGTATTAATTTGCAGTTTGTATATGTTTTTGTGTGTTGTTTATTGGCATTTAGCGTGAAGCTGTTATTAAGACTTATTGGGGGTTCAATTTATATGGAGGTGTGAGGTGTTAATTTTATTGATCTGAAACACAGGCCCTGTCTATATCAGACACTGGGCTCACATCCAATATATACTTTAAGGGCCAATTGCACAAAATAACTTGGCCCATAACTTTGACTTTAAAAACGTCAATCCTATACATTAGCAATGTCAAATGCAACTGAGCCTCAGTATGTTTGTACGCTGTTCTGTACCAGAGAAATGATGTTATTATTAAGGCTCAGTTGCACAAACTAATTTTGCCCATAACTTTAACTTCGCCAATGTCATCGCCATACATTTGTGACGTATTTAACATTACTAATGTATGGGATTGACATTTTCAAAGTTAAAGGTATGGGTAAAGTTAGTTTGTGCAATTGGCCCTTAGTCTTTTATATGTGGTTGTATATTTGGGTTTTCCTTCTCATCTTTATACAAGATAAACATCTTAATAATAATGGTTTCTTAGATTTACGCGAATGTTACACATTGAAATAAAACTATTTTTACGGATCGCAACAACTAGTTAACTTTTTAAAATAACTTTTTAATTTAATAATTGAAATTTAAGGGTAGTTTAATTGTAACAGTCACAGAGCGGATGACTAATACCTCAGTCCGCCCCGTGACCACGAAAGCTGAAAAGCAATCGAAACGTCCGGAAGTTAAAAAATGTAAAAATTAAACCAAATTGCGATAAAATCCGTAAAAATAGTTTTATTTCAATCTTAATAATATTAAATAATCTTTTAAATTTAAAATATAACAAGTAACAAAGTTGAAGTATTGGACGCCGCGACGGGAGCCGCAGAATCTAAACTTTAAATTATGCAAGAAGTATGTAGAGTGTAAAAAATGGAAAGTTACAGTCTCTACGCTATGTAATTAAATAATTCATTGCTATTGAGATGGATTTGGGTGTAGGATGTGTAATACATAACCGTCATGTTTGTATCCCTTATGTTATTACATAGCACAGCAGTGGAGCAAACGGTTTCTCTGATGAAAATGAAAATGAAAATAATTAATTGAATCCATTAAAATATTTATTTCACAAATGTTTCTTGTGGGTGTGGGTGTTTGTGAGACCGAAAAGTCTCTTGTAGTTCTGATAACTGCGACACAAGACTTAATTGATCTTAATGTGGGGTCAGAACTATGTATGTGACTGTTGGGTGTTTATTTATTATTTGAACTATCACCTGGTTCGGAGAGCGGTTTTCATTAAAGAACGGGCAAGAAACTCTAGTGTTGCTCTTTTCAAAGCCAGTTTACAATATAGTGATTATTACAAAAATTAGAAGTTGGTTTAAATCAGAGCAGTTCATGAATTATTTGTTAAATTTTGCGAGTAAGATACATTTTTAATACGAATATGTTTACGTTATATTTAATTTGGCTGAGAGAAGCGAATTAGCCAATTACGAAGAATCAGTATACTCTGTTTCGCCAACGCAGTAAATGTTGATGGAAATTGACTTTACGAGTTTTCTTTGAGACTGATACCACCCCGATCTAGCTGGTTTATATTCCTACTGTCGTTTTCCTTGCGTCGTTCTCCTCAATTCTGAGGGTTGTGATCTCCTCTCATTCTACTGTAGTCCAGGGGAATTGAAATATGCCATTACCTACTTACCATTTTTAGGTGTAGACAGAGATTATGGATCTCCGCTCTTTTCGATATTACTACTTCGATTGAACTGGCTTATTTATATTTTAGTCCAAGGGAACTATAGGGTGGGTCTATCACTTTGCCATTCTGTGAACGTACTGTGTGATTCTTAGGGGTAGGCAGAGACGACGTGTTTCTGCTATTCTTGATTTCGACTTATTACTATTGCCTCATTCGCTCTCATCAATCTTTAATAAATCTTCATCGGTTCAAGATTCATTTGACTAGTGTGGTTGTCCATTAGTCAGAAGGGTTCATGACTAAGAAGTATTGGCTTTGACTCCGGAAGGTAGGTTGGTCCTTTACAGCTGACTGAACTTATTTTTTAAATAATAAACACGAGCGCAGTTTAAGTTTATTTATTTACAAATAAGACATTGACCAGGTGCGTGTTAGCTGAAATCCAGCGTCTGACACACTTGGCTTCTGTGTAACATCTGGGAGATTGAAAGGCATATTCATTTGGTGTAATAAAATACCTCTTGTTGATTTGTATTACTGCTGAGTGCTGGACTGTGGTCTGGATTTTACACTCAAGGGAGATAATAAACTAAGAATTTCACAAAAGAAAGGGTTTAGGAGACAATCGAATAATTCGTTATTCATAAATTCAAGAAATGGTCAAGAAAATTTCGCAGCAAAACTCAATTTTGATATTGCAACGGACTTCTTTTTAAATTTATTTGTAAAGGATAATCATGCTATGAAAGTTTGCATAAAGTTAGTTCAATGAGGCATTTTAATTCCATGAGGTATATCATTAAAATATTTAATACAAAATCAGTTTTGATATTAAATTTTAAAAAATACTGTTACACCCACCAAACTGATCTGTTCAATTATTTTTACAGTTTATTAGCACGACATTAAAGACCCAATATAGCTTAGTACTTTCGCCAGACAAAAACCTTGCACCAAAGCGAAACAAACGCAGAAAATATTTCTTCAATCAGATTTTCTAAACGCACATTACTGTCACCCAAAATTGAACTTTAATTCGAAAGCCTATGGTTGCAATTACCGCAACATAAAGTTAGGTTATTTTAGTCCACTGGCTTACGGTTTAGTGCTTAGATTTTATTTCTGTGCTCAAATTGAGGAAGTTTCATAGTTATTTGTTGTCACGAGTACTGAAATAGTCCGAATGTCATCGCCCGAGAATAGCATTCGCTAAAAAGGACTTGGTATGGGAATTATGAAACTACCGTCATCATTTACAAACGCAGGATGTGTTTCAATATTGAAACAAACGTGTGTAAAAGAATTCATAAACATGACTGGACAAGTTATTATATCACCGTGTAATATCCAACAATATGCCATCTATAGCGGTTGTATTTTTTTTTAATTAAATAAATAATAAATATCGTCCTTATATGCCTGTGTTTTTGACCGCGAAATTAAATCAACACCTATATGGTGACCATTGACGGAAGACACATATTTGACAAGAAACAGATCTGTAGCGAAAATATTTTACCCAAAAATTAAAATAATACTCGGCTGAATATTACAAACACTCATTTTATAACAACGCCATTTTGCACACTTTAAAAAGCGAGGAAAGTTGTAAGAGCAACAAAACGCAAATCGCAATGCCTAAAATTGCCAACAATTTAAAAATTTAAATATAGAAACATAGAAAGTGAAATTGCCAGTTAAAATGGCGGATTCTAATTAAAACGAAGGTAACGTAACTGGAAATATAATTACACGGCGTGTTATATTAACTTGAGCTTAAAATTAACATCGTATTACAAACGGAAACATAAGATAAAATCTTGGAAACAATGCTCTTATAACTAGACAAAGATTGAATTGAAGATGAAGATTGAAGTTTTTGATAGGTGAGTGGGACAGCTGTCAGTTTTTTTTTAATTTCGTCATGTTGAATAAAGGATTTTGTGGCGATTTATTTTATTAGGAATTATGCAATTCTTGAGCCTATTTTGAAGCAGTCTCGACGTCATAATTTAAATTTATTTTGTTAATGAATTGAAATTATTGTGTTTGAGTTTTGACTAGGTTTTAATACCATTGCGTGTAATATTTTTTGTTTTTAACATTCCAAACATTTATTTTCGTTTTTAAACTATTCATTTTTTTATTTTTGATGTTAAATGTTTTTTCACAAAAGGATGATACAGTATCTTATAACACATGCTATACTCTTACATAATGTGTTGTTTAATGTACTCCCAGTAATAATATAACCACTGGTAGTTCTAATGATTACATATTTATACGACATACAGCCAATCCGCAGTGGAATATTTTATATTTCCGAGTTAACAATTGCAGTGAAACAGAGCTGTGACTAATTCGTAATGGAGTTAAAGCGCCAATTGATTTCTGATTCTTTTGCTGCACTCGAAAGTTTTTATTAATAAAACACACAAAAATTTTATACTTTATCTAGAATCTAGATCATTGACAGAACCAATTGTAATAAAAAGACTGTAGAAATACGCAAAACGATTGCGTTGTCAATATTATAGATAACTACTAGCCGTACATTTTGTCTCTCTTGCACTTCTATTCGCAAATGGCAATAAAGTATCTATTGTCTATGGTCATAGAGAATATATTTAATAAGGTTTTATTCACAATAGGATTCAATTATATTGTTCAGGCGCCAGTTTAGTTTTGCTGTCTAGTCTTACTGGCACAATACTTGTTAATATGACCTAGAAATCAAATATGGGAGCGCGTTACCGATTAATACATTCATAAATTGGTTTCGTCCTTGCGACTGCTAATATTGATTTCGTTTAATTTAGAATGAATTCTGATGCAACCTGGTTGCGGTAATCTTTTTTGTTTGAAATCTAATGGTCGAGAGGTGCAGTAATTGGTTTTCTGCGGACTAAAAAAATATTTGTTTAACCTACAAATTACCAGCAATTGACCTAGCTTGTTATTTGATGTAAATGTTTTCAAAAGTATAATCGGTAGGTCTATAGAAGTAAATTCAACATGGGGTGAACATGTAATTGAACGGAATCTAATATAGGAATAATTAACGGTTTCATTATTTGAAATGTTATCATGTTAAAACGGTAGCGTAACTAGAACATTAATACCGCTATGTCTGGGTTGAGACACAAAAACACCCTTTTTTGCTGTGGGTAATATAGCTATCAATGAAATTAAATTAGGAGCTGTATTTTTTGCAATGAATAGCCCGTTAGATCTTTTTTACACACTGATGTGATTATAAGATGCCATCAAAATAATTAAGTCTTATTTAATCGTGAAAAGATTTACCCGAATACGATAATCTTATAGCGGTTATCGCATGCGATAATGGCATACGATTCTTGCCTGAAATCAGACAAGAATATAAGTATCTAATTATAGATCGAGATCGATGGCAATTATTCAACTGTCAAACATTCGCGCGAAAAAAGGCGCGACTCGACCGCACGCGTTCCAAGAATGGCCGCCGTACGCTCGTACGGTACGTAGCTCGTGAATCACGGTGGCGAATTTAATTTTATTTAAAGCATCTTTGATGTGACGTGTCATCGGTTTTCCGCAAAATAAATCGGTTTCAAGTGTAACTAAGCGTTTTGCCAGGCGAAAGCGTTGTCATAGATAGCAAATTGGCCATGTTACACGAAAATAGGTTTATGGGACGTTGTGTAGGTATGCGTTGTTTTTTTTATATTTATGTGACGATGGCGACTGTCGACATACAGCCAGTTGCGTTTTAAGGTTTTGGGAATGTTATGCCGAACTTCGTTTCGGATCATACAGTAACCCCCCTGGCTACTACGTCTTCATAGTCGGCGTCTAACCAACTGTTCCACTATCGAACTGTTTACTATTTAAAAAGTATTAGAATTCAAACAATACCGGGAATCAGTTAATTTTTCCCATCATGGGTGTTTTCTTTGCAAGTAGGATGGGAATGCGTTCGCGTGCAGCGGATCTGATGGTGCAGTCTAGATTCTAGGTTGTTGTCAAGAGCTTGATTAGTTTACTGGTTATATGATCTTTGGATCGTGAAGGTTGGGATTTGGTTCTTGGTTCGGGCTATTGTCTTCTGTTTTTTGTCCTATGCTGTTCATAGTATCAGAGACATGAGGTTGTGGTACGGAAAATAAATACACCCCCAGTCACATATATAGTCCTGACCCCACACTTAGATCTTGTGTTGTGGGTATCAGAAACTACGAGAGACTTTTCGGTCTCACAAACACCCAGACCGGAAATAATAAAATAAAATAAAATAAATAAAAAATAATATTTTGTAAGTATTCAGTAAATAAATAAATACATGTAAGTACTCATAGTTTTAATATCATAGTAATTTTCAACAAAATGTTCGTTGATAAATAGTGGCTAACTTTGAGGGCACTGCCCATCCTTTTGAAGATTAAGGATCGAGGTTATAATATAAGATTAGGCTACTCTTATCCAAAACAGATTAAAGAGTGCGTGGTGGCAGGTTGGTAAGGGAGCAGACGCGGCTGCCAACATGTTCCCGATGCGACCATCGTTTCAAATCTCAGTGTACACCTCTGACTTTTCGGAGTCATGTGTGTATTGATAGTTAATCACCACGCACTATAAAGGTGAAGGAAACAATTGTAATATGCCTGTTTCCCATAGCAATTTAGAAGAATTTCTATGATAAGTAAGGTGTAGAAGAGGTCCGTGCCCTGCAGTGGGACGTGTATGAGCTGAAACAGAATCAGAGGAAGTCTCATCATAGTTAATTAAATAGTGACCTGTATTAATGATGAACTCAAATCTGCGTGTGTCTTCACTATGATATCATTCAATGACAGCATCAGAGCGATTACTAATGCAATTCCAGGTGTTTTAGGATTACGTAAATAGATGAAAATATTCAACGCGACGACAATTTTTTTCTTGGTATCGACTTGTAAATTTAAATTAGCAGATGATATAGGGGACGCTTTATACATAAACCATACAAGGGAAAACATCCTCATCTTGTATTTTTGTTTCAGTAGGATGGTTGCAATTTGAATATATTTTGTAAAATAATTTGATATGATTTTATGTTGTAATACCAATTAACGCCAAATATATTATAATTGGAAACTAGTCATTACAGGAAAATTGTGTTATTTTCAATCGAAAAATTGCTTAAAGAATAACCGTTACTAGAACCCTGAACCACTGAAGCCTAAACCAATGTCAGTGGTATTAGCATCGCAATAACGGAACCCAACCCGCTAATTTTCACTCACACTTGTCCGTTATATTACCTATTATTTTCTTGTGAAATGAGTAATATTTACCTTTACTTTGTGTAATTTTGATTCTACACACGTGGGTCGTCAGAGGATGTTACTAACGATAAATTAAGACCAGGTTGAGCAAACGTTTCCTGGAAATTTGTCATAAGTTTTATAGGAGGAAGAGTGTCTCTTCAGAAGATATTGATAAAGGTTGGAGACTGTCACGCCCTCACACCCGCCACTGCAACTCCTGTAAGCCAGGATCAACAGAACGCAGTTTAATGACACCGAGCATTGAAGCTCAGCAAGGGAATGTCTGACTTGTCTTTAACCCGCAACCAAATCAATCACAAAGTTAAATTAATAGGAGGAGTTGTTACGATGATAAAGGTTACTGGAAGCCACTGGATGCAAGTTTCTATCAATAGGTTGCTACGGACATTCTTATGGGAGGTTTATGATATACAATTGTCTTCTTGCTGATGATGCTAGTGTTAATTATAATGAGCCCTGCAATTAAACCCTTCCATTACTGGGTATAGGCATTTTCAAAGATAGAGAAAAGTCAGGTTTTTATTAACCAGTTTGGGTAAATGCGGAGTGGTGACCTTAATATGCTAATTTTTGAAATCTTTCTCTCCCGATATGGCGATAGGCTCACCCCCTATCACATTATGGGACGGAACATACAAGGCGAAATGGGTGTCCTAGTAGCACCTCTGTCTACCCCTTCTGGGAAAAAGGCGTGAGTTTATGTATGTGAAATCTTTCTTTTTTTTCTTATTGTGAGGAACTCTCAGGTATGCAGGTTTCTTCGATAAGTTTCGTTCAACATGAATGTCTTAATTAACTAGGAAAAAACATAACGTCAGAAAAAACCTGTGCTTTAGGACTTGACACGCATATATCGTTTCTGGGATATCAATTTCTGCAGACCGTTTTGCTCCCAAGGTCACCGCGCACATTATTAGTTATGAAACTTTTCCTCAGTATAAAAGTGGTTTAAATTAAAAAAGTTTAGCGGTTAATGCGAGAATAAATGATAGTTATACGTATAGTAATAAAATTGAAAATGAGACTAGTAAAGATGGACTTCATGTAAAATCTCATTCAGATCTCTATGGTATCCAGGTTTCCTCATGATGTTTGACTTCACAGTTAAAATGCGTGATAACTATCTATACACATTCAATCTAGGCTAATTGTTGGTAATTGATTATATCTAGGATGGTAAATAAATCTGATAGTTCTTCGATAGTTGTGTGTTGCCAGTGATGACATACGGCACCGAGACGTGGCCTGTCACAATGGGCCTTATTAGGCGGCTCAAAGTCACCCATCGAGCTATGGAGAGGGCTATGCTCGGGGTTTCCCTACGAGATCGATTGAGAAATCAGGAGATCCGTAGGAGAACTAAAGTAACCGACATAGCCCAGCGGATTAGTAAGTTGAAGTGGCAATGGGCGGGGCACATAGCGCGGAGATCTGATGGCCGATGGGGCCAAAAAGTTCTCGAATGGAGGCCACGTAGCGGAAAGCGCAGCGTAGGACGTCCACCCACAAGATGGTCAGACAACCTGGTAAAGGCCGCGGGACGTCGCTGGATGCAGGCTGCCTCCAACAGGTCACTGTGGAAATCATTGGGAGAGGCCTATGTTTAGCAGTGGACGTCCTTTGGCTGATGGATGGATTTAAATAAATCTGATCGTTATAGAATTTCATTGCAAAACTAAGCATCAAGTACTGAATCGATTGTGAAACGAGGCCCCAAGTAACAATGACAAATGGACCTCATATGATGGATCATCTAATCATACAATCTGGTTCTGAATTACATCATCGTTAATTCTTGTTACTGTAGTGTGAGTAGCCTTTTGTACCAAGTTTATAAAGTTAAACAAATTATCATTGAAGAGATTCACAAATTCAAAAAACTGAAGTTGCAGGATGTCATTGTAGCCAGAGTAACTACTGGTCATAATAAGATGTGAAGATCGTTGGGGGAGGTCTTTGTTTACGTTGGACTTCCTGTTGCTGAAGAGAGAAAGAGAGAGAGAGAGAGAAAGAGAGAGAAACTGAAATTTTATAGGATTTATAGGAGTTAGAGATACTTAAAATACGGTATCGTGGCATCCTAACAATATTAGACAGCTTTTGTGGCACAGTTGGTTAGATGCTGGCTGTGAAGTGTGAGCCCGCGGGTACGATCACCGCACCGAGACAAATATTTGTGAGGCCCACAAGTATTTGTCTCGGGTCTGAGTGTTTTTGAAACCGAAAAGTCTCTTAACTTCTGATACCCACGACACAAGACTTAATTGATCTTAATGTGGGGTCAGGACTATGTAAGTGACTTATGTTTATATTTATAATATTAACTTCTACGTAGCTTTACAACGGCTTTTAAATGGTTTTAATTATAGAAACTTTTTTTTCGAAATATGCCTTTAAGAATAGGCCCTTTCATATTGTCGTTCCCTTGTTAATATGTAAACTAGCTGTAAGTTTTCCGTAATTGATAAAATAAAATAAAAGAAATTGCATATAGTGTATTTGCCTTTCGGTAATCAACCTACTAAGTTAAAATACCAACGTATGACGTAATTCGAAAAAAACAAATGGCTGTAGATAATGAACGGTTAAAAATTCATAAGCTATTAACAAAGGCTTCGGGTTAACAGCTTTTGACCGCGTTACCCACATTGTAAAGGGTTCCGTGGAATAGAATCACTGGCCTTTTTTTATTAGCGTGTGTGGTGGACAAATATTGTGGGTCTTTGTGCGGTTAAATAATCAGTGGTTTGTGGTAATGGATACTTAACACTATTCAAATTACAAAGGCATGTTACCCGCCATAGAGCAATTCAGAGTAACTGGCCCGTTCTTCTGTAGGGAGAACCGATTCTTGAATCTGGTGGGTGAATGGACCATTAAATGAAATACACCCAACGGTCACAACGGTACTGACCCCACACTAAGATCGAGTTGTGTCGTGGGTATCAGGAACTACGAGAGACTTTTCGGTCTCACAAACACCCAGACCCGAAACGAATACCTGTGGATCACACTAATATTTGAATCTAAATTATGTCTAAAATTTTATGGAGTCAATAAATTATTTTTAATATTTTCATAGTGAGTTGTGTTCCGTGCAAGTGTCTTGTGTTGAGGTTCTGTCTATTATATCTGGTCAGTTAAATAAATAAATAAATAACCACCAACCCTTGTAGGATTGCACTCCATTTACAAGTGTATTGTTGTCACTTTTTCGTGCCAGTAGATACCTTTATAAAGATAAAGATTCGTACCAAAATCCTTCCTTACATCAATATTTCATAGTACTTTAAAAATAGGAAATAATTTTACAGCAAGCCTCGCGTTTTTTATTTCCTTTGCCGATTCCTTCGAGAATAAAAAAATAATCATTGACCTGAATACGGAGGCGTAGAAATGTCGATTGTTGAGAGATGATTCACTCTTTGTTATGGCTGACGAAGTTGCTATAATAAACTGTAAGATGGGAAATATTATGAGTTGTCAATCTCATAAGCGTTAATCTAAACATGGAAAGAAAAATCTATCACCTCATTATTCTCTTGAAGCGTAAGATTCTTGGTTGGATTCCCAGGTCGAGCAAATCACCAAGCAATTTCTATTTTGAAAAATGTTATTTAAGTTAACTACAAATATGCCTTACATGGAGAATCGGCGATAGGTTCGTCCTTTAAGATATCTTAGGATAGAAATAAACTCGGCGAAATGTGGGTGGCTTTAGTGGCACATCTGCTTATGCCTGTAGTAATTAAAAAAAGCTAATCTAGACAGATCGCGGGAATTTTGAATTTGGAATGTTGTTTTGGAATAAGCGTCACCATAATCCCATGAATGAGAAATAGGGAGTTCTGAAAGGGAATTCTAAACTACGCGGCTTATTTTAATTATATTTTTAGAGACCAGAGGTGGGAAAAGAACAAAATCATAAATATCCTTCGTATATTTTAACATAAAATTACACAAATTAAATAGCAAACAAACTAAATTAACAAACTTATGAAATCTATCTAATTTACTTGTGAATTTAGATAGAAACAATCAATTAACAAATATCTGCAATTTTTCTACACTCCCAAACCGTTACCAAGGTCATCCTTTTTCTTAAAAATCAACCGAGCTACGTCACGAGTATGGAGTGCCTATCACATAGCGCGACGACTGACAAAAGAGGTTTCCAACCAAATAAATTTAATCCGATAGCTCCTAACACGGCCTCTCCTGACTGTGTCCGTCCTCGGGCACTCCTTCAGCAGCAAAGTTCTTTGTCGCAATGGTTGAAGGCTGGATAGAAGGTCCTGCCTCTGCAAAATCGTCATCCCGATTGTCATCACCTAGGAATGTAACAATGATGCGTTGGTTTTGAGTCTTCTTTGCAAATTTGCCTATTCAAACATTCATCTCGCTTTTAAGGCCCTCATTCACCAAGTACTTTTGAAAACAAAAGTTTCACAGCCATAGCGTAATTAAGTCTTTCATCATCTTATATTCATCGCACAGTACGGCCGTACTAAAACCCCTACATATCAATTGAGATACTTTTAAATATGTCAATTAATATGCCTGATAAACAATGTACATTTGTGAATGTGTGGACAACTATACCGCAGCAAGTGTCTCGCCACATTCCCTGGACTCGCCCCGCAGTTCGAGCCCAGTACCATTGGTCACCGCAGCGCCAAAACAAAACCCCTACATATCAATCGAGATACTTTTAAATATGTCAATTAATATGCCTGATAAACAATGTACCGCAGCACATTTGTGAATGTGTGGACAACTATACCGCAGCAAGTGTCTCGTCACATTCCCTGGACTCGCCCCGCAGTTCGAGCCCAGTACCATTGGTCACCGCAGCGCCAAAACCTGGGTATGTCACCGCAGCGCATACCCAGTACCACACATCTCAACAAGCATTGCAAAATGTATCTTGATGTGTCTCTCCAAAACAGCAACTTCTTTGGGGTACCCCACTCATGCACAGCAAAGCTGCACATCCACCACACCAGCGAGGTTCGTCGCTTATTCACAACAGTAACTGTAACACAAAGTTAAACAATTACTCACTTTCAAAGAAAGATGCACACGTGTCCGGGCACCATTCTCCCTTCCAGGGAACCATATATTGGGCTGCCGCCTGTGTTGATTTCCCTCGAGCCCACGTGCTCTGGGAATACTTTACCACAAATACCACGTCTCGAAGCTTGAAAACCCTTGGAGATTTTCGGTGCCGGTTGACACGAAAGTCTTGCTCCGTTTGGTTATTTCTTAACATCTCGCTGGCTCGAGCTCTGTATAGCTCGCGCCACGCCAGACGACCAGGATGAGCGTCCTCAACTGCGACGTCTCGAACCAGGACACGTAGTGCAGGAGTGGTCGCATCAGTAACAATCAATAAATTTAAAGCAGAATATTTGGTAGTTTTTTTGCTTCGTTATATTTAAGACTAATTGAAGCTTCCATAAGTAATCGGATCAACGAATATTTTTATTGCTAACTTCTATACGAATCATGTTTAGGACAGTACGCATAAAATGTTCCGCCTGACCATTCGCATGATGCATCTCAGGCGTGATATAACGCGTATCACAGCCCACATCGTTAATTAAATTTACAAAGCTAGAAGCTTCGAACAATCATCCGCGATCACAAACAAATAATTTTGGACCACCAAACAAAGCTATCGCGTTGTTAAAAACATGTTTCAAATCATCTGCGTCTTGCCTATACATTGGATACAATAATGTAAATTTTGTAAAAGAATCAACAATTACAAGTATAAATTTATAGCCGTTAGATTCAAGTAAAGGACCTAAGGCATCTACGTGAATAGTTTTAAAGGCTGGCTTTTCCCATGATGTATTTGGTTGTTGGGAAGCTCTGGGGACACGTTTTTTTGATATACAAGCAAGACAGTGAGACACATACTTATTTACAAAACTACTAAGCCCAGGGAACCAAAAATGTTTCAAAATCAAATGTAATGTCTTTTCAACCCTGATATGTTGATGTTCATCATGAAATATCCTTAATAGACTCAGTCTATAGCCTTTGGGGGTATAACATAAAAGGCGAAGACCCTCTCCGACGCGAATGTAGCGGTAATAAAGCAAGTCATTTTGATAGACGTACCTCTGAGGATCCAAGTTACCTTCACTTAACTTCTCAATTCATTCCTGAGTTTCATTGTCTGCATTTTCAGCAATTTGGGCCCAGTTTCGAGGTCTGTCAATATGATTAACTTGTTTTGCTAGTGGATTTCTGCTCAGATAGTCAGCATGCGGCATTAAAACACCTTTTCGATATTCAATGGTGAAGTTAAAGTCCTGTAAATAAATCCACCAGCGCGCCACTCTGGGGAGTAAGTCTTTTTTTCGTTCGGTAGCCTTCAGGGCGTTACAGTCAGTGATAATGTTAAATTCAACGTAAATGAGATAGTGTCTTAGATATTGCAACGCCCTAACGACTGCCAACATTTCTAACTCATAGGAGTGATATTTACACTCTACCCCCTGTGTAGTTTTGGCGAGTTTATCAAAGCTGTCACTTTACCCGGACTCGGCCTAACCTGACCGTGTGATGATACGGTCAAGATACCACCTGTTGTGTCAGAAACGAACACTTTTGGAGATTGACTGAAAATCCAGCCTCTGTGAATGTTTTTAAAACCTCACGGAGCAACGTAATCCCGTCCACAATAGTCTCACTCATCAACAATACGTCATCGATATAGATGTACATTGTCAGATTCAATCAATCTCCGAAGAGTTGTGTTGATGATTCTTTGATAGACCATTGGTGAATTACATAAACTGAATGGCATTTTAAAATATTCATAATGGCCTTATTAATGATTAATAATGATTTTGATTATTATTACGGGCCTCTGACCGTTCCTTAGAAAAACAGCCACTTTCTACATGTCCTATCTTTTTACAGAAGGTACAAGTTGGTAACGTTGCCGGTTTGGTTGCATTTCCCGATTGTCTAGAATTGTCCAACGCGTATTGATTCTTTAGACAATTACAACTTTTATGCCCAGTCCGACCACAAGAGAAACATTTTGAATCCGGCTTGTAAACTCTACGCGATTTCGTATAATGTGAGGGTAGACGAGGATCTAATTCTGTTCGGACAGGCTTAACATGGATGGCTAAAAACGAGACTCAATTTTCAACAGATAGCTCAGCGTTTGCGGCCGCTGCTCATACGTGCGGGTCCATTATTCCACGAATAACAATTTGCACCATGAGATCATTACTCAACCCTTTAATTATTCGTAATCGCAGTAGCGAACGTCGAGCGTATTCTGCATACGTCAGATATTTATCTGAAGTGGTGGTCATGATCTCATATAAAATATTTGCATAATCTAACTTGCGCGGGCACAACGGGGTAAACTCTAACTTGAAATTGGATCATGAACGATCGTTAGTAACCCATTCATTAAGCCAGGTTTATGCGTCACCTTTAAGCAATTAGAAACTCTCGAAAGATATTCGGTATCGCCCCAACCGTTTGCGACTTTAGCCCGTTCGACCTCCTCGCACCATCCCGCGATATCGTTGATTAAAGGGTCGAAATTCGATACGTAATAGTTCTGAGATTTGTTCCTTATCGCAGTACCCAGAAGTTCAACTAACGCACTATTCACGGAAGACGCATTCAAATTTTGCTGACTAGTGTTTTGTGGAACGGTACCCAATGACTTTCGCGATTCGTCCAAAGGACTTCCTTCGATAGCGTTAAGACGTGAGACTATGGAACTCAATGCTTGTTTCACCGAAACATGGCAACGCGAATGTGACCTCCGTGACCGTGAACGCGAGTCATGCGAACGTGAGCGAGAGCGGTTTCGGTTGCGATGTCGCGAATGTCCACGAGAACCGTGCGTAGGTACCTTAGGTGTGTAACCCCGAGAACAAGAACGAACTTGCTCACGCGAAAGGTTTCGAGACCTAAACCGAGATTTCTCAGGTGCGTAACACCTAGACCGACTATGCGATCGCTCACGCGAGCTGCCATCTTTTCGTGAACGTTCTAGACGCATACGTTTACTACCACGGTAACTTATTTCCGAAGACTTACCACCTGACCGCGAAGTGCGGGGCATCATATTTGATAGCTGATTGTTTCCTCACAAACAGTTGTGGGCACAGGGTCCTATCCCACTTCTGATTTTAGAGACCAGAGGTGGGAAAAGAACAAAATCATAAATATCCTTCGTATATTTTAACATAAAATTACACAAATTAAATAGCAAACAAACTAAATTAACAAACTTATGAAATCTATCTAATTTACTTGTGAATTTAGAAAGAAACAATCAATTAACAAATATCTGCAATTTTTCTACACTCCCAAACCGTTACCAAGGTCATCCTTTTTCTTAAAAATCAACCGAGCTACGTCACGAGTATGGAGTGCCTATCACATAGCGCGACGACTGACAAAAGAGGTTTCCAACCAAATAAATTTAATCCGATAGCTCCTAACAATATTTTAATCCAGTTGAGATTTGTGTGTTAATATATTAAAGTGGTGTGGATTACACAGTAATCTATAACTGAGATGAATAGCGTCATTGAATTAAAGATTGCATTATATACATTTTTGGTTAGATACGTCGCTCATATTGTTTTTCACAGTTCACATAGTGAATTCACATTTTCGAATCGTGCCGATTAGTAGTCTCTTACGCCATAAGGTTATGTTTCTTTCCAAAACTTATTTCCTTGAGTTTTACTACAATTAGAAATTATTATTAAAACAAACACATGGCTGTATGGTTTGGTTCCTCGTCTTATCGAAAGGAAGAACACACAATATTTTTTGTAATCCAGAATTCTGATTATAAATTCTTTGTCTGATGGATAATAGGCGCCGTTTTGTCCTTTACTCATTAACTTTCCCGTCACGGCGACATTTATCACTTTTTTTAATCCGAACTGCATTAACTTATAACCTGCCGAATAATACCGTAACTCTAAATAATCGTTCAATGGAGTTTGACACTTACTTACATGATATTTAGTATATCGTAAGTATAAAATCCCCGTGGATATGTTTTCGTGAATATAGTATTGTGGTGGAATATTCTTCGAGCACAATGCGTTGAGTCACCGTGCGTTGCCCCGTCTCCACATGCCGCGCCGCAAGGGACCACTTCCGATGCTGCTTTAGATTTTTATGTCATATGATATGTCTACTTTAAGAGACTTGGTGTAAAATATAACTGAATCAGTTAGCTGTGCGCCAGTCACTGTTGAGCATAGGCCTCCTTTAAAATTCCTTTACAAAGAGTTTTAGGTAATCGAATGTTTTGTCCCTTTCGAACGACTTTTGAATTCAGTTTGAGCGAAGAAGATAAAACATTCGATTACTAAAATAGGTTTTAAATCTTTCTATGATTAAGGCCGTTTTTATTATCTGTGTAAAGTTTAAAAACCATAGACAGTAAAGAGCGATGAGTGAATGGTTTAATGAAAGGCGGGTTGTGGAATGAATAGTAAAGAAACGGCGGAGTTGCGAAGGTCATGGCTACATTGAAAGGGAATTAATAATTAGGTAAACGGTGACGAAGAGATATTTCATTCTGGGACTTTATAAGAAGTTAGTTGTGTGTTATGAAGGCTGCTTCTAAATATCTATGGAAATTCAAAAAGCCTATGCTTGGCAGGAGACTTTCTGTGGCTGAAGAGGGAGACATAATTGTGATTACTGATCCATTTAGAAAAAATAGATGCAAAGCAAATAAGGTGGAGTAAAGGTCTTAGTTATTTTCGTCAATAAATATTTGATTTCAGCTCCGGCTGTTGTACTTGTATACATAAAGACACAAATAGTTAAAATATAATATTATTTTAATTGGTAATAAAGACTAGCATAACATCTCTTCAAACTATAAAATATCACAAAAATAGCTACACAAAAATCACAACGTGATTTGAAGTCGTATAACTTTATCTAAGATCTTTCTCTTTATTAAAGTCCTCAGAACTCGGTGAATCTGAAATATTCATTCCGACAACTTGAGGACTCCGTAAGAGTACGGCCGAGGTTATCCAATACCCCAGACAAATATCAACCCAAGTCCTTTAAAATAAAGTTTAAACTCCTTTGAAAGTATGTTTGAGTTATTCGCTTATGAATATTTAGGTGGCTTCGCTATGATGGGGATGCATTCCCGCGCATTTTTAAGCTTGCGATGTGATGATTCACAGACATGAGGTAGTTTATTTAGATTATACTTTGGAAGTAGTCTTAATTAAAGTCCTATACTTTATAAGGCGCTGGATGGTTTTGCAGGCTTTTTTAAAACAAAGAAGAGAGCAAAACAGCGCTATCTGTTGGAAATTATTTGATGTAAAATTTTTTGTTTATTGCAATGAATGGCGAGACGAGCATGCCATTCGCCTGATGGTAAGCGATACGACCGCTCATGGACAGTAGCAAAACCAATCAACACCATGAATTACAAGGCAATGCTTGGAATTCCACTGCGCTCGCCATCCTGAGACATAAGATGTTAAGTCTCAATATGTCCAGTAGTTACTCTGGCTACAATGTCCTTCAAACCGGAACACAACAGCGCATTTACACTGCTGTTTGGCGGGAGAAATAGACATTGCGGTGGTACCTACCCAGGCGGCCTCTCACATATGAGAGACCTACCACCAGTGAATTAAATTATGAAACTATTTTCATAGAATAGTAACTGCACGGTGAAGGAAAACATCATGAGGAAACCTGCATACAGTAGCGATTTGTAAAAAAATCTATGGTACGTAAAGTCCACCAACACGCACTGGGCCAGCGTGGTGGACTATATGGCCTAAACCCTCTTAATCATACTCTCGATTGTAGAGGAGGCTCGTGCCCTGCAGTGGGACGTATATGGGCTGATATAGTACGCTTAAACCCAAGTCAAAACGTTGTAATACTCTTAATAAAACATCATCTACATCTGTATTAAATAATACCACAGATAATACATTATGCGCCACAAGTAAGCAGTAACAGTTGGAATACAAATGTGTTCTCGCGAACTCGTCGATAACGAATAGTTTCCCATGGAATTGACATTGCCAATGTGTACTGCGCTGGAATTGTAATCGATGTGGGATGGCATGAGAAATACTTCGTAGGGTATTCATTTATTGAGGTGGGAGAAATTGAGAGATACTTCGATCAGTATTTATTTATTGTACACCAGGAAAAGATAAAGATTAACGGGTATGGCAACACCGCAAAAGCCAAAAAACAAGAACTGAACTGAACTGTCAAAGATAATAATTAAATAAATTTTATTCAATCGCGATAAAATCCGTAAAAATAGTTTTATTTCAATGTGTAACATTCGCGTAAATCTAAGAAACCATTATAAAATAAATTTATTAATCTTTACAGATCTTTGCTTTTAATAGCTACTTGCATTACGATAGGCCAAGGGTTTGATTCCCGTGCGGAATAATATAAATGCAACTTTCATGAGCCAGTCTTGCAAATATTTTTTTTTCTATTAAAACATACTGATTTCTAGTCTAGTCTTTAAGACTTGAATAAAGGAAATTCAAGGCTGGATTTGAGCTGCCATGTAATAAAACAACGTAATGTAAAATTATATTGCGCGTTGCCAAAGACCAGTTGCCAAAATATTACTTACATGTGAAGTTTTGTTTGGTCTTCATCCAAACCGTCCGCTTTACAGCCAGATCTGAAAGTTGATAATTTATATCGTTTATCTTTGATGTACGTTTTAAAATTAGAATAGTTTTTAGTCTGTTTAAAAAAATATTTTTAATCTGTGAAGTTGTAAGGCATTACAATTGAATTCCTTTTTTAAAACTGACGATGAAAATGCGAAACAGCAAACCGCAAACCCAGCGCAGGCTAGATAGAATCCTGGAGATGGTTGTCCTCGACGGTCGATACAATTATGTCGGACTGTTCGAAGTCAAAATGACCATCTCTGACTGATGGATACTACATAATACATAATATGTATATCTGGCCTTATTCGCTTACCATCAGCAAAGGTTTTGATCAACAGTGCATTATAGAAACTTTGTAGTGACTACCTCGGTGGCGTAGTTGTATCGGTATGATTGTAACGCTGAGATCTCGGGTTCGAGTCCCGGGTCGGGCAAAGTGATATTGGATTCAATATCAGGCCGGAGCCAGAAATTTGTGCCCGATTTGGCGGTAGGCTCGCCCCCTATCACATCGTGGGACGGAATACATAAGGCGAAATGTGGGTGTCCTGGTAGCTCCTCTGCCTACCCCTTCTGGGAAACAGGCGTGAGTTTATGTATGTATGTCGTGCCAATATAAATCGATTCTTAGAAACCTAATTTATGATTAGTATTGTATATGTGCATTGTTCAGGATTCAAATGGCGACTTCTTTATAACTGTTTTTCCTTATTTGCATTATTTGCAAGTTCTTTCCGCGAATTAACTGATTGAATTAATTTTACCTGTATGTAACTTGAGGAAATTAGGTCAAAATGAATGATGTAAATCAATGTCAATAATGTTATGAAGGGCTTAGGGGTCGGTCAAGTCATGCGCCAAGGCAAGATGATGTTATTACATATTGCATATAGGTTTATTATTTCTATACTACTGAAAAATTAAGAAACAACCAACAGTCACACACATACGGCTTTATTCATAGACAGTTTCAAAAACCTATTTACGTGATCGAATGTTTTGTCCTTTTCTAACGACTTGAATTCAGTTTGAACGAAGAAGACGAAACATTCGATAACTAAAATAGTTTTAAAAATGTCTATGAATAAGGCCGATAATTCTGAGCCATACTAAGATTCAAGTCTTGTGTGTATCAGCAACGTAGAGAGCTAAAATGTCAAAACAGATCCGAAACAAATATGGAAGACACAATATTTGTCTCGATGTGTCAGATAACAGATATCAAACTGAGCATGAAGTTAATTAATTATTATTGAGCAAGTAGACTTACCCCTAAACGAGAGAGAGAGGGAGATAAAATTATCTGGCTGCTAAAGTTGTCTCGTCAGATTGTCAGCTAAGTAACTGCGTTTATTTCAAGCGAGTGGTCCTTCCATTTAAAAATGTTGTAAGTGGAACGTTTAGGTCATAAACAATAATCCATTATTTTTAAATCATTTTACGTCATTGGCTATTAGGTCAGGTACGATGATCGATGTTAAACAGCTTTTTATAATTTTTCTAATATTATTGTATTTTTAATTTGAAGTGCATGGTCACTATGTCCGATATCTCACTATCGTTTATGGATTATATTCGGATACAAATATCATACAAGTTTATTGCCCAGTTTATTACCTAACCTTCACAAGAACACAGGCAGACACGCGTGTAGAACATAGTTGAAGGTAATGCAGTGGCCTCGACAGGCGTTGCGGTCTCACATCCAATACTACTGTGCGGTTACGAGCCGTGTAGTGATCTCGTGATTGAGTAATAGGCCGACATAACAATTACAACTGTCGACAGTCTGGCAACTGGCAATAAATTTAATACTATTGCGCATGAATATTTAAAGACTTGTTGAGGTTGTGGGTTCACGTCCCGGATGAATACTTTTGTAAGTTGATAATATCGCACATTTGAAGTTGAAAGAAAACATTGTAAGGAAACCTGTATACATACTTGAGAGATCTGGAGAAGAATTTTAAAAGTTTGTGAGGTCCATCAATCCGGAATAGGCCATTGTGATAAAGTAAGGCTTAAGATCGCAAACGTAGAGAAGACTACTGTCCAACAGTGAGATAAAAATAATGCTTCTATTAACAAATGTTAATTTAATTCGCAGGAAAATTGGGGTATTATAAAAAGTAGAAAAAAAAATAACAGTAACAGATAAGCCTTGAGCGACGATCTGTAATGTTCCGATACCGTTCGGCCAGTCGTACGCTGACCGACTTAGCCAAACTTAAAAAGAACTAGTTTTGGTCAATTTTTCACCAAAAAATTCTTTTGTGACAAAACTACGAGAATCTTACGGTGTTTGGTAAGTTTTTGTAGGTTTAGGAGTGTCTATGACACTTGAGTCAACGGATGCCATCTTTAAATTGTGCAAACATTCTAATTTAAATTCTAAATTTGACGATATAAAGTTTACATTCGTCCAACAAAATGCAATCAACTTAATAATTCAATCACGTTGTAGATTGAATTCTAACTGTTCAAAAATAAAGTTTGAATTCCAATATCTTTGTTACATTAGGTGTGGTCTGTAACTGGCTGTTATTACGATTCGAAAATGGAATTCGACATTTGACATTTCGAAATATATTTTAGAACGCGCCAGCTTGGCTTTGTTTAAGTCTTTTTTGGTGTTGTTCTTTGTAAGGAGTTTATTTTTTGTAAATTAACGTTTCTTCTAAATCAGGACATGATAAAAAACCTAAATTGGGGCTTTTACTTTCACAATGAGGTCGGAAGATTAAAAGGTTGGATAGTGTTTTGAGTCATAGTTTAGTCATTTGAGATTCAAATCCAAACCACAGCTGTATTAATATTTAAACATTGTGTATTCATATGAAATCTATAAAGTTTTACAGCGCGAATAGAGGCTACCATGATGTTTATTGATAAAAATAGGCCGCCGCTCTGGTTAATGTTGGGTTATTGTTTGTAAACACTACCGAAACTAAACAAAATGTTGAAATATTAAGATAATTCTTTGATCTTTTGATGAATGAAATAATGAAGTATTCTAATGGGAATTCCATGTCATCATTTTTTATTTAATTAGGTATGTACTTTCACAATATGTTTTTGTACGTAAAGCATAATGGCAAGAGACGGCAGTCTTTTACCAATAAATATTCTATCTGCACGGCATTGCGGCTACTATCAGGTGCAGTGCAGGCAGGATAAAACAATTGGGTGCTAACCATAGTAGTAATAATACGAGACTAAGGGTGGGTTGCAGAAAATAACTTTAACATTAACTAAGGGCTAATCAGCCGTCAAATCGACGGTTATGCAATTTTTGGGTCGCATAAAATTAACAAATGTTAAAATGACGTCACGTATAACATTAACATTAGCCGTTCAATTTCGGGCGGTTATTGTTAAAGTCACGGTTATCTTTCGTTATTTGTGTGTGTTCTCTGTATTGATAATTGTCATTTGTGTATCGATTTGAATTATAATCTGTACTTTAAAACAATTTACACAAATACGCTGATAAATTCCGACGTAAAATCGCATCGCATCATTTCACTGGTCACTCTTTTAACTTTAACTATAACAATTATGACAATGGTGCAACAAAAGAATTTTCTATCCCGTGGTCATTGTTATTGTCACTGCTAAAGTTAACTTTACCGTTAACAATAACGTCAGATTTTCTGCAACCCACCCTAAGCGTCGTGTTGCGCACTCCAGTCGATTACCAACGTCCGATTTTACAATTAATCGCGTTTGCCAATCGATTTCATTGTGTTGGACAGTGTATTGTTTGATACACTTCATATATGTATGACATTGTTTATTAATATGACCATGTTTGAAGAAAATATATTTTATTTATGAATTGAAGGAGGATATGCAAAAAAATATGTACAATTTATTACTCAATACTTCATTGCATTTCACATGCTAAAAAGATGTTACTATTTATTGTATGTACAATGTGGACCCTGTAGGGCACGGCAAAAAACAAAATTTTAGGAGAGAGAAGGAAGCCATAGTCTTTATATTCAGTTATGTATGTAATTAAATCAGTCTTTATTTATTTAAGTTTACTATATTTCCGAGTATATTGAAGGGAAATCTTTCAATGAAGGCCCGATGTTTAAAATAAAATACAGCACGATGGAATTAGAAATGACAGCCGTACTAATAAAATTCAATTGTGTCACTTTTATATCCAGTCAGGTTATAACTTATTTGACGGCTAACTTTTATTGGGACATTGAAAATCGTGTCTAAGCGACGTAACCTCTCGTTTTATAGCAGGCTTTTAACCAACTGCGTCGCGAAGGTTGCAAAACTACCACAGTTTAGAAGGGAAGTAAAACGTTTACTTATTTTCCTCTACAAGTTACAATTAAGTTTGACGATATCAAAGCACCATACATTTTGGATGTCAATTCGACCGCCATCTTTAAAGTTATCATCCATGATAGTTGATGCAACCGATTAAATTAAACAATATTGTAACTCGAGATTTACACAGATATGTATGCAATACGCAATATTGATAGTCAATCACCACGCACTTTAACGGTGAAGGAAAACATCGTGAGGAAATCTGCATACCGTAGCGATTTTAAAGAATTTCTACGGTTACGGCCAGCGTGGTGGACTATATGGCCTAACCACTCTCAATCGATTCTCTCGATTGTAGAGTAGACCCGTGCCCTGCAGTGGGACGTATATGGGCTGATACAGATACACATACGCAATATTACTAACTCAATGGAAATATGCTATATATTATTAAAGATAAATAAATAAATACACCCAACAGTCACATACATAGTCCTGACCCCTCACTAAGATCGAGTCTTGTGTCGTGTATCAGAAACTACGAGTGACTTTTCGTTCTCTCAACACCCAGACCCGAAACAAACACCTGTGGATCACCCAAATATGTGTCTCGGTGCGGGGAACAAACCCGCGGCCTCTCGTTTCTCAACCGGTGTTTGACCAACTACGCCACGGAGGCATCTCTACTGCTTTCAATAATTCCACGAAAGACCACGTCATCTAATTTCGATGTTATCGAATTGTATGAGTGTTTATTTGATAAGAACATTTAGATTAGGGATCTTAGGTATGATAAAATGCACTGTACATTGTACAGAAATGAATATTTTGTAATAGTACTTAGGTGTAGTACTTAGGTGGAAGGACAAGTTGGATGCATTCGAGCCAAAATGGCAGGAGCTCGCGGAGGACAGGGTCGAATGGAAGAAGGAAAGGCCTTTGCCCAGCAGTGGGACACAGTACAGGCTACTTAGACTACGAGTATAAATAATATTGCCAGGGGGACTGTCAATAATCAGGTTGTTAACCCCTGATTGGTATGTATGCCAGATTTTTGCACGTCTGCATACGGTAATGCTAAGTAACTATTACCAAACATGTTTATTCAATCAAGTTCAACAAATTGAATTAACAAGTGCTTGAGCTACCGTTGCAATGGTTACTGTTGTGTGACAACCTGCGGTGACAACGGTAGGTTCAATGTATAGCTTAGTAAAGTAATTTTATTTAATTTATTAGGCAGTAACGGCCTTATTCATAGACTTTAAAACCTATTTTAGTTATAGAATGCTTTATCCTTTTTAAACGACTTTAGAATTCAGTTTGAGCGAAGAAGACAAAACATTCGATAATTAAAATAGGTTTTAAATTTGTCTATGAATCAGGACGTAAAGATAAAGCTGAAAGGAGAATTGTACTCGTATACCCTTCAAAATTAACAACTTTTACTTTGTTTGTTCTGTCCACCATGTGAGCGAGCGAGCCTATTGCCATATCGAGTAGAAGTACCTGATTCCGGGCTGGTAATTAATACAATTTTGCCCGACCCGGGATTCGAACCCGAGACCTGAGCGTTGTAATCGTACCGCACAACTGAGCCCCCGATGCATTCTCCCAAATATAAAATGCCACCTATAAATAACAAGACATAAAAACGAAGTAGAATAATTAATTTTCGGTGGTTGCCAAACGCTCGCAGTGACGAATGGCGGCGGAAAATTGTGTTTTGTGAAATGCTCTCGATCACACCGGCCGGTCTAATTGTTTCGTATCATGTCCATGACGTCATACGTGGAAGCTGAAATATTTTTATCAGCTGATTTTGTAACTGGTGGCAATTATTTCTGTATCTGTATCAGTCCGAATACACTGCACGGGCTGCCAGTACAGTCGAAAGTACGAAAGAGATGGGTTAGGCCATATAGTTCACCACGCTGGCTTAGTGTGGTTTGGCGGACTTCACATACGGTAGATTTTGTCACACAAGCTTTTGTCTCGGTACAGAGACCGATCGGAGGCTGTCGAATATCTGCAAGTTACAAGATTAACCATTGATGCGATACCTGCCCCTCAAAATGGGAGGGTAAAGTGAAGGAAGAGACGGGAGTAGGAAAGATATGATGGGCCTCTGGCAATCTCAATCACTGAACGAAATACGACAACAAAGCTTTCATGTCAGCTTATTGTAACATCATTATTCATACAGTTTTAAAACGTATGTTAGCTATGGAATGTTCTCTTCTTCGCTCAAACTAAAGTAAAAAGTCGTCCGAAAGGGACAAAACATTCTATAACTAAAATACGTTTTAAAACTGTAAGACATTAGTACTACCCCGATGAAGTCGGCCTATTTCTGTAGTAGTGAGGTGTCTATCAATCCCCATAACGATATTCCATCCTTTAATATTTAGCCCCTTTATACTGACCCGAATTATACCTTCACACATTAAATTTAACTCGTTTTTAATGACCTGTATGAATTTTGTTTTTGCAACGCGATGGTAATGTGATAAATTGGTTTATAATGTAGTGTCATTTATATTACAAATATATTTTATCATGATGTTTTACAATGGCTACAAAAACAAGGTATGTACTTTTAAAAACAATAAATCGTTGTCTATGACAGTCTTGTTCCATTTTCAAAATTTGAAGTATGTGAATCATAGACATAGAGCACTGCGCATTCCTATGCAGGTGTTATGTAAGTTGGCGAGTACGTGTGACAGGGACAAAGCGAACTTTCGGCCATTAGTTGTCTTACGACGTATTGACACCACTATTACTTTGTTTAACTTAAATGCTGTGAGATTGTGACGAAATCAATCCTTTAATTTGTCTATAGTTTTTACAATATTATAAAAATATTTAAAATATATCATTGTCTACGACATAAACGTTCCATTTTCTAATTTAAAACAAAAATGTGAACACGTATTCGATATCAATTCTCGACTACTATTCTGGAACGAACATTAAACTTTCATTTTGTTTTTAAATCGAAAACTGTTATTCGTAAAGGAATTTTAAAATGCAGCGTTATTTTTTACGAAAGTTTTTTAAAAGCGATGTTAAATTTGATCGGAGCGTGAATATGACAAAACATTAGCTATTTATAAATGCAGTTATTTCGATACTAATGTTATTTCTGTCTGTTTTTAATGCAATGTCGTAACTTGTAACTAATTTTAATTTTCTAAATAAAAGTGAGACAGGCGGGGTCTAGGTAATTTGTTCGAGCCCAATTCACACCCAAACCCTTTGAAGTTATAAGTGTATTTTAATAATAATTATCGCTCATTATATCAGAAAACATTGGTGAGAAAAGTTATAAGTATTTTTAAGAAAAGTTATATGCTTTGAAATCCTTGCGCACGCACAAGGATAAAGCATTTTTGATTCCATCAACCAGTTCTATGCCAGCGTGGTGGATAATACTTAACTCCTTTCAATCATACAGGAGGCCAATAATATAGTAGGATCTTAGAGTGTATCCCGGGTCGGGCTAAGTGATATTGGGTTTTTCTATTCATTATCAGCCCGAAGTCAGGAATTTGTGCCCGATATGGTGATAGACTCGCCCCCTATCACATCATGGGATGGAACATACAAGGCGAAATGTGGGTGTCCTGGTGGCGCCTCTGCCTACCCCTTATGGGATAAAGGCGTGAGTTTATGTATGTATGTTTTTATCTTAGAGTATAATGATATACATGTTGACTGGACAAGGAGACTACAATGCTCCGACCGATAGTAAGTGCTTTGGGATCCATATACACTATCCCCCGACGGAGATAGTTATGTTTCGCCGATTACACACAGTTTAACCCGAAATGCGACAGTTATGGCTGCTACACACGTTCAAGTGTACTGGTAAGTGTAGTTCCAGTATGGGGCTGTCCATTATGGAGACTGTCCCGCCCTCACACCCGCCACTGCAACTCCTGTAAGCCGGGGTCAACAGTGGCACGCATTTTAATGACACTGAGCATTGAAGCTCAGCGCGTCTCCGGGAATGTCTAACTTGTCTTTAACCCGCAACGAAATCAATCAAAAAGTTAAATTTATAGGAGTTGGAAATAAATTATTGTCCACTTCCCTCCCTAATAAAGCGGGTGACAAAACAATGAGCTAAAGAGGTAAATAACCTCGCATAAAGACATTTACAGCCAGAGAAGCCAGCTGTAAAGCACCACGGAATAGTGATTATTACATTTAAATGGGACCTAATATGTAAGCTGTTATACTTGATTCCAATAATAGGTATGGCAAAATCGCCGGAAAGCACGGAAATTCTTTCCTGGGGCTGTCCATTAATAACATGATGTTTTTTTAGCATTTATAATCCACCCCCCTCCCCCCTTCCCCCTAGGTGATATAGGGTGAGGTTTAAGACTAACCCCCACCCCCACCCAAGATCACGAGTATTTTTTAGTACTTACAAAGTATCTTAATTTTTTTAGAATGTCATCTTTAAATACAGGTATAAGTAAAGTACAATCTAGGACTTCTTTGGTTGCCTGATAACGGCGAGTCAAGTTCACACTACACGCCGCTTTTCGGTTTAGAAATCACGCATTGACTAAAAAATAAATACACGTGATATCTTACTACAGCCCCCTCCCCCTTGTGATATTTCGTGATTTTTTCTAGACCCCCTCTTTCCCTTTCGAGCCTTACGTTATTAATGGACGGCCCCTACACTGGTGCAAACTTAGGCTTGCACAGTTATATCGTCACGTGTGTGGCAGTCATTAGTTATCGAATGTTTCGTCCTTTCCGAAAACTTTTCAGACAGCCTCCGTGGCGCAGTTGGTTACACACCGGCTATGAAACGAGAAGCCGCGGGTTCGATCCCCGCACCGAAACAAATGTTTGTGTGGTCCACAGTTATTTGTTTCGGGTCTGGGTGTTTGTGAAACCGAAAAAGTCTCTCGTATTTTTGACACAAGACTCGGTCTTATTGTGGGGTCAGGACTATGTATGCGACTGTTGGGTGTATTTATTTGAATTCAATTTGAGCGAAGACAAAAGTGTTTATAGGTAAAAATAAAATAAATTACATTCATTTAAAAACAAACAGTTTTACGCCAAAAGTGCAAGTCCGCATAGCCACATGACGTCACTAGTTACATCACATTGCAGTGTATAAAGAACTTATTCGCTTTGTCATACGACATGTGTTAGATTGAAGCGTGGGAGCTCGATTAAGCTTAATTTATGAATTGTTTTTGTCGTAGGTATTACTTTATACGTCAAGTTACCAATGATGGACATTGAGGTTATGTTCGCGCCAATACACAGGTGTTTTTATTCCGGGTAATAAAGTAGGTTTTATTTGATTGTTTGTTTTTGGATAATAATGCATAATTGTAATGTTGAGTTATGTTTTTAATTCGATATTTAAAAAGAAGTGTTGTGATTTTGAAAGTGGAATAATTCAAATTCCGATTCGTTTATGTAATAAATCGTATATTTTTTTTGCGTTTTATTCGTTTATCTTTTGTTTTAGACATTTTTAATTTTTTCAGTTGCTTTTCTCATTTTGTGCAAAATTGTCATACGTTTAGATAACAAAAATATAATAGAATGTAATTATGTTAATGCTTAGCTAATCTACATCAATTCTAGGAAGCATTACTTAACATCACACGTTTTAAATATACATATTGATAATGAATAACTTTGAATCAGTAGGAGTAAATGACTCGCATAGCAATAAGTTTGAGAACGTTCTAGAAATAAGACTAAAGCTTTTGTGTATCTACATGGCTGTGTAACTGATGGTAATGGGGGACACATAGCATTTTGCCCAAAATTACCTCTTTCCTTTAGTTTTTAATTAAAGAATTTGATCCATATCAACATTATAGAATGGTTTTGGAATCGCTCAGCATGTGTTTTTTTTTCGTCGAGTTCGCTTCCTAAGGATTTGTCAAAAATCTAGGTATGAAGTTTTCGTTTTCATCAAAACCGGGCTCGTTACTTTCGGCTCCTTTCGCTATTCCTCATATTTTCGGCTTAGGCTATCCACGCCCATTTGAAATTTAAATAGACCAGCTTGATAAATAAACCAATATCTTTCCTAGAGATACCTTATTTGGATTGCATTTCACTTACCACCAGATGTATTGTCACTTTGTCGTGGCATTAAAAATAATAAATAAATACACCCAACAGTCACATACATAGTCCTGACCCCACACTAAGATCGAGTCTTGTGTCGTGGGTATCAGGAACTAAGAGAGACTTTTCGGTCTCACAAACACCCAGACCCGAAACAACTATTTGTGGTTCTCACAAACATTTGTCTCGTGCGGGAATCGAACCCGCGGCCTGTCGTTTCGCAGGCGGCGTCTAATCAACTGCGCCACAGAGGCTGCTGCTTAAAATATGTGCGTTATAACCATAGAGGCCTTGTTTTTAATTTGTTCAGCAGTTACATTTATTGAAGGTTACACATCGACACATGTAGTAAACTCCTTGAAATATGCCAATATTTGCCCGTGAAATATTCAAATAATTTTGCATAATGATGTGAAGTTTAAAATATTTTCTGGGCTTATTGCTTTTAATTTTTCAATACATTCTCTATTTTAAGTATTTATTATTTTGATTTGGTTGTTCTTTTTTTATAGCGATGATTGGCGAGTAGAACATGCCATAGCGTAGCAATGAACCAAGCCATCTCAATCGCATCTATTTCAGAGATGCCCCGTGTTCAGCAGTGGGCTGTTATGGTTTCATACAATACATCAGTATTTCTTATGGCCGAGATTAATAAACGATCTTCATGTCTATCTAAAGATCGATCGTGAAAATAGACCAATGGGCCCAAGGTATTGTCGACACGCTCACATTTGATGTGTTCTGATTGGTCTATTTTCCGGATCAACCCTTAATAGGGATTGGGATCGCTTATTAATTTTGTCCGTAAAAGACTTGTCAAGTTTCAGTGCTCAGTGTGTATTCTTTGCGTGCTGTTGAACCTCGCTTACAGGAGTTCATAGTTGCGAGGGTAGTTTCCAGTTTATACATACATAGATAAACTCACGCCTTTTTCCCAGAAGGAGTAGGCAGAGGCGTCATCAGGACACCCACATTTCGCCTTGTATGTTCCGTCCCACGACGTGATGGGGGCGACCCGATCGCCACTTCGGGCCAATTCCAGTTAATTAGAGCATAAATTAAAAATATACGCGTCATACTAGATAGGACACGGAAATTAGAATATATATCTGTGGAGAATGGTACATGTACCGCTATTGATGTCTCTTTCACTTCGACGAACAAAAATCCCCTATGGTTTCCCGTGGTCCGGTAGCTATATATGCACAAATGTTATTCTTGATGTCTGCTTCAGTAATAACTCATTTAAAGGTTTTTCCATCGATTTCAGTTGTAAAGCCATGCGATATAGAGGCTTGGTCGACCTCGCGTTGAATTAGGCTAATTAAATTTTTGCTAATATCATTTGTCCAAGGCCCGTAATGTGATACGCTGGCTTGTGTTACGTATTATGAATCCGCAATAGTTAGGATACTTCCTTTGTGTTTTAACATTTAGAGCCCCGATTTATATTTAATCTCTCTTTATTTCTCCCGCCAAACATCAGTGTAAATGCACTGTTGTGTTTCGGTTCGAAGGACATTGTAGCCAGAGTAACTACTGGACATAATGAAACTTAACATTTTATGTCTCAAGATGGCCTGCTTAGTGGAATGCAAAGCATTGCCTTGTAATTCATGGTGTTGTTTGGTTTTGCTACTGTCCATGAGCGGTCGTATCGATTACTATCAAGTGAATGGCATACTCGTCTTGCCATTCATTGCAATAAAATAAAACAATATATTTTTATATGTGCACGACGAAGTAGATGCAATACACCTACTAACCAACGGCCGGTCTCTATATCCTATCTATCTTTAACAAGGTTGATATAGCTGTTATTACTAGTCAATACAATACTATGCTTCATTAAACATACATACCTAGACATATACATTTATCTTACTTAGCTATCTATAAATATATGGACCAAGCAAGTTTTTTTTGTATTTTTTTACTTGTCGTCGTATTTGTGTTTTTTTTTATATCTTTATTTTTATGGGCCTTAGTCACTATGTGACTACGCCGGCCCGCATTTGTATGGTAAATACATAGTTTTCCTAAAATAATAATATAAACCTTTTTATTTTTAAAACCGCAATGGTTCGCAAGGGTTTAAATTATTGTTTTAGCGAAAACTAGTTATTTAGCACCCAAACACGATGATTTAAAAAAATTGAAAAACTGACGCTTTTTTGCAAAATTTCAATTGCATTGTGTCTGTAGTCACTAAAACTACCACCTGACTTCGTTTTCGCTCGCAGTCTGGATATACCCGGCATTGTACGATGGTAATTTCCCATCTATTTGTGGTGATTTAAAGCATCGAGATTTGTTTTTTTTTTTCAATTTATTGTGACAAAAACAGTTGAAGAGTACAGTTTAATGGAACATAATAATATACGCAGAATATACAAACCTTCAACCAACAAGATTGTCCACAGATTATTATGACAAAATTAATCTATGTTTTCATACTATTCATGGCAGATGTCGAAGGAAACTGAATAAAAATATAGCTGGAATCGTGCAACGTGACGTCACACCTGTCCCAGTTGTGGGCAAGGTGTGAGGTGGTGCAGCACAACAATAGCGATTAGAAACGGAATCACGCTTGCGCGGTCACGTTGCGTGGTGTCATGTAAAGGCTGAGGCGGGAATAGACAAGTTTATTTAATTTCTTGAGGCTATGTTTAAAACACCTATTTTCAGGAAACGTTAATTTTTTAATGTGGTAAAATAGATATTTTTAGATTAAGTATACTTTAACTTTCTTCAATTTTAGAGATTAATTTCATTAGTTATTTCATGACAAAACGTAATTTGGAATACTCAAATATTGAGTGTGGTGGTTAGAAATAATTGTTTGGCAACTACGTCTTGAAGTTGCTCTTATGGAAACAACGAAAATGTACTGAAAGTTAATGATATTCAGATCTAAAACAATTTATCTGAGAATAAAATTATTTATAATCTTAGTACGTGGCTCGAAAATGCGGAATCTCGTCTAGAACAAACTATAAATAATTAATCGCTTGTATCCCATCGCTTGTCCAGTGTATGACTAGCGGGGTGCAATGTTACCACCTGTGTGACGTGTGTATGTGTGACGTCACGTCCGCTCGCCGCCCTTTGTTACCACAACACGTGTGTCGAATAAATATAAACAATATCGATGCATTGGTACGTGAGTGAGGTGGAGGTTCAGTAGCCAGGAATTATTTTGAGGGCTCAAAATGGTGGGAGGTGTCCAATAAATATAATATACCGGGTATATCAAGACCGCGACCGAAATCGAAGACAGGTGGTAGCTTTAGTGGTTACAGACACAATGCAACTAAAAATTTTGCAAAAGAAAAGCGACAGATTTTAATTGCAATTTTTTAAAAATCATCGTGTTTAGGTGATAAATAATTAGTTTTTGCGAAAACAGTAATTTAACCCTTATGTACGTACCATTGCGTCTTTAAAAATAAAAAGGTGTATATCACTATTTTGCGAAATTTTTAGTTGCATTGTGTCTGAAGTCACTAATACTACCACTTGGCTTCGTTTCCGGCGCGGTCTTGATGTACCCTGTATAAAATTCTCTACATATTGGTGTGATTGTTATTGAACCAACACTTACAGTACCATCTGCGATTTGAACACATAACTTCGCTGTTCACGTCCTGTTCTACAACAACAAGGCTAATAAAGGACTTTTAATAACTATGATACTTTCAATAAAGAAAAAATTAAAATTTATTTTTTCATGATTTTTATATAGTGCAATGAATGGCGAGACGAGCATGCCATTCGCCTGATGGTGATCGATACGACCTGTCATAAACAATAGCAAACCAGACAACGCTCCGCTTGGCATTCCACTGCGCTCGCCATCCCGAGACGTAAGATTTAAAGTCTCATTATGTCCAGTAGTTACTCTGGCTACAATGTCAATGTTATTCTCTTGATTAAGCCACATTTTATCAACACGATAACATGTATGATTTATTAGTAGTACCATCCTGCCAAATCTTTCCCATTCAAGCTACAATAAAAACACAATCATCGTCCATTATTGCACCAAGGCCGAGGCAGCCCGCGAGTCCAAATAAAGCCTCGCGCATGACCCGGGTCCTGAGTCACCGGTGACTCACGACTGCACTTAACTTGTTTGTTGTGATCGAGATACAATGTCAACAGATTTAAGTATAAGATGAATAATAATATAATAGTCATACATAGTCCTGCCCCCACACTAAGATCGAGTCTTGTGTCGTGGGTATCAGAAACTAAGAGCGACTTTTCGGTCTCACAAACACTCACTGACTCAGAGCCGAAACTAATACCTTTGGATCACACAAATATTAATGTGATCCACAGGAATTTGTTACCAACAGGCCACCACGCACTACATATACTTGTAGTTATACAGGGTGACTACAAAACTCTGTCCAATCGATAAAGGTGTTATCAGGCATCAATAACTTGTTATATTTAAAAGATACGTTTCACACAACATAATAAAAAAATACTTAATAAAATAAATTAAAAAATAGGGGAACTCACATTGCACTGCTTACAACCGCGTTCGTACGAAGCAACGTGCGGCGCGACGTTTCAGAATTGTCAGAATGTGTGTTGTTGTCAGAATTTAAAACTTTACTACATTTTAGTTTAATATTAATATTAAAATGTGTATTATAACTTACGATAATTATGTTATCCCCTATCATATTCTTTTCGTTTATTTTAAATACTATAATTGAGACCCAAATCCGCGTCTTGGATCGCACAGGGTTTTCTAGTCATACCGTATACAATGCAATTAAATATTTCTAGTTACTCTGCACGTAATTTTTCGTTTATATTACTTATTCTATTCGTGTCACTGTCTTTACGTATTTAGGGTTGTCGCGTATGTAAAATTTTATTTTTTACCTAAGTAATACAGCTGCAATAATTACAGATACCACATATAAAATCTCTTTATGTTACGTTTTCAAGTAAATTATTTTAAACTTTAATAACTTGCGACTCGATGTATGTGAACTTTCTTTTCGCCCGCATGGTGCTTTAACTTGTATCTCTATCTCGATAGTCGAAAGCAACCACTGTGCACAGGATGTAAACCCTGCCATAGTGCCGCTAGTATTGCATTCTAGGAACAGGCTATGTATATAGATAACGAATAGGCCAGCATAATTGAGTCGACCGATGAGGAGTGATACAGGTTTTCGCCGGTCGATATTTTATTTAGACCGCACTGCGCTATCAGTCTGAGGTGTCACCGTGTCGTGCCAGTATACAAAAACATAAATATTGTATGCCGATTGTACTTTTTTAAATTTTGTTAATCTCTGTTTTTTTCCCTGGTGTACAATAAAGAATATTTAATAAATAAATATTTTAATTTTATCAGTGGCAACTAGAGATGAAACGGATATCCGGTAACTATCCGGTATCCGGCCTATCCGGCCTTGTTTTCACTATCCGGCCGGATACCGGATAGTAATACAGTATCCGGCCGGATACCGGATAGTAAAATTTTAAAAAATCTCATTATTTTACACAAGGCATATCATACTCCAATAGGTTATGGACACCGTTTATTTTTATAATTGCACATCAAAAATGTTTGTTTTATTAATTATTTACATTGCTTGTTAATCTATCAGAATTCAAACATAAAATCACGACGACAAGTGATAAACAATGAAATAAACAACAACCGAACTGAGAAACAAACACAAACTGACACGCGCGATGACACTCGAACGCCGAGTCGACCCGATCTCCGCTTACGTGCGACCCGAATGCGCCTGAATATTTCCGATCTCGTTCACCGCGCCAATATTCAAATCAAACTGATCGCGTCAACGCAAAAAAGAGCCGAATATCCGGCAGCCGGATATCCGGCGCTCCGGCTTAGTAGCTTGCCGAATATCCGGTATCCGGTATCCGGCCAAACTACTATCCGTTTCATCTCTAGTGGCAACCCTACCCAAGGTTGAATGAAAGCCCGGCCGTGTCGCAAACGGTGTCGCGAGCTCCAAAACACTCGTAACACTTTCCTTAACAATGACTTCCGCATGCTTGACGTAACGATAATATGCTCATTGCTCTGATAACGATAACGAAAACAGCCGAAACTAATAAGCGATCTTAAGCGCATCTAAGGATCGGTCTTTAAAATAACCCGATGTATTGTAAGGTTAAAGAAAAGGCCGCGGTTTGGATCCTCGCGACAAAACAAATATTTACAAATCCACAAATATGTGTGTTTATTTGTGGTGATGTTATACCATACATATTCTCATAGTTTATGATTAGACGTATCAAATATACAAATATTCAGTAGCCAAGGCTGTATGCTCATAGTCTCCTTTACCAATCCCTCAACCATAAAAAAATATTTGTTTACTTAAAAATTTATATCTGTTCCTTAATCAAAGCTATACGTCCCGAAGTTCCGTTGCCCGTCAAAAAAAGAAACTGCAAAAATAACAAAATGCAAATAATTAATCTAAGCCAGCGTCGCGAGCAGCCTGCAAGTTAATAACATTCCGACACGTAACTACTTTCACTTTATGCATTTCTTTTTAAATATTCATATTTATTGCTATGGATATCGCGAGCGTTGACCCAGATGGGAGATGACCGAATTGGCAGAGGTCAGGTGGTCTTAAGGGAGGTATGAACAAGAATAATTTAAGGTGGGTTTGTTTGAGGAAATTTCGTATATTTACAATGTAAAGACCATTGCGAATTAATTAAAACACGAATCCGAGACAATTACAGTTTTACTGAACCAGATGCAAAAGGAATCATTAAAATCCAACAGTAAAGAAAGCATGTATGCTCGAATTTGCAGTAAAAATATACAAAGACGTTTTAAAATCCTAAATCCATAAGAAGTCGGTTTTCTTAAAGTCCCTTTGAAAGATTTCTTGCCCATACTATAGTATTTTTTGTAAAAATTAAAGATTATACATTATAATTTATAACACCCAGTGTTTAGTAAGTGAGCATACATTCAAGTTGATGTAAACTAATCCAAGTAAAGTGTTCGTGTTCTTGCATAATACATTATACAATTTATACGAGCAAGATTGCCGTCAGTCGTCGCTCAAACCAAACCGATCATTGATCATACAACTCATCTAAAAACTTTAGGCGTGTGGCAGAATTTGGAACTTCAAATAGAATTAAAAATATATTTAACGTATTGTTTGCGATGTATATTAATGTTTATATGTTTTAGTGTTCTGAATGTTTCCCAAATACATGTAAAATAAAATAAATGATATTTTAAAAAACTAAAATAAATACTTTTGTAAAAGACCCAACTAAAAAAGTAAAAATAATTGAAATATAAAAATAAGTTAAAGATTAGAATATGGACTCAAACTCATTCTTTTTATGGTTAAAAAGCTTGATGATATGATAAGTAGGTAATTATTGTAAGCACCCAAGCTAAAATAGGTTTTAAAACTGTTTATGAATAAAGCCGTGATGGTACTATTCAAATAAAATAAAAACATAATATGTGTGTATACCGGGTATATCAAGACTGCGACCGAAAACGAAGCCAGGTGGTAGTTTTAGTGGTTACAGACACGATGCAAATAAAAATTTCACCAAAATATCGACAGATATTTTTTTAGAACTTTTTAAAAATCATCTTGTTTAGGTGGTAAAACGCTAGTTTTTGCGAAAATAATAATTTAAACCCTTACGTACCATTGAGTGTTTAAAAATAAAGAGGTCTACATCATTATTTTAGGAAAACTATGTATTTATCACCCAAATACGACGATAAGTAAAAAATTACAAAAAAAAAGTTGTCGATTTTTTTTGCGAAATTTTTATTTGCTTTGTGTCATAAGTCACTAATACTACCACCTGGCTTCGTTTTCGGTCGCAGTCTTGAGATACCCTGTTTAATTAAGCTTGGTAAACATGACGCATTGCAGTGTCAGGTGATAAATAAATAAATGGTTTTTATCGAGTATACAGTACAGAATTGTTAATGTAGTTTTGTTTAAATCGACCTGGGTAATAAGTAATAACTATTGACAGTTATTAGTACGACAAAAACAATGTATTTTTATTTTATTATTGTAAATTTCATAACAAAATGACTTTTTGTCCATACACATACGGACTTACTCATAGACAGATTTAAAACCTATTTTAGTTATCGAATGTTTTGTCCCTTTCGAACGATTTTAGAAATCAGTTTGAGCGAGGAAGACAAAACATCCTATAAATAAAATAGGTTTTAAATCTGTCTGTGAATACGGCCGATAATATTTTGATATCATTATTTAGATACATTTCATGTCCGCCTTCGTTATATCAAACCTTACAGGAATATGATTTTCAAACACTATCTTGGTTTAATGAGGGTTGGCAGACTTGAGACACTTCTTTGTGGTGAAGTGTCCGATTTCCTTACGATGTTTTCCTTCATTAAAACAAGTGATTTGATCGACTATGAATTGAAAACGATATTTGCGTAATCTTGGGATAACAAATTATTTATATTATTTTGTTTTTATAATGTATTTCATGTTTCAAATTCAAATTCAAATTCAAAATATTTAAAAAAAAAAAAACTGTCACGTTTGGCCTTAATGGCGTACAAATATTTAAAACTTTTAACTAAATTACTTAAGCTAAAATATGTATAATCTTATTTAAAACTACAATAGTGTTTATAAATACGTCAACAATAAATAATAAAAAAAACCATTTTTTTTTAAAAGAGTAAGTTTTGCCCTCCTAAAATCCACAACCAAAAAACCGATATCAATACAAAAAGTTCAAAATCCCTATTCCCGCAGGAACGTATCGGGGTCGCGACTATTTCGCGAGCTGTCCCGTATTCCAGCGAGTGTCGCAACGTGCCAAAATAAACCGGTTTTATCTGGAATGCGTTCACTTCGCAATTCGCGCGGGATAAATAAATATTATGTTTAAAAAGTTACAAGAAAAGTGGGCAATAATTTGTTTTGTTTCTTGTTGCTTTGATCTGAAATGAGGATTTATTTATGTTATATCGCCATTCGCCACTCCATGAATAAATGGTACCTATGGACAGTAATCAGAATAAAATCAAAAGTGAAATGTAAATCTATAGGAATAGAAATTGGATAATCTAAATACATTAAACTAACAATAAGAGGTTAAGATGGAAAGGATTTTCATGTTTTTTTTAATAATCTTGATAAATAAGGACAAAAGACTGGTGCATATTCTTAAGGTTTTTCTATGCTGCTACAAGTAACAACAAATTCATAACAATACATTATACACACGCAGCGCAGTCACAATATCTACTGTCGATAGATTTAAGATTAAACTATACGAATCAACGTGACATTCGTTCTATAATTGACCTAATTAATTGTTTACTTTGAGAGGCGGCCTTGCGCCATTTCCATCCAGTCTTGAATCAATCTGAGAGGAAGCTAATCGGTTCTAAAGCTATTCATTGGCAAATGAATCTTTTATTTTAAGGTTATGCAATTTCGCGCCATATGTGTGAAGGTCATTGCTTTCTTTCAATGACTTTTTAAAGCTATGTGGAAACGTTTGGTTTTGTATCCTAAATTTTTAATTTAAGTGTCGAAAATATTGGTAGAAAGACATGAAAGCCCAACGATTTTAAATTTAATGTAAATTTAAAAATGGTTGCTTTAAAAATGTGCTTTAAAGATATATCAATGTATTAACTTTACGTATTTACCTATAAGTTATAATAGTATTTGCTCTATTTATGGAAAATAAACTATTTTCATCAAATTGTAACAGAATAAAAAACCTAATTTTATACAATTAAATTTGACTTTATTTTATTTTAATAGTTGACTAAGTGGACCATGCAGCTTGTAATAGTTTTTTATGAAAATCCATTAGTAAATAATGAAATTACATTAAGTAATAACGCCTACATGATATCAAATATAATCAATTAAGCGTAGCCCAAAGCGATAATAAAAAAATATGATGTAATTTAGACATTTATTAATACGTACGATGGATTTGCATAAGAAACTAGATTTGATATAATAAACTTCTGTGTTGATGAAACTATTTAGATAACTTTATTTATCAGATCTACTTTGATTCAAGTATGGAGGTGATGAAAAGGTCACACAAACACGCAGATTTTGTTATCTTTCATAAAGCTTTATGATGGAAATATGGCCTTATGACCTTATATGCATGAAAATTATATCAAACAATGGTCTGAAATTTTTTTGCGTACATAAAAGGCATACGACTTATTTTGGACCTATTAGCTGCTTGATTTCGGCCGTTAGGGGATTTTACACCCTGAACGGATGATTCTATTACGGAATGTCCATTAAGATAAATGTCGTCTTTAAACGTTATTTATTATGAAATAATTACGTATATTATTTGCTTCGGGTCTGGGTGTTTGTGAGACCGAAAAGTCTCTCGTAGTTACACGACATTAGTATTGACGAAGTTAGTATACACGACACAAGACTCGAACTTAGTGCGGGGTCAGGACTATGTATGTGACTGGTGGTTGTATTATTTTTATCGATTTTTACACCTTCAATACATCGATCGCTATCCACAAAGACAACAATTACCTAATTTCGAGACAAACTAAACAAAATTATAAAAGCCTTCACGACTTAACTTCGTCTTATTTCTACCTTCCAAAAAGTTTTGACATTACTCAATCAATACAAACACATTGAGACAACCGGATCCCTAAACAATGGCCATTTGAAATTAAAATTACAATGCTGTGCTCAATCGAATGAGGTTTTAACGTTCCGGAAACCAGTTTAGAATTAGACACGGGAGCTTAAAATTGGTTGCGACCTTGGTTTTAATGTTGCCATGGGCTTTTCGATAGCATCTTATATTTTAAACACGTTTTCTATGCTTCTAAATGACGAAATTTGGATATAAAGTATGTTATTTGGGGGTATTAGAAAAATAATGATGTGCTTCTGGCGCAATCGATTTAGTATATTATTAGTCAGTTTTCTAAGTTTATTAAGTTAAAGATCTTAATAGATTCGTTGTACATTGATTTTTTTTGGCAAAAATGTTATTAGGTATACAGTACAGAAATAATGCATGTATATGGGATGATGGATAGATATATGCAATAATGCATGTTCATTATAATTGTAAAATCCGCGCTGTTTTAAATTGTCATGAGTAACTTATATAAGCTAACAAATCTGAGTTAAAAAAAAATAAACTTCAATATCACACAATAATTATTTAAAGCGTAAACTTAGTTTCTTTCATCGCACTAAAAAACGTTGTAAATAAAAAATATCCCTCTTTGTTACAGGACCTAATCCCTCCTCAAGACACAGAATCGTACCTGCTCAAAACGCAAAACGCGATCACGAACCTGCAAGCCAAGCTTCAATCTTCGCGCACCAGCAACTTCTCCAGCATCCCGTCCCAATTAACCTCCAGTCTCATCAGCGAGAAGACCGCGATCTCCCGCCTGCCGATCTCACAGCTCAGCCGCTCCAACTCACTCAACTACCGCCTCAGACGAAAAGAAAATTCCGCAGACAACAGCCCTTTGAGGAGCCCAGGGCATTACGTCATCACAGGCTCTTCCAAACTCCCTGACAGTACAAAGATCCTGTTGAACTCCGCATCAAGGTCTTTGGATGCTGAAGGCAGACATGATTCTAACATGAACAGTCCTTCTTCAGACCGTGGGGTTGTAAGTAACAGTTCAGATGACAAAACACTCTCTAACAGGTATGATGTGGATGCAATACTATCTCCTCATAGAAAACACGGGCGGCACAAACCCGGCGACGCGAGAGACAAAGACCTGGACAACGCGAACCAAGTCTGCCTCAAGACTGTACTAAAAAACAACGCTACGGAGGTGAAATACCCTCGTATCGACCCAACGCGTTGCCAAGGAGATATCAAGAAGCTGAGAAACGAAAGCAAACCAAAAAGCACATCGATCAAACGATCCAGCTCATTCAGTACTGTCAACAAAAACAACAATTATTTAGATCCCAGGATTGCTTCAAGAAGATCGAGTGGTCAGTCAGAAGAATACAATTTTTCTGATGAGTCTGACAACGGGTCGTACGATAAGTCTCAGGAATGCAGGTACAAAAGGCAGTTGCATCGAGGGAGGATAGATTCCCCAGATTTAAAGTCGATAGCGCCAGCGAATTCTCCGAGATGCCCCAACACTCCAGAGATGCAGAGGAAGTTTGGGCCGGGGTTGGTGAGGAACTCAGTGAGGGTGACTAACAAGGAGAGAGGGAATATGACCAGGCTGGAGACGCCGGTAAGAGAGGAGAGGAAGGTCAATCATCAGAGCAGGAGGATATCAGAGCCGACGAGGCAGGCGGTGTTGAGCAGGCTGACGAAGTCTAGGTCTTCTACGAGGGAGATACAGCCTAAACATCAAGACAAAGGTACCAGAAAATAATATTAGTTCTGTAATATATCTTGTCTTTGTTTTTCATATTGACAATTGACTATTTTCAAAATGAGTGAATAGGCAAAGATTATATCCATTTTTGTTAGACATTAGTGGCATCTTTGGATTCTGAATATGACTGAAAAATGTAAAACTTATATGTATATGTATAGTGCGTAGGGGATGGGATGTAAACTCCTATATTTTAAAGGAGTTTACCCCTTCGATCTTCTTGTATTAGGGTATTACCCCAACTCACCCTATATGAGTATTTAAAATTGTATGCACTTGTATTAAAATGTATCTTCTAGCACTCGGAGCTAAAACAAGATTATCAAAATTCCATATTACACAAATTGTAATGGATGGATAAACATTTGGTCTTACGATACATAGTTACAGCTGGTTGTGGATCCGAAAACTCCCACATATTTTCTGATACTATTTAACCACGAATCCTCTATAAAGACTAGGTGCGTTTAATTGTAACTCCAGGTCAGAAAAAACCAAGCCAGCACCGCTCATCATCAGCACTAGCCTCCAAAGAGGTCGAGTTCTCCAATTGGAAGAAGCGGTCTTCTTACGATCCAATGAAGGCGGCTCAGGAAGGCAGGAGGCGGCAGCAACTCGCCAAGCACAAACAAGACAGCAACAAGGACGATCTTAGCTCACCCAGGTAACTCATTAATAAAATTACCATGTGTACATGACAGCCTCCGTGGCGCAGTTGGTTATCCCCGCACCGAAACAAATATTTGTGTGATCCACAGGTATTTGTTTCGGGTCTGGATGTTTGTGAGACTGAAAAGTCGCTCGTAGTTCCTGATACTCACAACACAAGACTCGATCTTAGTGTGGGGTCAGGACTATGTATGTGACTGTTGGGTGTATTTATTCACTTATTTATTTAAATTACTGGTTGTTCCAGCCATTCTTCCCCCGTCCACCGGTCGCAATCGTTCCACGTGACCAACATAGCGGACCTGGCGACCCTGGACTACTCCTCCGAGGAGACGGAGGACGACCAGCTAACCTTACCAGTGGATCCTATGATCACGTCCACCCACTCCGATATCCTGGACTTGAGGCCGAAGGACTACAGAGAGAACCTGAGACGGCAGGCAGTGACCAGTGATGTCGCGCTGGCTAGGAACTATGTCACTAACTTCCAGGTAACCTAATATTTAGAAGTGATGGAGCTAGACTTTAGATATCTTGGACTATTGTAGGAATGACCAGGGTGTTACGTTTTGCAGTTGGAAGCGGCCTGTATGCAATAGCTTAAGTGGTGAGATATGGTCAGCAATGGAGTTACACTGTCTAAGAATAATGTTAAAATGATGGTCATGATTGTAATGCAGCGAAAATTTGAATTTGTTTTCGATGTTATCGATTATTTTGCCTAGTTAGTTTATATGAACAAATGCGGGAAGAAAAATGGTTAAAATATTAATCAAGATAATATATTGTTGCCAATTCAAACAACGCGAAGTAATTCTGTCACTAGAAAAAGGTTTCCACCATCATTTATAGTCGTCATTAGGACCTATACAAAATACACCACAACCAACTTAATTTCAGGTAAATCAACCTGACAAAAAGCGTCGCGATTCGGACAAGCGCAAGACCTACATTGTGGACGACATCACGCCAACCAAAGAGAACATCACCTTCCTCTCGAAGACCAGAGACAACGACGTGGCCATAGACAAGAGGAAAACCTTCATTCTAGACAGTGATACGAACTCCACCACCAATGGAAGCAGCCCCAGAAACTCGTCCATATTCAGTCATGAAAAAGTAATTATTGAACAAGTAAATATTTTTGTTTTTCTTTTCACCATCATTATTTTGTTACTATTGTTTTAAAGATTATGCCTTTAATATTATTATTAATTTTGTCTGATTTGGGCGATAATACTACTATGAAGTCATGAAATAAGGGGCGTTTTTTTACTGCATGTAATGTTCACTTCGAAGCTTTTTCGTTTGATTCTTATATTTCTAATGGTTTGTGTACTTGTGTCTAACGAAACAATTTTACAACTACCTTTGTTAATCTCTGAATTAGCTAAATTTTGATTGATAGAAAATGCTTTCTACATTGCGTATCTCTGTATACCATTTATAATCCTACTTACTATGGAAATTTTTGTACAAATCTCTATGCAGGTTTTTACGTTGTTTTCCTTCACTTTCAAGTGCTTTGTATTTTTTATATTTTTTATTTGTTTTTCTTTTTCAGAATTCGTTGACTACGGGTACAAGTGACACGGAGGGTGAGAGCGGGACGGAAAGCGCCCCTGTTGTGTTGCGTCACCCCGCCGGGAAGAGAACCACCGTACCGCCCAAGCAGAGGTAAATAAACATCATCTTTTTAATTTTCCATATCAATAAATGATCTTGAAGGTATAGATGTCTGTCGGTATCACGAAGTCCGTTTTCCTATATTAATTATTATAAACATACTTGCACCCTTTTTGTAGTGTGTAATCACGGCCTTATTCATAGACAGATTTAAAACCTATTTCAGTCATTGAATTTTTTGTCTCTTTCGAACGACTTCAGAATTCGGTTTGAGCGAAAAAGACAAAACATTCGATAGCCAAACTAAGTTTTAAATCTGTCTATGATTAAAGCCGTCATTGTTCTTGACAAATTTTATAATACTGTAGATATTGACCATTCAATCGCTTGAAGCCTCCTATGACGTGTTGAGAAGGGTAAAAGCTCGGAAATATATAGGTGGGAGTTGCTTATTTTGCTGCTAAAGGTGTCAGTTTATTTCATAGGAATTCATATTTAAAGAGAATAGAACCAGTCCTACATGCTCACTTTTTTCCGTCTCTTATCAATCCATCTTTACATTTGTGTATTGGTCCATATATCTTTCTTATTTGTTTGTTTGTTCATGTTTCTGTCTTTTTGTCCATACATCTGCCTATTTATGAACAGTCTCAATAACTCCTGGCTGTACAATTTTATTACCATCAAATACCCTCATTGTTCCAGGTACAGCGGCGACTACTCCATGTCCTCATCCACCACCTCCATAGCGAAGAAGCAGGTGGTTCAGCCGCGGTATCTGGACATCTCCAAGTACAAGAGCGACGGCAACAAGAGCTTCCTGCGCCGCGACCCCAGCAAGACGTACGTGGCCGTGCTGCCTGATAGAGTCAGCAAGGGCAGCGCGCAGCATTATGAAATGGGTGGGTAATTAGCACAATCTAGAAGGTTCTAGAGCGACGGGAGCAAGAGCTTCCTGCGCCGCGACCCCAGCAAGACGTACGTGGCCGTGCTGCCTGATAGAGTCAGCAAGGGCAGCGCGCAGCATTATGAAATGGGTGGGTAATAAGCACAATCTAGAAGGTTCTAGAGCGAGGGCAACAAGAGCTTGCTGCGCCGAGACCCCAGCAAGACGTACGTGGCCGTGCTGCCTGATAGAGTCAGCAAGGGCAGCGCGCAGCATTATGAAATGGGTGGATATATAGCACAATCTAGAAGGTTCTAGAGCGACGGGAGCAAGAGCTTCCTGCGCCGCGACCCCAGAAAGACGTACGTGGCCGCGCTGCCTGATAGTGTCAGCAAGGGCAGCGCGCAGCATTATGAAATGGGTGGATATATAGCACAATCTAGAAGGTTCTAGAGCGACGGGAGCAAGAGCTTCCTGCGCCGCGACCCCAGAAAGACGTACGTGGCCGCGCTGCCTGATAGTGTCAGCAAGGGCAGCGCGCAGCATTATGAAATGGGTGGGTATATAGCACAATCTAGAAGGTTCTAGAGCCATATAGTAATCACAAATGAAGATAAAAAGAAGAAAAGCACAAATCATGGTCTTATTGCTCAATATTTTACAGGGTATATAGAAACGAAAAATATGACTTTATTTTTAAAGTGGTATGACAAATGCACTCCACCTAATGTTTATCACAGCTAAAGTATTAATCTTAGAAAGCTTTCTCTCACCAGTCGATACAATCTGATCCGATTGAATTGGTATATATACGTGTACCGATACATAAGTGGGCTACTTTGGCGGGTAACCGCTGTATACGGTTCTTGGCTTATGTGGAGTTCCAGGGTCTGGATTCCCATCATGTTACCGATGTATTTCTCAAGAGCATTCTTGGAATTTTTAATTTACAATATATATTTTTATGTTACAGAACAAAAGAAGCAGGAATTAGAGAAGTGGAAACGAAGAGCATCGTACGACCCGAGGAAGGCGGCGGCGCTCGGCAAGACTGGCAAAACCGCGCCAAAGACTGCCAGGTACGTGCCAGACGAGCCATAGACAATCGCACATACTGGTCTATGGTGGATGTGTGGCCTTCGACCTTTGCCTGTTCGTAGTGATAACATTTAAAAAAATCGATGTTACACTAATTTTCTATCATAAGAAAGTTACAGGACAAAATTAAAAAATGTAATAATTAAATGGTGGTATTAATTATGTAGTTAACTTTTAGTTGCAGTACGTTTTTGTTGTTATATACTTTTCAGTTGTATATATACGTATATGTTTTTAGTTTCTAATTAACATAAGTGAGAGCTTTTTGATGGAGGAAAAACCATGTGAAATTTTCTGTAAATTTTTATAGAGCGTGACAGATGTCAAAATGCATGCAATTCCGCGTAAAGTGACATGCGGGGCGCCATCTTGTGCTGTCAGGTTAGTCATGTGTCAGGTGTCAGAATGACGTCTGTCAGTGTTGCCACTGCAATTTCGACGGCACATAAGATCGATGTTGCCGCCAAAACTATCCGCTTGAATGCTTTAACACGCTATATAAATTATTATTTTGTATTATATTTGGAATTTATTTCTGTGTATTTTAAGGTTTATAAACGGTTTTCACTGTCAACTGATTAGTGGAGCGAAAGGTTCTTTTAGCAGTAGGTAGATTGTTTATAGAAAATAATATTATTTTGCTATACCATTTCTTAAAGTTTTTTGCATTTTTGATAAAAACATATTTTTTTACCGGAGTATATTTTTCGGCATTTTACCATTTTTTTTCATTAGGGCTTTTGTATTACTTATAGGTATTTTTATGACATTTGTGTGCTATTAATTTAAACCGTTTCCATCTGATTTATCTATCAATTGAATAGGTGTCTTATGACCACAAAATACCTTGAAATTGTCAATTTCTTTATTATTAGGCAAGTGTATGATTATTTAGCGAAGTGTATGATTAATGATTCGAGAATGGTCCGTTTTAAAAATATAAATAGTTAAGTTTTGTATTTTGAATTTTGATTAAAAAATATTTGAGCACGAGAGGCGTAGACTAATGTAGAAATTTTAGCATATAGCGTTAATAAAATTCAATGTAAGTGTATTATGTTTAAGGAACGTTCAGTTGACAGTCTTATTAAAAATGCTTATGACATGTTCATAAACAAAGTATTTTCTATACCAAACTTTGCTTATATCTTAGCTTTTGGGGTATTTTATTTAAATTATATAACCACGCTGTCCTATCGCTTTCTAATTAGGATAAACGGATAACTTATGCATATTAATTCGTGTACATAACGCAATGATGACCGACTAACACGAAATATGATGGTATTGTAAAAAATAGCATAGACTAACTGCCTTATCCATAGACACTTATAAAACATATTTTAGTTTTTAATGTTTTGTCTTCTTCGTTCAAACTGATTTCAAAAGTCGTTAGAAAGGGACAAACATTCGTTAACTATAATAGATTTTAAAACTGTCTATGAATAAGAAAATAGATAATTCAAGATATTTTTAGAGCTATGTAGATTGGGTAACCTATGTTAGCATATTTTATATTAAAAGTAGACTAAGTAATAAAATAAATAGAATTAGTAATTGTTCCAAAAAAAAAATTCACTTAGAAACGTTTTTCGTTTTTACAATGCCATCAGCTAACTAAACCCCGCTAACCGAATACTAAAATTAAACGACTTTTTTAATTTTTTAGTGAGTATTTCGATTTTAAATTATTTTTTTATGATAACACTCTATTTATGAAATGCTCTAAATGGTTTTATGGATGTAGTCAATGGTTTTAATGGCAGAACAAAATTTTAACGGTAAGGCGTAATTGTGTAACAGCAATGTTTTTTTGGGTAATAAAAGACGGGCTCGTTTCTCGCAATGAGACAATTTTGTGTTTGTTTAACCCAAAAATATGGTATCTGTATAGTTTCTGATACCCACAACACAAGACTAGCATCTCACTGAGGTATCGGGACTATATTTATATTACTGTGGGATTTTTTATTTATTTAATTTTCTGTCATTCTGCATCCATTGTCTACATCCTATTATCTAAATGTGCTAATTAAATCTTCTATTCCCAACAGTAGCGTGCTCCGATCGCAGTCGTTTCACGGTCCAGTGTTGGCGTCAACGAACCTTCGCTACCGACCCCCAGCAGACTCGTTCGTGACGGAGACCTACGATCCTTCCAGCGACAACGATTTCTAACGCGATATCGATCTCAATCGCTGGCACAATCGATCGATTATACCAACTATCGATTTAAACGGAGACTACATTTTTGTGATAAATTTGGATTTTTTTATAAATCAGTTTTCTTCAAAATTCCATGTAAATAATAATTTTCAATCATTAAAATTGTGACTCGATTGTTATTATAATCGATCGATTTAAACTAGTGATGTATCCAAATTATGTGTGTTTCAGTGGAGCTGTAAGCTATATCTTCCATTTGGAAAATTGTTACTCGAGTCGAATGCGATGGCAATATGTGATATTGTACGTGTGTGAGCAGGATAGAATGTGTTTGTATGCAGAGAAAGTCCTTCGAGGTTGGAGATTTTTTTAAGAATGTTAATTTTAAATAAGGTATTCATATAATGCATTGATCATTCATATCGGTGGTAAATATTGATTTTAATATTAGGTATTGTGACAGGAAAAAAAGTCAAATCAATTAGATTTATCAGTAATTTATGACGAAATTGGTGTAGTGATTCAACATGTAGTATTAAAAACAGAAATGTGTAGTATTTATGTTCTTCAATCGTGTTAAGTTATCCGCCTCGAAGGACCATAATAAGGATGGTTTATTCAAAAAACTTTTTACAAATAAATTATTGTAATGCTAAAATTCATATCGAATAGGGTATTTGACTCAATTTTTTTTATTGGATTAATCAAAAAGTATCCATATCCGAAATCTAGCAAACAAAGAATTTTCTAAATCCATTCAGAATTAAACAAGTTAGAAACTTTTTAAATCTAGTAGTGGGGGTAATAGAAAAGGGATGCAAAACAAAGTAAGTGACGTCACTGTGCATTATAGTGCATAATAGCGTGCGGGTGTGAAAGAGACGGTAAGATGTCCCCACTACGTCCTCACTCTCTCATTTAAAATACTAATATTTGCCTCATGTTACAAGCTACTTTATCACTGTTTTCACAAAACTGTTTTGTTTTAATGGCGCTTCTGTTTGTCTGCAAAATAATACAAAAATTCGATTATAGTCAAATACCCAATTGTGATGTATGTTATATATTAAGATACGTATTGTTGGACAATGTCGATAAACACCGAGTGTTGTGCAGACAATACTCGAGTAGTTAAAAGTATCGATGTTGTTTTAAACACTATCTTCAGTTTTGTTTTTCGGTATAATACATCAATCACAATAGTAAGGGAACTCAGGTTGAAAATTCTGAAACAAATAATTGATTTCCCTTCTTTCGGGAATCGACAATATTTTTTCGTTTTGAGATCTGTTTCCTTAATATTTATTATTATTAAAAAATGAGTTTACAATATAAGAACTAATTTATTAACGATACAAAACGATAGCAAATTAAAATTAAAAACGATAGCAAAATTTTGAATTTGATTATAAAACTATTTGCTATGAATTTTAGCGTTAAATCCCTATACATCTGAACTGAATGAAACTAGTCTGATGAACAAAATGATTTTCTTAATTTTGTTTTTTCATTTTATGATGTTTTGTGTTCGTCTTTTCTATGTGTTGTGTTGATAAGGCTTGCCATAGTTAGTTATCCGTGACTAAAATTATTTAAGCCTAAAATATTATTAAAGTTTACAGTACAATAAATTAGTAAACATATTGTGGTTTCTTAGATTTACGCGAATGTTACACATTGAAATAAAACTAATTTTTACGGATTTTATCGCGATTTGGTTTAATTTTTAGTTCAGTCCGCCCCGTGACCACGAAAGCTGTAAAGCAATCGAAACGTCGGGAAGTTAAAAAATGTAAAAATTAAATCAAATCGCGATAAAATCCGTAAAAATTAGTTTTATTTCAATACTATACATGTGTTAAACAAATTCGTGTTTATTTAAGTCGCAAATGTGGATCTTTTATATTTTTCGTTCGTTAAATTCCTAAAATATATGTATATAAATTTTTCTTTAATTTTGAACTTGGCAAGCCTGTATGAAATTGGTGTGAATAAATCGATCTCGGTAAAATGTCTAAGTGACAGTCGATACCAAGTGTTGCAAGATTTTTATATTTTGACGTTTTTATGTAATTCATTTTGTCGAATGGTAACATTATTTTTTTATTTTTACCGCACAAAGTACCAAGTTTAATCCACCAATGAGAGATTAATTAAGATGTCGTTATTGACAGCGGAATGCGAGTTGTCTGAAACAGTACATTTTTCTTGTAAATTAAAATATTTTTAAGGATGTAATGATAAGAGATTGTTACTAAATAATTATTAAATGTGATCTAAATAATAAAATCCGCGTAGTTTTTAGGTTTTCGTCATTTGATCGAGATTAGTACCTTATTTAGTTGTTATGAGTTGATGATTGTCAAGAATGGGTAAGTCCGACGAATATGTTATATCACAATGTAGAAATACTTAGTATGGTATTGTGTAAAGCTGAATATTATAGCCTTTCGCCTTCAAAGGACTTATTTATAATTGACCTTTGCCAAAATATCATTTTTTACAGTTGTCATGATGACAGCTGTCATTTGTATGAAAATGAACTCCGCTTTCTATTTAGTGATTTTTAAACGGATGCCCCTTTATAGCACATTATTATTGTTTATGGATTTATGGTAGTGGCAATCTAATGATTTGTCTTATTTTCTGTCGATCAAGAAGGTAATCACTGAGATTTTTAATATTTTTCTATCTATGAATTAACAGGACAGGTGTTTATAAGTTATACTTTTTTTACAATGAAACATGTTATTGCTCATTTCACACATACATCGATGTATTGTATTTATTTAATGTTAGATTATTTTTCGTTTAGTGCAATAAGAATCATCACAATGAAAACGTCGCTTTAAATATTGAACAAAAATCATTTGTTTAAATATTTTTGTATTCCGCAATCGAAATAATGCATCCCGCGTCTATAATAATGGGAAATATAGTAGAATTTTTGATTTTTTTCATGGCACAGAACTTAACATTTTATTTTAGTATTGCAAGTATACATATTTTATAATTTGAATATAATATTTTTACGCTTTAATTTTTGTACAATCCATGCTTTAACAATAGTTATTAATTAATTATTTTTTTATACATATTTCTTTTCCAATTCTGTATCATGAAATAAATCGTATGTATGTTTTCTTAATGCATATTTAGAGTTAAATGTAGTCAGCCAGGTTAACTAGCTTTAGTTTCTGAAATTGTCCAAAAACTTATTCAAAAAAAATTTGCTAAATGTTTTTAATCAAACCCAGTGCTACCGCATAAGTAAAGTTAATGTTTGTGTGGTGGTACTCCTGATATCTCAATTTTAATTAGTGTGTAGCGAGCCTGGCTTCGGTAAAAAAGCGATGTAATAAAACGCTCCGAGCGAACTCTTTGTAATACTATTGATGTTTAGCGTTTTGTAAAAAAATATATTATTTAATAGAAAAAATAAAATATCACCGATGAATTTACGACTTTCATTTATTATCCGATTTAGTAATTAAATAAAAGCAGGTATAAAAAAAGCAGAGAAAATCGAAACGAGAGAGCAGTGGTCTACTAATATATTCACAGATATTTTTACATGTTTGCAAAATATATATACATATGTTATAAACTGTAAATTGAGCCTAACTCTAATACTTGACAATTGTTGGCCTTTTAATAACCACGTAACAGACTTGTAATATTAATACACATTGCAAAACTTATCCAAATAAAACGACCAGTTACATTTATTATTAATGGTTTTATTTTTGAATATCAATTACACTTTTTGTTTTTATTGTTATTTTATAAATTTTACATACCGTTTCGTACTTTTAATCTCTAAATCTCATATAAACGTGCTTCATTATTTGCGCATATTCTAGTACTGCGGTTTGGGATAGGCATGGTAATCTGTACTAAAACATAAAATTCAATAATGCCTCTTTAATTTCGACTTCGTTGTTCGTGACCAGTATCCGATACATTCTAAAATTTTAAATAGGTATTTTTAAATGAAGAATAACATTTCAGAGTCACTTTCATTTTTTTTCGTCTTTTAAAAGGAACTTTATCGACTTCTCGTGTTCACACGTAGCTATACTTACGTCACAACCACATTTCGAATTTTTTAAACGATTTTCTTAAAAAAATAAATCTAATTAAAAAAAAAGTTTTTTCTAAATTGAGCAAAGTCTGAAGTGACAATAAAACGTTATTCGTCAAAGGCGTTTTAAAGTCGATTCCGTAACGACTGGATTGACGTATTCCGTGATATTTCTAACTCGCCTTTGGCACATAGAAACGAAATTACAAAGCATCTTCAAAAAGGGCGCTATTTTGAAAAATGTACGTATTTAAAAAATACTGAAAATGATTTTACAATATTTTATCATACTACCTTTTCGATTATGCATATTTTGTACAATAGTATTTATTTAGAAACTATACGAAATACATTTCTTTTGCCACCAAAATGGCGGCAAAATTGGCATAAATTAATCGTTTTGGTACTACTATGATTAAAACTTTTTGTTTTTACACGTAAAATAATAAATTCACATAGTTACATGGATATTCCGTCTATAAGCTTGATTTTAAAACAACGAATACCAAATCGTATTTGAAACAATTTATCCTACGTTTAATTTAACAATTTCTAAATAAACTTTTTTACAATTCTCAATCAACAATATATTTCTTTTAACAGAGAAAATAATACCATGATACCCTGTTACATGCCGATTCAAACAAACCAACATATTTAAATGCATTTAGGCGATGGAAGAACAAAAACTACTGTCAACAAAAAATCTTGTATTCCTTAAATTCTATTCTTAAAGTGTAATTAAAGCATCCACTTATGTGATAAACACACATTTTATATATATAATATATGATAACCTATTTTTTTCACTAGATAATCTTAGTTTGGCAATTGTCTAAGATGGCGGATGAATTCAAATAAAATTTTTCTAACGGTTCTATTTTACCGTTATATCAATGTGAATTTGTATTAAGAATTTTCATGTCTTGAGATATGGTCGGAAAGATTCACGGCAATTTTGTTACAATGTAATTTTTTTTTAAACTAATGAAAATATTACGTATCTCACCAAAGTCGTCAGCAAGGATATTTATTTCTCTTTAAGGTCTAGAATTATCAAGCAACATAGGTACTCTATTTTATTCCTTTAGTACCTATTCATGTACCAACTCGAATAAATATTTTGTTCAAAATTATGATTGTTTGCAAAATGATTCTTTTACTTTAATTTCGGATTAGTATATTTTTCCATGCCAAGGAATTGTTGTACGGAGTAAGATATTTTGCGATGGATACAAGATATTGGTACAATTCTTAATAGAAATTCACTGCTTAGTTTGTATGAGGTGAAATTTAGTTAACAGTGTTTGTCAGTGTAAATAATATCTCAATTTCAAATCAATATCAGTCGTTGATGGAGGAAAATTCGATAACAAATAACGCCATTTAGTTTTATATTGATACGCCATTTTTTGGTAAATTAATTATAATCTCTATACATTAAAATTTTGGGGGATATGTTGTGTTAAACTCCAAATAATATTTCATTTATTATTTTTATTAAAACATATAAATATTTTGCTAACAATGATATTAGAAAATATTACAGAAACTTATGTTTTTAGATCCTAATCTCACATAAATAATTTAATTAAAATACAACATTTTGAGACATGGGATTTGTAATAACACTGGTAACTAAAATTTCACCTCAAATTTTAATATAATAACCTAGTTGCGTTGCAAATTAATGGTCTGTTTTACGTCTATTTATAAAAGTAAAATGATTTTGTGTTTTGTGCATAAAATAGAAAATTTCACACATTACATTATTGACACTTAACAGCTAAAAGTATTGTTTTGTATTATTTGCCCTATTCATTGATCTGTTAAATAAAGACTATATTTTTCAAATCAAAACAAATTAAATTTTAGGGTGACAATTAAATGTAAAAAATATTTTTATTTTACATTTAAAAGTCACATTTTAAGAAATTAATAAAATGAATAGCATGGATTCAAGCAATAAGGGCAGAGCCCTTGACCCCCGTTGCGGAATCCATACTGGCGTGTCTAATTCGAACCTTACTTTTAACATGACCAGACCTATCTGTATATACCGGGTATATCAAGACTGCGACCGAAAACGGAGCCAGGTGGTAGTTATAGTGGTTACAAACACAATGCAACTAAAATTTTCTAAAAGCAGCGACAGATTTATTTTGCATTTTTTCAAAAATCATATTGTTTGGGTGCTAAGTACTTAGTTTTTGCGATAAAAGTAATTTAAACCCTTACGTATAATTCCATCTTTAAAAATAAAAGGCGTACATCATTATTTTAGGAAAACTATGTATTTATCACCCAAAAACGATGATAGGTAAAAAAATACATTTTTTTTAGTTGCGTTGTGTCTGAAGTCACTAATACTACCACCTGGCTTCGTTATCGGTCGCAGTCTGGGTATACGCTGTAATAAATAGGATTAATTCATAAATTATATTTCAATTATGCAACCTCATTTAAGGAAAAATCTTTTTTTTTTCTAGGGCAAATATTTTACATCACCCGTTTTGCGCGGGAACCCAGTGTTGCCAATTAAGAATTTCTACTAATTTAGAAGATTTGAACGATGAAATGAATCTATTTTAGGCACAAAACGCCGCGTTATACCTACACACACGTATCTATAATTTTGATTAGGGCGGAATTACACAAACAACTACGTTACCTTATATTTACATTACGAAGCATCACTACGGTCTGAGTTTGATCCAAGTCTACAAACGTTGTTATACCGAACATTGACGACCGTGGCGGGATCTTTCACTTTCGGCTTTTAATAATATAGAACATAAAGGTACTTTAAAAAATTAAAATCAATGTAACTGCTGATCTTTTTTGGGGGGTATAAAAAACATTTTTTGACTATATATTTTGTAACAATAAAAACTATTCACCTAGTAAATATTCACACGAATAAAGAAATTGGAAGGAACTACTAAAGGGTAACTAAACTTTAATTGTTTCATTTGTTTTGCGATTTCCGATAGCGATAAATAATTTTCACAAGTTAATATATTTTCGTTTAGGTGAGCACAAACCGTTTTATAATTTTTATACTTATACCAATAATAACTTATTTCAATAAATAATTTAGAAATCAGCAATCGTGAAAGATTCCACCACTAAATAAACTTTAAAAATCCCAAGTATAACTTCTTAATTCGTTTCCATTTTTTTTCATCTTAAATAGTACAAAACCATATATACTAAAAGAAATAATTTTGTCTGTGCGTTCGTTACGAGAATATGTTCATCTTGTGGGAATGGGATAGACGCGGGTGGTTACGTAGAAATCGCACATTTTAGGGGTTGTTTTAGAGCGAAAGGGTCGGATCCTCAGGATATCTTGGAAAACAATCTGGTTAAATTGCTGAACTAAAATATGCGCCATTGAAACTGCTGATTTAAAATTGTATTTATTTTTTGAAATGCATATGGACTATTTTTGGATCTGACCCTATAAAGTGTAAGAACTATCAATGGTTTGGAATAGCTTTAAAATCAAAACATTACTTGCTAACGTTTCTAATCAAATTACATTTAAAGAATATTTTTTTATATTATCTCGCAAAAGGTAAAATTTTAGACATATTTTGTCCTTTAAATTTTAGGTACTTGTTTTAAAAAAAAGTTATTTTTTGCATTGACCCAACCGATTTGAAAGAAGAATGAAATTGAAGAGAGAGTGTTGCCAACACAAAAATACCTGTATCTAGTATTAAATACTACATGTCACAGCCTTCGTGTAAAAAAATATTGGTTTTTAATTTGGCTTATTTCACTTAACAGGCGTCACGGTGGCTGTTGGGGTATCTTATTTTATATATTTTTGAAGAACGTACGGACGAGCGGATTTTTAGACGTTAATACAGACGTTATTACTATTTTTTATGTGTTTATTTTGTGAGCGTATTTGGGAATACGTTGTTTCTAAGGTTTTAAAATGGACAAAAGTGTTTTAACTGTGATAAAAAATTCTTCATCTTTGAATGTATTTCGGTTGTACCAATTTCGTTCTCTACTATTATTTGGCACGTTTAAACATAATTTTATAATATGTATTATCAATACATCTGTTTCCTAAACCAGGCTGGTAATTAGACTTTTTTTTCTGGCATGGCATAGTTACTGCATTGCACCTAGTGGTAAGTGCTAATACCGTCCAGAGAGTATCGAATGGATACTTTGATTTCAATAAACAAATCTTTCGTTAGTGTTCCTAGCTATCCCGTCAATTTCAGACGCTCGTCTGTACGTTTCTCTATGCGTCCAAACATTGGTATGTCCATTTTCTACCAAATAACCACTCGCAATGATTTCGCTTCATTATACGAAGATGATTATTTTAAAATTACACTACGCTTTCACGCGTATTCACTTAAAAACGACCAAACAATTTTATATATAAATAAAAAACGGCTATGAAGCGAGCTTAAAACAAATACAATATGTACATAATAAATATTTTGATAGAAAATAAAACTAATATATAAAAATTTCCCATCTATACTCAGTAATGAGCGGTTTGAGCAATAATAAACCAAACAGTCTCGATTTCCGAGACTGGGACTCTGTCGCGGTCTCGCACCGAGTACGCTGACTCGCAGTATCGAGTGTTGAGAAATTATACTCACAAAATTGAGAGAACAGATTCTCATTTCGACTAAACGTCGATTATTCCGAGTCATGTAACTTTAACTTCGAGTCACGTTAAATAATTCGAGTCTCAAAACGTCGAGTCACTCTTATGCAGTCTCGAGACCGCGACAAAGTAAAAATAACCTATTTCCAACTACAAGCGATTAGGAAGCCATTTTACTTGTAAAATTTGTATTATTTTCTCTAACATAAAAAACCACATCTGTACAACGTTCTGACAAAATACATATATATGAATATCACTTATTTATATATACAGGTGTTGATTATATAAGGTACGCTCATTTTCGATAATTTTTTTGGCACTGTTAAAGCCATTTTTGGCTTTTGTGTTTACTTTGGTCTCTCCAAGGACTTGTAATTCAGATTACAGTTCACAAAAATGTAGATATATCTTTTAAAACGTGGACATTTTTTTCTCGCGCATCTTTTTGATTAATTTTAAATAACAAAATATTTTGGTACCGCATATATAAAATAAAAACGAAACCAACCATTACCTGACAAAGTCTCACTACACAAAAATGTCTGAATCGCGATTTATTACAAAATTTCGATTCGCTTCGATAGATTTCGATTCGCCAGCTGCGTCAACTTCGAAAACTTCGAAAGCCATTTCACTTCACTAACCAACACCCAATATCCACTTAAATATATTTACAAAAGTCAACGGCGACACAGTGCGGGCTTAGCAACTTATTTCGGTCTCACCGTTCTTACTACCCTGTTTCAGCATTTTATTCCTATCTTCGTATTTTTTATTGTTGACCAGGTTTTGTGAGTTACTTGCTGATGATGATGATGTGTTGTCGCTATCTGCGTAGGGGACATCCGTCATCGGACCATTGAGCAAACTGCCTGCTGAATTCGACTGCCTGAGAACAGTCTTCTCTTCCTTCCGTTCTGGGTCTTTTAGATCATCAATCACTGCTTTCTTAGGGTCTATCTGAATCGTTTTAGACTCTGATAGCTTGTTTGGGGTCACAACGTTAATGTATGGGGGGACAATGTTCATTGTATTCAGATTAACCGACCCACTATTCTTTTTCAATGCGTTCAGATTTTGTTCTAGTTGTGCTGCGTCGAGGCATAGAGGTTTGGCCTTGGGGGTGTATTTGACCTGGTCTTTGGCCCAGGCGTTGACCCTTGGAGGATCTGGCGACGCTATGGGTGCAGTCTTTCGATCTATTGCAAGGGAATTCTTGTGGTTCGTTTTGTCTATGACGTTGATTTCGATGGCTTTTGTAAGTGCGTTTTCTGGAGGTTTTGGCGATGTGGGTGTTATGCTTATTAGTTTCTCAACCTGTGGACAAAATGTTAATTGGAAATTATTGCATTTAATTGTTGGGCACAGTTTACATTTTGCCGTTGTGTAAACAAAAATCATAAATTAAGATTAGTCTCCATACGGATACTCCCAGGAATTATCATCTACTATATTAACTTCAGGTGCTTCCACTTTCCACTTATAATCTACCATCTTAAGCATATTTACGGGTTAGAGACAAGTTACTGTTCATAAGATATTCGTCGTGCTTCAGTATTCAATGTTAATTATTTACTGTTGATCTTAACCTGTCAGGAGTTACAGCAGTATGTGGTGGAAGTTTGTACTTACAGCAGGTCCATTATCGACGGTCGGTTTGGGCGTGCCGGAGTCGGCTCGGAGGGCGGTGGCGGGGCGCTCGGGGTGCTCCGTGAAGGAGGTCTCCCACACCCCTCCCGCACCCCCCGTCCCCAGCTCATCCGCCTCCGAGCACGACTCCTCGTCCGCTGACGCGCCCTCTACTGAGCTTAGCAATCTGAGAAAAAGTTAGGTTAAGTTGGCTGTTCAGTTCATTATGGAGCTGAAATATTTTAAAAGCTGTGATCTCGTGATCTAAGCTCAATTAAAATATATTGCTTGGCGCCAGTTAACTCAAGAGAAACGAAACACTCATACAAGGGTTGACGAATTTGGGACTCGGACTTCTACTTCAATATGAAATTGTGTTGGAATTCTGGTTACAATCTTGCTATAGCTTCCATCGGGGCCGTTTTAGTAATTGTGTAACGCCTTCTTTTCCATGTTTTATTTGATCAGTGTAATGACGGTTACCAGGTTTAACGGAATTTTAGCGACCACTGAGGTGACTTGCTCATTTATCATCCTTAGTTAGATGTTAATGAGTCAGTTAGTTATTCATAACGTTACTTAGCCAGTGAGTTAGTGAGTTACCGACCTGTCTGTGGAGTTAGACGGCAGAAACTTTGTATTGTTCGCGTTCTCGACGACGGAAGTAGCGCAGGCGTCGAGCCTTGCGCCCGCCCCGCTCCTCAGTATTTGAATGTTGCCATATTCTTGTGATGCTACCATGCGCAAGATTAATGTTATAGGATTAGTATTATAAGTGTCTATAACAGCCTATGTATGTATAATTGTTGAGTATCACCTCTTTCCATATAAAAACATTGCATAGATGTTAGCAGTGACGATGCAAGATTTTTGTTATCGTAATGAATGAAGGTGCAGTAATCGAACTTGTGAATCCTTTTTGCGGCTTATTTTGCTCATTGTTACGTAGAAATTGTCAATGATGTCATATAGGTTTAATTAAAGTGTTCCCATAAATAGTGTTTTATTTCTGACTGTGCTTAGATCTTGCACAACAATAAAAAAGTAGAGTCTTACCTCTCAGAAGAGGTAGATATTGTAAATCCTCCGTTTCTTCTGGGTCCTGTGTCACCGTTGGCGTTATGCTATGAAGTACAAGCACACCCGTTGAGCTAAAACAATTCTCTCTATCAGCACGTATTGACAGTAAAGCGGGACAAAATAAATAAAACAAGCGTTTTTAATTTTATTTTTTAATGCATTAAGCTTTTAGCCTCCTTTGTCAGGCTGTAAGCCTTGTGCCTTAGCGTTTAGAGGCAAGATGGCCGAGCTAAGGCAAGCTAGTATTCTTGTAAAGTTTTTGAAATAAGCAACATGAAACTTAGTATTGAATGTAATGGATAATTTAAGTTAAACGAGTTTATTGTTTTTCCATGTAAAATGACAAGTAGTTACATCTGATGTACAATATTATTATTTATTTTGATGTTTATTACCGCTTGGTCTATTCAGCGGCTCTTTAAGCGTCATATCGACATATTCAGGGATAAATGGGGCATAACGGGTGATAACGTGCTACCTAGGTTTTCGGTTAACTTTAGGAAGTGCGAAATTAATAGATTAGACATTTTTTGGAGATCGGCAGTTAAGATGAAATTGTTAACAACTTAAGACGCTTTCAAGAGCTGGTTTTGTCTAGTTCAACAATTCTTTACGGTTAAAAGCTATACGTGACTTTCAATTTTTCTTTTTCCAAATTTCGTCGAATCTTTTTTTGCCTTTGTGGGGATTTTCTTTGCGTGTCGGGCGAATAACAAAAACTACGCAGCATTACGTCGCTTTAATTAAATTGCCTATCAGCAGTATTTCTATTCCTAACAAAGTGAGGTCTATTGTGATTTTCCCACTATGTTAGCAGTTCTTCCCTAAGACTTTTTAGCGAAACTTATTCCTTAACAGCCGATCTCCAAGGCGAGATGTGTTACCTAGATATGGTCTGCGCGTTGTCCTGCGGAGACATCGGCACGAGGTAGTCGCAGGCGGGCGCGCGCTGCCAACATGCCACGCTCAGTACACACGCGGGCACAGGAAGATCGCGAGTAAGGATTTATGACAGTTCCTTGGCCTTTTGGTGTTGTGAAGTTGTTTGGATTTACAGGGAATTTCCTTGATGTTTCGCTTTTTTTTAATTTTAGAACGGGTTATGTCAAATATTGGCGGGAATTGTATTATTCTTTCCTATCGTATTATTAATGTTAAATTATGTAGATAAACAATACTTAAGAATAGCCACTGAGAAATTTTAGTCGTGAACTCAATATATTTCCAAAATAACAGATCTCTGGATTGGATATATTGCACCTTTGCAATCAATCTACTTTTATTTCTTGGTAAGTAATTTAAATAAGTATTGTACTGAAATCCTTTCTGACATTGAATTTAATAGAATCATTATCATTGTGGGCAATACGATTCAAAGTTTATAACATTGCTTATAAAGCATCAAGCCATCCCTTATAAAGACCAAGGAACCATTTATAACCTCAAAAATTGAACTGTTTATTTATTTTGAAATTGATCTTCCTGTCTCTCATCCTCTTTAATTACTACTCGTGCACACACTAGGCTTTGTAAAACATGAATTCAGTCTTGAATTTTAAGAAAAGCTATATAATGTCAATAAAATAAGTTAATTTTTCGTCATTGTCTATTTCTGACGAAACTCTCAACGTGTAATAGTTGAACAAAACCCAGTGCGAAGGGGCAAAGGTAAAAATACAAGAAAATAGATAACAGGTTATAGATTCGCAATAGCTACTAGCAAGTAAACACTCAAATTTCCAAGTAAACTGTTAAAAATTAGAGATTCCTTGAAACGTCTGCGTAAGCATGAACGATTGAATGGTGTTAAGGCTGATGATAACATGCTCTGTCTCTTTGTCCACACGTCCCAATGAATCTCGTGAAAAAAACTACGGTGCATTGAGGTATAATTAGAGCAGATATCGCGAATTTTTGAGATCGATAATTCGTTCAGTCGGCCATGACAGTTTGACGGGAAAACACGTACGCAAAAAAATATTTTATGGTTAAAAAAATAGACTTAAATCAATTTAGGAGGGAAATAGATGATTTTTTTATTAATGTTGATAAAAAATGATGAAAAAATACAAAAGCATTTAAATCCGCCATTAAAAAATTCACGGCTGTCTAGATCCCTTCGCCTTCGCCTGTTTCCGCGGTGTCCACTCTACAATACTTCAATGCTACGGGGATCTAAATTACTACGCGAATCTCATTCAGGATTGTGGATAGTTAGAAAAAAACTCAGGTAATGTAACATGCGGCACTCGGCAAGCTTTCTCTTGTAACCACGCTCCTCTAACATCGATAGAAAAATTTAATTTTGTATAAAAAAAACCATATCCAGTTACTTGCTTCTAGTAGCCAGAGCGAATTTTGGGGGCAAGTAGAAAAAATACATCGTTTATTAGTATTTTAATTTTTTGTACAGTTTTTTTGCTTTATTTCTGTTGGGGCGGGGTGGTTATAACCTTTTTCTACATTAAAATAATTGAAAATACACATTGTTGGTATAACCACATCGCCCCGTGCTTGGAGGGATTGATAAGATCGGTCACACATTTCCCGGTGGACAAAACAATGCCGGCCCATTCGGTATTGAGTTTACACCGACTGAACCCGGAATGCTACATTTTCGTAGCATAATGTTGAGTTTTGTACCTTGTACAATGGTCACTATCCAGGCGGATATTAATTTTATGATTTCATTAAAATATTTTGCGTAAAATCGCTTAAACTGAAAAAGTAATAAATAATGTTTATCATAAAGAAATTAAATGTGACCGACCTTTAAGGGAGGTTTTATTTATCATACAATACTATAAAAATCTATGGAGACGTTATTTTAAATTATTTTAAAATATTTACTCGTTATACAAAGGTCTTTTTTAAAATTCTAGTACGACTCGTTAAGTTGTCAAGTATCGACAAAGCTAGCTTCCTTGAAACCTGATATACACACTAAACTCTAGCTTAGACGCCGCCTGTGAAACGAGAGGCCGCGGGTTCGATCCCCGCACCGAGACCAATGTTTGTGAAAACCACAAGTATTTGTTTCGGGTCTGGGTGTTTGTGAGACCGAAAAGTCTCTCGTAGTTCCTGATACCCACGACACAAGACTCGATCTTAGTGTGGGGTCAGGACTATGTATGTGACTGTTGGGTGTATTTATTTATTTATCTTACGAGGATCACTATACGGGGTTTTCACCATCGCATGGTGAACATTGGTAGCTATATGGTAGCAAAGGAGTAAACAGGTCACCTGATAAATTATCACTGCCGCCCATAAACATCCACAGTGGATCATAGATGCCCATCAAATCGGGAGGGGAGAGGGGAGGAAAAAGGATGTGAAGGGGAAAGGGGGCATGGCGTCGAGATTGAATCAAATGTAGAATATATTAGAAAACTAGACCTCGGCATAATGGTAATATTTTAAAATAAATAAAATAACGTCTCCATTCCTATAATAGTAGATAATATAAGGTTTGTACCTGCGGTCCGTCTAGTTCGTCGAGGGCGGTCGGCGGTAGCAGCGACCGTACCACCGGGAGAGAAGCCCCCACTATCGCAGGGTCCTTGGGGAATAAGGTAATATTATAAGCATTTATTCCTAGCCTACATTATATTTCGATTGGCTTTGGGAGTTATCAGCTTTAATGTGTCTGGCAAGTTGAAAGGACCATCAAAAGTGTCCTGATGCCAAGGAAACATCTTTTAACAGTTGCCTTAACAAGATATAAACAAAGATGACGAAAGTCTATTCACGGGATCTTGGTCCATTAATAATGCCTAAGTCATTGCAGTAGTCTAACAACTGGTTATATGAGTTCTCACCTGTATAAACCTTTGTAGTCGGTCGAAGATCTGCGCGAAGGAGGGTCGCTCCGTGGGCGCCGGGTTCCAACACTCGCACATCAAGCGATAGATCTCGTGTGGACAGCCTGGGAGGAATTGTCAGTTGTTATTGTTGTGATCACGATTAACAATATGGTAAGCAGGAGTCTTAGCATCTTCTTCAGATATAGGAAGTCCCCAAGATACTTAATGAACATTGTGTAGCTTGCATCCAGCGGTTTCTTGCGACCTTTATCAGGTTGTCTCTCCACCTTGTGATAGATCATATGTTTTATTTGCCTGTGCGTGGCTTCTACTTCAAGAACCTCTCTTTAGTAACTTATAGTTATAAATTTATTTGTGTTTACTTTTCAGTGTTAGCTTCTATCTCTTACACTTTAAACTGCCCTCTCTTAATCCTTTTCTAAAATCTTGGTTGTCTGTAAGACATTGCCTTTGAGCGATAAGACCGCCAATATTACTTTCTACGTATGTGATTTTCATTTTATTTGTATTTTTTTTGTGTGTGTGCAATAAAGTGTATATAAATAAGTAACTTTTCGACCTCATTAATTATCCAGATAATGTATGAAAAGAATGGGAATGATTAAAGATCGTGTGAGTCAGATAATGGTAATTGGTCACTGTTTTTTACACATATTACCGACCAAGAGTTTCCAAAATTAAAAAACCATTACAGATCTCGTTTTATTGCTTGAAGCAAGAATTTGAACGGCTGATAGAGGGTTTTGTTGCTATCACGCCCAAGACTTGAGTAATCCTAACAACACCAACGATATTAACAAGTATAATACTACTCTGCCTCGGTGGCGTTGTATTACGGTACGGTTACAAAGCAAAGGCAAGGTGATATTGGATTTTTCTATTCATTATCAGCCCGGAGTCAGGAATTTGTGCCCGATATGGCGATAGGCTCGCCCCCTATCACATCGTGGGACAGAACATACAAGGCGAAATGTGGGTGTCCTAGTGGCGCCTCTGCCTACCCCTTCGGGGATAAAGGCGTGAGTTTATGTATGTATGTAATACTATACCGTAAGGTTTCTCAAGTCTTCCTCCACCGGAGACCAGCTCCATGACTTCTCTGTTGGCGCAGCCCGTGTACGGCATCACGCCCAGCGAGAACACCTCCCACAGTAGCACCCCAAATGACCTGAACAAAGAGCTTGGGCATTAGAGAGTTATTTTGTAGGTTATGTTTCGAATGGTCTCAATCGTACTCTCGATTGTAGAGTCCCTTACTCTGCAGTGGGTCGTGTATGTGCTGATGCAGTACAGTTTTTGGATGACTTTATACTGTTAGAAGATACTAAATGAGTAAAAACTATACTCTCCGGTAAGCACGTATGGGTCGCTTTACTGGGTGATGACTCGGTCGTTACTACTGATTTACATAACTTCATAAACACATAACATTTTAGTTTAACATGACTGGTTCATTATTGAATAGTTTTCTGAATAATTAAAGCCAAATTAACAGCTTCTCATTACAGCATATTATCTAAATATTAATTTCTGTAAAAACCTCTTAAGCAAGCACATATTAGTGAAATTTAAAAGATAATACTTGATATAACTTACCAAACGTCAGTTTTAATAGTAAAAACACCGTCGATATAGGCCTCTGGCGGCATCCATTTGATAGGGAGCATGGCTTTACCCCCCTTCTTGTAGTAATCAGCTCTGTAAATATCGCGGGCCATACCGAAATCTGCGATCTTCACAACTCGTCCTGGACCTCGCGAGGTGAGCAGGCAGTTGCGGGCAGCTATATCTCTGTGGAAAAGGAACTGTATTTAGTTTCTGCTGCTGTTGGTCTATTCTTCACATTTAATGAATTATGGAGCAGGTCGCTCGTCTAATGATTAGTGTCACGCCTCCCTATAGATAGAAGTTTATTATTAATAAATAAATACACCCAACAGTCACATACATAGTCCTGACCCCACATTAAGATCAATTAAGTCTTGTGTCATGGGTATCAGAAGCTACGAGAGACTTTTCGGTCTCACAAACACCCAGATCCGAGACAAATACTTGTGGGCCTCACAAACATTTACACCAATGCATTTTATTCGTCACACAGAGATATTAGCTCGCCTTCAGCTATGAGTATTTTAGAAGAGTGATGACCTTATGTTCAAAAATAGGTGAAAAACTAAAGTAGACTGAATAATGAGAAAAAAGAATAACTGCAAATTGAAGTCAATAATTATTTACGGAATATAAATTTATTAGGAATTAATTTGAAAGATTCTTAAGACTATAAAACTGCTGTGTTTGAGTATTTTTTTGAATTAACCCTCACTTCTTTTGATGCTTGTTAATTCTGACCTTATCAGACCAAACCATCAAACTCTTTACCTATGTATAAAGCGCTTGCTCTCCAAATACCGACAGCCCTTGCTAACATCCAATGAGCACAGCAACAAGTCCTTCATGGTGAGCACGGACGCTCTTTCTGGCTTCGGCCGGTTCTCCCGGAGGAAGTTCTTCAAATCCCCACCAGCTAGCAGCTCCAGGACTATGAATCTGAGGGCATAATTGAGCTAGGTTTAGTAATTTGAAATAGATAAGAGTGGTGGACTATGGTTTAATTGTTAATTGAAATCTTGATTGTAGAGAATGACACGAAATTTATCGAAAAGGTTGTTGAGATTATTATTTTGTTTATTTTGGTCAGAAACAATATTTAAGCAAATCGAATCATAAATCAAGATACATTGTAATGATTTGTCACTAGTCCATAGTGTTTTATGGGCAACACATTTCATTGGACATTGTAATAGCTGCGGTTCCGCGTACGAACAGTAACAAAATGCCGCACCGAACCGCAAATTCTATTTATATCTCTGTCACCCCTACGTAGTCACACTATATTCCCTTTCATCCCAGTGACGGATTAAGCCAGCGCGGGGCCTGTAGCAAATTCTGTCAAGGGGCCCTTGGTTTGCTTTAGTTATCATGTTTAGGGTATTAAATAAAACAAAACTGTTACAAATAAACTTTTCTAGATTTAATATGGGCAAATTTAGAGAGAACACTTTCAATGTCCACTTCTTTAAGCAAATCATGCTCTATATTCAACAATGTCAGATGATTAAGACGTTCTTGGCCCATCGTGTTCCTTAATTCATTCTTTATACGTTTTAATGTTGAAAAAGAACGTTCGCCACTGCAGTTAGTGATCATAAGGGATAATTAAATGCGCAAGGCAATTTCCTAGTTTGGGAAACACGATTCTAAAGAATTATTTAATAAAAGTTTATAAAATTGCTGTTCCAGGGACTCCTGTTTCTTGCTGTCAATAACAGTAGCCACATCTGTTTTCTAACTGCAACTAACTGCACTAATTCGCCGCCTAGGCTGTTCTCCAAATCATCTTCGTAAGCACTGACCATACTTGAGGATTTTTCCAAAATCTCTTCTGTTGTAAGAGATTTTAGCTGTACAAATACTCCAAAAACACTGGTAATTTTATGATATGCTTTCATACGTTTAGTTAAAGCCGACAGTACGTTATCAATAATGACAATAAACACCTCAAATTCGAAACGTTGTCCAGGTGTTTGATTTTCAACAAAGTCGTCGAGTTTAGTAGAGCCGCTGAAATGGTCGTACTTTGTATTTCGCTTGATTCTTCTGGATGTCTGTTGCTAATATTTTTCACAGTTGGTCAGATCTTTAGATCGTGTCTCAATATCTGAAAATGTCGATCGCATTGCTTGGACGTAGCCATATAATGATTCATAAAGGGCGTAGCCCGTATTAAGGTCTTGATCAGACGACTGCAGCGAAGCACTAGTCGTTTGCAAGCGTTCTAGGATTCCATTCCACGTAATTGTCATTATTCCCGTTTCTAACTTATTCATTGTTGAAACTAGTCCGTAAGCTTTATTACGACATTCCGCTTTTTGATCTACGTTATTGGCAATATCTTCCAAAACTTGCTTAATAGTGATAAAACCACATAGAAGTGCCTTCGTAGCATCAGCTCGGGCTGACCACCTAGTGTCCGATAACCGTTTCAAAATTGGAATTTTTGTAGTAGAATCTTTAAGTGCTTTCGTAAGACGACCCCATCGAAAGGTAGAAGCGGAAATTCGTTTCAATTTGAAGAAGTGAAGTGAAGCACAGGCTAAGCGCTTTCGCGTTTAAGACATGCAAGATATTTTACGCTCCTAATTCCTGTCTAAATTGATATTTTTTTTAAAAACGGTCAGACAAGCGTTGTACCGCGGGGCCCCTAAATCCGCGGGGCCCGTAGCATTTGCTACTCTTGCTACGTGGCTAATCCGGCACTGTTTCATCCTACTGATTTTCTCCGTCCTTATAAAAAGAGCACAAATCCACTAGATGTCCGCCCAATATAACTTTAAACCTGCAATTCAAATCTTACCTAGGATGTCTATCAAAGCACACTCCAATCAGATGGACGATGTTAGCGTGGTTGAACTTTGCCATGATAGCCGCTTCCATGAGGAAGTCAGCTTCCGCCTGCCCGGTGGACAATTCCGGGAGGGTCTTCACGGCTACCGGCATTTCTGCAGCGTCAGCTGAACGATGGCGGTAGAGACCTTGGTAGACCTCACCGAAGGCTCCTTGACCTAAAGCCCTGAGGGGAAAATATATAAATAAATACAACAAACAGTCAAATATACTGAGTCCTGACCTCATACTAAGATTAAGTCTTGTGTCGTTTATCAGAAATTATGAGAAGCTTTTCCAAACCCAGACCACCCAAATCCGAAACAAATACTTGTGAATGAAGGGCATTGATGCAATTTTTAATACAAGTTCACGATTCTATCCTTGAGGGGTTAGGCAGAGATGTCACTAATGCTACACACAATTCGCGGAATTAATTCCCTTCCTAAAGTGTAATAGGGGGCGAGTACGTATAATTTATGAGAATTTTCATACGAAAAACTACCTCCATAAATATGCCTGTCATTAATAATGCTTGCACATTTGATTATTTACTAACGTGTGACGTCACAATACCGTACGACGCTATATTGTTTGAGACACTAGCAATTCTTCATCATCATCTAAAGTGACCATCCTCTTAGCAGTTATTAAATAGTCTACTACACAGCACGATAACCTGTTTAACTTACTTGACAAGCCTCAAACTCTCCCTGGACACTTGTGGTAGACCCCTCACATCAATGCCCTGGGGGAGGAAGCCTTCACTCCCGTAGTGAGGGTTGAAAGCCATGTTCAGAGCGTTGTCATTCCCTCCTGGTGCGTTGCGGAGCCGGTGCAGCTGCACTTCTTGCTCCATGATGCGTTTCTGACGTAGTTCTGCTTCTTTCTTGCGTTGGTAGGTATTGTCTGGGTTGAGAGGTTTGGAGTCAGTATGGTTTTTGAGTGGTTCTTGGTTGATTTAAGCTTTGAAGGGTTGGGGAGATTATTTCATAGTCATAGGATGAACTGAAGTGCTTTACGAAATATCCGCCATATTCCAAGTGATAACATTTGCATAAACATAAATTTGTTGAGTGTTTATATATAGAAATCAGTAAATGCCCCTAATAATAGTATATTCATTTTAAAGGGAGATTTTTATTTGGACCAACAAAACCTATGTCAGAAGATAATACTCCTGATCACATTCACTTTGGACCAGTAATAATGGTAGCTGATTATGACACAAAAGTTGGTCTTGATACGAGGATCTAACCGATAAACCCTTATTTCACGGTTGGCTTACGAATATTAGTTACGTAAAAAGCTGCTTAACGTCTTCACGTAAACGAGGGAGTAATAATTTGAGACCTTTTATAAAGTTATGAAGTAATACTTACAAAGGTACAGACAGACACACAACACGGCGAGCGCGCACACAAACACCACCACCGAAAGAATTATGATCACCACCCACGATATACGCGGCCACGAGTCTTCCACTGTGGACAATCACACCAAATTGTAGATACTAAGTATTTTCTTGTTAAAATGTATTTTTGTACCATCTTTCTACTGGAGAAACATTGTTCATATCATTATCTGAATTTAACTATTCATTATCATATTTCCCTTTGAAAAGGGCTTTATTCATATTTATTATTGGGCACTGTAGGAATCTCTAGGAACTCCATGTATTGATTTGCGTCTAAAAATTTTCTGCTGTCTCCTAATCGTCTCCATAATAATACTTTCTATCAATCTTGCACCTTTTTCTTATGTAGGCCTTTTTATCTCATTCGTGTAAGGTTAATTCCTACCATTGTTATTCTAATCTGTGGTCCTAGCACGAACGGCTATCGAAAAAGTATTCGTAATCGAGAAATTTTGTATGAAATTTCTTCAGCGCCTCTATCGTGCGTAAAAGGAACTAATTTTGCGAGCACGAATGATTTTAAATTACTTTCGTATCGTAATCGAGAAGTAACGTATTCAAAACTCGAATTATATAAACGACGGAATGTGATTCGTGCTACGGACTACCGTCGTACTCGTTATCGTATCGAGTCCTCGATACGTTTACGTTACGAATTCGATAGTTTTTCGTGCTAAGGCTACAGGTCGTCCTTTCTATGACTATAGAAATATCTTAAAGTTACTCACGTATACACTTAGTAGCGTCGTGTAGATCTGTACTCCAAGTAGCAGGGCAGTAACACTTCACATCACTTCTGTATTCGTTTAGAGCCACGCAGCGGTAGTCACAACCGCAGTCCTGCAGAAACATATTCATATATATAATATTCAAAATTCTCGTTAATGGACCCTTCATCATCATCATCATCAGCCCGTTGCAGTCCACTGCTGGAAATAGGCCTCTCCCAAGGTACGACACAGAGCCCTGAATAGACCTAATGGACCCTTGCAATCGACAAATAATGAATAATAAAAACTTCTATTTACAGTTAGAAGTTTTAAACCAAGAGAAGTTAGGTTTTGTCGTAGTCTAGACTAGAAGCGCATTTTGTCTTCATTTAATTTTGATGGTACAACCGTGGTTCGCAAATAACGTCCTAAATGAGGAAGAATAGGACGGCAGACCCTAAAAGCGACGCCAATCACTAGAAAGAAAGAATTTCTGACAGCCTCCGTGGCGCAGTTGGTCAGACGCCGCCTGTGAAACGAGAGGCCGCGGGTTCGATCCCCGCACCAAAACAAATATTTGTGTGATCCACAGGTATTTGTTTCGGGTCTGGGTGTTTGTGAGACCGAAAAGTCTCTCGTAGCTTCTGATACCCACGACACAAGACTCGATCTTAGTGTGGGGTCAGGACTATGTATGTGACTGTTGGGTGTATTTATTTATTATTATTTATTTATTTAAACGAAAGAAAAATAGGAAGAAATACTGAAGCCAGGCGCAATACTCACATGTATAGCAGGAATGATGAGCACCTCCCCTGGTCCGGTACGCAACGCCACAGAGACTTCGCTGTAGTCCCGGATCGCGCGGGTGCCTTCTATATACGACCAGCCACCACCGCCGTGCTCACCCTCGTTCGTGTTGCCTCCTGTGGGATGTAGAATAACATTATAATCTATTGTAATAAGCAGTGAACTGCAATATCCTCCTTCTTCTTTCGATTCAATGGCTCAAAATGACTAGATCGTTTTACAATTTCCCAGCCCAGTAGGTCGCTAGAGTTACGATAGCGTCAGTAGCCTCCATTATGTCTTAATATCTTCCAGCGGGACAAGACGTTAGTAATTATCCGCACACATAATCGTCTTCTATATCTTATAGGGGCAGGCAGTTATGCAGAGACCATGGATCGCAGCTTTGTTCGATCCTGTTCCTGACAACTACTTTAGCTTCATCCACTTTTATTAATCTTTTGATGCATTTTCGCCGGTTCAAGATAATTTGGTTTACATTAACAACGTTGGATTACGTAAACGAAAGGAAAGAAATGTTATGGACCAAAAAATTGTCAAGCAAGCAGTCGTACGTAAAGTTATCCGCCAAATAAAGAGACACTAAAGTAATGTTGCACAGACTACTAAGTATGTTTACCTACTCTAACATTAAGATGCACCAAATCGCCTTTATAAACGATCACAGAGATATGCAAGCTCAGGTTGACAAATGACACAAGGCTGGCCCTAAGATATCGTTTGCAAACAATCTACATCTCCAAAACTCACCCAACCAGCCCCCTCCCCCGCCGCCCCTCAAGCACCCACCGCCGCCTCCCCCGAACCCGCCATGCGCCTGGCCCACACACGCCTGCCCTCCAACACCGCCCTCCTTCACCGCAGCGCCTCGCACCAGCTCGAACCCAGGAGTACTGGGACCTGCGCGCGGCACCCAGCCTCCGCCGGCGCCTGGGTGTTGAGGATTAGAGAGGATAGCGCTTGTAAACCAGGTTCAGTGGTAATGACTTGTGAAGGCACTTTGTTTAAGACAGTGTGAAACAATAGGCCGCCTCTCAATGCCAGCATATGCAGCCCAAAAGACATGTTAGTTCTCGGTAATTATGAAACCGAAATGTCTTTTGCGGTTTCTGATATCTATTCACGATTTGCATTTTTATTAGTGTGGGTGTACCAATTATGAACTTGATATCTTTGTAACCCTGTTATCGTTATTTTCCGACTAAATTTTAGTTGTAAAAAAAAGTTGTTAAGTTCGTTGTAGAATGAAAATGCGAAATACAAAGTCTACGCATGACTTTTGTCTAATATTAAATTTCTTGTTAATACCTGGACCAAATCTGCCCATCTATGCAAATTATCAATTCAAAATAAATGAACGCAGGATACACTCACCAGAAGTCCTCCCCGGGTGTCCGTACATGTAGCCAGACTCGGGGGTAGCGTTAGTGTGAGGGCGGCCGTGCTGCGAGCCGTCGTCCTTGAACGCGCCCACGGACAGACCGCCCCCGCCCCCCGCCGCTACCAGGGGGTACGCCTCGCCTTCTTTATCCAGCTGGAAATACGAAAAATAATTAAATACTTGCACACTAAATCACATGGATAGTCCTGACCTCACACTAAGATACAATTATTGCATCCTGGGTATCAAAAACTTTTATCCATATAACTAGCTGAACGGCTCGGCTTTGCCCAGATACAATTTTTTTAACGGGGAAACCGTTTTTGCAACATTTTCCATGAATGCTCCGCTACTGTTGGTCATAGCGTGACGTTATATTATAGCCTATAGCCTTCTCCATAATTGGACTATCCAACACCAGAATATATTTTCAATTCAAACCAGGAGATCCTGATAACAGCCCGTTTAAACGAACTCTCCAGCTTTATATATTTAAGAACCCAAAAGTATATCTCACCAGAAACACATAGGTGGCGCCACCGCCGCCGCCGCCACCGTCGGTGACCTGTGTATTCCTAACTTCGTGTGTCTTGCTGGTGTACACGGCTGACGTCTCATTACTCTTGCGGGAACACATCTGACTCTCCTGTGCTGACAGGGTCTGTTGGGGGGAGAAATGTTAGAAATGTGAAGAGCTATGAACGATTTTTTCGATGATAGTTTATGAAATCGAAGGTAGGTAGGTACAGATAGAACATGCCGAAAAAGCAAGTTTTGTTCATTATCATGGTATATGTTACCGGAAATGTAAGGAAACGAGGATTAATATAGTTATAGACTAACACGAGTGCCTAAAAAAGGAGTGTAATGATTTTTAATGTTAATTTAGAGTTAAGACATGTTGGTATCATGATATGTAAAACACAATAAAACCCCATTCTTCTATGAAAGAAAGAGAGGGAGAGAAACAAGACGTACAAGAAAGAGAAATACACATAACCCTTACCTTTTTACAAGCATTAGTGCCTTGTTGTCCCACAAGCATGTAGATCTGTTCGCTGCGGTGTAGCTCGAATAGCGCTCGTGTTGTCGCTCCGTGGGATACCCCCGCCCAGGCCGACCCCATCCCACCGCTGGCGCCTGTCGCTATTATGCTGTGGGATTCGATAGTTATACTGATGATTTTATGACTTGAGGAGTTTATTTCGAGGGATTCAATAGTTATACTACGTTTGATAGTGAAGTTGATGAATTGAGAGTTCAGTTAAATTTGTATATAGCTGTAGAGTCTTCGGTGTAAAAAAAGACAATTACAATGTCGATGGGTTTTTCTGCGTGGCATTGCATTGCGAAAATTTTAGTTGCATTGTGTCTGTAACCACTAAAACTACCACCTGGCTTCGTTTTCGGTCGCAGTCTTGATATACCCGGTATAACTACATAAACGCATACATCTACCCATCCATTAGTCTTTACCTAATATTCACGATGACGACCTTATTTATTGAATTAAGTTTCTCCAATAGTAAACACATTATCACAATTAATACTATTATTTGCTCGTTACATTGAAATGAAATGAAAATAATTTATTGAATCCATTAAAATGTTCAACATTGTTTAGATGCAGTCATTTTTTGAACGACCACCCGGTTCGGAAAGCGGTTTTCACTAGAGAAGAACGGGCAAGAAACTCTAGTGTTGCTCTTTTCAAAACCAGTTTACAATTATTATTATTAAAAAAATTACAAGTTGGTTTGAATCAGAGCAGTTCATTAATAACTTGTTATAATTTGCAAGTAGTATTTTATATATATTGCATATACCACTTAAAGGACCAAAACACTTATAACCATCCTTAAAAAAGAATCCACATGAAGTACTCACGTGTACAGCCCTTCAGCGGGCACCTCCCACACCTGGATGCCCTGGTAGGGCGAGGTGTTGACCACGGAGACTGACACCGGGGTATTGTTGTACACCGAGTCGCACATCGTCTGGTTCGGACCGAAGCGCCCCGTCGCGCCGCACGTCGTGAACCGGTAGACTGAAGAATTATTGAGATTAGCCAGTTGGAACAGCTGGATAACTGATAAGTATATTGAAAAGATAGGCAAAAGTGTTCGCTAAACATAACCTGAGATGGGATGGATCAGTATCCATTGTTGCCCAGTTGCACAGTGGCAAGGCTATTGGCATGTTGGACGCTATTATTAGTTTCGGGTGACTCGTTTAGATAGGCATTAATTATAGGAGAATTTGGAAATAGTAGAGCCACTGCAATCACATTACAAATGAGCTGGATCGAAAAGGTTAACACAGTCTCACATAAAACCGACTTGAAGTAACACCTTTACGGTCGTATTTTCTTTGGAGAATGAGGTCTTTGACCCAAAACTCCTTTCTCGCGTCCTATATTTTCCCGTCACAGTCACCTCCCATTTTCAGAAGCAGTCAACTCACATAAGATCTAATTATTGTATATGTTCAAGCGTAGCGGTAAATACCATCGGATAAGCTGTTTCACTTATGCAATAGAAATAACCAAGGTGCTTCCTTGTTCATAAGATCTAGGGTAGAAAATATTAACTTACAAGGCTTATCAGCGAACGCATTATGCGGCGTAGTCTTCTCCTCGAAGATAGGATCGTAGTAGTTATAACTGCCCAGCTCTTCAGGGTCTATGTTCAGACCGAAACATTCCGGAGCCATTGAGAAATCGTCTATAGCCGAGTCTGAGTATATTCGCATACCCATCCTGGTCTTGAACTGTAGGTAATATCTAGGAACAAATTGAGATATTAATTCATTTCGATGTCTATTTCTCCCGCCAAATAGTAGTGTAAATGCGCTGTTGTGTTCCGGTTGGAAGGACATTGTAGCCAGAGTAACTACTGAATATAATGAGACTTAACATTTTATGTCTCAGGATGGCGAGCGCAGTGGAATGTCAAGCATTGCTTTGTAATTCATGGTGTTTTTTGGTTTTGCTACTTACATGAGCGGTCGTATCGCTTATCAGGCTAATGGCATGCTCGTCTTGCCATACATTGCAATAAAAAATGTATGTAAAACAATTCTTGTGTCTAACAGAAACTACATAATGCTTGTTAGTCTTATAAACATCCAGACCTCAAAGAAATACTTATAGATCACGCAGAAATTTCCCTTGTTGATTTCTTAACAATAATTCCACTAAATTTATCGACAGTGGTTCTTCTGATAAAGCAAAAACCAGAGATCCAACTAAAAATCTCTTCGAATTTGTTATGAAGTTCTCTGATATTTATGCTTTAAAACATAGTTTACATACCTCCTAGTGATGTTGGGCAGGAAGATGGTAGCGCGGTACCACTTCTCGCCCTTGTCTTTGGTGGAGAACCACAGCGAGGTGGTAATGTTGCCTCTAGAGGTGAGTTCCACCACGTCCACACTCAGAGAGCCGTAGTTCCTGCCGTTCTGCTGATAGTAGAATCTTATCTGTTAAAAAAGAACGAGACTTTTTAACTTACAAGGTAAGCTACATCTATTCGTACATATGGTCTGGAATTAGGGTGTACAGAATTATGCCCTGAGATTTTATTCCGGTGTTAAGGACAGTGCAAAAGTAAAAAAGTGTATTTTACTTTTTATGGAGCGAGAAATTTCAATAGCTAATTTAGTTGTTTTTGATTCTATATTTTAACTACATAGTTACATATGGGTCATACACAAACGCATGTTCAGAATGAATACTGTCGTTTTTTTGTCGAAATTTCTGGACGAATACTCTGACTAATGTTTTGGTATATGACTTATAAATATTACTTTAAACACAAATACCAATTAATGAATTATCTTCAGCGATCATTAATTTAAAAATAAAATTGTCTTCAAATGTCCCCTTCTGTGGACTGTTCGTAAACGCACTAGGCACATTTCGATTGATATTTCTCCTATTTAATATGCGTTATCTATATAAGTAATATTAATTATCCTTAGTAAATATACTAAATATTAAAATCTTACTCAGTAAATTAATATAAGGTTAAGTGACTCAACAAACATGTAAATAAACAGGTGGTTATACAGAACTGAGACTTTCCTGTGGACCTAAAAATCAACCAAATAAACTGGCCTGAATAAAATCCTATTTCCCAAAATATTTCTTGCACTGGCCACACCTCACGGTTAGGGTCTGCCATTTTGGATTCGATGACTGAGCGCACCATATATTGTTCTTAACGATATTTGTATTATTAAAAGAGTCATTGTCAAAGATCGGTGCTTCTTTTCTATTCCTGGTGTACTTCAATAAGTAATTATTAGTTTTATTAATTAACATGCGGCCAAAGTAGCTTAAAGGGAGTGGTTTTGTAACAAATTTACCTGACTTTCTAATCCCAAAACTAAACGAGCATTGCTAACTTTTTTATAGAAAGTCCTTTCTGTGGACATCTTTTCTGTGGACTTATAAGTCCACACGAAAGTTCCAGACACAACATTTCCAGTGTAAAGAGTATCATCTGGCATTTCTGTGAGGCGCAAAGATGCGCCTGACGGTGTAGGTGGATGTGTAAAACGGACATGACGTGATAAAACTCTCGAAAAAAAATTCATAGTTATTTTTTTTGCGTTATCGGAAAAACGATCTTGCTTTATGCTTTCATTCTAATGTTTTGATTATATAATATTAAATGAGACTGATTCTGTAAAAATACCGACCATGTTTTATTTATCAAATTTTTTGCCTCGTTTTGTGTATGACCCATATCTATAGTATACATTAGGTGACTTCTCATTCAATTTGTGTGAAAATATTGATTGTACGACGTAACAAGTCATTTTAATTTTATTGTTACATCAAATTTATCAGCTTTAAATGATTTCATTGACTAGCATATTACACTGACACCTCAAATTCCTTGTACAGAAGTAAAAACCACTCACCATACAACAATTGTAGTACTGTGATGTTAAATTCCCGTGCACTTTGGGGGGTGGGTTGAAAACCACAGTCCTCATAATCGCCGTTGAAGCGAAATCCGCTTTCTCCTTATTAGGCCCAGTCACATTCATGTTTACGAAGAAGTAGTAGCCCACACATTGGGCTAGCGTGTAGTTCATATGTGCTGGGAAGAGGGGGGGCATAATGACGGTCGGGTGGGGGACGGGGGGCCCGCACGTGTGGTCGTAGTTCGGCCCTGTCTTGTCTGTGGGTGTCGGCCCGCTGTGACGCGACCATTTTAGGATTGGCCTGTGGAAATAAGTTTTAGTTTTTATTTAATAATTGGGGTTTTTAATAGTTATTTGTGTATTCCACGCGTAGATGCGGTTCGTGTTACTTAAGTTTTATTAACACAAGGATTTTGTGCACTGTTTTACAGATTATTCTGCGATTTTAAAAAATACTATCCCTTTCAAATTGAAACTCGTACTTAATATAGATTTCTTATCCTGGGGATCGAATCTAAGGCTTCACATTTCACAGACCAAGCTAGTAAATAGATTAATGTGTCTGGTAGGTACTCTAGTTTAATTTATTTACTTCTAATATTTAACAGAAACCGATTTATGTAGTGTACTTACTGGGGAACATCCACGAAGCCACAGGCGTCATGTTCGAAGTTACAGTACGAACCGTAAGGCATTTTATCTGCAAATAAATAAATATATCTAACAGTCCTACACATAGTCCTGACCATCGATATCAATGTTACACTAGATAAGACATTCAGTACAAAAAATGTGTCCCACCTACTTGCGGTGCATGCACCACACATGAATCAGTTTGCTTCGTGACAGTGCAGTACGCCTTACCGCATACGTTTAAAAGTAATAAATGAATGTTTCGCGGTCAAACCGAAAACAAATCGTCTGAAGTTACAATATTTTAATAAAATACCAGGTAAGTGATGTAATATTGCAGTGTGCTTTTAAAATACGGGGGCACTTTATTTCTTTGACGTGTCTCGTCTATCGGTAGAATATAAGTCAATGGTCCTGACATATTAGTAATGTGCATACATATTTAAACTCATGCCTTTTTCCCAAAATGGGTAGGCAGAGGTGCTACCACGACACCCAAGTTGCGACTTTTGTGTCCCGTCCCATAATGTGATAGGGGGCGAGCCTACGGTACGATTTCAAAGCTAAGGTCTCGGGTTCGAATACCGGTTCGGGCAAATTGATATTGGATTTTTCTATTCATTATCAGACAGTATTTTGTGTCCGATATGGCGATAGGCTTGCCCTCTATCACATCGTGGAACGGAACAAACAAGCCGAAATGTGGGTGTCCTGGTGGCGCCTGTCTACCCTTTTTGGGATAAAGGCGTGGGTTTATGTAATAAAATCTATAGTAATAATATGATCCTCTCTACATATTTTATGATTTAACCTTCTTAAACATTGAGATGTCTTTCATTGACCAGTTCGTGGACAGTCACCCACCATGTCGACCACAACCTAGAATCCGATACATCGAACGTAGGCGGACGATTCCAATTAACAACTGACATCTCGACATCCAATCCTTTAGTACTAACGTTTGATCTAGTAAAGGTCATAGAATCTGAAACCTAGGGTTTCCTTTTATCGGTTTTTTGACTCATACAAAACGTTTGGGCATAGACTGATTAAACACTGAATTTAATCACATTGAATTACTCACTAAATTGTTTATTTGTTTACTTAAATATCAGATTTTTTTTTTTTTATTGCCGTATAGGCAGACGAGCTAGCGGCCCGCCTGATGGTAAGCGGCTACCGCTGCCCATAGACCTTCGCAATGCCAGGGGTCCAGCACAACAAAGTCGCTGCCTACCTTAAGGATAGTACTCTCTTTAAGCCTCGTTTGAAGAAGGACAGGTCATAGCGCTCAGGAAACACCGATGCAGGGAGTTCATTCCAGAGCTTGCACGTACGTGGTAAGAAAGAACGCTGGAAACGTACCGTTCGGGAGCGGTACGCTTCCAGGTGGTAGGAATGAACTCTGCTGCGGTGACGGGTGGTGTGATGGTAGAAGGGCGACGTTGGTACCATCTCAAACAATTCTTCGGAGCACTCCCCATGGAACAGACGATAGAACACACAGAGAGACCCGAAGTCTCTCCGCAGTCCTAACGGTTCCAATTTGTCCGTAAGATTGGGATCATCGACTATTCGACAAGCTCGTCGCTGTAAGGAGTCAAGTGGGTTGAGCTGGTATTTTGGGCACCTGCCCAGAGGTGAGAGCAGTACTCCACGTGGGGCCGGATTTGTGCTTTGTAAAGCGTCAATCTATGACCCGACGTGAAGTACCGCTTGGCTCTGTTCAGGATACCCAACTTTTTGCTCGCCAGTTTGGCTTTGTCCTCCAAATGACTCCTAAAGTCAACATTGCTCGATATTTCGACGCCGAGGATCCCAATACTTTCGGATCTTTGGAGAGTAACTCCTTGGAATTGCGGCGCCATGACAAAAGGGTCCTTCTTCGCAGTGAATGCGCAAACTTGTGTCTTCGAGGGGTTAAATTGAACTAAGTTCAATTCACCCCATTCGGAGACCCGCCCCAGAGATCTCTCGACTTCAGACACAAGTTGAGACCGTCTTTCCTCAATGGAACCTCGAGAGAGACTCTGATGGCCGATGTATCGCGCGTCACACGTACTATCATCCGCATAACAATGCATGCTGTCGTTAGACAACATGTCATTGATATGCAGGATGAAGAGTGTCGGCGATAGCACCGATCCTTGTGGAACGTACATACATACATAAACTCACGCCTTTATCCCCGAAGGGGTAGGCAGAGGCGCCACCAGGACACCCACATTTCGCCTTGCATGTTCCGTCCCACGATGTGATAGGGGGCGAGCCTATCGCCATATCGGGCACAAATTCCTGACTCCGGGCTGATAATGAATAGAAAAACCAATATCACTTTGCCCGACCCGGGATTCGAACCCGAGACCTCAGCTTTGTAACCGTACCGTAATACAACTACGCCACCGAGGCAGTCCAGGCAGGTTGTGGAACACCAGCGTTAATGGTCTTGGTCTCGGAGCAACAGCCGTCCACCACGACTTTTATGCTCCGACCATCCAAAAAACTGGCGATCCACTTGCAGAGTCCCTCAGGGATACCATACGCAGGTAGCTTCGCCAGAAGGGCGCCATGCCACACTCGATCGAACGCCTTCGCTATGTCAAGGCCGACCGCAATCGCCTCACCCCCACTCTCCAAAGCCTCCGCCCAACGGTGCGTGAGGTACACAAGAAGATCACCAGCTGAACGACCGTGACGGAAACCGTACTGGCGGTCACTAATCAGCTGGCGGTCCTCAAGATACCTCAGGAGCTGAGTGTTTATAACTCGCTCCAAGACCTTGGAGAGTAAGGATGTGACAGCAATCGGCCTGTAGCATAAAGGGTCCGATCTGTCACCCTTTTTGGGGACTGGGTGGACATGGTCGACCTTCCACGAAGCCGGAACCCGGTTGGTTTTGTAGGAAAGACGGTAAAGGCGCGTTAGCACGGGGGTCAACTCAGGGGCGCACGTCTTAAGAACCACTGCGGGGATACAGTCCGGCCCACTCGACTTATGGATGTCGAGAGCCATGAGCTCCCGTCTGACAGCACGCTGGGTGATTTTTATATCAGACAGGAGACTCTCACACCAGGGGATGTTCGGTGGTGTGGCTCCCCCGTCATCCAAAGTCGAGTTCGAGGCAAAGAATTGGGCCAAGAGATCGGCCTTCTCCTTTGCACTATGGGCCAAACTGTTATCGGGTTTACGCAGTGGTGGGAGACTGGATAGGCAGAAATTGCCCTCCACAGCCTTAGCGAGCGACCAAAAAGCACGGCTTCCAGAGGGATAGCTTTGGAGCCGCTCGCCAATTCTGCGGATGTGCTCCGCCTTGGCCCTAGCTAAGGCTCTTTTGTTGGATCTAGAGGCGGCATTAAACTTCCGTTTCTCCTCCTTCGAATTTGGATCCCGACGCCTCCTGGCGTCTTGCCACGCCGCGTATGCGGACTGCTTGAGGCGCGCAGCAACGGCGCAGGCACGATTGTACCACGGCCTGCTGCGACGCCCTGCGGGTATTTTTGAGCTGGGTATGAAGGTCTCCATACCCAAGCCAATTGTCTCCGCGACGCAGTCCGCACAGGCGTCAGGATCATCAGAGGAGAAGCAAAGCCGCCCCCATGGGTAGGACGCGAAGAATTCTCGGAGTCCGTCCCAATCTGCTGACATATACCGCCAAACCGTGCGAGTTCCAGTTGTAGAAGAACGACTGGAACCCGCTGCAGGGGCCCATGAACGGACCAGGCAGTGGTCAGACGATCCCAGTGGAGCATCAACCACTATCCTGTATCCGTTTGGGTGTGTCGTCAGCAGAAGATCCAACATAGAGGGCTCATGGCTCTCAACATCTGGAACACGGGTGGGCTGTGTTACCAGCTGCGAGAGACCATAAGCCAAGGCCATCTCGTAAACAGCCCGACTGGGGAGATCAGTGGTCCTGGATCCCAACCACTCTTTGTGATGAGCGTTGAAATCACCGAGGACCACCACCTCCGCGGAAGGGAACTGCTCGAGAATCCGGTCAGTCCCCACTTGGACGCTCTCAAATAATTGAGTAGATCCCGTGTCACTGCCGTGGGACCTGTACAGGCATGCGTTGACTCTGGTCTTACCCTTGAATTCTGCCCGCAGCCATAATAGGGACAGGTCCCGACGCTCGAGGCCCCGAAGGCGGTGACAACAGATATCACCCCTGACGAAGACGCACACCCCGGCTTTACGTAGGAATTGATGTTCCAATACGTAACCAGGGTAATTTAAGTACGATACATCGTCAGGGGCGGATATTTGCGTCTCCGTTAAAAAGAGCAGGGCAGGCCGCGCCGTCTCTAGATGGTGGTGGACGGCGTCGAGGTTGCTATGTAGACCCCTGACATTGCAGAAGTCCACAGAAAATGTGGATGCATTTCCCGCCGTGGAGAGCCTGCTTTTGTTTTTTTCTTCGGATTTTTTTATTTTAAAGAGAGTGGGATAGGGAAAGGAAAATGCGTGGTTGACCCAGGACGATACCCGAGAAAGGTATTACTCGTTCTATACGTAAAATTTGTAAGAAGTTTAATTATATTGTTCAGTTTTGATTGATTGTTAATTTCGTTATTTCGTCCTATTATGTATTAGTAGTCTTTGATTTGTGTTTTTTTATTCTAAGTATAATTTTTACCTTGTTTTTGTCTACATGTGTGTAAAAAATGTTGTGTACTCCTTTAAGTGGTATATGAATGTGAAAACTGCCTTCAGCACAAAAATTTTTGATCAAACGTATAACATTTTAAGGATTCAATAAACTATTATAATGTTAACTAGGTTGGTAGCTTGTAAACATAGACAATGAAAAGTCGTACGTTTATATTCGTCACTTGTTAAAGTCGCTGTATGCTTACAACGGGTCGATGTGGAGATTCTAGGGGACGCCTATATTCACTGAATAACACCAAATAATGATAGAATCTCACCGCAATTCTGCTGTTCGTCGCTGCCGTCGTCACAATCTTTGACCAGGTCGCAAACCTGGTGCAGTTTGATGCACGAGTCTCGCTGTTGGGAAATATTTCATATAAATTAAAGTTAAAAGAATATAAGAAATAAACAATTAGAAAATTCCATTGAATCCTGAACTGTAACGCAATTAAAATACAGAACGTTTTTTTTGTGTAAAATATTTTTGCGAAATATTGTATTAAGATTTGAATGAAGCGTATTAATTGCAAGTTAATTTTAGTTGAACTGCAGTGCTTAATATCAAAATCAATAGATTCGAAATAATAATACCGATGCTAAAAGATACAATATTTTTAATAACAAAATTGCAATAAACAAATTGTAAACATATGTAAATACCAAGCTAACTAGGTAATTAATTAATAATTAAAACAAAATAACGAAAATTTTATTCCGCCCATCTAACTTTTTGTGTAGACTCATTTTTGACACATTAAATTGATGGGTGTAAAAAAACTTAAAGCCATTTGTGGGTGGCTGTGGGCAGACACTATACAGAAAAGAGGTAAATGTCACACACCCACATAACTTAAGAATGGAATAACGTATTTATATCAGCCCTTATGCCTTTAATTGTTGGTCATTGATGACCAACCTCTCTATGAATGAGAGTTTAGGGGGCTTAAACCATAAAATGAAGGCGAGAGGTTAATGGGGTATTCTACCCATTTTCAAAAAGTCTTTTATGTTGTTCCTAACATTAAGACAAACTATTTAAAAAAATATCAAATTTTTATTCGCTCAGCAAGTCCAATAAAAATCCATTTAAAATTTAAATTATAAATTTTTGCGCGCAAATATGTGAAAACGCTAGGCGCCATGTTCCTTTAAAATTTTACGTCACTCAACCAGTAAACAAACTGTGATATTAAGAGCTCTTGGACACCGGAGGGGGTATTCTACTCGCGGAATGACGTAGAATCGTTATCCATCATGGCGGCAGCCGTTTCACATCTTTTTAGGACAGATAAAAAAATTTAAATGTTCAAAACGAATTATTAAATTTATTCCTTGGAAATATAAACTGAAATTAACATAATATACTTATTGCTTAATGCTCTACTATATACATTTATAGTTTTTAGATTTTTTCTTTCTTATAGTAAAATACCCCATTATGACATTTGGAACAGAAGGTAGCTCGCCAAATTGTGGATGCCATTAATTTCACCTCAGTCTTGCCTGTTGGAGATATTATTTATGCTTAAGCTTACGGATATGAATATTATTTATTAATATTTTAAAGGTTTGATAAATATGTACATAGGACTATATAGCCTTACCCCTCTCAATCGTACTCTTGATTATAGAGGAGGCCCGTGCCCTGCAGTGGGACGTTTTTGGGCTTATACAGATAAATACGTATCTGAGATATAGATTGTAATATATTTGACTACCTTATTAAAAATATATATGCTTATATCATGCTAATCTAATGTTTTTTTTTTTAATACCGAAAGGAGATCGGTCGATTTGGTCCAACCGTGGACAAGAAATTCATTATTACCAAAAAATTTGGCGTATTTTTTTAGATTTATTTCTCTATTTACTTTTATCCTACGCCATTGGAATTAGATTTACAAAAAAATGAGGATGTCATGAAATATTTCTACCATTTTTGTATTTGTCAGCAACATTCATAGAGTTGACATCTGTCACGAGACTATTATCTGTCAAATTGCATTGTTTATTTCGTCGTGTACTCATGTGTATTTAAAATTGAATTAATTTGAAAATCATATAATTTCGTTTTGTGGCTGGGTGTTGTGTTTATTCTCTACGGCGTCCCTTGCAGTCAATTGCTTACCTCGATCCAAAAATACTATAGCATATAAATAAGTTAAAATGTTTATAATCGTCATGTAAGCAAAAACTACGGGAAATCATTGATGCGCGCCTGAAGCCAACAACTACGAGACACCAATCGTAAAGGCGCAAAGGCTTACATGATCTGTAATGTCTGAGTGGATTCATCCTCAATCATTGTTTTATTTTTTCATTATTGTGTACGGTAGCTTCAGATATTTTTTAAACTAGCGCATGACAAAATGACTAACTACATACCATAAACCTGATATCAAAATAATATACTTTTAAATATTCAAATGTGTTTTTCTGTCTTCCTTGATAAGCTTACGTACTTTATAATAATGTATATTCATACTCATCCCAAACTTAAAATATAAGCCAACTATAATATAACGTATTCAGATAGCAGAAAATGGTAGATTTTGTAAAACTTTAAGAGGATAAATCTTAAAAACCCCGTATCCTAGCTCAAGAAGACTATGTTATATTTGAAGGATAAAAAATCCTTATTATTTAATTCTATGTCTCATTTGTCTCCCCCATGTTTCCACTACTAGGCCCAATATTCATAGGAAAATGACCGATCTCCTTTAATTTTAATTACTATTTTACTTTTTAATCCTCAAATAACATGTATTCATCAAATAAAATACTAGATGAGCAAAGTAAAAAGATAGTTGTATTAATAAAATTGACTAATTGAGTCGCCTTATATTCAGGCCCAATTGCATCAAATAGCTTTGACCATAACTACCATGTTAACGCCTAAGTTAACGCCATCAATTTTGTAATTTTTTAATCATTTAGTAAAGAAACGGGTTATGTCCAATTTAAAAGTTAATGTCAAATTATCGATTATTCAATTTAAAAGTTGATGTCAAATTATGTTAACGAAAAGTTAATGTCCAATTTAAAATCTGTCATAATTACAATGGAAAAATGAAAAGGTAACTTTAAACTTACGTTCATAATATTGCACTTCAACTGTCCAGGGACGCACTCGCCATTGTACACGGGGGGCTCCGGGACACACTCCACCATGCGGATGTTGTCTATGGCTATGTGTGGCAGAGTCTGCGCGAGGCTCACGTAGTTCGGCCGAGATATCTCGATTATAATGCGGACTTCTTGCTGCATTTTGCCGATCATGAACCTCATTGGGTGCCACCTGTTAGATAAATATGACGTCATAAATAGGAAATCACCGTGATAATATCATTTTTATAACATTTATAAGTGTGATGTTTTGCTTTTGCTAGACTATACAGATGATCAATTAGTCTTTGGCGATTTTGGTACAATTGACAGAAGATACTAATAATAGTACAACTAAATAAGAGATGGATTTATAATTAGATGGAATTTAGTATTAATATGACTTGGTTTATTTTATATTACAAAACAAACGTTATTCTTTTCTAATATTTTGAATGTTATAAAAAACTATTATAGCACGCTCAAAGGTAATGGACAAACGTAATGCAACTTATCTTGTTATGTATTGAGTATTTGTTTCAAATAGTCAATTAAACTGCGAAATAAATGCAGTAGCATTGAATTAATTGTAATTATATTAAAAAGGGAGTTACATTTCAAAATTGTTTCCCGCCACTTCCTGCAAGATCCACTGTACTTCCGACGTGGTCGCCTCAGAGATTAGCCGGATGCTCGCATTCTGCATCTTGCTCTGGTGCAGCTTAGCTTCGAACTGTGTGAGAGAGAGGGTTATAGTCAGACAATTTTATGCACACTAAGCCTGTCAACACAGCAACCACAATAGTGTATTTTTTTCTTTTACAAAGAAAGAGCTCGCTTTACAGTGGGTTATGGGCGCTGGCGTATCTTAATCCGGCGCTTTATGACACGTCTGCAAATATGTAATATTTTTGCGATAAATTACTTTAATTTTAGAAGCCGGATGCCTTTTATACCCCTTTCCTCTTCTCATCCTTTTCCTTCCCGCTCCCTTCGTGATATGATGGGCTGACAACACATCCATGATCCCGGCGTTATGGATGTTCATGGGCGGGAATGATTATTTACCATCAGGTGACTTATTTGCTCATTTGCTGGTGCTATTTAACAAAAACAAAACTAAATAGGTACCTAATGTAAATTAAAGTATTGTTTACAATCAGACATACCTTACAAAACTCGAACAGTCCTCGAAAAGGTGGTGATTTGATAGCCATATTCTCCATAGTAGGGTCAACTGGTAAGTATAGGAAGCGACCTGAAAGAAATTATTATTTATTTATTATATTTGGAATACAAACAGGACAGTATATATATATATATATATATATATATATATATATATATACATTATTATAAGAGAAATTTAGACTTGAACCCACGAGCTCTAACTTGGCAGTTTAGCCCTCACCCAACTAACCTATTACTGATTTAGGAAATTTATGAAATAATTTAAGAACGTATACGCATTCTGTGAGCAATTTGGCTCCAAAACATTACTTTTCAAAACAATTTTTATCCATCAATTCATTACTAAGAAGAAGAATTAATTAGTAATAATTCGATTTAATGTTGTCATCTAAAAATGTAGGTGGAGAACATTTTAGATTAATAGATAATTTGTGAATAGGTACTATAAGGTTTACTGAACAGAGGTTTCTCATATTTTGGCTTCGAACGGTAATTTACAAGCTCGACGTATCTTAAATCTTAAAAAGACCATTACGAAAAAAGAATATTTTAGAAGTTTTAAAATATTTATAAAAAATTAATAGAACGAATTTCGTTGAAATAAAAAATTGACAGTTTTTAAGAAGATGTTCTTCTATTATGACTATAGTAAGCCACTACTATATTACATTATGTTGGATAAGCAGGTAAAATAGTGTGTCTATCTTTAGTTTTATTTTAGATGTGTTTATTTTGTTTACCTTTAGTTGTGATAGTTTAGTAATTTCATTTAGTTTTATAGATTTTGTGTTATATACATACATAAACTCACGCCTTTATCCCAGAAGGGTTAGGCAGAGGCGCCACCAGGACACCCACATTTCGCCTTGTATGTTCCGTCCCTTGATGTGACAGGGGGCGAGCCTATCGCCATATCGGGCACAAATTCCTGACTCCAGGCTGATAATGAATAGAAAAACCCAATATCACTTTGCCCGACCCGGGATTCGAATCCGAGATCTCAGCTTTGTAGTCGTACCGTAATACAACTACGCCACCGAGGCAGTCTTTTGTGTTTATTTATGGTGTTTATTTCTTAAAAGGGTAAGATGTTATGCATCATACTCAACTACTGTGGATTACTGTGTAATGTAAAAATAAATTAGCGCGTGTCATCTTTGATTTACGACAGTACTTACATTTTGATTTGTGTTAAATATTTATTTCCACTGCTCTATTAAATTTTAAAACGACATTAACATAGATTTATCGCTATTCCCGTAAGTTTTCCAAGTAAGCGAGTGCAACATTAAGTGCAACATAAAGTTGAAGCACATTAGGGCGTGCATCTGGTCTATTTCTGAACGCGTCGCGACGATCACAAATAATTGCTTAGAAAATGCTGGCCTGAATGGCTGTGCGGACATATTTAGCTTTTGTAACGTTCAATGGTTACTGAAAGAAGAATTCGCTACTATAATATAGTAGCAAGACTAAAATAAAATGCCAATAAAAACCAATTAGACAAATCAGTGTTCCAAGATGGTAGTATACCGAATGGACAATCCTTTTTCTTACTAATTTTTTAATTGCGATGAATGACGAAACGAGCATGCCATTCGCCTGATGGGATGCGATACGAACGCTCATGGACAGTAGCAAAACCAAACAACACCATGAATTAGAAGCAATGCTAGGCATTACACTGCGCTCGCCATCCTGACACATAACATGTTAAGTCTCATTATGTCCAGGAGTTGCAATGGTCGTACAATGCTATATAGTGTATTATCTATGGTACAATGTCTAAAAGACCCGAGCCTAAAAACCCACAAAAATACATACATAAACTTCACGCCTTTATTCCAGAAGGGGTAAGCAGAGGTGCTACCAGGACACCCACATTTCGACTTGAATGTTTCGTCGCACGATTTGATATCGGCGAGCCTATCGCCATATCGGGCACAAATGCCTGACTCCGGGCTTATAATGAATAGAAAAATCCAATATCATCGCCCGACCCGGGATTCGAACCCGAGACCTCAGCTTTGTAATCGTACCGTAGTACAACTACGACACCGAGGCGGTCTAAAAATATAAGAATAATAACCTCGTTATAAAAGAATTAAATACCTTTACATGTAAAAAATCAACGTTTTTAATGAGAAACGTCCAATTACGGAGTTTATCGCTAACAAGCAGGATACAATGCGACTTATCTTCCCACATAATATATCTTTGAATAGCTATCTAGGGGTAAACATTGAAGACACAATATGGTAAAGAATCATCTTTGTTATATTTTGCAGGACTTTCTTTTTAAATATAACTTATGAGATTGTCCGTTATGTAAAAAGTCATCTGTGCAGATGTAACTAAGTAGATACACACTGTCAAATACAAAGTCCTGACCCCACACTTAGATCGAGTCTTGTCGTGGGTATCAGGAACCACGAGAGACTTTTCGTGCTCTCAACATCTAGACCCGAAACAAATACCTGTGGATCACACAAATATTTGTCTTGGTGCGATCGAACCCGCGGCCTCTCGTTTCACAGCCTACGTCTAACCAACTGCGCCATTGAGGCTGCCATGTTATAGAATCACTTTGTCTTTTTGCCACCAGTGTTTAAGCATTGTTGTCTTTTTGCCATCAGTGATTGCAAATCACTAAGAAGCAGTACCTAATGTTTCGACGTGATGACTCTTGAGCAGTGTCATATGCTTAGTTTTAATAAATTCTGAGTAGTTTTTTCTCCTGTTTATGGGCAGGCGTGTCCTGCTCGTCACGTCATTCTTAATCAATAGAAGATACTTGTAAAAACAATAGGAGACTGTCCCGCCCTCACACCCGCCACTGCAACTCCTGTAAGCCACGATCAACAGTGGCACGCATTTTAATGATACTGAGCATTGAAGCTCAGCGAGTCTCCGGGAATATCTAACTTGTCTTTAACCCGCAACGAAATCAATCAAAAAGGTAAAATTAATAGGAGGAATTGGAAATAAATAATTGTAAAAACAATAATTAAAAAAATAAAATTACTTCAAAACTGTAATTAAAAAGAGAGACATAAAAATAATCTTTTAAAATTCTTTTATATCTAAATCTGCCAACTATTTTGTGAGCTCTTCCAAAAATTGTGTAATTCTGACAAAATTAAATAATTATGGATACAAGTCGAATTTATAATCTCTTTATTTTGAAGTCGATTAAAAATGATGGAAGGATTAGAAAGAGGTTAGAAAGAGACAGAGCCGCTTTATCTCTATTTCAGTCACCAATCGTCTGGATAAAACGCGTCAATAATTAGCGTGAATCTAAAACTCGTTTATTTTTGTATGACCTTACCTGGAGTAGGTTATTGTTATAGCATTCGAACAGCTTTAACGATGAAAGAAAACATCGTTTCGATTAGGTCTCGATGGCATAATTTCATTTGATTAAAGTTGAGGTTATCGTAATATATAATTTTGCCACCTTTATAGTATAAAAAAGTTGAATTTTATATATGTTGTTAAAGCAACTATAAAAGGTGTTTCCTTGGTAGTCAGACACTTGATGGATCTTTCATCTTGCTAGACACATTGAAGCTGATAACTTCTAAAGCCACCACGATTGGAACTTCATAATAGCTGATCGTATGATGCCTGTACTAGAGGCATGCGCAGACATATTGTCAGCTTTTATAAAGTGACGAAAGTCGGGCGGTCACGGGCTCTTGGTCTAGACTCCAGAGCACTAGTTCTCAATTTAAGCCGTTTTAGTAAATCTCTGGTTTGGCATTGACATTGAGAGAATGTGGGCTGGTACGCTACAGTAGGCAAATTCGATTAATGAATCAATAAATAATGTTCGTATTCTCGGTTGCACTGAGTATATTCGGCGACACGTTACGAAGCCAGCGATTATGTTGTTAGCTCCCGACGTGTTTTATTGCCGACATCCGTTCACACTTGCCGAGTCTCGGACCCCAATGAAATAACCTCAGATTTGGACCTCTATATGTTTGTTTAGACTTTAGAGTATACATTGAAACAGAGGTCACGTAATTTGGACTAATATTAAGTACCTAATATTAAATACACCAGACAGTCAGGCAGACTAACTTCACACCAAGATTCAAGTGTTAATTGGGTATTAGAAAATACGAGAAACTTTTCAGTCTCACAAATAATTCTACGAAACAAATACTTGTTTATACTAAGATTTGTGTCGGAGTGGGGGTCGAACCCGTGGCCATCCGTTTCAAAACCGTCGTCTAACCAACAGCGCCACGGAGGATGTCGAATATTTCTCTAATTTCACATGCAGGAGAATTTTGTAAGGAAACTTACGAACCGTAGATTTTTTAAATATATTTTATGTTGTGTGGCCTGACAATAGGCCAGCGGGACATTTTTTAAGATCTTTCAATGGATCTTTCGATTGTAGATGAGTTCCGTGATCAGCAGTCAGCGAACATCTGTTGCTTTTTTAAATTGTGACTGAAAACATTGCGATTTCGAGCCTTTTATCTCCAAAATTATATCAACTAAGCTTAATGAAGCGGTAGCAGTAATATCAGTAACGTCTTGTCATAATTAGTTTCTTTGATCTAATATAATCATTTTTATTTTTAGTCATTTCAGCTGATTGTCATTTAAGATATAAGGACTATTAGCCGCATTGTAATTTTGATTGTCACGCATGAAGATATACTTTAGTTCCAAACTACATTAGTAGGCTGCAAACTTAAAGACTTCTTAAACATTTTAGAGACAAATATTTTAATTAAAGTTCCACATATCATCAATTCAATAACACACCTAGAAAAATGACTCAACAAGTCATAAACCTATTTCAACATGCGAAACCAATGTCATAAAAGTTACGAAACAAATTGCTAGAAATCTAATAAAGTGTGACATCTCGCCAGTCGGCATTAAAATGCCGGCCTGCATAATTGCGTCTTAACTCAACAATTAAACGCACCAATGGCGTCCCCGTTATGACAATTAAGTGCAACAAGGGAAACTAAAAATAGAAATGCCAAGAATTCCACCGTTGTTCAGACAACGAGAAATTAAAGGAGAATTGTTTCATTCCTTGTGGGTGGTATAATTATATTCTCTCTCTATCACACACACATTCTCTCTCTATTCCTCTCTTTAGGACAGGAAGTCCACTGCTAATCATAGGTCTTATCCTAGGATTACCATAGAGATATAGGATTACCATACCATTTATCCAAAAATTGTGAGTGTTAGATTTATTTATTTAATCCTTTTTTGCACTGTACAGAAATATGAATTAGTCATTACACAATAAAAATATTTATTTATTTATAAAAAATAAAAATAATAGTAAAAGTGGTGGCCTTATCACACTAGGTAATTTCTTACAGGCAACCATGGGATGGATATACCGAATATATCAAGACTACGACCGAAAACGAAGCCAGGTGGTAGTATTGCCTCACAAACATTCATCTCGTTACGGGGATCGAACCCGCGGCCTCTCTTTCGCAGCCGGCGTCTAACCAACTGCGCCACGGAGGCTGTGAAATTATCTATTAACAACAGGAAATCCATTTCTGAATGTAAGCTTTTCCAAAAAAACATCAGAGCGACCTGTTGCGGCCTGCATCCATCGACTTTCTTTAACCTTCACTAGATTTTCCGTCTCGTTCGTGGATGCTAGTTTCGTAGTATCGTAAGTTAACCCCGATAAATAAAGGTTAAGTACCAAGGTGTTGGTGCTTTGGTGTAAACAAAAGCTGCAGTACGAATAAGTTGGGTTGAACTGAGTGGTTCATTTACATTTCCTTAATTGAGCCAGATTATCCGGGACCGAAATCTGGTAGGAAATGTTTGCTTATATCTTATTGACTGATTACCAATGATAATGTTATTGTTATCCTCACCAATAGGTCCCTTGAATATGGCATAAAATATGATAGTGATCCATGTAAGTGTCTCGATCTTCGGGTTCTTACAGACTTTTCAGATGCATTGTAATTTGCCACATTTCGTGCCAGTGTAAACCCTATTGAATATTCCGTGACACTGTCACAAGCAACAAGGTCTTGCAATTTGATCGATTCCTCACTTCCAAGAATAGAATATGTCGTAATTAATTGAACGGTAGTATCTTTGATTTATCGCGAGCGTATCTATTCTGTATCAATATATATTTAATAATAATATAATACACTCAACTGCCACATACATAGGTCTGACCCTAAACTAAGATCGAGTCTTGTGTCGTGAGTATCAGAAACTACGAGACTTCGAATTTGATTGAAGGTATCGTTCATAATCGCCTTTTGCTAAACACTGACTCCTATACAATCTAGAGTTTTATCTATACTTAGACCATAGACCAAACGCTGGTCTATTGCGCGCTGGCTGACTATACATGCCATAGAAATTCATGTAAACCCCTCTATGGTATGGTCTTCTGTCTTCATACGGGTTTGACACCGCCGAGAAAAATGTTTGTACTTTGTGTGATCCACAGGTATTTGTTTCGGGCGTGGGTGTTGTGAGACCTAAACGTCTCTTGTATTTGTTCCCCATACTGTATTTATTTATTGATCCTGTTCAAGATTAAAAAAATAGAAAATAGTAACCTTTAGAACCTTTAGAAAGGTCTGTGACTGTCTTTTGTTTATTCATTTAAATTAACATGCAAACAAACATACTAGTAGCAAATATTCGTGGCTATGTTTCCTGTGGCTGAAGAAAATGATGAACGATAACGTAAATATAAAAATCTCGAACCTTGTTTTATTTACCCAGATGTATAGGGACAAGTAAGTATTTAGTAAACAAATAAAACAGTTCAGAGTAAGTTTGACAAAAATCCTTCTTAATCTTCTGGGATATGACGTACCTATGAGGGTTATTTTAATCACTTAGAAATCAGTTTTTAGGAATGAATGAATAACTATGTCAGGCTCAAAATAGAAATTTAGTCTCTGTATGGAATACAATCTTTGATATTGTATTTAAGATTATAACTAATATGAATTCTACAAAAAATATTTCTTTCAGTTTACCTGAACATCTCCTATAAGTAATAATATATTAACATTCTAAAGCCAACATTTTAGGTAAAGAGCTGTCTGACTTCCAGTAGTTAGATATTATGAAGTAGTAACTAATCTGTTATTACAATTTACACTATACATACACAAGTTTTTAAGATTAAGGTTGTAAATGCTTGAAAAATAAACAAAGATGAAAACGAAGAATGCATGCATAAGAATCTAGGGATTTTAGGGAAACTCTCATCAAAAGATATTGAAAAATAACTAATTAATAAGTAAATTGGTCAATGCTTAGTTTAGCTATGTGTAGGGTGAAGGCATTTTGAATATTTAAATACGAAATTTTCAATATTATTCAATAGAATTGATATTTATCAATTAAGAATTGCCAATACAATTATTTAGGTTATAAACTGTAGTCAAAACTCCATGTCGATCGTTTATATTCCATTGCTTCTTGAAAGAAACACCAACCAACACTTTTGCATTTACAATATGATTATAATCTTGATACCGAAGATTCTAATTTATGCCGCATGACCTTTATTTAAGAATAGATAACCCCAAACGAGAACTAACGACGGTGACAACTGTTAACATCAAAATACACGCCAAAGTAATATAAACAAAACTCTCAGGAAATATTACAATTTGTTTTAAACATATATGATAAAACAACTCAAAATTCTGTCAAAAATGAAGAAAAAGAAACAAAAAAGCCATTCCAATACAAAAATATATTCAAGCCTTCTTTCATGCGCGTCTCACCTCCAACGTTTCCATCGGCATCCACACTAGGTCCTGAGAACTTCAGTCCCCTCGTTGTAGAGTTAAGGGCCACCACATCCGCGGCACTCATGATCCTGAACCCCAAACCATGGCTCGACACAGTACTGTTCCATTGCCACATGCATAGGTTAATTTGGGAGCCATTCCCCGTCTCGAAATTGCAGAAAACCCCAGCAGCTTGAGAAATGAGGTTGTTATTACTCTCAGCTTCGTACATAGGTCCGTTGGGGCGCAGTATCTTGATTTTATCCGTCAGTGTGTAGGAGTCGTTGTCTGGTTGCTTCTGGCTGACTTGGATCCCTTCGTTGTCGTTCATCATGCCATCCTGCTGCTTCAGGCGACGCCTGTTCTTCCGTTCCTCCGTCCTGTTCATCAACGCAGTCAGTTTATCCCAAGGCCCGTAAGACTTCCCAGGATTCGCCGATCGGAGATTCTGTTCTTTTTCCGCCGCCATGGCTTTCTTCGTTTTATCTTCTGCTTTGATTTCATGTCGGTTGTCGCCGGACGCGATCGCGACCAACGTACATATCACAAAGATTTTCGCCAACGCCATTAGTTCGGCCACTTATTTAGATGATGGAGGCCGCACGGTACCGCTTCATACCGCGCTGGTAAGAACATTCGTCACAGTCCACAACGAAGGCCGCCTATCCTATAGTAATATGTCGGGTGCTCGGACTCGGCGCGCGATGGACTCTAACCAAATCTGCGAAATCACCGAGGTCCGCACACATATTGCGACGTTCATATTAACGCTAACACATTATTTGGACGCCCTGAGCCGCTGGGAACGTCCGCGAGCCGCCCGCCCGCTCTACCCAGGAAAATCGCACACCGCACCGACTGCGAACGCGAATAACAATATCACACCGATCCGCACGCCTCAATTGATCATCCCACCATTCAAAAACACAAAACACGTATCAAATTATTGTAAAACGCAAATATAATATACTAATTTAAAAATTTGGAGCACTGGTAATGCATTTTTAACTTCGATATAACGAGGTATGTATCGCCGTGTCGACACCCGTGCGCAGCGCCGCCGCGGGGATATGCGGAACTACACGCCCGCGGAACGAAAATAATCATTACTTTTCGCGAGATGCGATCTTGAAACGGCGTCTGGCTGGATGCTGCGCAGGTATCGGCCCGCGCCTCCCTACGCGTTCCCGGGCTTTTCGCGCAGGATGTCGACGTGCGACGCGCCGGATATAGCATTGGCTCAAATTAGGATCATTGCTCACGTCAACTCCACGCCATTGGCGGACGCTATCTGAGCTTCGACACGATTGGTCGATACAAAATTGCCGGGAAATCTAGCCAATGGTAAATGAAACCGGATATGAAGTGAAGAAAATTTCCTCAGAAAATTGTTTACGCGAACGGCGGGCGGTCGTAATTTTTTGCCGACTACCGGATATTAGATTGGTGTTTTTATCGACTCCGTGGCTTTTCATTCCGATACAGAAATAGCATATGAATTTAATCACAGTGAGACATTGCTGCGAGGTTCTTTTTCAATTGAAAAACAAGATTAGCTCTGAAACAACATTGAGAAGCCATAGACTCGCTTATTGTTTATCTTATTAATTATACAGTGAGACTTAAATAACAACTGATAATATTGTTTATGTATCGACGCATTTCTTATCGTCGTATCATGAGGAAAGTGAATAATTAATGTAGGTAACAATAAATTAAAATTAAATTGTAAGCGGTCAGTGACAGGCTCGGTAGGACGCGTGCGTGGTGCGTTTAGAAACGTTATAAATACGGAGCTATAAATACGTTATAGGAAACGATTCAATTTTATGTTCTAACATCAGATATGTTTATATAACGATTTATGTTCACCTTAAACTATACAAAACATTTATATCTGCCGTTTATTTTTGTTATAAATCCACAATGACAGATGATAAAAATAAATTGGAGTAGTTTCGGAACGCACTCAGTACCACTCCTAATCGTGTGAGTGTACATTATTTTGGTTCTAAATTATAGTTTTTTTTTAATTATACAAAGAAATACTGCGTTAATTAACAGTGCCGATGTAGAAATAACGCGACATTAAGCGTGACTCATGGGTGTTGTCAATACAAATGTGATAAAACGGTGATCATCTATTGTTTACGTTATAAGGTAAGTGGTAACAGCCTATGCCCTTAATTTTCCTGCGATGAAAATAATTGTGTTGTCTATTTTTGAAAGTGTTCAATTAAAGTTGATATGAAAACATTTTTTAAATACATTCTGTGGTTACGTATCTATGTTTTTTTTACAATTACAAAAAAACGTCCGGTTTTTTCTTTCGATATTATCCGTTTCTTTTTTAAATTTATAAGTGTATATTCAATACTGGTGAATTACCTAGTTCCTCCAGCGCTTTGGTTGAATTAAAAAAAAAATTCAATATTTAAAGGATTTAAATTCAGTAGGTAAGATTTTTATTCACAAAATGTCGCATGTCTCACATATTACAATTATTTACGAATTATAACACAAACAATATAGACTATACATACAATAATTTCTTTGACCTCATTCACATTACACTTACAATGATTATAGCACTAACAGTTAACTCACAAATATTAAAAGCCATGAACTTACTAATTCAAGCCTTTCACATATTTATGCAGAATCAAATCATACATTAGGCTTAAAATATTATTTTTTTATGAAATGGTGCAATCATTATTTCGTTTTTAAAGCATTTATTGCACTTACTGAATCTACATACTTTGTTAATTGTTACGGATCTCCATTATGATTTTCTGGCAGGTTTTTGTATAATCATCATCAAATATCAGTATTTATCTAAAAGCTTATGTTTCCCATAATAACAAATTGGTTGACATGTCTGAACAAAATCAGACAAGTAATTCAAAAAAATCATACAGTGCATAAATCATTACCATTTTTTAAGGCTTTTTGCCACATTTGCTTAAAAAAGTGATTTGAAATTTTGAAATTCTATTAGTAAAAATAGTATTGTAGTGTAGTCTAATGACTATACTATTTTATAATACATAAAAACACATACTTACCAAATATTTTGAGATAATGGCCGGTAGATTTCCCAATTATGTCCTGTTTTATTGTCAAATAATCTCAGATGCAGCTTTCAGATACGGCCACTTATTAGCTGAATCACCGTGGTGAGTCACAAAGTATTTCACCAAAATACTCGTAATACAATCTTTCACTGTTACCGTAGGCACACATATGAAATACGGAGAGATCAATGTAAGACTAGATGAAATAATCGAACAAATTATGCTTACAATAGTAGTTAATAGTTTTTCAAATTGTATGTATTGTTGTATTCAATGTTGGACATTATCCATACCAAAACATTGTATTGTTACAAAAAAAAATCTGTCGCCCATAAAGAATTACATAATATTTTTTTTTTATAAGTAGCCCCTCAGTAAATGTATTGTTAATAATGATATATGTGAACTATCTACTTAGGCTTACTAAAAGGAAACTTGTACTTTAAATATAAGAATTAACATAGGTATAAATCACATTTTATGACTAATAGTCCAAATTACTTTCATAATTATTTTATAAATCTGTCATCACATGGTAAATCATAAACTTCTATGATATGACTTTCATGACAAACATAAATCTGGCTAAGAAACCCAGGGCCCATGGGAAATTTTGCTTGACTAAAATTTTATATCTAAAATAAAGCAAAATGAATTAAAAGAAATTATTCATCTAAACAAAATAGTTAAACATAATTATGTGAGCGTGTTAACAGTTTCTGATACCCAATATCACTGTAATCAAGATTATATTAAGTGTGATTGTTGATCCAATAGTTACGCACATAGCCTGTATTTTTCTCCCTTTTATACCATCCACAATCGGCTGTTGCAGCCATAATCAGATATAACCTCGGTTGGGTGTTGATATTGGTTATTCTCAATTGAGAATTAACCTCATAAAATTTTTCTTGGATCAAATATATTTAACCATAAACCATGATATATGCAGTCACTTTAGTCTTTTAATATTTTGTTGTTTGTTCAAAAGTTCCGTAGCTAATTCATTTCTATGCTCAGAGAGCCTCTCTTTATAACATTCACGGCTCGTATATGCTTCCTCTTTAATTGTGGGCATTTCCAGGTATGAGTTTATTTCTGTAATTCTTATAAACCAGGCTGCACCTGATATCAATTGAAGAGCAATGTTTTGGAATCTCTGTAATATAGGTTGGAGTTGCTAGCTGAGCCCCATAGTTCACACATAGTCCCTACAATAAGTTTTGTGTTGCATGGCAGAAAATAAGAGATAATATTTCTCAACAACACTAAAAACGAAAACAAAAAACACAAACATTTGTATTGGTGTGGGGATCGAACCAGTATCTTCTTTTACAGCCAGCTCTCAACTAACCAAGCACCATGGTGGCTGTCCTTATTGCATTTATTTATTTACAATATGGAAAATACTTTATTCCCATTATCATTCGAGGGAATTCCAATAATCAACCGTTTTTGATCCATAATCTAATCTCTTTGATATCATTAATTATTTTAGCGAGAATAGATTACAATGAAATGCAATAATATTAGCGTTATCGTGCGAATTTCAAACAAAGTAAAAGTCTAATGGCCTTATTCACAGACAGATTTAAAAACTTATAAACATTATTTAATGTTTTATCTTCTTCGCTCAAACGGATTTTAAAAGTTGTTCGAAAGGGACAAAGTATTTTATAACTAAAATAGGTTTTAACTCTATCTATGAATAAAGCTGGTCTATAGTTAGCAGTTAAAGTCTATAGATATAATTTAGGACACTTGACAGCTACAGTTATGGTTAAAAATACCTTAAATAAATAGGAACTCTAGGCACTTCAAGACAATAATGGTAATCTAAGGTACTTCAAAGTCTATAGTGTCAATTTAGGACACTTGACGGCTGTAGTTATTGTCAAGGGCTCTTCAGAAATATAGTCATTTTGTGGGACCATTTTTAATTAGTAGACCTAATTTAAGGTCTTATTACATTTAGATTAGATCAAAGTAACATAAGTAACACTGTTGAGTCATCTATTCCTACACTAGTCTAAATATCTGGCTCCCTTCAGGGCACATGCCTCCTCTACAATCGTGAGTACGATTGAGAGGGGTTAGGACGTATAGTCCACCAAGCTGGCCTAGTGCCGGTTGGCGGACTGTACATACCATAGAAATTCTTACAAATCTCTGCCAATTACCCGCATCAAATTGATTTAGCTATTACACAAATGAGTTCACAATTTATAAATAAAAAGTGAATCTGTCATCAAGATAAAAAAACAATTAAAATTTAAAGCTATTAATTTGCATTAGTGATAGTATCAATACTTTAGGTAATTAGTTGGCTGTCAAACGACGGGTTGCCTGTTCGATCCCCGCGCCGAAACAAATATTTGTGTGATCCATAGGTATTTGTTTCGGGTCTGGGTGTTTGTGAGACCGAGGAGTCTCGTAGCTTCTGATACAGACGACACAAGACCCGATCTTAGTGTGGGGTCAGGACTATGTATGTGACTGTTGGGTGTATTTATGTATTGGTGTATTCAGTATGATGAAATAATGTCCGGAACTTTTTCGGAGGCAAACAAAGTGTCGGATCTCCAGCCAAAAGGTGAGCTTAGTAAAGGTTTAGAGTCGCTGGATGCATGCCGTTTCCACCAGGTTGATGTGGAGATCTATGTTCAGCAATGAACTTCCTGTGGTTGAAGATGATGATTGTAAAAATAATGGAGTAATTCCCCTCTTTTTATTCAAGATTTCGCCGATGCCAGGATATATGCAAGGGCGGATCCAGGTATCAAGTCACGGGGGGAGGTCATATAGTTCTAGTCAGAACACTGGACGTAATCGAATTCGATTACAATTATACATTTAAAAGTGATTATTTAAAAGTTTGTTACACCTGTGATAAGTGAATACGTTTACGATTTATTAAAGTGAAAATCAACGATATATTTTAATCTGTAAATCTGGAGTCAGCCCAGGGGAGGGTCATGACCCCCATGACCTCCCACCTGGATATATGTATTTGCCCAATAAGCCACTATCGTAGATAACAGTGGAATATCCAAGACTTCATCGATGTGGATATTTTTTAGTCCGTTTAATGATCATTCGATGAGCAGAAACAAATATGTATATGTATTTCCCATAGGTATTACTACAGGAAACTACTTAAATATTTAGTTTACAAACAACTTATTGGTGATGAAATTATGAATCATTTCAAGTCCAGGAAATGTGAATCAAAACGCTCGCTGGCTAACGAAAGGACGGTTTTAAAGGAATACATGCCATAGGAGAATGTATATCGTTTAAATAAAATACTATGATCGTTGGAAGCACCAAGGAGTACCCTTGATCGACAGCTACGCGAAAAAGCAAAAGTAGGTAACTAAGTAAGGGAAATAGTTGACCTATTTCAGAAATAAATAAATACACCCAACAGTCAGATACATAGTCCTGAGTCCTGACCCCACACTAAGACCGAGTCTTGTGTCGTGGGTATCAGTAACTACGAGAAACTTTTTCGGTCTCACAAACACTCGGACCCGAAACAAATATCCTTGGATCACACAAATATTTGTTTCCATGCGGGGATCGAACCCGCGGCCTCTCGTTTCACAGGCGGCGTCCAAACAACTGCGCCACGGAGGCTGTCAAAATAATACTTCAATAGTCACTAACGTACTTCTATTTTTTCTGTTATTGTATATCCACAAAAAAACAATAGCATGTTATATGTATAAAATTATTCGGTATTCGGCCACATCAGCGAATATACTATTCGTTGCAACCAATTGCAATCCATTCCAAAACAGATTCCAAACAACCTCGTGTTTCTGGTAAACTAAAAATAGCATAGTATGTTTTATCTCTAAATAATTGTTCACGTGTCCAGACTGCGCAATTTGCTGCAAGTGTGTGAAAGTTGTTAATCAAGTAAATTATTGAGGGCCCGGCAAGGTTTGGTTGCCGGTTCGGACTTGTTTTGTACCATTACAATATACTAGATGAGACAACGCGTACAAAATGTGAATGAATAAACAAACCCAACAGTCACATACATAGCCCCACACTAAGATCGAGTCTTGTGTCGTGGGTATCAGAAACTACGAGAGACTTTTCGGTCTCACAAACACCCTGACCCGAAAAGAATAACTGTGGATCACATTCGATTATCTCGGTGTGGGCATCGAGCCTACGGCCTCATGTTTCATAGCCGGCGTCTAAGCATCTGCGCCACGGAGGCTGTCATTGACAAATGTATTTAATACGAGTGAAAAGAGCCGTACTGTATGTCTGTCCCTATCAATCCTACGCAGTAAGACTGTCTTTTGTCTTAGTTGGTGCCTATATACGTAGTGTTACAGATTTTTTCGTGATGTCTGCTCCAGTATAACACACAAATCTGCAAATATCGCGATTCAATAAAAAAAATCGAACTTTATCAGTCCATAGTCGCATGCATTGAGTTCGGGATTCCTCTCCAATCGACAATGTGATTGACGGAGCTTAGGTTATAGTCCATCACGCTGCCCTATTGCGGTTGAATCATGAGAGCGAATAAAATTCTTGTTTCATTCAATACGTTCGACAAACAGGTCAACTGATGGTAAGGTATCTCACTGCCGCCTATGAACATCCATAACGCTTGAATCGTCGATGTATTACCGGCCTGTCAAATCGGAAGGGGATTTGGGCATACGACAATCTCATTCACCGAACTTAACGATGGACCTTGTGCAGACTAGGAAGAATTTCCGTGCTTTCCGGCGATTTTGCCATACCTATTATTGGAATTAAGTATAACAGCTTACAAAATAGGTCCCATTTAAATGTAATAGTGACTAATCCGTGGTGCTTTACAGCTGGCTTCTCTGGCTGTAAATGTCTTTATGCGAGGTAATTTACCTCTTTAGTTCATTGTTTTGTCACCCGCTTCATTAGGGAGGGTAGTGGACAATAAATTATTTCCAACTCCTATTAATTTAACTTTTTGATTGATTTCGTGGCGGGTTAAAGACAAGTTAGACATTCCCGGAGACTCGCTGAGCTTCAATGCTCAGTGTCATTAAAATGCGTGCCACTGTTGATCCTGCGACACAGGATTTGCAGTGGCGGGTGTGAGGGCGGGACAGTCTCTCACCGAACTTAACAAGACAGCTGTCACTTCTCGTTGATCTTTTGAGGCAGTGGTACCGCCTCGGACGAGCCCGCCCTTTCATGCTGAGTCATGACTCACGAAAATATGGCTCTACCACTTCTAAATCATTTAAAGTAAGGTGCATTGTAGAATGTAGACACAATCTCGTGCATGTCTAGAAGAAAATCTCACGGATCGTTTGTTCGCGTGCTTCTAATTGTATATTTAGGTTATCTTTTACGTCTAATGTACATATTATGTTCTAGAATCTAGATTATTCTGTATTATTTTAAACCGAGCTGTGGGATAATTAATTACCTTTATTATAAGTTTTATTCACCTTCTAACATAAATTAGTAGTATTATTAATATAAATAATTTTGTGTCCTTGTATAACACATTTCCTCTAATGATTCATGTTGCGATTAAATTGACTTCCTTAATTATAACAAAGACTCATTTGTCCTAATATATTAAACACCTTTAAGCGTAGACTAAAGGACAACATGTATTATAATAGTATTTACATACATACATACATAAACTCACGCCTTTATCCCCGAAGGGGTAGGCAGAGGCGCCACTAGGACACCCACATTTCGCCTTGCATGTTCCGTCCCATAATAGTATTTTTAATCTTATTTTTTAATTAATAGGTAAAAAGTAAGCTGTAAGCTGGTAATGCATTTGCATAATTTGACTTTGGTACCATAGTATGTTCCTCTATAATCGAGAGTACGATTGAGATGGGTTAGGCCGTATAGTTCACCACGCTAGCCTAGTGTGTGTTGGCGGACTTAATATACGTGCATACGTTTAGTTTACGTTCTTTAATTTAGTGCGTGATATTTGACTATCAATACAAACATGACTCCGAAAAGTCAGCGGTGTTTCCTGGGATTTGAACCCCTTTGGCGCGTCTGCTTAATGTAGAACAAATATTTACCATGATAACTGTTAGTAAGATGCTGTGTTGCAATTATTACATTATGTTACTATGCATTTACAGCAAACTTATATTTATAGTATGTATACCACTGTGGCGCAGTTGGCTAGACGCTGGCTGTGAAACGAGAGGCCGCAGGTTCGATTCCCGCACCTAGACAAATTTTTGTGAGGCCCACAAGTATTTGTCTCGGGCCTAGGTGTTTGCGAGACCGAAAAGTCTCGTAGTTTCTGTTACCCACGACACAAGACTTAATTGATCTTAGTGTGGGGTCAGGACTATGTATGTGACTGTTGGGTGTATTTATTGTATTTATTTATTAATAAGAAACTTTGTTGCAATTATAATGCCGGGTATCGACATCGCGAGGCTGGCTCGCGAGATGTACCGTGAGGAGACGCGTTTGCCTCGCGAGACAATTTGAACGCTGCCGCGCGCGAGTCGCTGTCGTTACTTGGAGTTGCTCAAAGGGCGCTCAATGTGAGCCGCTCAGTTGCATGGGACGCATTATATTGCCTCGTGCGCTCGCAATATAGAAGACAAAGACGAAATTCAAATCTTATGTCTTTCATCCACCAACGTGGTATTCTTCTTTTTTTATTAGTTACTTGTTTTTTCTCAAATTTTACACACGATGAAAAACGCTGTAAACGCAACTAAAGCGTTTGGTTCCATGGTCAAACGTTTACTGATGCCTCGCAGGCTCGGCGTGGCTCGGCCTGACTGTGTAGACGCTAAACGAGCGCACCGCGAGGCTGCCTCTCGACATACTGCTCAACCGAGCAAACTCACGAGCAGCCTCGCAATGTCGATACGCGGCTTTAGATGTTCTTATGCGTTTATATAGCTTCTATTATTTTCTTCCACAGATAAAATGAACTGACTCGCGATGTCGGGCGGCAACCAGTCGAAGAACAAGGCGCGCTCGTCCAAGCGCCAGGAGGGGTGGGAGGAGGCCGGGGGGGAGTTCTACCAGGAGCTGTACCCTGGCGGGGAGCAGGAACTCTTCGACAATCTCCAGAGAGCTGATGCGGCGAAGCTAGCTACCCTGCTGCCGTCTAAACAGGCTAGAAACAGTGAGTTTATCCCCCCCTTTCTAGTTAGGATGAATTTTTTATTCTGGCACTGCCTAGTGACACCTTGGGACTGTTATTTTTTCGAGATAAAAAAGTCAGTAAGTGTCACCATTGTAAATTTCATTCAAATTTGTCCAGTCGCTTTTGTGTAAAGAGGTAACAAACAGACAAACTTTCGCCCTTATAATATTAGTATATTTGATATTAAAGGTACTTTTTTACTGCTAGATTAATCAATGATGATTAATAATGTAAATCACCTTATTGTAACGTAATCATGATTTGTAATAAATACGCCACAATACATAGATACGGTGGGAAACCCAAAATATTTCTAGGAATTCTATCGCCGATAAGGACTAAGGTGTCCGGTTTTATTACAAATCATCCTTCACAGCATCTACTGCTGAATCAGCCGAGAATGTCCCACTGCTGGTTGTAGAACCGAGAGTTTGATTGAGAGGGCTTAGGCCATAGCTTTTACGTGCCATAGAATATGTTGTTAATATCTGTATGGGATGCAAGTTAGCTAATCGTCAAAAATACTTGAGGCTTGTCAATTACTGTTTGCTTGAAATTACTGTGTCTACATTATTAGGGCCTAGGCGTTAGTTTATGAATGTATTTTTAGAAGTAGTTTTGTTTCAATATTTACAGCAATTTTTCTTTTATTTTTTATTGCAATGAATGACGAGACGAGCCTGCCATTCGCCTGATGGTAAGCGATACGACCGCTCATGGACAGTAGCAAAACCAAACAACACCATGAGTTACAAGACAATGCTTGGCATTCCACTGCGCTCGCCATCCTGAGACATAAGATGTTAAGTCTCGATATGTCCAGTAGTTACTCTGGCTACAATGTCCTTCAAACCGGAACACAACAGTGCATTTACACTGCTGTTTGGCGGGAGAAATAGACATTGCGGTGGTACTTACCCAGGCGGCCTCTCACATATGAGAGACATACCACCAGTACTTTATAGTTACTTTATAGTTTATAGTATACAGTAGTTTATTCAATATTATCCCTTATTATTTCATTCCAGCCACAACAGTAAAGCGTGCCAGATCTCAAAATGAACGGCGACAATCGACTTACGCGCGCACCACACAGAGCCGCGACATACATCTCTCCATGTTACCAGATCTTTCAGGTAAGCAGTCTATCACACCTTGGACTTAAAAAAATACATACAACAATCACAAATATAGTTCAATAAGGTACAAAGAAAGACTAATCGCTCTTATAACCAAGTCCGAAACAAATATTTGTGATAGCAAAAACATTTGCCTCGGTACGGATTTCGAACCCGTGGCCTCTTGTTTTACAGCCGGAGTTTAATTAACTTCGCCACGCAGATTCACAAGGTAGCCAATAGTTCTGAAGGGATTAAAACCAATCGTGCCAAGTCGACCATATAAAAGTCAATCGTCAATTGGGAATTTGCATCAAATAATGGACAATCACATTAGTATTTTAATCACAATAGTTATTAAAAGTGCATTAGTAATAGGGGTCCTATCGCCATCATTATTATTGGCCACAAGAAAACCACTGCTCATGCTGCTCATTGACCTTGGACAACGATTTTCACAGATTCTTGTGGCGGTGGTAATCATTTTCCATCATCTCATGGTCCCCTATCTAAATAACTGGAGCTATAGCTATTTGTTTCGGGTCTGGGTGTTTGTGAGACCGAAAAGTCTCGTAGTTTCTGATACCCACGACACAAGACTCGATCTTAGTGTGGGGTTAGGACTACGTAAGTGACTGTTGGGTGTATTTATTTATTTATTTATAACAAGCCCGTTATGTGAATGATAAGTGTCATAGAGAATAGGATTGATTTTTAGAAGAGGAAACCTTGTAACTTCGGACGTCGAACGTTCGAACATTCCATCTTCGATTCGGATCATAGAGTAACTCCCCTTGTTCGCTGAACATATTTAGAAGTGGGTCGCGCTGCGTAGTATCCAATAGTAAAATTAAGCCCACTGAGTTTGTTTCACCGGGTCTTCTTAAGCAGGGTCGTGTTGGACTTGGTATTGACTTGTCATAAACGCTATTTAATTGCTTATACACCAATAAACCCATTTATTTTCATTGGTTAATTTCTTTACGAGTTTGCCTATAAAAAACTAACAATGATATTTTCCTTAATATCAAAAATTGCATAGGTATACATTTAGATAAAAAGCATCGATAAAATCTATTGATTAAATTCAAAATTTGTAAGTGCTTGATAATTTGAAGTAATAAATCTTATAGTGATAGGTAGTCCTGTTTATCGAAATATATCTTATAACATAGTTTTACAATTACACATCCATATAATTAGATATAATTTTTTAAGGTAATGATAAATATCTATCTGATGACAATTTTATCGTTGACAATGTCTATCAACCTACTGTTTGAAACGGTACTTTGATTTAGTATTATAAAAAAAAAATGCTTAAAATATATTTGTTTAAAAATGATTATGCAAAGTTACTTATATAACATAAAAATATTATTCAATGCTACATTTATAAAAAATAAACTTAGAAAATACGCCCCCACGTTAAAAAAAAAGCAAGAAAAATATTTAAAAAAAAATGGATTAACAACCGCAACATTAGAGTTAAGACAAATTAAAAACAGAAGATAAATAATTGAACATGTAAATCCTTTAAATTCCGATGCAATATTATCCTAAAAAAAGTAGGATTATTATTGAAAAATTGATTAGGATTGCTAAAGCATGAATTCAATTCGCTCACCGAGACGAATTTTTGTGTCAACAAGAATTTTTTTGGTCTAAGTGTAGAAAGACCGAATGTTCTCGTAGTTACTGATACACGGCACAAAACTTGCAATCTTATTGTGGGGTCAGGATTATTTAAATGAGTGTTAGGTGTATTAAAATTTGTATTTAATTCTATGCTAATATGTTGCAATCTTTACACGTATCAACTTAAAAAATATTTAATTTTCCTCACGTAAAACTAAACGTGCTTTGTATTTATGAAACCATAATATTATTGTTAATCTACATAACAATATTTCCATGTCATTTTTCTTATCGTAATATTATGACTTATGACTCCACTTTGCATTATTTTGGCCAAATTAAATAAAGCTATATATTTTATGCTGCAAGATTCGGTACAATTATTGAATACCTACCATCTACCTGTTATAAAGTTTAAGAAACAAAACCAAACACAAATATATAAAATAAGTAACCAACAACAACAACAAAAATAGCTTGGAGAATTAAATAAATACAAGTATAGAATCTTGATTTCAAAACACGTGATGTTCTCGAGCTTGGAAATGAACCCTGGGCCAAAAAAAAAATATCCAACTATCCTCACTAATAATTTAATAAATCGATAGTACATAAGTATTATAATTTTTCACAGAAAATCTCTCAAATGAAGAAAGAACCTGGGATGAGATTATGCAGATCAAAGCAATGCCGGTACCCATGAACCAGAAAAGAGAGCTCAAAGCTAGATTACAGGTAGGTTACATCATTTCTAGGTACTTCCCTGGTAGCTTGAAGAAGAAGCTATGTATGCCGACATAATTGTAACAGTGGTAGGTGATAACAGCATTTATCTTGCATAGGTCCGGCAAACGAGCAAACAGGTCACCTGACATAACCGCCATAGATTATTGTGTTCTGACAAACGTTTACACGATGCAACTTTTTTATATCCTTACGATAATCGTATCTTTGAGGCGAGAAACTCTGCCATGTAAATGGTTAACTTAATCCAATTCAACATTCTACCCAATATAATTTTGTCCACAGAACGCAACAAAACTACGCCTCCAAGGCTTGGAACAACTTCACTGGCGACAAAGAAAGGTTTGGCACCGCTTCAGAATCAGGTTCTCAGAATTGGTTGGCAAGTTGGAGCTCTGGCAAACAGCAATGCGGGAGATAGAAGGAAAGTTTGGCACCGGGGTGGTATCGTACTTCCTATTCCTAAGGTGGCTATTCTTCCTAAACCTAGCGATATCTTCATTCGTGATACTGTTCTTAATCCTACCAAAGACATTACTAGTCGAAAACGTGTATGAATGTGAAGACTTAGATCCAAACTCAACGGTTTGCTGCTCAATGGCGTACTTCGAGAAGAACCTTACAAATACCAATGTTTTTTTAGATGTAATACAAGGTACCGGATTGATGGAGCGTACAATACTTTTCTACGGGGTGTACAGCGATCAGATTTACAGCTATTATGTTAAGAATTTGTTTGATGCAGAAATGTTTTATAATATGCCCATGGCGTATATTTTGGTGCCTATTTCATGGGCCCTGTTATCACTAGTGGCTATAGTCAACACGGCAGCTAAAGGTTTTAAAGAAAGATTGGTGGAAAACGAAGGACAGTTTTATAAGTATTGCAATTTAGTTTTCGGAGGGTGGGATTTTTGCATACAAAATGACAAATCGGCTAAGATAAAGCATAAAGCTTTACACAATGAGCTGAAAGGGTGTCTCCACGAAGAGAAATTTAAAGAGGAAAAGCAATCGAGAAGTAGGGAAAGCCAAATTTTGCTCCATTTGAAAAGGTTGCTCATAAACTTGATAGTTCTAATTATTTTGGTTGCTTCTGGTGTGCTAATATACATAACTTATAACTATGCTGTAATTAGACTTAATCAAGAGACGGATTCGGATCAAATTGCAGAAAATAGGACTCACACAGCGAGACTAACTTTAGGGTTGTATAGAGATGGAATGTCTTTTGGTCAGGTAGAGAACATGATTCTAGAATTCTTGCCGTTCATTTGCATTGTCGTTTTAAACTTGATCGTACCAGAGTTTTTCAGCTATTTAGTTAAATACGAAAGCTATACTCCAGCGCATACAATTATAATTACTCTACTAAGGACTGTTCTGCTTAGATTGTCATCGCTTGGAGTGCTTCTCAGTCAAATGTATATATTCGTGACCTCAAATGGTTTAGTCTGTACGTATACAAATGAAGATACCACGAAATTGGAGTGTTGGGAAACTTACGTTGGCCAACAGCTGTACAAATTGATTCTCACGGATTTTGCCCTTCAATTTGTGATGACATTCTTTATCAATCTACCCAGAGCGTTCATAGCCAGGCATAGCAGCAACAAATGCCTCAAAATCGTCGGAGAACAGGACTTCTACCTTCCAAAACATGTTTTAGACATCGTTTATATCCAGACTATAGTTTGGATGGGTTCTTTCTTCTGCCCTTTCCTGCCAATAATCGGCACTATATTCTATTTCCTGATATTTTACGTGAAGAAATTTGCTTGTTTGATAAACTGCACTCCTTCTCCAGTTGTGTATAAAGCTTCGAAATCAAAGAGTTTGTTCATGTCGGTACTGCTCTTGGGTTTTGTGATATCGATAGCACCAGTCGCGTATTCGATTGCGGAAGTGCTGCCATCTATGAATTGTGGCCCTTTTAGAGGATACGACACAGTCTGGCAGTACGTCGTGTTGACCTTCGATGGATTTCCATTCATATTTCGAGAAATGATATTCTTTTTGGGGACTTCGACGTTCGCCGTACCAGCTTTCGCGATTTTGTTGTTCTTTTTGTATTATTATTGGGCCGTGGCGACCGCGAATAGGCATATGGTGGCTGTTTTAAAGAATCAGCTGGTGTTAGAAGGTCACGATAAGCAGTTTCTGTTGAATAGACTAAGCGCTTTTATAAGGCAACATCAGAAACGGTGTGAGAGGCGGAATCGAGCCAGTTTCGCCGACGATGACTCGTCGATACGGCAGAGCTCGAGATAAAATAATGTTTTGGTGTAAATATATAAATATTAAAGCCAGTGGTATTATGTTAGGAACTAGCTGTGTTCTTAAGCAGTTCAATAATATTTGTCGGTTTTGATTTTGAGGCACTTAAAAGATGTCAAATTACCTCTAAATTTTTTTTTGTGGTAACTTTGTCCAAGGATGCTACATACATACATAAACTCACGCCTTTTTCCCAAAAGGGGTAGGCAGAGGAGCCACCAGGACACCCACATTTCGCCAAGGAGATTAAAAGACTTAATATGATACCACTGGCTAAAGGGCAAAGTTACAAAATACAGTCAAACCTAGTTAAAATGTTTATGAACGTTTTTAAGTTAGATATACTTTAACCCCGTCCATTAAAAATTATTTATTATTTTATGTTAATTATTTTTATACTCAATATTCACGTAATGTAAAAAGCGGTTCGATAAAATTCTTTTATTTTTCTCGTAATGAATTTCCAGTAAGTACGAATATTACAAAAGTTTTTTCTCTTTTATACTCTGACTGCATAATATGTTTAAAGAAAAAGTTTAAGGTAAAAAAATACGTAATGGTAAAAATACATTTCTTCTAGTTTATATTATACAAAATGTAGAAAAAAAATGGATGAGCGTGCGTCGATCTTATGGTTTTACATAACATTCCTTTTAAAGAAGGAATTGAAATGATAAAGGAGATAATTAATTTGATCGTTGATTATTTTATTTCGACATAAAACTGATTAAAATCCAAAAAATTAAATGTTTCTTGCCAATAACATTTATAAATCGTATATTTTATAAACTGTTTTATTTTTTATAGAATTTAATAGTGAACTTAAAAATGAACGTTTGAAACATTAAAAAACTCAATTTTTAGGTATTAAAAATATCTTTATATCATTATCCTGCCTAAATTGTGCCAAATTTTGAAAAAAACCCAAATAAGATTTTTTTTGTAATCAACAAACTAATTGATAGGATATTACGGGTTCAATCCCTGTTTGGGGACTTTAAATTTTTGTTTTTGTTTTTTAGGGTTGACATTTATCTGTAACTTTGCCCTCCTATTGTTATTGCGCTCAAAATTACTTCTATTTATTTCTGACACAAGAAAACCGGATGAAAAATCTATAACTGGTTCGTATGTGTCTAATATTATAAACGATGAGATGCCATACTTGTCAATTTTACTCATTCAACTTTTAATCAAACAATAAATCTAACTTCTAATGAAAATCTACGCCTTTTAAAACATTTTAATAATTCATGACGCAACTTAGTCAAATACCAAGTTATTTTACACAACTCTCATACGCCAGTTATTTTTCTATTGTAATTATTCCATATTTATACGTAGTATTTATATTTCCGAGGAAGAAAATACCTTAAGCCGTACACATTACATACTTTGTATAATTATATGTATATTATATATTGGTTTCGCAACAGTAATATGAAAATACGTATTTTATCGATATTCTTACATACACAAAAGCACCAAATATATACTGACGTCAGCTGAGAACTAAGTCAGCTAACTACATTTCTATACTGATTGTAGACTACATTCGTTCATGTTATAGCTGACAAAAATATACATAATTACTTGTAATATCAATTTGATTTCGCACACCGCCTAGTAACGTCGATTAAGCTCTGCATTATGTTCTTTAAACAAGGATGCGTAGAACGTTGTCAGCTGACGATTTTTATTCCAAAACTGCATTAGTCTAAAAGCATTCGCATGTTATGAATATTACTAATAATTTATATTACTTACGGAAATTAAATTTGCTCAACACCGAGAATCGTCAGACATTAAATATACTCAGTTATCTTACTTGCAAATTATAACAGATTATTAATGAACTGCTCTGATTTAAACCAACCTGTAATATTTGTAATAATCACTATATTGTTAACTGGTTTTGAAAAGAGCATCGCTAGTGTTTCTTGCCCGTTCTTCTCAAGTGGAAACCGCTTTCCGAACCAGGTGATAGTTCAAAAATGACTGAATCTTAATAATGTTGAACATTTTAATGGATTCGATAAATTATTTTAATTTCATGCTCATATTTACGTTCAATATTGCAATATGTACATTCCTTATAGTATATTTCTATTTCCTTTCTATGTGTTGTGCTGTTTCTTATGTAGTATTTTGTCTTATTGAAGTCTTATATACTTAAAATATTTATTCAATATCTTTTACAATTTTTGTGATCATTTGGCGTAAAACAATGTTTTTTGAAACTAAAAAATGGAGAATGATGCCTTCACAACATTCTTAGCAATTATTTCCGTGTTTTCCATATTTTGTAAAAACTTCTGCCCATTACCATAAAACAACAGATTATTCAGCATTTAAGTAAACCATAGATTAAGAAAACGTTACGTATGTTTTTGCTTACAAAAATAAACAAATTCTAATAGCCAAATTCGACATTAAAAATATATTTCCGATGCATCACATTTAATAATACTCAAGTCAGTTGAATAATATACATATATCGGATTATTTTTATGTCTATTTTGGTTGTGGCTGCTAAAGAACCTACGTAGATATAGTGCGATCATCTCACAAGAAAATATGTTTGATAATTAATTGCATAATCGAAGTTTTAATTTGTCATCACAATTTATTTCCCACTAGCTTTATTCTTATTTAGAATACTTTCAGACCCTTAGCAAAAGAGAAAGTTTGAATTTTAAAAATTGAATTCTCAATTGGATCAATATACAAATGTGTAAAAAAAATTTTTGAAAAATAATTTAAACGTCACAAATTACGGTCAGTTTTCTCGAGGCTCTCTGAATATCCTGTAAATATGTAGCATTTATTAGAAAATAAGTAATTGTTAGGTGATCTCGAAAATATAATGAAATATATACGTTACGTTAGTATATAAATCAATCTAAAATGTTTTTTACCATGTTTTTATTGTACATACACTTTTGGTGTATTATATTATAATTTATAGAACATGAGCTCAAATTGTGTGAATATTACAATATACGTAATTTCAAAATGGCGTCTGTAAGTTTAATGGTGTTTTTTTAAATATGGCAGTGGTATTTATGATTTTATTAATTTGTATTAAGAATTCTGACATTTAATCTTAATAAATAATGTTAGCAAAGTGGGTTTTATATGATTTTACCATATTTTTTAATTATTTCTATCTATTTGTAATAAATAGTTGACGGTTATTTTAAAAGCATGGACGCCATTTTGAAATGTCACAAGCACGTAGTTAATTATAAAAAGGTAACATCATTATATCAAATTACGAACGTTACACACTGCCATACAAATGTCTAAAGTGTATTCATAATTATAATATATCAAATTAAATTATTGTACACTGTATTATGTGTTTTCATTCTTTAAAGTAACTATTCTATAGCAGAGGCTGCAAAGGAGTGACTAGGGAGCAGTTGAACGGGCCGACATAATTGTTTTAAATTGCCAGTTGTCGCCAATAATAACTATCTGGATGGCTTTCCACACAGTTCGAGAATCTAAAAATGCTTTGCTAACTGGAAGATGGAGACCGACACATTTTCCAATAATAATAAATAAATACACCCAACAGTCACATACATAGTCCTGACCCCACACTAAGATCGAGTCCCGTGTCGTGGGCATCAGAAACTACGAGAGACTTTTCGGTCTCACAAACACCCAGACCCGAAACAAATACCTGTGGATTACACAAATATTGGTTTCAGTGCGGGGATCGAATCCGCGGCCTCTCGTTTCACAGCCGGCGTCTAACCAACTGCGCCATGGAGGCTGTCGGGATTGTACGAATATTAATAATAAATCATTTATTTTCAGACAACGTTATCCAGTTTGTTTGTAAGCAACTTAAGAACTATGTTGCCAGATAAAATTTAATTGGAATTGGTTGCCTATACAATCCCAGGAATATTCCAATTTCGATGTTATTGTCCGGGGTCCAAAGATCAATTATTGTCTCCAAAAAAATCATTTGAAGATAGCTTAATTTATTTCACGTGGTTCCATGACATAAAATAATTTAAAAACCTTCAGCACAGCTAATAACGATTAGAAACGTCATTAAGGACAAATAAATAAATAAAAAACGGATTCATCAACAATTTTTATTCGGTACACAAAGTACAAAACTAAATTATCTGTCCGATATATTTAAATTATTCTTCACTTTTATCGCAGCCGCGCTGGGCTTGGTAATACTAATTACAATATTAACCTAAATAAAAAACTGCATCAAAAACAGTTCAGTTATCTTACAGACATACATCATTGCAATTATTTTCACATTTTTATTTGCTTTTCCGCCATCTGCAGATATAACTCGACTTTTAAAATCTTAATATAGACACAAAATAGTGAAATGAACAGTAACTAAACTTACGCTTACTCTTTGGACTGAATCGCCGAGTAAAAAACGTGACAAGATTTTTTTATTGCAATGAATGACGAGACGAGCATGCCATTCGCCTGATGGTAAGCGGTACGACCGCTCATGGACAGTAGCAAAACCAAACACCATGAATTATAAAGCAATGCTTGGCATTTCACTGCGCGCGCCATCCTGAGCGATAAGATGTTAAGTCCCAATATGTCCAGTAGTTACTTTGCAATTTGGCTCCATAGTCTGTTAATACAAAAATGTTAGCCTATTTTTCAGTTTATTCATATAATTAAAAAAACCACTTGACATTTGCACGTGGATTTGTTTTCTCTTTGACTAGTTCTGCCAACATCGCCTGCAATTCCATAAACTTCTGTTACCATTTTCGGAAATGGCGGAATAGCAAATCACAATTGTGTATAGATTTTTAAACTAATAACTATATTCTAAATGTTCTTTGCATTTAACATATAACGGGACACAGTTGTGACAGCACTAAACAATAATTATACGTAACAAATATTAATTATTTTTGGTCCAAATTTTTTGTCACCCGCTACTCGGAAAATTATATCAGCTTACGTACATAAACTCACGCCTTCTATCCCAGAAGGGGGTAGGCAGAGGCGCTACCAGGACACCCACATTTCACCTTGTATGTTCCATCCCATGATGTGATAGGGGACAAGCCTATCGATGTCAGTTTATAAATAAATAATTCCACCCAACAATAACACGGTTCTGACCTCACGCTAACATACAATACATCATGGAAATTGGACACTACGAGACATGGGTGTCGGTGCGGGGATCGAACCCGCGGCCTTTCGTTTCACAGCCGACACCTAGCCAACTCCACCACCGAGATGTCAAAAAAGTTATACGGGGGTACTTTAAAAATTATTTCACAGTAAATTCAGTACTTTATAAGCTACAAGCACCATTTTGCCGTATATTGTGATAATTTTAAAGGACATTCAAGGTTCGATTTGCTGTGATTCTGGCTTGGTGTGCCGGTGTATGCAGTATTTCTCAACGAGAATCCAGGTAAGTGGTATTATATATTGTATCCGCTTAAATACGTCGCACTGCAGGGCACGGGCCTACTCTACAATCGAGAGTACGATTGAGATTGGTTAGGCCATATAGACCACCACGCTGGCCTGGTATTGGTTGGCGGACTTACATACCATAGAAATTGTTACAAATCGCTATGGTATGCAGGTTTCCTCACGATGTTTTCCTTCACCGTTATGGTATTGATTGACTATCAATACACATGACTGAAAAATCAGAGGTGTGCCCTGGGATTTGAACCCGCGACAACCGTGAACATGTAAGTGTGTCTGGTCCGTTACCAACAAGCCACCACGCACTTATAACTTTACGACCACGACAATTTATAACAATAATGCAGTGGCGGCGTAAGGTAGGTTGGCACCCTGGGCGGTTTCGTACTCCGGACTTTTCGTGTTCGTATAAGATCACTTTTTTGAGGTTTTTTATTTGTAGGCGAAAAAAAAAAAAAAAAACAAGTACTCCTTCTTTGTAGGCGGTGGCGAGCAGGATCGTTTCGCCCACGATCGTGGTCCACGCTCTTCGTTTGTTGTCGCTTGTCGGGTTGCGTTGTCACCCCTTGGTGCTTGGTACCCGGGGCGGACCGCCCCCATCGCCCCCCCCTTTACGCCGCCACTGCAATAATGTAATAGCCCCGCCAATTGTAGCACCGAACTGTGACTCAACCGAGATTTCGATTGAGTGTTTTTTATTTGTACTAAATATACAATTAATTTTAGTTGTCATTATTTATTAAGCGCTATTTACACGGGGATTTTCTCGCGGCGAGAATCGTATGCGATTATCGACATAACCGCCATAGATTATCGTGTTCTGATAATGTTTACACGATGCAACTTTTTTATATCCTTACGATAATCGTATCTTCGAGCCGAGAAACTTTCCCGTGTAAATGGAGCTTTTTTGGTTGTGTAAAACCTCGCTGTTCTTAAGTGGTTTGGCAGTAATATAAGAATTCTAGGCTCCTCTCATGGGCAAGAAGGAAAAACTATGAATGAATTTAAAATGAATAAAAAGTACTCTCGGAAATATGTAAAAACAACCTTTTACCAACCAACATTTGTATTCTAATAATTATTAAATCATCAGGATTTTTCTACTAAAACATTTAAAAACGTTTCTAGAAATCAATTATATCTTTAGTGCGTTCGCAACTGTCCCGTATGTACATTTATGGCCAAGATTAATAAGCGATCTTCATTTCTATCTAAAGATCTATCGTGAAAATACACCAATGGGCTCAAGGTATTGTCGACACGTTCACATTTTGATGTGTTCTGATTGGTCTATTTTCCGGATCGATCCTTAGATAGGGATTGGGATCGTTTATTAATTTTGTCCGTTAAAATAAACAGTTTCATTCAGATAAAATCTCTCTCACTGTACATTTATACCCTGTTGGTGGTCCTCTACTTCTAAATGTCGAGTCATTCAGCTGGAACAAACAAAATCTTTATTGCATAATGGTTTCCTAGATTTACGCGAATGTTACACATTGAAATAAAACTATTTTTTACGGATTTTATCGCGATTTGATCAGTCCGCCCCGTGACCACGAAAGCTGTAAAGTAAGCGAAACGTCGGGAAGTTAAAAAATGTATAAATTAAACCTAATCGCGATAAAATCCGTAAAAAATAGTTTTATTTCAAATCTTTATTGCATTTGTTTCCTTCCCAAACCTTTGGTGATGGAAGGACGTCGATGTCAAATCCGATATTATTGAGCCCTGTTATTTATTAGATGTAAGTAAGTTTTTTGAGTGTCAATGCTCTTAGTCGAGGATATGAAGGTTGAACTTCGAAGAAAATTGGACCCTGGCATCAGCCGGTATATTTATTTTAGTTGATTTTATTTCATTAATACTCGTTAGCAAGAAAAAAAATTAGAACTGAACTTGAAGACATCTCATGTTCCCCGTACGGCCATTAACCCGTTAATCCCTTCTATAGCGTAAATTTTAATTTATACATACATACATACATAAACTCACACCTTTATCCCAGAAGGGGTAGGCAGAGGCGCCACCAGGACACCCACATTTCGCCTTGTATGTTCCGTCCCATGATGTGATAGGGGACGAGCCTATCGCCATTTCAAGCACGAATTCCTGACTCTGGGCTCATAATCACTTTGGCCGACCCGGGATTCGAACCCGAGACCTCAGCTTTGTACTCGTACCGTAGTACAACTATGCCACCGAGGTAATTTTAATTGATATCAGAGATATTATCATTAAAACGAATACAAAGAATCCAAACTAGACTTTAAGGGCTGTAAAAATACTGTAGTCTATAGTTTAATTTAAAAGGTTTAATACAACTTACGTTTAGTTAACAGCAGCGTGTTGTTCGAAGTCTCCCTTGTCTAGATGTCGTTGCGGAACCTTGGCTGGCCCGGGCTCATAGACTAGCATGGACACGCGCTCGGGCGATGTCTTGTTACGTTGCATGTCTATGAATAGAGGGGACTAATTATTTCGTCAATTTCGTGAAGTGATGGATTTGTTACGTTTCGTTTGGAGATTGAGATAGCAAGACTTAAGACCGGTGGCAGATTATTAAGATATCCCAGTATGTAAAGATTGTGGAAATCCCGCTAAATACGTCGCGTTTCTGACTCAGGCTGTATACAGGGTATCTCAAGACCGCGATAGAAAACGAAGCCAGGTGGTATTAGTGACTTCAAACAATGCAACTAAAAACTTCACAAAAAAAACTTGACAATATTTTTTTTATTGATCGCCGTATTTGCGTTATAAATACATAAATTTTCTAAAATAATATTGTACACCTGTTTATTTTTAAAGATGCAATGGTACGCAAAGCTTCAAATTTTCCAAAAAAAAAGACAGTCGCTTTTTTCGCGAACTTTTTAGTTGCAATGTGTCTGTAACCATTTTATCTACCACCTTGTTTCGTTTTCGGTCGCAGTCTTGATATACCCGGTATTTCAAGTTACGTTGTATCGAATTTTCGAGCGAGCATTCCTTGCCAGTTATTACTAGTTCCTCTATTTTAATTACACTACATTTATCAGCATTGTAGTTAATTGGTCGCACACGTACGTAAAACCCTTTAAAACTCTTTTCCCTTCCATGTTAAGCAGTGACTAATCCCAAGCATCCCCAAATATTCTCCATTTAGCTTCTTCAAATACAACTACTGAAATCAAGTCTATTCCTCACCCATACCCCGGCATCTAGACAATCAAAGATACGGGTCAATCTCCAAATCGGGCGTATTCGTGTGATCGCTCTGGTGCTTTTCAGTTATTGATATTTAATGGTAATTATGTAACTCATTAAAAAGAATGATATTCAAATAGCACATTTTTACTATTGGCCTTCAATTTACACTTATAGTTATTGAAATATTTAAGTTCAAAAAAATTCGCGACCAGAGCAATCATAATTGGTGCCAGAGCAATCATAAATGGTGAAATCAGTGAAACAAAATACAAATATATTGATAAAATATTATTTATTTAGCCGTTTTATTTATTCAGTCTTACAAATAAAAAAAAACGAAATATTTAATATAACATAATTGCTAAAATAACAAAATAACATAATTATAAAAATCAACTTTTGGCTTAGTTTCATATATTTGGACTTAATTAAATCACTTCTAGGTTAATGAGACAAAATTAAAAACATTTTGAAATCAACCTACAGTCTTTTATAGTTATAAAATAACGTAGACTCATTCAAATTTAATTTAAAGTATTAAATATTAGTTAAAAGTAAAAGTATTAAATATTAGTTTAAAAAAAAAACAGTTTTTTCAAGATTATCTAAGAGATTTGTAATAATCACATTTTCCTTAACTACTATTTAGTGGAAAAGAATTAAATATAACAACACAAAGTACAATGCAATTCAGAATATGATCAGATCAGATTGAAATATTGTTTGCAAATTATAATGATACAAATTTTAACACCAAGTAAAAAAAATATACAATTTCTATAAGGCTTAGTTGATCAACAAATTTAATTTAATTGAATATAAGGTTTATTGGAAGCTCAGAAAATTGAAAAGTCATCAGAGTCGGAGTCGGGTAAATCTTCTGCTACAGCAACCTTTGTCAAGGTGTTATCGTTTTGCAACGAAGATAAAACTACCTCGGAAATACTTGGAGTCATTAAATTTTCATAGTAAATAGATGGGACTTCATCAAAAAAAACTGTCCGGCAGGTCCGAGTTGTGTAATGATTGTTGACTTTGATTTGCAGTTATAGTCTGTCTATTATTTAGCACTTGTGGGAGCTGAATTTGCTTCTCTTGATTGTAATTTTTTGAACGCTTAACCAGCGAAGGTCGGCTTGTCTTCCTTGTTGCCCGTGACACGTTTTCTTTGAGGTGCTTTGGTTCGAATCGCTATTAAGTTGGTAAAAGCCTAAGTGTTTGCCGTGCGGTCATTGTACAGCCTCTTGTTAGCAGTTGTCTAAATCACAGCTTAGTCGCCTCATAGCCAAAACGTTATAGTATTTGCTGAAAAATAGATGTATAACGTACAATTAATGCAAAATATCATCGCTCTGGTCTTTTTGGACAGAGCAATCACGGTCATAGCGATCACAAAAAGTCACAAAATCATAAATATAGCCGAATTTAAATGCAGTAGAAAGTTGTGATTACGTCTCATAAAAAACATCATAACGATCACTTAATTCACATAAAAAAAACATTCACAAGCTTATTATTTAATTTAAATAACATGCCATAGCAATCATAAAATTCGAAAACCAAATCCAGAGCAATCATAAACTTACCTTCGTAATGTTGGAGCGTGGGAACCTGGCACACAAGTATCCTCCTCGGCGGTTAGACCACTACTGGCGTTACCCCACAGGAGGGGAATAGAGTGTCTATAACGCGTAACCAGGGATGAGTGCGATGTTTTACCTCAGCGCAGAGCGATGAGATAAAATGCCCGGTCACGATTTTAAATTCAAATTGTGGCAAAAGTATTGTTCATAGAACTAAAAATATTTTATTACGGTGAAGATTAACTATCTGTTATGTAATCTAAATAAGTTGTTTCATATGAACCTTCTCATTAAAAAGTTAAAGAATATTTTTTTCATTCAATCGGGAGTTCGGTCAACCCAGAGCGATCAGGATTTTAGGGTTTAAGATTTTTTTTTTAATATTTATAATATACTTATTCATAATATTAGCATTGTATCACGTAGATTAGGCACCGAACTGTATATAAAAAAATATCTTGAAAACGTATTTCGATTTTAAAAGGGGCTTATTCAGCCCGACACGAAAAAAAATGCCTTTGGAGATCGACCCATACTCACATCTCAAACTAAGGCGTCGTTTATGCTGTCCAGACAATTCCAGCTGCCGTCGAACCAGCTCCGACGCGGAGGCAGGCCTCGCGCTGAGCGGCAACGTGGCCGCCTGCACGCTCACCTCGGAACACGCAGTCTTGTTGTAGTCTGGAAAATACACACCTTTTGTGCATACAAAAGGTTTGTGTTCAGTGGGGTTTATTTTACCCTTATTTAACCTTCTCATCGCATTCCGTTTTGCTTCCCATTCCATTTCATCCCGCCCCATCGCTTCACATCTAAGTAGTGCATCGCTGTTGGTCCAAAAATCCCTACCCGTATCCTTAGTAGATATTTGGTCGCCAAAAATTCATTTCGAATATTAGTATTATTCATTTATCTCTATTTATTTATATGAATTACCTTAAAAACGGAAACATTTATTGAGATGGTTACAAAAAATATAGTAATAATTAAGCCATACACGTCCCTCTGTAGGGCTCGGATCCGCTACAATCGAGAGATCAGTAGATATTTTTTTTTTATTGCGATGAATGGCGATACGAGCATGCCGTCCGCCTGATGGTAAACAATACGACCGCTCATGGACAGTTGACAATGCTTGGTATTGCCCTACGCTCGCCATCCTGAGACATAAGATGTTAAGTCTTAATATGTCCAGTAGTTACTCTGGCTACAATTTCCTTCAAACCGGAACACAAGAGCGCATTTACACTGCCGTTTGGCGGGAGAAATAGATATTGCGGTGGTACCTACCCAGGCGGCCTTTTACATATGAGATACCTACCACCTGTAATAAGATTATTGTGAAATCTTTATAGTAAACCCTTCTTTGACATTACGTTTTTTTTAAACTTCGAGATTAAATTTAACTTTCACCTTTCAACTCCTTTAATCGTGAATATTTAGCAAAACACCCTACAATAACATCAATTTCAAAAGCATGATCTTACCTCTCTCGGTTAGAACTATCTCCCTGTGCATTAGCGATAGTTCCGCGTCGTTGATGAGCACCCGGTGCTTGGTGTCCACCGGCCCGTCCCAGGTTCGATTCCTGTCCACTACGTACGACGGTATCTCGACTTCTGTCTTGTCGTCCTCTTGGATAGATGTATTCTGGCTTGTTGGTTCAGTCTAGATCAAAAATAAATAAGTGTAATAAATTTTACAAAATAGTTACGATCCCAAAAACAATCGTATTTTTTAAAAGTGCGTGTGTATTTAGGTTATTATAGTTCATTTTAATTGTGAAGTTAAACAGCGAATAAATAAACAAGAATTTTAGAGGCACGTAACACTAAAATACCTAAAGTAACTCAAGATTTTTCCACGAATTGTGCCCTATAAATTCTCCAAGCAATTTTCATATGTAAAGTATAAATGTAGCACGAAAACGTTAAGATTGTCACATATTTTATGTTTTCTTGACAGCCTTAAATCTTGATAGTAAATTATTAAGCATTAAACACCTAAATAGCAATCCGGAAGAGAATGGACAAACGGTAGATGATTGTCTCTCGCGATGTATTCCAACTATAGGCTATACCATTCAAAGCATTTTCTTGTTCTTCGTTGTGCCTAAAATAAACTCCTAAAATAATATTTTACTAATAATCCTGTGACAAAAGCTCACCTTAATCCTCTTCTTGAAAGTGGGACTCGACTGCGGTCTCATCTTGAAATCCATGTGCTGGTTGGCGCCACTTTTATTCCTCACAATCGGAGACAATTTCCTGAACTCATTGCGAGGTTCCAGCTCTATCCTAACAGTTTCCGTGGCAGAACTGTTGCTGGCGCGACCGAATAACGGCGATAGCTTGGGTTTAGTACCACTAGTGACTTCCGAATCAACGCTTTCAATAGTAATAGTGGAGTCTACACTGTTCGGTTTCTGTGCCGCTTTGACCACAATCAATTCACGTTTGTCCTTCTGGAACTCGAAATTTGGGTTCTCAAATCCAGTTTGCGTGGCTATATCGTCGCTATTAAATGATTGTGAAGTGTTAGATGCTTTGTGGAGCATTCGTTTGCGGCGCTCTAAGTCAGCGTGTATGTCTGTCTGTACGCGTAGGTTAATGTCTCCGTAACGTCGGATGATGTAGTTTAAAAGCCAGTGGTACCCTTTACGCAAGCCAGGGTCGATTTTTAGCTTTTTTGATTTGGGGTCGGTGAACGCGCTGTAGGATTCCACAAGTGTTGGACATCTGTACCTGGTTATAGGGAAAATTAGGGCTATTATTTTAATTTGGGACGTTTATAAATAACGGAAAAAGTCTATTTGTTGCATATTTTACTCTTAAAGTCTCTTGCTAACTTCATATTGGCGTGCTTTTAGCGTAAAAGCTGAGATAGCGTCATAAGCGATTTTTTTTAAAGCATTGGTAATTTCGAAGGAGGAAGGACTGATTTAGTTACGGCAAGCTTTGAGTTGTAACAACATCATCATGAATACTTTCTCACTTTTCTTTGAAGAATCCACACATGTTCAGTCGCGGATTGAAGTTTTAAATCACCCGAGATCTAAATTCTAAAGCCTATAGCTTACTAAACAACACTTACTTATTAACTAGTGGTTCTATGTTCAATTTGTCGACTACATCGATGTCATCCAGAGCCCCGGACTTGTCTTGTTTGTTCGCTAGCACCAATACGGGCTTTCCTGTAATTCATTTCATCATAATACCTACTTAAATGATAGCTTAAAGAAATCAGGCATCAGAAGTATTCTAAATCGTCTCTCTCTTTCTCTCTTTATCTGCCTCGCTGTGTTAGCCGCACGTAATCCACTACGGAACAAAAGTCTCCTTCAAGGATTTCTATAGCGACCTGATGAAACCTCGCATCCAGCGTTTTCTTGCCATCTTAACAAGTGAAGAGTTAGATATCTGCCTACAAAGTGGATCGACGACAGTATTAAGATTGTATAACCTCCGATTAAAATATGAAGAAAGTATCAATATGTCAGTGTGTTGAGAGAGGCAAAAGGAAGTACAGGGGTTGATCCGAATATCTAACTAAGATTACATGATTATGGATTCAAATATGACGAAACTACCTAGATGTCAGGGATGTGGGAATGGAAAAAATGAGTACTGGGGTTCAGGAATGATATCAACATTCAGCAGCCTCCGTGGCACAGTTGTTAAGGACACCGGCTGTGAAACAAGAGGCCGCGATTCGATCCCCACACCGAAACAAATACATGAGCCATAAATATGTATATGTTGCAAAACCATAAAGTACATTTCATACTAGACGAATGACGGAATAAGTGCGTAATGTAGGCGTCAATAACGTAATTAGCTTATCGATAATAATAAAATACTTGGAAAACTTAATAGAAACGTCGACGAACTGAAACTAGCGTTATCGCTAACCTCTCATTACATGCGAAGTGTTTGCAAGGAGATTACTGTAACAGGATTAAAGCTATCCGTGACACTTTAGTTGTATAAGTATTTTTATCCGAGGTTTGCGTATATCTGTATCAGCCAGTAATCTCCTACTGCTGAACATCCGAGAGGTCGATTGAGACGGCTTAGGTCAGAACACATAGTCCAAAACGCTGGCCTAGCGCGGGTTGGTGGACTTCACTTCATATACCTACCATTAGAAAATCTTATGAAGATTTTATGGTATGCAGGTTACCTTGTGATGTTCTCTTTGGTATCCAAACAAATCGGTTAGACCCTGGAAGTCCGGAGGAACTGTCATATCCCTCTCATCCCTCTCCTTCAAAAAAGCTTAGTAAGGTCACGTACATTGACATACTCCCGACCTCACAGTATGAAAAGATCTCAGGATAACTATGGAGGTTTGTCACGATTTAGATAAAAGACCCGTGCAGTATTCTTTCAGGATTCTACGATAGGTTCAAAATCCTTAATATTCAGGGCTAGAAGTAAAGCTCAGGTCCTGGCAGCTCATTTTGAGCCACTAGAGAAATAGAGAAGGTAATAAAAAGTTCCAGTATACATTCCAATCACATCTCCTAATATACGTTCAGGCAGTTTTCATGAATTAGAAGATAACACGGATAAGCGCCATCTATATTTCGTATGCTATAAAACTTTAATCTAATGCTTCATCCGCATCTTCGGCTCATGCAACCAGCGAGTTGAAGGCCATCACTCCATACAGCCTAAGTACAGTCACCGAAGTTACCATGGTAATAAAAAATAAACATTACCTGATATTTTATCGTGTGATAACACCTCCTCCAACACCGTTCTGCATTCATCCAAGCGTGAAAAATCACTCGAATCAATCACAAATATCACACCATGAACCTCGCTGTAATACTGAGACCAGATCTGGCGAAAATGAGGCCCGCCGCCCAAATCGTATATAGTTACCGGCGTGTCTTTATGCACAAGATTCACAGCTTTGAATCCAACAGTCGGCAGGACCTTATCGTCCTTATCCCCTGCTAAGTTGTTCACCGTTTTGGTTTTTCCCGCGTTGTCTAACCCTATTAGAATAAGGACAATATGGCGGCGAATATTTTTTCGTCGGAACACGCGGGGCCAGCAGTTACCCATTATTATCACTGTTTTTCCCGACACATAACTTTATGAACTTCAAATGTGTCGTAAATGTCCATTTGTAAACAAAAAACTCTTGTTGACACAACTGTTGCCAATGACGATTGTGCGGCCAGTGTCAATTTGCAATCAGTGCGTTCTCTTTGTTTAAAATTTTTTTCGCGTTATGAAATAAAAACTTTTCCTTCTTTCTGAGGTTTTGTTCATTTTTAGTAGATTTTAAATTATTTTTTTTATTGAAGATGGAAAGAAATCGTTAATCCACACGTAGGTAAAAGGTTTATTTATATCAACTTTTTGTTTTATAACTTATTTTGAACTGTTCACCATTCAATAATATTTTATTATCCCACATAATCGCGTTTTGCACGATGTTTATCGGGTAAATCAACGTAAGACACTGCCAGCGGTTCATTCCAAGGTGACAGCTGTTATCATTTCCAATTTGCATTTAATATGAAAGGTCACAGGTGCCCTGATAATATAATAAATGCTTCTTTTATCGTGACTTAGCACATTTACGTAGTATATAAAAATATCGTATCGTGAGAAAAATATAATAAACGCCAAAGTTAACAGGACAGCGATATAATTTTCATATTTGTAAGGTTCATATTTTGATAAATAAATAAATACACCCAACAGTCTCATACATAGTCCTGACCCCACACTAAGATCGAGTCTTGTGTCGTGGGTATCAGGAACTACGAGAGACTTTTCGGTCTCACAAACACCCGGTAGACGGTCTGATGTAGTTGTATTAGAGAAATTTACAATACGGGAGTTTTGTTGGCCTTTGCAATTTTGTCTAGAATGAGAAAAATATATCGAACTTTTTAAAGAAAGCAGTATCTTAAGCCAAGATTTAAATTTGTTTGTTTTTAAAATGAAAATGTAAGGTAGTTTGAAAAATATGGAATGCACCTTAATTGTGGTTTTAGATTTATATTTTTCTGCCCATCCTAAAAAGTATTTAATTTCAAAGATTCAAATCTACAAATAAAACATACACATAAAAATACATAATTAGACATTTTATTTTCAGGAAAATAATATTCGCAATAAATACAGGTACAATTTCGACGAAACATTATTTACAAAGCTATGAGTTTCGATTATAAAATGCGCCACAGTCGCCATATTGTATTTTGTTACCATGTGAAAAATACACTTCAAAATGGTAGGATTAATGTATATAATTAGATATTTGAGTTCTATGTTGCAATGTTAGTGCAAATGGTAGCCGTTTTAAAGCACGTTATTCTTCTAGAATATAGCCGAATGACCATGAATTCTCACAAAGCTTTCAAATCAATATAAGCTTCCTAAAGTGATTTTGAAATAATACTGTCTTATGAATCATGGTTTTTATAATTTTAGTGCATATCCTCAATTTCTTTTTGTGCTTCTGGCGTTATGACTACCAATCTTGAACATAATTTATTTTAAACTCATTTATTAACTGGTCATACTTTAAATACAATCCAAATTATATCATTTTAAGATACAAAAAAGGTGAAGCTGATATTTTTATCTGAATCTTACTACGATAGTGTCCCCGTTTTTCATAGAGAAATAAGCGAGATCTTTCATTACATTGTCCAGATAAATTTCTGCTCCTTGCATTTGATCGTCTAAAATATATAGCATCGGTGTACCAGAGTTGCCAGCCTTTGAAAACAATCTTTGCGCCAGTGTGACCAGTTTCTGAACTGCCATGGTTGACGGGAATTTTTTCTTGAATGATTTTCCGTTTTCATCCCTTAACGTGACTTCTAATAAGTGCGATGTGAGCGTTTTCGTCTGCGTTTGGGTCACTAAGAGGCTGTCGTCGGGTATTCCGTATTCTGAGAACAAAATAAGATTATTCTAATTTGTTCGTAAGAGGCTGGATATAAGCTTTCAATGGGTCCCTTTGGAAATCCTTTTGCGTTATAATAAATAAATAAATACACCCAACAGTCACATACATAGTCCTGACCCCACACTAAGATCGAGTCTTGTGTCGTGGGTATCAGGAACTACGAGAGACTTTTTCGGTCTCACAAACACCCAGACCCGAAACAAATATCTGTGGATCACACAAATATTTGTTTCGGTGCGGGATCGAACCCGCGGCCTCTCGTTTCACAGGCGGCGTCTAACCAACTGCGCGACGGAGGCTGTCACACGGCATCTTCATGATGTCAATGATAATACGCGATTGGGGGCAAACGGTTTCTAAAAATAAATTGTGAGTTCGGTAACATAGGGCAGGAGACATTTGTAAAAACACCCAAGTAACAATAGTCTTGCTGTTTTTGTTTGTGTATATTTAGTTATCGTAGAAGAGCCTATGTTCGGTAATGACACAATTTACACTAGGGGTAATAAAATTTGGAAATTAGTCGATTTTTTCAATGATCGACTATTTTCCAAAACAAAGTCTATTTTACGCCAAACGACCATAACCACTCTGTCGTCACGACCGCTATAGTGGTTTGTTAATGTAATATAAACATAATGCCAGTTTCAATAGGGCATATTTTCACTGTCAATTCTATGTAATTTCAGCCTTAATGTAAGTATACCCTATATTAAAAAAATGTTGATATCTCATTGACAAACCTCTATAGCATTCGGGACGTTAGAGTACCTACGCACACTTAAATGTTAAGTTGCACTTAACTACCCACGTCCCACTTAATCAGTACATTTAAGCGGTACTTACGTAGTTAAGTGCAACATAATATTTAAGTGACGTTTGAGTATTCGGGCGTAAGCAAACGTATTTAACGGCCATTTTAATGGCCTAAGAATAAGAGAATAAGAATAAGAATAATTTATTTGTATAACATAACTAAGCCATATCAATGGACCTTTCGATTGTACAGCTGTCCTAAGCTCTGCAATGGTTTTTATTTACGGGCTTTTAAAGTAGTAAATTGATTTTCTACGGTATGTAAGTCCGCCAATCCGCACTAGGCCAGCGTGGACTATATGGCCTAACCACTCTCCATCGATTCTCTCGATTGTAGAGTAGGCCCGTGCCCAGTGGGACGTATATGGGCTGATATAGAAAGTAGTAAAAACTCACTGTCAATAAGCTCAGCGAATCTGGAGTGTTGTATATCAAATGTCCGTTTGTTGTTGATGTCTGATTGAGCGAGTTTCCACTCGGCGCCATATCTCTTCAGGTAGTCGTACTCGGCGCCGCGACGCAGTTCCCGCGTTATAGTTGAGCCGTTCAGTTCCTGCAATTTATTTATTTATAATAATAGACACACCATCGATTCATCACACAAATTACATATGAGATAATCACAACATTATGTACTTATTCTAGGTGACAAACCATTACAGGTGTATACAACACTATTAACAAAATATATTTTTACAACAATTTAAATATTTTTGGACATAAATAAACAAAATTTAGGAAAATACAATCTTAAAATTATAATAACAAGTATAAAAGGTTACTATAAGAATTACAAAAAAAACACTTAGCCTAATTAACTAAACACAATAAGTTGCAATTGTTAATATACAGGGTATATCAAGACTGCGACCGAAAACGAAGCCAGGTATTAGTGGCTTCAGACACAATGCAACAAAACTTTAGCAAAAAAAAAAAAAATCTATTTGGGTGGTAAATACATAGTTTTCCTAAAATATTAATGTACACATTTTAAATTTTAAATAAGCAATGGTACTCAAGAGTTTAAATTAATGTTTTCACAAAAAGTAGATATTTACCAAACATCAAGTTAATGTATACGTAACTGCATTTAACTATAGTTGATAATACATTTAAGCGAATGCTACACATTGAAATAAAACTATGTTTTTTACGGATTTAGTTTAATTTTACATTATTTAACTTCAGAACTTTTCGGATATTACAATTTCGAGGTCACGTAAAATCCGTAAGAAATAGTTTATTTATAGTCGGATCACTATGAGACAGACAAAGCCTTAAAATTCTCCAGATCAAAAATTAAAATATAACAATTTGCAAGGTAAATATAATTTTGATGATATCCTAAGTAATTAATCTCGTTGTCGCCTATTTAAATAAATAATACTGTTATCTATATATCGCTCATCCAATGGAACAACGACGTAATTACAAAAAGTCGAAAATGACTTTTGAATGTCTTATTGAAAAGTTTTCTTGAGTTTCTCATGAAGTTATTTTAAATTATCATTGATAGTGACAGTTACTTACATTAATATTAAAATAATTTCATCAGAATGATTGGAAATACATTATATTATAAATCTCAAACGTTTAAAAAGTTCTCCTGAAAAATAGCTAAGACGTAATTACGTCATTGTTCTATTGGATGAGCGATATATAAAAGAGGAACCTGATTGACTGACTGACTGACTGACTGACTGACCTATCAACGCACAGCCGAAACTACTGGAGATAGGAACTTGAAATTTTACACAGGGATTCCTATTGTGACGAAGGGTAGCACTAAGAAGGGATTTCGGGAAATTCTACCCCTAAGGGGGTGAAAAGGGTTAAAAACGGTTGTATGGAAAATCTAATCCATTGAAGTTACAATTCTCAAACTTGGTAGTTTAATAACTCATTTATTAACAAAAATAATTGCATACTTTATTTGTCTAAAAATTAACATTAAGGGAGTTAAAATAAGGGTTGAAATGTTTAGAAACTGGGTGATTTCCTTCCTACCCGATCAACGCACAGCCGAATCTACTGGAGCTAGAAACGTGAAATTTTACATAGGGGTTCCTATTGTGACGTAGGGTAGCACTAAGGAAGGATTTTTGGAAATTCAACCCCTAAGGGGGTGAAAAGGGTAAAATACTGGTGTATGGAAAACAGAAACCCTTGAAGTCGCAGATATCAAACTTGACTTTTTAGTCACTCATCTAGAAACAAGAACAACTGCATACTCTCTTTTCTTATAATTAACCCTAAAGGGGTGAAAATAAAGGTTGAAGTATTGTAAAACCGAACGGCTGGATCAACGCAAAGCCGAAACTACTGAAGCTAAGAACTTGAAATTTTACACAGGGGTTCCGATTGTGACGTAGGGTAGCACTAAGGATGGATTTTTGGATATTCATCCCCTAAAGGGGTGTAAAGAGTTAAAAACTGATATAGGGAAAATTTAAACCGTTAAAGTTACAATTGTCAAACTTGGCACTTAAGTTATTCATTCTAAGATAAAAATAGTTGCATATATTGTTTATCTAAAATTAATCCTAAAGGGACGAAAATAAGGGTTGAAGTTTTGTAGAACCGAACTGCCGGACCAACGCACAGCCGAAACTACTTAAGCTAGGAACTTGAAATTTTACACAGGGATTTCTTTTATAACGTAGGGTAGCGCTAAGGAAGGATTTTTGGAAATTCATCTCCTAAGGGGGTGAAAAGGGTAAAATAAATTTGTATGGAAAACCGCAACCGTTGAAGTTGCAGATTTCAAACTTGACACTATAATTACACATCTAAAATCAAAAATAAGTGCGTACTCTTTTTACTTAAATTTAACCATTAAAGGAGTAAAAATAAGGGTTGAAAAATTTGTATAGAAAATAAAACTGCTGAAGTTATTCTTATGAATATTTAACTTTTGTAACCCTTTCGAACGACTTTTCAATTCAGTTTGAGCGAGAAAACAAACATTCGATACCTAAAATAGGTTTTAAAACTGTATATGAATAAGGCCGTTTATGTATTGATCCGATTGATCTCAAAATCGATCTGAGTTCCGATAATCTAAATTTGTATTCAGAATTGAAAATGTTGGCCGTCATTTTGAACTTTTTATTTATTGATCCGATTGGTCTCTCAATCGACAACTGACGGACCCACTGATCCGATAATCTAAACTCAGAGTCAGAATTGGAAATAAAAATGCTGCACGTTGACTTTTGTTAAAAGTTTACGTAAAGGTTATAATGGCATAGTTTTAGCGATATAACGTCTATATTATATTAAACACGCAGACGAAGTTGCGGGCAAATGCTAGTATGTAATAAAATGTGTTTTGTTGTAAAAACTGTTGATATGACACCCTGGCATATCATTGCGTTTCAGTAAAATTCTCCAACTTTAAACTGAGCAAATACAGCTATTATTCCATTTAGAACCATTTTAGATTGCCTCGGTGGCGTAGTTGTACTACGGTACGACTACAAAGCTGAGGTCTCGGGTTCGAGTCCCGGGCCGGGCAAAGTGATATTGGATTTTTCCATTCATTATCAGCCCGGAGTCAGGAATTTGTGCCCGATATGGCGATAGGCTCGCCCCCTATCACATTGTGGGACGGAAAATACAAGGCGAAACGTGGGTGTCCTTGATTGCACCTCTGCCTACCCCTTGTATGAAAAAGGCGTGAGTTTATGTATGTATGCAGAACCATTTTATAGACTTGTCGAAACACCTCTATTTAATAAATAAAATAAATAAATACACCCAACAGTCACATACATAGTCCTGACCCCACATTAAGATCAATTAAGTCTTGTATCGTGGGTATCAGAAGCTACGAGAGACTTTTCGGTCTCACAAACACCCAGACCCGAAAGAAATATTTGTGAGCTACACTAACATTTCTCTTGGTGCGGGGATCGAACCCGCGGCCTCTCGTTTCACAGCCGGCGTCTAACCAACTGCGCCACGGAGGTTGTCAAAAATATTATATTTATAAACAAAATAAAAGCAACCAGCAACTGACCTGCAAAGTTCCAATTTTCGCGATGATCAGTTGTGAGCCAGTATCGTAGTCCTCAGTGTTCTGTATGGGATTCTTCAAGAAGTAAAGCTTCCGTAGAGATCTCAATTTATTCAGTTCGCTCATCGATCGCCACTGAAAACATAAACATATAAAAATGTTGTAATACTAATAAAATTAATTCTTCAAAAACTTTAGGAAACCACATACTCTGTCCAGTGTCTTATCTATTTAATATTACCAAAAGACCCATGCTTAGTTCTACTATAATAAATAAATAATAAATACACCCAACAGTCACATACATAGTCTTGACAATATCTAAGACTTGTTGCTCTTGTGTGGGGCCGTCCATTAATCACGTGATGTTTTTTTAGCATTTTTAACCCTCCCCCTAGGCGATACGTGGTGAGGTTAGACTGACCCCCACCCCCCACTCAAAATCACGTGTATTTTAGTACCTACAAAGAATCTTAATTTTTTAGAATATAAACTTCAATACAGGTATAAGTAAAGTACAATCTAGGACTTCTTTCGTTGCCTGAAAACGGCGAGTCAAGTTCACACTACACGCCGCTTTTCGGTTAAGAAATCGCGCATTGACGAAAAAATAAATACACGTGATATTTTACTACATCCCCCCTTTCCCTCCTTGTGATATTTCGTGATTCTTGCTAAACCCCCTTCCCACTATCGAGCCTCACGTGATTTATGGACGCCCCTATCGTGTATCAGTAGACTACAAGAAACTTTTCGATCTCACAAACACCCAGACTCTAAACAAATACCTGTGGATCACACAAACATTTGTCTCGGTGCGGGAATCGAACCCGCGGCCTCTCGTTTCACAACCGGCGATTAAATAACTGCGCCACACAGGCTGTCGATTTTCAAACAGTTATGGATATTTCACAAGCAAAAATAATAAATTTTGATCTCTGTCTAAGAATTGCTCTTGAAGATAGACGAATTAGAATCGAAATTAATTTCAGATATTTTACTCACATCATTTATCCTATTCCGGCTCAAAAACATAACCTCCAAATTTTCAAAAATATCAACTTTATCCCCTCCAGGTAAATCATTGAACCTGATCTCCTCAATCAGGCAGTCATTCAAGCTCAGGGTATGAAGATTCTTCAGCATTCCAAGGTTCATCACCTCTCTCCAGGAATCTATTGGGTTCCCATCCAATCTCAGCACCGTTAATGTCCTTAAAGTCACTCCTGGAGAGGATATTTTCTGGATCCTGTTGTATGCTGCTATCATCTCCCCCACTTTGGGCCAGAGGTGGGATAAACAGAGTAGGTCAGGCCACTCATAGTCGCAGACTGAGACGTTGATTTTTTCAAGTTTTGCAAAGTTTATTGAGAGTTGGGATAGAGTTTCTTCCGGGATGTCGATTGCCATGCGGTTTTTGCTGTGAATGAGTAATATTTTTGCAAATAAACTTAAGCGGAATAATTTTGTGTCCTTGTGATAATTGTTATAACTAAAAGGGTGAACATAGACAACCCCTTTAAAAAAATAAACCGCAATCGATTTTCTTTCTCTCCCTTTTACTCTCTCGTCAATTACAGGAAGTGTACTAATGAATATACGCCATAAAAACTGCTAGTATTATTTTTAATATAACATTTTACAATATATTTTACCATTAATTATTACTTGAATCATATGCAGTATGTTGTATTCATTAATGTTGCCAAATCTGTCATTTCTCCTCCAAACAAAATGCCTTATGGTTAGTTTATTCCTGAACTAGAGATAATTGTAAGCTCTCACCTAACATCAAGCTCTCTCAAGTCAGGCAGCTGAGCGGAGAGCTGTATCACCTCCCGCCAGTTGGAGAACAGGTTGCACGACACATCCAGGCTGCGAACATTGGGACACAAGGACGCCACGTCGCCCGCCTTAGCCACGTTCTGATCGTGCACACAGACTTCCAGAAGACGGTCAAATTTTCTGGAAAGTAGAATGACCAGTTTACTATGAAACTTGGTATCGGTGCGAAGATTTTTGTCCTTCGATGAAACCTACTTTTTGTGTAGGGAAAAATATATATTATCAATAAAAATAAACATAATTGCGATCCATGCCCGGAGTTCTTGGAGAAATTAACTTGAAGTCCAGTCACTCAAGCCCCATTCTTAGTAGAAAACGTTTAAGAACACACCTTAAAAAATGCTATAATGAATTTTAAGCAGTATGGGTATCGGGGTCAACAATATTTTTTAACCAAACTCTCCCCGTGTAAATAGGGATTTATAGAGGACTATTTCCTTTTCTTATTAGCGGCAATGACGACGTCGATCGCTTGATGGTAAACGTCCCGCACGTCCATAAACAAAAGCAGCACAACAGAGATTTTAATAGTCTTGCTGTTTTTAATACAAATAATTTAAAAATCCATCTTTGCTCTAATACAAATCTGACCTTGCCGTGAACTCAGAATTTATGAATATTAATCAGTTGCTTGTCAACCTGCGACATGCCATATAAATTCTTTTAATACCCAGTCATTACCGTTTACAATGAATAATGTACTTCAAACCAAAATACATTTCCTTTTTCATATTTTGTAAGACCCATAATTTGGAGGAATAAGTAGGCTGACAAACTATGTCAAAGTTTGAATCTACATACATATATGAGCCAAGATATTAACTAGCAAAACTTGTGATTTGGTCAAAGGCCTTGGTGACCACAAAAGTACAGTCAACACCAGCAAAACGGCCAAAAATTTATAAAAATAAAAAAAGACAATGTTTTTTTTGTGTGAATTGAGAGAACTCACTGTTTTTGATGTATTTTTTCAAATCCAACCATTTCGATGAACGGAGCACCCATTTCTCTCTTCCATTCATTGATCACTGTCCTGCGATGAGCTGCTACCGTTTCATCCTAAAATGTAACATGTTTATGATCAAAGTATTTCTTTTATATGGAGCCGCTATCTTTTGTTGAGTTATGGATAGGAGATGATAATAGGAGCTGTGATATAATTGTTAGAGATGTGACATAAGAGACAGCAAGTAATGCACTAAAAGCTGTATATACTTTTCTTTTTTTTTGTCCAAGAAGAAAAGCAATTAAATTTCCCTTTCACTACCCCGGGGGAGGCCAAAAGGGGTATGTCAGTGTCTCGGGCCTTCCAGCCCGGCATGTAAAATAATTAAAAATAAATTAAACATTATAAATTACATACTGTTTCTGTTTTCTCAGTGGTAAGGATAATTATTTTATTTTTATTACGATGAATGGCAAGACAAACATGCTATTCGCCTGATGAAAAGAATCAGTCACAATACCCAAATAAAAACTCACAAGAAAGCGGAGTGGTAACAGCCTGAACAGTCATGTGCATCATAAAAATAGTGTATAACATAGTCAATACTGTTTCTCTTTATTTTAAAATCATTAAATCCTTCAACCTTTTTTGAAACAGTATGATTAATTAAAGATGCTCATAATATGCTTTCAGTATTATTAAAAACACTTTATGATATTGTTATTTAATCCCAGACTTTAAAAATAACTGCATATATACATTAGAATCTTAATAAAATTGGCTATTTTCTGATGTATCATTCATAACTGTTCTTGTCCTGGTTCATAATGACCATTGCTCTTTTGTGATTTTTTTATACTGGTATGACAAAGTCACTACATATGGACTTTTTTTCATAACTGCAAGTTTCAAATTGATACACCCAATAGTAGTATACAATTTTCCTAACAATAACACACAAATCTTGTGCATAATTCTGAAACTATGAGGTACTTCTTGGCTTTATAACATCCACAATCAAAACAAATATATTATTTTTGAATTATTCATAATCTGCGACCTTCACATTTAAATTACTTAAAGATTGAATTTGAAATTGTATAACAGTACACCATACATGAGTCATCACCACTAGAAAATTGCAGTGAATAAAAAAGAATTCAGTGTTATTATCGGAGTTCTACAGACAAATGAGTCATGTAAACAATACTAAGTTGGAACCTTGGAGTGGCTTTTAGCGTGGGTGGGGTGACCTAACTTAACAGAACTGAAGTATACACATTCTAATATTACTTACCTCCCGATCTCCGTAATATTTTCTTATAGCATCCGCGCAGGTCTTAAACGGGGTGATTTTGTTAGGGCGTATGAACGAACCAGCTCCAGGCTTAGATTTGAAGTACTGGATGCCATCCAAACTCCCGTCATGTTTGCCTCTACCGATTTCGTCCCATTCCACTCCGTACCAAGTACCCTTATACCCCTGAACTTCACCAATATATTTCACTGTGGCAAAATCATCGTTGCATTTCACTCTGCTACCAATGTGCACCTGTATCTCACAATCTTCAGTACCATTCCGACTGTCCATGGCACCGTTGCAAAATTTTGGCAATAAATTAACAGGCATAGCGCCCACCATTATTTTTGTGTTTTCGAAAAAAGAACTGTTTATCAAAAGTAAAACAGGCTGACTTTTTCCCGAAAAACTATAATGTCATTTGTCAAAAAGTTTTATGTCAAGCATTTAACAATGCATAGTGATGTGACAAATATGTAACTTGAATTGCATTGTACTTTAATCGATTTAAATTACTAATTCCGTTTCCATAGTAAAATGTATTACGGTTATAAATTATTTTGTTCATTCAGAAATATATTTTATTCTGCTTTATTTGTTTAAAAGTTTTAGGATAATATCATATTAAAAGATTAATTGAACTAAATTATATAAGTAAAAGAAAAATGTGTAGCATAATTTACATCGTAAGTTTCGTTAAAATTTTATTTTAATTATTTGCACAAAGTCTTTTTAATGAAATTCATAGTTCAATTTTAAAATGAGTTTAGTAAGACTAATGTTTTCAAATAAATTCAAATGTGTATCTTCTGCAAACGTTTTTAGTTTTTACTCCACAGTATAGATGGCATTACTTGTATCAATTTATAAGATTTTATCTGCGAAGTGATTGGTGATGTTCAAGAAAAGGATATTACGCGTCCAAGAATGGAAGTCATGCCGCATATGGACGAAAAATATAAAATGCAAGTTGACGTTCCAATTTGCACATGCAGAACTTAGCTAACTGCTGCAGAGTTGTCAAATCGCACCGGTCTGGTTCGATACAGCTGTCGGTAGACTGATTCGCGAGTGTGTTTCGGACACTTAGGTAGACGAATTCGTACCCGCCCGGTTCAATGATCCATTTATTTTCACTCGTTGCTCCGGCGCGGCGCTAGCGTCATCTCGCTCGCGGCTTCCCGAATCGGGAATCGGGACGTGAAAAAAGTGTTTTTTTTTGACAAAAATGGCTACCGAACGAAGTATCCCGGACGTTTACGCTAGTCGATAATAAGTATATTGTCGTTTATTTTAAGTGAAAAATGCATTTTATAAGTGAACAATTGTGACGTGCTGTGCATCTGTGCATACGGATTGATCTCAACAAAGGATACTAGCTTCAAGATGAGGTATGTATCGAGTTCAACGCACCAACCTTTAGTTAGCAAAACAAATAAATAATTACTATAAGTATCGTGCACGCGTCGATCTATTTATGTTCCGGGCTCATTTATTGCTCTATCGGGATACCTTTTTGTTCCCGAGATAGGTTTTTTCTCGCCGCTATTGTAACGTAAACAGACCACGGGCGTGCGGTTACGGTTCATCGATTAGTTGCCTACAATGTTAAATAAACGATTTTTATGAATGACAAAGTAATTACTGGCTGGTTATACTTGCGCCGCAGTTCATACACATTTATTAATTAAGAAAAAAAATTGTATTTCAATTATAGAACATTGATTTTTTCCCTCGCATTGTCGCCCCCACACGGCGTATTTTCGTGTTATTTTCGTCTTGTATTTACAAGCTTTTGTCTGACCTTGTATGTATGTGTGGCAATTTGTTAAATTGGGGCAAGTCGCCGTCCTTTGGGGACTGTATGCGTTGCGTTTCGTGGAAATGGGGTGGCCCGAGACCCCCCTTGGAGGGTGTTTGTAATAACGTTAGTGCATATGACTAATAAAAGCACCCCACCCTTTACCACTCCGCGCGTACGTATTTCAACGAAATTATGAAACGTTATCAGATAATACTTTTATCTGACATAGATAAGTCTTGTACTGGAATTATTAATCAAACTGAGTGAATGAACTCCAGATTTTAATATTTCCTGTGATTACAATTTATCAACATGTAGATTACATTTTTCATTTAATCATGAAAAAAATTAAGAGTATTTTTCTGTTGCATAAAATATTTTTTATAGTATCCCTTTACATCTACTAGATATAGATAAAACAATTTCATTTATACATAATATTTACATGATACATCAAAATTTTAGACAAAGCTGGATTTTGCACATTATTTCATTCTTAAACTAATTTCATTAAATTTAATACAAGTTGTAAATTTAATAAAAGTTGGAAGAGCTTACTGCTTAAGCTTTGTCAATGAAATATTTTGAATATATTGATTAACACACAACATGCACAGTCCAGTAACTCCCAATGGAGGCATATTCATGTTGATTCCATGTATTCATGACTACAGGTGGAGTCACAATTATAATACTAACTCAAAATAGCTTATTTTATTGGATACATGGATAAAGTAAAGAAAATTATGATAGTTCTATCAATATAAAACTAAATGTATATTAGTGTTTCTTGAATAAATTAATTATTTTTCCTTTCAATCTACCATAATTATAAAATCACCATTTTTGAATTGGATGCATATGTAACTTCTAAACTTGGGTTCTATGACAGTCAATGTGTTTAATTAACAGATATATTAAGGGTAATTGTAATTTACAATAAATATGAAAATGCTAGAAGGAAACCTAGGCACCTGAGTTTTAATTGTGACTTGTCCAATACATTAAAAGAGCTATTAAGGTTTCGGGAAAACAAGACAAAAATATTTTATTTTTATTCTCATATTTAATGCAAAAAACAATCATGGCCTTATTTTTGTTATTAATATTTCACTTTACAAATATTAAATTGACTGTCAGAATAAATATTGTTGTATTAAGACTGATAGATTTATGATATGTTCTTGGTATCTGTCAATAAAGTTCCAAGGTCAGAGACATCTAGTTGTTGACGTTAATTATTATTTATTTTATTAAGGCCACAGAAGTATAATTAAGTAGATTTCAATTTTCCTCAATTAATTCACATCCCAAGAAATTTGCATTGTTTGTTATGTTACCCGGAAAATATGGCTAAATATAAACCTGACCGCATACACCCATATATTATAATAAACTAAACAGTCTAGACAGGGGAGAATAACTTACAGATTTAAAATAGACCTAGACCGGGGCAAATGGAACTCATTAATCATTTATGCTGTGAAGATTGCTGGATTTGGTGCAATATTTTTAGATTGTATTTGCTTTTACTTGGGGCATAATTCTTACATTTAAGTATATTTTTAAGTGTGGATTTTTTAATGGAAAAAAATGACCGGAGTCAAAGAGCAGGCAGTGGTAATCCCTAATAATCCCAGAGGATAAATAAAGCATATAAAGTCCTTAAATTAAATCTAAGTAGACTGTGGCGCCTCAGAACAGAATCTGTCACACTTACTGTTGTGTTCACAGTGCCCTACCACCTGCACAAGAAGAGACTTAATTGAGGCTACAAATGCTGCTATAACTTTAGCGACCTACCAGGAAAATATATAGGTTCTAACCGTCTAATCATTTTGAGCCATTGACTCGAACGAAGCAGAAGAAGAATAAGATCTAAGTAGACAGAAGTGTTTAACTTGTTATAGTGAAAGACACAAGTGTGTATTTGACAGCCTCCGTGGCGCAATTGGTTAGACGCCGGCTGTGAAACGAGAGGCCGCGGGTTCGATCCCCGCACCGAAACAAATATTTGTGTGAACCACAGGTATTTGTTTCGGGTCTGGGTGTTTGTGAGACTCAAAAGTCTCTCGTAGTTTCTGATACCCACGACACAAGACTTGATCTTAGTGTGGGGTCAGGACTATGTATGTGACTGTTGGGTGTATTTATTATTATTATTATTTATTATGGGTCCACCTGGTTAAGGTTGCAGGAAGTCGCTGTATGCAGACCACTTCCAACAGGTCGATGTGGAGATCAGTGGGGAGGCCTGTGATCAACAGTGGACTTTCTGTAGGTGAAGAGAGAAAGTGGCAAATTTGATTCGCAGACCACATCTATGATTTTTCGAAGTCATCCGCGTATTGATATAACACGCATTTTAAAAGTGAATTTAAACATCATGAGGAAATCTGCACACCATAGAGATGTTTATTAGAATTTCTATGGTATGTAAAGTCCGTCATCTCGCACATGGCCTCATTTTTCATAATAATTGTCGATTATCGGGGAATCCCTTGCTCAGTGGAGAGTGTATAAGGGCTGATATATAAGAATATACCAGAGCAATTATTCACAAGATGACTAATACGATTCCCGCATAGGTCAGGCCACCCTACGCAACAAATGGGGTTGGAAACGCAATATTAACGCTTTTATCATGGATTATTTCTTAATTCTCACTCCCTTTTGCCGTATATTAGGGTAGTAAGGATTTTCTTAGCGCAAAATACATTCGTAAACTTATACAACTGAACATCGCGAAATTCTGTATATAAGCTGACCCTGTATTTCAGAAGGGCAGGCGCATTCTACTAGTGCCATCTATACACCACTACGCTTGCGTTAGTCTTAAATGCGATTGGGGGCGAGCTTATCACCATGCTGGGTTTCCCAGTATCGGGTATTGGTATTAAGAAATTTATTTTTCAAAAGTGAATGATTCACACTAATTATTGCCAATTTTGTATTTCAATTCGCGATATTGCAGATGCGAAATGTTTTTAATGGACATCTCTGCCTATACCTTTTGGGAAAAAGGCGTGAGTTTATGTATGTATGAAATGTTTTTTATCATCGGATGACACTAGTTTCTAGAGCTACATAAAAACGTGAGTTTTTTAAATGTAAGGTGGGATAAAAATGAGCTTATCCTTTTTTTAAAGAGCCTTGTATTCTTATTCGCTCAATACCCGGTGTAAATGACAGGTGGTATTTTTACAACCCGGCTCCCTGGTGACTTCATCGTAAACAGTTTTTTTTAGAGCACAAGGATACTTGTAAAAACGTTATCAAGTTCTACAGAATACATATGTATAACGTTAGGTAAAGCTTAACAGTAGTTTTTAGATTTGATAAAATGTGTTTCGAATTAAATTTCTCAGAAATATGACAGTAATTTAAGGAAAAAATACCGAAAACCAATTATATATTGGTAATCCATGTACTTGGATACATAAAACGCGTCACCCCAATTTTTTAGTATTTCATCAGAACCCGCGTATCAATACGTCCTATAAAATTGCTCGTACAATTAATTGCCAATTCTAGACCTTATTTTTACCAAAATATTGTTAACTATAAAGCCCACCTATTTACAACAGTTTTAAAATACAAAAGATGCACAGAAATTAATATCTAGCACGAAAGTGGGAGTTCTGGGGTCCCCATCTTGCCTTTAGTTTTCGACAAAATTAACCAGAAGAAAACATCTTTTATCTATTTTCGCCAAACATCAATGTGTAAGCACTGTTGTATTCTTTTTAGGACATGAAGCCAGTGAGTTATGGACTTATAAAGCCTTAGCACCTAGTCTCAAAGTGACAAACACACCAGCATGCTTAGTAACAATTTCTGACTTGTCTTGCTCCTGTTTAAGGTTAGGCGTGACGGTTATCATCATCTCATTCTGCCTAAAACTACATACATACATAAACTCACCCCTTTTTCTCAGAAGGGGGTTTAGGCAGAGGTTCTACCAGGACACCCACATTTCGCCTTGTATGTATCATCCGATGTGATAAGGGGCGAGCCTATCGCCATATCGGGCACAAATTCCTGACTCCAGGCTGATAATGAATAGAAAAATCCAATATCACTTTGCCCAACAAATAAGTGTTTAAAACACTGATTGCACCATAAATGACTGCGTCCGAAAACGAAGCCAGATGGTAGTATTAGTGACTTCAGACACAATGCAAGTAAAAATTTTGCAAAAATAATCGACAACTTTTTTTTGTATTTTTTTACTTATCTTCGTATTTGGGTGATAAATACATAGTTTTCCTAAAATAATGATGTAGACCTCTTTATTTATAACACTCAATGGTACTTAAGGGTTAAAATAATTATTTTCGCAAAAACTAGGTATTTACCACCCAAAAAAGATGAATTAAAAAAAATTCTAAATAAATATCTATCGCTGTTTTGGTGAAATTTTTGTTTGCATCGAGCCTGTAACCACTAAAACTACCACCTGGCTTCGTTTTCGGTCGCAGTCTTGATATACCCGGTAGGTATGTATGTATGTGGTACTAGCATTACTGGAATTTCTTGTTCTACTCTCGTGCAAGTAATTGTTGGTTGTTATGTAATACCAGTCTTTATGTAAGTGTTCGTTTCAGGAATCCACGAGAAACATTTATTACCTGCTCATGGCCGTCTGGGTTTAGTTTAAAACTAATTAAACATATAGTAATATAGTGTCTATTTTGGGAATCCTAATTATTGTCAAGCAGTATCTGAGAATGTTAATGGATTGATAGGATCTTGAATGGAAATCAAATCAATTCAATTTTTAAAATGTATGGCTCTATCGCAAATTCTACAACTCCGACAATGTCAGGTTTTGGAAAACACAGATTATGTAAAAACGTTTAAATGTGAAAATTAGAACGCAAGAAAAGTCTTTGGATTAATATTGAGAATATTTGAATGGAAATTGGTTGTGAGTATATTTTTAATGGAAAGTTTGCGACCTTTCTTAAAAGACTTCAAAAAAGGATTGCATTCCGTTTTTTAACCATTTGTAACGTGGTATTACCGCTAATTCGAATGTGATTGCAGTTCTTTAGACTGTAACGAATAGAGTAACAAATGAACAGATCATCTCTCGTTATTTAATACAATTATGTTGGCAATGTATTGCTTCTTCACGCTCCGTTTAGATACATTATTAATTGTTTTTCTTCGTTTAATACAGATAATTTCAGCTTTTGCGAAATAAGAGCAACTATTTAGTGAGCTTGAGTTAATTGAAATGATGGTAATATTTCGAGGCTATAATCAAAATTTAAAAAAGATGACCCACATACGCTAAGTATTCATGTTTTCGAAGCCAGTTTGATTTCCGATTTAAGACGATTAAATTCAACGTATGCATTGCTAAACTTTATGCTATAATATACGTAGTTGTTTACATTGGTCTACAGGTTCAGTAAGAAATACATCCCTAGCTTGTAATTCCTTTTCTAATGTTATTAATAACTAATTTGTATGTTATTTTAAATATTGTATTTATGTAGAAGGTACGTCTCGTGTTGGACTGCTAATAACGTATTTTGTTAGAATTTTCTTCAAATTTTTAGATTGAGTATATGAGATTTCAAAAACTGTATTCAAAATTTTCGTATACTCATTTTAGTATCCCGGTTATAGTAATCAAGCAGTCTGAAACAGTATTATATGTAATTTAATTTTGGCTGTTGTTAGGGGTCCGAGACAAATTAATAAATAAATACGCCCAACAGTCACATACATAGTCCTGGCCCCACACTCAGATCGAGTCTTGTGTCGTGGGTATCAGAAACTTCGAGAGACTTATCGGTCTCACAAACACCCAGACCCGGAACAAATACCTGTGGATCACACAAACATCCGTTTCGGTGCGGGCTCGAACCCGCGGCCTCTCGTTTCACAGGCGGCGTCTAACCAACTGCGCCACGGAGGCTGTCTAAATTAAAGAAATGTTTCTATTAATTTTTAAATATGCTCAAAATCTTCTGTGTATTTAAAACTTTCAATTCGACTCACAACTTTAAAGTCGAAGTATTACCTAACCACACAACATTTGAAATAACAAGTTGTTTAAGGTAGACTAGGCGTTTGAAAGTCCATGGGTGTTGATTCTGTATCAGCCCATATACGTCCCACTGCTGGGCACGGGCCTACTCTACAATCGAGAGAATCGATTGAGAGTGGTTAGGCCATATAGTCCATGCGTGTTGATGCGGTAGTAAAATTGATTTTGGTCCCCTGAGATCCTAAAGGGCAAAAGGCTTCTTTAATGTCAAATGCTGCACTTTGGCTTTTGATATTTCATATTTGTAGGGATTTTCTGTTTTGACTGCCTCGATGGCGTAGTTGTACTACGGTACGACTACAAAGCTGAGGTCTCGGGTTCGAATCCACGGTCTGGCAAAGTGATATTGGGTTTTTCTGTTCATTATCTGCCCGGAGTCAGGAATTTATGCCCGATATGGCGATAGGCTCGCCCCCTACCACATCGTGGGACGGAACATACAAGGCGAAATGTGAGTATCCTCCGGTAGTACCTCTGCCTACCCCTTTTACGAAAAAGGCGTGAGATTATGTGGTGTGTAGATTTTCTGTTTCAGAATACGATAAAATGAACAATTGAAAGTTGTAAAAAATATGGTACAATATTTGGGTAAGTAATAAAAGCGAGTGCCTAGTGCTGTCTCTAGTAATCGTTTTCGAAATATTCTGCTGTAAAATATCAAGAAAATAATCCATTGTATTTCCTTTATTACGCAATGTATCATATTTGCATTCACAAATACAATTTACTTTAATAATAATCAAAACAGTTTTATTAGAATAAAGCAATGTAATGCCAAAAACCAGCTGATGCTAACGGTTAACAAGATTACCTTATTACGTCATACATTGCTGGTTACAAAACATCAAATTGCCAAAACGCTAAGCACAAAAGTCAATGGACATCGTCTTTTGTTATTCTGCCAAGATCTGCTGTGTAACGTAGGATTATGTCATGTTTAGATATATGGGCGACGTTTTTTATACAACGTAAAGGTGCTTCATGCATTATTCATATTGTAACGGTTGTGTTCGCAAATTGGACATCCTTCTTGCTAATGGACTTGCTTAAAAAACATACTTTTTATGGTAAAGAAGCTGCTGTTAGAATAATGAAAGCCGAGCATGCTACTCACCTCAGCAGGCCGACATAATTGTTTCGATCGATTTAAGTTCCCTATGTCTCGCAGTGGATATCGTTGATAATCACGATGTTTTACCAGTGTAATAAAAATTAATTTTTGTTGCACTTTCATTGGCTTATCTGAAGCAGCTTCTTGTCCGATGCTCTGTCTGGCTGTAAGTCTTTATTCAAGGTTATTTACCTCTTTAGTTCATTATTTTGTAACCCGCTTTGTTACGGAGGGAATTGGACAAAATATTTTCAGCTACTATTAATTTAAGATTGATTTCGTTGTGGGTTAAAGACAAGTTAGACGGAGTTATTCCCGGAGACTCGCTGAGCATCAATGCTCGGTGTCTTTAAAATGTGTGCCACTGTTGATCCTGACTTAAATTAGTTGCATTGGCGGGTGTGAGGCCGGGACGGTCTCCTTCTTGTCCGATGCACGTTAGCAAATGAGAGATAAAACAGTAAGCAAATATGTTAGACTTCAAAACAATTGAACACCAACTTGGACAAGTAAAATCCATAATAAATATAATTCATAACCATTTTGGTGTCACAAAAATAGCCGTAGTATTAATGGTCACTTCCACTGCGTTCGCTAGCGGATGTCACAATTGGGCGCAATTAGCGTGTTTGTATCTGCGGACGAATCATTTACCTGCCAACCTTCGGAAGTAATGTGGAAAACGCGCGGGTTTTTGCACGCCGCGTTTGTTTACGCTGTCGGTTTTTGTTGGATTTTTGATCTGCTGTATTTTGGGTTTTTAAAGCTTAATTTTATCATAATTGATGATACTTGTAAAACTATTAACTCATAAAACTTCAAATCCATTTCAAGTATTTTTTATACACTACCATGACCAAAGTCACTATAATTAATATAAGTGCAGTATAAGACATAATACGTACATACATTTTTATCCATAAATATAATTTTGAGGGCTTTCTTGAAAACGGATGTACATTATCTTATCCTACGCTACACACTTGGGTAAGAGTGACTATTGTAGGTTTTAACACTTGAGTCCTTTAATCGCTAACCAGGCGGATACGAAAATCCCACTTTTGTATATTATTTAATGAATACACCTAACAGTCACTGTCCTGACACCACACTAAGATCGAGTCTTGTGTCGTGGGTATCAAGAACCACGAAAGACTTCGGTCTCACAAACCCAGACCCGAAACAAATGTCTGTGGATCACACAATCAAATCAACTGTCTGGGTGTGGGGACCGATCTAGTGAATGCAATCCCGATCTCGTAAAGGTGAAGGTTTTAAGGTAGGGTCGATAAAGGTAATTGTTTTCTTTCAAAAAATATTTTATTTTAATTTACCTCACTATCACAACAACCAAACAGTTTTCATCGTTTTCAGCCATCCGGAATTTAATTTTTTTTATAAAATAGACGAGATCCCGAAAATTCCGGGATCTCGCGGGATTGATAATTCCAATCCCGCGGGATCTCGAATTTGCGATCTCGAGTCGGAATTGCATTCCCTAGATCGAAACCGTGGCGTCTCTTTTCACAACCGGTGTCTAACCAACTGCGCCATTGAGGCTGTCACGTATATCCATTTTGCGTATTATGAAGGTAGTTGACATTCCTGTCAACCTTATCTAATTTATTAGGAATATGATTGCACTAGTTTCAAGACAATGAACGCGTGGGCTCTGAACAATAACACTAATTTTCCAGCTCACAAACGAATATGATCTGAGGCCATGTCTGTAAGATTAAAGGAAGCATTGACCTGGATACCTGGATGTAATTCATCATAAACATTTATATTACGATTAAGTAGTATATGAAATTTTTCCCACTATCACCTTTTATCTCCTTTCCCTAAGTCTTATATATTTTCGGTCTATATCATCTGTTTTTGCAACTTATTTCAGTATATTTTGTTAATTTTTAGGATAAGTTAACCGAATACTATTACAATTAAATCATAGAAAGTTGTGCGAGGTCTAAGTCAGGGGAAGTCCTATATTTTATGATGATGACATACTTGGAAAATATAGTAATCTAGAATAGAAATAGAAAGATCTCGTTAACTATCTCGACAATTCACTCCAAATTAGGCTAACTAGCTTCATAATTACCTCATCCTTTTTTAAGTCAGTTCCAACGTACAGTAAGCAACACAATCTCGCCCAAGCACAACAGTAAATACATGAGTTATTGTGCAACACACGCGCTCGGTTGTACTACCGGAAGATCTCATTGTTGCACTGTATCCACGTTGCGTAACTGGCTCACTATAACATTCCAGCCGCTTACTTGCTCTTGGTTTTAATTGGCTGAAAGTTCGACCTACTTCCGATAGATGGCACTGTTTTAAAAAGAGAAGGTTAATTACGTTTCTGAAAGGTTAAATTAGTAACTACCTTCTGTATTTGAAATGTGTTATTTGTATCAAGTTGTATTTTATGAAATTCCCCTGGTATTAATGGAATTGACTATGCTTAATAAAGTTATTAAAATGTTGTCTATATCCTTTTAAAGGACTCAGCCAATTTAATTACAGCTATTTCATAGATTGAAGAGGAGTACCTACTGTGCTTAGCAGTTGACGAAAATGGTCCAATACATTACAGTATTTCGTCAAATACTCATAGATTGTAACAGTCAATTTATATACCACTCCAAAAGAATACACCATTGAAAATACTGAAGGGGTTAACCCGATTTCACAACGGTTTAACGGAGTATCGAATATTTGAAAATGGGTCAACAGCTTGGAATATTACGTCGGGCTAACAAACCTTTATATCACTGAGTAAACAAGATAGTATTGCACTATTTTTTATTACTTCTGTTTCTTTGATCGTCATTTTTTATAGTTTTGCGTAACGCGTAAGGTTTAGTATTTCGATCGTAATAAGTTTAGTTAGATGTCATGCGATGGTTGGGTATTTATTTATTCTTAACTGCACACAAAAAAGGCAAAACTCTTAAAAATAGGGTAGGTTTCTTTTTTAATTGCCTGTGATTTTTGTGTAGGGGAGTGATTCGTTTCTCTGCTAAGTGTCTTGATTGTACCTGTGGATGAACAAACCGGCAGAAGTCTAGGGTTTCGCTCTGCTGGTTTTGTGTAGGTGTAGGAGGATCATCCGGAGGGGCAGGACTTCCACATAGCAATCCGCCCCTCGTCTTCGGCCCTGGGTAGAGTAGTATAAGCGAAGTGTGAATTTGTGTGGTGAGTGGAGTGTGTGGTCGCATAGTTTTAACTGTATCAAAACGTAATAGGGTAGGTTAGATAGTAAGAATAATAAGTAGAAATATGGTTGTTAATTATTTGATAGATAGTTGCGACCAATTTTTATGAGGTTAAGAGCCCAGATTAAAGAAGAAAAAATCTTGTGTCGTGCGTATCAGAAACTACAATAGATTTTCTACTCAAAAATTAATTCCGAAACAGATATGAATGACCTCTTAATCATTAGTATCAATGGCAATCGAACCTGCGACCACTCTTTCCATAACCAGCGTCTTTACCAACTGTATCACTGATTCCTTACTTCGTATCTTCCTCTTCTACTTCTTTTCAGCCACAAAAAGTCCATTGCTGAAAATGCTATACTATAAACTCCGTAATACTATTGTTAGACATTTTTTTAGGTTAAGAGTGGGGTTAGAATGATTATTGTTATATAAGCAGCTGAAAACAGGCGCCTCGTGTCATTCGGTTTGCATTCGTTGTGCGAGATAGACGTAGGTCATAATCTAGGGTCTGTCATCTGTTTTTCTTGCGGTGGTAGATTGTTATTTGTTTAATTTTGTTCCGATAAGAATTTGTCTCATTTTATTTTCAATAATTGTTCAAGTAATTGTAATTTTTAGTTTTAAGTAATAAATTGTATTTTTTTAAATTAAACCTGCTTCTGATTTCTAACATCAGAAGTGGGATAAAAGATTCATTCCCACTAATATCCTGACTTGGTTTGAACAGTTTTATTGTAATTGCAAAGTAGTTGTTTTATTTTGCGGTTTTTTGCATACCTTTTTTTTGCTGTTGTTTCCTTATGTTAAGTTTTGTGTAAGTTTTCATATTTTTTTTTCGTGATTCATAATTTGACAATGGATAAACGAAATCGTTCCCGGTCTTCTCACCGCCGTTCACACGTGTCTCGCGATAGACACTCGCGTATCCACCGTCGTATACGGAATAGTCGTTCACGAAGTGATTCGTGTATCCGATCACGGCTTTGTCGTGATGATTTGCGCACATGCACTCCGCGCCTCCGACGTTCGCGGGATCGGCGCACGCGAGGATGCCACTCTCGCAGCAATTCGCGCGGGCGCTCGCCGCACATTAGGTGATCCAGTGGACGGGACTGCGGGCATGGTCTCGTACCGCATGGGAAGCAGGCGTCGCGCGCTGCGTGTACGCCGCCACTGTCGCATGTGGCCCCGCCGCCGAGCAATTGCGAATCCTGGATTGCTGTACTGGCGCGACTGGAAGCGCTGGAACAGAGTTCTCGAGTGCCAGCTTCAGTAGGACCGACTTCAGTTGGACAAGGTACAGAGCAAATTGTGGAGGCAATTCAGTCGCTGAAATCTGTAAGTACCCACCATTATTATGTCTCGAACTTCGACCCCAACATTCACGACGTAGATTCTTGGTTCCAAGAGGTTGACAGGGCCAAGTTAGTAAACAAGTGGGACGACCGTGAATGCCTTTCTAGGATAGGTAATTGTCTGAAGGGAGACGCCAGGTCGTGGCTCAATGAGTGGGTGTGTAATGATCGTACGTGGAGTAATTTTAAATTAGATTTTAAACCTTTATGTGTAAAGAAAATTGATTCGGCGGGAATTTTGTACGAAGTCATGTCCTCTAACTCTGATAAATACCAAACATACGCCGAGTATGCGCGTAAATCCCTGCTAAGATTACGCATTGTTAAGGGTCTCAGTGACGATTTAACCACGGAAATTGTTTTGAGAGGCATTGTTAACCCGCACGTAAAAGCGACTGCGACCAATGCAAACTTGAAACCCTCTGAGCTAGTGAATTATTTATCCTCTTTTGTAAAGCCATCAAAAATCACGGCCTCAACTCTTCGCTCGAATGTCCAGGTTAATAACAGTGGTAACAGTAAATCACAGGGTTTCAGGAGACGCCCAATAGGTCAAGCCAAATGTTTTGGGTGTGGTGACACTGGTCATAAACAGGCTACATGCCCTAAGCAGGCAAAGCTCACTACTTCCAAAGCTACTAATTCGGATCCAAAGCCAAATGAAAAACAGTCTAGTTCTTCGTTTGTTTGCTCTTACTGCAAAAAGTCTGGTCATGATATTAAGTCGTGTTTTGCGAAACAACGTATTGATCAGCAGCGTAATAAAAGTAACGTCAATTTCTGTGCCGTTAGCTCGCAACGTAATGATATTGTCGTAGGAGTTATCCAAGGTATTCCGATCGATCTTTTAATTGACAGTGGCGCTATAGGCGTATCTTTGATATCTTCTTCGGTGGTTAAGTATTTTACATGTGCTAAGAAACCCACAAGTCGCGAAATAAAGGGCGTAGGCGAGTCAATTACCCAAATAGATTCGTATGTAACATTAATGATTGAGTTGGAAGGCATCTCGTTGGAGGTAGATTTGTTAATTGTGCCGAGTGAGTGCATGAATGCACCTATCATAATAGGCACAGACGTACTTAATAGGGACGGTGTTACTTACATTCGTACCAAAAATACACAACGTATTGTACGAAATTCTAGTCTAGTACTAGTGTCTAGTGTGGAGCCGAACGCACAATCAATTATTAATACCCCATTAACTGGGGACAATTTAGTTAAACTAAGAAGAATTTTAGACGAATACTCGGAGCACATGATATCGGGCACTGCGACGTCTACTGTTACAACTGGGTGCATGCGCATTCAACTCAATAGCAATGTTCCAGTGAACTATCGACCTTACAAAATGTCGTACGATGAGAAATCGAAAGTCCGCGACATCATCCGGGACCTTATGTCCAAGAGCATTATTCGCGAGTCGGAGTCTCCTTATTCCAGCCCTATTCTGTTGGTGAAAAAGAAGGACGGCTCCGACCGCATGTGCGTGGACTTTCGAGCTCTCAATAAGATAACGGTCAAAGATCGCTACCCATTACCTTTAATCGATGACCACATCGATCGCTTGGGTAAGTGTCGCTTTTTCACTGGTCTTGATATGGCTACGGGGTTCCATCAAATCCGACTTGATGATGAATCCGTTCCCTACACCGGTTTCGTGACGCCCGAAGGGCATTACGAATACTTAAAAATGCCCTACGGTCTCACCAACGCACCAATAGTGTATCAACGCATAATCGCTTCCACCTTGCGCAGTTTTATAGAATCCGGAAAGGTTTTGGTATATGTAGACGACTGTCTAATACTTTCAGACACTATTGATGACGGACTTCAAACCTTGAAAGAGGTTCTAGCCACTTTAACCGCAGCTGGTTTCTCAATCAATCTAAAAAAGTGTTCGTTCTTGTGTATTGAAATCGAGTACTTGGGACGCGTGATATCTAACGGGGAGGTGCGACCCTCACCTAGTAAAGTCAAGGCCCTTGTGAACTCTGGTCCTCCACAAAGCGTAAAACAAGTCCGTCAATTTTTGGGATTGGCAGGGTACTTTCGCAAATATATCCCCAATTACTCGAACAGAATGGCTTGCATAGCACGTTTAACTCGTAAGGATGTTTCGTTTTCTTGGGGATCAGAGCAAGAGCGCGTCAGACAAGAAATTATTGTTTGTTTGACCAGTGCACCTGTGTTAGCCATATTCGATCCAAGTTTGGCCACTGAAGTGCACACTGACGCGAGCAGCTTGGGCTACGGTGCCGTTCTGTTACAAGTGCGTAAGGACGGTACTAAACGTGTGGTCTCTTACTACAGCCAGGCGACCAAGGGTGCAGAGCCAAAATACCATTCGTACGAGCTCGAGACCCTGGCTGTAGTAAAGGCTCTAAAACATTTTAGACATTATTTAATAGGATCTCATTTTACTGTAATTACTGATTGTAATGCTTTAAAAGCTACTCAGAACAAAAAAGACCTGGTCCCGCGTGTGGCAAGATGGTGGATTTATCTTCAAGATTTTAATTTCACCATTTCATATAGAAAAGGCGCCATGTTGCCGCATGCGGATTACCTAAGCCGTAATCCTGTAAATAACATTGATAGGCCGCGTAACTGGGCTCAAATCGCTCAAGCCGGAGACGAGGAAACACGCAATATGATTCAGGCGGTGCAGCGAGGAGAATTAGACGCTTCTCGATATTTGGTACGAAATGAGGTGCTCTATTATCAGTACAGTCGCGTTGGAGAGGAGACGCGACTCCTTTGCTATATACCAAAGGGACAGCGCCTGAGTCTCTTGCGTGTGTTCCACGATGAACATAGTCACATAGGTACCGATAAAACTTTAGAATTAGTTCTAAGACATTTCTGGTTTCCCGGACTTAGGGCATTTGTTAAAAAGTACATACGTCATTGTGTAACTTGCTTAGCGCATAAACGAGTCCCTCGCGCGCCACTTCAACCTATTCTCTCTTGGCCTAAACCTGATGTCCCATTCGACACTCTTCATATTGATGCGCTTGGTCCTCTGCCTGTATCTAAGGGCTTCAAACATGTGATGCTGGTCATTGATGCGTTCAGTAAATATTGCATACTTACGCCTATCCGCTCCCAAGACTTAGAAGCACTGAAACAAGTCTGTCAGAATGTTATATCATTGTTTGGCACCCCTCGTCTGATAATATCTGATAGAGGCCGAATGTTCGAGTCCGCAAGCTTTAAGTCATGGACGCAATCTCTAGGCATTTCACTTCACCATATAACACCTGAGATGCACCGCTCCAATGGACAAGTGGAGCGGTATGTTCGCACTGTGTTGAATATGCTAAGGATCGAAGTAGCTCACAAGAAAACCGAATGGGCTGAGGAGTTGTGGCGTCTTCAACTAATTCTTAATTTGACACAACAAAAGACCACACAAACTTCGGCTCTGAACCTCTTAGTTGGCCATGAGAATGTGACACCAGCAATTCGAGTCCTTGTGCGAGATGTCGCACTTAGTACTGCCTCAGAAAATCGTGAATCGAGAAGAGAGATCGTCAGACAAAGGACGGCCGAACGGCTAGTTAGAAACCAAGCGGCTATGGACGCTCAAGTTAACCGGGACAGGCGTCCCCCTCGTGCGTTTCAGGAAGGAGATCTGGTCTTCGTCATTAAGTATACCCAGTCCACGGGAAAGCTTGATCATGCCATGCGCGGGCCCTATCGAGTGGTTCGTGTTTTGCCTCATGGGCGCTACGAGTTGCGACTGGTGGCCGGTTCCTATGGCAAAAGAACCTTTGCCGCTGCACAGTACATGGTGCCTTGGGAAGGCGAGTGGACACCTGAGTCGTGTGCTGATTTCTTCGAGGGTAAGGATACTGGTGCCTTTGACCAACTTGTGTGATACCCTTGAAGAGATGTTCTGGGGCAATGCTGCCTTTTGGACTCTGTGATGATGCTTACTATTCATGGGAATAGTAGTGTTGTTTGGCCTTCTGTCAGTGTGGTGCACCTATTGGGTGTACCCATGACCTCTGGAAGCTGGTCGGCTTTGCAAACCGATCAGTCACTGTGAGATGTACGCTCATAGTGTTCTTTAATAAGCATGCTAGTCATAGTTATTTTTAGTTATTTTAGTACCTAAGTAGTCTGAACGTTAGTGTTTACGAGAACTGGAGTTTTTTTTTTTTAACTAAGTTACAATACACCGACGTTCAAACCCTATAGTTAGTTGGTTATCTTAGCACTAACATAAATTAACCAGCGTGAAGATAACATGGGCTGGTGCCCTCGCTGTTTAGTAATGGTTTGACTTTGTCAACAGACAATGACGATAATGACGGTGATAGTTTGGTTGAAGACCAGTCACCCCAGCCAGAGTCGCCTGCACCAGACCAGCTCGAGTCTATACCTGCACCAGAACCAGTACCGGGGCCCTCCTCAACACCAGATCGCCTGGAAAACTAGTCTTCTCGAGGACTTGACATGCCTGATCTGAATTGAAGCCTGGCGCCTTTTGGTTTACCTGACGCGGACGTCAGGATGTCAGGAAAGGCCGTGTTAGACATTTTTTTAGGTTAAGAGTGGGGTTAGAATGATTATTGTTATATAAGCAGCTGAAAACAGGCGCCTCGTGTCATTCGGTTTGCATTCGTTGTGCGAGATAGACGTAGGTCATAATCTAGGGTCTGTCATCTGTTTTTCTTGCGGTGGTAGATTGTTATTTGTTTAATTTTGTTCCGATAAGAATTTGTCTCATTTTATTTTCAATAATTGTTCAAGTAATTGTAATTTTTAGTTTTAAGTAATAAATTGTATTTTTTTAAATTAAACTTGCTTCTGATTTCTAACACTATATTATTGTATAATTACTCCGTATTTACTCCCTATACTACTTACATATTCAAATGATCTAACACCTGATATCATTCAAAATATTTACAATACAAATTCAATTCATTATGCCATTGTCTATTGATACTATAGCAGATAACGAGTGACGTAACGATATTCTATGGCACGTAATTGACGTAGGTTTTATTGTAAACCATTTGTCTATGACCTTGGTTGCTGCGGTTAGAACGGATGTGGTTATGTGGATGGTTTACAGTTTAAGTATGTTAACTTAGGTTTTTATTGCAAAGATATAATCTCCTCGAAACAGGAAAGACTTGAGTTAAGACAGTTCAGTTTTCAAATAATTTCAGTTAGGTAACGAAACACGTCGGTTTTTTTGGGCTGAACTATTACTATTATAGTCTCGGGTATCCACGGTGTGACAGTAGTTTTATTGCCAAAACGCTCTCAAATTTTCTAGTAAATTAGTTGAGAATTAGGATAGCGGTAAGCGACTTTGTTTTATTTGTATACATACATACATAAACTCACGCCTATTCTGAGAAGGGGTTGGCAGAGGTTCTACCAGGAAATCCACGATTCGTCTTGTGTGTTCCGTCACACTATGATAGAGGGCGAGCCCATGGCTATATCAGGCACAAATCGGGCAAAAATAATAATAATATGTATAGATAAAATATATTTTCGCCTAGGTCGTCAACCTACAGCATTCCTGGATAATTACAGTCTCCCGCAGGATACGTGACAGCACGTGCGATGTACGAACAACACATCATATTTGCATAGTCCGTGCCTATAGCGGGAACAATTGATGGCCCGGCCCGTCCTTCCGGTGCCATTGTGCTTCTGAGCGGATACCGTTGTTGTTTAAGTTCTATTCCTGGGTGAAGAATTTGCGGTTGGCAGGACTTTTAGTGGTATCTTCAGGCTTAGGAAGTCCAATGCAAAACGTATACCATAAGATTTTTATAGGAAGCGTTGAAAGCAACTTGCACCCAAATATTTCCTTCGATGTACCATCCATAGGAAGTCTTCTCAAAGTTCTTTGGCCTTCTCACAGATTAGCTTAATTGGAATTCTTAACAGAAACTTATGAACTAGATTTAGACAGCTTCCGTGGTACAGTTGGTTAGACGTTGGCTGTGAAACGAGAGGCCGCGGGTTCGATCCCCGCACCGAGACAAATGTTTGTAAGGCCCACAGATATTTGTCTCGGATCTGGGTGTTTGTGAGACAGAAAAGTCTTTCGTAGTTTCTGATACCCACGACACAAGACTTATTTGATCTTAGTGTGGGGTCAGGACTATGTATGTGACTGTTGGGTGTACATATTTATTTATTTATTTATTTATTTACATCGTCGGTCCCTTTCGTAGAAAAAATAAGCCTATATGAATCAAGAATATTTTAACGATTGTTTATGAAGCTTGTTCCATGCGTAAATAAAAGGAGGAAAACAATCTGCAAATTTGTCTCGAGTCTGGGTGTTTACTGTTTGTGAGACCGAAAAGTCTTTCGTAGCTTCTGATACCCACGACACAAGACTTAATTGATCTTAGTCTGGGGTCAGGACTATGTATGTGACTGTTGGCTGTAAATATTATTATTATTTTATAATTGTCAATAATAAAGAAGCGGTACCACTGCTTATCTATTCGAGAACACACGAGGGTGATACTGAGCTTAAAATAACTTGGAATTTTCAAGGATACAAAGTGATTATAGTTAAATTTATTGTCGCAAGTTGCCATAGAATACTATGGACACACCAATATTTCACAATGGAATGTTTTAACATAAGAATTTGTACGTGGGCGGATCGAATATTGTGGATTTTGTCCAATTTTGCCAAACTGGTTTTTAATGCAATTTAAAATATGAGTATAAGGATAACTTGTAAGTAAAATAGCTTTTGGACTTAAGTAATGAAATATTAATTTTAGTAAAAGGAATGTAACAGTATTGTGAGCTTTTATTTAATTAAATACTCACTGAATTGAGTTTTGTGTAGGCAAATTTGGCGTAAAGAAGGTTCAATCTTAAAATAAAATACAAATTGTAACCATGACTATAGCTTTAAGTGATTTACTGTTACTGTGTTATTCTCTTTTATTGTGGTGTACAATAAAGTAAGTAAATAAATAAATAATAAATAAAAGCATTAATTTGTAGACATATTAGTTTACGTTTAAAGTTGGCTTAAGAGAATCAAAACATGTGGTGGTGTCTTTTGAAATACCTATGTGTATTGTGAGTTTGTAGCGTTTTCACCGTGATGAAATTTTAATTAGACTATAATAAACTCAATGGTACACGCTAGTGTGACGTCAATTATATTAGGTGCATTGGGCGAACACAAAGAAGTTTTTATGAATTTATTATTTAATTCAACCATGTTCTATTCATAAATGGTTTGTCTATTGGCAATGTACGTGCGCAGCGAACCGTGAGGTCGTGCATTCGATTTCTAGGACAATTCTCTGTGTGATATTTTTGTTTTTATAATACAGATTGTTTGGGAGTAATGTATTTCTGATAAAGGTTATACTTGTAGGCATGTATAGACATTTAAAAATATATGTCATCAGGATACTCGCGAATCCGCTCTAGGCCAGCGTGGTAGAATACCGCCTAACTCTTATTAATCAATAGGATTAATATGGGCTACGATATGGCGATAGGCTTGCCCCCTATCACATCGTGGGACGGAACATAAAAGGCGAAATGTGGATGTCCTGTTGGCGCCTCTGCCTACCCCTTCTGGGATAAAGGCGTGAGTTAATGTATGTATGTATTAATATGGGCTAGATTGTTATTATTCACTGCTAAATAATTACGCTACATCATTGCTTAGCAGGGGTCACCTTTACAACCAAAAGTTCGATTAGATTTAGAACATAGTTCACCACGATACACTAGTGCGGGCGGAATTCACATACCATAGAAATAAATAAATAATTAATAACTCGCTATATTGATGCAAGTAAAAAAAGGCAGTAGCTGAAGCGCGTAAAAGCTCTGACTACCGTCTACAAGAATGCAATGACTAAGTTACACTTAAGTCCGACATGACGCATTGCCAATAAAAAACAACAGAAGGGCGAAATCGCTTTAAATAAAACAGTATGCGTATGTCGAGAATCGGGATTTAATTGAACACTCCAACTCTTTGAAGCGATGAGACAGTGGCCACGCTTTTGAATACCTTTAATAATTAATGTTTTTGCGCTGAAACCTTTCACAAGTGAGAGATCAGATATACATATATTTTATTTTTATTCCTGGCTCGGCATAGTGACTGCATTGCACCTCATGGTAAATGCTAATGCCGTCCAGATAGAGTATCGAATCGTATCAGACGGTAGTCTCATACCATTCGACACAATCATGAAAACTTATTATTGAAAACTTACTTGATATTAAATAATGAAAACTTTTTACAAGGTAGGTCCCTCGTAAGTTGTTTACCTTCTGGGTAGGTAAATAGACAACGATTATGAGTTCTTTTTTTAACTTTTTTTAAAAAGCTTACTTCTTGTTCATAGGTCCCTAATATGTGTCAGCCTATAGTGGTACTAGGTAGGTTCTAGGTATCACTGTTCTGTGTATATCTGCCTCCAACAGCAGTGTTTAAGCACTGCAGTGTTCCGGTTTGAAGGATATTGTGGCCAGTAATTACTGCGCCTTAACGGCCTTATTCATAAACAGATATAAAATCTATGTTAGTTGTAGAATGTTATGCCCCTTAACGACTTTCGAATTCAGTTTGAGCGTAGAAGACAATACATTCGATACTAAAATTGGTTAAAAGTCTGTCTATGAAGGCCGTTAACATCTAAAGCCTTGGGGTGACGGGACTAGTTAAGCGCCTGGCATTACTTGGTAATAATAAGTTTTACTGGAATTGCTTCTGTTTCTGAGCAGAAGTGGCGCTTACCAGTAGGCGATCAACTTGCGCCTCAATATCGTCAATCATAAAAAATAATTGGAGCCTTTGTATAACAAAACATATTCATTCACAAGGTATATAAAATTGACAATGATTAATTTATAAATTTATGTAATGTGGAAATAGTTTATATTAGTGTTGAACTAATTGAATGATATCCCGTAGTGGCATTTTATAAACACACATCCGGTGTAGATATGACTCTATGACTCGTGGTGACTACATTCTTCAAGCAAGGTCTTTTAGCGTCTATTTTATAGCATCGGTAGCGTAGTTGTACTACGGCACGATTGCAAAGCTGAGGTCTCGGGTTCGAATCTTGGGTCGGGTAAAGTGACATTGGATTTTTCTATTCATTATCAGCCCGGAGTCAGGAATTCGGGACACATCGTGAGACGGAACATATGAGGCGAAATGCGGGTGGGACTTCTGCCTGCCCCTTCTGGGGATAAAGGCATGAGTTTATGTAGTATGTATTTTATAGCATTACTCTAGACTTCATGGTTATTCTTTGACGACCCAATGTTAAGGTAAACTTACCTTATACATATAACTAAACATTAGAACCTTTATACCAAGAATGACGAGCAGATCACTCGCCTGATGGTAAGCATCACACCGTCACAGAAACAGCAGCAATACAATACCACACAATATTACTAAGCATTGCATGACACTGCACCAAGCTTGCCACCCCGAGACATTAGGCATACCTATAGTCATTCTAAGAATCTAGATTGTAAAACATTTTCTAAAGAAGTTAATTTATTATTGCAAGCGAGAACGAAGCCGGCCCATTAACCGATTAGTGTCATCCATGGTCACAAATGAAAGGTTTTGTCTGTGGTGGGGATGTAGGCAATTAGAAATCGATTAATTGTAGAATCGATTTTAGTAATCGGAATGATATGTCTGATTTTAGCTCATCGTTAATAATTGTGGATTCGGTGAAGTTACACACATTTTTTTAGACTAGCATGCCATTCGCCTGATGGTAAGCGATATGACCGCTCATGGACAGTAGCAAAACCAAACAACTCCATGAATTCATGAAAGCAATTCTTGGCATTCCACTGCGCTCGCCATCTTGAGATGTTGTTAAGTCCCTTTATGTCCAGTAGTTACTCTGGTTACAATAGCCTTCAAACCGGAAAAATCCATACCTAATTATTGGGTGCAAGAAATTTAATCCAGTGTAATTCCTTTCTTCATTTCGGATAAGCTATTGTCGTTATGATACGAATCGATCCGATTCTAAAACCAACCTCGTTTATCAACCTTAAATAAATTATCGTCTGGCTACCATCCGCAAACATGAAGCCAAATATAAACCGATTGTACAAAAAATGGCTACCTTATTATTGTAAAAATCGAGTCACAAGGATATCAAGCTTTTGAATAAAAAGTTGTTTGTAATAAAGTTTTACCGAGTATAAATTTCCAAATTGTAACAGATTATACATCTTTAAATTCTACCAAACCTATGCTATAAAACATGAATCGATATTGTATCGATATTGTCTGTGTTGTACACACTAATAATAACAATTACAAGTAATATGTGTTACAACATAAATTATAGTGGTTAGACAATGAATTATATTTTCTAAGAAATCTTATACTAAAAATTATATAATTAAAGAAATAGAGTAGGGGACTAAAATCGAAATTCACAAGGAATCGATGAATTGTTACTATCATGGATAGTAAGATGCAATTATTCACAACCAACAGATCAATCGATTCCAAGTCAAAAACTACAATCGATTTCACGGCTCATTTCCGCCGCTCGAATATTTTCGTGACTGGAATATTTTTGACTTATTGAGCGGGTTTGACCTTTAGTCTTTTTGTCCAACACAACTTGACGCCTTCTGAACGTTTGAGAAATGATCTTTTCTTTCCGATATTTGGCTTTTGTGTTCTTTTGTTTGGTTTTTAGCTATTACGTTATAAAGGTGGGATTGATGAGTTCTTTGTTTTGATTGAGAGTAGTAGCTGTTTTTGTTGCTTTTGTAAGCGTCTTAAGAGGGATGTAAGGTCGACGAACTGTGGGTGGCAATTGTGGCGCTTCTGCTCACATCTTTAGGTTGTAAGAACCTGTATGTATGTATGTCTTAAAAGTGTATTGTCACGTAAATAAGTGATGGCGTAATCAAATGAGGTGTTTTGTTATAAGAACAATAAACATTAGCTTCTTTTAAAAACCATTTAAGTATTCTGTGTCTATATTTTTATTTATTTTTTACTGAAAGCAAAAGAGAGTCGTCAAAACACAAGTGAAGTTTAAACGTCACATTTGACATATCAATAATTTTGTCTAGAAACCCATTCTACATTCGTTCAGAAATCTATAACAGTGAGTGTATGCGTGTTTCTTACGTACATACGAGTAATTGTTAATAATCTCTGTTACAGTATGATCGTGAATTAACACAATCATTACCGAACGCGTTCGACCGGCAAACTGGCGTGGATAATTGCTGGCTATTTTTATCGACTTTATTTGAACGGGTTTTATTTTAAGTCTGTGTCTTTATCAGCCCATATACGTCCCACTGCTGGGCACTAGGCTCCTCTACAATCGAGAGTACCATTGGGAGGGGTTAGGCCATGTAGTCTGCCGTGGTGGACTAGGGCTGGTTGGCGGAATTTATTTAGGATAGGCGGTGGACGAATGACTTAGTTAAGGTAGCAGAAAATCGCTGGATGCAGGCCACCTCCAACAGTTCAATGTGGAGATCCCTGGGGAAAGTCTCCGTGGCGCAGTTGGTTAGACGCCGGCTGTGAAACAAGAGGCCGCGGGTTCGATCCCCGCACCGAAGACCGAAAAGTCTCTCGTAGTTTCTGATACCCACGACACAAGACTCGATCTTAGTGTGGGGTCAGGACTATGTATGTGACTGTTGGGTGTATTTATTTATTTATTTATTTAAAGCCAATTTAAGTTGTGGACTTCCTATGGCTGAAAAGAGAAGAGAAGAAGGAGGTGGTTAATTGTGGAAACTGGAATTCATTCTTGGGGAGTATTTGGATTGTTTTTTTTTTATTTATTAGGTTCGCAAATACTATTTTTATAGAGCGATATCCTAATTGAATATCTATACTAATAATGGAGGGATTTATAAGACTGTGGTTGCTATTCGAGCGTATATGAATATCTTTACTGGCGAAAATATGCAATAAATAATTAATAATTAATAATTAATAGGAAAAATATAAGCTTAAAAATTTTGGTATAATTAACTGCATTAATTAAATTGCAAAATTATACTAATGATAATTAGAGGAAAGGTTAATTAATGAGTAGAAACAGTTTGCCAAAAACACAATAGGTCATACTGAAAAGGTTAAGTACGTCACAAAATAGGTGATAAAATTCAATCACAGTATTTAAATAGGATATTTATTTCCTAGCAGATTATGTGCTATTAAACGCGTTTACACCCGGGCTTAGAGAACCAAAGAGTATCTTGAGGATGAGAGAACTAACCCAGTTTGTGAGCGGAGAATCTTCTAAGGAGGTTAATCTCGCCGGCGCGTCACGGCTGGCCAATTTTTTCGCTTGCTACCTCGTTCAACGCTCGATGCGAGACAATTATGCTTGGCTCGTGTTTTAAGCGGAAGCGGGGATAGTAAATAATGTTATGGACGGTTTGATAGATGGGATATTGGTAATATTGGTATTTTTTTTAGTAAATAGCTAGTAAGTGTTTTTAATTAGTTAAAGTGACATGACATGTAATATATTATTGTAAATCTTATGTCAAATTTGACTGACAGCATGACAAAAAATTATCAATGATCATTCTTAAACTTTTTATTACATATTATATAAAGCCCTGGTCTGTGGAACGGTACGCGCGGCACTGCGGTAAGCGGCACCGCTGCAACGCAGTTCATGTACCAACTAAGGAGGTTTCACAGATAGGTTTCACTCTGTGCGTAAATCCGTTGACCAATGGGAGAGCCGAAACATGACAACAAATGTTATTATGACAATTTTGCATTGAAGTCTTCACGGGTCTCCATGACAACGGATAACAATTATTTGAGTTCAAAAATATATAGAATTTCTTAAAAAATTGTTTGTGCGTCATTCTAAACGAAGTCGGTAAAAAGGCACATAAGACCATTTTCTCAATATTGATACGTGACAAAATTGGCTTATATTTTCTTATGTTAATTCGTGTGTTATTAACTATATTATTTTATTTTTTTCTGCTACTAAACATATTCTTTGATCAAGTTATATTTCACTGGACTTATATAGATACCTACTCTTAAATTATCACCGGTTGTACCGTAATTTGTTAAAACAAATTGTATTACTATTATGAAAATAAATTATTTTGTTATAAATTATCACAAGCAAAACCTGGATCAATACTGATGGACACTTTTTACAATAATCATTTAATTGTACTTTTTATCTAAATTCACAATACGGAGCTCAAATAATTCACGTAGGTATAGGTAGGTAGTAGGTATATATGTATCTGCACAACCTCCAGCACATCAGCAGTTCTTGATCCTAGATTTAACTTTATTTGCATACATAAACTCACGCCTTTATCCCAGAAGAGGTAGGCAGAGGCGCCACCAGGACACCCACATTTCGCCTTGTATGTTCCGTTCCATGATGTGACAGGGGCGAGCCTAACGCCATATCGGACACAAATTCCTGGCTCCAGGCTGATGATGAATAGAAAAACCCAATATCACTTTGCCCGAGCCGGTATTCGAACCCGAGAGCTCAGCTTTGTAGTCGTACCGTAGTACAACTACGCCACCGAGGCAGTCTTAAAAAATTATCGCACTCCGTTCGCACTCTGTAAATGTAGCCGTGGTAATTGGAAAATTTGCACACCATTATTTTAATATAGAAGATGTTATAGATCTCAGCATATTAACTAGTTGAAATCCGCAGCTTTATCAAAAAGGAACTAAATAGTAGAAGTTAAAAACAAAGAATGTTACAAAGTGAAAGACAATTAAATATTGAACTAAGGATTAACCGCTCAAAAATAGGGCTGGAGAAGCTAGATGTAAAGCAACACGGACCAATATTAACAAGGGTCGTATGGTACAAGCTGCGAATTAGCTTTCTATAATATTATACATACGGAAAAAATTAAGAAACACTTCCTAGATTTATCCATTTGCCACACCCATTAGCAACACGAGATTCTATTTGCGAATTATTCAACTGTAATATATTATTATAATACACTCATCGGATGAACTAGTGATATTTTCGTAATTGCTCCGACCACCGTACACGAAGGTGGTAAACTCGTCAATGACACATGCAAATATTTTGTGTTTCTAAGTATGCTTTCGAGCAGGCTAGCACAATAGTGTTTGAGAGCAAGAGCTGATTATTTTTTGCTGGTGGATATTGTAATTGGATTTAAAATTGTAATACATCAGATGCATTGCGGTTACATTTTGGTGCTAATATGAAAAAAAAAGGGCACACTACCATCGGAGATATTTTCCCTTTTATTATGAAATGTTAATGTGTTCTTTCTATCTTGATATAAAACACAAGGGTTCCTGCTATTATTTCTGGCAAATTATCGACAAATAAATCCATGCCGCAATGCCGCACGCCGCGGCGATTGGACGAGAATGACTGCGCGCCGTGCGTTATATCCACCCCCCGCATCACCGCTTGCCCCTCAACGCAGACGCATACTGCGACGGAACAAAAGGCAATACTTGACGTTTTTCATATAAATCTGTGCCGCTACCGCAAACCGCTGTCAGTTTCTATCAAGCGACCAAAATATCATCATGGAGTTGACCCTTCACTGTGCGCGCTGGCTGACGCATACCGCAAGAGAACAAAAGACAAATGATGACGTTTTTCATACAAAACCGAGTCTGACATCGCATTGCGTTCAACGCAGTGCCGCGCGTACCGTTCCACAGACCAGGGCTTTACAAAACAAAATATTTGCATGTCAAAATTTGACAAAAGTTGTGCTCTGCCAATTTGTACTAATTTAAGATCCATCCTGTACCAACTTTTAAGCAAATAAAGATTCTTCTTATTATTCTTCTTCTTCTTTTTATTCTTATTATTTTCGGTCACAAAATGTGCGTGGTTGCCTGTTGGTAACGGACCGGACACTCTGCAAACACGGTAGTTGTGGGTTCGAATCTCAGGGCACACCTATGCCTTTTGGAATTCGAGGGTCTATGGAAAGTCAATTACCTCGTGCTGTAACGATAAGGGAAAACATCGTAAGAAAACAAAGTGCATACCATATATTGGCTAGATTTTCTATGCGATATGAAATCCGCCAACCCGCACTAGCCTAGTGTGGTGCACTGCGGCCTAAACCCTCTCAATCGAACGCTCGCGTGGGCTTACCGCTTACAAAGCACAGACTACACATACCTTTGAAAAATATATGTAGAATTGTCAAATATACGTTGTTTTTCTTAATAGTCTAACGCAAAGATAATCTAAAAATAACTGTATTTTTTTCTTTCCTTAAGTTTTACTACAAGAAATATTACAATTCATCTCAATGCTTGTAGGCATATTGAATTAGAAATCAAGAAATCAACGTAGGTAAATGATTATTATAATTGGATGCTGATACAATACGTGCCTGATTTGCTAATGACTTGATTCAATGAATATATTCCCGTTGCTCCGATGTTAAATTAGATTTATTGATTGCGTTGTTTTTCTCATTCATCTTCCTTATACCTTCCTTAATGTTGGCTGTATGGGCCTTGTTGTATACAATGGCGAATTTATTGGGTGATGATCTATTTCATTTAAGAGTTAATTTGGTAGGTTCTACAGCTTTGTGAATTTCCGTTGTTTTCTTTTTTTAGTCAAAATATTAACATGATTTTAATAACATTGCCATTTTTTATTCATTCAATGCTTTCGTAGACATGTGACAAAAATATTAGTTGTAACTTTATTTCTTTTTTCTGTTAATATTTACCCACGTTGACCAAAGAATACGCGAACATTATGTTCCGAATTCCAGAAAAACCACTGATTTTTGTTTTTTTTTTATTGCAATGAATGGCGGGACGAGCATGCCATTCGCCTGATGGTAAGCGATACGACCGCTTATGGACAGTAGCAAAACCAACACCATGAATTACAAGGCAATGCTTGGAATTCCACTGCGCTCGCCATCCTGAGACATAAGATGTTAAGTCTCAATATGTCCAGTAGTTACTCTGGCTACAATGTCCTTCAAACCGGAACACAACAGCGCATTTACACTGCTGTTTGGCGGGAGAAATAGACATTGCGGTGGTACCTACCCAGGCGGCCTCTCACATATGAGAGACCTACCACCAGTGAAAAAAAATCAAAAAAGATCTAAGTTTCTATAGTTAATCCCGCTACCGCATATGACTTGACCCACGTATTTACAGTTAGGGGCCGTGACCACATTATGATTTAACGATCGCATCCGTCCGGAGGTTGTGTGCCGGCATTAGTGGCTAAATGTTCACCGAAATTAAATGCATTTCGTGAGATGGACTTTTAAAGGATATTTTTGGTAATGAATTGTTTTAGTGTCACTGGTGTAAGTTCTTTTATGGATATAAATGGGTTATTTATTTTGAGAATAGGTTCGATTTTAGTGTTAGAAAAAAAACTTTTTGTTAGTATATCGGTACGGAAATCATTTTCTGGTATGGTATTCCGAAAGGGTTAAAAGGCAGATTGGTGTTTATTAGGCCATAAGTTATTTTTTTGCAAAATGCATTAACTTTGTTTTAAAGAAACAACCATAACAAAAATGTATAATTTTATTTGTATTTTTATTATTTACTTAATGATGTATTTTATGCCAATGGCAGTATAGCGACGCCTATCGGTTCGCGCCCGAACTATTTTGTCAACAACAAAAATTTATGTACAAACGAAAAACGTTAAGGAAAAACGTATTCGACTATACGAGTATTATAGCTTTATTAATCAAAATTACATCTTCATTTACAGAGACACAACAGCCATTTCTCTACACACTTCATTCATTGTCACATACATACCTACATAAACTCACGCCTTTTTCCCAGAAGGGGGAACAGAGGTGCTACCAGGACACCCACATTTCACCTTGTGTGTTCCGTCTCATGGTGTAATAGAGGGCGAGCCTATCTCCATATCGGGCACAAATTTCTGACTCCGGGCTGATAATGCATAGAAAACTTCACCCGACCCGGCATTCGAACCGGAAACCTCGGCGTTGCAATCATACCGTAGTGCAACTGCGTCACCGAGACAGTCGAGGCTTCATTCATTGTTTTAACAAGCTATTATAATAACTTTAAATATTTTCCATACAAATTCCGCCCCACCTGCTTATTGCATCTGTTGTTGTAATTCTATACAACGCCTGCTGTCGAGTCGGTCAAGTAGAAGAAAGTTATTGGAAGCCTTACATAGCCTACATTTTTTAGGGGATCTGTGTTAAGTCTAGAATATGATGAAGATTAATAATAATAGCTTCTTAATAGCTTATTAATAATATGTTTTTTTTTCTTCTTATCACTATTACATTTTGTATTATTTTTCTCCTATGTTGTGACCACCCATTTCTTCCGTGCTTCCGTCCATTTCAGTCCATCTTAAGGTTGTCTGGAAGAAATCGCCGACAGCGACAAGACCGCCGATTGTTACACATATTTATGCGCTTTACATTTTTGTATGTAATAATTTGTGTGGTGTGCAATAAAGTATTTATAAATAAATAAAAGACCTTCTTTTTTGTGTCCAAGAGGAAAAGCTATTAAGCTCCCCTTTCGGTACCCCGGGGGAGGCCGAAAAGGGTATGTCAGTGTCTCTGGCCTTCCAACCCGGCACATTGCGGATTGTGGTCGGGCTGGGACCCCAACAAAACCTACACCAGCATACTGACTAAAAACCCCTCTGTGACCTTCACACGCGTTATGTGATGAAGACCTGGGAATAAATTATAAGTTATTGTAATTGGTGAGGTGTGAGATTTTTTTTTATCATTGGCCTGATGGTAAAGGTTTGAACACGACTGCCGTGATGGTGGCCGCATGTTCGAACACAACACACATTTGACCTTTGAGAGTCATGTGTTTATTGATTAATTATATTAAGTTACAAATTTATTAAAGGAAAACATCGTGAGAAAACCTGCATGCCAAAGAGATGCTTTCAATTGTTTAAATTGTATGTAAAGTCGGCCCCTCCGCATTTTCGATATACAGGAGTACAGCCCTTAGCAATGGGTGATAAACTAATACAGTATAAAGCAAGCTAATTCTAATTATACGGTTGAAAGTATTATTAATTCGCGAATATTCAACATTCGTTCTCTTAAATTATGAAGGGATTTTTCGCCCAGTCCCTTCCGTATCTTTGTAAAACTGTCAACCCGAGGTTTTATTTATTTATAGACCCTAAACCACAAACGCTGAAAAGGGTACGCCTGCAAAAACAAAGATTAATATTAAAAAAGTATGTTATTTCGTTTATTATTGAGATTTTTTTGTTTTATTAATGTCGTTTAGTACGAATAATATATTTATTCTGTTGTAGAAAAATTATAATAATAATTCCACTTAATATGCACTAGATAAAAAAATGAAACACGTACCAATTGACTAACGTAAAGTTGCATCATAATATTCTCAAGCAGATGCTACATAACAAAATAAACGATACTCCAACGCCATCTATGTTTTCATTTCGGAACTATTTTATTTAGAATCCATAATATCTGCGGTATTTATTTTTTACGTTTCCGTATAGATAACCTTTTTACGATATGAATTTGTTAAATTGATAACGTCAATTTGATTAATTAAACGTAAGGTAGGTAAATATTTTTGTTTATCTATTAATTGGATATAACTGCATATGTCATGATTTAATATGGTTTTCAATTGTAATTGATTTAGTTTTTAATACAATTACCATTACTTCTTTTTTTATGTTTATTTGGTTGACTCAATATTAGTGTTTTGTTAGAATATTGTTAAATTTACAGAGTCGCATCCCTGTATAATTGTTTGTTTATGACTGACAGATATTTAATCTGGTCTTCTTGATGTAGAAAGGAAAAAAAACTCTTATAATTATTAAGACTACGATCAGAAATATGTGACACTATTATGCGTACTCTTTAAAAATATGTCATGCCTCTAGACTCTAGAGGAACGTAACACATTTTAATTGTTCAAAAATGGAATCCAACCCGTCACAAATTAATCGGATTGAAAAATATATGGATGTTAACACTTGAAACGCGGCGCGGAGCGGCAAGTAGGCCATCCGATCGGCCCATTTCGCCGCATTGCACGGGTTAATATCCGGCCGGCGCGGCGCTGAGTTAAATGCGCCGTGAAAACTGCGCTGTATTGAGTTATAAGAGTTGAGTCATAAGATGTGTATCTTTTTAAAATTATTTTGACAGAATCGGTTCGAAATTCGAAAATGATAAGACGTCGGTTGTGAAACGATAAATGTTTATGCGGTACACAGGTATTTGTTTAGAGTCTGGGCCTGTTGGACCGTATATTTCTTTATTTATTTTTCTTATTTGTCACTCGCTTTTTTAATTCAGGTTGATATTTTTTTTATATTAGTTGTGCAGTTGTTATAGCGGATAATTTAATGACTATGTTGTATACAGAGATTTTTAACTATTTTTTTCTTTAAAAAGAGGTCTTTCCTTATCCTAGATACAGACATATGGCACAAAAATGTTCTACTAATTGAGCCAAAATATCATTACCGCATTTTCGCACAAAATAATAAAAAAAAAAATTAATATTTTACCAAAATAATTTTACAAAATTTTCACGCAAACTAAAGCCCATCCTTAAAATACCACGCTTGCATCGCCAAAAACTCATTACTACCGAATATTTAAAAGAAAAGCACACGTAATTATTCCGCAGGACTCAAACTGGGTCGGGTTTGAGCCCCGTTGAGTCCCGGCTCAAAGCGTTGCGCCTGTAATTGGTATGGCCCGGGGCGCCTCGCTGTACTATGAATTTTTTACAAGCAGTCTACATTGTGTCTGAAAGTCTTGCAATGGTTTGATACGGTGGTACAAAGCGCGCAATGTATATGTTACTTTGAGAAACTTCGTTTGAAGACGTTGGATAATACATTATGGTGTATGTGTATAGAAAACAATATTCGACAAAACCAATGAATAGCCCGGGATGGGATTTTGTGTTTGGCATGGCAATAGGCTCGCCCGCTATCATCACTTGGGACAGAAATATACCCATAGCATTTCTGTCTACCATTTAGTGGGTACGGGTGTGAACTTATTTATATATTTTTATAAAGAAGACTCAAATGAGCCAGCTGAGGGGATTCGTATCCTCTAAGATAGCGACCATTTTATTAGATGTTAGAGACCCGTCATATTTAACAATGCAAATGTGCCGCAATTTGGATTTTGAGCAGGCCGGCATAACTTTCTCACTCCAGTATTATTGCAAATTTAACATGAGGTGCAGTTATTACCCGTCGGAAATATCTGTGGACCTGAATAATTGACGTCATTGGAACACAAGTTCAGCAAATACAAAATATAGGTTGAACAAATTGAATTAAAATAGAAAAAAGAATAAAACATAGAATTCGCATCCATCTCAAAACGTTTTTAATGTAAAATAACATATTAGATAGGGGAATACAAAAAAATGAAATGTGAACCACATTCCAGCTAGGTTCACAGATATTTCCGACAGTTTATACCAGTATATACAAAACCAATATTGATATCGAAGCCAATACAATACAATCTCCAAAAACATTGCCTTAACTTAACTAGGAATCGAATCCATTACCTTACGGTTTCCACCAAATATCACCTGATGCAACAACGGTATATGCAGAAAATCAAATTTCCCTCAAATATTCACGCGGTCTATTTCTGATTTACGTGGCCTGGTTTCGTTGGGGTAGCTGTGTTGCGCCCAAATTTTTTACGTACCTTTAAATATTTTGAGTTGTAGAACCTTATGTGAAGTCTACCGCTCTAGGCCAGCGTGGTGGACTATGTGACCTAACCCCTCTTAATCGTACTCTTGATAGTAGAAAACCGTGCCCTGCATTGGGACGTATATGGGCTGATATAGATGTAGGATTCAAGTAGTTAAATATAGTAAATGTTGTGTCTCTTATGTGTTTCAGACTTTTTTGTATGCTAAATTGTTAATCCATAATTTAGTAAATTACTTATTATAATTAATTTTCTTTATTGTTTCAGGTAAAGAATCGCATCTGCATATTAATTCCCAAATCATTACGTAAGTTGATATAAAAACTCAGGAAGCAAATACACTTTTAATATAAAAACTTTTGTGAAATAAATAAATATAAAGACGTCCTGAGGTCGTACATCCCTTGCCTTCTCTCCCCTTTTTCCTTCCATCTCCCCTCGTATTATAAGAGATAGGTGACGCACCAAACTTCAAAATAAAGGACGCGCTCAATATCTTCTTTCCACCTGCCATTTCCCTTATCTATACTTCCCATTTTGAGAGCGCGGCATCGCATCAAGGATCCAAGTCTTGAAAATATTCACGGGCAGTAGCCGCTTATCACGTGTATCTTTCACTTGTTTTCCAAACCTGTATCGGTATCAGCCCAAATACGTCCCACTGCAGGGCACGGGTTTCCTCTACAATCGAGAGTACAATTGAAAGGGGTTAGGTTATATAGTCCGCCACGCTGGCCTATTGGCGGACTTTACATGCCGTAGAACATGTTGGCAGAATGCACCATTTTTTTCCAAACCTATGCAGTAAAAATTATACGCATCTGGTTAATTACGAGACAAATTACAATTTAAATCATCTGTTGCTCTTTAATTACTTTCGACTAATTTAGACGATAGAGTAACACTTACCACCTGTTCGATTTAAAAACCTTTAGCCCGGGAAATGAACCTGATACTCGTGGTAAAAAATGTTGCGCTCGATCAGGCTTTTGCACCTGTGCCATAGCTTCCTATTAAGTGGGTCATAGATTAGGAATTAAATAGAGAGGTGAATGAAATTGAGTGTGAAATAGTACCTACTGCCTACTATACTGGAACAATGTAGGAAATAAATTTTGTTGTTTACGTAAATAGAAAGGAGATTATAAGAATTTCCTAACGGTGAGACATATAGAAATTTTCATAATTTATATTATGGCCTAATTAAAAGTTCCGAAACACGCATACCAGAAAAACATCTTAAATTAACATTAATCCGTTTTACAAACGTAAAGATAATTCCAAGCATCTGCGAGATTAAATGCCTAGTCAAGAATCCAAGATATAATTGTGAAACTTTGTCAGTTTGCCGAGTCCGGTGACTACAAAGTTTGAGTTAAGACTGTTCTGAGCTTACTGTTGAAGGATTTCACAGTTGAGATTCAGTTTGGATGAATAAAATGTTGGTTGGATTTTAGCAAGGAGGAGCAAAGATTGAGAAAGATGAACTCAGTATTCTTGGGTTTCTGAAACTAACAGGTATGTTGTAAAAAGTACTATGAATTCAAGTTTATAGGATTACTCTTTTAATGTTATTCACTTACGTAGAGCTATATCGTCTTTAATCTTAAATATTATTTACAGCAAATAGTCGATTTCCGATGCACTTTTAGGAATTGGATTCGCTTCACATATTAAAAGGAATGTCAATGAACTACACATTTATTGTTTTCCTGATCCGGTAAATTAACATGCAAAATATAATAAGAAATGATTTCAACATAATCTCATCATTCTGAATCATAATTTAACCGTACTTAATCAGTAATCACGGCGATTATAATCGATTGCACATCCGATGTAATCGTTAATATCTTTTTTTTATTGTTATGAATGACGAGACATAAGAACTTAAGTCTTAATATGTCCAGTAGTTACTCTGGCTACAATGTCCTTCTAACCGGAACACGACAGTGTATTTACACTGCTGTTTGGCGGGAGAAATGAATAAAATAAATAAATAAATACACCCAAATAAGCATTGTGGTGGTACCTACCTAAGCAGCCTCTCACATATGAGAGACCTACCACCAGTAAATCTACGAGTAAATATAGTTGCAGGCATAATAAAAATCATCGCTCACGTATCTGCGACTATTTTTATGATCTACACCAATTATGACGTAATAGCTTGTCCAGATAGAGCGTCCTACTCTATTATCGAGTCGTTGACCCAAATACGTAGGGTTATTTCAATGGTATACAACTTTGAACTCTATCTTTATTGTAATAAGGGTTATTTAAGTAATTGCACCCTTATTGTTTTTTAATGATCCTTTAATTATGGGGTTTAAATAAGAGGAAATATTCCGTGTATGAGGTTTTTGAACTTGTTTAATTAGTTTGCGTAGATAAGTTTCTGGAGTGTGCTTAGTATTTGTAATTTTTCTTTCTTTCCTTCTACTATATTTGTTATCCCAGCTGGTGATACTTTTGGGCTTAATCTCTGTTTATTCTATTTTTCGGGTCTTTTACTTCTTCGATTGTAAGACCATTTGAACTCATTTCACTTTTATTTTTTAATGGCTCCGTGACTGCAATATTCCTGAGACTCTGCACTGTTTAAATAGAATCCTGACTAACCACAGACTTTTTGGTGGTCTATTTATGGCTTTTATATGTATACATTAATGAATGACCATGACGATATTACTTCTTATTCCACTAGTAATAAGTTGCAGTAAGCTTTCATCTAAATTTCTACGTTGTACCCAGTCAAGCAATCCATTTTGAGGAGCTTTTAATGTCATAAATATTAAATTATTATTGCTTATGTCAGCCCGACGACCGGTCATAAAGTATAAGTTATCTGCAAAATGTAGTATGAAGATATTATGTTGTACCTACCTTAGAATAGGTCTGAAATAAAGGCCAGTCAAGAGGAGAAACCTTTGGGTTTCGCAGCCATATATCTAAAAAGTTATAAACGTATTTTATACAGTTACTAGTTTTTTATCCGCATCCTCGTTTGCCTAGCCCAAGCCTATATGTATTGTATTTTTCGGGATAAAAGTTAATTTACCTCAATATTTGGCCCATAGACTAATTCTTTTCAAAAAATAATCTTCTTTGCTCTGTTGCTACTTCTAAGATCGGTCGAACATACATACATTAACGATCATAGATTTACTACAGTGCAAAGCAATCCTCTTTAAATTTTCTCATCGTTCCCTTACTGCTGAGGATCGTGACCTTATGTGATGGTCCTCCATTGTGTTCCTACCTAGATCGAAAGACCTTTCATTTTATTTCCTATTTTATATTTGTTTCGGGGCTGAGTATTACGACGTTCTGAGACCAAAAAGTATCTTGTAGTTTCTGATACGACACAAGAATCTTACTGTGGGGTCAAGAATCTGTTTGACTTCTCTTTATATCTGTTCTTAAACAACAGCTTTTTTCTCCCGCAATTACGAGTAGTCAACAATCATACGTTTCTAGACAAAGTAGTCCTACAACTCGACAGATGCCACCATAGAAACTGGCAAAAAATCTAGATTTCCAGACCCATGTTAGGGCCTAACGAGACGATTATGTACATAAATCTCGAAGCGCAGATCCATCTCAATAAGACTGACGTGTCCATTTAATGTAAACATGTGACATAGACTAATAAATGTAGAAGGGACAATGGAGATTGTGCCTATGACTATTGTAATTTACTAGAGCAATTACTTTTTAAGTTTGCTGTAGAAATTTGAGGAATTCGTAAGAAAAGAGGTTATAAAAAGCTCAATAGTTGGTGGGAGGGATAGCCCGGATAGCGATCATATTAGCAACGATGAAACGACCATCATTTGATCCATAGAGTAGTTGGCGTATTGTATTTGTAATTGACGCTATTTAATATGGTATTGTATAATCTGCATTTTATATTGGGATTAATTAAAAACAGCTTCTATTTAAAATTCTAGTAATTAACGCAGAAAAGGTTAAAGGAAATAATTTGGTTTTTAAAACAACCCCATTTAATTTCACCATTCAGTAAACAGAGCCCGGTTAACCCACTTACCACTTACAATTGCAAAGCATAGACAAATAAGGTTTTAATTAAAAATTCAGAAACTACAGTGTCGAGGATAGTGCTTCAGATTGCCTGCGGTACAACCCATCCTGAATATTCAGGAGTTGCCGAAATAATGAATGGAATAAACAAGTTGGGTTAGTGAACTAGTAATGGAAGGCCGGAATTCAAAAGTCAAAGCTTTTGAATTTACTTATTCTTTTATTGAAAGTAACAGAAACAATCTAGCAATATTTTGGTGAGGTTTATTTGCTGCGTCAGTTGTCTGCTCACAATGTAAGGTGCAAGAAGTCAATGTATGCAGTTCATTAATAACAGGCCTTTGTGGAGAAAATTAAAAAAAAAAACCTACTATGATTTCCTGCAACTGACGGACGATAATGAAAGAATTTCGGGTTGGAAATAAAAGATTGAAACTATGATTTTTAGACCATTATTTAAAAGTTTTCATTCCGCGTATATATTTCTAATTTTCTTTAAACATCAATTGTTATTTCCAAAGCAAGGCTTGCTATCACCTAATAAATGAGATCTTGGCAAACTGTATGAAATAATGATTTGGAAAGTGCAAAGTAACCGGGCGAACGGTGTAGCTCCGGTTGAGAACGACACTGCGGAATCGTGAAAAAGCATTTGTTCTCTCGAAAGCTGTCCTCAAATATTCCATCGTCGGAAGGATTTATGCACGGCTGCATTTTTGTTCCTAGATTTCGTATTGTCTGTTATTTTTAAGACATTTTAGGTTAAGTGTTTCTTGGTTTTGTTGGTAAGCGTATTTAAAGCGACGCTTAGCGTCTGTTTCTTTGGAAATCCAAAATTTTGCGAAGTATGTTTGTTCCTATTTTACACAAAACTACTGAAAGGATTAAGATGAAAGTTTACAGTATTATAGCTTATACATCAGAATAGCACATAATATGATGTAATTTATAAATTTAATGAAGAAATTGGTAAAATACAACGATAAATGTTAAATAAGTCAGCTATAATCCTTTTTACGTCACCACAAAGCCTTCGTTGTACAGTAGTAGGTACCTGAAAACAAAAACGCGCAGAAGTAGTTTTATTCAAAGAGCACTTTAATATTAAACCTCCTTTTAATTAACAAATGCAAATTAAAACATACCGTTTAAAAAAATTACGTCCATTTTACAACTACGCTAATAAAAGCCGGTCAATACCGAACCCTTTTAAAAGTATGCCAACGGGAAAGCTTTTAATTCTTTTAAAAGTTCTCGTATGAAACTGAAAATGAAATTCCGCGGCCACCGCCCGCGGTCGGGTTGCGTGTCAACACTTTTAAAAGGTTACCGTTTGTTTTTTCTCTTTTTTTTCATTCGTTTGGCTACTGGTCTTTTTGCTACATGTGGATTGGAATTCGGTTTAACAGCCATGTTATGAATGGTTAGTTTTTAGGTAGTGACACCGCTTGGTTGTAAAAAATATGTGGTTTTCGGGATTTTCTTTGTTCTAAATAATACTATTTTTGTTTTTCTGCTTTTATTTTGGTTTATTCAATGTATAATTTGTGTGAACACCGCACAGAAACGGACTGAGCATAGAATTATTGGCTTAAGAATATAAAGCGTAGTACAAAAATATAAATAATCGAATTGTCTGGGTAGGTAACATTGCAATGTCTATTTCTCCCGCCAAACAGCAGTATAAATACACTGTTGTGCATTTCTAATTACTGCAATTTTATTAAATTACTCTAAAATGAATTTCAAACAACCAAGCCTCTCAGAGACAAACGAGCCGTATCAACAAATCGGTCATCCTCCACAAATCCCAGTATAACAAACTCTACACAAAACATTACGAACAGTAATCGACGTTGAATAAACAAACATGCCTCTATCTCTTTCTGTCGCATACATCTGTCGCTTTCTTTCATGATGTTTATAATTTTCCCGCGATAGGTTAGTGTCGCGAGAGCCGCGCGCGCAGCCGGTCGTATCGATCGCAGACTCGATAATCGATAATCGATTGAATTGTTTTATGTGAACAATGCATTGTGTGGTGTTGAATTGACGGGTTCTTTGCCAAGTGATTTTGTGATAATTGTGACGTAATTGGTTTGTTTTTGGTACGATTATATTGAGATTGGTGAATTTGTGAAAATTTTCGGTTTTTTTAAAGTACTGATTTTGAGGTTTGGATATGAATAATGGTTTTATAACAATAATTTTAATATGAAATGACAATTAAATATTATAGTTTTTGTTAATATAATATTTGTTATTGATAAAATCACCCCTCTTTAGGCGTGAAATATGGCCCCAATTCGACCCGGTTTCAGCAAAACCAGTTAAGCAATTGAACAAAAATTTTGGAATAATATTACCTACGTACATGTTTTTTTTTTTAATTCTTATGAAATGCAAAATCACTGCATTAAACCTTTGCCAAAGAATTCCTTTTATGACCAGCAAAAAAGGATGTCATGGGCACTTACGAACTTATCGGTATGTGAACCTACTTCCTTACACTCGCGAGGCTGTCTTTAAATTGCGTAATACTTTTTTAATGCATTTTTTGAAATGTCACTTAAAGCGAAAGGTTCTCTTGATCTGTTTGAAGACTTATTATCAAAATCAGTTTAGTAATATTAGTATTTAGTAATAATAAATAATTTAATTTAAACAAAATTGATCACAATTTGCTCGAGGAAATATAACAGTACAGAAGCATTATCTCCATGTCTGCGTGTTTCAAATTAATTATATTATCTTATATACACAACCTATATTCTGGTTGGTAAACTGTTTGTTTAAATATAATATAGCATAACAGAATTATGAATTTACTTCCTTGTCTCCCAAGCTCTAAAATCTTTTACAAATGGTTTCTTAGCTTTACGCGAATGTTACACATTAAAAAAAAACTATATTTTACGGATTTTATCGCGATTTGGTTTAATTTTTACATTTTTTTAAATCCGTAAAATATCGTTTTGTTTCAATCTTTTACATATTCACTTTTCAACCTCACACTGCATCTGTTAAATCAGCGATGTGTATTTAAGTGTTCCGACCAATGCAATGGTTCCGACAGTTCGAGAGTGTAACAGTGCATGGAGTAGGACATTTTTTACCGCCGAATAACGGCGTCATTATAGTATTTGAATGATTCCTTTTGTGTGCTGTTGATTGAAAATTACTATTTAGAAAGGGAACATGAGTATTTGTTAAATTGCAATTTATATCATTTGAAAACTGCACTGTATCTATTTTTATACGTTCCACTGCTGGGCACGGGTTTCCTCTACAATCTAGAATTCTTAAATAATAAAAGTTAAATAAAGTAGAACGCCGATTATCCGAATTAATTGGGACCGGGGTTGATTCGGATTATCGAATATTCGGATAATCGGATATAGACTGGTAATAAGGAAAAACGAACTGTCACACACAGAATTCTTCCCTTTATTAAGTTTAACAACCTTCTTTATTAAGCTTTCAATCACAACATTTGAAATATATCTGGACTCCAGCAAGTTCCAACTTGCTACAACAAAACAAAATTTACTTGGTTTTATTTTTTATATTACGCTTAGGACCGATTCGGATAATTGGCGATTCGGTCAATCGACGTTTGGATAATCGGCGTTCTACTGTATATTTATTATAAAATATAATTCGCATGTCGCCTCTTGACTGTGACAAGTTGGCGACCATCTAGCATATTAACATACGGACAAATATATTATTCGTTGTGTAATATTGATTGCGTGCATGGTGTGTATTGATAGAAAATCACCACGCACTGTAACGGTGAAAGAAAACATCGTGAGGAAACCTGCACATCATACCGAATTTGAAAACTTCTACGGTATGTCCGTAAACCTGCACTAGGCCAGCGTGGCGGACTATATGGCCTAACCACTCTAAATCGTACTCGCGATTGTGGTGGCGCCCGTGCCCTGCAGTGACGTATTTAGGCTGATACAGATACAGAATATTGGTTATAGATATTGTACCAGCTTTTCGGGATAGGGACAATCTTGACTGATTATTATTGAAATATAATGACAGCCTCCGTGGCGCAGGTGGTTAGACGCCGCCTGTGAAACGAGAGGCCGCGGGTTCGATCCCCGCACCGAAACAAATATTTGTGTGATCCACAATATTTGTTTCGGGTCTGGGTGTTTGTGAGACCGAAAAGCCTCTCTTAGTTTCTGATACCCACGAGACAAGATTCGATCTTAGTTTGGGGTCAGGATTATGTATGTGACTGTTGGGTGTATTTATTTAAAAGAAAAGAAATTGGAAACAAATAATTGTTCACTTCCATTCACGCCGAAGCGAAAGGTCAAATATGGAGCTGAGAGATTTTATCCTGAGATATAACAATGTATAGAATTCAAGCTGCCGGATGTTTCTTGTAATTAGTCCGTTCATAATTACTTTTGTATACACCAGATTTTTCAAGCCATATTGTTTTGATAATCTGTATGATAAATTGTTATATTTACGTTTTTCAAGATAAGTGCGTGCGGAAAGTAAATTAACCCCATTTGGCTAGACAAATTCGTTGTTATGTTGTAAATTGCACTGTTTATTATTTGGTATAAAGATAACAATTATGTTCTACTTATGAAATAAATAAATAAATACCAATAGTTACACGCATAAACCTTACTTCAACAATTTCTCATATTTGATTCTTGATTAATTTCGATTCTGTTTCCAACATGTTCACGGTAGTCTCGGGTTCAAATCCCAGGACACACCTCTGACTTTTCGTAGTCATGTGTGTATTGAAAGCCACGCACTGTAACGGTGAAGAAAAACATCGTGAGGAAACCTGCATACCGTAGCGATTTGAAAGAATTTCTATGGTATGTATATAAAGTCCGCCAACTCGCATTAGGCCAGCGTGGTGGACTATATAAATAAATAAATAAATACACCCAACAGTCACATACATAGTTCTGACCCCACACTAAGATCGAGTCTTGTGTCGTGAGTATCAGAAACTACGAGAGACTTTTCGGTCTCACAAACACCCAGACCCGAAACAAATATCTGTAGATCACACAAACATTTGTTTCGGTGCGGGGATCGAACCTGCGGCCTCTCGTTTCACAGGCGGCGTCTAACCAACTGCGCCACGGAGGCTGTCAAAAGCCTATAGCCTAACCTTTTCCAAACGTCCTCTCGATTGTAGTGGAGGCTCGTGCCCTGCAGTGGGACGTATATGGGCTTATCCAGCACAGTACAGAACAATTTCGATGCGGGTTAAGACAAGCTAGTGTCTCTAAGAGACTCGCCGAGCTCCGGGGCTCGTTGCCAATTCTTTGCTGATCCTGGCCGACTGGAGTTGCTATGGCGGGCGTGTGGGCGGAATATTCCCTATTTACCTACACTGACAAGAATGCATAAGGATGATGAAAGTGGACGAAGCGAAAGTGGTATGTCAGGACTCGTCAAGCAAATGGAGATCCAAAGTCTCTGTCTACCCCTATGGGATACGTGACGGTTAAGTATGTATATTACATTTATAAATACGATTCTACAATATGAGAAATAAAGTTTTCAGTCCCATACGAAATATTTTGTTTGAAAATAATTGTGAGAATGATTTCGATACTTCACTTTTTGAACATAATGCTATTATTGGTTGGACTTGAGACTTCAACAATCTAATCTATGAACAAACAATTAATATTGGTTTATTAAATAAACCAATTCGGACTTATCTATACAGAAAAGACTCACTCACTCGAATTATTTTAGTTATATGTACAATGAAGACGTGAAGACATTATATAATGCCGAAACTTATAAGATATTTTTGACAGCCTCCGTGGCGCAGTTGGCTAGCGCCGCCTGTGAAACGAGAGGCCGCGGGTTCGATCCCCGCACCGAGATATGTTTGTGAGGACCACAAGTATTTGTCTCGGGTCTGGGTGTTTGTGAGTTGAGACCCTCGTAGTTTATGCACGACACAAGACTTAATTGATCTTAATGTGGGGTCAGGACTATGTATGTGACTGTTGGGTGTATTTATTTATATGCATAATTAGAATAGCGTTCTGGCTAATATATCTTCCCATTTATCGGACCAAATATAAAAAGGCGATTAATACAATTGCCTCTACACTCAAATTAATTTTACTTTTAATATTAATTAGTGTAATAAATCATTTATAAGCACTACAAATAAACACGCAACGTTATCGCAAAACCAACATTAAATAAATGTGTTATGAACACAACACCCTCTCGTATTTGCGCTTAGATAATGTTATGTTCTAATTAAGTAATTTGTTGTAATTAGTAAGAGCTGTTATAGCTTCTGTTTAGTGGATTTTTTACAGCCTCCGTGGCGCAGTTGGTTAGAGGCTGTGAAACGAAAGGCCGCGGGTTCGATCCCCGCACTGAGATAAATGTTTGCGAGGCCCACAGATATTTGTCTCAGTTCTGGGTGTTAAAACTAATGCGAAACATGCCTTTCTTAATACACATGTGGGTTATGTTGAAGAATTTGATTGTCAAGTCGATTTAAAACAATATTGTTTCTACATATCTTCCTGGCCACTCCCTGTCTCCTATAGTATAATTGCAGAAACGAAATATACACAGTTATAATCGCATTTAAAATATTAACGGCCTTATTCATAGACAGATTTAAAACCTATTTTAATAATCGAATGTTTTGTCCCTTTCGAACGACTTTAGAATTCAGTTTGAGCGAAAAAGACACATTCGATAACTAACATCAGTTTTAAAACTGCATGAATAAGACCGTATGTGTTTATGAATGAGCAACTATTTTTCTTAATTACTATGTACTATCGCGTATTTATTCATGTCATTAGGGAAGAGATAAATGAGCGATAGCTTAGACGCGATAACAACTGTCGAACCAAAGGTCGCGGGTTCAAAACTTATTTAATGTCGACATGTGTGGTCTCGGTTAATTATCGCTCGGTTTAGCGGTGAATGAAAACATCACGAGGAGACTTGCATGTGATTTTAAAGAAATGTGAAGTTTGCCAGACTTGCCGTATTGAGATAGCTTGATAAACTAACGTTTACTCAAACGCCATTTAAATATTAAATCGCACTTAACCCACGTCCCACTTAATCAGTACATTTAAGCGGGACTTGCGTAGAGTGCAACATAATATATAAGTGACGTTTGGGTATTCGAGTGTACCCTCAGTCTATGCTTAGAAAATTCGTAATTTTTAAGTTACAAATATAAAAAATGATGTTTCGTCTTTCATTAATCAACTTCTCAAATATTTCTTAATGTCCATTATTAAAATTTGTATTTATGAAATGAGTTATTAAGAAAGTTCATGTTGATGTTAGAAATCCGGAAATAAGTTAACGAATTTGTGCAATTATAATTAAAGATTTTACCAGAAAGAGAGAATATTTTACTAGTAATTTTAATTGCAATCACACACACAACATGTAACAATAAAGACATTGAGACACAAGTCTGCGTGGAGCAAAAAAACTCCGATGCCAATTGATGGAATTGAAGCGACGCGTTGTGACGCGTCGTGCGACGTGCCGACGGCCGACCAATTGCCAGCCCCCCCTGCAAGGGGAGTATTCTAAACACACTGCATAACTCAGTAATTGTACGCTTACTTCCAGTCTCACAGAAAACCCACGTAAAACGTACAAGACTAATATTTCTCGTAGTCACCCACGTGAAAAGTTTTTCCGGTATTGAACCCCCGCTTTATATTTTCCTGAGATAAAGAGTGCCCTATAGCATTCCTCGATAAATTGACCAACCGACATTTAAAGAATTTTTCAAATCGGCCGAGTAGTTCCTGAGATTATCACGTTCAAACACATAAACTTTTCAGCTTTACACATTAATATTGATTGAAATGTAGAAACTCGTAGAAGTATTTTCGTGCTAGATGTGAAAAAGGTTGTTAAAGCAACTGTATAAATGTGTGGATCGGATTCGTACCAATGTCCAACAGAATTTGGATGGTTGTAAATTTTTGGGATGCTGGCAAATTCGAATCCCGGGTCGGGCAAAGTGATATTGGATTTTTCTATTCGTTATCAGCCCGTAGTCAGAATTTATGCTCGATATGGCAATAGAGAGAGATAGTGAGACTGTGATAGTGGGACGGAATACACAAGGCGAAAGTTGGGTGTCCTCGTAGCAACTCTGCCTACCTCTTCACTTATGTATATTAAAAATTCATATTATATTAAAACCTTACATAAATGCACCTGGAAATGACTCTCCACTTCACGTACACATGTAATAAAACCCGGTATACCCGACCGCAGAAAAAGCGACGTAACACTAACACCGAGCCAGTGGTTCAAGAATACCGGGACCAACGGTACGGCGACGCTTCCCACGACGGATAATTATAATTGCTGTGAACTTGTAGCCTCGACTAGATTGTGACTCGATGTTTTAATAGTATTATAGTGGTAGGTTACCATCTATTTTTTTTTTTGCGTTGTATAGCGAGTTGAGTATGCCGTGTGCCTGATGGTAAACGATACGACCACTCATGGACAGTAGCAAAGCAAACAACACCATGATTTACAATAGGCTTAAAATTTGGCTGCCTCGGTGGCGTAGTTGTACTACGGTATGACTACAAAGCTGAGGTCTCGGGTTCGAATCCCGGGTCGGGCAAAGTGATATTGGGTTTTTCTATTCATTATCAGCCCAGAGTCAGGAATTTGCGCCCGATATGGCGATAGGCTCGCCCCCTATCACATCATGGGACGGAACATACAAGGTGTCCTGGTGGCGCCTCTGCCTACCCCTTCTGGGATAAAGGCGTGAGTTTGTGTATGTATGTAATTCAACGTTCACACGTTCTAAGACATTCAATCGCGGCCATAATGTCCCGTAACGAAGACGATTCGTTCTATCCGTCGCTATATGTAATAAATGCGTGACATTGTATTTAGTATATTTATGTTTATATGTTGGGAGTGAGATAAATACTGAAAATTAGATGACGAAGACGAAGAAGGGATGAGACTAGTTATAATAGTACACTACTCGTAGGTTTGAGTCTAAGGTTTAAAATCCTTTAAGTGGGTATTTATAGTTCAATCGTTGGATTTATAAGTGCGTGACACTCGTTGGTAACAAACCAGACACGAACTGCAAAGAACTGGTAGTGATGAAGTTCGAAACCTTGGTTTATGGTTTTTATAAGTTTTTTGATACTATTTATGTTAAATCCGCAAATTAAAATAGCGCAACGTAGTGGACTATAGCCAAAGTCTTCACAATCGATCCCTATTTGTGGAGGAGTGCCGTGATAAGCTATCATGTACTTAATTAAGTTGATTATCGGCACTTTTTTAACATTGTAATATATTGACAGCCTCCGTGGCGCAGTTGGTTAGACGCCGGCTGTGAAACGAGAGGCTGCGGGTTCGATCCCCACACCGAGACAAATGTTTGTGTGATCCACAGGTATTTGTTTCGGGTCTGGGTGTTTGTGAGACCGAAAAGTCTCTCGTAGTTCCTAATACCCAGGACACAAGGCTCGATATTAGTGTGGGGTCAGAACTATGTATGTGACTGTTGGGTGTATTTATTTATTATTTATTAAACAGTACATTCGTAACATTCCATCTAGTTTCTGCGCACTAGATTTCTACATGTCTGCGGTAAGGACTGACCACAAACCAAGCTTGATAATGTAGTCGTACCTTCTGACATAGACCCAGAAGTATCATTTTTATAAATTTATGTGTTTTCCGCGTCATAATACATATTAATTGGTACATACATATTTGTATACATTCTTGGATCAAAATCACAGTTTATTTACAACTTGGCTTCTTATCGTAATTTTAATCTTTTTTTCATAGAAATCCCATTGCTGTTTTAGCTCTAAAATGATACAAGAAGTAGTAAATGTGAGTACCTACTCAATTTCGAAAAAATCAAATTATGTCTATATTATATTTAAATCACAAAAACACATTTTGTCCCATCCACAAACATTGTGGTCTATAAGTTAATTTAATTCCGACCTATTGATACTCATTGCTAGTAAATCTTTAAATGTTAAACAAACAAGTACAAATTAAAAATCACAGAGAAAAATCTAAACTAAAAAAAGACATTAAAATAAAACTATTTTTTACGGATTTTATTGTGAATTTGGTTTCATCATCATCATCAGCCCGTTGCAGTCCACTGCTGGACATAGGCCTCTCCCAAGGTACGCCACGGAGCCCGGTCTGCTGCTTTACGCATCCAGTCGCTGCCGGCCCTCTTGAGCAAGTAGAATTGAATTTAGTTCAATTTTATATTTTGAACTTCCTATCCTTTCGATTGCTTTCCAGCTTTCTACTCACGGAGCGGACTGGAACGAAAACTAAATACGCGATAAAATGCGTTAAAAATAGTTTATTTTCAATGTGTAACATTCACGTAAATCTAAGAAACCATTTTTAAAATACATTAAAATTGCATATTTAACACGACAGGCAGTCTCACGTATTCCCTTTCAATATTAGGTCCTTTAACCGAACCGTGAAGTAGCAATTAAGCAAGCCGACATAATTATAATTAGCTGGCCGGGAGATGCTCACGATTTCTTGTTAAATTTTCTTTGCAAGGCCAGGTGCAACTTTGCAATTCTACTAGGCAAATTGAAACACAATAAGCAAGGATTTTAATAGTAAAAAAATATCGTAAGGAATGTCTTATCAGCGTGTTTTTGTATGTAAATTATTCGTGACTTTTGAAGCTGATTGCATAGTAACTCAAGGAAAACGAAATAGTAATAATTATAATCAATTGGACAGCTTTATGACCATCAAACTGTCTATTTTTGATCGAAACCATGTTATTTCATATCACAAACACATTATTACTAAGCGATCTGCAAGGCTATCGTAGTTCTAACTTGCTATATGACAGTAATACAATAATTTAGATCTGTTACATAGTTACTACGCAATATTAACAAACAATACAAAAACTATAAAAAGCCCACACTAGACCATGTAAAAAGTTAAACCTTTTAAACAACAATGAATCATAAAATCAGCGTAATTAAGCGCCAACGCCATTTAAACGTGGGTAGTTCTAATTTTCGTACAAAAATCAGGTTACGACCGTCATTCGTGCGTTGGCGGCCGTGGCGATCACACGCCATACAAGGAGCGGAGAGAGAATAAAACTTTAAATTTATTGACGTCCGTAATTTGTTTAGAACCATATGTATAGGAGATGTTTTGTGCATTTAAATTAGTTTATATGGGTTTACGAGCATTTGTTTAATTTGGTATAGTTAATAGCTTTTACACATTATCTGATTTATTTGTTTTGGTGTCTTATTGTTTTGCGTGGAGAACCTTGACCTAATAGTATAATTAACTGGGTTTCTTCAGCTTGTCAATCTTCTTTATTAAGATGTTGCTTATACTGGAGACTTACTTTTGATGGATTAATAAGTTACCTAAATGTTATTGTGATATTATGAGATAGAATACCGATTAAAATTATCTGCCTACTACAACACGATATTCCATGGCCGTGCTATGAACTTATTAGGAAAAATATTACTATGAATTACTATGGAATCCCACAAGGATTTAGTTGACTACGCCTATCATATTGTTTTGCCTTATACGTTCATAGCACTGTATTGTTATGCTACGGTACTTAGCCAGTGATCCTAACACGAAAGTCCCCAACCTGTTTCAATTTAATAGCCATGAGAATACAATGAGACGCGATATGAAAGTAAAAATAATGGTTTTGTAAACGCTGTACAAACGAGTTGGATCCCTTTCACTCATGAAGTAATGACAGAAACGAAACGACACAGCGAAAATTTATCGAGATAATTGTTGTCATGGAAACAAATATATGCATAGGAGCTTAAACGCCGTTTATAGAAGTTTAGACGCCGGCTGTGAAACGAGAGTACGCGGGTTCTTACCGAGACAAATGCTACAATGCAACCGCAAATTAACTAATATACTACATGGCATTCAACACCATATTTACCAACCACCTGTCTTCCAGTTTCCAGGGCATTGGTCCTAACCAGGGTCATGACCATATCTCGCAAGGTGAATAAAGAATTCCATTAAATAAACTGTACGTGGAGGCTTGCGGAGTACCGTCACTGGGAGAAATCATTGTTCCCGGTGTGGTATAAGGGACGGGATGGGAACGTGGATGTATAGAACTAATGGTAATAGAATGACCATTCATGGTATCGGTAAAAAATATCGTTGACCCCGATACCGATGCTGCTTAAAATTAATTATAGCATTTTTTATGGTTTGGCTTTAAACGTTTTCCTGTTTTATCCCGGGCGACAGATTTTTATAAAATAAAGTAATTAACAGCACATTTTACGATACCTCAGCCATTACAATAAATGGGGCTACCAGAGTGACTGGACTTCAAGTTCATTTCTCAAAGAACTCCGGGCCTGGGTCGCATTTATGATTATTTTTATTGAAAATATATATTTTTCTCTACACAAAAAAGTAGGTTTCATCGAGGGACAAAAATCCTCGCACCGATACCATATTTCATAGTAAAATAGGCATTCTCCATTAGGCAAATTTCTCCTTTTAAATTTCACAAGACTTAAAATTTCTCCTTTTAAAAATTGCAGTGTTTATAAGTAACATAGATTTAGGAATGGACAGAACAGATTATTGAGGACATAGCGAAAGTATATACTCGTAGTACGGCAGGATTGAAAATAGATATCCGGAGTCTACCTACCCCTATGCGGCAATGGGAAGCAGGCGTGACGGTTATGTATGATAGAGTAGTTAAATACATTAAACCTAGAAAAAATATTGCATTGTTATTGCAATTTAAATGCTAATTGTATGGAGTACCATAATAATGTCTACACAATTTATGAAAACGGAATAATCTTACCGTTCAAGATTGACAATCTTTTCGAAGTAAAAGTCTTCGCCTTGTAATAGAAGGTCTTATTTAATTACTTACTTGTTGTCATAACATATAAGGTAGGGTTACAAAAACCAGAAAAAAAATATTGCGATTTAACTTCTACTGATAAAAGAATACAAACAAAATTTTATCTCCTAATCTTATATTTTTCTACTTTATAAAAAATAAATTCAATTTTCGATAGTCTCCGTGGCGCAGTTGGTTAGACGCCGACTGTGAAACATGAGGCTGCGGGTTCGATCCCCGCACCGAAACAAATATTTGTGTGATTCACAGGTGTGTGTTTCGGATTTGGGTATTTGTGAGACCGAAAAGTCTCTCGTAGTTTCTGATACCCACGACACAAGACTCGATCTTAGTGTGGGGTCAGGACTATGTATGTGACTATTGGGTGCATTCATTTATTGTATTTATTTTGTGCAACCACAAGAAAATAATTACCGATCCTTTTGAACATTTATTATTACAATCGCTTCCTGTTTCCTCCTTGCACCAAGCCTCAAGTTCCGCTCCGGTGCACCAAATAGATTTTCTGTTACACAACCCAGTATCCATCGCTCTTATTTCCAGCACATAAAGGCTATTTTCGCGTAACCCCAGCCTAAACAATTGCAGGTTCTATTGTACCAGCGGTTTCGAATTCCTTTTAAAGTTATCTACCGTGAGTTTTGTTAAAGGAAATTGTAATGGTTTCGGTTTTTCAGAAGATCTAGTGTTTTTATTATTTTTTTGGTTCTTTACAGAATTTATCCATTTCAACTCGGTTAGATACCAATACTTATTCTACACAGTTTTAAAACTTATTTAAGTCTAGTCTTGGACATTAGTTGTCATTAGAATTTTGCGCTCAATCAACAGTCATGTCTGTATATCTAATTCACCCATCACGTACCTAATCCTGATCCCTAATTAGGTTGCAAGTCTTGTGTCTTGGGTATCAAGAACTACTAGAATTCGGTCTCACACCCAGACCCGAAACAAATATTATTCCGCACAAATATTTGTCCCAATACATGGATCAAAACCGAAACCTCTGGTCTAACTAACTGCGAGGAACTTACATGCGGCAGATTTGTCCAGTTAAATCCAAATAGTCAATGGAATACTTCCATGCAAATTATTCACGAATGTAATGATATTTGATTGCAGTGATTGTGCTACAAATGCGGCTCCATTAACCTCTGCTAGAAAGCAAATTGTATCGGATATTCAATCCGATTTAGAGGTTAATAACTTATTGGTTATGTAGGCAAATTATACGCTTTGCAGATAAGCTTTAAGAGTAGAATGTTCCCATTCAAGAGTTTGTTAGTCGGTATATTCGGGTCAAATGACAGATAATCTGTCCTCATTGGTTCGTTAATTTGGAAATTGAACTTAACGTCATGTGTAACTTTATCGAGGTAGGATAAATATTCTAGATTTGTGTTTGTCTGTATCAGCCATACGTCCCATTGCAGTGCACGGGCCTCCTCTATCATCAAAAGTACGATTGACAAGGGTTAGGTCATATAGTCCACCACGGTGGCCTAGAGCGGATTGGATTTTAGACATTCCATATTCAGATTTCCTATATCATAAGTTCTCAATTTTAGCACCACCGCTTATTTTGAGATTTTAAATACCCAACGAATATGAAGGATTAGCTATACATTCATGGAAATCTATCTTAAGTACACAACCATATTCATATCTTCTTTAATTTACCCGGGGTTTTAACACTGGCTCATTGGATCTAGCGAACCTTATACGGGAACTTGTGTTGTTAACTCAGACATGGTAAAAGCATCCAGTTCACTAAGATTTGGCTAACCATCTACAAAATTCCAAAGCGAAGTTCTTGCATACTAGTCATTCAATGAATCCATCTAAATAAGACCTGAGTTACCATTGACAGATATCTCTCGTGAAGATCTCGGAAAATGGTCGTGTTAGGCAACCACTATTAATTTAAACTAGACCTCTGTGTCTGTAGCTACTTGTCAATCTTGGAGATCATGCAATCTGGACGCTCCGAGGATGTTTCCATTTTAATAAGATCTCTGCGAATATGGCTGCTTATTTTTTACAAAGTTCATGGAAACTGGTCACATCAGAAAAAAAATCCATTTAGCCAAGAACTCTATAACCATTGCTGCTTGTTTCATACAGAGGTCTTGCTAACTGGTCATGGGAGGTTAAAAACCCTCGGTTAATCTAAAAGCAACAATTAGAGTGGGGAAGTGCGTTAGGTACAGGAAGCCGGCAATCTCGCTGCTTGCCCCCCATTGGCCCACAATTAACCGCGCCGGGTATTAAACCCACTGCCATTGAGGTAGGGTTGCCAGGGCCGGGATACATTTTGGGTGTAATTCGTAGTTATACATTTGGAATTTGTAAAGAACAAAATAAAATTCCATTTAAATATAATTGTCGTCTTCAACCATGAATTTAATAATTCTGATTAATATAAAGTGAAGGCATGACAAGAGGGAAATTGGTACATAAATTGCCACGTTCACATTTTAGTAAGAAATTATTTGTATGACAGTCAATTACCACGCAATAACGTTGAAGGAAAACATGAAGAAAACTGCTTAGCATAGAGATCTTAACACGATTTTCTGTGGTATGTGAAGTCTGGCAATCCGCAGTAGGCCAGCGTGGTGGACTTAGACCATCCGCACAAAATCGAACCCTCGATTATAGGGCGGTCCCGTGCCCTGCAATATATTGTATATACATACATGCATAAACTCACGCCTTTATCCCAGAAGGGGTAAGCAGAGGTGCCACCAGTACAACCACATTTCGCCTTGTATTTTCCGTCTCATGATGTGATACGGGGCGAGCCTATCGGCATATCGAGCACAAATTCCTGACTCCGGGCTGATAATGAATAGAAAACCCAATATCACTTTGCCGGACCCGGGATTCGAACCCGAGACCCCAGCTTTGTGAGGTACCGTAGTACAACTACGCCACCGAGGCAGTCGATATTGTATAAATGCTGGAATATTTTAATAAATATTTAAAACACGTCACACTAACCCACTAAGCGAGTTATTTAATAAAGTTCCGCTATTGTGCTCCGTGACAGCCCTAAGCCGACATTCGCGGTCTCAACTCCGTTCAGTTTCGCCGAGTTTGATCTAGTTCTGTTGTAAATCTCCATTGGAATGAATGTTGGTTTTTAATTGCGATTGTTTTGTTGTGTGATAGTTTTGTTGCTAGTATGAGGTGACATCAATGCACTTGAAGGTACTGTCTCGATTGTTTTACTACGGTACGATATCAAAGCCGAGGTCTCGGGTTAGAATTCCGGGTCGGGTAAAGTGATATTGGATTTTTCTATTCATTGTCGGTCCGGAGTCAGGAATTAGTGCCCGATGGGCGATGGGCTATCATATCGTGGGACGGAACATACAAGGCGAAATGTGGGTGTCCTGGTGGCACCTCTGTCTACCCCTTCTGGTAAAAAGGCGTAAGTTTATGTATTTTGATTGTAAATATTCCAGTGTAAACGCACTGTTGTGTTCCGGTTTGAAGGACATTGTAGCCAGAGTAACTACTGGACATAATGAAACTTAACATCTTATGTCTCAGGATGGCGAGCGACGTGGAATTTCAAACATTGCTTTGTAATTCATGGTGTTGTTTGGTTTTGCTACTGTCCATAAGCGTTATCGCTTACCATCAGGCGAATGGCATGCTCGTCTCGCCAATCATTGCAATAAAAAAAACTAAACCTCGCACAAAACAGCCTAAGTCTTTTGATTACAAATATCCCGATTTAGAAGTCGATTACTAAGTTCGCATGTACAAACAGTACATGTTATCGTAACGGGACTACGGTGGCGGAAGTCGTGTGGCAACAACGATAACCGCGATGCCATGTCCGCTGCGAACATGCGTGCTTGTTGTAAATTACATACATAAACTCTCGCCTTTATCCCAGAAGGGGAAGGCAGTGGCGCCACCAGGACACCCACATTTCGCCTTGTATGTTCCGTCCCATGATGTGATAGGGAGCGCGCCTATCGCCATATCGGACACATTCCTGAGTCCGGGCTGATAATAAATAGGTATAGGGACTGCTATACCTCCCACTGCAGGGCACGGGTCTCCTCTACAATCGAGAGTACGATTGAGAGGGGTTAGGACATAAAGTCCGCCACGCTTGCCTAGTGCAGGTTGGCGGACTTTACATACCGAAGACATTCTTCAAAATCGCTACGGTATGCAGATTTCCTCACGATGTTTTCCTTCACCGTTAAAGTGCGTGGTGATTGACTACAATACAAACTCCGAAAAGTCAGAGGTGTGCCTTTAGATTTGAACCCGTGACCACCGTGAAACATGTTGACAGTCGTGTCTGGTCCGTTACCAACAGGCCACCACGCACTATTTTGTGTTCAGCCTGTGTATATCCCGCTCAGCGCAGGCCAGCATAATTGCGTCGATTTGATAACCATCTTGCATTATTATTTGTAATAATTAATCTTCCAATATTTGAAATGATTACGGCAAATAAATGATTCAGTCAGCTGATTTCCAAGAATCTTCACTTCCTGCAGAAATATTATGAAATCTCGTAATGTGACGTGCTCAATTTCGATACTTTACGATGATTCATATTTATAAAGAATTGTTGACGTTTGATTTTCATCGATAAAAATATTGCTTATGTGTCGGATAGTCTGCTAAAAATTTCGTTAAAACCATATCAATCAGTAGCATTTGTGTTAGATTTATCGGTCTCATAAACACTCAGACCCGAAACAATTAATACTTGTGATATAGATTTTTAGAGGAGCGAGGATCGAACCCGCGGCCTCTCATTTCACAGCCGGTGTAACCGACTGCGCCACGGAGAATACATACATAAACTGACGCCTTTTTCCCAGAAGGAGTAGACAGAGGCGCCTACATTTCGCCTTGTATGTTCCCACCATGATATGATAGGGGGCGAGCTTATCTCCATATCGGCCACAAATTCCTTACTCCGTGCTGATAATGAATAGAAAAATCCAATATCACTGCCCGACCCGGTACTCGAACCCGAACACTCAGCTTTGTAATCGCACCGTAGTACAACTACGCCACCGAGGCAGTCACGGAGAATGTCTATAGTAAAACGACATCGGTCAAACGAACATGACGGCAGATCAACGTAATTAATCATAGGATACAGAACAATGTTAGCAATTACAAGCTAATTAGCGCTAAATGAATAGGCGGAAAAATTAAAACGTGCACTCAATCTGTGTTAATAATTTGGGATAACAAATCTCGTACAGAGGCGATGTGTCATTATTAACATCTTCAACTGAAGTCGACTGTTGAATGTGGGGCTTACAAAAGCTTCTATTTTTTATACTTAATTTCACTATTCATGTTTATATATATTATTAATTTTGAGCCCGGGTCTACGAGTATACTATTGGTAGGCGTTGATGGACTTAAGATATTAAATACTTGTTCAAAAGTTTAATATGCTTTCCTCACGATGTCTTCCTTCAGTTAAATAGAGCAATTTAAAAAACAGTGTTATGTCAAAACAATCAGTGTCGGGGTCATTGCCTCTGCGAAATTCAACGCAGAATCTTGTACAATTAGCAGCGCGTAACAATTAGATAAACGAACTATTATCGTGATGTCATACTCTCGTGTTTCTGCATTGTAACATACATACATAACAGCCTCAGTGGCGCAGTTGGTAAGACGCCGCCTGTGAAACGAGAGGCCGCGGGTTCGATCCCCGCACCGGGACAAATATTTGTGAGAACCACAAGTATTTTTTTCGGGTCTGGGTGTTTGTGAGACCGAAAAGTCTCTCGTAGTTCCTGATACCCACGACACAAGACTCGATCTTAGTGTGGGGTCAGGACTATGTATGTGACTGTTGGGTGTATTTATTTATTATTTATAAACTCGCGCCTTTTTTCCAGAAGGTGTAGGCAGAGGTGCTAGGTGAAAATGTGTATCTCAAGGCAGCCATTTTGAAATTTACTTCCAATTGAGAAACTCCTTCTTTTGCTTACTTTGGTAATGGATTCTATATTTATAATATTTAATGCATTTTAAATTAAAAGCAACCTAAATGTTAATATTTGATGGGTTTTTTCTTAGTATCAATATAAGCCCGCCTTACAGTTTTATTAAGTATAAAGTTTAATATAATAAAATAAAAATATATCAGGCAATTTAAAATAAAAAGTTAAATCAATTGAATTTATAGGGATCAACATGATCCATAAAATCTTATTCGTACTCAAAATTCTCCTTTATTTTCAAAATACCCCTGCATACTTCACGATAGCAAAAAGCAACAGAAACGAACCGTGCACACACCTTACTCGTGACGGCTCGGTAATCCGGAATGCGTGGAGCACCAGGAAGACGCAGGAATGTGCCGTGAAGCAGGAATCGAACCTGAACTAAACGGACATGACATACTCGAGCTTTTTGTACGCAAGTTTGTATGTGGTATCCAGAAATTAGATAATATAGGATTCTTTTACTCCCATACTTTATTTGTTTTTCGGGGTTAGTCGTAAGACAGTTTTTAAATTTTATCAAAATTTAGTTGTCTGAGTGAAGCAAAAATTGGTTTTACCTGAGAACGGAACCTACAACCATAAGGCACATAGCCGTTAGCTGCTGGACCAATGTGGCAATGATACAAACTTGTTATGTTCTAATTAAATAAATTTTATCAGTTATTATGCATTTAGAAAAAAAATTAGACTCAAATGTTAACATAATTCGTCCTCGTGGATAAGAACCCATTGCAGTTGTATCACAAAAGGGGTCCTACCAACTGAAGTATAAGTTTATCAATAACCCCAAGCAATTATCTAGTTAGTTGAATCTGTACTTGAACCTTGGACCAATGTTGATAATTCTTAGTAAATCTAAAGTAAACTATAACCTACATTTCAAAATCATATGACATAAAATTTGCCAAGCGAAAACAACCCCTAATGCAATGTAGTAAAGTCTTGTTTAGCAGCAAATGAAATTTGTAAATTAGCAAATTTTATTAAGATAAGTTAATGTAAAACAGTCCTTATGCTATTGGAACAAGGTGCTAATTAATGGCAAATATAAAATTGTAAAGCAAATTTAATTGAATAGTCAAAGTGAACTAAACTCTACCTAATTGTGATAAGGTTCAAAATGGCGGTAAAGTTAAGTTTGTTTTGGGTTTGATCCATCAATGTCCCTGTATAGATATTAGGCATCCTTGTAAAGATAAAAATATGTGTACGTATATATTATGTTTTATCTGCGAACTGTCAGTTATCTCCAGTGTAATGTGACTAGAAATTAAGGATTTAAAGTTATTTTTTCATAAATAAATATAAAATTACATAAACTTCATGCTTTTTCCCCGTAGGAGTAGGCAGAGGTGCAACCAGCACTCCTACGTTTCGCCTTATGCGTCTCGACCCACGATGTGATAGGGGATGAGCCTATCGCCATATCAAACACAAATTCCTGACTCCGGGCTGATAATGAATAGAAAAATAAAATATCGGGATTCGAACCTCACACTCGAGATCTCAGCATTGTATACAAATCTATACATAACAAAGGAACCTAGCCATAAATATTATAAATGGTTGCCCGTACCGCCCTTCCGGTATTTATTATGCACCACCATCCCTTTCCGATACTCCGGCGATTAATAACCTAGAGCTTCATTAAAAATATTTCCACAGCTACAAACATTTTAATTAATGTGGTTTCGTACGGTAAAGTCAAGCTTAGATGGTGTAGTTTGTTTGTAAGTTGCTGGATTAGAAATATGTTTGGAGGGAACAAAATAGATTAACATTACATACATACATACATACATACACAAACTTAAGATTACATACATACATAAACTCACGCCTTTATCCCCGAAGGGGTAGGCATAGGCGCCACCAGAACACCCACATTTCGCCTTGTATGTTCCGTCCCACGATGTGATAGGGGGCGAGCCTATCGCCATATCGGGCACAAAGTCCTGACTCCGGGCTGATAATTAAGTGAAAAATCCAATATCTCTTTGACTCGACACACCGACCCGGGACTCGAACCCGAGACCTCAGCTTTGTAGTCGTACCGTAGTACAACTACGCCACCGAGGCTTATCTTTAACACGCATCGACATAAAAAAAAACAAAGAGAAAGTAACAAATAATTGTCCACTTTCCTCCGCAGGAAGCGGGTGACAATATACATGCATATATAAACATCTTATAGTCAAGAATATAATTTACAATGGGTGGCATGCATAACGTATTACCACGTATTACTGACAACCTGTTCTCACAATAAATAACTTGACAACACCTACCCAACCTTGAAAATCATGCTCTGCCTCGTCATTCCCGTCAAGAATATAGTCTACTACCTTTTGCCCGCAAACTTCGTCTGCGTGATTAACTTTATTTGGAATTTCCCGTCCCGTCCCTTTATATCCCGCCCGTCCCGTCTCATTCTCACTCAAGTCATGTAATCCAGTCACATCCCATCCCGTTGAGTATAAAAAAGCAACAAATATTTTTCATTTTTGTTTTTTTAATTATCCTATGTTACTTCTAATACCTCCAAGAATATGTGTACAAAGTTTCATGATGATCGTTTGAGTAGTTTTCGCGTAAAAGCGTACCAAACAAACTTACATTCACAGTTATAATATAAGTAGGGATTTGTTATGATTATATTCCTGTCGCCACTTTTATGTAGCCAAAAATTGCTATAAATTTAGCTCTATCATTCATTCTATCTCAGTGTACCCAAGCTCTTGCCAGGTTCAGATTTCCTGCCCAATCTTTGATATTTTGCTCGATACTACACAGCCTAAGTTGTAAGATCATTCATATCTGCCTTCACAAAAACATTTTTATAGGATTATACCTTCAAAATGAAAGTGTCAGCATAAGTACGTTCAAAGGAACGTAAAAAGGCAAAGGCAGGGCACGCTTTTCCCATCCTAAAATTAGGATGCGTTTGTTAACCAAGGTTCAAGGCATTACTTAGCGTGAAGAGGCATCTCAGCGGGCCGGCATGATTGTGTCGAATGGTATGAGACTACCGTCTGATACCATTCGATACTCTATCTGGACGGCATTAGCACTTACCATCAGGTGCAATGCAGTCACTATGCCGTGCCAGTTTAAAAAAAAAAAAGGTCTTAGTGAAGTTGTGGATTTTACAAACCATCATTTTATATGTAAAACTCAGTCGCACAGCTTTACAATATTTTTCGCCGTTAAACCAATTCTTCATCTTAAAAATACCATACCGTAGACAACAGTTACTGCAACAAAAAACTTGATAATTAGCAGCTTGTCACACTAATTAAAACATACCGAGGCATAATTACTGCGTATAAAGAAACGCACCGGGCTACCTACAACTAATTAATTCGTAAAGCTACATCACCTTATTAAGTAATTGCTTAACAAAAAGGCATCCGTATATAATTGAGATCATTAGACATGAGGTCGATTTTGAATAAAATTCTTAGGAAGTCATAATTGTGTAATTGAGAATATGGTTTCCGTTTATTTAAATTAATCATCGGCTTCTCTTTTGTTCTGATGGAGTCACTTGTTTCCATTAAACTATTCTCTCTCTCTTTTACTCTCTTGCCCTTCATTTTTTTTATCTCTCTCTTTTAAAAGCCACCATCGCACGTGTCATTTTTACAATAATTTGTATTTGTACATTGCTATCCTATTTGTTAATTCTGAAAACAGAAACATCCCAGAAAGATTACCCTGTTTGGGATTCGAATACAGATCCACATAGATATAGCTTATGACACATACATCAGTTTAACGAGTAATCTGTTCATAATTTATGTAATAAGCTCTTACATTATTGGCCTAACCACTCTCAATCGTACCCTCAATGTAGAGAGGGCCCGTGCCCTGCAGTGGGACGTATATGGGCTGAAACGCTAAAAAAATACTTACTTTATTTATATTCTCGTAGAATATATAATGTTGAAATGTTACATTTATTTACAATAATTATTTGTCTAACAAAGAAACATTGCAACTTTATGAATCATGTTTATCAACGCGTGGTATTTTTAAATTAGAATGTACAATATTGTGGTTTGTTATTTTATGATAAAAACTCATATGTACACATTTCCGTTCAATAAGACGAAACCTGTGGTGGCCGTCAATCAATAAAATGAAACGAAGTTACTAAACTGCACTGATAGATTCTTTAACAATAGGTTTTAAATTAATTTGACCAAAAGCAATCACAATATTCATATTCTTTATCGGCACTTACGCGATATGGCAAAAAATAGCCTAAATCTTCAAAAGAAATGAGCTATCAAATGGATAAATATTTTTAAATCCTGGTAGTTCCGGAGATAGAAGTGCAAATATTGATTCAAGTTATTTAAAAAATAATTCATTTCTTATCATTACATCAGTATTTATCAGACCGGATGGTAGATGTATTCATAAATATTATCGGAAATTGAATGACTTCTATACAGTGTACTGGCTAGGGATTGCAATCCCGCAGCTCATTCAATCCCGCGGGATCGATATGCGGGACCGATCGATCCCGCGCGGATCCCGCGGGATCCCGCATTATTGGTATTATACAGGGTATATCAAGACCGCGACCGAAAACGAAGCCAGGTGGTAGTATTAGTGACTTCAGACACAATGCAACTAAAAATTCCGCAAAATAAATCGTCATTTTTTTGGTAATTTTTTTACTTATCGTCGTATTTGGATGATAAATACATATTTTTTCCAAAATAATGATGTACACCTTTTTATTTTTAAAGACGCAATGATGCGTAAGGGTTAAAATTACTATTTTCGCAAAAAGTTAGGTTTTACCACCAACAAAACTATGATTTTTAAATTTTTTTAAAAACTAATCTATCGTTTATTTTGCAAAATTTTTAGTTGCTGTGTGTCTATAGCCACTAAAACTACCACCCGGCTTCGTTTTCGGTCGCGGTCTTGATATACCCTGTATTATAAAACCGAATTAAATGAAACTCTAGGTTTTCTTTACACTTTTATTCAAAATGTCTTACATTATGCAACATGAAATAATTTCTTTCCTAATAAAATAAAAATAATTAAGTTCAAGAAATCTGTCTTCAATAAACTATTAAAAACTTAAATTTGCCCTTATTTCTATTCTAATAACAGTTTTATAATATTTTTAATTCAGTCTCATTTATACCGGGTATATCAAGACTGCGACCGAAAACGAAGCCAGGTGGTAGTTTTAGTGGTTACAAACACGATGCAAATAAAAATTTCACCAATACATCGACATTTATTTTTTTAAAATTATTTAAAAATCGTCTTGTTTGGGTGGTAAATACCTAGTTTTTGCGAAAATAATAATTTAAACCCTTACGTACCATCGAGGTTTTAAAAGTAAAGAGGTCTATGTACATCATTATTTTAGGAAAACTATGTATTTATCACCCAAATACGACGAAAAGTAAAAAATTACAAAAAATAGTTGTCGATTTTGTTTTGCGAAATTTTTACTTGCTTTGTGTCTGAAGTCACTAATACTACCACCTGGCTTCGTTTTCGGTCGCGGTCTTGATATACCCTATAATGACCTATATATAACCTATACCCTATAATTATAATGACTAATAATACAATCACTATCTAGATGCTATTACTACTATGAGTAACCTATGGTGATAACTTATGAAAATACGCTCGTAAAAAACAAATGGCATAGTCTCATCTCCGAGCCTGCTTCTGAGTGAACTGCAAATATATCCTGATGCTCAAAATGCTGAAAACTAGCTACATGTGTGCTTGAGGCACCCTCTAGTCGTCGCTCCTTTGCGAGGAGCGGCAAAGTCACGCGCGCGCCACTCGTGATTTTACGCGAAACTTCACGAAAGTTTTAGCGCCAATTTTCAAATATTTGCGGGATCCGCGTTTTGAAGGTGCGGGATCCGGCAGACCAATAAATGCAGCGGGATCCCGCGGGATTGCGGGATCCCGTTTTGCGGGATTGCAATCCCTAGTACTGGCACAGAAGTACTAGTAAACCGGAATTAATCCTAATTTTAATTTGAATTTTCGCTACTCTTATTTTTTTGACCTATTTATTATATCGTGGATTTAACTCTCATGGACACACCAAACCTACACCTTAAAATGCTATTAATAACAAAAAAACAACTAAAAACTAATACTAACTAGACCACATATTTTCGGTACCCCAAATACGGTGCCAATAAAAATATACGAAATCCCTCCATAGATCAGAAAGTATGGTCATACGTAACGTGCGCGTACGCAGCCCAGATTTGATAACAGCGAACGGCGATTCAGTTAGTGACCGCGCGCGAAGGCGAGCGGACGCCTCACGCACATAATTTTACGACTATAACATTATTATAGTACCTCAAAATTATTACGACGATTGATTATATCGTATATCGAATTTAACAAGTGTGAAAAGTGCAAAGAACCCGTCTTAAAGTGTTTTATGTGATACAGCAACATATCTGTGATAGAAACATTCCAAAAATGAGGCGATCGAAACTAAACATCGACCCTGATTTGGGAGACCTTGAGGAGATGTTAGCCAACGTCCAGACACAACTGGAGCAGGAGATCGACATGGAAAAGGAAGCCAGGATGCCCTCAATCACGAACGTTCAGGAATCACCACGCATGGTCAAACGAACTTCGTCTTTCAACAGAATTGACGGGTATAGGGGCAAGCCTCCTAAATCAGGCGATTACAACTCCAGTAATTCGCTAAGCTACGACGATAATAGCGATAAAAGTGAATACATGCAGCCTAATATTAATGGACTTAGAGGCTCTCAATCCAGTCTGAAATCTGAGGAGTTAGGATCTCAATCCTCTTTTCAGTCATTCAGGTCGGAGCCTGTTCAGAGGATGTCTGTGATGAGTTTGCCAGATAAGAGAGGATCCACGGCCTCCTTGAATGGGAGGGCCAGGACCGCAACACTCCCTCGTGGGTATGGATCGACCAGGGAGAAGAATTGGGAGGATTATTGGGCTCAGTAAGTTATCTTTTGGATTTTAATTATGCTGTAAATATTTGATAGGTTTTTGATGAATGCTACCTTTAAAATGTTCTGGGTACTTAATTTGATGTGGCATAGCGAAATTATTTCTCAATTTTCGATATTTGATCCTTTATTGTGCTAATTCACTAAGGTTACTGTCAGTAGGTTTAAAAGAGTTATCTCAATGCCTACAAAATGTACGTTACCAACATATAAGTCGATTAGAATATAATTTAAACCAATTGCAAGTACTTTCGGATTTATTCAGCCTTTCGAACGAGTTTAGAATTCAGTTCGAGCAAAGAAGACAAAGCATTCGATAACTAAAATAGGTTTTAAAACTATCAATGAATGAGGCCGTTTATATTTGAGAAGAATAAGGATGAATCTTAATGAAATACCAGTACATCTTCAGTTATGCTAATATGGCTAAAATTAAACATAATTTTAAATCCCTGGCGTTTCAAATATTACAATAACATAGGGTAAATGCTGCAGTACCTACAAAAGAAAAAGAAGTACATAGGTTTAACAATTACTTAAGATTGCTTTAAAAAAATGTTTCAAGGATTGAAGTCGTATTTGAAAACAATACATCTTTTATAGATTTTTTTTCCAGGAAAATAATTGACTATAGTTAAAATAAGAAGAAAAAGCTAGCATTCACAATAAAATGTTGATTGTTTTGTTTGCTGTATAATTAATTATCTCGTCTTTCTGATTTGCTACGTTAATATTATTGGAATTTAATAATGTCCTGTGTGATTCATTACTTCATATTTGTACTTTTCCTTATGATATAGTTAAAATGACATCAACATGTGAGGATAAATGGAAGCAATTGCAATTATATTATGTAGTTATTAGATTATGATGCCTATAATTAAAGGTTTTGTATTGGGGACTCGGATGCATGGATGCTTTACTCGCTGGATGCAGGCTGCCTCCAACAGGTCACGGTGGAAATCATTGGGAGAGACCTATGTTCAGCAGTGGACTTCCTTTAGCTGATGGATGGATTGGGGACTCGAGTATTAAAACATTATACCGGGTATATCAAGACTGCGACCGAAAACGAAGCCAGGTGGTAGATATAGTGGTTACAAACACGATACAAATAAAAATTTGGCCAAAACAGTGACTGATATTTTTTTAGAATTTTTTAAAAATCATCATGTTTAGGTTGTAAATACCTAGATTTTGCAAAAATACTAATTTGAACACTTACGTATCATTGCGTGTTTAAAAATAAAGTGGTCTACATCTTTATTTTAGGAAAATTATGTATTTATTACCCAAATACGACGATAAGTAAAAAATTCCAAAAAAAAAGTTGTCGCTTTTTTTTTGAAATTTTAACTTGCATTGTGTCTGAAGTCACCAATACTACCACCCGGCTTTGTTTTCGGTCGCGGTCTTGATATACCCTGTATAGGTAAATTCGAGTCCACACTTACAGATATAGATACAGAACACGTTATTGACACCACGAAGTACAGAAACAAAACATAGAAACTTAAAATAAAATTGTGTAAAATTGGCGGTCTTATCGCTGTAAGAGATCTCTTTCAGACAACCAAGTTAGTTCGAATATATTCATTTAGTCTGTGAATTTCCAGTAGTGTTTTCAATATTGTGGCTTGTTTGTAAAGGACGGTTCGAATCCCAGAGCACACCTCTGACTTTCCGGAATTACGGGTGTATTCTTAGTAAAGTTAGAGCGAAGAAGACAAAACATTCGATAACAAAAATAAGTTTTTAATCTGTCTATGAATGAGGCCGTTTATATTTGAAAAGAATAAGGCCGTAAAGCAAAACGAATATTTAAACATTCTAAAATATTAATATCTCCGTTGGGAATTTTTATCCATTCCGAAAACGTATTGTATCGAGTGTTATGAGATATATCGCATCTTAAATCATTCGAAGGTCGCACGGATATTGATTAGATAAATCATTCTCGTCTCAATGAGAGAACGATCTTAAAGTTTACTGTTTCTAGTTCAACAATTGTCATTATTAAAGCAAGAATTTGATAAGGTCTTGCAATATTTTGAGTAGAAAATTATCGTAAATAGTGTTATCTGTTGAATTTACTCATTAAATTTAAATAAGGCTCCATAATTATTGTGTAATAAAATATGTTGTAAAATTTATATTTGTAAACAATTCATTCTCCGCTTAGCACATAGTAAATCCCATTTTTGAATCTCACTTTTATTTAAATAAATAAATAAGTAAATACACCCAACAGTCACATACATAGTCCTGACTCCACACTAAGATCGAGTCTTGTGTCGTGGGTATCAGGAGCTACGAGAGACTTTTCGGTCTCACCAACACCCAGACCCGAAACAAATACTTGTGGTTCTCACAAACATTTTTCTCGGTGCGGGTATCGAACCCGTGGCCTCTCGTTTCACAGGCGGCGTCTAACCAACTGCGCCACGTAGGCTGTCAATCTCAAATCTTTATTTCTTTTAGGTGTGTTTATTATTAATTTACGAGTATATAAAATAACCCAGCAAAGTCGAACTCACGCTTATATTCTCCGGACCTAACCACTAAGTTTTATCCAACGTAGGTAAAAATCCAACTTAGTTCAAACTTAGCAAAGTAGTTTCCTAAGTGGATCGCAGCTAAGTAACTTAAAAGCTTAACTGTGAAACTTGCGGAAATATAAGTTGTGTCGCAAATATATCTGCGACTTTAACGTTGAAGGAAAACATCGCTTGCACACCTGAATTTTATGTCAAAAATATTGTATAATATTTTAAATTCCCGTACATGTGTTTTGGTAATTCTAAATCTTTGCTGAAGCGTGAATATGAAATAAAATAAAATAAATAAATACACCCAACAGTCACATACATAGTCTTGACCCCACACTAAGATCGAGTCTTGTGTCGTGGGTATCAGAAACTACGAGAGACTTTTCGGTCTCACAAACACCCAGACCCGGAACAAATACCTGTGGATCACACGAATATTTGTTTCGGTGCCGCGGTCTCTCGTTTCACAGGCGACGTTGTCCAAGAAGAATAGCTATTAAGCTCCCCTTGGGGTACCCGGGGGAGGCCGAAAGGGGTATATCAGTGTCTCTGGCCTTCCAGCCCACCACTTGACTGGCAAAATGAAGTCAAATGGCAAGAGATAATTCTTCTGTTGCCAATTGTTGCTCTATGTAAACAGCTTTGCATTTGTCATAAGTTGCAGTCACTTTGCCGTGCCGGGATAAAAATAATGTAGCCGTATTTAATGTTTCCAAGAAAGTGTAATAATTAAATTACTACTGACTAAGATAATTCTTCGATAATAATTAAAACTGCTGCATTGTCTTAAGGCTTAAGTAATACCTTTCACTCCCAAGTTATTGCAACGAAGTGAAGGATAATCCGCAGTTAAGTCGTAAAGCCAGGTGCGTTACATACAATTTAAAAAATAACTGTAATTTGTTTTACGATCCCATACTTTCACTCGACCCGGCCTGATTGTTCTATGACCATAAACATAGACAGTAAACTATGGTCCTTAAAGAAGGATTTATTACTGTGTTTTTAATTATACCCCTGCATTTTTGCACGTGTTCATTTATTGTTTATTCTGTGAAGTGAATTGTTTATTTTGAATTGAGAATAGTAATTATTTTAATACATTTTATTTTAGGAATAACAATTATGAACTGCTTCGAAATTTGAAATGAGCAATAAATCGTTTATTGATGAAAAATGTAATATTCTATTTTTAAATTTGTAACAATTTTAAAATTTTCATTTCATTTCAATAAAATTTATAAATAAATATCAGTTTTGGATGTTTTAATTTATACACTTTATATTTTATTTTCATGTGATTGTATCCTTGTATTACGCATAATGTAAGTTTTGGTATATGTTATTTCTGACTTACTTAATACCGGAAATTAATAGCATAACTATGATTAAATTATATCATATATTTAGTGTATATTAGTGGTTATTCCGGTAAAGGTAATAAAAATCAATAAGTATTCAGTTTAATACCGTTCATAATTTAGATATTACATCATATTGGTAATAACTAATAACAAAAGACGTGTTTTCAAGTGTATAATCAATTATTTTCACCAGTTATACCTCAATTAGCATCGCTTCATGCCTGTATCTCAATTTATATTTGATGGATTAATATAAGTTAATAATCACTTAGGTATTCCGTGGAAATGAATAACTGGATGATGTTGTTTTAGTTAAGGAATGAAATTTAAACATAAATGGTCAATGTATGTACATACATATTACACACATAAACTAACGCCTTTTTCCCAGAAGAGGTAGGCAGAAGTGCAACCAGGACACCCACATTTCGCATTGTATGTTCCGTCCCATGAAGTGATAGGAGGCGAGCCTATCGCCATATCGGGCACAAATTACTGACTCCGGGCTGATAATGAATAGAAAAACCCAGTATCACTTTACCCGACCCGGGATTCGAACCCGAGACCTCAGCTTTGAAGTCGTAGCGTAGTACAACTGCGCCACCGAGGCAGTCGTTACCAGTTATGCCATTTTATTGTTAAATATACAGGGTATATCAAGACTGCGACCGAAAACGACGCCAGGTGACTTCAGACACAATAAATAAATAAATAAATAAATAAATACACCCAACAGTCACATACATAATCCTGACCGCACACTAAGATCGAGTCTTGTGTCGCAGGTATCAGAACTACAAGAGACTTTTCGGTCTCACAAACACCCAGACCCAATGCAACTACAATGCAAGTAAACATTTCGCAAAAAAAAATCGGCAAATTTATTTTTGTAATTTTTTACTTATCCTCGTATTTGGGTGATAAATACATAGTTTTCCTAAAATAATGATGTAGACCTCTTTATTTTTAAACACTCAGTGGTACGTTAGGATTCAAATTATTATTTTCGCAATATCTAGGTATTTACCACCCAAAAAATTGATTTTTAAAAATTCTTAAAAATTATCTGTCGCTGTTTTGGTGAAATTTTTATTTGCATCGTGTCTGTAACCACTAAAACTACCACCTGGCTTCGTTTTAGTATTAGTGACTTCAGACACAATGCAACTAAAAATTTCGCAAAAAAATTCTTCAACTTTTTTTTTGGTAATTTTTTACTTATCGTCTTATTTAGGTGATAATTACATAGTTTTCCTAAAACAATGATGTACACCTTTATATTTTTCAAGACGCAATGGTACGTTAGGGTTTAAATTATTATTTTCGCAATAACTAGGTATTAACTACCCAAACACAACGATTTTTAAAAAATTGCTAAAAAATATCTGTCGCTTATTTTGCGAAATTTTTATTTGGATTGTGTCCGTAACCACTAAAACTACCACCAGGCTTCGTTTTCGGTTGCAGTCTTGATATACCCGGTATAAGTAAAATAAACCACGTAGGTTTAATCACGTGACCACATCGAATTGTAAAACTCAGTTCGTTGCATGTCTCTGGGCAGTTACATAAACGTTTATTGATTAATTTCTAAACAAATTCCTTCGGTTTGTTGCAACATCGGATCTTGTACATTACTTAATATCCTTCCTTCCGAGAAAACAATGTTCATTTTGAATGGTATAGTGGGGAAGATTGGATTAATTTTTTTTATTATTGCAATGGCGAAATGAGCATGCACTTCGCCTGATGGCAAGCGATACGACCGCTCATGGACAGTATAAACCAAACACCATGAATTATAAAGCGATGACATTCCACTGCGCTCGCTATCCTAAGACATAAGATGAAGTCTCAATATGTCCAGTAGTTACTCTGGCCACAATGTCCTTCAAACCGGAACACAACAGTGCATTTGCACTGTTTGGCGGGAGAAATAGACATTGCGGTGGTATTTTAGGTGGAGGTTAAGGGTTGTGAGTTAGGCCAAGTGCGTGGTGGCCTGTTGGTAAACGGACCAGACGCGACTGCCAACATGTTCACGGTGGTCGCGGGTTCAAATTCCAGGGCACACCTCTGACTTTTCGGAGTCATGTGTGTATTGATAGTCAATCACCACGCACTATAACGGAGAAGGAAAACATCGTGTGGAAACCTGCATACCATAGCGATTTGTAATCATTTGAAAGTCCGCCAACCCGCTCTAGGCTAGCGTGGTGGACTATATGGCCTAACCCCCCTCAATCGTGCTCATGATTGTAGAGGAGGCCCGTGCCCTGCAGTGGGACGTATATGGGCTGATACAAATACACTTTTGTCGCGTCGAATACTATTTACTGTTTGTTTCTTTTTGTGGTATTTTTTGGGATTATTCAAATATTTCTATGCCCTCTACAATTGTATTGTATCAGCCCATATACGTCCCACTGCAGGGCACTGGCCTACTCTACAATCGAGGGTACAATTGAGTGTGGTTAGGCTACAATATCGTGAAGAAATTCTCGCCTCACTCCAAGACGCTCGCGAAACGGATTCCATAAACAAAAGCTGGTTGCCACATGGCCGCCGTAAACAATGGAGCGGACGCACAAAAAACACACCGTTTATCACCATCCGTAATGAATTGGGGCGGTTTCTACAGACTTGTGTTGCTGGATAACGGCTTTATTCATAGACAGTTTTAAAACCTATTTTAGTTAAATAAATAGATACACCCAACAGTCACATACGCACTAAAATCGAGTCTTCTGTCGTGGGTATCAGGAACTACGAGAGACTTTTTTGGTCTCACAAACATCCGAAACAAATACCTGTGGTTCACACACATACTTGTTTCGGTGCGGGGATCTAACCGGCGGCCTCTCGTTTCACAACTGGCGTCTAACCAACTGCGCCACGGAGGCTGTCGGGTAGTTATCGAATGTTTTGTCCCTTTCGAACGACTTTTGAATTCAGTTCGAGCGAAGGAGACCAAACATTCGATAGCTAAAATAAGTTTTAAAACTGTTTATGAATAAGTAAGTCTTTTCCACCAAGCCTGTAAATTAAACGTTGAATATTAAAATACTTAGTATGGTCTTTTGAATTCAGTTCGAGCGAAGGAGACAAAACATTCGATAACTAAAATAAGTTTTAAAACTGATTATGAATAAGTAAGTCTTTTCCACCAAGCCTGTAAATTAAACGTTGAATATTAAAATACTTAGTATGGTCTTTTGAATTCAGTTCGAGCGAAGGAGACAAAACATTCGATAACTAAAATAAGTTTTAAAACTGATTATGAATAAGTAAGTCTTTTCCACCAAGCCTGTAAATTAAACGTTGAATATTAAAATACTTAGTATGGTCTTTTGAATTCAGTTCGAGCGAAGGAGACAAAACATTCGATAACTAAAATAAGTTTTAAAACTGATTATGAATAAGTAAGTCTTTTCCACCAAGCCTGTAAATTAAACGTTGAATATTAAAATACTTAGTATGGTCTTTTGAATTCAGTTCGAGCGAAGGAGACAAAACATTCGATAACTAAAATAAGTTTTAAAACTGATTATGAATAAGTAAGTCTTTTCCACCAAGCCTGTAAATTAAACGTTGAATATTAAAATACTTAGTATGGTCTTTTGAATTCAGTTCGAGCGAAGGAGACAAAACATTCGATAACTAAAATAAGTTTTAAAACTGATTATGAATAAGTAAGTCTTTTCCACCAAGCCTGTAAATTAAACGTTGAATATTAAAATACTTAGTATGGTCTTTTGAATTCAGTTCGAGCGAAGGAGACAAAACATTCGATAACTAAAATAAGTTTTAAAACTGATTATGAATAAGTAAGTCTTTTCCACCAAGCCTGTAAATTAAACGTTGAATATTAAAATACTTAGTATGGTCTTTTGAATTCAGTTCGAGCGAAGGAGACAAAACATTCGATAACTAAAATAAGTTTTAAAACTGATTATGAATAAGTAAGTCTTTTCCACCAAGCCTGTAAATTAAACGTTGAATATTAAAATACTTAGTATGGTCTTTTGAATTCAGTTCGAGCGAAGGAGACAAAACATTCGATAACTAAAATAAGTTTTAAAACTGATTATGAATAAGTAAGTCTTTTCCACCAAGCCTGTAAATTAAACGTTGAATATTAAAATACTTAGTATGGTCTTTTGAATTCAGTTCGAGCGAAGGAGACAAAACATTCGATAACTAAAATAAGTTTTAAAACTGATTATGAATAAGTAAGTCTTTTCCACCAAGCCTGTAAATTAAACGTTGAATATTAAAATACTTAGTATGGTCTTTTGAATTCAGTTCGAGCGAAGGAGACAAAACATTCGATAACTAAAATAAGTTTTAAAACTGATTATGAATAAGTAAGTCTTTTAAATTTCAACCAAGCTGGTAAATTAATATTAAAATACCTTGTAAGGTGTATCCCTATTACCGAGGGTTAAAAGTTTGAACCCGTTAATTTGAAGAGCTACCGGTTCGAATTGAAATATTCTTTTGGTGTTGGATAGTCCACATATCAGCCCATATACGCCCTCTGCAGTGCACGGGCATCCTCTACAATTTAAAATACGATTGAGAGGGGTTAGGCCATATAGTCCACCACGCTGCACTGGCCTAGTGTAGGTTGGCGGACTTTACATACCGTAGAAATACAGCTGTTACTAATTAAACCACATATAAAAATAGCAATTAAACCGGCCCGATTGGTAAGCAAGTTATCACTGCCTTTCGATTTGCCAACCGGCACCCGTCGGGCCGTCGCTATCCAATTCAATCTTTAACCGTTGCGCCATGGTGTCGCAACTCAGATTTGTACGCAAAAATTGCATATTGTTGATACGTTACTTACAATCTATTTTGATGTAATGTGGTGTACATACATACATAAACTAATGCTTTTCTCCCAGAAGGAAGAGGGTGGGCAGAGGTGGCACCAGAACACCCACATTTCGCCTTGTATGCTCCGTCCCACTGTTGTACTAGTAATAAATAAATGAATACACCCAACAGTCACATACATAGTCCTGACGCCACTCTCAGATCGGGTTTTGTTTGTGGGTATCAGAAACTACGCGTGACTTTTCGGTCTCACAAACACCCAGACCCGAAACAAATACCTGTGGATCACACAAATATTTGTTTCATTGTTGGGATCACATCACACCTGCGTCAGCGTTTTACAGGCGGCGTCTAACCAACTGCGCGACGGAGGCTGAACACTTCTACTTACCCTTTTGGGTATACAGGCGTCATATCCATCTGCACATATTAATAGTTTTGTAGTCTTTAAACCTTACCAAATCATATATACCTGTGTAGGTGTGACTGAAGTGACATGCGTGAAAGCATGGCCCGTGTTGACGTGTGGGCGACGAGGCCGAGCGGTGTGGGCGGCGCCCAAGGATGTGGGCCATCTGATGTATTAATTGGTTGTCAAAGTGATAGTTATCTATTAAATTGTGATGTCAGGTATACAAGATGTAATTTTTTTTTATTGCGGTGAATGGCGAGACGAGCATGCCTCGCATGAGACATAAGATATCGAATTTGACCAGTAGTTACTCTGGCCTCAATGATCAAACCGGAACACAACAGTGCATTTACACTGGTTGGCGGGAGAAATAGATATTGCGGTGGTACCTCCCAGGCGGCCTCTCACATATGAGAGACCTACCACCAATATTCTTGATCTAAACATGTGATTTGTTTTCGACCTGAGTGTTTATGAGACTAAAAAGTCTCAAAGTTTGTGATACCCACTACAATATTTGTATCTCATTGCGGGGTCAGGACTACTCGTATGTGTTGGGTTTTTACATACATACATATATAAACTCACGCCTTTTTCACAGAAGGGGTAGGCAGAGGTGATAACAGAACACCTATATATCGCCTTGTATGTTCCGTCTCACGATGTGATAGGGGGCGAGCCTACCGCTATCTATCTATATCAGCTCATATACGTCCCACTGCAGGGCACGGGCCTACTCTACAATCGAGAGAATCGATTGAGAGTGGTTAGGCCATATAGTCCACCACGCTGGCCTAGTGCGTGTTGGCGAACTTACATAGGTACCGTAGAAATTCTTTAAAATCGCTACGGTATGCAGGTTTCCTCACGATGTTTTCCTTCACCGTTAAAGTGCGTGGTGTTTGACTATCAATACACACATAACTCCGAAAAGTCAGAGGTGTGCCCTGGGATTTGAACCCGCGACCACCGTGATCATGTAGGCAGCCGCGTCTGGTCCGTTACCAATAGGCCACCACGCACGTTTATCGCTATATCATGCACAAATTTAATTCAGTTTTTAGTTTTGTCAAATATTTTACAAACAATGGTTTAAGGCCCCGATATGTCTATATTTAAATAGCTTCATTGCCGATCGAATCGGTTTTCCTTTTCTAAACGTGTTTATTGATTTCCTTACGAGTTGGGTGTTGCTCAATTTAAAAATTTCGTACAAGTTGTACTTTTCTAGTAGGTATTGATCTAGTGGTCTAGTAGCTATGAACCGTTATATTCTGGTTTCGATTTCACGAAAACCATTTTCTCATAGTTTAAAAACTGCCACAAAATGACCAATTAGACAAAAGTCCGGGCGTCCGACACGAGACTTCGCACCGCCGCCCATCTGAGTCGCTATTGGTGCCAACCCCCCAGTGAGCCCAGCGACCCTTTTGACCCCTAAAGTCGCCTCATTAGCGAACATTTAGGTCTTTAGTAACCAAACACTGTTAAGCTTTGTAAGTTTAGTCGGTTTAATTAATTTTATGTTCTGTATCACAATTATATCACCGAGGTCGAGTTTACCGTTTGGTACTATAGCTTAAACGATAAATACCAAGGATATATTTCTAGTATATTTTTCCTTTAAAAATAAGTCATCAAGTCAATAAGTCATCACCAATCATTCCTTCTTAACCGTACCATAACGTTTTGAAAGAGTATGTCGACCCACATGTCCCACAGAGTATTCCTATATCTATCTATCTATATCAGCCCATATACGTCCCACTGCAGGGCACGGACCTACTCTACAATCGAGAGAATCGATTGAGAGTGGTTAGGCCATATAGTCCATCACGCTGGCCTAGTGCGGGTTGGCGGACTTACATACCGTAGAAATTCTTTAAAATCGCTACGGTATGCAGGTTTCCTCACGATGTTTTCCTTCACCGTTAAAGTGCGTGCTGATTGACTATCAATACACACATAACTCCGAAAAGTCAGAGGTGTGCCCTGGGATTTGAACCCGCGACCACCGTGAACATGTAGGCAGCCGCGTCTGGTCCGTTACCAACAGGCCACCACACACTTTTACTTTTACTATTCCTATAATCCTGGGCCTATTGGAGAAATATGTGGGCCGGCATATTGGTATTGAATAGCACGATATTTTATATACATACATAAACTTCACGCCTTTTTCCCAGAAGGGGTAGGCAGAGTAGTGTAGTCAGAACACCCACGTTTCGCCTTATGTGTTCCGTCACACGATGTGATAGGGGGCGAGCCTATCTCCCCTATCTTAGATATAAACATTTAGTAAATATTACAGGTATTTGGTTTGCATTGCAAGTACCATCAGATTCATTACAGTCAGTCCGAATACGAAAAATAGCATTCACGAAAACCCAAAACACGGAACCAAATCTCTAGGCCGAATACTTTTCCTTATTTTTGCATATCCTATTTAGAATTGACAGTTGAGTTATAGTATTTCCTTCGGGTTTTCCTCCGAGCGCCCTTGCGTCCCACAATGTCAGACGAACGGCCTAGACGACCTCTGCCCCGGGATTTTGGCACTAGTTTTGAGCTAAATACTTGGGCACCTGGGAGTTTTGATCTTGGGAGGAATAAGGGCAAATTATTTGAAGTCCAATGAAGTGTGAAGTGAATTGATTTGATGTTGGGTTTCGTTTGGCGAGTGTAATTGTTGAAGCAATGGAATTTGGTTATGCGATATTTGTACCTCTTTTAAAAGTCTCTAGCATTTATCTATCAAAGAAAAGGAATGAAAAATATTGCATGTTGTGATCTATAATTAAAGAAGCACAATGTTTCAAATGCAACAGCATAGTATAGCTTGTAATAAATAATAAATAAATACAGCCAACAGTCACATACATAGTCCTGACTCCACATTAAGATCAATTAAGTCTTGTGTCGCAGGTATCAGAACCAGAAGAGACTTTTCGGTCTCACAAACACCCAGACCCGAGAGAAATATTTGTGGGCCGCACAAACATTTCTCTTGGTGTGGGGATCGAACCCGCGGCCTCTCGTTTCACAGCCGGCGTCTAACCAACTGCGCCACGGAGGCTGTCATGTTACAACAGCATCCTGTAGCTTGTAATAATTGACGAATGGATTTATTATTGAACCAATTCATGTCCTAAATCTTCATCAATAGACCTTTCTTACGCTAAGCTACAAACGTCAGTAAATTCTCCTCGATATTCGAGATAGCACGGTATTGTTCGACGCGTGGGTCGGGTATAAAAACTGCGTGGGTCGCCCTTAGGGTCGGATTTACGTAATGTTTGCGCAATCTTCCGGACGCCTTGAGACCGAAACGCCGTGTGGCGTTTCCTAACTGCAAGATTAATTTGAAGTATAAGTACACTACGATCATACCATGATCAACTTAGTATGAATTATTATGGAACATCATCGATCTTTTACGGAATACTAAGTAAGCAACCATGACCGCAGTAGAGTTCAAACCACTTGGAGACTATCCGTTCCCGAACAGTACATTTCCAGCGTTCTTTTTTCCTACAAACGTGCAAGCTCTGGAATGAACTCCCTGCTTCGATGTTCCCTCAGCGCTATGACCTGCCCATCTTTAAGCGAGGCTTAAAGAGAGTACTCTCCTTACGGTAGGCGCGGCTTTGTTGTGCTGGACCCCTGGCACTGCGAAGGTCCATGAGCGGCGGTGATGGCTTACCATCGGGTGATCCGCATTCTCGTCTGCCATTCAAGGCTAATAAAAAAGAAAACCAGCATTAAGCAGCGTTTTAAGGACCCTTAACTGTTGCGGATCCTAGATAAGGCGAACAACATCTGTAACGAATAAGAGCGGCACACTTAACACAATTTCTGCTTCATACTGTCTTCTTTCTCCACTAGATTTCCCGTGACTAGTTGATACAGTACAATACCTCAATGCTATGAACAGTTTGTCTTTCTGACAACAGTTTTCTTTTGACAGTCTCCGCGGCGCAGTTGGTTAGACGCCAGCTGTGAAACGAGAGGCCGCGCGTTCGATCCTCACACCGCGACAAATGTTTGTGAGGCCCACAAGTATTTGTTTCGGGTCTGGGTGTTTGAGACCGAAAAGTCTCTCGTATCTTCTGATACCCACGCCACAAATTGATCTTAATGTAGGATCGGGACTGATGTGACTGTTGGGTGTAATATTTTATTTATTATATATTATTATCTTGTTACAGCGAACAATCAATAAGCAGTGCCCGCGCGTCGGTGATGCTGTACGACGACGGGCTGAAGCGCTGGGTCCCCTCGGGCACCAGCTCGGGGCTGTCCAAGGTGCACATCTACCACCACACCCAGCACAACACGTTCCGCGTGGTGGGCAGGAAGCTCAACGACCATGAGGTTGGTATACTGGCATCTAGTTAGTGATGCGATATAACGGGCTGAAACTCAATGATCATAATGATGTTGGGACAGTCGTTTTTTATTACAATTAATGGCGAGACGAGCATGCCATTCGCCTGATGGTAAGCGATACGACCGCTCATGGACAGAAGCAAAACCAAACAACACCATGAATTACAAGGCATTCCACTGCGCTTGCCATCCTGGCTACAATGTCCTTCAAACCGGAACACAACAGTGCATCTAAACTGCTGTTTGGCGGGAGAAATGGACATTGCGGTGGTGTCTACCCAGGCGGCCTCTCACATATGAGAGACCTACCACCACACTGTATTAAAAGCAAGGCTGAGCTGGTTTTGGATATGTGTCTGCAAGATACTACGCCAATCCGTCTTAAATTTAATACAAGTCTGTGAAAGGTTTTTAACGTGTATATCTACTCTCTTGCATCAGTCAGTATCATTGGTGATTATCGAAAATACTTTTTAGGGCGCAGAAGTAATTTTATGCAGACAAAAGTTCTGGTGAGAACTGAGACATACGTTCGCTAGTTCGATGTTCTAGACAACATGACACTTAAATCTTTAAGTGTGAAGTAATTATACCCTATCTAAACTAAGAAGTTCCATTTGACATTGGGAAATAGGGATGCTGTCAAATAAATCGGTTCTTACAATATCCGATTATATAGAGATATCGATAATATTTGTTTGTATTTCTTAATCGATTACAGTTTATATTTTCAGTTTACATCATTTCGTTTATTTCTTCATGAACATTTTTATTCTAATGAGACATCAACGATTGCATAAGTCACTTTACTATTTAGGAACAAAAGGAGTGATGTATCTATTACTAGCAGCCCGGCCCGGCTTCACCCGGGTGCAGACACTTTTTGAGTCCAGTCCACATCACGCACATGCTTATGAACACATGATACATACATACAATACAATACATATACTCCAAAGTGAGGAACCTCCTCACTATGTGTGCCGTATCCTACAATACTGCCTTCATTTCCATTGTAAATCCAAATCTATTATTTAATAATAAATTAATTTATATTAATATTATTATTTCATTATTTATTGATGTATGTTCGTTGACAGCATACCTATTATTAGCTGCAACTTCAGTATTTTAAAAAATTAAAACACAACTGTTTTATATCTGCTTGATTATTTAAATATTTTTACCGATTATGCGTATACAAATGCGTTTGAATAGTCTCGACTCTACCGGTAAAAGACCTAACGAGGTGACTTTGTAATGACGTCTAGAAAAAAAAATTGTTGTTTAAAATGATTATTTTGCTTTATTTAAAGGATTCTAGTTTAAATTTAGTGATTATGGATTGTAAGTCTAGTGATAAAATAAGAATAGCTTCATAATTCCATGGATTTACGGAAAGTGTTATTGAAATTGTGTGGGTTACGTCTGCACAAAGTTATTTACGTTAAAAGTATGAAACGTCAAATGGAACCTGTTAGTTTAGATAGACTATAGACGTGAAAAAACAAAACAATCTGTTAATATCATCACGTAATGGACTGTGCTGAGGTGGTTGTTAGTAATATCCTAAGGTGTGAGGTTTGGGTTTCGCCTTATTTTTTTTTCCACATGATAGCCCTAATATATTGGGTATATCAAGACTGCGACCGAAAACGAAGCCAGGTGTTAGTTTTAGTGGTTACAGACACGATGCAAATAAAAATTTCACCAAAACAGCGACAGATAGTTTTTGCGAAAATAATAATGTAAACCCTTACGTACCATTGAGTGTTTAAAAATAAAGAGGTCTACATCATTAATTTAGGAAAACTATGTATTTATCACCCAAATACGATGATAAGTAAAAAATTACAAAAAGAAAGTTGCCGATTTTTTTTTTTGCATTGTGTCTGAAGTCACTTATACTATCACCTGGCTTTGTTTTCGGTAACAGTCTTGAGATACCCTGTATACTTCGTGGTTCAAATAATGTCTGCCATTCCAGGTGGTGATCAACTGCGGCATAGTCCGCGGGTTGAAGTACAACCAGGCCACGGCGACCTTCCACCAGTGGCGCGATGCTCGCCATGTGTATGGACTCAACTTCTCCTGCCGAGAGGACGCTGACAGCTTCGCGAGGGCCATGATGCATACGCTGGAGGTAGCATGTTCTTTTTTTTGTTTTTTTATTGCGGTGAATGACGAGATGAGCATGCCGTCCGCCTGATGGTAAACGAAACGACCGCTCATGGACAGTAGCAAAACCAAACAACTCCATGATTTACATAGCAATGCTTGGCATTGCCCTGCGCTCGCAATCCTGAGACATAAGATGTTAAGTCTCAATATGTCCAGTAGTTAACCTGGCTACAATGTCCTTCAAACCGGAACACAATAGCGCATTTACACTGCTATTTGGCGGGAGAAATAGACATTGCGGTGGTACCTACCCAGGCGGCCTCTTACGTATGAGAGAACATATTTTTCTGTCTAAAAGCATAGGAAAAGTTATAGTAACCGTATGGCGAGGTACAAGCTATGCTGAGAGCCTTTTACCGAGGTCCTCAGAAAAGTTTTAGATATGCCAGTGTAGGTTTTTAGTGGCGCGATACGGACAGAAGACCTACGTAAGGGTTGGAGGCCAGAGCTCCCGACATACCCTTTCCGACCACCCTCGAGTAAACAGGCAGCTTAATACTGTTTCATTCGATAAACGACACCCTTTTTCTTTTACTGTTTTATTAGTTTATTGAATTTGGAACCTTGTCTATAGTCTAATTATCAAGTATCATTCATAGTTATTTGGCTGGATATTTTTCGTCAATTTCCGAGTTAAGATTAAAAATAATCAGAATAATACCACTTTTAAACACAATTAATTCTTGTACCAATACACAAGCTTGAATAATATTTTTTTTTTTATTGCTATGAATGACGAGACGAGCCTGCCATTCGCCTGATGGTAAGCGATACGACCGCTCATGGACAGTAGCAAAACCAAACAACACCATGAGTTACAAGGCATTGCTTGGCATTCCACTGCGCTCGCCATCCTGAGACATAAGATGTTAAGTCTCGATATGTCCAGTAGTTACTCTGGCTACAATGTCCTTCAAACCGGAACACAACAGTGCATTTACACTGCTGTTTGGCGGGAGAAATAGACATTGCGGTGGTACCTACCCAGGCGGCCTCTCACATATGAGAGACCTACCACCAGTAAAATATTTTTCCGTTTATACTAGTATTGTTAATTATAGCAACATTATCTGAACTATGAGTTACAGGAAATAATGTTTACGTTAACATAACTGCGTTAATTATGTTTGGTTATTGTTTTAATGACATTCCGCTCGCTCCGACTGCCTCGGTGGCGTAGTTGTACTACGGTACGACTACAAAGCTGAGGTCTCGGGTTGAATCCCGGGTATGGCAAAGCGATATTGAATTTTTCTATTCATTATCAGCCCGCAATCAGGAATTTGCCCCGTAATGGCGATAGGCTCGCCCCCTATCACATCATGGCACGGAACATACAAGGCGAAATGTGAGTTTCCTGGTAGCACGTCTGCCTACCCCTTCTGGGAAAAAGGCGTGAGTTTATGTATGTATGTATGTATGTATGAAATTCCGCCTTTATACAAGACCTGTCAATCACCTTTGATGCATATATGTGTTATTATAACGACACTTACATTTTTATGCAGTTAAGTACATAAAATTATGAGATAATGTATTCGAACCGATAAATAACACAGATTCAATTGAATGAATACAGCTGGCCTTTTCTCGTTCTTTGAAAGCTCCGGAGCTCAGTGCCAATTCATTGCGTTATTTTATTATTGCATGAACAAAATATATTGCAAAAGACATAGGATGTTAAGTCTCACATGTCCAGTAGTTACTCTGGCTATAATGTCCTTCAAACCGAAACACAACAGTGCATTTACACTGCTGTGCGGCGGGAGAAATTGACATTGCGGTGGTACCTTCCCAGGCGGCCTCTCACATATGAGGGACCTACCAGTTGCATGCTGTTGATCCTGGCTGACAGGAGACGCAGTGGTGGGTGTGGGTGGCAGAATCTAGCCTAGTGGTCTAATGGCTTATCCATTAATGATAATGTTTTTTCCCCAGGTCCTAGCCAACAAGCCGAATGTTAACTCGGCGCCGCCGCCCCCACAGCCGCCGAATCCACCCGTCCCCTACAATGGACACAACGCGCACTACGACGAAGACATGGGGTACAGGTACATTGCTAATCGGTATTTTTATGTTGGCACTCAAAAAAAGAGTCAAAATTTTGGAGGGGAGTTTTAGGGGTTTATAAAAAACGCACAGAGATACATTGCTAATTGGCATTTTTAGGTTGATATTTAAAAATAAACAAAAAAAAATTTGAAGTAAATTTTAGGCTTTTATGGAAAAGTTATAATAATTTATTTTTTTGGGTTAACCAGGGGTTCACTATAGCGTAGTGTCCTAGGTATGAAAGTGTTTGGTATCAATTTTCTTTGTAAAGACTATGGAATATGAACTAGACGTTTCGTAATTGGTCAGTGGCGTTCCATAGTGAATTATATCAAGAATATTTTTTGCCTTATACGTTCATAGCATGGTCGTGGCATGCTACGTTATTCAGAGACTTCAGAAATAATTGGCTTTCAAATTGCCTGATTCAAAATTGAATTTTCGCACAGAATAGAACTCAAATCCTCACAATAATTATAAAAGGGCAACACAAGGTCTAGCCAACTAAAAAGGTTGATGAAAAACCATAACATTAGCATTAGTTTTATAATACTAGGACCAAAAGCCTTAAAATGATTGGATTCGATTGGCATTTAACATACGTTCGCCATGTTATATTTATTTTATTTTAGATGTATTAGATGTATGTATAGCTAATTTATTGTAAATACTACCATATATGTATCTAGATTTGAAATGAAATAGCAAGAAATTACCATTTACTAAATATTTAGAACCCTGTTTATATAATATAATATATAAGATATGTTTTTATACCTAGGCAATATAAACTACCATTAGATTTATACATGGTAGTTTATATTGCCTAGGTATTATTTTTATCTGCGTCTTTGAAGTTCCATCACTCCCTGCTCTACATTATAAATACAAGAATGTTGGGGATTCAAAATAATAGAATACCATATTAATCATATTTGATCCACAAATAATTATTATACAAATACTTTACATCAATTATATCTCGTATAGAACAATGACGCGGGAAGACGCAGCGATGCTGCAACAGCCCCAATACCACGCGCCTCAACATCAGCCTCAACATCAGCCTCAACATCAGCCCCAACTTCAGCCCCAACTTCAGCCACTTCAGCCGCCCCATCAGCCTCATCAGCCCTACCACCCGCCGAGCCAGTACCACGCGCCGCATCCCCATCATCAGGTATTTTTTTTAAATATCCAAAGTATAAGGTGCTCCTTTTTACGAGAGCAAATTCAATAGTATTAAAGTCTTCTGAAACAACTATGTCTTGGAATCTCTGTCGAGCTGAAATTCATCTTAGTTTGTCCATTTAGTTAAATCAAGTTCCGCTAGATGACGCTATATCAAATTGACCTTTTATTCATATCATAAATAAAAAAATACCCTCTAAAAATCCCTAAAAATATTATATCAATATTTGAAGCCATTTATTGCCGTTTTAAAGACATACTTGGTTATTGATCAATACCCAAAATCACTATAATTTTATTAAATACTTAGTGTTCGTTTGAAGACTGTTTCGATATATATATTTGTATGTTTAATTTCCCGAATATACTGTTCTTGGGTACCCCTGTATAGTAAGTTAGATCCGTTGGTAGACATTGAGTATTTGTAAGTATATATGTGTATGTGTTGCACTAGGCGGTGCAGGCGACGCCGCCCGCGCCGCCGCCGCACGGCGTGCACCACACGCTGCCGCACCAGCCCAGCCAGCCCACGCCGGGACACCACCGCACCAACAGGTACCCACCATCCCACCACCATCCCACACAAAACAAGGCCATACCAACAAACAACCTACCATTGAGACCTTGACTACATCCCTCTAAGCCACAATAAATAAATAAATAATAAATAAATAAATACACCCAACAGTCACATACATAGTTCTGACCCCACACTAAGATCGAGTCTTGTGTTGTGGGTATCAGAAACTACGAAAGACTTTTCGGTCTCACAAACACCCAGACCCGAAACAAATACCTGTGGATCACACAAATATTTGTTTCGGTGCGGGGATCGAACCCGCGACCTCTCGTTTCACAGGCGGCGTCTAACCAACTGCGCCACGGAGGCTGTCTAAATCAAATCTGGCGATATAAGAATAAAAATCTAATTATAATAAATAAATAAACTTGTCAAAAACAATCTGGCGATATAAGAAGAAAAATCTAATTATAATAAATAAAATAAATACAGCCTCCGCGGCGCAGTTGGTTAGACGCCGGCTGTGAAACGAGAGGCCGCGGACTCCCCGTACAGAGACAAATATTTGTGAGACCCACAAGTATTCGTCTCGGGTCTGGGTGTTTATGAGACCGAAAAGTCTAGTAGTTTTTGATACCCACGACACAAGACTTAATTGATCTAAATGTGGGGTCAAGACTATGTGTGTGACTGTTGGGTGTATTTATTTATTAAATACACACAATAATTTAACACGTAGGCCTGACATTAAGGTACCTACACATCAAATCTTACTACAGCGAACTGTTGGGTGTATTCATTATTATTTATTAATCCGGGCGAATGCATATATTTTCCACATTTAGAGATTACATATTGATTCGGCCAGGTCAAAAGTACCCTGATCCGACGAGAATTCATGAAAAGACACTTAATTTACCCTTACGCGATAAGGGCGTGATGTTTATGAACGTATTTTCAAACGTGTATTGCAGTGCGCCGATGCCCCCCAACATGTGTTTGTCGGCGGCGAGCGCAGCGCCCCCCGCGCCGCCCCCCGTGCCGCCGCACCAGAACCTGCCCGCGCCCAATAATGTACGCTACATTATATATCTAAATACATATATTATGCAATCTAATATGCCTCGGTGCCTAACTGCCTCGGTGGCGTAGTTGTTCGGTACGACTACAAAGCTGATGTCTCGGGTTCGAATCCCGGGTCGGGCAAAGTGATATTCGATTTTTCTATTCATTACCAGTCCGGAGTCAGGAATTTGTGCCCGATATGGCGATAGGCTCGCCCCCTATCACATTGTGGGACGGAATATACAAGGCGAAATGTGGGTGTCCTGGTGGCGCCTCTGCCTACCCCTTCGGGGATAAAGGCGTGAGTTTTATGTATGTCTAATAAATAGATACTAACCCATCATCACTCACCATTAAACCTTAAGTGAAGATCAAAAGAACGAAAATAATAATGTGTTACAGTACATTTGATGCGAAAAATTGGGTTAAAAAAGAAATTTTGAAAATGGTAATTTTCTGTCTCTTCCGACTCAATTTAAGATAAAAAAATGTACATACTAAATAATCTCAAAAAATTCTACAATGTATGTATTTGAAAGTTGGCAACCCAAAAACAAAATATCCTTAATATCAAACAAGGCTGTACACTCGCCATACCTTCGCCTAACCCATTAAAATTAATATAAAAATGTGTTCAGGGACCCATGGCGCCGCCCACCCCGCCCGCCGCGCCGCAACCACCGCCCATGGTGAGAATACATTGTTTTTATCATATTTTTACTGTAATATTATTTAATTGTCATTTTTCATAATGGGAATTGAAACATAAATTCTGAAACTTATTTATGACTCGCAATTTTACCGTATTTAATGACTTTTAAAATAAAAGTTGTTGAAATTATTTGTGACGCACAATGTGTGATTTTTAAAACATCTAATTCCCGATGTTTTTAATTTTGCATTCGTTGAGTATTCTTATGTCAATCAGTTTTGAGGTATGATTTGCTGTCGCGAAATGTACCTGGTTCAAATAAATAACCTTATTTTAAAGCTCCCTTTATTCCGAAACCTGTTTCTGAGGTATAGGCAAGTAAATATTGGTCTAAGCTCATAAAAAAATCTCTTGATATCTCTAGCAGCAGCAACAGCAACAAGCGCCTCCCACCCCTGCGCCGGGGCCTCCGCCGCCACCCCCACCGCCGTCAGGGGCGGCGGCCCCCGCGCCCCCGGCCGTGTGCTCCCCGCCCCCGCCGCCGCCGCCCCCCGCGCCCCCGCAGCCCGACCCCACCGGGCTGGCGGCACAACTGCAGCAGGCCAGGCTGAAGAGGCAGGCCAAGGTGTGTAACTACCTCATAAGAAATCATTAACTTGAAATATAAAAAAAAACTATAATTCATATATGGCGAAAGTAAAACTTCAAAAAGTATTCTACGAGAGAATGAGATAAATATATATTTTGAAAAAGCTGCACCAAAAAGAGACAAACATATTCATAAATAGAATTTAGCTCAAGAGAGATGAGATATATTACAATGTTTCTCATGTTCGTCTCCTCTTAGTTTCTTTTTTTTCATATTTTTAAGATTTTGAGAGCAATCGGACCGATAACTCAAAAGTTCAAAATGGCGGCCAAGATTTTTTCTTGTCGCATTTTCGTTTCATAAATTTTGAAGTCATCACGATTTTATAGAATTTTAATTACAAAAACTTAAATGTTTCGGTAGGCTGACCGTTTCACCAATTTCTGCTGTAAAAACAGTAGTGCGAAAGCACCTTCAGGTTTCGTTTAAGATTATATCGCAACTAGTAATTACTCAATATTAAAACTAATATAATAAACTATAAACTATGAGCGTAATTCAATGCAGCGGTAATTATAAATTAATTTTGAGCATTGTTTATGGCCAGCTTTTGTTGGGTATATTTATTAATCATAATATCATGCGTGACGCAGTTCATCAAGCATAAACGACTACCTAACTCATAATTCTCACCAATAAAAATCTCACTATTCCAGCAAGCAACAGCAACTCCCCCTGCCACTACAGCAGGCGGCTCGGAGGGTGCTTCGCCCCCGGGCGGCGGCGAGCACTCGGGCTCGTCGTCCTCCTCCGGCGGCGCGCGCCCCACGCTGCACTGCATGATGAACGAGATGGCGCGCACGCTGGCACGCCGCCGCGCACACCTCGACCGCGCCGAGGTACCACCATACTCTCACTCACTCTCACTCACTCACTCTCTCACTCACTCTCTCACTCACTCTCTCACTCACTCTCTCACTCACTCACTCACTCTCTCACTCTCACTCTCTCTCACTCACTTTCACTCACTCTCACTCTCACACACTCTCGCTGCCCCTCCCTATATCTACATACATTCATAAACTCACGCCTTTATCCCAGAAGAGGTAGGCAGAGGCGTCACCAGGACACCCACATTTCGCCTTGTATGATCCGTCCCATGATGTGATAGGGAGCGAGCCTATCCCTATATCTGTCCCTAAAAAACCAGCAGAGGGCGTGTTATATCAAATAGCGAAACCCTAGACCTCTGCCGGTTTGGTTCACAGGTACAATCACGACACTCAGCAGAGAAACGAATCACTCCCCTACACAAATATCACAGGCAATAAAAAGAAATATAACCCTCTCTTTCTTTATTTCTCTCTTCAAGCAGCTTTCCTCGATTCTATGAGAAACTGGAATACCTTAGCTAGGTCATATTTCTCTTTCTCTCTCACCCTCTCTCATCAGGCGTAGAAAGTATTTCTGATAATTAAAATCATCTATTAGAAACTGTCATACGCACTAAGGTAACGCCCACACTCAGTCTCTCTCTCTTTCTTTCCCTTACTATCCATATCTGTTCCTTTCAGTCACCCTGCCTTTATCCAGCGGGAAACTACATCATATCTAATACAAATACTAATTATAGGGCATAAGTCTAAATAAAGATCTTCACAGAGATGAAAGCAGACTCTAGCATATTATTGCCAATTTAGTTAGCTTTTCTGCTTGCTTAGGTTTGCCTGTTATCTGTAAAATCGACTGCTCTTTCTCTCTCCTTTCTCTTATGTCCATCCAAAAGTTGCCTTGAAAAGATTGCCTAGTGTAATAACGCCGCCTATTGTACTTACTTGAAATTTATTTATTTAATTATTTTTTGCACTACGGGAAGAAAAACAAATGCAAAATTATAATAATAATAGTACAAATAGCGGCCTTATTACACTAGATAATTTCTTATAGGTAATTTAATTATATTTTTAGCCTTTACTGGTGTGCAATGAAAAAAAAATAGACTAATTTGAATTTTGTAGCCTCAAAAAACTTTAAATGCATAAATTAGTACAGTATTACGTTATTGTATTGTATTACGGTACGGTTACAAAGCTGAGGTCTCGGGTTCGAGTCCCGGGTCGGGCAAAATGATATTGGATTTTTCTATTCATTATCAGCCCGGAGTCAGGAATTTGTGCCCGATATGGCGATAGGCTCGCCCTCTATCACATCGTGGGACGGAACATACAAGGCGAAATGTGGGCGTCCTGGTGGCGCCTCTGCCTACCCCTTCGGGGATAAAGGCGTGAGTTTATGTATGTATGTAGTATTGTAACTGAACCCCTGACATTGCAGGAGTCGTCAGCGGACAACTCGGGCACGTCGACGCCCATGAAGACGTGGGAGCGCAGCGCCACGCTGCCGCACCGCCTGCCCGCCTGCAACGGTAACGCACGTGAGTCGCCGCTTCTTACGCTTCATATACTATGTACTACATTACATACTTACATTTACATTTTACTGGTGGCAGGTCTCTCATATGTGAGAGGCCGCCTGGGTAGGTACCACCGCAATGTCTATTTCTCCCGCCAAACACCAGTGTAAATGCACTGTTGTGTTCCGGTTTGAAGGACATTGTAGCCAGTGTAACTACTGGACATATCGAGACTTAACATCTTATGTCTCAGGATGGCGAGCGACGTGGAATGCCAAGCATTGCTTTGTAATTCATGGTGTTGTTTGGTTTTGCTACTGTCCATGAGCGGTCGTATCGCTTAACATCAGACGAATGGCATGCTCGTCTCGCCATTCATTGCAATAAAAAAAAAACCGTACTATGTACTTACGACATTATACATACACAGTTTTAAGACCTATTTTAGTTATCGAATGTTTAGTCCCTTTTGAATGACTTCAGAATTGAATTTGAATGAGTTCAGTTTGAACGAACGAGACAAAATATACGATAACTAAAATTTGTCTATAAATTAACAATGAATAAAGCCGTATGTGATTTTATTCATGACTTTCAACACCAAAACACAAAATTTGTTAAATAATAATGGCAAGGAAGAAAGGTATAATCCGTTATTCCACTAGGATCTTTGAGCTAAATACAAAAATATATTACTAACAAAGTAATAACTAATATATAACATTATGTAAATTATACGTTTACACTCTTACGAATGTCGAAAATAACAACACTAAGAAAGTAGTTAGGGAAAAACGGGGTGCAATTTCTAAAACCATCAAGAATTTTGCCACTTTCAAGGTTTCAGTTTTTAACACACTGCATCCAAATTATTACTAAGTTATTATACGTCTATTTTATCTTTCATAGTAAATTAATAAAATTACTTTGGAGTTTGTAAAATCAGCCTCAAGTCTCTTTCACATATAATTGTAGGTATATTTATAAGCAATGTTTTCATTTGTTTTTCCTTTATTTATGCATTGTTAGTGTTATGTCAGTCAACACAGAATGCAATAGCCACGCTTCAATAAGAAATAAATACGGTATATATTTAGTATATCTCAGATAAATTCATTAGAAATATAATGCTGTGTGCTTGCTAAATTTATACTATGTGTGAGATGAAAAAAATATGTTTTATATTACTTTAACATACTCTATATACACCAATCTGCACTGGGCCAGTGTGGTGGACTATATGGCCTAACCCCTCTCACTCGAACTCTCGATTGTAGAGGAGGCTCGTAACCTACAGTGGGACTTATATAGGGTGATACAGATACATACTAGGTGTTTGTGAGACCAAAAAGTCTCTGGTAGTTCCTGATACCCACGACATAAGACTCGATCTTAGTGTGGGGTTAGGACTATGTATGTGACTGTTGGGTGTATTTATTTATATAAAAAAAAGTAACATTGATGACTTATTAAGTGTTACTTGTTATACTTTTGTGCGCTATTCGGTGGTGCATTTTGTACATACATACATAAACTCACGCCTTTATCCCAAAATGGGTAGGCAGAGGTGCCACCAGGACACCCACATTTCACCTAGTATTTTTCGTCCCATGATGAGATAGCGGGCGAACCTATAGCCATATCGGGCACAAATTCCTGACTCGGCTGATAATTCATAGAAAAACCTAACATCACTTTGCCCGACCCGGGATTCGAACCCGAGACCACAGCTTCGCAATCGTAACGTAGTACAAACGCAGTGGCAGGCGGATTTTGTCGGTTATATGAAGTGTAGTGTTTAATAAAATATTGTGGCTTGTGCATCTGCAGCTAACTCGTAGTGTTTAATAAAATATTGTGATTTTTATATTATCTGCAGCTAACTCGGAGTCTCCAGCGCAACAGCAGCCCCAGTCTCCCCGCTCGGTGCGAAAGAGGTTCGGATCTGCCAGCGAAGAGACCATACTCAAGGTAAACTATTTATAATATAATGTAGTTTATACCGGGTATATCAAGACTGCGAAAACGAAGCCAGGTGGTATTATTACTTCAGACACAATACAAATAAAAATTTCGCAAAGCAAAATTGACAATATTTTATTTTTTTACTTATCGTCGTATTTGGTTGACAGCCTCCGTGGCGCAGTTGGTTAGACGCCGCCTGTGAAACGAGAGGCCGCGGGTTCGATTCCCGCACGGAAACAAATATTTGTGTGATCCACAAGTATTTGTTTCGGGTCTGGGTGTTTGTGAGATCGAAAAGTCTCTCGTAGGTTCTGATACACGACACAAGACTCGACCTTAGTGTGGGGTCAGAACTATGTATGTAACTGTTGGGTGTATTTATTTATTTCATTTTATTTTTAGTTGCAATGTGTCTGAAGTCAATAATACCACCACCTGGCTTCGTTTTCGGTCGCAGTTATGATATACCCGGTATATATTTTGCCCTACCTAATGGTCTACACCATATATTTTCCATATACATATATGTATTTAACATTGATGTATTTATTTGTACACAGCAGGTGAACGGTGGTGGTGAAGGCGTATGTTCGAGCGCGGAGTGGGAAGCCTTCAAGCAGGAACTACTGCGGGAGGTGCGCACGCAAATCAACCTCATGAAACGAGACATCATCGACGGTAATATATTAACACACTTGAAATATCTCACGGAAAATATCAATAATATGCCAAAAACTAACAATAATGAACCTTACTGACACGCAAAATGATTTTTAGATATCTTACGGCCTTTGTGATGATTGGAATTAGTAATCAAGTCGTCTAGCTTCGAAAGCGCTGTTGTCACAATAATAATAGGTTTTCTCTCTTCACATTTTATAACATTGAACATGTTAATACTATTAAATAACGAGTATAAATGCTCGTTGTTTATATTATGAAAACATATCTCAAACAATGCGTTAAATATATATTACATATATATATTTAAAATTTTATTTATAGTACCAAATTTCGTCACATACCAATAGATTTTTGATAAATAAATAAATACACCCAACAGTCACATACATAGTCCTGACCCTACACTAAGATCGAGTCTTGTGTCGTGGGTATCAGGAACTACGAGAGACTTTTTCGGTCTCACAAACACCCAGACCCGAAACAAATACCTGGGGATTACACAAACATTTATTTCGGTGCCGGGATCGAATCCGCGGCCTATCGTTTCATATGCAGCGTCTAACCAACTGTCCTACGCAGGCTGTCAATAATGATCTTTACCAGAGGTTTTGAAGGTCAAAATAATGTTAAGTGGTAACAGAAGTGAGCAATTTTAATAGTTTAGTAAAATGATAACGTACTGTAGCGTCAATTTGTTATAGCGCCGTCTAATATTGAAGAAGAAAAGTATATTAGCAACTTCATCATATCATCATCATAGGCCTCTTCTCTATCACACCACTTTATTAGCAACTTATTAGATTTATTTCATATATTAATTGATTTATTTATTACTGTTTCAGCGATGAAAGCAGAGCTGTCCCGCAGGTAAGCGCCATTGTAGCTGGGACCGCAGACTGACATCACGCTTCATTACGTTCGACAGCTTCCACGCACCGTCAGCGCCGAATAAACATCATAATACTGAGGGATGTTTGCTGACGGATCAGTATACATCAGTATTTGCTGACGGTTTAGTATTGGGTAAATAATCAGTACTTATAAAAGTATTTAAGTACTCGGTGAGCAAATATAATAAGTCAGTAAATTGTGAATACTAAAATGTCAGCTGTTGGTAGGTTTATAATGTACGTCGGTAATAAAATGATACCAAGAGTTCAGCTGGTGATGATGTTTAAAAGTACTAAGTGAAAAATACTGACACGTCAGTAACTATAAGATGTTATCAGCCGACGGCATTTTAAAAGTACTCAGTGAGATAATAATACTGACATGTCAGTTACTCAAAGATGTCAGTTCGTGAAGCAATTAGGAGTACTCAGTGATAAAAATACTGACACGTCAGTAATGATACTAGGACGTCAGCAGCTGACGACTCAGTACAAAGATCACCCGTCAGTAAAGTAACTAAGGCATTGTTGCGGAAATGGCAACACGCACCAATATCGAAGCATAAAACAAGTTGTGTTTTTTTAATTTTATACTTAAATAAAAAATATTTATTCGGATACGTATTAATGTGTAGATTTAAGATCTCGCTATTGCATTATGTAATTGAGTGTTTCTTTTTTATATTTCTTATGTAAATGCTTTGGAACGAAATATTAATGCGTGCACTTTACCAATTTTAGCAACAATAATTGCTAAGAAATGCCTGAACCACATTCTTGGCACGCATTCTTAAGGCCTAAAATAATCAGTCTACAAACAGAGCCCAGAATAACGAATTTCAATGCCAATGAACACCAGTTTAATGTTATAATGGTTGTTAGAATCATGAGAGTGAAAAATAATATCTTTCTGTAGTTGATAAAGGGTTACTAGTACTTCAGTAATAAGATTAGGAAATTCGATGATACTGAAACGTCAGCTATCAAAACACTAGAATGAAAGATTTGTAATAAAACGAAGGGGAAAATGCATGGATTTATGTAATATATAAAAATGCACTTTTTAACAGCTGTAGTTACAAATGGCCTATAATGACGACTGACGAAATAAAGCCACGTTTTATGGCCTATAACGCTTTTTTTTACATTTTTTAAACCAAGGATTAAATAAACACGCGTGAGGTTAAATACCAAAAATATAATATAAAAAAGAAACAATCAACAATTATAAAAAGTAAAACTATGTATGTTATTCGATATTTATTGACATTTCGACATTCCCGCTCCGTATGCAACCTCATCCCACTGTTGGGATCCCACTACTGGGAAAATATCCCGAAAGTCAAAGGACAAAATTTTAAAACATCGAAAAATGATTTTTTATAATTTGTATACTTTTCCGGTTGTATACGGATCGGCGTATCCTACGCTGCGGTATAGCATAAGTATAACATATACTCGAATATACTTTGCCGGGTATATAGGACAGGACACCCATATTTCCATATATAAAAGTCTTCCATAACAATTCTTGTGTATTGACTGCATAGCTAAACTGTTTGATCTTTAGTTTTTTTACAGTCATAGGTTAGTTCCTAAAATAATCCAATTTTTATGTCCAGAATTAAAGGTTAGTCGTCCAATTATAAAACTACTATATATTATACATTTACAAAGATTTTTAACATAGCCTAAAGGTAACTATCGTAATCATGTCCTTAATAACATAGAAAAACAAATTTTATTTTCGAAAGTACCTTAAAGTATAAGATAACATTAAAATACACAGCAATCACTTCTGTTTTAAATAAAAATGATTCCAACAGTCATTCCTACATTATTCCAAACTCTCTTTCCAAAACACACGAGTTCTCATCGCACATTCGAAATTGGCAGAATTGTCGACATCGGCACTGCTTGCCATAAACAAAAAATTGAATTGAACAGTCATTCCTTATTCGCATTCTAATTAGTATCGAGATATCGATTTTAATTTAGTCGATGTTAGTAATAATCTACTGATATACTAAATAAGTTGCTTCCATGTACCGGGTGTCCTACAATGTCACATACATGTAGGCCAAATTAGTGTAAGTGCTTTATACATCGCAGTTTTAGTACCCAAAATATCTTGACATAAGATTGACTAACTTTACCTATAATTTTGAATGATTTTCTAGTGTTTTAGTAGATTTCAGCTGGTCATTTCAGTCTATTTTAAAGAATATAAATAATTTGAAATATTAAGTCAGTCTTATGCCATGGTATACCAGACATCTAGACCCAAAAAACCCGGCAAAGTTTACATTAAAATAAACGAAGATATAAATTTAAAATCGACTAAAAGTACATGTTTCCAGTAGTACATTTTGTTCTTTCGTTTTGGCTTTAAACATGGAATATATTTCAGTTTTGAATGTCCGACAATAGTAATTAAGATTAATATAATATCCGAGCTCTTACTAAAAGTAGTGACGTAACGATTAATCGATTATTAGTCGATTGTAAAATCGATTACACTTATTCATATAACGATAATGGGGAGGGGAATGTGGTTAAAATTAAAAATAAATGATTTTGTAGTTGTGTACAATGTTTAGACGATTATAATCGGATGTCATTATAGGAGCTCGATGTCCATAAATTTCGATTTTTTATCATTAAAAATCATGAAATCATTCCATTATACAGTTGGGTCTGAAATGGCCTATTTTTTAATGTAGGAACAGCATTTTTGACATTGAATTTTTTTTATATTTTTTGTGAAAGCAATTAATCCTTTATTTGGGATTTAAAAAGGAAAACATTGGTTTTGTTTTTGTTTAAGTTCTGGTGCTCAAAATAATTTATTCCAAAAACATTTAGTTGTCGACTGAACGGCTGCATTTACGAAAAAGTATATTTTTTTAGTTTTTTTTTCTCTTCTTTTCTATGCGGGTAACGTATCCGTGTTTTTGAGTCAGAAAGGGTAAATTAACACGTAACTAGGAGCAGTGTCACGGCAGGAAACTTAGCCGTGCCATAGTCAAAACATATTTAACACATTATTTAAATATACCAGTAATTGTAGTCAAAAGTACAACTGGTTAAAATGTCATGGTTCCCGCATAGATTAACAAACGTAACCGACGGTTAATTTTAACTAAAAACACGATATTTAGTGATACTTTAAATGTAAGATAAATGCTTAGTATTAAAAAATGATTTATAATATTAACAATGAACATTCGCGTATTACCAAATTTAAGTTAAAGTTTTCGTGTATTGGTCTCATTTATGAGTATTGATAAGTTTGTATTTATGTGAGATATAAGATAATGTAGCTGCCTATAACGCATACGACATACTGTCTCTAGTAATCCAGAGACAATTTCCATAACGCTCTATAATTTTCTCAGCCAAAATATATATTTGTTGTGTATTAAAATAATCGATTATCGTAGACAGATGAATATTACACTGAACTGTAAAAGTTAGTTTTAATCGATAAGAATCGACTAATTTAATTGTCATTTTGCGATTGTATAATTTTTTGACGCTGTTGACTTCTTTCCTGTGATCGCTTGAGAACATTATTTTAAAAATGTTAGGCCCAGAATTATGAAAAATACATACATTTGCTGACAGTAAAATATTTAATAGACTGATATTAACCACGATTAGTTCCGGCATTATTGTTTCAACCAGCAATAAATCTCTCATTGGATATTCTATTTAAATTCTACTGCATTTACCATACATTATCTTGAATATGGTGAAAATAGTTCTCAAGCGGCAGCTCAACTTTGTACATAGGACCTTCCTTTCACAAACAGACGTGAAAACGTCTTTAAAGTTTTAGTTTACATAGTGTGCAAGATATAGACGATGTATGGATGAATTTGTGCCATCTCGTAATAGAAATTGTTTTCCGGATTTCTTTGTACCAATATTTGTCGCTATTGTGAATCAATGAATATGCAAGATCTGAGTGTAGATAATAAGTCATTTTTTTGTCATTTTACATTTAGAAACTATGTTTTCTTAAAATAATTTGACTATTTTTATAATTTACAAACAATTTCATACAATTATTTGAATTTTCTATAGTTACGTATTTTTTGGTTACTATAATTATTTAAACCATAATTTCATATTTTTAATTAATTCATTTAATTACAAAAAATTAGCCTTACTTAGACATTCCTAATATTTCATTTGACAAATAACTATATATTGAAAATCGGTCTTACTTCCTTTTACACAACATTTCAATACTCTACCTACCCTTATGAGGGTAACATTTATATATACATGGAATTAATCTCCTCTAACATTGATTGACAATAGCGCCATCTATCCGCACACTGTGACACTCGCGCCCGCCTCGTGTAAAACTAGCGTTAGGTTACCAAGTGTTTCTATGTAACGACTATATACCATTGTAATGATTTATTAGCAGTCATTATTGTAAATACAATTTTGGTAACAAATTATATTTTTTTTTGTGATCGTAACCACGCTGTTTTATTTTTTATTATGTCTTTTGTCTCATGATTTCCCAGGTAATCTCATTCTACAGCTGAAAATAGGCTTCCTTCACCTTCAATGGTCGGGTAATTCGCTCATATAAGTCTTAATAAATTCCTTGAATTTATATCTTGATGCCCGGCATGGCAATACGCACCCTAAGCAATCACATTTTAGGACAGAAATTGCTCGAATTACGAGTTGTAGTTAGTTACATCTCAACCTTACCTCATAAGATTATCGACGTAAGCATAGATTGTAGAATTCAATACAATAGTGACAGCAGAGGGTAGTTCTAAATAATTGACAGGCAAAGCATATAAAAGCCGTTGCGAGCTGTCAAATCGCCAGTTTCTTATTAACGTTCGCCAAGAAAACAGTGAAAAATGTGTAGTGAATCAGTGAAAGAAAGTGGAACATAAGGAGATATTATGGTGAGTGAGCTTTAATACTGATCCAAGGCTATTTAAAACTGTTATGTTTTTAACGCGCTTCGTCATTGTTTATAATTTGTGTAGCTGTAAATGCACTATCCACACGTATCACCGATGTATTTAATGCCTAAGTAACTGGCAGCACAAGTTTAACCGGGTCATTATGATCTACCGTCATTGGTGGCGTAATTTTTCGTGACAGCTTTATTTGCTTATTTTTGGTTTTATTGATAATAGTTTACACTGTTCTATAACAATTTACCGTCTTATTTCATTACAATGCGCTTAACATAATTTTTTCGACATCTAATAAATAAATACCCTCTCAAAAATATAAAATTTCCGTCTTGGATTTAACTTAGAATAAGTTTTACTCGTACAGGTATCTGCGTCCATTAGCGATATTGGAACGGTAAATATATTACAAAATTCTAGCAAGTGCGAAGTAAGCGTAGCTTAGGACCCTCTTGTCGCTGGGTAGTTGAAACGCTAAACTATGGTATTTTCTACATGCTGAATTTTTCGGGTAGAGAAAGGAACTATCAACTATGACACTTGTTGAAATTGTCTATATATTTAATTCATTCGCATTCAGTTCCGAATTTTCCGTGTAGTGTTGAAATATTATGTTGATGGACGGTAGGCACTAGACCTAGCAATATACTGTGGGTTCTAAAGTTAAATATCGAACCTTTAAGATTTGGTAACTGTTTAATGGTTGAACGAAATTCCAACAATTTTAATGAGCTTTGTGAATATTTTTTCAATATATAATATTTTTAACAAGTTATTGTTCCTTGATGGCCGCGGTGGCGCTGTTGTATTACGGTATAATTGCAAGGCCAAGGTGTCAGGGTCGGATCCCGGGTCGGGCAAAGTGACATTGGATTTTTCTATTCATTATCAGCCCGGAGTTAGGAATTTGTGCTCGATATGGCAATAGACTCGCCCCCTATCACATTGTGGGACCGAACACAAGGCAAAACGTGGGTGTTCTGGTTGCACCTCTGTCTGCCCCTTTTGGGAAAATACATACATACTTACATAAACTCACGCCTTTATCCCCGAAGGGGTAGGCAGAGGCGCCACCAGGACACCCACATTTCGCCTTGTATGTTCCGTCCCACGATGTGATAGGGGGCGAGCCTATCGCCATATCGGGCACAAATTCCTGACTCCGGGCTGATAATGAATAGAAAAATCCAATATCACTTTGCCCGACCCGGGACTCGAACCCGAGACCTCAGCTTTGTAACCGTACCGTAATACAACTACGCCAATTTTGGGAAAATGATGAGAGTTTATGTATATATTGCTACTTGTGCGTGCCAACTGCTAATATTAGAATGCATTGCTGACCCACTTCAGTGTGAAGGTGCTACAGCATTTCCGAATGGAGGGTACTTAGTATTTGCTTTTTTCTCGTCATTTGCATAATAGATTTCATGGGTGAGCTCACTCGGGAACCTGGTCAAAATGTTCGAGGTGCTCGTTAGAGGGGTCTGATATTTCTATACCTACAAAAATTATAAATCAGTGCTTGAATGATGCTCGTAACATTTACATATTGCCCTAAACATTTATTTCAATACTGCAATAACTATGGAAGATAAAAGTATCTGAATGAGGGAGTACAGGACTGAATTGTTATAGTAGTATAAGTTCCACGGCGCAATAGGGGGCGAGCCTATCGCCATACCGGGTACAAGTTCCTGACTCCGGGCTGATTATGAATAAAAAAATCCAATGTCACTGCCCGAGCCGGGATTCAAAGCCCAGACCTCGGCTTTGCAATCATACTGTATTACAACTGCGACACCGAGGTCGTTCAAATGTTCATTTGTGGGTTCAAATATTAGAATTGCTAAATTAACTTTTTATGGTTGAAAGAAATTGCAAAAATTTTATTTTTTGTAAAGTTTTACATGTACCTACTAATTCTGGAAACTAATGCCGAATATTATCGATATGTATGTACATCTTTTCTGAATAGAGGGTACTTAGTATCTATTAAAAAACTAATAATAGGTTAAGTATCTAATAAAAACACAGGTTGAAAAAAAGGCATTTTTATTAAAAAAAGAGGAAAAAATTATATTACACAGAACACAATTGCGCAACATTTATAAATAAATATGTGTTTATAAACATACAGAACCACATAAATCATTATGCGTAACATCTTATACAAAATGAATATACTTACACAATTTGTCATGTTTAATATTTATATGTGAATCACTTCATTAAAATATAAAAATTGCGCTACGAATATTTTGGACGGCTACTGGTATAATAAGTACTTGTATTCGAGTAATTTTTGAATGAGTATTCGAAATTAACGATTCAGTGTTGCTAGCTTGTAAATACTACAGTAAAAGGTTAATTTTAATGTAAAAATGTTCTATGATTAATGAAATGTTTTTCTCATTCGAAGAAACGATACTGAGATCAACTCCTTGATTTAAGCACCACACATTGTACAAACTTAAAAGGCCAAAATATTCGTACCGCTTTAAAAATACAACTACAATGTCAGTCACTCACTAAGAAACAAAAAATAACAACTCACTTTCTTAATTAAATTATGACGAATCCCTAACCATAATTGGAGATGGCGTGACATTATAAAATTTAGCACCATTTAGCTCTTTATTGATTTTGTAAATTCATTATTTTCAATTGGATTTATATTTTATATATATGCAAAATATCTTGCATGGTAAAGTATGGAATATTTAACTGTATTAGGCACAATAACGCCTCTCTCCAACCAAGATTAAAAAATAGGTGGTCACTGGAAATTATGGCCGTATTATTCTAATGTAACGTTGAAAGCTCAAGCGCGTGGTAATTTAATATATTGCACATACATCAAGATCACAAATTGTGCACCAAGCACTTATACAACTAAAAATAAACGCTTCGGGGTTGCCAGCTTGGTAATGGTAACTACGGTCTCCGCTATCGAAGAAAATGAGGTAGAATTTTTCCGTCAAAAACCCCCCTTTTCTCGGCTTATTTTTTGCTGGTATGGCAGACAGCTTAGTGGGTTCTAGCGATACCTAAACTAATGCTAATTGTACGCCAGCGAGTGACAAAGCGGGAGAATTTTAAAAACTTTCATGGTAATATTTAGAACCTCTACTTCCTTAAAACTATTTAATAAATATATTTGTAAAAAAGCCTACGAATTGTATATCGTGTTTACAGCTGGTTACAATTGTACTCGGAGAGTTATATTTAAAAATTATGACAATGCTTTGTGCATTTCAAGCGCTTCCATTTTTTTTCATCACAACATTCTTATATTCTTGTCTGTGTATGGAGATGAGATGTAAGTCCTGGAAAATAAAAAGAATAACATAAATAATTATATTAAACCAATTTGTTTAGTTAGCTCACCTTGATATTATTTTATCACAAGTCAATTAAAGGATAGAAGAGTAGGAATATAAAATCTATTAAGCTTTTCTATGTTTAAAAATAACTTAAATATAAAAACACGCCATGCAAAATCGTTAATTTAGATACAATCAAAACCGCTGTGCTTTGTAAATCCTTAATCTACCATTTCTGTATCTATTTGGATAAGGATTTGTTTTGCATTGAAATTATTTAATAAAATTGTATATAAGTGACCAATTAAGCAATAAAATACAATATCACAATTCTAGTGGTACTTGTTAAAAGAAAATTGTTCAAAAGATTACAGTTTGTCAATGTTTTGCGAAACTCGAAAAATAATTATTTCATTGCTTTTTTTACTCTATGCGGTTTTGATTGTAGCTGAACAACACTGCTCATAATAAACAAATTATCACATCACTAAAATTAAATGCTGCAATTAGGTATAAAAAAAAACGCTACCGAAAACACTTAGGTTTTAAATAAATGTGCTATAAATCTTAATTCTATATTGTTTACGTGCTGTAGACATCGAAAACCATGCAAAAGCTATCACAAACTATTCTAGCTACAAATATTACATTACTGTATTTTAATCGACCTTGAACGTGGAAAATTCTCGAAATATTTTTTTGTATTTTTTTTTATTTTTTATAATGTAACTTGCAGTCTTCTCGCTTAGCTTGACTTATTCAGTTAGCACAGGGAGCATGGATCTAGAAGAAGATTACGTATTGTTAATTTTATATTACTAAAGACCAATAAATTTAGGATTTTTATTGCGTATAAAAATTTTTTTTTTCTAATATTACTTGTATCTGTTTCATTTTGCATAAAGATACTTGTATTTACACGCAATAAAAACATTTCAAATACATCAAATAAAATACATATTACTTAGAACATTTAAGTTTTTATTATTCGACTTTTGAATAGGTGTTCTTTAAAACCAATTGTAAAAAAAAACATTCTATTCATATTTAGTAAATTGTTAGTATTGAAACCTTAAATTATTAATCGTTATATATTTGGATAGTAACCGTGGACCACCAATCCCGGCTTTTAGACATGTTTATGTGATCCACACGTATCTTTCGGTATTGATTGGAGGCCCTAAAAAGACCTTTGTATTTTATATCCTCGGAATGACTTAAAAAACGCCTATTCTTTACCATCGTAGACAATATCGAGAAAATATTGACCTAACTTAGTTTCGTATTACACGTAATGACACAATGGTAATTTGTGATAAGCGTTGCAAGCTTCAAGCTATGGTCGAAAGCTGTTTAAAAGATAGCACTTAATAAGAACATTAAACTGAAATGTTATATAAGTGTTCGTAAAATGTTTTAGCTCTATATCCAACATGTTGCGACGAAACATGAAAGTGGAGTTTTGATATTTTTATGACTTTTTACATACATAAATATATAAATATGTGTATGTCCTTTTTTATATTGATTTTATATTTATTTTAATTTTATATTATGCCGGCTTACAAAAGACTAATTTTTAATTAAGGCATTCAAATACATTTAATGAAAATTAAGTGATTACTGCAAAAAGATTTTAAGAAAACCTATCGGAATTAGAGATGAAAATATAGAGAATACATAATATGTATAAATACAAAAAAAACTTAAAAAAAATAGATGAATGCTAACTGAAGACTTTCATGTTTCGAGGTTTATGAAGTCTAAGCTAAGGCTTTAGGATTTAGCTTAATGCAAAACGCAATGTATTGTACAAAACATGATCGTCGAAATGATTTGCTGAAGCAAAGAATTGCACGATTTTGAACAGAAACACAAAATGAATGAATTCTTGTTTTTGGGACACCACTCAAAAAATGATTATGAACTTGAATATTTCTACACATGGAAAAAGACATGTAGTTAATTTAAGTACATATTTTTTAAATATATTTCGTATGATACATATTTTCGCGAAAGCCACCAACTGTGATGTTCAAAACTAATTTCATTGATTATCTATTACACTATACATAAGCCCGATGTAACATTTCTCATTGGAGTTTGGAAAGAAATAATTTTGCCTAATCTTTTATCAAAAGCTTCATAAATATTCAAATACCAAAAAGATACCTTTGTTCCTTAAACTCATAGTTAATTTATCACTTAGTTTTCGTCCTTTACATATTGAGACAAATAAATACGGTACGAACCAATGAAAGTGACTTATAAATATATTTATACCTATGTACATATTTTATCTTCGTTTTCTTGTCCCACTGGGCCACTTAATACATTTCTCATACGGATAAATAGAATTTGGTAGCACACGCATTATTAAACGCACATTTGATGGTAAAAACGATAATAAAACGAAATAAGTACCTTCCGTTTCCAAAGCTATGGGAATGAGACCTTGGCAGCGTTGAAATTAAAAATACATATAAGCGATATAGCCCGAATGATGCTAGTCTTACTTGTGGCAGCTTGCCGTATTTTGGCGTTAAAATATGGCAAACTATTCAAGATGTCTTTTTCCCATATTAAGTCATTGATCGTGAATATTTCTAATAAAAAGTCAAATTAAAGAATTTATTTAAATGCTAATTATATTCTTTAGGAAGAAAGACACTCGAACTCATTAAATTAGCTTGAATAATAGCGAAAAAATCACTTATTTTTCTATTTAAAAACTACTTTTTATTTTACACGATGAAATTTAAATACTACCAAAAAAATCTACATTTTTCATTAAATAATTTTAATGTCATCGTGTAATATTCAATGTGATATCAAAAGGAAGCTTAAACTAAAATCATAAAATCGACCATGAACTTTTTGTTAAGAAATTCACACATAATCCAACACACTAGGCGTTACTCATATACACAGACTCATATAGATTTAAAACTTAAATTGTTATCGAATGTCTTCTTCCCTAAAACTGAATTCTAAAAATCATTCGAAAGGGACAAAACATTCGATAACTGAAACAGGTTTTAAATCTGTCTTTGATTATGGCCGTAAGAATTTAAATATGGTTACATTTAAATTGTTTATTAAAACCTTATATATAAATCGATATTAAATACCGTATAATTATGATTAAATGTAAAAAGGATTTCTTAGCAAATAGTTCATGTACTTGAAAATATTTATGCGTGGCATTTACGGGAAATATTTGTCATTGTTTATTTTCCATTAAGATGGACAATAGATTAATGTGTTTATGCCTTAAATATGTCTGTAAGTTTAGCGATTTAATTAGGAATAATATCGAACTTAACGCTTATTTTATCATACGGGTTAAATTTAGCGAGATTCATGAAATATCTTGTTTGGCATACATATATAAACACACGCATCTATTTCTAGCCTATGTTATATTAAAATGCTCGTGTGATTCAAATTTCTTCAACCATACTAGCAAATGAACAGTGTACTCCATGACTTCTGCATTTACCCAAAAATATAGTTTCAATGCAAAAAATCGGAAAGCTTTAAAAAAAATTGGCACCTTGTTCTTTTTTCGTAGGAAAGGGAGCAAATAAGCAAGTCTTGCTTGATGGTGCACAAATATCCAGACGTTAGTACCTTGTTAAGCTTTTTTTGGGGTAACAACTATTTATTTCGTGGTTACCTTTGCCTAAATTTTCAGTTTGTCTCGGAACTTTACAATGTGTTGCCAGCTCCAAGATGTCATGACAATTTAAGCTTTTTATTAAAATATAGTTGCAGTCAGAAATATAAAAGAGCATCTTTGTAACTTTATGAATAATTTTAAAATGCAAATCTTTGAAAATCATGTACTCTTGAAGATTAACTTTTGAAGATAAAACTGACATTGGTGTAATCTATCGAAACGAATTAAATTTGACTTATACTGTTTAGCTACCATTCTAAAAAATACGGAATAACAAGCTAAATGTATCCACTATCTCATTTAGGACATATAGTAAGTGAGGGTAAAGAGCGATGTTGAAAATTTGAGTTCTTGTATCCCATTAATTATGTGTTGTGTATGAAATCAGGTTGGCTTATTCGGGGATGTAGTTGTGTATAGGACGTTATATAAAAATAGGGTAGCCTAGTTTAAACGTGTGAATAACTATATTGGGGTAGGTAAGTATGCAAGACTCTATATTCAATTATTTACACGGAGAGTTTCTCGCCTGATTTTAGGCGAGAATCGTATATCGTATAATAATTGCTGTAAGATTATCTATATTCTGGAGAGCGTTTACACGATGCAACTTTTATATCCTTAATATCCGTATCTTCGAGGCGAGTAACTCTTCTCTTGTAAATGTGGCTTTAAGATTTGTTATTTTGTGCTTCTCTGTATAGAAAAGGCCAAGTCTAAAATGGGATAATTATGTATACCGGGTGATATTTACATATGGTATATTATTTAAACCACATGTATCTAACCACCCCAGGTAACATTGTACCAAATTTGAAAGAAATCTGCCTGGTAGTTTGTTAAAAATCGCGATTTTAGTATTGAAGGCTTTGATGAACCCGTAATAGGTATGAGACTTTTTCCGGCTATGGTAAGTTCCCGAACCGAACTGAAGTTCGGCTAAGCGGTTAAAATACTCGTATCTTTATGGGTATCCAAAAATCGTGAATTAAAAATCACGATTTTTGCCAAAAAAAATCTGATTTAATAAAATTTTGTATAATGTGACCAGGGATTATTAGAAACACGTGGTCAAATTAAATACTACATGTAAATATCACCCAGTTTTAGGCTCAGTTGCACAAATTAACTTTGCTCATAACTTTAACTTTGACAATGTCATCGCCAAACATTTGTGACGTATTTGACATTGCTAATGTATGGGATTGACGTTTTCAAAGTCAAATGTATGGGTAAAGTTAGTTTGTGCAATTGGCCCTTAAAAGAGGATAGTTAAAGACATAGTTAATAATGTATGTCTCGGCATCACACTCACAGCTCCATGTTGTGCACGGAGGAGCGCGCGCAGGCGGCGGGCACCTTGACGTGGCAGTGCTTGTGGCAGCGCAGCGCGCAGTCGCGGCACTCGTAGCCCTGCTTGCCCAGCCGCCGCGCCACCGACTTGCCGCACACCTCGCACACCGTGCCGCTGGGTGAGCATGTATATTATACTATCTATCTATCTATCTATATCAGCCCATGTACGTCCCACTGCAGGGCACGGGCCTACTCTACAATCGAGGGAATCGCTTGAGTGGTTAGGCCATATAGTCCACCACACTGGCCTAATGCGGGTTGGCGGACTTGCATACCGTAGAAATTCTTTAAAATCGTTACGGTATGCAGGTTTCCTCACGATGTTTTCCTTCACCGTTAAAGTGCGTGGTGATTGACTATCAATACACACATAACTCCGAAAAGTCAGAGGTGTGCCCTGGGATTTGAACCCGCGACCACCGTGAACATGTAGGCAGCCGCATCTGGTCCGTTACCAACAGGCCACCACGCACTTACTGTTAAGCTCCCCTTTCGGTACCCCGGGGGAGGTCGAAAGGGGTATGTCAGTGTCACTGGCCTTCCAGCTCGGAACAATTGTTGTGAGCGAGCTGGGTCATACTAGGGGGCTACTGCGAAAAAAGTTATTCGATGTAACAAATTCCATACTTTTTGTAATCCTCGTTAATATACCCGACATTTATACATTGTCCTGACCCAACACTAAGATCGAGTCTTGCGTCGACACAAAATATATTTTTTTGTAGTAGCCCCCGAATCGAAGAGCGGATGAACAGTGATGTGTATCGACCAATCACATTGGGATAATTGTTATCTATGAGTGTTTAGTATGTGATTGGTCGATATTTACACATTTCTGCTCCTCTAGTCATGTAGGTCCATTCTAAAGGTCTCTCCAACAGGCGGGATGGCGACGCAACGCTGACCGGACGTGGTCTGATGTAATGTATTGGTTAATATGGAACATGTCACACGAAGCTTTCGAGACGACGGCCGCAGGGCTATGTTTGACATGTTCCATAGCAACCCACACATAACTCCTCACGACACGCGATAGTCATGCGATCAATGGCTCTACAGGTGTCTTGTTTGGGCTGAGTCCCAGGACAAACGCTGCGTTTACCGCAGCGAGCGGTAGAACAGCGAATGATCAGGGTTATCGCAAGATCTCCCGTCAGGCCGGATTCCTTCCCTGGCACATCGACGACAGAGCCCGTTTTCATCATCTCACCACTGGCGGGGGACACCAGTCTCTAGACCTCTAGTATGGACCTTCCTACGCACGTGGCGAGAATCCTGGTGCTGGTCTTTGAACCATCGTGAGGGCACTCTGTTATGCCCCCCTTGACTACTGGGTGGGGACGTCGGGTCTGCCGTTGTTCCCCCAGCGCTTTCTTCTCGACGGCGGCGGACGGAATCGTTCTGCTCACGACCCCGCCCCGCACTCTTCAGCGAGATGACTTTCTCGCATTCATGGCCTGCCATGATTTACTCAACCATGGAAGGATTCATGGCCAAGAGCAAGAGGTTCATTGAGACGGCTGAGCGGGGATGCGCTCCTGTTTCCAGGCTGGGACACTCAGAGTGTGCTGGGCTGTGCCTTTCTGACAGTCGGCACTATGGTGACCTACGACAGATGGTAACCCTTTCTCGTCACCCGCCTCAGGAATCTGTTGAAGCGCCGTGCCTTGACACTATTTGCTTCAAGTAGAACGTCACCACGGCGTGATGCCTGCCCAGCCTCTGTTCTAGACCAGTGGCTGGGCTATCTATACCAGAGACAGGTGGCCAGAAGGGAAGGATCCGTCGTGTGTCACCATTGTGTCACCTGTCGGGAGGACAAAGCTCAGCACACTATCGGAGTATCCAGCCTGGGAAGAGCAGCGCATCTCCGCGCAGCCGTCGCAATGAGCCTCTCGCTCTCTGCCGTGATTCCTTCCATGGTCGAGAGTAGGACGGGCAGGCCATGTTCACCTTCAGCGAGAACGTCATCTCGGAGAAGAGCGCGGAGCGAGGTCGTGAGCAGAACGATCCCAACCGCCGCCGCCAACTGAGAGGCGCCGGGAAAATGACGGCTGACCGGACGTCCCCGCCCAGTGGTCAAGGGGCGTTGGAATTCCACCACGGTATACCCCGTAAGATGCGACTAGGAGGGTCGCTGGGCACAGAGCGGGGGCTGTGTGCTCGTGTCAAGAGCGACTCTGAGATGGGCGGCAGAACGCGTGGCCTCGTAACTGTCGCGGACGCTCATTTTGCCATAGGCGTCCGAAATAAGAGTAACCGGAGGCTTTTGTGCCCTCCAAGTGTATGACAAACCATTACTTTTGGCAGTGCACTGAGTGACACGGCTAGTCTGGGCGCTACTCGTCCGTGTGGATGGACGAGAAGCATCCAGTTGACTCATGTCGCCCAGAACACTGCCAAAGTGGCTCCTTACAAATTAGGAGGGTGCTGATGCCCCCCACTTTTCCTATTTCGGACGCCAAGGTTTAGATCGGCGTCCGCGTCCGCGACAGTCAAGAGGCCACGTGTTATGCTACATGACCTCTTAGTCGCGCCTGACTACAGGCATGGGATACCGTGGTGGAATTACGCCCCCTAACCAAAGAGCGAGGCTCTACCATTCTAGAATTTCTAGAGGGAGCGCTTTAGTTTATCGCTATTGAATTCCATTCAAAATCGTTTCGGGCGAATAATTACAAATAATCACCTCAATTTTTACTACTAAAGCAGTGCTACCAACATTACGAACAAAAAAAAATCTGTATTTTAAAACCAAATGATCGACAGCGCTCCCTCTAGACATTAAATACTCTAACGACCTTATTCATAGACAGTTAAACCCATATTAGCTATCGAATGTTTTGTCTTCTTCGCTCAAACCGAATTCAAAAGTCTTTAGAAAGGGACAAAACATTCGATAACTAAAATAGGTTTTAAATCTGTCCTACTTAATAAAATTCAAAAACTCACCCGGTAAGATGCTTGGCAATAAACGTGTGCTCGTTATAGATGTGGAGCTTCACCCCCTTCCGCCGCCAGCGTGAGCGCTGCGCGATGGCCAGGGGCACCAGGTAGTGCTTCTTTATGCCGGCCTCGATGGTTTCCAGCACCAGGGTCGAGGCTTCGTGGATGAACGTCCTCGCAGAGGCAGTGCTGAAGCCTGACGCCTCGCTGAGAGAGGACCTTTGGAGTTAAATTTGGTGGACGAGTTGGGGGATGGGAGGGGTAAACAGGTAATTTAAGGATATTTTCAAAATTAGGGATGAAAATTTTAGGAGTGAGTTGGATTGTATCACAAATATAGGAATTATAATATAAAACATAGGTTAAATTAGGGGGGAAATAAAGGAGTTTAATATCACGCAAAAAAAAAGAAAAAAGAAAAGCGAAGTATAGGGACACACAAAAACAAAAAAGGAAATTAATGAAATCACAATGAAATGTATGAAAGCGTATAAAATTCATGCATTACAGCCATTTTAGTATGAGAAAATACCAGTGTTACCAGATTGCAGAGTGCCACCCCCGCGTGAGTGTAGACAGATGAAAAAAAAGAAGAAAAATATACAATTAGTACCGATGTTACCATCTAAAAAAATCTGAAACTTCTCTATGGCAAGATTGCATTATTTAAGTTAAAAAGCGGTGAAGTTAGTATTATTGTATTGATTTATGCCTATATTTATAATTGAATTTAGTTAGAAATAATGTAGTCTTGCCATGCTAAATTCACCGGACTTTGTCCAAAGCGAAAACACCTACTGTATTTGTCTTCGAATTTCGCGTATACTATAGCAGTGTTACCAGCAAATTAGCTAATTTTCTACGCCAAAACCTTCAAGCTCCCGCTTTTTGTTTTTGAACAGAAATTTTGTTAATTATGTTTCACTTAAATTGCTTGTATTTTGAAAGGGGCTAAGAAATGATAAAAATATAATCTGTATTGCTTGTTTAATTCTAAAATCATTTGTCTATGTACAATTATTGTAATATCAAAAATCATATAAAAAAACAGATATGTAAAATGCCGACAAAATAAAATAAAGTCTGTGTAAAGTATATGTTGTATGTTTATCGCATGTATGTATGTTGGTGTTGGACCCACCTTCTCGAGGTCCGGGATTCGTCTCCCGACTGCGCTGGCGACGCGCCGGCAGAGTACACGTTTCTATTTGGGACGGATAGGGCTTTATCTGAAAAAAAATAATTTACATTGTTTTTTGTTTGCAGGACAGTGTGGCTGGAAAAGTAACCTTTCTTGCCAGTTGGCTCAAGTCAAAGATTTCTGTCTAAGGGTTCGTTTACAAAGTCCAATATTTACAGCATAGTTTTTAATAAAAGTATGTTAATGACTTATGTGAACTCGCTCATACAACATACATCATCGCCCAATAAAAACGTATACGTTAAACAAAATTGTAAAACTGACTGCTGTGTGAAAGAACCTTTATGGTAAAAATGGGCAAGTGAATTCGACATATATCAAGTAATAATTTCAATGAATACATTTATATTCGGTCGTTTATAATGTAGTATTGTATTTCCTTTACTAATAAACAAACCCTTTGAAGTTTTATCGTTTTCTTCTACCCAACTTTACGTACACTAGGTACATAAGTGTTCAAGAGTTTTAAAACAACCTCTATGAACATTATATACATACATAAAACCATTATACATACATAAACTCACGCCTTTATCCCAGAAGGGGTAGACAGAGGCGCAACTATGTGATAGGGGGCTAGCCTATCGCCATATCGGGCACAAATTCCTGACTCCGGGCTGATAATGAACAGAAAAAATCCAATATCACTTTGCCCGACCCGGGATTCGAACCCGGGACCTCGGCTTAGCAATCATACCGTAGTACAACTACGCCACCGAGGCAGTCTATGAACATTAAAGTTATATAAATAATTTTATTATTTTTAGACCAAAAAGCCTCTCGTTGTTTCTGACACCCACGAAATATGACGAATTCGACTCGATACGATCTTAGTGTAGGGGTCAAGACTTTGTATGACTGTTGGGTGTATTTATTTATTTAATTACCAAAATATCTATTTTTGTTCCTTACGAATATTAAATTTAAAGTGAGGTTAAAATTTGGCTGTTTCAATATTTTATTGGAAAAAATGCCTATGGAAAAAGTGGTTGTAGTAATTGTCTATGGTGTGTATGGTCTCACCATGCGTGTTCCTCTCGGCGCTGATGCTGCGCATGCGGCTCTGCTGCTCCAGCTCCGAGTCGGTCAGGTCCAGCGACTGGCCGCGGGTTCGAGACCGGCCTAGTCTGAAATACAAAAATATGCAACTATGAGACAACTGCTTGTGGAATGATAGAAAAACGCCATTTACACGGAGTTTCTCGCGGCGAGAATCGTATGCGATTATCGCATGACAACCGCCATAGATTATCGTGTACTGACAAATGTTTACGCGATGCAACTTTTTTATATCCTTACGATAATCGTATTTTGGAGGCGAGAAACTCTCCCCGTGTAAATGGAGCTTTATTATAAGGGGACACCTTATATGTATCGTTTATATAGCTTAACATTTTATTACTCGTCAGTGAAATGAGGAACAACCGATCGCGCCTTTTATAGAGTTTTCGAGAATGGTCTGTCAGTTTTATTAATACAGTGTTGGTATTTTTAGAGTACCTACAGCAAAGATTAAATACCGTGAAACATTCTCTGGAGCTTTTCATTAATCCGAGTACTTATTTTTTAATAATTGGATACGTGGAGTCCGGTTCGAATAGAATCTATCCACCGGCACATTTATCTCTCATGAATAAGTTCCATACATGATTTTCGATATGTAAGGGGCGAACTTTGTAATATAGTTTACCTTCTCTTAATAGTGCCGAAGAAGTCTCTTCTTCTCTTCCTTGGCGCGGGTTCAGGAGGGAGTTCGTTCTGATTGTTCACGTAGTCACCTTGCTGTAACCAACATACATACGATCCTTATAAATATTACGACAAAATATAATACATATCATAAATGTCTTGAAGAAAAATGAATAATGTCAATACATAGTACCTATGTATGTAAATTGATTAAGTACAACAAAATTAAGTAAAATAAAATACATTTGTAAATAAATAATTGTATAATAAAAATTCTTGTAATTTTTCATGGATAAGAAGACCACTATCCCCGCGATAAATAAACATAACCTAAAAATACATTTTAAACATTAAAGGTGCTCATAAAACTGTGCAAAAAATACAAAATACACAAATAAAGTTAATAAATTAGTATAAATCACACAACACCATACCGCGTCATTATCTCCGTTGGTTTTGGCGCCATTTTCCTTTATCCTTACACTCTTGCCGGGCGACTGGTTGGGGCTGGGCGCGACTTTGTCTCTGACGTCGTCTATGTAGCTCATCGTCTCGGTGGGAGTGTTGTCTATGGCGTCGCGCTCCACCTCGATGAACTTGCCCGAGTCGGTTAGTTCCACCTATTGTTTATGGGTGTTAGGGCACTCAAGCGATGCGATTAGGGGGATGCTATTGTGACATTTTTGACAGGAGTCTAACTATAACTAACGTATTTTTGTCATCAAGCCCAAAATTTAAAAACTCGGTAAATAGAAATGTTAGCGTAGGTTCCACGGCTATGCATTGTTTGCTTTTCTTCATTAGTTTATTTAATTTTTCTCATTGTTAATCTGTGGGCAATGCTGTGGGTTGTATGTTTATATTTTATGATCAAAACTAAAATTTAGCCTCAACATAAAAGCTGTTGTCCCCAATAAATAAAATAACATTAACTATGTTAACTTAACGTCGCGCCGGATCAATTTATTATGCAAAAACACTAGAATGCACAAAATGTTTAAATATAACAAGAAATGTAGCACTAAGTACCAAAATAACAATCATTAAAATAATTGTATATTATGAAGATGTTGGAAAAAACCTTATTTAATTTTCCTATTATTTGTTTGCTAGTTAATTTAAAATTCATTTTATCTCAGCTAAAAAGTTACATAAACTTAATTGTAAATTGTAACAAAATTTGTATCGCTGTCAAAAATGTCAGTACACTCAGATCATGCTTTGAGATAGTCTTCGATATCTATTTACAAAACATCTAATCAACTAGAAAGATTTACATGACAACTATGTATTTCTAAGAAATAATCTAAATTAGGGTTTCCCAACCTCAGTATGGGATATAAAAGTAAAATAAAATGTTTTTTTTTAAACTTTTTTTTTTGGAAAATTACAGGCTTACGTGTTAACGGAAAAAAAATAATGGATAAAAATAGTTTTGACAAAAACATAACTAAAGTTTTTTTTAAACCGTCGCGTCGCGTCGGTATCAAGACAAATATGTATATTACACAAAATAACGTCCGAAATAGAAATACAGATATTAAAAGGTTGGGAAACACGCATATTTAGATGTTAACTGAGTCTAAAAGTTATTTTGTTATAAATTCTTACCTTGATCGATTTCTTGGGCTCCTATTTGTTACGTCACGGCAAACGCAGGCAATGGAAAAAAACGTTATGACGTCACACTTATGTACATTGTCAATTAAAATTATAGAGCGAATGCAGAGTGGTTGATATTTAACATTTTTTAATGATATTCGTGACTGAACAAAAATGGGGAAATTATTGATGACTATCCTAATTATTAAGAAACTTAAAACGTAATACGTTTTTAAGCAAGAAATAGGTGCCGCATAATTAATATTTTTTAAAAGACATTTAATTTGTTTGCAAGCGCAATTGCCATGGAAATAAAAAAAGATCGTTAAAACGCTCGGTAAGTTAGGGTGGTGGGTATAAATTATTTGGTATCGAAATGGTCAAGGTTATAAAATCGAATACAAATACGTGGAAATAGTGGGAAAATGTTAGACAGGTCTGTATTTCTATAATAATACATGAACAATACAACCACTCTACATCCACAGCAAACAAACTCAAAACTCCAAACAACTGTAGCCCAGACTACAGTGTGTAGTCTACTGACTACAACAGAACAGTGGTGTAGTCTACTGACTACAATAATGTAGTATAATGACTACAAAGGCGACATACCCGCTGCACGGAGTGTATGATGAGTGTGGACTTGTTGGCGGCGGTGGCGGGACTCATCTCTAGCTCGCGAAGAGCTGATTCTGTTAACTGTTGGTTTTCGTGACCTGAGGATGAATTATTGTAAAAAAGTGATATTTTTTTTGTAATAATTGTATTTTTTTTTCTTGGTGTATATTTGGTTACCAAAGCTTCATGTTTTCAATGTTATATTATTACTTTAAACACCATAATAGATTTGGGGAACTGTTGTTGATGTGTAAAGAAAAAAAATCGATGAATATTTTTTAGTAAGTTTTCGTTTTCCATATAAGAATATAAAAAAAATATATAGCGATAAAATTATATAGGGATAGCGAAAAATACATACAGTTTCAAAATTACTTGGATTTTTCAAATATTCCTAGCGTGGAATCAAACACGATCAATCCGAAAAAAATACACCTGTTTAGTCTAAGTGGAATAGATGGTGTCCTCACCGTTCTGCTTGAATATAGTCTTGGTGGTGGTGGTGGTGAGTCCCTGCGGGGAGACGGTGCGCAGGCTCTCCTTGATCTTCACGGGCCGGGAGCCCAGCTCCGGGATGTCCGGACCGTCGATGAACAGAAACTGTGAAGGAAAAAAAAGTTTAGTGAGTGGTAGTAAAAAAATCGAAAAAACTGAAAATCTGCAAAATGATTGGAGTTAAAATAGTTGAATGGGAATCATATAGGTTTTAGTGTGGTATTAAAAAAACGAAAGAACTGAATATCTGCAAAATGAATGATGAAAAAATAGATTTTAAATTGGAATCAACGAGATTGTTTTTAAGTTCGGCGCAGCAGTAGAAACATTTAATAGTATGATTAAGATAATGATTAATAATCTAGGTTTTACTGACTTATTTTTTAAGACTGCCTCGTTGGCGTAGTTGTATTACGGTACGTTACAAAGCTGAGGTCTCGGGTTCGAGTCCCGGGTCGGGCAAAGTGATATTGGATTTTTATATTCATTATCAGTCCGGAATCAGGAACTGGTGCCCGATATGGCGACAGACTCGCCCCCTATCACATCGTGGGACGGAACATACAAGGCGAAATGTGGGTGTCCTGGTGGCGCCTCTTCCTACCCCTTCTAGGATAAAGGCGTGAGTTTATGTATGTATGTAATAATTATGTATGGAACTTATTCATGTATGGAGCTTTCTAAAGCTAAAAAATAATAAATAGTAAGTGAAAACCCACCTCGACAGTGAGTGTTCCGCTGACGTCATGTTCCTCCATGGGTCTGGTTTGTAGCGCTATTTGTTGTCGCTGCGACGGAGCAGCCAGCAACTCGTCTATACCCACCAGACCTAGACCTAGGAACCTGAAATAATAGGCATTAGAAGTTATAGTATTACTAACGCCTTGTATGTATCAGAGGAGATGCTGTTTCAACAATGGCCGATTATGGGCTAACTTTATATTAGCTTCAGATTTATGTATGTAACGGAATCTTTGAAAATGATTTTGACCCCCTTCAAAACGTCGGATTAACACGAAATTTGGCATTCTTATTCAGGACCGATGACAATTCAATATTTTAAACAGTTGTTATCCTTACTAGGATAATCAGGATTAGCGATTTTTGTTTTCCTGAGACCCGGAGTGTCTGCGTCAAGACCAATAAAGGGAATTTACCAGGCGCATTCACTAAAAAATGAAAAATTGGTATCAATAGCTCTAAGAAAGCACCCCACGCTATTTTTTTACAATTTTTTCTTATACTATTTTTAATTCAAATTTATTAAAATTTATTTTCTATTTTTTAGTTGGATTTTCTATAAAAGCGTATTTTTTAGTTTTTTTAAACTATTATTTATTTAGTATTTATAATGGACATCAACGACCACTTTTCTGTTTTCTTCTAAATGAACGACTCGATCTGACATCGCGTCGACATCTATCCAAGGACATCGCGATGAGACTAGTCAACCCTCAAAATTGAACCATCTATTCTTTACCCTGTAATGAACAATACAAAAGTATAAGTAATATTATAATGCACGTACCTGTGATGTGCAGCAGCGCCCCCTGGCGAGGGCGGGCCGGTGCGGTCGTACACCTCGAACAACAACTCCGCCGTCTGCGGGGACAGCTCGCTGCAACAACATCAATAACTAAATAAATAAATACACCCAACAGTCACATACATAGTCCTGACCCCACATTAAGATCGAGTCTTGTGTCGTGGGTATCAGAAACTACGAGAGACTTTTCGGTCTCACAAACACCCAGACCCGAAACAAATATTTGTGGTTCACACAAACATTTGTCTCGGTGCGGGGATCGAACCCGCGGCCTCTCGTTTCACAGGCGGCGTCTAACCAACTGCGCCACGGAGGCTGTCTATATAAATAAAAGATATTTGTAAAGAATAGCAGACCCGCCAGCTTCACCCGGGTGCAAATATTCTTCTATTTCACTCCACACCAGAAAACCCCGTTTATGCGCAATTTTTCATTGATGCGCCTCTCCTATTTAATATAGCGTGATGTTATATACCCTATAGCCCAACATTCCAAAAATTTTATCATTAACTTGAAAGCCATGATCCTTTACAGATGACTATAAATTATAATTCAAGTCTGTAAGTGATAAATCGAAAATCTTAATTTTAGTTATTAACAAATGAATATAACATTATGACATATTATGACAGCCTCCGTAGCGCAATTGCTTACACACCGGTTGTGAAACGAGAGGCCGCGGGTTCGATCCCCGCACCGAGACAAATGTTTGAACAGCAAATATTTGTTTCGGGTCTTGGTGTTTGTGAGACCGAAAAGTCTCGCATAGTTTCTGATACCCACGACACAAGACTCGATCTTAGTGTGGAGTCAGGACTATGTATGCGACTGTTGGGTGTATTTATTATTTACTAATTTAATAACCTGTCTGAGTATAAACATAATTATTGTATACCTCTAATAATATAATTACAACGCATTTTGTAATGTTACAATTATTGTATATCGTTCTTATATCTATCATTTAATGACAAACATACGACTCTTAGACTATAGACCTCATGTTGTACATTGAAAAATAGACCCTGTTCCGTCCTCAATAAAGTGTAAAATGGCAAAGTACTCACAAGAGGAAGTGCTCTTCCCACTGCGGGCTGGAGGTATCCTTCTTGAAGGCGGTCTGGTTCCGCTGCGGCGGCTCATCCATCTCCACCACGCAGTATGGCGCTATGCACCCCGTCTTACCTGGAATAACATAGCGAACATCCATAAAACATGGTTTCTAGGGCCATGGTGGACTATATGGCCTAACCACTCTCAATCGATTCTCTCGATTGTAGAGTAGGCCCGTGCCCAGCAGTGGGACGTATATGGGCTGATATAATAAAGGCTAGCGCGCACGGATTTTGTAAGAATGACGAAAGTTTTTGTCACAGCCACGTCACGTCTCCAAAGCAGAATGTCACCTAATTGTCACAAATGCGCATATCTACATATAAACCGTCGGAAATATCTATGGATCTAGCTGGAATATATATCCACTATGTTCTTTACACTAAAAACATTTTGAGATAGATGCGAAATATATTTTTGGTATCAATATTTTTCCTATTTTAATTCAGTTCTTTTAACCTCTATATTTTGAATTTGCTGAGCCTATGTTCCAATGACGTCAATTAGCCAGATGCACAGATATTGCCGACGGATAATCTCCATACATAGCCTCTGACTTCATATGAGTGAAACAGTCACGGAGATAATAATAGCTCGTGCGCGCTAGCCCTTAGATTTACGTGAATTTTACATGTTGAAATAAAACAAATTTTTACGGATTAAAAATTAAAATTTTTTTAGTTTTCAAGTTTCGATTGCTTTCCAGCTTTCGTGGTCACGGCCCACGGGGCGGACTGAGGTATTAGTCATACGCTCAGTGACTTAACTACCGTAATTTTTCAATTAATAAATTAACAAGTTAATTTAAAATGTTAGTGTTTTGCGATCCGATCTACGCAGAAAGATGTGTCTTGAGGTCTGGTCTTAAATTTTTTACTTTCTGATTTAGTGAACTATTTGTATTTATGTTCATCCCTCACCTCCGATATCCTTGGCCCCCACCACCTTCACGAGCAGTCGCTTGTCCCCCAGCAGCCCAGGGCTGGCCATGGTCGAGTTTGGAGTCGACGTGTACAGCTGCCGATCCTGCTGTAACTGAACAACTCGTCGATACACACACCGTAATCTATATTCCCTCGTCATACTGCTAGATATAGGCAATAGCAAATTGACTATTATAACTGGGCAATTACCGTTGCCCAAAAATATATACAGGGTGTATCATGACTGAGACCGAAAACGAAGCCAGGTGGTAGTATTAGTGACTTCAGGCATAACGCAACAAAAAAATTACCAAAAAACATATTTTTTTTGTAATTCTTTACTTATCGTCGTATTTGGGTGATAAATACATATTTTCCTAAAATAAAAATGTACACCTTTATATTTTTAAATACGCAATGGTGCGTAAGGGTTTAAATTACTATTTTCGCATAAACTAGGTATTTACCACCCAAACACGATGATGTTTAAAAAATAGCAAAACAACATCTGTCGCTTTTTTGGCAAAATTTTTAGTTGCATTGTGTCTGTAACCACTAAAACTACCACCTGGCTTCGTTTTCGGTCGCGGTCTTGATATACCCGGTATAACAAGAAGATAGGTCGTTAGGCCTCTCAAATGAAGGAAATAAGGATGTAGGAAGGAAAAAGAAACTCCTTCAGCAATCTTATCTATACTAATATTATAAAGAGGAAAGATTTGACTGTTCATTCGTTTGTTTGCATTGAATAGGCTCCGAAACTATTGAAATGATTTGAAAAATTCTTTCCCTGTTTGGAAGCTACACTTAGGCTCAGTTGCACAAACTAACTTTGCCTATAACTTTGACTTTAACAATGTCAAGCCCATACATTTGTGACGTATTTGACATTGCTAATGTATGGGGTTGACGTTTTCAAAGTCAAAGGGGTAAAGTTAGTTTGTGGAATTGGCCCTAAGGGCCTCGTTCACCATCTTCAAGTAAATCGTTGATTAGGCTAATCATCAGTAAAAGTCATCCGTAACATCATGTGTCGATTTCACCATGCTCCAGTAATACTAATCCTATGATTACATTAATAAGTAACTTACTGGCTGCATCGTCTGCCGATTAGCGTATTTACTTAATGGTTATAATAAGGTTAAAATCTCAACCGCCTTTTTTATTTTTTTTAAGAAAAAAACACGTTGACACTTTAGTGGGAGGCAGGGCGAGGAACATTTGACACAATATTGAACGAATGATTCGTTCAATTTCTTATGTCATTCACTTAATCAGCACTTTACTTTATTTTCACTTGTGAAATCGACGGAAGATACTCTGCACATTTGCTTGTCAAATAACGTCAATCAAAAAGTAAGTAATCAACGGTTTACTTGAAGATGGTGAACGAGGCCCTTAGTCTACAACCCCTACCCTACGAATATCGTCGCTCCACCTGGTTAAAAACCTAATGTTACTTACCATGGAATCGTAGTGTAGAGGCAGTCGCGGCGAGGTGTCCACATACCTCCTGAGTCGCGGACACGTGGGGTACTGAGACAAGTTGAACCGCAGGTTTGTGTTGCGCAGCGCACCGACCACTATGTCGCTGGAAATAAGGTTCAATTTAGATAGTGGATGGTGGGAAGTTTAATGGTAAGTGTCAGGTTTCGGGTTGAATCTATGTATTTGAATCGGCCATAATCTTATAACCAATGAGAAACAATTAAAAATAACAAAAGAGTAAAAATCCGACATAGTGATCACAGAAGTGTGTTGTGTTTCGAGATTAATTTGTATTACTGGATTCGAGCAAGAATACTCGTCTCAAATTGTAATAAATAAACTGTACGCACTCAATGTGAAGTGCATTACATTATCAGAAGAAGCTTTGTAGTCAAATAAATAGTAAATAAAATGTATATGTTCAATTGTAAGACCTGTGTAATATTCTTCTATCCACCAATACACAACGTTTATATTTCCTTCTTTCAATTTTTTTTTTTTGCGTAGGCCCGGCAAACGACCAAACAGAACTCGTGATGGTCAATGTGAACTGCGTCACATTATCAGAAGAATTTGTAGTCAAATACATACGTAGTAAATAATATGTTCAATTTTAAGACCTGTGTAATATTCTTCTATCCACCAATACGCAACGTTTACTTTTCCTTCTTTCAAAAAACATTTTTTTTTCAAAGGCCCGGCAAACGACCAAACAGATCACGTGATGATAAAGTGATCACTGCCGCCAATGACCATCCACAACGCTTGGACCATGGATGTGGTGCCGGCCCATCAAATTAGGAGGAGAGCGGGAAGTAGTGTTGAGTAGGACATACAAGAGGTAGTACATTTGTCCCGTACATGACGTCAAAATGTAAGAGCGGCTCAACTTTTTGAAATGTACTACTTCATATTTTGTGTCCCGGTACTCGTTACACTACGTCATTAACTATAGGATGAGAGCGAGAGGTACCAATACCTTCAAACTATCTAGTACGCTTCACTTCAATTGAAGTGGGACATTGTACTAGCTCAGTACAAAAATGAGGCTACTCTTACAAACTCTTTTTCAAGTCATGTCCTACTCAACACTAGCGGGAAGGCAAGAGGATGGAAAAAGGAAAGACGTATTACAGTGGCGAAGGGTGACTATTTTCAAATGGGAAGCTGATAGCTCTGGTGACTAGTTTTATTTAATTAACAAGTAGGTACTTATACTTTACTCCGTTATGTACGTACGATGTTGAGTGACATTTTTGCTTATAAGTACTTACTATATTTAAATAAACGCTTGCTACAAACTTGCACGGAATTGCACTGTGCTCGTTGGGTATATGGTGAATGGTGTAATGATAAATTACAAAAGGTAAGCCGATAGGAATCGAGTTATATGGAGCCAAGCATTGCCTTGTAACTCATGGTGTTGTTTGGTATTGCTACTGTCCATGAGCGGTCGTATCGCTTACCATCAGGCGAATGACAGGCTCGTCTCGTCATTCACTGCAATAAAAAAAAAAAAAAAAAAAAGCCTTCGCCACTGACGTATTAGGCACCCCGTAATCTCACACGCCGAACGTACGCTTCTTTAACAAACTTCCCAATGCTATTAGAAAACTTCCAATCAACAAGTTTAAAATATAATTAAAGTAAAGCAGCGTAAAAAGGCATATTGTATCTCTCACTATATGGAAGACAAAACTGCTTGGGAGTAAATTACTCAATTCCTACTAAATTATAACAATCGACTTAATATTATATTCAGACATTATTGTGACATTTATATGAATTAACCATTGTAATTATAAATGGTCTTAAAAAATGCTGTTTCTTCTTCACAACTACAACAAGTTCTGAAGCGGTGGTAACAGAAATTAACGATTCAAAAATCTTGTATAAGACTATTTGAATAACGAATATTTTGACTTGACTTGACTTGAACGAAACGCGACAGCCAACCTGTCGCTTCACGTCGATTTCCTATGAGACAGTGGTAACGCCCCGGACGGGCCTGCCCAATCATGCTGAGACATGACTGACGAGAGTATGGCTTTACCAGAACAGTTTTCAGAAGATTAATAAATAATATCAGTTACTAAGTTTATCCTCCTAAATAGCTTCCCATTAGGTTGCCTGGACGAATGCCTCAATAGGGTATTTGACTCATTTTTTTTTATTGGATTAATCAAAAAGTATCCATATCCGAAATCTAGCAAACAAAGAATTTTCTAAATCCATTCAGAATTAAAAAAGTTAGAAACTTTTAAAATCTAGTAGTGGGGGTAATAGAAAAGGGATGCAAAACAAAGTAAGTGACGTCACTGTGCATTATAGTGCATAATAGCGTGCGGGTGTGAAAGAGACGGTAAGATGTCCCCACTACGTCCCCACTCTTTCATTTAAAATATTAATATTTGCCTCATGTTACAAGCTACTTTATCACTGTTTTCACAAAACTGTTTTGTTTTAATGGCGCTTCTGTTTGTCTGCAAAATAATACAAAAATTCGATTATAGTCAAATACCCAATTGCAATAGGGCCTTTTGTACTTATTTTTATATTTAGTTATAATCTGTTTTTTCCTGGTGTACAATAAATAATATATAAATAAATAAATAGCTTTCTACAACAAAAAGCTTAACCATCAATCAATTGACAGACTGATAAGCCTGATTGATAAGCGATGGACGTGCACTGCGCAAGCTTTTATCCCGCGATCCATTCAGCAACGCTTAATAGCTTCACGCCAATCAAGAGATTAACTATCGTTTCACTTCGATATTTATACGAGAATAACATTGATTTAAATGCAATATAGCGATTTGTACGAAAGAAGTGTGCAATGCAAACTTTGCCCAGCCATATAAAATAGAAAAGCAGAATTGTTTATTCATAAGCCGATGCTAACTTACTTGTGTAATTATGTTTACAAAAGTATCTAGATAAACTGTGTAAGTATATAATATATTTTATGTATATTAACTCATGCCTTCATTCCCAGAAGGGGTAGGCAGAGGTGCTGCCAAGGCAACCAAATTTCGCCTTGTGTTTTTCGTCCCACAGTGTGATCGGGGGCGAACCTATCGCCATATCGGGCACAAATTCCTGACTCTGGGCTGATAATAGAAAAATCCAATATCACTATGCCCGACCCGAGACTCTAACCCTAGACCTCAGCGTCATAATCGTACAGTTATAGAAATACGCCACCGAGGCAGCATTAATAAAATATCGATGATCATAATTACGTCAACCTATTCCGATGCCGAAATACCCTGACCAATCCACTTTTGTTTTTTATCAATACATTATACAACTATAAAATAAAAGCGTTACTAACCTGACAAGTTGCTGTAGGTTGGACTCGGTGGCGTTTGGCCTCAATGGACCCACCGGGGCCAGAGCGACCTTGACCTCAGGCCATCCGTCGAATTTGAGCTCTCCTGTCAGCTTCTCAGTCACGCAGACCACGTTGAGACGGGCGCGGAATCTGAAATATCATATTTAAAATAATGATCATCATTATAAGTAATAAATGGAATATTTAACACGAAGGATTTTTCTTAATTTGGTCCTGCAGTTTCCGAGATTAACCTCTCGAAACAAACTTATCAGCATTAAATATTACAAATAAAAAAGTTAAGAAGTGCGTTGTGGCCTGTTGGTAACGGACCAGACGCGGCTGCCAACATGTTCACGGTGGTCATGGGTTCAAATCTCAAGGCAAACCTCTGACTTGTACTTTAACGGTGAAGGAAAACATCGTGAGGAAACCTGCTAACCGTGGCGATTTTAAAGAATTTCTACGGTATGTAAGTCCGCCAACCCGCACTAGGCCAGCGTGGTGGACTATATGGCCTAACCACTCAATCGCTTCTCTCGATTGTAGAGTAGGCCCGTGCCCTGCAGTGGGACGTATATGGGCTGATACAATACAATACAATACAAAAAAAAAGTTATTTGCATTGATATTTGAAATACTTAGGACCCATAACCGCATGGCAGTTAAAATAGAGTATTTGACAATTGCGGTTAGCGCGCGGTGCGATTATGGTCAAATTCTACTACGACTAATATTTATTTTAAAGCTTTTAATCCCACAGCCGGTTAGATCACAAGTTTAACTAAACGATTATAATTAACTAATGACAAACTTGGCTTCGAGTAGCCAGTTGTATATGCCATAGGTCCCAAAATATGAAAGCTACCCGGGATACCACAACCTTTATGTTATGACAGCCTCCGTGGCGCAGTGGGTTAGACGCCGCCTGTGAAACGCGAGGCCGCGGGTTCGATCCCCGCACCGAGACAAATGTTTGTGTGAACCACAAGTATTTGTTTCGGGTCTGGGTGTTTGTGAGACCGAAAAGTCTCTCCCAGTTCCTGATACCCACGACACAAGACTCGATCTTAGTGTTTTTTTTTATTGCAATGAATGACGAGGCGAGCCTGCCATTCGCCTGATGGTAAGCGATACGACCGCTCATGGACAGTAGCAAAACCAAATAACACCATGAGTTACAAGGCAATGCTTGGCATTCCACTGCGCTCGCCATCCTGAGACATAAGATGTTTAGTCTCAATATGTCCAGTAGTTACTCTGGCTACAATGTCCTTCAAACCGGAACACAACAGCGCATTTACACTGCTGTTTGGCGGGAAGTGTGGGGTCAGGACTATGTATGTGACTGTTGGGTGTATTTATTTATTTATTTATATTCATGGTTAAGCGAAGAGAGTCTACTACCTATGATAAAGGGTGAAACTAACCTGTTCACATTGACCCTGTAGTGAGACACCTCCACTTTCTCTCCGCGTTGGCTGAAAGCTTTCAGCTGGAACGCGGGGGTCGCCTCGCAGTCACACGTGATCGTCTGAAAACATCATGCTATTAAAATCCAGTCAAACCACAATATAATAGATCACACATTTTTCTCGAAATTAAAGTAGGTACTTCAAAAAATATTATAGTCAAAAAATTCAATTAACGACGTTTTTGATGTGTGCACGATAAGCCCCAGTTGAATTACTTAGGGCCAATCGCACAAACTAACTCTGCCTGCCCATAACTTTGACTTTGTAAAAGTCGATCCCATACATTAGCAATGTCAAATACGTCACAACTTGGTGATGATATTGATAAAGTTAAAGTTATGGTCAAAGTTAGTTTATGCAACTGAGCCTTCACCATAGAAATATATCGAAATATATTGTTGATATATTTCTGTGGCCTTAACGTTACATTTAAAATGTCTACATGTATTACCCGTCGGAAATATCTATGGACCTGAATAATTGACGTCATTGGAACATAAGTTCAGCAAATTCAAAATATAAGTTATACAAATTGAATGAAAATAGAAAAAAGAATAAAAAATAGAATTTGCATCCATCTCAAACCGTTTTTAATGTAAAATAACATAGTAGATAGGGGAACACAAAAAATGAAATATGAACCGCATTCCAGCTAGTTTCACAGATATTTCCCACAAGTTATAGTTAAATGTGAAATCGTCGTCTAAGTTAAAGTCAAAATGACTTCATGCAAATGATAACTTCATGGTATCAATTTTGTGAACCACCTCTCAATGGTACTCTCGATTGTAGAGGAGGCTCGTGTCCTGCAAATGGGACGTGCATGGGCTGATACAGATACAGAACAATTGGGTCGACCAGCGCGAAATAGTCACCGATCATCGGTGGATATTGATGCAAAATTTACATCACATATAACTACCGGCACGGATCTTGAGCGCTGGCCGTTACTTGCGCAGATGTCGATTTTTGGGTCTCTTTAGGGGTATGAAGGGCTTTCATCCCATAAAATAAAATAATAATAATATATAAATAAAATAATAATAATATATAAGTAACTAAGAATAAATTAATAATAATAAATCGGTATACATTTATTTTGTCCTTAAGTTCACGATGCGCAAAGAAATCCCCACTCTGTCGCCGAGCGCTCAAGATCCGTGCCGGCGGTTATACCATCAGATGCGGCGTATCCACGTGGTTGATCCGATATAAAAAAATTAAGATACTTAGCTACAAATAAACGCAGATTGAGCCCGTAACACATTTGCACTTACTGTAAAAAGATTTCCACATTTTCCAAGATATGAATATCTTCAACCGTCATGTTATACACTTCCACTTCTATTTTATTACACTGAACAGTAATTATAAGCTTGTTGATGTTTTCGACACTGGCGTTTAAAACATACTGACATTTCAACAGCTCGCAACGGCTTATATATGCATTTGTGATATTATAGAACTACCCTCTGCTGTCACGATTGTATGGTAATTTTTAAAAACTGTTTAATAGAAATTCTAGGTCACAAAGAGACGAATTTATTTTGACACCTGATGTTATAGTAATAATTAATTTTTAAGGTATTTGTTTCGGGTCATGAGTATTGGTGAGACCGTAAAATCTCTCTTAGTTCCTGACACCCACGACACAAGACTCGACCTTAGTGTGGAACCAGTGCCCCTAGCCGGAACATTTTGAAGTATTGTATAGTAATTCTCGTATAGTAAAGTAAACGTTTCCCGCTGTGAAATTTTAGTTCCAAATACGCTCACAATGGCGCTGTTTAAATCCCATACAAAATTTTACTATTACTATTCTATTACGATACTGCAAAATGTTTCGGCTAGGGGCACAGGACTATCTATGCGACTGTCTGGTATATACATAAATAAATAAATACAACCAACAGTCACATATATAGTCCTCACCCCACACTAAGATCGAGTCTTGTGTCGTGGGTATCAGAAGCTACGAGAGACTTTTCGGTCTCACAAACACCCAGACCCGAAACAAATGCCTGTGGATCACACAAATATTTGTTTCGGTGCGGGGATCGAACCCGCGGCCTCTCGTTTCACAGGCGGCGTCTAACCAACTGCGCCACGGAGGCTGTCAAAATGTATTATTAAAAATATGTATGTATTATTAAAATAAAGAAACCCGAAACCATTGTCAGACCTCTAGAAAGCCATTAGATCTATACATGCGGATGCTAGCCGCATACTAGTTAGTACAATCACAACATCCGCCAAACGAATTGATTCAATTGAGACCGACTATTGTAACTATGGAGGCTATTGATATCATAACTTATTGTTACGAAATCATTGTTAGATGCTATTTTTATACCGCTATTTTTAATGACTGCCTCGGTGGCGCAGTTGTACTACAGTATTGCAAAGCTGAGGTCTCTGGTTCGAATCCCAGATCGGGCTAAGTTATATTGGATTTTTCTATTCATTATCATCCCGGAGTCAGGAATTTGTGCCCGATATGGCGATAGGCTCGCCCCCTATCATATCATGGGACGGAACATACAAATCGAAATGTGGGTGTTCTGGTGGCGCCTCTTCCTATCCCTTCTGGGATAAAGGGGTGAGTTTATGTATGTATGTATTTTTATACGCCTGCCCGCCGAAGAGTGTAATTTTTTCTTTATGGAAAAAAAATTGTCTTGAAGGAAAGTAAGGTATTTTGATATGAAATGTTGTTTTAATTTGGGAATACTGAGATGTGATTTACAGCCTAATATTTTTGTAGTTGTAAGTCCAAGTCAACCATTGCTGTAGTGTATGTTCGTTACATATAAATAACCGCAAATCAACAAAGTTTGTAGTGGTCATAATATAAAGATTAGACTCAAGAGGTTCCTAAAATATTTGTGTTCCAATCTTTTTGTTAAGTCTTTTTTCTGCTTACAGACAACTAACTTGTTACTTCAAAGGTGCGCGTTTTGAAAGTTTTCGTAAATTAAATAATTTACAAAAGAGAATGCCCATTTTAATATGAAACTTGGTATTGGTGCGAAGATTTTTGTCCCTCGATGAAACCTACTTCTTTGTGTAAGAAAATATATATATTTTTTCAATAAAAATAAACATAATTGCGACCCAGGCCCGGAGTTCTTGGAGAAATGAACTTGAAGTCCAGTCACTCTGGTAGCCCCATTTGTAGTAATGGCTGACGTATCGTAAAATGTGTTAATAATTACTTTATTTTATAAAAATCTGTTGCCCGGAATAAAACAGGAAAACGTTTAAGGACAAACCATAAATAATGCTATAATGAATTTTCAGCAGTATCGGTATCGGGGTCAACGATATTTTTTACCGATACCATGAATGGGCATTCTCCTTTCCGTTCTTGTGAAGCTTAATTTTATTTTACTTGTCTCTTACGTCGTATGCCTGAAGGTCGGTCTTTATCACATACATACATACATACATAAACTCACGCCTTTATCCCAGAATGGGTAGGCAGAGGTGCCACCAGGACACCCACATTTCGCCTTAAATGTTTCGTCCTACGATGTGACAGGGGGCGAGCCTATCGCCATATCGGGCACAAATTCCTGACTCCGGGCTGATAATGAATAGAAAAACCCAATATCACTTTGCCCGACCCGGGATTCGAACCCGAGACCTCAGGTTTGTAGTCCTACCGTAGTACAACTACGCCACCGAGGCAGTCTTTATCACTACATATTAACCATCAATAGTAAAAACTAAAGCCCCATTTACAGGGAGAGTTTCTCGCATCGAAGATACGATAATCGTAAGGATAAAAAAAAGTCGCATCGTGTAAACATTTGTCAGACGATAATCTATGGCGGTTGTCATGCGATAATCGCATACGATTCTCGCTGCGAGAAGCTCCCCCCGTGTAAATATTTAATGTAAGGTTCTTACCACGTCATCCTTGGAGTCACACTCGCAGAACACGTTGGAGATGTTGGGCGGATGGCTGTCCAGGGCCCGAACTATTTCCACGCCGATTCCATGCTGCAACAAAAACAAATACGATAAATAAATACACACAACAGACAAAGAATATTTCAACTATCTTTACGGAGGAAATCGAAAATAGTTATATCTAACTCCAATCCATTTTACTTTACATTATAATTAATGTCGATGCGGATTACGACTGAAATCGTGATCACAACATATGGATCATGCAGGCTACGAGCCTACTCTACAATCGAAAGTACGATTGAGAGGGGTTAGGCCATATAGTCCACCACGCCAGTCTAGTGCGGATTGGCTTCACATACCATAGGAATTATTAGAAATCGCTACGGTATGCAGGTTTCCTCACGATGTTTTCCTTCACCGTTATAGTGCGTGGTGATTGACTATCAATACATACATAATATGACTCCGAAAAGTCAGAAGTGTGCCCTGGGATTTAAAACCGCGACCGCCGTGAAAATGTTGGCAGTCGCGTCTGGTCCGTTTACCAACAGGCCACCACGCACTTTCTTGTTATCAAATGCTTGCTGTGAATCTTGGCATACAAGAGTTTTAGAGGCAGGTGTTAAGGTCAGATGGTCCCTTAAGTAGCGTAGTGTTTTCTTCTCCATGCATCACTAAAATTAATGTAAGTACCTAAAAGTAGTTTATCTTTTATTTCGGAATTTATACGATTTCGTGCAAATTGAGACATCCGAATTTTCCACGGCCTACCGAACATTGCAGTGGTTAGTGAATCTGAATACGCGAATAAAATCAATACGCACGTGCCAGACACGCTAAAACCTGTGGAGCGAATTTTGTCTGCTCTAAATCAAATTAATGTTTTCGTTGAATAAGTTCATACATATCTACAGCCTCCGTGGCGCAGTTGGTTAGACGCCGCCTGTGAAACGAGAGGCCGCGGATTCGATCCCCGCACCGAGATAAATATTTGTGTGATCCACAAGTATTTGTTTCGGGTCTGGGTGTTTGTGAGACCGAAAAGTCTCTCGTAGTTTCTGATACACACGACACAAGACTCGATCTTATTGTGGGGTCAGGACTATGTATGTGACTGTTGGGTGTATTTATCTTGTGCGTTTGCGCAAGCGCGAGTTTGCACCAATATACTGGAACGTGTGTTCGCAAGTAACTGCGCAAACTTCGTTTAAATTTTCGATTCGAGACTAGTGCAAACTCACACTTGCACAGTTATATAGTTACGTGTGTGGCGGCTATAAGAAACACTGATGAACATACAGTTTGATACAGTTAAAGACAAGTGTACTTAAGAGACTCGCCGAGCTCCGGGGCTCGGTGTCAATTCTTTGCTGTTAATCCTGGCTGACAGGAATTGCAGTGGTGGCTGTGTAGGCGGAAAAGTCTCTTAAACATACTGTTAAAAAACTGTGATACACAATTGTCAATTGTTATTAATAATTCGTGCGGACAATTCATCTTTTATTACGAATCAACAATTCCTAAATAATCAATAAAGATGGCGGACACGCCGCTGGCATGTGTCAAACTGACAGCTGTCATACTATGTCAATGGATTGCGTGATAGGAATATTTTTATTTCACGACTTAATGAGTTATCACACGTTCAGTGCAACTGACAGATTTATCTGGAGTTATCAGATTATCTTGAAGTCGATTTAAAAGTGTGTCTTTAGTCTAGAGTGTGTCTTAATATTTCGGAACTCACTATTATATCGCCAATACGGAGGTTCATGAACTGAAAGTTGTAACTTCGTCATGCTAAAGCGATTCAAATGATTTGAATAAAATTTGGATTAGAAATAGGTTCATTCCTGGTTTCACTTTTTATTAATACAAAATTGGTTGTACTTAGGAATTCAGTACCGGACTTAAGTTGCTTAGGATTCTATAGTAAAATATCGGTTTTATAACCCATAGGTTCATCTTGTTACTTACTGTTATATTTTTCAGTTACGGCAAACCGACTATTGTTTTTCCGAGTGAAGAAGGAGCGCCATTCAGATAATCTCTTTTCATTCGACACATTTATCCCAGCATCATTATACAATAACTTTGCTAAATTTCAACCTTTGACCTTTCTTTAAATCAACGCAACTGAGACAAAAAGGTAGAAATAAAACTACCCGAGCGCCATTTTGCGCAACCAACCGTCACAAAATGGCGGTTTGCACAATGCCGCCATAAACTGACGTAACCCATACTTACGTTGAGTATTGAGTACGTTCAATTGCTTTTCGATATGTCGAAAGTTGTTCAATGCAACTTGGAACGTATTGGTGAATGTAAGATTCAGGCTTGATAATTTTATTTAAGTGCTATTCAAGCAATAAATATCATGGACTTAACAATGATCATAATCTTGACAGGAGCCATAAAAAATCCACTGTTGATCATTAGCCCAAGTATCTCCACAGCGATCTGTTGAAATCTAGAAAAGGACAAATCCATAGTGAAATGAAAATGAACTGAAAATAATTCATTGAATCCATTTTAAATGTTCAATATCATTTAGATTCAATCACCCGGTGCGGAAAACAGTTTTGACTAGAGAAGAATGGGCAAGAAACTTTAGTGTTGCTTTTTTCAAAACCAGTTTACAATATAGTAATTATTACAAAACATATACCTAAGTTGGTTTAAATCCGAGGGGTTAATTCATAATCAACTTGTTATAATTTACAAGTAATATATATTATATTTAAGTAATATATGTATTACTGTTGTCAAATATATTACTGTTGTCGAAACCGGGAGACTAATACGGCTGCCCGATAACTTTGTTCTTTTGATGTTTCGCTTAAACAATTTAAATTGCATTCGGCATTTGCGTCTAGCATCATCGTCATTAGCCACTCCTGATTCCTGATTTCCTGAACAAAAGCCTACCCAAACGATATCAACTTTATTAGGTTGTCCTTTTTGGAGTCTATACCGTAAAAAAGAAATAAAAATTGTGGTACTTGTATTGGATCAAAACAAGTAATATTTGTAAACAAAATGGTGTGATTGCATACATAAACCACGCATTCGTCACGACGTAGATATGGATTTGTAGGTGATTTGGCATTCAGTAATTAAGTGATAAGAATTGTGGAGTAATTCGAATACTGTATTTGTATTCTATTGTATTATATGAGCCCATATACTTTCCACTGCAAGGCACGGGCCTACTCTACAATCAATCAATACAATCGATCAATATTTACTTTCTGACTTACAAGATCTAAAAGCCAATATGTCAATAGAATATACAGGGTATATCAGGAATGCGATCGATAACGAATCCAGGTGGTAGTTTTAGCGGTTACAGACACAACGCAACTAAAATTTTTACAAAAACAGCGACGGATATATTTTTACAGTATTTTAAAAATCATCGTGTTTGGGGGGTAAATACCTAGTTTTTGCAAAAATAGTAATTTAAACCCTAACGTGCCATTGCGTGTTTAAAAATAAATCGGTGTACGTCATCATTTTAGAAAAACGATGTATTTACCACTCAAATACGACGATAAGTAAAAAATTCCAAAAAAAAATTGACTTTTTTTTGTGAAATTTTTACTTGCATTGTCTTTGATATCACTAATACTACCACCTGGCTTCGTTTTCGGTCGCAGTCTTGATATACCCTGTTTAATGAAAAAAAAAAACGGAATGATTTGAAAATACCATTATAAACCATCTTATTCTCCAGAGCCGAGCCAAGCTCTGTAGACGGGCCAATGATCTGCAATTATTATGTCATTGCAAGTGGGCGACGAGCTGACATGACGCACATTACTCATACTTTAATTTATAGTGCATTTGATGGTAAGATTATTAAAGCGAATAGCAACCACAGAGGAGACAAGGTGTTTTACTAACGTGATCCTAGTATATGCAATCCCGATCCCGATATCGCGAGATCTCGTCTAATTTGTCGGGATCAATCTCGAACATAATATGACGAGATCCCGTTCGAGATTGATATTTCCAATCCCGCGGGATCTCGAATTTGCGATCTCTAGTCGGGATTGCATTCACTGCGTGATCCACGATCAGCCAGTATACGTCTAAATTCAAGCCAATCGACATTTTCTTTTCTTGAGCAGGCCGAGAAACTCTCTCTCTCTTCTTCAGACACCTGAAGTCCATTGCTGAACATAGGCCTTCCCCATGGAGATACCAAGAGCGGATCCAGGTTTCAAGTCGGGGGAGGGGGGTTCATATAGTTCTAATCAAAACACTGGACGTACTCGAATTCGATTACAATTATACATTTAAAAGTGATTATTTAAAAGTTTATTACTCCTGTGATTAGTGAATATATTTACGGTTTTTAAGCGAAAATCCACGATATATTTTAAAAATTTGCCAATCTGGAGACAGCCCAGGAGGGGTGTCATGACTCCCATGACCTTCCCCCCTGGATCCGCCCTTGGGAGATACCCATAGACCTGTTGGAAGCGGCCGAGAAACTGAAACTGCCAAAATATAAAATCTTGGATCGTAGCTGCGATACGAAAGAAATATTATAAGACGGAAGAGGCCTCCCTTTGCTTATGAATTCGCTTTGACGAAGCCGTATGATTGGATTACTTTAGATTAGACCAAGAACTTTCTTTAGATTTTTTTTGTTTTGTATTGTTTCAAGCCATATACGTCCCACTGCAGGGCACGGGCCTCCTCTACAATCGAGAGAAGGATTGAGAGGGGTTAGGCCGTATGGTCCACGCTGGCCTAGGTTGGCGGACTTTTACATACCATAGAAATTCCGAATCGCTATGGTATGCACCTTTCCTCACGATGTTTTCCTTCACCGATTTAATATGAATGCCCATAAAATGAAATGGAGATAAATAGAAACGATTCCTTACAACAATGCTAACTTGTATCTGTATCAGCCCATATACGTGCCACTGCTGGGCACGGGCCTACTCTACAATCGAGAGAATCGATTGAGAGTGGTTAGGCCATATAGTCCACCACGCTGGCCTAATACCGGTTGGCGGACTTACATACCGTAGAAATTTACACATACATATACAACAATGCTAACTTACTCATGAAATAGTATGAAAATCATTAAATGCGTACCGAGAATCGATTGTCGTGAGACCACAGCGGTGACACCTCAAGGTCACGTGACCCGACGGAAGGTCACATACTGACATCACGTGTTGAAAACGCCTCAATTAGTCTGAGTGAGTCCCTTTGGGTTTCAGGTGGGTGAGGTTTTGAAAGGTCAAGAACGGTTGCCTAATTGTCGTTATTTAGACTATTTGATGTTAAAGTATAGATAACATTTGATAAATATAAATAGTGGAAGCATAGTTGGAAGAAGGCTTTAGCTTTGCTGAACATAAATACTGAACTCGAAACACCATATATTTGCTTAGGTCACTTTGTTAAACTTCTATTTATCGTGTTCAATACTCATTACTCGAGACTGTTGATATTCTACAAACAACTTTGGAGACTTGGGTAATCTCATACACCGAATAGAAGGCGACAGTAAAGCGGCTACTTTATGACAGTCCACTGTGAGACAATGGTACTATCCCAATTTATTCGACTCATTTGTGGTGTAGCTCTAACGACCTGCAGCAAAGCTTTCCACTTTATTAGCTTTAGAATGTATAAATTGGGTTTTTCTATTCATTATCAGCCCGGAGTCAGGAAAATTTGCCCGATATGGCGATAGGCTCGCTCCCTATCACATCATGGGACGGAACATACAAGGCGAAATGTGGGTGTCCTAGTGGCGCCTCTGCCTACCCCTTCTGGGATAAAGGCGTGAGTTTATGTATGTATGTATGTAGAATGTATAAAATCTATAGTCATTAGAATGTTACAGATTCAAGTTGATTCCCCTTAGCAATAAGTTTAAAAAAAAAACACCCAGATGTCACATACATAATCCTCACCCACACTAAAATACGAGTCGTGTATCGTGGGATCCACATATGAGAGACTTTTCAATAATTGTGAAGCACACAAACATCTCGGTGCGGGGATTAAACCCACAGCATTTGGTTTCACAAACAGCTCTCAACCAAGGGCGCCACAGAAGCTAAAATTAGCTTGTTCATCAGACCAATCTCAAAATATACCCAACATTAGGACCAAACCTATTTAACTAACAAGGGAAACCTAAAGAGGGCTTACAAAGAAAATGGCTTACAAAGCGAGCGCGTACCGCATTGCGGGCGACACAAGAAAAATGGCGCCAACGACCCTTTGAATAACAAACAGTATCGATGAGGCATTTTGTTTTTAGTAGGCCTGAATTACTGGCACGATAAACTAAGTAGTACAAACTACAAGCTATGCACTATAACGGTGGAGGAAAGCATCGTGCGGAAACCTGTATACCATAGCGATTTGTAAGAATTTCTATGGTAAGTAAAGTCCGCCAACACGCACTAGGCCAGCGTGGTGGACTATATGAACGAACCACTCACAATCGCGCCCTCGATTGTAGAGCAGGCTCGTGCCCTGCAGTGGGACGTGTATGGGCTGAAACAATACAATACCAAAAAAAAACTATGGTATGTGAAGTCCTACACTGGGCCAGCGTGGGGAATTCATGGTCTTACCCCACTCAATCGAACTCTTGATTGATGAGGAGGCCCGTGGCCTGCAGTGGAAAGTATATTGGCTGGATTATTATATTATAATGACAACGACAAACTACAACAGCCAGAGTAACTACTGGACATATTGAGACTTAAAATGTTATGTCTCAGGATGGCGAGCGCAGTGGAATGCGAAGCAATGCTTTGTAATTTATGGTGTTGTTTGGTATTCTACTGTCCCATGAGCGGTCGTATCGCTTACCAACAGGCGAATGGCATGCTCGTCTCACCATTCATTGCAAAAAAAATGCCTTTGATGGTAACTTTAGTAGTCCAGAAGAAGTATCTTGGAGAGAGACAACTATCTTGACGGTCTACACATACATACATAAACTCACGCCATTTTCCCAGAAGGGGTAGAAAAAGGTGCTACCAGGGCACCCACGTTTCGCCTTGTGGTCCATCCCACGATGTAATAGTGGCCGAACCTATCGCCATATCGAGCACAAATCCCTGACAACGGGCTGGTAATTAATACAAAAATCTAATATTACTTTGCACGAAAATCAGCGTTGCGCTGTGGCTCGTGCCTTGGTGCAACATCTAAGCTGAGTGGTCACAGTACTTTGTCACAGCGATGCAGCGTGCATTCTCCTTTATTGTTAATATTATTGTTTTTTTTTTATTAGTATTATGTATGTAAATTTTTGTTAAATGAGTATGTCCGTTGTCTTGTGTGACAAATAAATATGCTTTTCTTTCTTTCTTTCACGAGAATTCGAACCCGAGACCTCAGCTTAGTAATAAGTAAGTACCGTCGTACAACTGCGCAACCGAAGCAGTTCTTAAGCCATGACCTTCCAATTATATCAATGATCTAATACAGTTCTTTAAGCATTACGTAGCACTGATTAAAAAATAACACAATTAAAACCCGACCTTCCGACCTAAAATGAGATCATTTTTCAATGTAGCCAAATTATCACTACTTAACAACACATACAAAAAAATGATTATGGTTGTTACGATTATTGAAGGTCGTGAGACTACAGACATACGTAAGTACTATTATAATGAGTTGTATAGATTTTCTTATAATTTTGGTAAATAAGTGAATTGATTGATGGTTGGAAGTCATAACCGAAAACTCAAATTTTGGCACTAAACTATTTTTTTGTAATAGTATTGTATCAGCCCATGATTCCCTACTCCTAAACAAGGGACTCTTTTAAAACCTAGAGTTCTATTAAGAGGGGTTAGGCCGCCCTTCACACTGCCGGAGACAACCAGCTGGAAAAAGCGAGTTCGAGAGAAAGTGGTGTGTAAGAGAGGTCACGACCTTCAATACTGAGGAATACGACGCAAGGAGGAGGAGGAGTCCTTGAACCACTACACTGGCTTAATACGAGTTGGAGGGCTTCACATGCCATAGAATATATTGTTAAGGTCTCTTTGATAATTATACGACATTTAGTAGTCCTGGCATCGAACGTTAAGAAACTATTAAATAAAGATTATATCTCATGGTACTAAGAGAGTAAGGTTCGCTGTTAGTACCACAACTATAAGAACTGAAGCTTTGGTATCACTATTTGATGATCTAGAAGGACTTCTTAAAGATTGCAACTCATTTTCACGGCTCATTACTTCAGGCATAAGTCTGGCAAGTTTGTGACAAAAATCTAGGAATCAGACCTTTCCCAGTCCAAATACGCTACGATGACGACCAGGTGAAGTAAAATGACATTGATCGAACATAGATACACAGACGCGTGTTTGTCGCTTCTGCCAATAACCTCTGGTTATTATTTGGCAAATATAATCTGGCAGGCGGCCAAACGTGGCCTCGCGAGATTGTTTTTGAGACGAGCAGGAAAGATCGATACTATCTGGGTGTGGTACGAGCGATGACCTGCGTCGAGGACTTGAAGATAGGGCTTCTAGTGGTATTGATAGTTTTAATTTATATGTCGCTAATGATGTAAATGGTCAGGAAGGAAGATGGATGGAAATGGAAGTCAAAGCATTGCTATGAAAAAATTCGACCTTTACATTACACGTGTATCGTGAATAACTTGGTGAGCTATCGCCTCTGCCTAGTCCAATGGGACATAAGCTTTAGTTTATGTATGTTAATCGAGGGGTGTGAATCGTGGGGTGCTATGTCGGGAACCTCCACGTGGTGCACCCTGGGCAACGTGGGTCATCGTAGTTGCGATTTTGCAACTGCAATGGCCGACGGCAAATATCCGACGGGGAGGGCAGGGGGTTTGGCGGTCGCTGTCTTTTGTGGCGGCCGCCTCCATCTGTCGTTATTTTAGGTGGGGCCCATCTCTGGGCCACCCTCCGGTTCTGTCCCGGAGGTCTCGGCGGGCTCGGTGTGCGCTTACCCCGCCGCCGGGCGGGCTGTGGGAGTGTCCCTCTCACGGTCACCGTCGCATATCGTAATCCGGTTGTGAAGTTTGTGGTCATGTCTCGCATTCTCACCGGACCGAGGGTCCTGGCTTAAACGCCCGGACCGCGAGGGAGGATGCCTCTATAAAAAGTACCCCGAATCCCAAGCGGCGGCGCACCGCGAGGGGATGCATGGCTGATGGGAAGTTCAGTCTCTAGTGCGACCCCCGTCAGAGTACCGGCCGACCCTCTGACGGGTTACGCTAGGCTTACCCAGGTACAGGGGGCACTGCCTGGGTGGACCTTCTTTTCCCCCATACTCGTGGGATTCAAAATGGAAAATCTTTTACCTAAACCCAAAATTGAAAATGACGTAGTGGGCGAAAAAGTGCCTTTGGTACTCGTAGAGCGATTGGGCGTGCTGTCGGACTCCGACAGCGCATCTAGCGTTGTTAGTGTGGCGAGCGATGGTAGTAGCGTTAACACAAAACGCTTACGCAAGCGCCCGAGAGAGGTCGCAGAGTCAGGGTCGGACTCGGCCTTGAGCGATACAGCGGTGCCGGCCCGCAAGGTCGGTGCCAAAAAAGGCGGAAAAGGTAGGCCCGCCACTACTGGCAAATACGCCGGTATCGGCCTATCCAGGCGCGAGGCTGCGGCTGCCATGAAAGCCGCAGCGGCCGCCGAAAAATTGGAAGAGGACGAGCGGCAGATTGCGGCTCTGACGAAAAGGGTGACGGAAGGGAGAGTCACCCGCCTGTCGGAGTTGTCGTCTGCCGTCTCTGATATGGAGGTCGAGGCAGAGGAGCTACCTGCCTCCGACCTAAACCAGAGGATGGCCGACGCGGTTGCAGCCATAAAAAGGGTCAGCAAGGTCTCGAAGGGCCTTAGCGGCTGCAGCCAAAAAGCACTTAAAGAGGCCACGACGTCCATCCTCGAAAGTGCTCAGGTGCTACTGACCCGCACCACAACCGAGGAGACGGCACTGCTGCGAGCCCAGAACGCAAAGCTCGCAGCGCAAATGGCGGAGCTCCGCAAGGAGCACGAGGAGCTCAAGGCGGAGATGGCCAACTTCCGCCGCGAGCACCTCAGGCGTGAGGTGGGCCTTCCGCACGCAACAACGCCGCAACCGCAACCGCAGTTGCCGTCACAAGAGACGGAATTGACTCGCCTGATCCGTAAGGAGATGGCGAGTTTTAATGCGCGCTTCTCGGTGCTTGAGGGGAGGATTTTGCGTCCCCCTCTAGCTGCAGAGCAACGCAGCACACCGGCGCCGACGTACGCGGCCCAAACCGCAGCGCCCCGTGCCGCCCAACCGGCACAAGTGGCTGACGCCTCGCAAACTGCGGGGCTAAAATCTAATAGGCAGCCAAAAAAGGCTAAACTGGCGAAAAAGGCAGGTGCTACGGCTGCTCCACCTGCGCAAACTGCTAAAAGACCAGTAACGCAGGAACCCACCACTAGACCTGAGACAGAGTGGACTGTTGCGGGCGCCGCTAAAAAGGCCAAAAAGGCGCGCCAGCTGGCCAAAAAGAAGGTCCAGAAAGAGCAAGCGGCGGCCAAACGCCAGACAGCGAGGCTCAGTACCCCCCGCTCTACAGCTGTGGTCCTCACACTGCAGCCAGGGGCGGAGGAGCGGGGCCTCACATATGCCAGGATCCTCGCAAAGGCGAAAGCCGAGATTTCGCTGAGTGATCTTGGCATCACGGGTATCAGGTGCAAGAGCACTGCTACCGGAGGTCGCCTACTAGAAGTAGCGGGAACTACTAGTGGTCCCAAAGCAGACGCCCTCGCCGACAAACTAAGGGCGTCTCTTGGCCCGGATGACGTTAGAGTGTCCAGGCCAACCAAGTGCGCAGATCTGCGCATTTCGGGCCTGGACGACTCCGTCACTCAGGAGGAGGTCGCCGCTGCCGTCTCCGAGGCCGGAGGTTGCCCGCCGGACCAAATAAAGGCGGGCACGATACGCCGGGGTGTCTCCGGTCTCGGGACAATTTTTGTAAGCTGTCCCGTTGCGGCGGCCAAAAAGCTGAAGGATAAACGGCTCCTGGTAGGATGGGTCTCGGCGCAGGTCACGCTACTGGCGCCCAAGCCCTATCGGTGCTACCGATGTCTAGAAGAAGGACATGCGGGGGCACGGTGCACCGCTGGGGTAGACCGCAGCCAACTATGCTTCCGCTGCGGTCAGCCCGGTCACAAGGCTGGCACTTGCACTGCCACGCCGCACTGCGTCATCTGTGCGGCATCTGGCAAGCCAGCCGACCATAGGACCGGGTCAAAGGCCTGCGCCAGGACCAACAAGAAGAATAATGCCAGGAGACAGCCGGTTCATCCACCGGCTAGTGTCAATAATAAGACCAAGAAGGCAACCAGCTCCTCGCAGCCGGTTCACCCGCCGGTTGCGGCAGAACGTTCGCCGAGGGCTGGGGAGGAGACAACGGCCATGGAAATTCAATAATGGCCCTACGTCGTCTCCTCCAAGCCAACATAAACCACTGCGCCAGGGCTCAGGATCTCTTGCTCCAGAGCATGGCGCAGTGGTCGATAGATGTGGCAGTTGTCGCCGAGCCGTACTTCGTGCCACCCAGGGATGACTGGGTGTGCGACTCGAACCGCTCGGTGGCACTGCTAATGAGGTCTGCCGCCGACACCCTTCCCTTCGAGGCCGTCACCCGAGGGCGGGGCTATGTCGCGGCAGTTTGGGGAAACATTATGGTCGCGGGGGTGTATTTCGCCCCCAGCCTATCTCTCGCCGACATGGAGGACATTATTTTGGAGTTGGGCACGGTCGTCAGTCGTAGCCGTCCTCGTCCCGTGATCGTCCTGGGGGACTTCAACGCCAAATCTACGGCTTGGGGTTCCCCGGCTACGGACGCGCGGGGCGAGTTAGTGGAGGAGTGGGCGGTCGAGCAGGGCCTGCTTCTCCTGAACCGGGGTTCCGTGCAGACGTGCGTGCGGATGCGGGGCGGGTCGATAGTGGACCTGTCTTTCGCTAGCCCCGCTCTCGCGCGCACCGTCCAGGACTGGCACGTCCTGGAGGGGGTGGAGACGCTGTCTGATCATCGATATATTCGATTTAGCGTCTCCGCCCAGACCTCGGTTGGGCCGGTCCAAGCGGCCCCGGTGGGCGTTGGAGACGGCCCGCGTTGGGCACTGAAGCGGCTGGACAGGGAGGCTCTCCTGGATGCCTCCATCGTCAAGGCCTGGCTGGACTCTCCAGGCAGGCCATCTAACATCGACGAGGAGGCGGAGTGGTTCCGGGAGAGCATGTCGCACATCTGCGACGCTGGCATGCCCCGAGTCCGGCCGTTACCATCTAGGCGCCAAGTGTACTGGTGGTCGCAGTCGATCGCGCAGCTGCGCATCGCTTGTGTGCAGGTGCGACGCCGGTACGCTAGGTGCCGAAGAAGACGCCGCCGCCCCTTTACAGCGGCGGCCGAACAGGAAGAGGCGGAACTGTACAACCGCTACAGAGAAGCGAAGAGCGCCCTCCAGCTGGCCATCGTCCGGGCAAAGGCCCAGGCCAACGAGGAGCTGCTGGAGACTCTGGACCGAGAGCCGTGGGGACGCCCCTACCTTATGGTGCGGGGCAAGTTGCGCCAACGGGCTCCCCCACTGTCCCGGAGTCTTCAGCCGCAGCTGCTGGAGGAGGTGGTGTGTGCGTTGTTTCCGATGAGACCGGAGCACACACCACCGGCTATGGTTCCGCCTCGCAATGTGCCCGACGCGGAAGACGACATTGACGACGACGTGCCCGAAGTGACCCGGGTAGATTTGAGAGTGGCGGTGGCTCGCATCAGGAACACCGCCCCAGGGCCCGACGGCATTCCAGGCCGTGCATGGGTCCTGGCCATGGAGGCTCTCTGGCCCCGACTAGCGGGGCTCTTGAGCGCATGTTTGGAGCGGGGCCAGTTTCCAAGCCGGTGGAAGACCGGAAAGCTGGTCCTGCTCAAGAAGGAGGGGCGCCCCGCAGACTCACCATCTGCGTACAGGCCCATCGTGTTGCTGGACGAGGTGTGTAAGATCTTCGAGCGGATCATCGCCAGTCGCCTCGTCCAGCACATGACAAGGGTGGGTCCGGATTTGGCGGACAACCAATTTGGTTTCCGCCAGGGGCGCTCCACGGTGGACGCAATCATGCGCGTGAGGGTCCTTGCGGAGGAGGCAGTCACCCGGGGTGAGGTGGTCTTGGCGGTGTCGCTCGACATCGCCAACGCCTTCAACACCTTGCCCTGGAATGTCATCAGAGAGGCACTCCGGTACCATGGGGTGCCGCGCTACCTCCAACGCATTGTCGGGGCCTATTTGTCGGAAAGATCGGTGGTGTACCCGGGTCGAGAGGAGTGGTGTCGGCGAGAGACGTCGTGCGGCGTTCCGCAGGGATCGGTGTTGGGGCCGCTCCTGTGGAACGTGGGGTACGACTGGGCTCTGCGCGGTGCGCTTATCCACGGCGTCGGCGTCATTTGTTACGCCGACGATACGCTAGTGACAGCGCGTGGAAAGACGTACCGGCAGGCGGCCATACGCGCGACAGCTGGTGTCGCGCACGTCGTGGGTAGGATCCGGCGGCTGGGCTTAGAGGTGGCATTGCACAAGTCTGAGGCCCTTTGTTTTCACGGGCCGAGGACGAAGCCGCCTCCGGGGTCCAGCATCATAGTAGGAGGAGTTTCCATCGCTGTCGAGTCGACGATGAAGTACCTTGGACTCGTCCTCGACAGTCGGTGGAATTTCGGGCCGCACTTTACACGGCTCGCCCCCCGGTTGATGGGCGCCGCTTCTGCGCTCTCGCGCTTGCTGCCCAACCTGGGGGGGCCCAACTCCTCCTGCCGGAGGCTCTACATGGGGGTCGTACGGTCGATGGCGTTATACGCCGCGCCAGTGTGGGCGGACTCCCTGACGGCCCGCAACGTCGCCGCGCTGCGAAGGCCGCAGCGCGCGATGGCCGTCAGGGTCATAAGGGGATACCGTACGATCTCCTTTGAGGCAGCGAGCCTCCTAGCCAGATCCTCGCCCTGGGACCTCGACGCAAAGCTCCTCGCGTCGCTCTATTGGTGGCGTGTGGAGGCGGTCGAGAGGGGCGAGCGCCCCGTGCCTCGAGAGGTAGAGGCACGCAGGGCACAGCTCCGCCAGGTCCTAGTGGCGGAGTGGAAGATGCGCTTAGCGCTACCCACGGCGGGGCACGCCGCTGTAGCGGCGGTAAGGCCCATACTTGAGGAGTGGCTCAATAGGAGCCACGGCGCCCTAAGCTTCCGGCTAACGCAGGTGCTTACCGGACATGGGTGTTTCGGGAAGTACCTGTGTCGACTAGGCCGGGAGCCGACGTCCCAGTGCCACCATTGTGGTGATCGCCGCGACGATACGGCGTTGCACACGTTGGCGGAGTGCCCAGCTTGGGCTGAGCAGCGCCGTGACTTGGTCGCGGCCGTCGGTGCTGCGGGAAACCTCTCGCTTCCGGCCATTGTATCAACCATGGTCGGGAGCAAATCAGGGTGGAGAGCTGTCGCCACCTTCTGCGAGGCCGTTATGCTCGCCAAGGAGGTGGCGGAAAGGGAGAGAGAGGCTGCCTCCTCTCTCCCCTCCCGCAGCAGACGCACTGGGCGTCGTAGGGTGGCAGATTTTCGGCCACCGTAGGGCGCGGCCTGTGGACGGCAGACTCGGGGCGTCTTGCCGTCCGACCAGCAGCAGGCCTTGAGGCGGCGGCGTCGTGTTCCGCGCGCGCCTCGTAGTGGAGTCCTGCGGCCGGGGTGACGGCCGCAGTGGGTGACGGGGCCCGCCCGACTATGGCGGGCCAATACCCGTCGGGGGGTTGCGACGAATGCTTCGGCGATACCCGACCCTCCGACACACGGGTACGAGAGGAACACGGGTTGGTTTTTAGTCAGTAAGAGTCTGACAGTCCCCTCCGCGCCTCCCCCGGGCGGAGGATGTCCATGAGGATTTTCCAACCCGATACCAAAAAAAAAAAAAAAAAAAAAAAAAAAAAAAAAAAAAAAAAAAAAAAAAAAAAAAGGGGTGTGAATCGTGAATTCTTGTATCGAAACGTGATCATGGAATTTTCAGCTCTGATCAGTTTGTTATGGTATTAAAGACTTGAATCTAAACTTGGGACAGAATACATCAGCCATATACGCCGACAGCTAAGCACGGAACTTGCTTTAAATCGATAGATTTAGAGGGCTTAGAAACTATAGTCCACCACGCTGGCTTACTGCGTATTAGGAGAGTTCACACGTAATTTCATTGTAAACATTAATTCCTAAAAGACACAGCTATTAACCAGCAAACACTATATTCAATAATGGATTATTAAAATGTCTCTTCGATGTAACATCAGAACGCAAAAGCCCTGAATGCTCAGCGAAGTGAAAAGGCGCGACACGCGGTTATTATATCTGGGTGAATAGGAATTAAAAAAGATTTTAGATATATCTAAGAGTAGGAACATTGATAAGAGTAGTAAGCGAACCACCAAATCAAGTAATGACAATAAATTAGTAGTGATTACCACCGTACCTGGACCTACAAATTCTGGTTATTTTGGAGTATTTTGATGTGTTTTGCTCTACTTCATACAGAACGAGAAATGGGAAGGGAAAGGAAAGCCATTATTGAAGCTCCAGTTAACTTGCTGATTGAATGACATTTGACTACAAATATTGACGCCACAGATTTGATGTCGTGTTTCGTTCGGTAACTGAGATTCCCGGAGACCCAATACGATGGTTCTTTTTTATTCGATTAACGTAAATAATGTATTTCCTAAGGAAAGAAAATACCATAAAATACTAATAAATAATATACTTAATATAATAAAATTAATATAAGTATTACAACGAATATCTTGTAAATAGAAAATAAGTACTATGTGTATTGACTTGTCATAAGAGCTATTTAATTGCCTACGTGACCAATAAACGAATTTCATTTCATTTCATTTTATTTCAATAAACGAATTTCATTTCATTTCAATAAACAAATTTCATTTCATTTCATTTCATTTCATTCCATTAACCGCAAAAGCCTTCGCTTCACTTCGGTTTTCTGTGATACAATGGGTACAACCCCGGGTTATTTTTCCTATTCTACAATATATGGTGGTCTGCCCTTAACTTCCGGACCTGTGTAATTTAAAGTATCCAAAAGATTTTCAATTCAACGGAAATTAAAGCTCTAGTTATTTTGACCTAAATTGGAGTGCGGAAACTGTTTTATCAGCGTTTTGTTGAACATTACAGAAATTAGGAGCTATTGCAACCACAGTTTTTTATTGTATCATAAAACCGCGCTTTAATAGACCAAGCCGCTATAAAAGAAATAATAAACCAAAATTGATATTGTTGAAAATATTTTAAGCGTAGATAGGACTTACAATTCAAAAGGTCGCTTCCTGTGCCGAATATCTTTTTAGTTATTACTGACGTAATTATTGTGTACTATCAAATCTTTGGTTTAATTCCCAGGTCGGGAAGTTCTTTAATTGAGTATTCCAGTTTGAAAAAGTTAAGTAACCGGGGACTGGGATTTCTGTCCCGTATAGGCACACCTATCAGATCTTAGGACGGAAATAACCTTTGATGAGACCAGATTTTACTTTTCATGAGACCAGAATAACCAACCCAAGCTTTGGATACGATCATGGGAGGCGGTAATTCACTATTTGAAAATCCAGTTTCTCTTAACAAAAAGGTCTTATTCTTTCACTGTATACCGGGTATATCAAGACTGCGACCGAAAACGAAGCCAGGTGGTAGTTTTAGTGGTTACAAACACGATGCAAATAAAAATTTCACCAAAACGTCGACAGATATTTTTTTAGTATTTTTTAAAAATCGTCTTGTTTGGGTGGTAAGTACCTAGTTTTTGCGAAAATAATAATTTAAACCCTTACGTACCATCGAGTTTAAAAATAAAGAGGTCTACATCATTATTTTAGGAAAACTATGTATTTATCACCCATATACGACGAAAAGTAACAAATTACACAAGATAGTTGTCGATTTTTTTTGCGAAATTTTTACTTGCATTGTGTCTGAAGTCACTAATACTACCACCTGGCTTCGTTTTCGGTCGCGGTCTTGATATACCCTGTATTTGTTAACGCCGTGTTATTATAATTTATAATTAGCCCAGACGGCGATCAGAAGATATTTATGTTAATCAAGGTGCCTCCGACATTCAGAGCACCTTTGACCTACATACATCAAGTCGAAACGCGTTACACGATGATCGAGAATCATCTTGATAGATTGTTCAAATTGGAATATACATACATACATAAACTCACGCCTATATCCCAGAAGGGTTAGGCAGAGGCGCCACCAGGACACCCACATTTCGCCTTGTATGTTCCGTCCCATGATGTGATAGGGGGCGAGCCCATCTCCATATCGGGCACAAATTCCTGACTCCGTGCTGATAATGAATAGAAAAATCCAATATGAGATTTTCGAAAGACTTTCTGGGGAAAAAGCGTGAAGTTTATGTATGTATGGAAAGCTATTTGTAGAGTAAAACGCTCTCATTCGAAACCAATATCATGAAAGCGGAATTGAATATTTTCTTTTTATAACATAGGTACCGTGAAACGAGTAATCACCTGATAGCAAATAATCATTGCCGCTTGGACAGACATCGACAACGCTTCGATCACAGATGTGTTGAATCAAATCGGGAAGGGAGCTGAAAGGGTGGGAAGAGGGAAGAAGTATTGGTGATCTAGCAAACAGAATTATATTTCTAAAAGCAATTATGAGAAATGCGCTAATGTCGGAAGAAACAAAACCGATTCGTTGGCAGCCAACTAAATATAACACAAACTATTAATTATACAAATACGGCGCTGTCAACATTACAGTTGTTGCATCAGATGGAAATATTATTCATATTCGCAAACGTAATAGCGACAACCGTAAATACAAATACACCCAACAGTCACATAGATGGTCCTGACCCCACAGCAAGATCGAGTCTTGTGTCGTGGGTATCAGAAAATACGAGAAACTTTTCGGTCTCACAAACACCCAGACCCGAAACAAATACCTGTGGATCACACGAATATTTGTTTCGGTGCGGAATCGAACCCGCGACCTCTGGTTTCACAGGCGGTGTCTAACCAACTGCGCCACGGGGTCTGTCAACATATGTCGTATAGGTTAAAAACTCGACACAGTGACCCACGTGACTCATTTTGGGTTCATTATGTGTGTATCCGGATACAACCAGACAGGTATGTGACTGAAGACATATCAACCTGGACTGCATTGGACTGTCGGAGGCATTGTTATCAAAATCAAAATATTCTTTATTCAAATAGTCTTTTACATGATCTTTTGAATCGTTAATTACTGCTACCAGCGCTTCGGAACATGTTTGAGTTATGAAGAAGAAACAGCGCAAGAAACTCCCTCAGCAACACGAACTGTCTTTTTTTGTAGTCAGTTTGTGGCACTATAAAAAATTCTTCATGAATATTTTTTTCACGTGAGACAACTGTAGAGTATTGTTGCGACAGCTGCACTTAATTGAACTGTTAATAGTTATTTTTATTATATTTAGATGGCTGCCATCAAGTAAATGAAACTAATTTTACGGACTATCGCGAATTTTCAATATTTATTTTGACTAACGTTTGGAATAGTTTGCAGTAGTCCACCCGCTACCATGAAAGCTGTACAATCTTCGAAACGTAGGAAGTTGAAATCAAGATAAATATATAAGGCCTTATTCATAGACAGATTTAAAACCTATTTTAGTTATCGAATGTTTTGTCTTCTTCGCTCAAACTGAATTCAAAAGTCGTTCAAAAAGCACTAAACATTATGTTTTAAAGCTGTCTATGAATAAGGCCGATAAAATACGCAATAAAATTAGTTTTATTTCAATGTACAACATGTAATCAAACTATTATTTTACAAACAAACTTTTATTATTTTTGACAGCCTCCGTGGCACAGTTGGTTAGACGCCGCCTGTGAAACGAGAGGCCGCGGGTTCGATCCCCGCACCGAAACAAATATTTTTGTGATCCACAGGTATTTGTTTGGGGTCTGGGTGTTTGTGAGACCGAATAGTCTCTCGTAGTTTCTGATACCCACAACACAAGACTAGATCTTAGTGTGAGGTCAGGACTATGTATGTGACTGTTGGGTGTATTTATTTATTTAACTATTTACCAAAGAAAGTAAAAGTCTGATACATGGACTAAAGATTCTTTGTAATCTAGGTCGACGCTGATGCGAACTACATTCTCATTTCGAGTTTCTGAAGGCCTTCTTTGATGGCTTTCATTGCATTTCTGTGGCGCTGTTTTTGACATTTTTTTGTTTCATTCATGCCACGTATGAATGCAACCCTCAACAAGGGCCAGGTCAAAAGTACCCTGAATCGACGAGAATGCATGAAGAGATTGATGAAAGTGGATGAAGCGAAAGTAATATGTCAGGATCGAGCAAAGTGGCGATCCATAGTTTCTGCCTACCCCTATGGGATACATGCGGGAGGATTATGTATGTAATTTATTTTCTTGATAAATATATTTCTACACAAAATATTAAATTGTCGCTAGCTCAACAACAAAATGAATGAATAAACGACCACACTTTAAAACAGAAGAGGATGCGTATTTTAAATCAGTGATTCATACAACTGTTAATAAATAGTATTTATTAATAGGTATGCATCATAGTATTATGTATATGTTTGTCATAATATGTAACATCTATTTCATATGCATTAGATTGTTTTACGACATCGAGACCGGAGTTACGGATATGTTGATGAAATTATTAACTACATGGCTCCATTTTTTAACCTTTTACTTTACAAAATATACATTTTCCGTCGCAATAAATATATGCGTATATAATATAAGAAAAAATCCTCTCAATATTCAACACACAATTTTGTTCATTTGCAAGCATTTCGCAACAATTGAATTAGAATTTGAAAAGAAATAATTAAATACACTCAACTGTCATATACCTACTCCTGAATCATCACTAAAATACGTTTTATTTCGAATCAGAAACTAAAACTATACAGGGTATATCAAGACTGCGACCGAAAACGAAGCCAGGTGGTACTATTAATGACTTCAGACACAATGCAACTAAAAATTTCGCTCAGTTTTTTCGTTTTTAATTCGTTTTCAGAGACGGCTTCTTAACCACCCGCGCCACCAAGTCTTGTCTGTAAAATATTATACTGATATCTATATTAAATTTATGTAATGTTTATGTAAATGTACGGTACATAGCGATAAGTACGGAGGCATGACGCGTTGACTCACGCGCACACAAATAACTCAGCGATTAGATTAACTGAATTTATGTTTAGAAGTTTAATGTTGTTTCATACGAAACATTAAAACAACAGTTCTAAGTATAAATTACAGTAAATATACTCAACAGCACACACGTAATCCCGACCCTACATTAAAATAGTCTTGTGCAGGGAGAACCATCGATCGGGAGAACCTTTAACTACAAGACTTTTGTTAAAATGTACAAGCATAGCAAAAGGGACTATTCATATCACATCACATTTACTGGAGGTAAGTCTCTCATGTGTGAGAGACCGTCTGGGTATACCACCGCAATATCCATTTCTCCCGACAAACAGCAGTGTAAATGCACTGTTGTGTTCCGGTTTGAAGGACTTTGTAGCCAGAGTAACTACTGGACATTGAGACTTAACATCTTATGTCGCAGGAAGGCGCAGTGGAATGCCGAGTAATGCGTTGTTATTCATGGTGTTGTTTGGTTTTGCTGCTGTCCCTGAGGGGTCGGTTCGCTTACCATCAGACGAATGGCATGCTCGTCTCGCCATTCATCGCAATAAGAAAAAGAAATCTACACCTAGATCCGAAACAAATAGTTATGTAGATTAACACATGCTTTCGTGCCGATACATTGACAGAATCGTTGTCTCTTTTTTCTTGCTGTAGAATCCAAGATATAAAAATTGTAGAAAACAACTAAAAAATCTAGATTGTTAGAAGAGCGTTAAATGTATTTATAGCAACATATAAAATCATATAACTATTGCAGTCTAAACTATTTCAGGTTTTCTAACGTTTGAATACAAGGAAAATAGTTTTCAGAAAAATAATCTAATTATTTCGTCGAGTCACTCCAAATATTTGAAGTGTTTGAGGGCAACAGATCAGAATATTTTGATAAGATACTTAATCAGCAATACAAAAGATAGATGAGATACAGTATTACATATTGCCAGAGTTCATATTTATTGAATTGTCGTGAAAGAAAAAGCCTTAGGATATAAAAATAATATAAGATTTATTGCATTTTGCATTAAATAATCTCAAAATTATTTTACTTAACTAAATTTATCTGGACGACCTATTGTCGCAGACGCTAAGAAATTGGTTGCGAGTTCAATTCGCGCAAAGATAAATATTTGTATGGCCTACAGAAAGTTAATTTTTGGCATTTTCGTGTGTGTAATTTGTATAAATCCACCCATTATACAGGAGTAATCAAATGGAGTAACGTTCTTAAGAAAGCAAAGAATAGACTGAAAGATTTTTTACTCGGACCTATTGTATAAAAGAATACCTAATATTAATCCCGTTAATTAAACCAATCCTTACTGAAATCCACCCAAAAGAGCGTTAACATACCGTTGTTATTTTTAGCATGTAAACACTGGCACAACGCCGTTGCACAGCTGTCGGGCCAGAATAAGATCTCATCTTACTGACAATTGGATGGGTGGCCTTGGATACGAGTCCCGAGTTAGGGAATTTAGATTTTACGGAATTATATTTTGTATGCATTTGAATCTGGTCTGTAAATACGGACAGATATAAATTGATAATCAACACGCTCTATAACGGTAAAGGAAAACATCGTGAGGAAACCTAAATATCCTAGCGATTTGGATGAAAAGGCCGCTAAATCGCACTAGGCCAACGAGGTCAAATGGCCTATCCCGTCTCAATCGAACTTTCGATCGTAGAGGAGCCCGTGACATGCAGTTGGACGTATATGGGATAATACAGTACACAACAACATAAAAATATCATTTTTAGAGCCACTAGTTATAAACCGTTGTATCTTGAAAGTACAAATTGTATAAACATGATCTCAATCAGTTATTCCTCCAAAATTTACACGGTCACCGACAGATGTATACATTATGACGTCACTCACCAGTGACGTCATCAATCAGTTAACAGACTGTCTTGCCCACATGCACTCTATTCTGTTTGACGTATGCGTGACGTCATCATCAAAATCTCGGTTATTTGTGGAAGCACTACTTTGCAGGTGAATAATATTGGGATAGGAGGATTACATACATACATACGCCTTTTTCCCAGAAGGGGTAGGCAGAGGTGCAACCAGGACATCCACGTTCCGCCTCGTATTTTCTGTCTCACGATGTAATAGGGGGCGAGCCTTTCGCCATATCGGGCACAAATTCCTGACTCCGGGCTGACACTGAATAGAAAAATCCAATATCACTTTGCACGACCCGGGATTCGAACCCGAGACGTGAGCTTTGCAATCATACCGTATATAATGATGATTAACACCGATAGTCAAACATTAGTTTCTTTATTGTTATACTTATTGACGATGTTGTAACCCTAAGTAAATAAATAAATAAATACACCCAGCAGTCACATACATAGTCCTGACCCCACACTAAGATCGAGTCTTGTGTCGTGTTTCAGGAACTACGATAGATTTTTCGGTCTCACAAACACTCAGAAACAAATACCTGTGGATATCAAAAACATTTGTCTCGGCGCGGCAGTTGAACCCACAGCCTTATGTTACACAGCCTGTGTCTACCGGCGCCACAAAGGCAGTCTAAAAAACATCCAAATTTCAATAGAGAAGATGGTTTGAAGCTTGCACCATCATGGGATCCAATTCTACATTTAATTAAATCGGAACCCAAAAAACCAGCTGCCAGACCTCAAGACACAGTGAGCTCCTTCTGCGTAGATCGGATCACAAAAACTAATTAACAATTTAATTTAATAATTGAAAATTAAGGGTAGTTAAATTGTAACAGTCACTGAGCGGATGACTAATACCTCAGTCCGCCCGGAGAACACGAAAGTTGTAAAGCAATCGAAACGTGGGGAAGTTAAAAAATGTAAAAATTAAACCAAATTGCGATAAAATCCGTAAAAAAATTTATTTCAATGTGTAACATTCGCGTAACTCTAAGAAGCCATTATTCAGTCTAAAAAAAAATATGGACAGTAACAAATATATGACAGGTCTTCAAAGATGACGTAAGAACAGTGAGTGCCAATGATCCCTGACTCTGTGCCTGACTCACATTGCAATGACATAATGACATTGTCAGTTTATCACAATATGTTTACCTGTGGAATATTTACGATTGGTATACAAATATTTGTTACATTGACACATGAATAAATCCTCTGCTTGCCCTAATCCTTATGTATATGGCGAAAATGATTTAAAAAATTGAGGTGTATTGTATCAACTTACAAAACTATCGCCACGAGTAATTTAAAATTATTTATTTACGTGCCGCCTGAGATGGTTTGGCCATGTCATAATGAAAGCGCAGGAGTGCATCAAAAATGCGTGAGCCTCAACATAGCGGGGCCTAGACCTCGCGGCCAAACGATTGTCCTCAGGGAAGATATACATACATACATAAACTCACGCCTTTTTTCCAGAATGGGTAGGCAGAGGTGCTACCAGGACACCCACATTCCGCCTTGTATGTTCCGCCCACGATGCGATAGGGGGCGAACCTATCGCCATATCCAAATTTCAATTCGGGTAAAAACGCCGGGCTAATGAATAGAAAAGTTCATTATCACTTTGTCCGATCCGGGATTCCGCCACCAAGGCAGTCAGGGAAGCCAAGATAGCCAATAGTCTTCCAATTGAGGACGCTGAAGATCAGGCGAGGTGGCGGAAACTGAGCAGGAAGACGAACCCTGGCTTAGGCTGGGAAAACGGGTAGAAAGAAACAAAGTCACGCGTCAATCTCAATCTTCCCTCTCAATGGAATTCTTGGAGGACCAGAAGTACCATGTGCAGCAGCGAGTGATTGTGGGTGAAAACATTACCATAAATTACGTGTAAAAAAACTATATTATAAAATACTAAAATGTGAATATAATATATGCCATAATATAATAAATCCTCTCAATCGTACTCTCGATTGTAGAAGAGGCCCGTGCCCTGCAGTGGGACATGTATAGGCTGATACAGAATAAATCCAATTGTATCAAATCGCGAGACCGTCTCTTTGCTGGTTATCACCCCACATCACACACAACACCGAAGACCGATACAATATAACGTCCACATTAAACACAAAAAAAAAGAAAAAATCCAGTGGCTACATCGTTAAAATTGATTTAACGGTAACTGGTTTCGGAACCGCTGACACAATGCCCTGTTTGTGGTTTCGATTAATATTATTATGTGTCTATCATGTATTTATACAGGGTATCTCAAGACCGCGACCGAAAACGAAGCCAGGTGGTAGTATTAGTGACTTCAGACACAATGCAACTAAAAATTTCGCTAAAAAAAAACGAATTTTTTTTGTAATTTTTTTCGTATTTTGGTGAAAATACATATATTTTCCAAAATAATGATGTACACCTTTTTATTTTTAAATACGCAATGGTACGTAATGATTTATATTACTATTTTTGCAAAAACTAAGGATTTACCACCTGAAAACTTAAAATATTGCAAAAAATAAACTGTCGCTTTTTTTGCGAAATTTTTAGTTGCATTGTGTCTATAACCACTAAAACTACCACCCCGCTTCGTTTTCGGTCGCGGTCTTGATATACCCGGTATATTTTATCATTTTCGACAGCATTCGTGGTACAGTCTGTTAGACAGTAGACACCATCTGTGAATCGAGAGACGCGGGTTCAATCCGTTGATTGTGCGTTCCACAAGTATTTGTCTCAGGTCTGGGTATTATGACCGAAAACTCTCTCGTAGTTTCTGATACCCACGACACAAGATTCGTTAGTGTGGGATCAGGAGTATGTATGTAACTGTTGGATGTATTTATCTGTATTGTCAAGGGCAACCTACCATCAGCTATCATCTTGATAATAAGGTGTTACTTCAAGTTGTACGATGTCACAATGCTACGTTGGATCGAGACGAACCATTGGTATTGTACCTTTAACGAACTACAAAATAACTCGTATTTCTGAAATTGTAGACATTTCGTCGCGCTTATCTTAGGAAGAATGCATAGTACAGTGTGTTGGTAATAACAGTGAAGACCCATTAAAGTATCCTTTAGCAAAAGATTAATATTATTTGGTCGACATTTTTATGTTCGAAATCACACGCTGATTCCTAAACGCTTGAATTAACTATGACTCTTTTTATATTACCACTCGAGATGATTTCTATCTAGATATGAATATCCTAGCTTTAACTTACTTCTAAATACCTACTGCCTTATTCATAGACAAGTAAAACCAATTTTAGTTATCGAATGTTCTGTCTTCTTCGCTCAAAATAAATTCTTAAGTCGTTCGAAAGGGACAAAACATTCTTTAACTAAAATAGGTTTTAAATGAATAAGGCCGCTAGAATTAACCTCCTATAACCTAGTATTTTAGCTGCATACATCTGCATTGCCTGCAGTGCCGTGCTTTGGCCTAATTTCCTTCGTTTACGACCGGCCTGGATCGCGCGCAACGTTTTAAAATTCCGCGAAGCAACTGGCTGCAGTAAACTGATTTGCTATAGATAAAACTGGATTTTTACAGCCGTTTGCCACGGTTTCAGAAGTAGTAGTTATTTTACATAATAAAATAAATAAATGTATTAAATATTTTAAGCACAGTGACGAGGATCCATACTTTGGAGTCCTAGCCATTGATGTCTAGAACTTATTATTGATCACACACTTTTCTAGCCCAATTTTTTTCTTCAGTGAAATAAATTAAGGTATTTAGTGGTAGAAAATCTGCAATTAAATAAACATCATTTCATACTTTTATTATATAACCTAAAAGTTTGTTAACCTTTCTTAAATTCCCCTAGTTTATGTGGATAACATTTCTATCACCATCATCATAATCAACAGCTCGGTTAAGCTGCTTTTTTAAATTAATATAACAGAATAGAGACGAAGAACACGTCTTCACAAGATTTATAGCATCTAAACAATTTTGGCAGGAGAACAAAGTATTCGTTACGTGGATAGCCCTGTAGTTAAGCTGTCCCACTGTTTTATCCACAATCTTGTTTTCTTTTTTCTATTTGGTATAACTATGCGGCCTAACCCATCTCTATCGTACGCTCGATTGTAGAGGAGGCCCGTGCCCTGCAGTGGGACGTATATGGGCTGATACCGATACAGATATTTGGTATACTTTTGAGTTCGTATTGAAAATGTTGACAGACTTTACTACCTCTCAAATTCCTGTGAAGAACTATTACATAGAAATATAATAGTTTTCTTCGCAGTAAAAGTTGAAGACAAAAGGGTATTAGACTATCATCGAATTTTTGTATTATTTTGTAGACAAACACAAGTGCCATTAAAACAAAAAAAATTGTGAAAACAGTATTAAAGTAGCTTGTAACATGAGGCAAATATTAGTATTTTAAATGAAAGAGTGGAGACGTGGTGGAGACCGTCTCTTTCACACCTGCACACTATAATGCATATTAAGATTAGTGACGTCACTAATTTTGTTTTGCATCCCTTTTCTTTTACCCCCACTACAAGATTTAAAACGTTTCTAACTTGTTTAATTCTGAATGGAATTACAAAATTCTTTGTTTGCTAGATTTTGGGTATGGATGCTTGTTGATGAATACAATAAAAAAATGAGTCAAATACCCTATTACTGGTGAAGATCATTATTAAGTCGATGCATCGGATGCCTGAAGCACGGAAAGGGTAACAGCGGTGAGTAACTAACCAAAATTAGGTTTTTTTTTTATTCTGGCAAGGCACCGTGACTGCATTGAACTATTTGCACTTGGTGGTAAGTGCTAATGCCGTCCAGATAGAGTATCGAATGGCATCAGACGGTAGTCTCATACCATTTGATACAATCATGCTGGCCCGCTGAGATGCCTCTTCATGGTACGGCTGTGTTTTTTAAAACATTCAAAAATGGAGGAAAAGTAAAAGATAAAGTAATTTTTGGCGTGTTGCCACCAAATGCATAATGACACGACAACCAAATAACAGACAAGTCAGCTATTTTGTCATGTTTTTTATTTAAAGAGTGATGAGTGATAAGATTGCAAGAAGCGCAGCCAAAACACTGCCTACTATGTATTGGTAGTATTTTGCTAACACTTTCACTGAAAGACATGTTATAGACTTCTTAGAAACGTCGAAGCAAGTTCATATTAAAATCTGTCAATGTAAATGTGGTGTTTTATGGCTAAAACCCTCATTATCAATATTACGTTGTGCCAAAACCATTTAAGACTATGATTCCAAGCGACATAAAGGTAGACTCTTTAATGTGCGTATTATTAAATCTTCGGGCGATCCTCAAAATCATTACACAGAAATATAATCAATTACTTTAAAAATGATTTTTTTCCTTTGTTCATATTTTTGTCACCAAATGGATAGATAGAAAGTAATAAGGCACTTAAAACTTGGCAACAGACAGATTCTAGATGTAGTAAACCCTTCAATAATTCTGAACATTTACAGTTCTCGAGGATCGAACTAAAAATCTCCTACTCAATGATATGCTGTCATAAGACCAGCGAAGCAATTAATGACATTAACAAATTAGACTTGTCAGTCAGCATCGAATGATTCGGCAATACGTGAAACGCATAACGATTAATAATAGATTTTATTTATAACCCATCAATTACAATTGCACTTTATATTATTACAATTTACAGACAAGACAGCTCAAGCCAGTGGGTATAGTAGACTTTTGGATAAGAATTATTTGTGTAAGACAGTATCAAAAAACAATGGGAGTCTCTAATGGGTGTGATGAAATTGTAGCCAATAATACCATTGCTTCACTATTTAGCAGTCTCTTTAGCATTACAAAAGACAGACAAATGGGAAAGTACGTTCCCCACACTAAAGCAAATGATTGAATCATTAACAAAATTGTTAAAGGACCGAAAAGTTTATGAAAGATTTTATAACTACGAGACACTTTTCCTACTGCCTTCATCATTTTCAGTATCAAGAAGTACTGCTGAACATAAATTAGGATTAGCACAGCGATGTATTAGAAGCGGTCTACATCAATCATTTCTTCAACCTTATCAAAATCAAAATATGCTTTATTCAAATAGTCTTTCACAAGATCTTTTGAATCGTTAATTACTGCTACCACCACTTCGGAAAGTATTGTAGCTGTAAAGAACAAACAGCGCAAGAAACTCCCTCAGCAACACGAACTGTCTTCTTTTTTTTTTGTTTCTTTCTTCTCTTATTTTTTTTTTAATGTCATTTATAATTACAGTGGTCCATGTCATAAATATCACAATAATCAGATCATCTAGCTACCTTATTCCTACTATATTATACTCAATATTATGTATAATGTTAAATATTTACACTTTTCTCAACTCATCTTCCACGTAAAATTACACAATATTTTAAAATAACCTGTATTACCGCAAGGTTAACGCTTACGTTCATTGACAAGTTAAGTTACCACGAGGCCGACTGGATTCTCGTGGTTAAAATTAACGTTGAATCGTTTAACTGGCTTAATTTAACCTTGTGAGACGATGGACACTACCGCTGGGTTTATAAATTGGATAGTAATTAAGCCGATTTAGGTCAGTTTACATAGTGGCATGATTTTGTGGAGTCGTGGGAAATATTTGTCCATCGCTAATCGATGCACTACCTATGTGTATTATCCTTAAAAGTAAAAACAAATTGAATAGATATAAACAATACCGACAGATTGACTTATAAATCGGTGTTCTTAGGGAAAACCTTTGCTCCACAGTGGACTAACTATAGTTGGAGATGATGATGAAAGAACATTAAGATAATAATCGTGTTCTTAATCTCAATTTTTTTAAGTGTTAATATATGTCTCGGCGCCCAAATTCCTGACTTGATTACAATCTGCCACATCCTTTTAATATCTTAACAACCCGATGAAATGTAATATTGGCTCAAATGACAAATATTCCCACCACACAAATAAAAATCAAATCAGTATTGGCGGGAAGTAATACATTGTGAGACATTTTTTACTGTTTTTGAAACCAGTTATTAGATTAGTCAAAAAGATTACGAAAAATGTACAGAAACCTTGAAATAAATGGATTATGATTAAAGTATTGTCTTGCTTTTTATCCACTTAGTAAAAATGGCTTTGGAAACTAAACTAAAACAAGCAAAATAAAAACGTTTAAAATAATTGACACCAAAACTAAATTACGACATAGAACAATATTTTTGTTGGTTTTAACTGGCAAAAATTAATTGGTATTAGTCGCTACTAATAGGTAATAGATAAATAGGTATGGTATGGATAGACTACAGTGACACCATGACTTGCCATGGCCTTGTGTGCAATTCCTGGTGCATGCTGTAAGGATTTCAGTTTGAAGTTGAGTGAATGAACTTTCCCGGAAACTTACGGAATACGGAAAATTTACGGAATTTATGAATCCATTCTGAAGGGAAGGAATAAAAATTGTCTCGGCACGTTTCCTGCCAAAGCACATCCTAAAATCGTTCGCCAGACGCGTCTAACCTTGTTGCCTCATGGCGACATCTATTTGTGATTTCAGGTTTTTCTATTTACGTTCCTCAGTTTTTGTTTTGTTTTTTTTTTCGGGTTGAACCGGACATTCCTACACAAAATATTATTCTTCATAGAATTTGGTTTTAACTGTTAATAACAATTTTAGAGATTTTTGATACTGTGGTGCTATTGGTTGAGAAGCCTATTGTGAAACAAAAATAATATGTCGATACTCGCACCGAGATATTTTTTCTGACAGACAATAAATATTTACTCTGGGTCTCTGTGCATTTTGACACCGAGAAGTCTGTCGTAGTTTTTGATACGATACAAGACTTGGTAGTTGGTATCTTACTGTAAAATCTAGACTATACGCAAGAATATGTACATTTATTTATATGTATCAAACGGGCGTGGATGATCTAATCCGAAACTATGAGGAATAGCGAAAAATTCTGAAAGGAGTCATACTTACATTTTTGAAACAAGCGAAGAATAGAATCCGATGATTTTGAAAAAAAGCACACAGGCTGTATAAACCATTCGATAATGTTGCTAATAAGGATCCAATTCTAGGACATAACAACATACGGAAAACTAAAGGAAAAAGGCCATTTAAAGAAGGAGGAAGGGAAAGAATAAGGGCAGATGAAAAGGCCTAATATGATTTCTGAAAGAGAAACGACAGCAGAACCGAAGCTTCACGTCGTTTTTCTGTGAGACAGTCTTCGATCAACAATACTGGTGTTACTGGTACAGTGGTATTGTTAATCTAAGGAACCAGTAGTATTTTGTTCGAATCAGACCATTCCTAGAGAAGTCCAACTGCAATGGTTCCTACCACTCTTAATTTTCGCGAAAGCTAAAGAATACACGTAATGCCTGAAAGTATTTCCGCTAACATAGTAACTATAGTACTGATATGTTTTACTCATACCAAGGCCGTGCAGCGGATAATATAAACCGAACGAGATAAACATGATCTTACACAAGTTTTTAAAAACAACCACGTAACAGTTGTTGCGTTTCGAGAATGAGATTGACGGGGCATGAAAGGATTGATAAAATTGGACGAAACGAAAGTGGTTTGTTATTGCAATGAATGTGGAGACGAGCATGCCATTCGTCTGATGGTAAGCGATACGACCGCTCATCAAGAAACAGCAGATCAATTACAAAACAATGCTTGGCATTCCACTGCGCTCACCATCCTGAGACATAAGATGTTAAGTCTCATTATGTCCAGTAGTTACTCTGGCTATAATGTTCTTCAAACCGGAACACAACAGTGCTGTTTGGCGGGAGAAATTGACATTGCGGTGGTACCTACCCAAGCGGCAAAGTGGATATACCTAGTCTTTGCCTACCTTTATGGGATACAGGTGCAAGGGTCATGTGTGACATTGACAAGAATCAATAAAGTGGCGGTAGGAAATTCGAATTCACCCGTATAATGAACACCGTACTCGATGATGGAAGACTTATCACAGACCCACGTTACTGTTGCGTTTAGAATTAAAACCTGTGTATTTTTATATCTTATTGCGATCAGGCAATAATTGTTTCGACTATCGAAATAATTATTCCTCGCCGGTGGATACTCTCTGGATGGCACTAATGTAACATTAAAGGCAATGCAAATATTTTGTTGTGTCTATTTAAAAGCTGAACTACATTTGGCATCCGGTGCATTACAGTTTGTTAGTATAAAAGTAAATAAAATATTGCTTATTTTATTAGGTAGTAACAAGATATAAAATGTAATTAAAACAATATTGAAGTAATAAACTAACCCAGCACGGTTTACGAGGGTTAAATACGATTTATATGCAAATTGCAAAAGTTAATGACTTTACGATTTTGTCGCATCACTGGTTTAGTGACAGCGTGTAAGAGCTGAGAAACATGAAGTTCTAGGTTCGATCGCCAGGTTGTATTCACCAGTTTGTGAGATATTTTCAAAGCAAAAAATCTAATTTGAGTTGCACGGGACTAGAATTTTCGCCAGAATTATAGACTTGTATTCTATCCCATCTTAGAAAAGAAGTTCGGTAATGACTAGTGGCATCTGCCCCTTCGTAAATAATAACGGCCTTATTCATGGACAGATTAAAAACCTATTTTAATTATTGAATGCTTTATCTTCTTTGTTCAATCTGGATTCTAAAGTGGTTCGAAAGTGACAAAATATTCGATAACTAAAATAGGTTTTATATCTGTCTATGCATAAGGGCGTACGGGTATGTAATCTGTTATACCGCTAATGGATTCAGTGTTATATCCTTTAAGAAGAAGCCCAGCAAGAAGCTCCCCAAGCAACAAGTAGAAATACAAATTATTGTGATTCGGTTGTATCGCATAGTATAATCGGATTTATTAGCAACAGAATTGAACCCGGAATGAGTGCGCGCTTGTGTTTGCGCCAAAAACTTCTCAGAATACAATGCTACAATGACATTGATTCTACGTCAATCACGTCTTATTCTTATATCTCCCGCATTATGATAGGAGTTTTGTGTCGTGCGTATAAGGAGCTACGAGAGATTTTTCGGTCTCACAACACTCAGACCCGGAACAAATACTTGTCACAAACATTTTGTCTCGGTGCGGGGCTCGAACCCGCGGCCACTCGCTTCAAAGCCGGCTTCTGACCAACTGCCCCACGGAGGCTGCCAATACACCCCAGAGTCTAGAAGACAAACCCTGAATTCTGTATCTTATGCTATGACTTACCTCCTCAACAGACTTCTTGGACAACTCGTTCATGGAGACAATCCATTGCTGCACCAACTCATTCACAATAACAAGGTCATTATATAACCAGGTCAGTAAATCGTTGACCCACTGGACACTGGGCGGGTCGGCTCCTGTGCATGTCGGCACCACAATACTCTGGTGCTTCTTCAGAGTCAACTGCTCAGGGCCGGGAGACATGCGTCCCAGCCGCCGCTTATTTGGAGGAGTCGCTGGCACAAACCCACTAGGCTTGCTTGGCTTGAACGAGGAACTCTTCACTTTAGCACTGGTAGCCAAGACAGTGTCGGAACTGGTGATAATTTCCGTAGTGGTCTTCTTCTCCTCCTTGGGCTTTTCCTCGACAGGCTTCTTGGAGAACCTGGTGTACGCCCATTTGGCAATACCCAGCAGGACTATGGAGAACAGGATCCATATGAAGATCAGCATGACTAGGTTGTCCATAGCTGTGTCCATATAGTCGAAGCTGCAGATGAGGTCGTCAACCGCTTCGGCCAGGTCCGCCATAGCTTTCCATGGTGATCGGAACCAAGAGGCGTGGGGTCCCGCCGCCTCCCTCTCGGACACTGGGGAGCTTGACATGTTGCTATTTTCAATTGTGCTATTTTCGGCGCTTAGCTCTGTCCCTCTCGCAGTACGGTCGCGTTCAATTCATAAGTCGTTCGTTCGTGTTTAGTCGCTGTTTCTGATAGATGTCGCTGGTTTAGGCGTGGATTTTAAATTCAGTGACATATCTTTGATGTTCTGAAACAAATGAAATAATTAATTAATTAATGATAAAGACACCTAGCAGACACGCTATGGTAAAAGTCTTGTTTTGTGGTTATCAGAAACTTCGAGAGACTTTTCGGTCTCACAACATTTAGGCCTAAAACAGATGTTTGTGAATCTCACCAATATTTGTGTTAAAGCGGGAATCGAACCTGCACTTCACGTTTTACAACTGGCATCTCAACCAGATTTATATTTAAATATTTATTTGACGAAATCTACAATTGTTTTGTAAAATACAATTGTTTCATATTGTAATTAGTATCATTAACATAGAACAAAATAATGTTGCCAAGCGATAACCTAGTTGTAAGAAACGCATTGCGAGTCAGAGGTCGCGGGTTCAAATCCAGTCTATACTATTATTCAAAGTTGTTTGTAAATATTTATATCAGCCCAAGTAGCAAAAGCACGGGACTCCTGTACTAACGAGAGTTCGATTGAGAGATGATAGGCCATAATCCACTGTGCTGGCCTAGTGCGGGTTTGCGGACTTAACAGACTATAGAAATTCTTAATATTTCTACGGTATGTAGGTTTACACTCTAAAAAGCTTTTCTAAAACCGTTTTAAACTAAATACGGCCTATGACAGGAACCATTTCGGTAATTGTTAAATAGTTAATTATTTTATATTTTTTATGATATTATAATTAATATTCTGTTTACTAGCCATTTCATTATTGTTTCTTTATTAAATCTCCTTTAATTAAATGAGCACATACTACGGAGTACAATTTTTGAAGCATGATATAATATTCTGCAGACGTATGTTGTATCTTTTGTTAGAGGTATTTTAAAGAAACAATCTATACATAATATAATAAATTTGGAACCGATCGATGGTTGTAAATGGAAGATAAATGAGAAAAACTAATATGGGGTTCTGTATTAACGAATTAGAACCCAAAACAATGATTTTTAGAAATTTTGTCTGTATGATGTGCGCGATGAACTTAGAAACGACTAAACGGATTTCGATGAAATTTGGTATGGAGGAAGCTGACACCTTGGATTAACACTTAGGCTACTTTTTATCCCGAAAAAATAGTGTTCCCGTGGGATGAGGAAGGAATTTCGAAATTTGTTACGTTTTTATACTCAAAGGGATGGGATGGGACAGGAATACATGCCTTGAGTGAGAATGAGATATAACGGGATGGGATGGAAACTTCCAAATAAAGTTAATCAAGCCGACGAAGTTTGCGGGCAGAAGCTAGTTTTAAATATAATTCCAACGTTTAATACTTAATATAACATCAATGTGTTTGCATACAGGAAAACAAGGTATTGCGATCGACCGCGGATATGTAAGTAAATAGCTTTGTAAACATAATAATGTAATTGAGTATTATCACTTGTTAATTGTTCTGTTGAACCAAGCGTAATGTTTGTATGTAAACGTGAAGTGACGAGTTAAAGTAGTGGATTTAGGCATACAATTCATTTTTCTGCCGCACAGTCAAGCGAAGGAACGGTTTGCCATCACACGTGTTCCCTCCTTCCTATAATCCTGGGTCCTTCCGCCGTAGCGTGAAGAGGCATCTCAGCGGGCCGGCATGATTCTAACGAACGGTATGAGAATACCGTCTGATACTACAAGATTTAAAACGTGTCTAACTTGTTTAATTCTGAATGGATTTACAAAATTCTTTGTTTGCTAGATTTTGGATATGGATACGTTTAGATGAATACAATAAAAAAAATGAGTCAATACCCTATTATGTAGCGTCTGCGCGTGCGGTGACGAACAGACCCTGACTCAACCATGCCTTGTTTGTGGGGAGTTATTACGTGTATAGCAATATTGCTATTGGTATGGGCTTATTTTTTTTATATTATTGGGGGCAAACGAGCATACGGTTCATCTGATGGTAAGTGGTCACCACCGCCCATGAACACCTGCAGCACCATAGGGCATGGAGATGCGTTGCCAGCCTTTAAGGGAATACGCTCTTTTTCAAAGATTGCTACGTCGTATCTAATACTATTAAAATTTTCGTACATATGTATAAGCTCACACTCAAGGCATAAATTTCTCTGATATTACATACATAAAATCACGCCTTTTTCCCAGAAGAGGTAGGCAGAGGTGCAGGACACCCACATTTCGCCATATAGGACACAAATTTGCTTGTATGTGTTATCGGTTACAATACTAAACAATAATTTATACCTATATTAGTATGTTCCGTCCCATGATGTGATAGGGGGCGAGCCTATCGCCATATCGGGCACAAATTCCTGACTCCGGGCTGATAATGAATAGAAAAATCCAATATCACTGCCCGACCCGGGAGTCGAACCCGAGACCAAAGCTTTGTAATCGTACCGTAGTACAACTACGCCACCGAGGCAGTCAGGCAGGCAGAAAATGTATTTTTAGCCAATAAAGATAGAATTGATTTAATCTAATTTAAGTAATTGTTTCCTATGACAGATCAAGTGATGAGATAACGAAAAACGAAGAATATTCGAAATTTACAATTCCTGTAATTTACAGTAAATATTCCTGTTAATATATAATTGACTGCCTCGGTGGCGTAGTTTTACTACGGTACGACTACAAAGCTGAGGTCTCAGGTTCGAATCCCTGGTCGGGCAAAGTGATATTGGGTTTTTATTTTAATTATCAGCCCGGAGTCAGGAATTTGTCCACGATATGGCGATAGGCTCGCCCCCTCTCACATCATAAGACGGAACATACAAGGCGAAATGTGGGTGTCCTGATGGCACCTCTGCCTACCCCTTCTGGGAAACAGGCGTGTGTTTATGTATGTATATAATTGAATAGCGATTCGAACACGTAATAACAGTTGACCTTGCGGTGACATCATCGGGGCCGGCTGAATTTTAAACAAAGCTGTAATTGTAATTTAACTAACATAACTGCTCACTGCGGTTTCATTAGTCTTTACTTTAATTGGAGAAGGACGTGTCTTTTTTTTATTGCGATGAATGGCGAGACGAGCATGCCTCTCGCCTGATGGTAAGCGATACGACCGCTCATGGACGGTAGCAAAACCAAACACCATGAATTACAAAGCAATGTTTGACATTCCACTGCGCTCGCCATCCTGGGACATAAGATGTTAAGTCTCAATATGTCCAGTAGTTACTCTGTGTCTTTGGTATTGTGAACTTTTTTAATAAACTCGACAAACTGACTACAGTGGAAAATACATATAATTAAATACACGTATTTCAACGGTAAATGAAAACATAGTGAGAAAGCCTGCATACCAGACTAATAAATACATTTTCCATGTATAGAGTACGCCAACCCATAGGGTCAGCATGGTAGAGTATGGCCCAAGCCCACTCAATCGAACTGTCGGTTGTATGGCAGTGGGTGATGACCTTAAGGCTTGAGCAATCAATGTGTCAGTTAGTCTTGGGTTCGAGGGCCAGCATGGTAGAGTATGGCCTAAGCCCTCTCAATCGAACTGTCGGTTGTATAGCAGTGGGGGATGACCTTAAGGCTTGAGCAATCAATGTGTCAGTTAGTCTTGGGTTCGAGGGCCAGCATGGTAGAGTATGGCCTAAACCCTCTCAATCGAACTGTCGGTTGTATAGCAATGGGTGATGACCTTAAGGCTTGAGCAATCAATGTGTCAGGCTTGGGTATCCCTGATAACACGAGTCACATAAAAACATCCAAGAGGTTAAATCGGGTACTAAAAACATCTTATTAATGTATGCATATTGAATGTAATTTGCTCATGAATTATTCAAAAATATTTGATTATTCAAAAACCATCTAAATAAAAATAAAACTTGATTCCAATCTGGTTACGTCATTTTTGGATACCAAAAATATTTATGTTTGTAGGATAGCTATCACCAAAATTGTAAATACATACATAAACTCACGCCTTTATCCCAGAGGGGTAGGCAGAGGCGTCACCAGTACACCCACATTGGCCTTGTATGTTCAGTCCCATGATGTGATAGGAGCCGAGCCTATCGCCATATCGGGCATAAATTCCTAACTCTGGGCTGATAATGAATAGAAAAACACAATATCACTTTGCCCAACCCCGGATTTGAACCCGAGATCTCAGCTTTGAAGTCGTACCGTAGTACAACTATGCCACCGAGGCAGTCGCGAAATGGTAAATGACAGAAAAAATCGTGTTGAAACTGTATACTATAGAAATCTATACAAGAATTTGTATGGAATTTGAAGTCCGCCAACCCACACTATGCCAGAGTGGTGAACTTAAGCCTAATGGTCGCCACACTTGAAGTGCGTTTGTGTAAACACGAATTTGCACCTGTCTCTAAGTTCCTCATAAAATCTACATTCACAATAATTCTAATCAAAGAAATGAATCTATTAATATTAAATTCATTGAGAAAATCTACCACTATCCAACTCTAAAAGAAACAAGTTAAAACACTGACACACGTGGTAAACACTTCAACAGCTATGTACGTTGCAATAACTAACGCAAATATTATAATCTATATTTATAGTCAATATTAGCGTTGTAATATGGTACGGCAAACCTTGAATGGGTAGCGTCGGCCAGGATAGTACCACTTCATTAATATAGGTCCTGAGCCCGCAGTAAGAAAAAGCCTTGTGTCGTTGGTGTTAGAAACTACAAGACTTTTGGGTCTCACAAAATTAGGCAAATGTTTAGGGATTGAAATAAATTTATTTTTTACGGATTTTATCGCGATTTGGTTTAATTTTTACATTTTTTAACTTCCCGACGTTTCGATTGCTTTACAGCTTTCGTGGTCATGGGGCGGACTGTTCCGTGATGTGATGACAGACAGCGAAATTTTTAGTTGCATTGTATCTAGTCACTAATACTACCACCTGGCTTCATTTTCGGTCGCATTTGTAGTTCCTAATATCGCCACACACTAACTTGAGATAGATTCGGTTTATACTCCACTTCCCATTACTTACATTGCCATATCTTTATCATTTATAAATAAAAATATAAAATTGAACCTGCTTGTCAAAGTCGATTAAAGTGATCAGTATTCCACTCACATGATGACGTAATCGATGACGCGTGGTTAAAATTAACAGTAGTAATTGTGATGTTTGAGTCATCGGTATTGGGCAACCGTACGTGGGGCGTGCGGGTATGTGGGTTCGAACCCTGGGATTTAATTGGAGGATCTTAAGATTATGAATAAGGTCTAAGCATCGCCTTGTCTGTCTTAGGTATATAAATATGATTAATTGATTATTGTATCAATATTAACATTAACATGTATTAGATGAAGTCTGCCTACTGACTGTCTCGGTGGCGTGGGTTCGAATCCCGGGTCGGGCAATGTGATATTAGATTTTTTGTTCATTATCGGCCCGGAGTCAGGAATGAGTGCCGGATGTAGCGATGGGCCCCCTATCACATCGTGGGACGGAACATACAAGGCGAAATGTGGATGTTCTGATGGCGCCACTGACTACCCCTTCCTGGAAAAAGGCGTTAATTTAATTATGTATATTATGTAATTGACTATTAATACACATAACTTCCGAGAAGTCAGAGGTGTGTCCCCGGATTCGTATTCGCAACCACTGTCACACAAACAGCAACGACAAATATTTCAAAACATTAAAAGAATAGTTTCTATTTTTTTGTTTTTTAAATTTCCATGTGATACCTATTTAAACCTGTGATACATATTTATACCAATTCAACATTTTAAAGCTTTTTAATTGACTCGTCTAATCTAATTGTAGTTTCTTAAAGTCTTTCCACTGCCCACATAAAGGAGGATTACTCGGCCTAGTAACCAAACCCTAGACTTCACGATTCAGTCTATATACTAGGTAAAACACGCGGGTAACGTAAATAATATGCATATTGCATGTAAATATTATGGGTGGAGTCTACGTAACCCCTGACCCAAGTAGGTCGCTGTTGATTAAATTATACAGTGATGTCACATAATAGTTCCCACCGTCATTTCTATTCTTTGTTAGGATTTTTATTTTTCAAAATATACTAGAATTTGCTTTTCAAGAGGAGAATGCCCATTCATGGTTTCGGTAAAAAATATCGTTGACCCCAATACCGATACTGCTTAAAATTCATTCTAGCATTTTTATGGTTTATCCTTAAACGTTTTCCGGTTTTAAAGCACACGCAATTTTAAATGAAAAGTTACTACTGCCTTTGTAAATTGGTTGAAAACAAAAAATAATTTAAACCTATATTGCAATAAACATCTGTTTGGTACACTTATATTCATTATGCGTGGGAGTTTGTGATCATCGAATTGCACTTGAGTCTTACAACTTTGGACAAAGCTGGTACGAGTCAGGACTACATGACATCACCATCCCTATTCAGACCACAAGACTTATTCATAACACAGTTGGACATAAGATTTATTATTGGGTTCTAGTAATCAGTAAAAAGTTAGACGCCGGCTGTGAAACGAGAGCTCGCGGGTTTGATCCTCACACCGAAACAAATATTTGTGTGATCCACAGGTATTTGTTTCGGTTCTGGGTGTTTTTGAGACCGAAAAGTCTCTCGTAGTTTCTGATACGACACAAAACTCGATCTTAGTGTGGGGTCAGGACTTCGTACGTCGAGTGTATTTATTATTATTTATTTATATCCAGCTTCGACCATATTTGTCTAGGCCGGCATAATTCGGCTCTAATGGCTGTTAATCTTAACTGGATTGCAATTTGCAACTACACCATCTGATAAATTGTTATCATTTTTTCGGGCAAGTATACAAAAAGAATCGAGATATGAAAACCAATATAGTGAACTTAAAATACATTCCCTATAATAAGCGCAACCTTCACCATTGGCCTATAGTAAAGTTTTAAAAAGGAGCGAGACGAGATTCGAACCGGTGACCTCGCGACAAGGCCGTGATTACTCATCAGGCTAATTTCATTATATTACATTTGAAATGTTTTATGGATATCATATTATGTGTAATAGATTTGGAAATAAACACATACAAAATAAATTAATAAATACACCCAACAGTCACATAGATAGTCCTAACCCCACACTGAGCTCGAGCCTTATGTCGTGGGTATCAGAAACTACGAGAGACTTTTCGGTCTCGCAAACAAAATATAATTAAATCTATTACTTTTTTTTTATTTTAATCTCCGCTAGTTTATTTATTGTTAGAATCCACTATTTACAAAATTAAAAAAGTTATTCTACTAAACTTTAAGTACAAATTATAAATAAATAGTTTATTTATAATAATTACGTTCAGCCAGAGTAAGTTTATTGTTGAACACAGAATTCCCCAAGTATATTTAAAATTAATTAAGCTTTATGAACATGTATAAAGTTCAAAAATCTTGACATAAACGACCTTAGAAAAAATAAAATATATTCAAATTACTACACATTAAGACCAATAATGTTTATCACATCCAGAGAAAACTTCAATAGTTAATTGACAAACTATGCCCAGGCCACAATATAAAAGAACCAGGTTCCCAAAAAAAAAACTGTGACTTCATTTCCGGAAAGATATGAGAGCCAATGGTCTTATAATTGATGACCTTTGAGATCAAAATGGTGAAGATGGACTAGAAAGGCCAATGACACCGGGATAGCGCGGATTCGAAAGAAACTATGAGCTATAATATAATATATAATTAAGGAAGATATATATTAATACCACATAGCAAAAATATAACTGAATTAAAATAAAGAATAACTAGCAAAAACCACACCTATATATGCACAAAGGCCAAAACACTAGTTCGCAAAGATATAATCACTTCCATTAAATAAAAATTAACTTGTCTATGGTTTCGGGCTCAACGTAACGACTGGCTGTACAACACGCTCGTTTTTTAAATATTTTGAATTTGGAATATTACCTCACAGTTCCCGCGTGATGCAACACACGAGTCCGCACGCGGCGGTTACCACGACAAAACTGAATCACTTATGCGTTTAATGGACTTATTTGCACTTGTATGTTAGGGTTGCCTGATGTGTCATAGTTGAGGTATGACCGTGATTTGTTCTAATTTTTTTTTGTGAACGGAATAGGTGTTCTAATACTACCATGACAAAATAAGAAGACTGCTGATGGTAAGTGCAATGAAATCCAAGAAGAAAAATCTCTTGTAGTTGATTCTCTAGCCAACCCAACGCCAACCTGCAATAGACTAAATGGCCTAATTGTATCCTTAATTATAGACGAGGCTTGTGCCCTGCAGTTGGACGTATATGGGCTGATACAGTAGTTACGATGCTCACGACACAAGGCTTGATATCTTACTGTACGCTCAGGACTATGAGGATGTCTGGTGGCTGTATTTAATATTTATAAATATGTTTTGGACAGCCCTAGCAGTCTCGTGCGTTCCAGCTGATAATTTGGTTCACAATGATGTTTAGAGCGGGATGGGCGATGTTTACGATGCTTCCTCACAATGTTACATTTTGAAGGTCAAACTTATTATGTGATTTCTGAGGATGTTAATTCAGTAATCTGTTGGAGAATTCGGGACTGGGTTTGATTGCTCATTTGTGATTTTCGCTGTGATTATTAATTTATATCAACACGTTTTTCAAAGTATTTCGGCTTTAGACAAGTGAGAATGAATGAGGGCTGTGGTGAATTTAGTTTTAGGTTTTATCTCCCACTTAGTAATTTTCTAGGTAATGGTTTTTATTGTCGGCCCCAAAATGAGTTTTATGTTAAAAAATATTATTGTTTTGGTTCATGAAAACTCTCCCGCTACAGCCGCAGGATGTCCACTTCTGAACATAACCCCCTCCCCAAGGATGTTGGTAGCAGCCTGAAATCTATAGCATATAATTTTCAATAGCTAGTAATATTGATTGTGATCCAGTCTCTGCCTACTTCTATGGGATACAGGCGTGATGTTTATGTACGTATGTATGTAGCAACATTGCCTACCGACTCATTCTATCTGTTTAATTCCTTATTCAACCATATTTCTTGTATTTACTAACTTAATTTCTTACCACCATATTTCTACACAGTGACCTAAATCCAAGTTGATATTAAAATTGTTATTTATACAAAAAAAAGGGAAATATGGCATAAAGCTGTACTGTGTTGTGCCAGACGCCACAACGCTTTACGTGTGTTAGACACGCTAACTAAACCTAGAACTGGGTTTTAACATTTAGGTAAATAGCTCCATGGGATTTGCATATTACTAAATATTTAGTAATGGAATGACTGCCTCGGTGGCGTAGTTGCACAGCACGATTAGAACGCTGAGGTCTCGGGTTCCGATTTCGGGTCAGGCAAAGTGACATTGGAGTTTTCTATATATCAGCCCGGAGTCAGGAATTTGTGCCCGATATGACGATAGGCTCGCCCCCTATCACATCGTAGAAACTCACAAGGCGAAACGTGGGTGTTCTGGTAGCACCTCTGCCTTCTGGGAAAAAGGCGTGAATTTATGTAATGTATATTAAATATGTATTCTATCTATATCAGCCCATATACGTCCCACTGCAGGGCACGGGCCTACTCTACAATCGAGAGAGAAAGAATCAAGAATATGTATTATGCTGTGGAAATCCTTAGAGAAGTTCTAACTTCAACAGTGGTTTTCTTGTTTTAGAGAATGATGATGAAACAAACTGATCGCCCCATGATCGCTGTTATGAGTAATGACACTGTCAAAGAAACGAGAGGTCACGGATTCGTTTTCCGCACCGAGACCAAAGCTTGGTGACCTACAAGTTATGAAAATGAGAATGAAAAATGAAAATATTTTATTGAACCCATGAAATGTCATACATTATTTAGATTCAGTAAATTTTTCCTCTACCACCCGGTTCACTAGGCAGTTTTCGCCAGAGAAGAACGGGCAAGAAACTCTAGCGTTGCTCTCCGTTATTTTCTACAGTGTGGATGTTATAAGACCACACTGTCTCTCGCAGTTTCTGATACCCGCGATAATAGATCGCTAACCCAAGATATACCAGAATGCAGACTATGTATAAACCCTCTCAATTAAAGTCTTGATTATAGAAGAATCCCGTGCTTAATTGGGAGCTTATGGTCTGATATAATACATATAAAACAATCAAACAAGTGCGTGGTAAACGGACTAGACACGGCTGCCAACATGTTCACAGAGGTCGCGGGTTCAAATCCTAGGGCACACCTCTGACTTTTCAAACTATAACGGTGAAGGAAAACATGGTGAGAAAACTTGCATACCACAGCGATTTGCAAACATTTCTATGGCAAAGTCCGCCAACCCGCACTAGGCTAGCGTGGTGGACTATATGGCCTAACCCCTCTCAATCGTACTCTCGATTGTAGACGAGTTTTGTGCTTAGATTGAGAGCTTATGGGCTATAAATGTACATATAAAATCAAACAAGGAAATAAATGTTTACTACGACTATAAATGACATAACGAGCTAGACACTGTTATCGTAGACAATATGGCGCCTACCGCGGGACACAATAATAAAGTCAATTACATTCTACTAGTTCTACATGCGGCTTCGCACGCATAAAAACGTTTTTCCGGGTAAAAAGTCCCGCTATACATTTCTCCGGGATAAAAAGCATCCTGCAGCTTTCCTCGCTAAATAAAATATCCAATGCTGAATATTTTTTTAATTCGAATCAGTAATTCCTAAGATTATGGAGTTCAAACAAACAAACTCTTCAATTTTAAAATATTTGTATAGTCTATACATACTTAAGCTGGTGATGATAATTATATTTTACTAAAGCTTATTTCTATGGTAAAGTATGATACAGGGCAACCTATCGCTATGCCATGCCGGTGCAAGTTCCAGACAACTCATACAAGGATTTCCTAGCTGATGTACAATAGGTAAATGAATAGTACAGAAATTCAACCTTGATTAGTCCCGAACTCACGCAGATTTGCCTCATGTGTCTAATGGCATCATACAAGGGCTATTAACCATGAGGACCTGCCTTCAAATCACACGACTGACAGTACCAATTATGTGAATTTTCGGTTTTAAAATTCCCTTAATGAGTGCCCTGTAGGCCGTAACTTAAGGCTTACACCTCATCACATTTATGACGGAAATGAGATTACAAATGCCCATCCCTTCAAAGATATTTTAATCCATACTAATAAAAGAGGAAAGATATGATTGTTTGCATTGAATAGGCTCCGAAACTACTGAACCAATTTGAAAAAAAAATTCACTGTTGGGAAGCTGCACTATCCCTGGATGAACTGACTATATTATATTTTCGAAAAAATTAGGGATCCTTACTAGAACTCCAATAATGTAACCTAAGGTGTAAAAAAACCTAAAATATTCCTTACATCGCGCGCGCTGCGATAGCTATGTTGTTGATGTGGACTGCTCAAAAACAATATGCACTCGGGCAAAGCCGGGCCGAGCCGCTAGTTAGGTATAAAATAGATTCGTTTAAAACCAAATCATAGATGAAATCGCACACCCAAATAAGGAAATCAAATCAATTATTACTCATACACTATTCGCTAATTTATTTAGCAAAGAAGCTTCATTACCATGGTTGTAAGTGGATAGCCCTTGATCGCGTGAGCACCGGCCCAGATTCAACCTGTTCGCACTGAGCCATGTCAATAACTATGGAGTACGCTTTTGGATCGCGAGGTCGTTGGTTCCCTGAGTGAATGTTATTGGGCGTAAGACTTTATTGAATAGGTAAATTATAATGGTCTTATTCATAGACAGATTTGAAACCTATTTCAGTTATCGTGTTTTCTCCCTATCGAATGACTTTAGAATTCAGTTTGAGCGAAGAAGACAAAACATTCGATAGCTAAAATAGGTTTTAAATCTGTCTATGAATAAGGCTGTTAGATTCATATAACTAATACATTTACTGGTGGTAGGTTTCTCATATGTGGAGGAGGCTGTCAATATACACCAATATTAACATGCCTAATAATAACTAAATGTAATAAAAATAACGATATCAGACATCGAGCCGACACAATGCGCCAATAAACTAGAACCTAACCTCAACTCACCTCGATTACGTAATAATGACATCAGCGGGCAAAAAAGGCGCGAAGGTGACGTCACCGCAATGGCGGCCGTAGTACTATGAGAGCGGAAAAAATTTGATTATCTTTTTTGTGGATGAAAAAATAATTACTTTTTGTAGTGGCTTTGATATAGTGGATTTTAAGTGGTATTTAGTTGTTTATTTTTAGCGGAAAACATATTTAGAAAAAAACTTGAGCCAGTATTTATACCGGGTATATCAAGACCGCGACCGAAAACGAAGCCAGGTGGTAGTTTTAGTGGTGACAGACACGGTGCAAATAAAAATTTCACCAAAACAGCGACAGATATTTTTTTAGAATATTTTAAAAATCGTCTTGTTTGGGTGGTAAATACCTAGTTTTAGCGAAAATAATAATTTAAACCCTCACGTACCATTGAGTGTTTAAAAATAAAGAGGTCTACATCATAATCTTAGGAAAACTATGTATTTATCACCCAAATACGACGATACGTAAAAATTTCAAAAATAAAGTTGTGGATTTTTTTTGCGAAATTTTTATTTGCATTGTGTCTGAAATCACTAATACTACCACCTGGCTTCGTTTTCGGTCGCGGTCTTGATATACCCTGTATACCGGGTATATCAAGACTGCGACCGAAAACGAAGCCAGCTGGTAGTTTTAGTGATGACAAACACGATGCAAATAAAAATTTCGCCAAAACAGTGACAGATATTTTTTTTAGATTTTTTTAAAAATCATCTTGTTTGGGTGGTAAGTACCTAGTTTTTGCGAAAATACTAATTTAAACCCTTACGTACCATTGCGTGTTTAAAAATAAAGAGGTACACATCTTTATTTTAAGAAAACTATGTACATATCACCCAAATACGACGATAAGTAAAAAATTTAAAAAAAAATGCCGTAGTTTTTTTTTTGCGAAATTTTTACTTGCATTATGTCTGAAGTCACTAATACTACCACCTGGCTTCGTTTTCAGTCGCGGTCTTGATATACCCTGTATACACTGTTAATTAATAAAACATACATAGTTCTAATGAATTAGTTGATGAAAATCAAATCACATTTACAAGTTGTTTGAAAAATCCTTTAAATACTTGTATTAGTCCGATATGAGAGACCTACCAGTAAAAGTCTTGTGTCGTGGGTATCAGAAGAGTGACTTCTAGTCTCACATCACCCAAAAATAAAGCAAATATTTGTGGGCCACACAAACAGACATACTCACTAGTTACTACGATGTTGAAAAGCATTGATATAAAACATATAAGCGACAGTCACTGTAGCGCAGTAAATCAGATGATTTCTAAGCGTTAAGTGTGGAATATAAAAGATAGAATAATGACGGTAGTATCAGCAAAAGTGAAAATCTCTGTTGTTTTAACATAGTAAAACTTAAATATAAATTCCTTTACTCATAAGTTATCACCTACGTTAAAATCATTAGCCTCCTTTACATCGTAATTACGTAACAGTTTAGAATAGTCCATTAGAATTGTTATCGACTTCACAATAGCGTTTCCCGCCATTGTGCATCGACATGTTTTTTAAGATCCGACGCCATGACAGTAAAGTGTAGCTTGAAAGACCGAAATCTTAAATTTTGTTTAAAAATACATTAACATCACGCATCTTTCCCGGAAGGGATAGGCAGAGGTGAGACTGGGAATCCCACGTTTTGACTTGTGTGTTCCGTCCCTTGATCAGATAGGGGGCGAGCTTATCGCCATATCGGGCACAAATTCCTGACTCCGGGATGATAACGAATAGAAAAATCCAATATCACTATACCCGACACGGTTTCGAACCCGAGAACTCAGCGTTATACTCGTACCATAGTACAACCACGCCACCGAGGCAGTCGTAAAAATAGACAGTGTTGTAAAAATATTTTTTGTAAATGTAATTAGGAGAATTAGTAAAAAACAGATCGCTTTTGAATATAAGTCAGTTGATTAAAAATAAATTATAAGAATATATACGTAGTTTTATTTTCCTATAAATAGGTACAATTTGAAGGTTACATTAAAGGAACAATGACCGTGAACTTGCTAACAGAGCAAGATATTAAATAAAGGTGTTATTTAGACTTCAAAACCATTAAACTAAGCTTCAATATTTTCCTGTTTATTGCGATTACATGTAGACTTTAGACTTTATATTGTAATCCTCTGCCTGTTAGGTGTGAAGCCTCATAATGTCCAGTAATTATTGGCTACAATATCTTTCAAACCGAAATACAACAGTGCCTACACTGTTCGACGGCAGAAAGACTTTGGCCAGAGACTTAACATATTCTTATGTCTCAGGATGGCGAGCGCAGTGGAATTAACATTGCTTTGTAATTCATGGTGTTGTTTGCTGCTACTGTCCATGAGCGATCGTATCGCTTACTATCAGGCGAATGGCATGCTCGTCTTATCTTTTATCGCAATAAATAGAAGCGCTTGTATCAAACTGTAGCCTCCTGCATCACCTAGTTAATTGAATTCCTACGAAAATCTTATTGAAAGAAAACGATAGTATATCTACTTGAAGTAGATTTTTTACAACATTATTAAACTAATTCATAATTTCTACGCTATCCAGGGTTTTGAAGTTAGAAAAGACAGAACAAGAAAAAGGCAAATTTTACTTACTAATAGAAACGTGACAAAAATACCGTCGTTTTACGTCGGTTTTCTAACACTAAACGGTCAAACCGGCCCATTCCTACTGTAAACGAAGTTTCTACAACGTAAAATATGGTGAAATATTAGCCCAAGTTAATTTGTTAATAAACAGAGGTATATGTTTTTACATATTTTACTACAACCGGTTAGTTAAACCTTTTTTACTGTACAATTATTCACATCCCAAGGTTGTCGAGTGTCTTACACCATAATAACATTAGCATAGGCCAATTTATTTAATTACGGTTGAATTTAAGATGCAAAGACACTAATAATTTAAGGTTTTTAACGGAAATGAGTAATTGGAATATATAATAGCTGTTATTTGCTTCTTTGCAGAGTAAAGTCCAACCCGCACTAGGCCAGCATGGTGGTTGGTGGCCTAAGCCCTCTCAATCGAACTGTCCATTGTAGAGGAGCCTCGTGCTTCAGCAGTGAGGGATCATGAGCTGATACAGTCTAATACACTATGTAATTGTGTGATCCACGGGTATTTGTTTCGGGTCTGGGTGTTTGTGAGACCGAAAAGTCTCACGTAGCTTATACCAACAACACAACACTTAATTAATCTTAATGTGGGGTCAGGACTATGTGTGTGACTGTTGGGTGTAATTATTTTATTTACTTTACCGAATATGCAGCGGAGATCGAAGGGCTTTTTGATAAGCCAACCAGACCATGTCTGGTTCCTTTCATTGGGAAACAAAGTTGTCCCACTTACGTTTCGGTTTGGACGCCCGTTTGAGGTGTTATGGGCGTCCACGCCAGATGCGTGGCCATGCGTTCTGTCGTCCATCTCGGAATCGCAGCCAGTGAGGATGCACCGTCTCCGCAGAGCTCTCAACGATTCCGATGACCCCTTTAGGTCACCTCCTACGACGGGCAGGGGTCACCGTGGTGAAATTCTTAAGCCCCCTAACCACGGGGCGGATGGGTGACACGTCTTAAAATATTCATTTCCATTCACATCTAAGTTTGACACAATAATTGCGATTAACAACCTCAGTACGGAGGTGTACCATAATCAAATACTAGTATAAATATTCATTTTTTACTTATACCTCTATCGCCCCCTTTGTTATTAACTTGCGTTTCTATTGGTTACTGAATAATTACATATTCACGGGGGATAAAAACATACAATCAAATAATTTTACTATTACAACTGCTGTCGTAATTGATTCGACGCCATTTTAGAATTCCGATTTCAAATAAAACAGCATTAGCGTGATTAAAATTACTTTTGATGAAGTTTGTACGCATATTATACTTAGAGCTAGCCATAAAAACAGGACAAAATATGTACTAGAGCAAATGGAAGAAACAAATCTAAGTCACGTGGGTTCAATAAGCCCAAAAAGGAATTGAACTTAACAAAGTCTCTGTTATATTTCTATTGTTATTAAAATTGTCTTATTGATTATTATGTTAGTACTATGTTATAGTAACAATACAAATACAACGGAAAACGTACTTCAATTATACTAATTTCAGGTCATATCTTCTATACAGTAAACCAATTTTCTATCAGGGATACCAAATTTCGAACGATTCTAATCAATAAAGATTAATGACAATTGTTAGTATGTTAATGACCGGATTTAATTAAACAGATTACCTATATTGATTATATTTAGCAATTGGGAGACAAAATATCGAAATTGTACAGAAAATTAAGAAACAAGACACAATTAAATTGGAGGACAAAGGCATAAGGGGTGTCTAGATTTTTTTTTAATTTTTCTCTTCGTTCATGTCTAGAAGATATTCATGTCATAAATATTTAAAAAACAGTGGTGGAGCCTTACAGCAGTTCATTTAACCAACGGTAAAAATTTTCGACGCCTATGGTCCCACCGTTTTATCGAAAACTGGCGCAACATGCAGCAACAAATTTTCGGTGGCGTTTCGTTCCGTGAGTGACATTAAAGGAAGCCCAACGGCTGGTGACGGGATATTCATACACTCTCGGATTGCAACCACCGTAAACGACGGTGGAAGCTGATTATAATGTCTTATTGTGTTGGGTTTCCTGTTCATCCTGTGTTTATCGGGTTCGACAACTCAGCCCGGCATAATTGTGGCGACTGAACTGAGTTACTCTATTTAGAACACACTGTCTACCAATTACATCAGGCATTTTTGGTAGATTGTCATACCAGTAAAGAAAGCAACAATTTTTTTATACATGTTCTTCTTTCCTAACAAAGGGAGGCAAACATTTATTGCATAAGCAATCTAGATCAAACGGCGTCTATTGATCGGCTAGGTCATGTTCCAGGAAAGCTGGCGCCAGGCTGTCGGGAACACACAGCCAATAAATCTATAAGACTATAGGAATACTTCAACACGTAATATGAGCCGAAAGGACATAGCGATTCAACTTAGAGATAAAATATCAAACGCTGGAAACAATATTTCTTGTATTTTTAATTAGAATTTTCTGTGAACATCAAAATGATTTTATATTGTAATATTAATATTTATGTACCGTAAGAAATATGAAATATGTTCTGGTAAATTACTTTGGCGTGAAATTAAAAAATGATGTCACAGAATTGAATTGGGCAAAGAATTAAAAATTACGAAATACATTGCAACGGTCGAAAAGTTTCGTATTTTAAAATTGCGTGCGAAAATGTTTACATAATTTCTTACTTCGTTGAATTAAAGCACCAAGAACCAAGAATATTTTAAAGTTAATTATAAGTTAATGGTTTGTAATTAGACGTTTTCTTAGCGTATTACTCGTATATTTGTTTATTAAAAGATAAGAAATAGTGTAGGTAGGTACGAACTCATTGTTTGCATCATTTAATATGTTTGTAAAACACTGGTATTCAGTGAATGTCGTTTGATACAACTACAAATTACTTCATTGTTATTACTTTAGATACATTAATATTTAATTTGGATATTAAACGTATATTTTCCAGTAAAAAATCCGACTCACCAAGATTATCAGTCCAAAACATACACACAGTGTGAAATTAACAAACTGGTGGTAATTAAACTTTACGAAACCGCGAAAACACGTACTACAACAGTCATATACTAAATATGCATTAGTTGTCACGTTTTTATTACAAAAACATCACAATAACACGGTTTTGTGGGAGCGTAATAAATCGATAAAAATTGCGCGCGAAACGCGTCTCCCTACGAACGACAGCGGTGCCGCACTGACACAGACGTCCTGCCGGCTTAGCACCGAGTTGTCATGATTCAAAATGGCGCGAGGAGTTTGCGCAATGTATACTTTCCACAGTTTGAAGACATGGTAATCTAATATTTTTATTTTACGTCACGGGGCATCGACCTTGCTAGCCCTTACGTGTCCTTAGAAGGTTGTTGGGCGACACAAATCCTGCCTCGGCTTAACGATGTATACTGAGATTTAGATTCTATACTGAGACGAACTATCGCAAAGACTGAAAACTTTCGAAATGACATTTTTGTTACTAGTATTCATTACCTACATAGGACTTGTAATTCATCTACCTAAATACAATACAAGTACCTATGGTGTCGCCTAAAGGGTAACTGTAAAGTTAAGATAAACATGTTTTTTTTCCGCTTATTTTGATTTTCCTTATTAATTTCCGGGATTACAATGTTTATGATCAACGTCCGACAATGATGAACCATTCAGGATGCCAAATGCAAATGGGGGAAAATTGAGCAGAATGGCAGACCCTGGTGCCCGCCGGGATAACTCACATGACAAAATATAGAAATGAAAAACCCGACAATCTAGCGAGTAGCTTACATAATAATAGAACCCTTACTACAAATAAATACCTACAAGATCTGGTCTAAGCTGTGACAGCGCCATTAAAACACGGACGAGAAGAGAAGAGAGAAACAGAATAAAAACTGTAATCCTCCCGTGATGTCACTTACCTTTTACTCACTTTTTACTGGTGGTAGGTCTCTTATATGTGAGAGGCCGCCTGGGTAGGTACCACCGCAATGTCTATTTCTCCCGCCAAACAGCAGTGTAAATGCACTGTTGTGTTCCGGTTTGAAGGACATTGTAGCCAGAGTAACTACTGGATATATCGAGACTTAACATCGTATGTCTCAGGATGGCGAGCGCAGTGGAATGCCAAGCAATGCCTTGTAACTCATGGTGTTGTTTGGTTTTGCTACTGTCCATGAGCGGTCGTATCGCTTACCAACAGGCGAATGGCAGGCTCGTCTCGTCATTCATAGCAATAAAAAAAAATAAAAAAAAAATACCTAAAGAAGCTTTAAAAAGACAGCTGTAGTCATCTAACCCATTCGAAATATTCTGCAATGATGATTAAAATATCCTATGTACTGTACTGTACTGCATCAGCCCATGCACTTCCCACTGCAGGGCACGGGCCTTCTCTACAACCGAGAGTACGGTGTGACGGGTTAGGCCATGTAGTCCACCACACTGCCCTAGTGCGGCTTGGCGGACTTTATTAATTCTTGCAAATCGCTATGGTATGTAGGTTTCGTCACGATGTTTATGATTGTATATCAATACACACATGACTCCGAAAAGTCGGAGGTGTGTCCTGGGATTTGCAACCACGACCGTGAACTTGATAGCAGCTGCGCCTGGTCCGTTACCAACAGGCCGCCACGCACTTATAATCGGTCAAAGCGAATCTCCACCCTCATTTCAATTCGCACTAAAATCACGAGGATAAAATTAGAATGTTGTCACTACAGCAGTTATCAACAGTGCTCTACTGATAAACCGGCTGCAGCATTTAAAACGGTTGCAAAATGTTATTACTCAATGCAATTAATATAAGCTGAAATTTTGTTGTATATCATAATTAGCTTGTATGTGTTATCGGTTACAATACTAAACACATAATATTATATACCTATATTAGAATTTTTATGGCACAAAATTGATTACAGTGCAGATAAGATTTATTACATACATACATAAACACGCGCCTTTATCCCAGAAGAGATAGGCAGATGCGCCACCTGGACACCCACATTTCGCCTTGTATGTTCCGTCCCATTATGTGATAGGGGGCGAGCCTATCGCCATATCGGGCACAAATTCCTGACTCCGGGCTGATAACGAATGGAAAAACCTAATACCCAATAAGATTATTTTTAATAAATATTTTTTATTGCAATAAATGGCGAGACGAGCATGCCATCCGCCTGATGGTAAGCGATACGACCGCTCATGGACAGTAGCAAAACCAAACAACATCATGAATTACAAAGCAATGCTTGGCATTCCACTGCGCTCGCCATCCTGAGACATAAGATTTTAAGTCTCATTATGTCCATTAGTTACTCTGGCTACAATTTTCTTCAAATCGGAACAAATCAATGCATTTACACTGCTGTTTGGTAAAAGTAGAAATTGCGTTGGTACTTACCCAGGTGGCCTATCACATATTATAAGAGACCTACCACCAGTTCTTTATAACCAGACAAACAGAAATAGACATTGGGTAGCCTTTCAGATCGCTAAAAACGAAGAGATGCCGTAAGGCATACTCTAGCTATTGTTTTTCGCTTATCTTTAGATAACACATAGGCTAAGGGAAAGCAATATGGCACAGACCGCCAGTAATAATATCATTGCCTAAAGCTTACTGTATTAAACTGTACCAGTCCATAATAGTCCACTGCTGATCCTATACCTCCACTTTAACCGACAGGGCGATTGAAAAGGGTGAGTTATCGTCCACTACGCTGGCCTAGTGCGGGTTGGGGCACATCATAGAAAGCTTAAACCATAATATCTGCTAAAGTGGGTACTCTGTAGATATATTTGCGAACTGTTAAATAACAAATGAGGCACGCCCGGAATTTAAATCTCAATGTCTTGAATTGTATGTAGATTGTAAATTCAAATGCAATCATAAAAGTTATATTGAGTTGGATGTTGGGCCTCTAAAGAACAAAAGATCGCCATAAGTCACATTCGGTAAGAAAGCATCATACCGTTAACGAATCTAGCGACTCCGATTACCGATACCCACATCCAGTCGCCTACATATCATGACAGGTAAAGTAACGCTTTAACCAACAACGACGGCACTAGGCGAGATGTCTTCGGTGCTCCCTATCTGCCCTTCAAATCCGTGTAAGCACCAATGAAACTATCCCTTTATGGCTGGCACCCATTTCACTCAACCGCACCATCCTCCGCATCCAACGCCGCATATCAACAATATGACAATTGTGGGCTTTTCTAAGGTATAAACCGTAATTTCAGGGTTCTGGAACAGGGTTATTTAGGACGAGCTTTCTGCCATTTTGGTTCGGAACCATTTAGGTTCACTCGCGGTTAAATCTTATTACATATTTAATGGTTTTTTTAAGGAAAGCTCATGCAAGACTGCTAACCCGGTATTCAAACCCATGATCTCGCGGTACACAGGCCAAATACGCTAGGCGGCGAGATTCCGAACCAAAGAATAGACCACTATTCCGAACTAATGAGCAAACAAATTAAAACGAAATGACTTAGTTTACAATGCAGTGTCGAGACAAACACGACATGACAGCAACATTGTAAAATCTAGATAGTAGATACCTTTTAATAATTCATATCATCATTGCAAGCGATTAACTCGTATAGGAAAAAAATCACATAATTACAATACCACTTTCTCTAATACCATGCAATATGCAGCATGTCTGCACCACGGCGAATTCCTTTCCGTTGTATTAAATAACAGACAAGCCTCATAATTTCATATATGTATTACGAAATTAATGAATGTTGTTCGGTATTTTGACTACTCTTATGAATTATGAGTACCTATTAAATATTAATAATTAATGTTACGTTTTTTTAACTAAGGATTTTATAGCAAGGATAGGGTTATCAGTATAGTATAGAACAATATTGACTTTTTATTCTCTTTGGATCAGGAATTTTAAAGCTTTACGTTGTAGATACCTATTGCATTTAAATTAACATTTTGTCACTATTTATGTAAATTATTTGCTATATAACAAAGAACTAATAAAAGTACAATAATAACTTTTTGTTTTGCCAAAATAAGCAATGATTATAGAATATAGAGGATAACGCATAAGGTCACGTGACACGGGTCACTTTGATATTTAAACATGGCGGCGGCTCCGCCCCTAAAAATAGTGATACGCTAGTATCAAATTTTCTATCGACATCGATGCTTCAACAGTGGCATAAATACGACTGAAAAACTTTGATTTTACGTAAATATCAGTGTATAAATTTGTATAACATTTTTAATTGTAGCTTTACATGTCAATTGGGTATAAACAGGGGATTTTAGGATTTGACGGTAAAGTCATAAAAAATTAAATCCGATAAAAATAGGTCGATGTTTTGATATTTTTTTCATAGTATGATTTATTTCATGGGTAAGTTTTACCTGATGATTGGATTGGATTTGTGTCAAATAATACACACGTGAGATAAAATACAACTTTATTTATATCTAGAATTTGCTTGCACCATTGCAGTTGCAGCATTCTTTGCTAAAATCAAAAATACCTATCAGGACATTTAATACATATTAAATAAAATAAAATAACATAGGTAGATTTTTATTGCTATTATTTGACGAGGAAAATCATTATGTCTCACTTAAAATTCAATCAATGAATATGAAAGTGTTGGTTAAGATAAACAATTATAGTAATTAATAATAAAATATAAAACTATTTCTGTTCATTAAAAGGTTCTTCAGGACATTAGACAATATACTACCAATTGTCAAAATTATCTTGCATGTCATTTTTGTTGATTAACAGTTCTATTATTAATAGGATTATTAGGTAAAATATCATAATTATTACAATTTCACTTATATTGTTGGGAAGCTGTTATCTTTTAGTCTTGGTAAATTAATTTGTTTTATGCATGCATGATGCAGTCTTTTTCAAAATGTAAAGAACAAATAAATGTATTTATTGGAGGGTTCCAATAGTGTCTTCCGATTTTTTGTATCCATTTTGTCCTGGTTTGTATGTTCATAGGTAATCTTAAAATATTTTTAATTTCACTTTGTTTATCGTTCTGAATATATATATCCTATTATTTCTTTTTTTGAAAAATAAACATCAAAATATTTAAAAATGATAATATCGATATGAATAATTTCGTATCACATCCCTAAACTTGTGTGTAAACAAACAATACGGTTGTTATTCGTACTACTTGTATAAATAACGCTTAGAAGAGTCTAAAACTTAATCAACAAGATCCTTAAACAATTATAAATGATAAAAACAAACCCAAAATGTAAATTTAGACACATATTTGTTATTATTTCGTAAAAACAGTTACTAACCTATGAAAAGAAATGTTGGGGTCCTTTTTGCTTGAACTCGACTCGCATCCTTTCACATAACACCGAGGAATTTTAAAAACTTTACAATTAATCTAATAAGCAAACTTAACAAACTTAAGACACGAGATTAACAATAAAAAAATCGAAATTATTTGATTGTGCAGATTTGTTTACTCATAATGACAGATAACGCCACAGTTTGACACGAAAGAAAAATGGCGTCATTTTGGGCCAAGGGCGGTCCCAGTGTGGTTAGTGAACAAAATATTGCCATATTCGGAACAATGGAGTTATTATTTGTCTCTTTCATTAAGGGACAAGTTAGCTTTGTGTAAATGAGACAGATACATAAATGTACAATTCCGCGTCGATACTCCTAACATAACTATAACTTATTATATAGTACTACATTTGTGCGTCATCCTCTTATATTCTTTAATCATTGAAAATAAGCTTCGTTTCATTACCTTGTCACACTGATAAAAACTGTCAAGTGTCAACCAAATTGTCATTTCTGATTTCACATTTGTCAAAAACATTCCGCATGTGAAAGATTTTGGCGGTTCATTGTTTTCACTTTTTATAAACTAAAAATCAATAAACAAACCAGAAAATGGCTGAGAAACTCGAAGATCTGAACTTACCCATGACTGTAGTCACACGAATCGTGAAAGAAGCATTACCAGAAGGAGTTTCCATCTCAAAAGAGGCGCGAACCGGACTCGCGAAAGCCGCATCTGTTTTCGTATTATACGTTACTTCAGCGGCGACAAATATTGTTAAAAACAAGAAACGGAAAGCCCTTACAGGTCAGGATGTGTTAGACGCCATGAGAGACATAGAATTCGACAGATTTGTGGAGCCTTTGGGTGAAGCATTAGAACAATACAAACAATTGGCTTCGGCGCGAAAATCTGGCGCGGGAAAGAAAAAAGACGAAGGAGAAGAGCCGGAAGTGATAGAAGATGATTGATATGTTGTGATTCCGTAGTTTTAAGTTATAATAAGGTTGGTTAATAAATTATTTTTTACTTTATTTGTGTTTTAACCTAAAACTACTACCTATCTAAATTAGCTAGACGGAAGGTGTCAAACCTCATATATATTTACACTATTGGAAGTCCACTGCTGAACACCTCACACAAAGATTTCCAAAGTGACCTATTTTAAGTCCATGTAATAGACGGTAATTTCACAGATATATGTGCAAGTTCAAATCTAAGATGTAATTAAGTTCCATGGCAAAATATGTTAAATATCTTAGCCGTTCATTCAAGTTGTTATTGCAAAGGCAGACACTTTTACTAAGACAAAAAATGTCGCACTTAACTAAAAGTATAATAAGTTGCCCAAGGCTATACAGCACAGGGTTAAGCACTGAAGGAAGAATAAAAAAACTGTCAGAAGACCTAATATAGTATGGAGGAAGTTCTAGATACAGACTGCTTCCATAATAACTTTACAGATCCTAAAGCAGCCTTATTACTGGCCATAGGCTTCATACAACTGATAATGATAATTATAGAAGTTAATCTTTGACTGACTGGTCAAAGATATTGTGTTATATTTGCAAACAGAAAAATATTTTATAAATTTTGTTATTTAAATTGTTCTTTAGATTAGACCCAATTTTTAGTTTTCATTGTTATTTGAGTTCAGCAAGATTGCTACCCTAATATCCCAAGAGAAGTTTACCATTGAAGTGATTTTTAAACAATTAACTTTACTTACCATTTCTCTGCTGAGCACCTAATGTTTTTCACTGCATAAGCTAATCTACCTACATACATTGATTTTTTTGTAAATATAAATTTAATTGAAACTTTTTATTAGTTGTCATTTTTCACATTTCCTTGTACATATTATATTATACATAATGTTATACATTATCTAACAATCATGACTGATGATGAAATTCATACTTTATATTATACAAGCTTTTCACATCTTAAAACTTTTGTTAAACTTTATCAAGAAAATTCCAAAACCTAATTTCAAAAGTATGAGGGTAAAATGATGGGATAATAAAAAGGCACATGGAATTATCTCTTTATTCAGGAATAAAATCTGTTCTTTAAATCCGGAAATAACTGTGAAATTCTTCACTATGTTCTACGCGTATTTACACTCAAAAACAGACGCGATCGATTTGTTAACGAAAATATACTCTAATTTGTTTTCACTATAATACTTTTAAATTTTTCTTTGATTATAATTTTCTTTTATCCCTATAGATTTTAGAGAAAAATCATCAAGACTTATTCTAAAGAAATCGCTCTATACTACTAGAAGCGCGAAAAGCTAAAATTATTATGTACATGGCATAATATTGCCAATAGCAAAAATAATTGCTTTCAAGTGTTTTACCGGAGTAAAAGGCGGGAAAAAGCTGAGTGTACCCCATACAAACTTTTATTGCGATATTTACGAATATTGGTACATTCCAAATTAGATAAGATAAAATATGAAAGTATAACCCAGTAAAAAATATATTCTAAGAATATTATAACTTATACCATTTGGTATTGATAAATGTAGTTCAAACAAAATACTAATGCAAAAACATTCAGAAGTGAATTTTTAATACTTTAATTAAAACACAGTATTTCTCAGTTAATGCCAAAAATAATATTATTCCTGTGATGGTACACATCCTAATTACAGCGATAGTAGAACAGTTGATAAAAAATAAATTTTCATCACATTTGTATGGATAAACACTCAGATAATACCCAGAATATGGAGCGAAGAGCATTTCATGCTATGTCCAAACATCTACTCTTTATAATTTATATTAATAGACTTTTTAATGCCAGACTTTTAAATGATCAATATGAATAACCACTTACATCTAGTACACGAGAAATATATCGCTCACAATTATTGTTTAACATACCTATGATGGGATCACATTGGCTATAAAAACGCCCAATAATTTAATAATATAAGGATTTTTTTAATGGCAATACTGGTAAGTAATATATTGAACAGAGTAAAAAAACTTGTGAATATATTGATATCTTTCATATGGCTTTATATTTGAAATGAAATTTAACCGCTCTATTAAACAAAACCATAATGCCACTTATGGCCCAAAACTCCAATGGAAAATGGAAGACAAATTTTCTTTTATTGGCCAATGTATTTGGCTAAGTAAACATCTAGGTGCGGCATAAAACTATAACCAAAAACAACAAAAATGCACAAATACTTACATTTTCACTTTATCCATCACTGATAAGCCTAAATCCTAATCGAAATATGTGATTAAGAAAACGCGCTGAATTTTTGCCAATGTGAAAACCATCTACCATTTCTTAAACTTTTAACTCCCCAATTACATCTATTACTGATGTTTATCAGTACTGGTGTTCTATGTCATTATAAACTATTATTTCAAAAATGTATAACTACAAAATACTTCTAAAACACTAAGCGGGACTCCACTATATATTTATGTAGACCCTACCACAAGTTTAATAATTACATCAAGTTAATAATTTAAGAAAATCATGTACTATGTAACTTTAAAAGTGTTAAATACACCCAAAATATTACTTGACAATGAAACACACCCGGAAAATGATTAAATGACTATGAACACTAAAAGCTAAATATCAATAAGTTAAATTATAATATAAGAATTGCTAATGAAGTTTTCTTAATTTAAGCATAATCTAACTTGTGCACTTTTAGCCATCTTTTAATGATCTTACCGTTGAGCTCATATTCAATTTGAACCTAAATGTGATATACTACTCTTAAAATGTAAGTTTTAACTTGTGGTAGGTCTACATTTATAAATAACAGCCATTTTCAGTCCGTTAACGAAACTCATTGACTGGCAACAAACAGAGGTTCTCAAAATGGCTCCTTTTGTTTGTATCATATTATTTATGACTAGTACGAAAAAGTGACTACAATACGCATGATGGTAAGCACAGTGAGGTCCATCTCTTCGATCTATATATTTTCGTCGGCCAGATTTTATCCGGATATACATAAGGTCCGAAACACGATACATTTGGGTCATTATGACGGCTAACTGCTGTGTAAGGTCACTGCCCGGGCGGATGATCCTACCACCAGCAAATTCACCAGAAAGAATTGCAAGATCTTTAAGTAATAACTGTCACACTAATTTTCTATTAAAATTGAATAAACAACTCCTATTTTAAGATTTGAGAACCACTGTTTTGGATAAATAATTATAAATAACATTAAATATTACTTGTAAAAACCCTTTTTTATAATCTATCATTCCATTCACACAAAAGAAATAATTTAAAGAAAGAATATTATAAAATATTACTTTACAAACAATTCACCAAGTAATTATTGAAAGTGAAAAAGGTGTAATAATTTGCCCAGATTAACAATCTCTTTCATGTTGAAACTACTATAAAATGGAGAAATAATAAAATTAAATGAAAGAAATGATATTATGACATTTTTCCTTGGTTTTTACCGTTAGAAAAATAAAACTTACCGAATGAATGTATCAGGGAAGGTATTGTAATGATGATGAAACCCGAAAAATATATCGTAATATGCTATAACAGAAATCAATTAAAAAACAACAAACAGGAAAAATAAATAAAAATCAAAAGTGTACAAAATAAACTTTTATTTGGATTGTAAATAAAAGGGGTTTACTCATAAGCGGTGATTGGTTGCGAAAACTTATTATCTTTTACAAAGTTACAATATTAGTTGCAAATCACAACTTCATACAAGCGTATTTGTATTAAAATTAACTTCCAGTACAATTTAATTTCATAAGTCTTGCCAATTTTGAAATAATTTAAAATGCATCAATGTAACCAATTTCCAATAAATATCAAGGATTCATATTTTAAATAATGGATATTTTAATAATCTCACACCTCAACAGCCATTATTGTTATAAATTAGACACTGGATACTAAACACTGCACAAATGGATAAATAACATAAAAACATCTCTCACACCACCACAAAAATTGCCAGCGTGATGAACATAAACGTAGCTTTAAACATTGCCAGTCGAAAAAACTCTAACTCTCCGAAAATAATTAGGTTGACGTATTAAAAAAATATTAAATACATTTTAAAATTACAGCTATAGCTAGTGATATTATACAATTGACTAAAACCTAATTGGAATATTTTTAATTATTTACAAAAAAATATGAATTCAAATAATAATATTACACAAGCAACCGCGTTACAAAGTCAGTAACTATTATCTATAGAAAATTGTCTTTTTCATCGTTACAATATATTTTAATATGTTAACCGTACGCGTAATAATCGAACCAAACTTTAAATAATCACATTTGGTTTCCTCAATATTATTTGATTATACAATAAATATTTATTTATTTAAATACCATTTAATACCACGTTAGATATCGCGAAAGGTAAAAATATTACTGGCAACAATACCAATTGTGAAGTGTTGCCACGTGTAAAATTTTTGCTGTTCGCGATTTTTAGTAATTCTGGTTAAACAAAATTTGAAGTTCAATGAATTATTTCATTCGGGTCTTCTCACAAAGTAATACACACCAACTTCTTATGATCTTCACTTAAAAGACGTTATTCCATTTCAAACTTAATCGATATTTTCACACCGAAAAAGTTGCCAATAGATTTTATATGGTTATTACGACATCAAATACATTAAACTATTTAAACGTAGGACATCACAATCTTTTATTCTGTGGTCAATCGAATACTGATTATAATTGTTAATCGATTACCTATCGACATGACGCTAAAATATTTCGCTTTAGAGACTTAAATAATGTATGCATGTAGTATAATCGCCGCAAATTCTTTCATACGTGTATAGTTAAAGAATTATTGGCGATATTTGAATGAAATTAAATATCTGTGGGCCCTATACATTAATTTTGTATAAACTTTGTATAACTTATCTCAATAGAGTTACCGAATTATGAGTTGTAAGAACGTATAATGAAAGTATTTTATTTTATTGAGCAATTGAATCATAACTAAAAAAAAATAAGATTAAGAAAAAAGATTTCAGATTATCAGAAGATGAAGATTTCAGTTTTGCCAGAATTCTTATCATCATTTAGACGTAATCTCTATCTTCCGACCAAACCGGGCCCATAGACAATCAAAATCTACAATAAACGCTAAACCATCGATACATCTAACATTCGCTGTAATATTATTGCTTTGGGTAATTTGAAATGGATACGACGATTGGCAGTGATTATACTTGGTGTTTGTAGACTACTACGTCCGTTTTGTGCGAATAGGGACATTATCGATTATTTATTAAGTGATTATCGATTTTTAATCGATCTAAAAATCTATCGATAGCCGTCCTAATGCTAATCGATGAATGCTATACTGGGATTATGGATTCTATCGCAGAAATAGAATGCTAAGTACTTTTGAAGAAGAAGTCGATATTAATTTATACTTCTCTTTGCTTTACCCACAGATTTAACCAGAAATGGTTTCAAAGAAAACCTACAAACATGCTGTGTTTATCTCTCGAATAGGGCAATTTTAATTTTTTGCTCTTATCTAATAATACCGCGGTATAAATAATAGTTTGTCAGCACATGTCAGCATTCAAATTATTCGATAGAACATAATTCCATGACTGAGATACGACATCTATAGTCGAGTTTTAATCGTTGGATGATTTGAAACGTGTGTGGTAAATCGATGAAATGTCTCGGTTTTATTGTCTCTATATTAGGTTTCTGAATTGTGAATAATTGTTTTGTTCACTGGCTTAGGATTTCATTAAATGGAACCAAAAAGATTTTATCTTGAATTATTTGTCCATATTTGATGGACAAATAATTCTTTTAAATTATATATATTTTATTAAATCCGATGGTGCTGGTGCAACTAATGGTATATTTAAAATATTGATACACAAAAATATGCTTTTGAAAAAACCTGAAATTGTTTTTATGTACCAAATTGTCATTAGATGATGTTATTTCATTTAAATCATATTAGTACAATTTATTTAATTGTATACGTGTTATTTCTCATAAATATATTGGATATATTTTTATAGTTATTTATTTGTCTTAGATTCCATTATTTCTTATTATAGTCCAATTTGTTGCCACTGGTAAAAATATGCTCTTTTATTCAGTGTGACCACTTTAAAAACGTTTTTTCCTTCAATAATTCATGTGTTTTCGCTTAAACAAAATCATTAACATATTCAATTTAACAGATAATTAAGAGGTCAAAAAAATATTAGTCATAAAAAAGGCTTTTAAATTCATATTTATAAATAAATCAGAATACAAAAATTATCTTAATTTTTCGAAATGGCCACAAAGTTTCAGAGCTTTAATATTCCCAATTTATATTTCATATCAGATTGTATTCATAAAAGGCGAAATTTGCCATTTTGACGAATCCGAAAAACATTCGCATAGTCTAGGACACGTACTTTACTACACCTTCCTTACTCCTAGTCTAAGAGCTTGGTATTTTAATCAAACCGAAATGTCTTATAGACCAAGAGTCAAATTAACTTTTCAAAATATTTTTGTAATCTTTGATATTTAAAACGTAATCTTGTGAACTATTTGACATGTGTTAAATACCTTCTGTCCTATTTTTGCGTTTATTAATTTTTTGTCCTCTGTGAACTGGTTATTTTCCATCCTGTGAACTTCCGGTTAGTTGTAAACTGCAGTTAGATCACATTGGTTGTTAACTTACTGTACCCACTGTTAGTAAGATGCTTCGTGCCCGGCTAGTATGTAGAGATCGTTGCCGTCGTCGCTAGACATCGTGTTGCTGTGAAGTGTGTGCGACTCTAGGACCACCACCCTGGAAAAAGGGATTAAAGAATTTACATATATATAGAAGGGTATTATTATGAAATAAAATAAAATATTGAATGCATAAAATGTTGTAAATAATTTAGATTGTCATTTTTTTAGTTCGAAATGCAGTTTCGACTAATTAAGTACGGGGAATAAACTAAAATTGCTTAAATTAAAACCAGTTCATGATAATAAAGTGGTTACAACACTATTAAAATGCTGCATGGCAGAGTTTGCTATACATCAATGTACATGTAAGATTAAGTAAAAATGTACTACCAGTTTTTTTACGACATAACTTCGATAAATAGCAAACTCTTCACCTGATCGCAAGTGATTACCATTGCCCATGAAAATTTACAACACTTGGATAATAAAGGCGTGGTCAGGTTCTCAAAATGAGGGACAAAGAAAAGAAAAAGACAAGAGAAATAAAGCAATTTTGGGCTTTAGGCAATGTCACTCATGCAACAAAACATTACAGCATCGCGCCGTCTCCCATCGCTTTTCTGTGGCAGTGATACTATCCCGATAAATTGGTCTATACCAACATTATTTCAAGGTAAATACAGCATAACTTACTCTCTCCCTCCCAATATCCTTTGTATATTTTAATAAACACATACAATTTTATTCGAACACTAAAATATCAGCCTGTACAATGTGCCGTCATTAACTGATCACCCTGTATATACTAACTTGTCGTGTGGCAGCAGCCTGTACGCCCTGGAGAGGTCGTTGATCTCCTGCGTGACGTCAGCGTTGCGGAGGGATCTGCCCTGCACCCCGTGACGGTGGAAGGCCAGTACCGAGTCCGCTAGACATACTGGAAGGGGTAGATAAGTGTTATTGACAGCCTCCGTGGCGCAGTTGGTTAGACGCCGCCTGTGAAACGAGAGGCCGCGGGTTCGATCCCCGCACCGAGACAAATGTTTGTGAGAACCACAAATATTTGTTTCGGGTCTGGGTGTGAGACCGAAAAGTCTCTCGTAGTTCCTGATACCCACGACACAAGACTCGATCTTAGTGTGGGGTCAGGACTATGTATGTGACTGTTGGGTGTATTTATTATTATTGAGTGTTGGGTGGAAGTTCATGTATGTGAAGATAGATGGCGCTGTAAATGTAGCTCGGAATTAGATACACTACTGTCTTATTGTATTTTTTTATTTTAAACGTTAGTATTGGTAATAAAATTCATTATATAATAGTAAAAGAGATTGTCATTAATCCCATGAAGATATCCTATTTACATATATTTTTAGTAAATGCAATAATAAGGTTATCTATTCGCGTATTAACCCTGTAATTCAGCATTATAAGCTGACAAATATAGTCTCTTTCAATATTTTTTTCCATGGAAAAAAAACATTAATAAAAAAATTGTGATACACCATGCCCATATTCGGTATAAGTCTGTTACCCAATAGCTAGTCAAATGCGTTTTTAAAACATAACTTAAAGGACGCATTAATATTTTTAAAAAGTACATGTTATAAATACGTACATATACTATCGATATTGAAGTCGAACTCGATGCGAGAGAGCAGTTTCCCGCGGCGCCGCTCGTCGTCCCGCCAGCGCGCCTGCTCCAGCGCCGCCGGCACCACCGGGATGATGTCCACCACGTTGTCGTGACACACCAACACCTGCACACATAGAGACTAGTGGCAGTGGGTTCGATGATCAGGTTGGGTAGTAGATTTTAGGATTTTTGGCGTAAAAATGTTCAAAATTCCAGTGTTACCCTAATTTGTGTCTGCCATTATTCCATGCTTACCTGGGAGCAGGATGGGAAGAAAGGAAGACAGATTTAGGGTTTTTTTTATTTAGGACAGTCTAAGGAGGACAGATTAAACGAACAATATCAACAACTGTGGGTATCAAAGAAAATATCCATGTGGTGGAATGTCTCATGAGCACTCCATTATTATTGTTAATTTAAAAAGTAATATTATCACAGAAAATTGATAGAAAAATTATATTAAATAACTCATTTCATTTAGTGACAATAATTACCCATTTACCTCGCCATTTTTGCTTTCATTGCTCAATCTTTTAGTCAAGAATTTTTGGTTTGTATTCTTCAAATTTAGCATTCCCACCAATGCACCATAAAGCGTTAGGCCTTGCCTGTCAGATGTCCTACTAGCTAGTTAATTTTTCATCATCAGCCGCAGGAAATCCACTGAACATAGGTCTCCGAAGATCTCGAAAGTTATCTCAATCGCTTCTATATACATATGTATAAGATTCTAAAAAGCAGCTTCATTCGGCAGTTGTCTTCCTGTGGCTCAAGAACTCTCTTGATCTCTCTCTCGGGAGAAAGAGAAGGAAAGGGAGGGAGAGAGAGAAAGACGGAGATAGGGAAGGAGAGATAGAAAGGGAGGGGAAAGAGAGATAGAGAGGAATGTACATAGATGGGGGAAGGTACAGAGAGGTACCGAGGTACTCACGGAGTCCTTGTTGAGTTGGTGCACGGCGCGGATGGTGTGCAGGCGCTCGGGGCGCGGGATCACAGTGTTGGAGCCGCCCACGCACGCCTCCAGCTCGTCCGAGTGGAACCACGTCGCGCCTGGACACGACATATATCAATAATATTCACAATGAAATTTTTGCCTCACTATACACTCACACATTTATGGACAAGTCATTCTCCGTACAAGCTGTTCGATTGTGGAACTCACTTCCAGCTGTCGTAAGACGGGCTCGAACACTATCGTCATTCAAATCACAAGTCAAGGAGCACTATCTCTCTCACTGAACTCACATATTGCTGTGCTTTTACTATTCCATTAACATTTATTATGTATATATCTATATATATTTAATATTATATGTATATATGTATGTAATTTGTATGTTTGTTGTATGAGTTTATATTTGTGTTTTATTTTATTGTTATTTATCTATTTATATTTATGTCACTATACACCTTAGACTGCCCTTTCTCTCTCCTTTCTTCTATGTCCATCCTAAGGTTGCCTGGAAGAGATTGCCTTGTGCAATAAGGCCGCCGATTGTACTTATTGTTAAATTTTGTTATAATTTATGTTTGTTTTTCCTGGTGTACAATAAAGAATATATAAATAAATATGAATAAATATACTGTATTGTATTAGCCCATATACGTCCTACTGCAGGGCACGGGCCTCCTCTACAATCGAAAGTACTATTGAGAGGTGTTAGGCCATATAGTCCACCACGCGGGCCTAGTGCGGGTTGGCGGAAAATTTTTGCCTCAGAGAAATTGGATTTATGTCATTAAAACAATACGAGGTAAGACGCAGCAGAAGTTTTATGGTCACACTCATAAGTCCAGTTAGCTTTTCTGCCACACAAAATTGAGAAAAAGAAAGCCGGCTAATCAATTTCTGGTATAACAGTGCGGCATTTCAATAAAGTGGTAAGCAAGCATGTAAACATTATTATGACAAGGGGCCAAAGAATAATTTTAATTAAATGATTGTCCGCACTGCAATTACAATTGGGCTCAGTTCATACTAATGGCAATAAACAAGTTAATACCTTAAAAATAGAAATTTACATAGCTGTGGAATCTATGAATAATTCTTTTTAGTAATCTCCAGATCTCCAGCTTTCAGAAAAAGTTAAAATCTTCATGTTAAATAGGCAAACATTGTGCCAATATTACTCTAATATACTTAATCCTTCTTCCCTTCTTATTCACACTAAAAAATCAAAAACTTTTTTTTGTTGCAATGAATGACGAGACGAGCCTGCCATTCGCTTGATGGTAAGCGATACAACCGCTCATGGACAGTAGCAAAACCAAACAACACCATGAGCTACAAGGCAATGCTTGGCATTCCACTGCGCTCGCCATCCTGAGACATAAGATGTTAAGTCTCGATATGTTATACTTCCAAAATGTTAAAAATATTCCTACTAAATTTACTATCAAAGTAACATCTACCCATCTTTCTTCAATGCTAACGGTTGATCTCTGTATCTATCTTAAACAAGAGGTTAAAATAGCTACTATGTTGATACTATTCCATATTTCAATAAACATTATTGCCTAGTTATTTATAAATATATGCGCCATAGCTATACCGGGTATATCAAGACCGCGACCGAAAACGAAGCCAGGTGGTAGTTTTAGTGGTTACAGACACAATGCAAATAAAAATTTCTAAATTTAGAAAAAGCTACAGATTTTTTTCCACTTTCTTAAATATCATCCTGTTTGGATGGTAAATACCTAGTTTTTGTGTAGTAATTATAGTGTTAGTAATTTAAATCATCGCGTACCATTGCGTCTTTGAAAATAAAAAGGTGTACATTATTATTTTAGGAAAACTATGTTTTTACCACCCAAATACTACAAGTAAAAAATTACAAAATTTTTAGAAATTTTTAGTTGCATTGTGTCTGAAGTCACTAATACTACCACCTGGCTTCGTTTTCGGTCGCAGTCTTGATATACCCGGTATAATAAATAATAAATATCTATTGAAATGTCTTGTTAAAGTTATACATATAGATTATAGAAACCGACCGTTAATAATAATGCATACTAACCCGAGTTAATATTAATAAGGTTGAGCCGCATGGGTTTCCTGGTGGCTCCCACGCACAATAAAGGGTACTCCAGCTCCGGCGTGATGATCAGCTCGAACACCAACAGCGGTGACGGAATCACGCACTCGATGTTCTGCGAAATTGAAATTATATTATTTACATATTGAAATAAAACTATTTTTTACGGACTTTATCGCGATTTGGTTTAATTTTAACATTTCTTAACTTCCCGAAGTTTCGATTACTTTAAAGCTTTTGTGGTCACGGCGGACTGTGATAATAAATAAGAATAGTTTTATTTCAATGTGTAACATTCGCGTGAATCTAAGAAACCATTATCTATTATTTACATGTTAAGTACGTTATTTTGGACTCCGTAGTTTTACAGCATGTATTAATGTTTTCATAAATAATGTGTCGTTTTTTATATGGCAATATCATTAACATGTACGTATAATTAATAATATTGAGGTTAATACTAACTATGTACATAATTTGTAATAAAATATCGATTATTGTATTGATGAAGAGTACGTGAATGTGTACTTGTAAGAGATAAAAGTATTTAAATATATTTATGCATATAATTAGAACAATTAATGTTAGTATATAAATATATTGTATATATTATGTATGTATATATGTATTTATATATGTATATATTGTTGTATTTCATTTTTCGTACACCTCATGGAACCCCAAACTGTTGTTCCATCTTATCCATTCTATGGTTGGTTGTCTGTAAGCGATCGCCTTGAGCGATAAGACCGCATTTTGTACGTTTTTTTTCTCTTTCTACCTTGTAATTTTGTACTCGTATATCATTGGTGTACAATAAAGTTTTAAATAAATTAATAAAAACGTTAAAGTATATGCTAACCCTGTATAAGCGATAATGATGTATCGATTGTTCCATCGATATAGTCTCCATAATGGGGTATTTTACTATAAGAAAGAAAAAAATGTGTGTGTGTATTAGTGTACACACGTAAGAAGTGAAACTTCTTTATGACATCATTTTTCGAAAAATTATCTACTATTTACAAATTTACAGAATTGGTAAAATAAAGCTAAATTAAATAAAGTTTAAGTTTAGGAGGGGGGAAATTTTTGAGGGAATTTGGGATTTCTATCGGGGCCAATTTGTAGCCCTCACCGAGACGGTTCCGAGGATACCAAGCTCGGTGGGTTCACGACCTTTATTGGCCGAGATATGATTAGGGGGGGTGAGGTAAAAAATTTAGGTGGGGGTAGGGGGGGGGGTTAGGTTTCGTGGGGAGGCTATTGGGCAACTTAAAATATTTTTGGGTGGGGAAAGTTGTGGAGGGGGAATTCGGGAATTCTGTTGGGGCATGATTGTAGCCCTCACCGAGCCGGTTCCAATGAACCCAAGGTCGGTGGGTCTACGATGGATAATGCCGGAGATATGAGTAGGGGGGGTGAGGTAAAATTTTTAGGGTGGGGGGAAAGCGGGGGCGGGGAGGTTTCGTGGGGAGGCTATTGGGCACTGTTTTGGATTTAGGGTGAGGGAAGGCCAGAGGGGGGGTAAGGATCAAATTACAAAAAAGTGGGTGGGACTTAAAATTTTGGGTGGGGCTTGGAAACGGTTGGGGGTGTGGCTTACTGAAGTGGGTACAGAATGTGTTCTAATGGTATACACTGTATTATGTCCAAATGTGGGATGATACACTAGTGTGGGATTCGTACTAAATACAGTTACAATACACAGGATTACTACTAAGTATTACTAATTTACTAAATAAATAAAGATGGCGCGTAACGCAAAAATGTGACTTAGAAATAAAGATGGCGCGTAACGCAAAAATTTTTCCAACCCCGAAAATCTAAAAATTATAAATGTATATAGTAGTGCATGAAGCAATAAGTATATGTTAAATTCAGTTTTTATTTCCAAGGAATAAATTTTATAATTCGTTTTGAAAATTTTTTTTTATCTGTCCTTAAAAGATGTGAAACGGCTGCCGCCATGATGGATAACGATTCTACGTTATTCCGTAAGTATAATACCCCCTCCGGTGTCCAAGAGCTCATAGTATCACAGGTTGTTTACTGGTTGAGTGACGTATCATTTTAAAGGAACATGGCGCCTAGCGTTTTTGACATATTTGCGCGCATAAATTTAAAATTTAAATTTTAAATGGATTTTTATTGGACTTGCCGAGCGAATAAAAATTTGATATTTTTTTAAATAGTTTGTCTTAATCTTAGGAACAACTTAAAAGACTTTTTGAAAATGGGTAGAATACCCCATTACGTAAGTGCGTGCGCGTTTATGTGCGTAGATTACGTGCGTGCTTGTATGTGTGAATGAATGACTAAGTAAATGAGTGAATTTAGTAACTGAGCGGGTGATTGACTGACTGACTGAGAGATTGTGTAAGTAAATAAATAAATACACCCAACAGTCACATACATAGTCCCGACCCCACATTAAGATCAATTAAGTCTTGTGTCGTGGGTATCAGAAACTACGAGAGACTTTTCGGTTTCACAAACACCCAGACCCGAAACAAATGCCTGTGGATCACACAAATATTTGTTTCGGTGCGGGGATGAACCCGCGGCCTCTCGTTTCACAGCCGGCGTCTAACCAACTGCGCCACGGAGGCTGTCAAGTAAGTGTATACCTTGAGCAGCATGAACTTGCGCAGCGGATCGTACCACTGCATGAGGAAGAGGCCGGCGGGCGTGGCGCCGCACAGGTACTTGTACCCGTTGTACGGACTGCGAGCCACCGCGCAGCGACTACAACCTAAAAGATAGACATACATACAGGGTATATCCAGACTTATACCGAATATGGGCATGGTGTATCACAATTTTTTTATTAATGTTTTTTTCCATGGAAAAAAAAATATTGAAAGAGACTATATTTGTCAGCTTATAATGCTGAATTACAGGGTTAATACGCGAATAGATAACCTTATTATTGCTTTTACTAAAAATATACAGGGTATATCAAGACTGCGACCGAAAACGAAGCCAGGTGGTAGTATTAGTGACTTCAGACACAACGCAAGTAAAAATTTCGCAACTTTATTTTGTATTTTTCTTTTATCGTCGCATTCGGGTTATATTTACATAGCTTTCCTAAAATAAACATGTAAACCTCTATTTTTAAACACGCAATGGTACGTAAGGGTTTAAATTACTATTTTATCAAAAACAAGATATTTACCACCCAAACACAATGATTTTTAAAAAATCTAAAAAAAGATCTGTCACTGTTTTGGCGAAATTTTTATTTGCATCATGTTTGTAACCACTAAAACTACCAGCTGGCTTCGTTTTCGGTCGCAGTCTTGATATACCCGGTATACTACAGGTGGTCGAAAAACTTCACATATATCGGTGGGAACCTCTGACCCAGGTACCTGGATACACCTGTATCACGTTTCGGGGTAATCCTGAGTATTTCCGGACACAATAAAGCTGGCATAGCTTTATCAACCAGCAAAAGCTCTCTTTAAATGAACACTGTTTTCGGATCACATTTAAAAGTACATGCATATGATACATTATACAAGGCAATAAGTGTTCGACTATGATCGACTTTTTGCATTATTTTGCGTACAGACACAAATACCATTAAAATAAAACATTTCTGTCAAAACAGTATTAAAGGAGCTTGTAAACTGAGACAAATATTAGTATTTTAAATAAAAGAGTGGGAGCGTAGTGGAGACATCTCACTGTCTCTTTCACACCCGCACGCTGTAATGCATATCAGGACTAGTGACGTCACTAGTTTAGTTTTGCATCCCTTTTATTTTACTTCCACTGCAAGATTTAAAACGTTTCTAACTTGTTTAATTGTGAATGGACTTACAAAATTCTTTGTTTGCTAGATTTTGGATATGGATATCTTTTGATAAATACAGTAAACAAAATTGAATAAAATACCTAATTGGGTACAATAAAATTTGGGAGTTGTCAAGACGAAATCCGAGTATTTTTGATTTTTCCTGACATAAATTTTTGTTACCTCTAGTGTCTGGCACCCTCGTGGTGAGCGCGAACCTCCTAGGCAATAATCTAGGGGGTAGCACCCTTAGGGACTTGCCTCCCCTCGCGCTGCCGATGAGGGCTAGCAACTCGTGCCGGAATAGGGAGGGGGTTTTACCTGAAAAGAAAAACAATAAAAAGGTTTTACCCGCGACACGAATTAAAATTTTACATTAATTTTCTTCCAATGCTGTTAGTGAATTTTATCTATTTTTGTATGTATCTATATGCCATATAGAATGTTCTGGATGTCATTTTCTTTTTCAATATCAAAGTATTTATTTATGAAAAATGCAAGAACACAATTGAAAATTAATTGTACAAATCGATTATCAAAGAAATTGATGTTGTTATGAATCAATAACTTTTTTTTTCATTCAATATCTATAAAATTACACTTTTCACGTACATCAGTAATACATAATAAAATCAATTATTATTAAATACAGGGTATATCAAGACTGCGACCGAAAACGAAACCAAGTGGTAGTTTTAGTGGTTACAAACACGTAGCAAATAAAAATTTCACCAAAACAGCGACGGATATTATTTTGGAATTTTTAAAAAAAATATTTATTTTTTAAAAATCATCTTGTTTGGTTGGTAAATACCTAGTTTCTGCGAAAATAATAATTTAAGCCCTTACGTACCATTGAGTATTTAAAAATAAAGAGGTCTACATCATTATTTTAAGTAAAAAATTACAAAAGAATGTAGTCGATTTTTTTTGCGAAATTTTTACTTGCATTGTGTCTGAAGTCACTAATACTACTTTGGCTTTGTTTTCGGCAGTCTTGATACACCCTGTATAAATGTGTGCACGTACCCGACAGCGACATGAGCACGTCTTTGATAACGTGCATCCATACGGTGCGGCGCGGGTAGAGCTGGTCCATGGCCGTCTCGTGCAGCTCGTTCAGGTTTAACGTGTAGATGCCTTCCTCCGCGCCTGAGGGACAATAAACATTTCATAAGGGTATACTTATTTTATTTATTTATTAAAAAACTTATTGTACACCTTCTTTCTTCTTGGAGTGCCTCTTCAGTGCTGAAGGTTGGCCGTCAGCTTCTTGTATTTCTCCCTGTCCTTAGCCAGGTGGAATAGTTGTTAAGTATGCCCATTTTAATTAAGTATGCCCCGGAAAATGATGCAAACCATCAAAAAGCGCAAGACAGAATATCTCGGCCACGTGCTTAGGCACGATAGATATAAGCTGCTCCAATTGTACACCAGTGAACAAAAAAAAAGAAATTAACAAAAATGAACAAAAAGTAAAAAAGTATACAATGGCCTTATCGCTCGAGGCGATCTCTTCCAGGCAACCTACCATAGGATGGATAAGACAGAACGACAAATTGGGTGAATCATGAGGTGTACGAGAAAAAAAAAAGTAATAAATAAAATACAGAGGTATACATTGATTTTATCTGCCTCGGTGGCGGAGTTTTGCTACGGTACGGCTACAAACCTGAGGTAGGGCAAAGTGATATTGGGTATTTCTATTAATTAATTATCAGTCAGTCATGAATTTGTGCCCGATATGGCGATAGGCTCGCCCCCTATCACAACGTGGGACGGAACATACAAGGCGAAATGTAGGTGTCCTGGTGGCGCCTCTGCCTACCCCTTCTGGGATTAAGGCGTGAGTTTATGTATGTATGTAAATTGTTTTTTTGGTAGAAACATTAATCGATAATTAATCGTTGACTCTAGCGTACGGGTATGTTGTTTTTGTAACGCATTACGGCCTCCGTTTCTCCTACCAATCATCATTCATGTTTGTAAGACCACAATATATCTACTATAACAAATATGTGAAAGTTTGTGAGAGACGGTAAGTATTTTCCATTACAATATATTATTTAAAGTACCTACGAACTTTGAAGACATCGACTTATCCCACCGATTTATCGATATATTGCAATGTTATCTAAAATCGATTAGTACATCTATCGAAGCAAATGTTTTTAATATTAGTTAAAGAGTTTGTTACCTATTAATATATGTTGGTCCCTCGTGTCTGGATGTATCCACGATGCGGTACAGTTTATCCGCAGCGGACATCCGTTAAACACCTGAAAAAAAAACATAATGACAGTGGTGGTGCAGTCGGTTAGACGCCGGCTGTGAAACGAGAGGCCGTGGGTTCGATCCCCGCACCGAGACAAATGTTTGGGAGAACCACAAGTTTTTGTTTCGGGTCTGGGTGTTTGTGAGACCGAAATTCTCTCGTAGTTCCTGATACCCACGACACAAGACTCGATCTTAGTGTGGGGTCAGGACTATGTACGTGACTGTTGGTGTATTTATTTATTTATAATGTTGCCAATAAAAAAAACTAAGGAAATAATATTATGATGCAAATTCATTGCTCTTTCATTAAAGCATCTAAGTCCAAAAACATTATCTTTTTTCCGTTTTTCTCCTTTTCTATTCTTCTCACTATAAAGAGCTGCAAACCCAAAAACTGGTGGAAGGATATTTGTATCCGTCGGTACAATTTTCGTACACGATGGTGAAAAATACGTGACCCATACGTGTGGGTTGCGTTTTAGGTTCACCTGTGTATATACGGACACAATAAGGTCGAATCGACCAGAGATTTTGAGTAGAGATCGCGCGTTGGCAAGCGTAGTGTAGGACGCCCTCCAGCTAGGTGGAGTGACGATTTGTGAAAGGTCGCTGGCAGATGTTGGATGCGACAAGCCGAAGACAGGGTGAAATGGCACAACTTTGAGGAGGCTTATGTCCAGCAGTGGACTAGTAAAGGCTGATGATGATGATGATCGGCGAGAGATGAACATCTCCTGCCGATTTCTCTCTATCAGAATTATATTGCGTTTACCATTATTTATATTTTAACATTTTTTTTCATGCCAGAATAATAGCCCATTTATAAATGTTACAGGTATATTGTCAAAGCCGTGATATTATAATTTCACTAGAGATATTATAAATAAACAGAAGATTGTCAATTGACTTCATTTTAATTACTTGAGTTCATATTGACTTAATTTTATTTAAAATGGAAATAAACTAACCTAACCTAACCTAACGATTGTTTCTTTGCGGTAACTCAATGCGGTACTTCACTCATAATACACCTAGACTTTACAATTTGACAATTTTATTCACTTCGATAGATTACAATCTACCGAAAAATAATACGTTAAATTGTAAGCAGTATGTTACGGTTCACAATCTTTCGACAGTTCACAATCTCGCGAGATAGATTGTAATGTAACGGTATTTACAATTTTACGGTGACATAAGACACGGTACCTTGGAGAAGCAAGCGCCCATATGCACCTTGGGCGTGGGCGGCAGGCCGTTGGGCGCGGGGCGGGGCGGCGTGTGGCGCCGCGCGCGCGAGCGCCGCGGGGGCACGGGGGGCACGGGGGGCACGCCCGCCACGCCCGCGGGGGGCGCCGGGACTGAGGCCGCTGGGGAACATCATCGTGTCAGTGTCTTTAGCTACACATCACTTTATTAGGGAGGGAAGTGGACAATAATTTATTTCCAACTCCTCCTATTAATTTAACTTTTTGATTGATTTCGTTGCGAGTTAAAGACAAGTTAGACATTCCCGGAGACGCGCTGAGCTTCAATGCTCAGTGTCATTAAAATGCGTGCCATTGTTGATCCTGCGACACAGGAGTTGCAGTGGCGGGTGTGAGGGCGGGGCAGTACACATAACTAACTAATAACTTTTTTCTTACAAAAAATCTTCTATAAAAATAGGAAAAATTATGTGTTTGCTACTATGTGAAATTTTCAGCTATAAAAAGATTACTGATAAACAGAGTGGCTTTATGAGGGTAGATTAATTGGTTTGGTTAAAAACTTTGATATGAACATAGATAATTTTATAAATCCATTGGTGTTTAACAAGTTAGGTACATTCCAAACTTGGCTGTAGGGTTATTTACGTTATAGAGAAAGAGAAAATAAAAAAAATCAAGTAATATAACGTGATGTCATTGCTATTGCATTACGTAAGCATGAGAGACATAATAACATGTTCCTAAAACACTTATGTTCTTACTTAAAGTTGTTTTAAAAATACTAACTGCTGATTCATATTGCAATACATTTGTAAATATACTCAATAATGGACAGATTTCCAGACATTTGTATAATGATTACAACAATTTAGGCAATGAAAACATCTTTACCTTTACTCTCAACTTTAGCCTTATCTCTCTGACTGTCCGAGAGACTCCGTTGTCTCTGACTAACTTTAATCTCCTCCTCCGACAAGTCCTTCGCATCCCTTCCGTTCTCATCCACCATCTTGAATATTTCGTCAACGGACGAAGTTTTCCTCTTCCCTTCAAACTCACACTGGCAGAATTGATTCAAATCTATACCCGCACTGGCCGTGTCAGTATTATGTCGGGTTCTTCTCTTATTCTCATACTTATCGTCCATATTTAAGCTCATGTCGATTTTTCTACATAATTCTTCGTCCGACGTCCCACCATTCTGTATTTTGTCGTCAGCTATCCGAAGCCTATTTGCGATTTGCAAAGCCCTAAAATTTGACACAGCTATTTTCTGTTTTTTGCAATTCTCGCAGTAAACGATACCTGAATCTGGGTTTTGATTGGGACAATTCCTGTAGTAGTTTAATATATCTCCGTTTGAATTGCAAGCGTCACAGGAGCAAATAGCAACGCTTCTTTGTAGATCGCTTAATGTGTTATTGTCCTTCGTTTCTGGTTTGGGGCAAAGTCCGCATTCGCAATTAGTGTTTCTTATTTGAGGAGACGGTACTACAGCTTCGCTTTCTTGTTGATCTACATACATGATATCATCGATTTTCCGGCATAAAGGATCGTCTATCGATACCCTAGAAGCTCCGATCGGACTTTGGAAATTCGACGCCATATTCTGATAGATATTCGTGTTTGAGTTGTTCAAATAGTTCTGCTTTAACTGTATACACTGCGATAAGTGTTGGTCGTGCATTGAAAGGGCAGTGTTGCTAGCCTGCGCCATCGACGTCGTGTCCGCCGTTAGCGGCAGTGTTGCCCTGGTAAAAAATAAAAATATTACTATTTTGGTTGAAAATGTTGGTAGGTTTTAGTAAGCTTTTCGGGGTATGCAGTGCTGTTATTTCCAAGCTCGGGGTTCGAGTGCTGTTAGACATATAAATGTGGGATTACTGTAGTTATATTCAAGCGATATGTTTATTTTTTGTGTTAAATAACAAGTGGTGCTTGGTGGGTCCACAGTTTAATTCAAAGATCAATAAAAACGATTTAAATTTAACCATAGGTTTACATTCGGGGTTTTATATTCAAAATACTTAACTAAAAAGCTGTAAAACATAAAAATCATGCTTCGTGCCACTACACAAAACTCTACAAAAACATTAATGTATATTTTTATTTATGTCAGGTTATTTAAATGAATAATTACTAGAACTTGCATGACAACTATTACTTTAGTTTAGTTACATATTTTTAGATAGTTTTACTGCCGTTACTTTAACAATATATTTGAACTATATCTACTTAGCTTAATTAAGTAATAAATAAAGTTTTATTTACCAAAGTACAGTTCAAAGAAATCCGCATTTCGTATATGTTTTGGATCTTTTGTCGACTGTACCCATACCAAATACTTAAATACTTTATCATGCCAGTCCTATTTTCTGTATAAAATGTTTATTTTAATATTTAATGATATTACAAAAATAAACTAACTGCTGTTCGGAATCCCATCTTGATAAATAAACGAACAAAATTGGAAATATCCTAAACGTAACATTATCTTTGTTGATATCATTTTTAACATAATTCAATTTTAATTAATGCTATACAAATTTTGCAGTTAAAATAAATGCTTTCTAATGCAAATAGTATCAATTATACAGTTTCTTGAATAACAAAACTGCTCGATAAAATAAATATCGACGGGCTCCATTGAGTTTCAAATTAAAATCCCTCAAATTTCATGTGAGACCCACGTAAGTGTGCCGCATTTTGGGTTCAGACTGTTTAATTATCAGTAAGCCAGAGCCATATTCATCCGTAACAAAAGGGCAAAAAATCCCGTATTTTTTATCAATTTAATTGATATATGTAACAATAACCTAGCCCATTTTTATTGAAATTAAATGGACGTTTTCACTACAATATAACTCGATGGATTTCCGAACAGCACAAAAGCTAACACACACACAAACTAACACAAAGGTGCATGCATTGTATAACCTCTTTACCTCAGCATTAACTCTTCGTCAATATATTGCAAGAGGCTCCTAAAACAAGAGAGAGAACGTACAGAAATGCGCTCGCACACGCCGCTATCGACACGTGGGTGCGCATGGTCCAAAGTTTGGGAATTTGTGGTTCTATATTTAGTAAATTGATCATAACTGATTTGTGTGACAATTGGCTTTTTGGCTTTGAGTGCGAACATTGTAAGAAATATTTGTATGGCTTAAATGTAAACGCAGCCATGTAGGCCTGATTCTTATGTAAGGATATTTTTGTGGACCAAAGGGAATTTAAACCCATTTATTAAAGCGATAGAAACAATGTGAATAATTTCTAAAACGAATGAATTTTTGGAACATTCAACACGTAATAGCATAAGAAAACATCTAAATCTGATACCAATTTTTTTTCAAATGTACTCCTTGCAAATTATAATACAATTAAATATAATTGTATTTAAATTCGTTTAAATATCTACCTATAAAAGGACACAACCGCACACATATATTTGTATCGTGAAAGCTGTAATACTCAAACAAAACATAAAACGACAATACAAACAAAAACTCACGGCTATGTCCCGAATGGGGTAAACAGGGGTGACACCTATACCACAACAGAGCTCACTTTCCAAATAAAATTTTGCAAAAGGCAGTCTGTCCCACTACCAGAAACAAAACCGAGTTTCAGACAACAATTTTTTTTTTTCAAACCCAGAACTCACAAATTTAGGTTGCCCGACGTGGGGTTTAAACCCAGAATGTCACCATAAGTTAACTGCGCATAGCCCATTTCACCATTCCGCCATTAGAACACTTTTTTTACTTTAAGAATTTGGTGGCATCGCGCTTTATAAATAAGAAACTAAGTTTGGAACACTAACTCTAAAACACATTTTAAAACATTTGCCATTTGTTCTCAAACTTTAGACCATAAGCACCCTCTAGATAACACAATGCTGAAAACCTGGTACACTTAAACTTTCCATTCAGCTTACCTCTCCTTAATATTTACCTAGGTTTTTTTTTTTTTTTTACATAAGAACACACATATCGATAGCAACAATATATACTAAACTTACAAATCAAATGTTTTTATCCAAAAATCTCAATTTTGTTTTTAAAATATTATGTTTAATTTTCAAATAGTTTTAAAGTAACCTACTGGATTTTCTAATTTTACTTTAGTAAGTTGAAGTAAATTTGATAATGTTTGTTAAATTTTCGCTTTAATAAAATTGTCTCGTGATAATAAAGTATACATTGTTGCTATTGATATATAAAAACAAAGCCAAACATGATTTCACTGCATTAAACTCATGCACACGATTCTCAATTGTGTGGGCCAGAGGTTCCCAACGTTCTAATAAAAGCCCTCATCTAAAAGTAATACTAAACATAACTAAAAAAATAATATGAAATATCTGTGCATTAAAATTAATTTTGTGTAAAAAAAACACAGTTTTACAACCCGCCAAATGTCCCTTAATATCACAAAATTAAATTTTAAAATGTTTACAACTCTTAAAGGACATACCTTTTTCACACCGACCCATTCCTTTTTATATTTTAACAAATCTATCCACACTATTATGTACATACCTATTACTTAGACTAACACTATAAAGCCTTTTTATTCAAAGCCCCCTTTCACCCCAAGCCCCTTGCGTCAAAATGAGGGGGGCAACAGTTGAGAACCTCTAGCAAGTCTAACTTGTGCACGAACGTAACAACACCCATACAACGAGCGTACCTGAACTTCTCATTTCTTATAACCTTCACCCCCAAAAAAAGAAAAAAGCAAAGAAAAAAGTTACCAAAAAAATACAAAAAAAAAAAAAAATACAAAAATTTAGAATTTTAAAATTTGTTAGAGCGGTCGAGAGTGTTAAAGGTGGTCTGAGATTCAGTGCTGGCGGTTGACATCGTTGAAAATTTTTGACACTATATATTTCTATAACTAATTATTGTTTATACACCTTTTGTTGTTAATGGTATTTTTAAATAACAGGAAATTTCAATAATAAATAATGCGGTTTTCAGCTTTCACTTTTAACTTATCGAATTTGATTGCCAATTATGTGAAATGTTTTATCAATGTGCTAGATTTAGTTGCAATCGATATCTAAATACGTTATAAATCACATAATGAGAAAAAATCCGTGTATTTGTTTTGTTCGTTATTTTAAAATTTTGAACAACAAACATCTCTGTTGCACATATACTGGGGCAGACATATCTTTATTATTTAATTCTGATAAAAAACTACAGCCATCTAGGCCAGCGTCGTTTTGACTGCAATGTATCGATAATAACGCTTATCAATGCACGTCAAAAACCCTCAACAAAATCAACCGCCCATCCCACCCGGACCACCAGCCGACAAACGAAACCAAAACAAAACGAATATATACCTTAAACTCATTTTCATAATATCATCACCAGTGATCACCCGACACCACTTGCTACAAACATATATAAACATAATAAATAAACGGAAGCGTGTGACAGAGAAAAGATGTCGATATATCGTACTCACTTTTCGCTGGTGGGCATCGTGTCTGAGGCATCTTGTATGGGATTGTGTTTCGGACAACTCATTATGGACGCCACGCTCCAGTCTTCACTTGATTGCCGATGATACACTGAAGGAAAATCGATAGTTTTATTATTTTTGAGTGGTTTAGAGTCTCTTGAGTCGATAGTAAAGGTTTTTAGAATGACACTAGCTGAGCTTTTACAAATCCTCAATAGATTTGTTTTAGAACATCAAAACCGTCGTTCAAGAGGTATTTATAAAGCTATTATTTAATATTTTACTTTCTATCGTTTATAAGATTTCGAAGAGTTTAGTCGTCAGATTTACGTATTCAATCCATATGAAACATTCGTGTTCTTCTCCCATTAAGTGTTTGTACATAAACAAAGTAACAACTATTTTTCTAAACAGTGACCCCGTTATTGACCTCGACGTTAAAATTGTTGACCTTAGGCATGGAGTTGACGCTGAGGTCATTGCCTTCATCTAGATTCACGATGGACGAGTCGTCGTGTAAGACTACTTTAGTAAGTATTACTACTCACCATTTCTCTTAACCGTATCGCCGTCGCAATTATTGACTTCGGCGTTAAAGTTGATGACCTTGGGCATGGAGTTAACGCTAAGGTCGTCGTCTTCGTCCAAATTGACGATGGGCGAGTCGTCGTACACGGTGGAACGAGTCTCGCCGGATAAAGACCCTCGGGGGACCACGTGCTCCGTTAGGAGACTGTGGAGAATAAATATATTTTTTAAGATTTTTAATTGTACAGTTTCAATAAAGGATCAAGCGGCTCATACAGCGTATATTAAGACCGCGACCGAAAACGAAGCCAGGTGGTATTATTAATGACTTCAGTTTTTTCGTTTTCGGTCGCAGTTTTGATATACCCGGTATAAGAATAATTTATTGTTTTGTAGACCAGCAAAATTTCTTAAATGTGTTCTTTGACTTTTAGACTTGAATGTATTATGAAACCAGTATGAATGATGTAGTGAAGTTATTATACCGGGTGTATCAAGACTGCGACCGAAAATGAAGTCAGGTGGTAGTTTTAGTGGTTACAAACACGATGCAAATAAAAATTTCGCCAAAACAGTGACAGATATATTTTTAGAATTTTTTAAAAATCAATATGTTTGGGTGGTAAATACCTAGTTGTTGCGAAAATACTAATTTAAGCCCTTACGTACCATTGCGTGTTTAAAAATAAAGAGGTCTACATCATTATTTTAGGAAAACCACGTATCACCCAAATACGACGATAAGTAAATATAATAAAAAAAAAACGATTTTTTTTGCGAAATTTTAACTTGCATTGTGTCTGAAGTCACTAATACTACCACCTGGCTTCGTTTTCGGTGGCGGTGTTGATACACCCTGTATAGTGGTGTACCTGCGCGGGCGCTGGTTGTCGTGGCGCGGCGCGTGGTCGGGCACGCGGCGGCTGCGCCCCGTGAGGCGCGACGCGATGCGCTGCGGCACCGTGGAGATGCCCTGCAACATGCACAATCATAATACATCAATACACCCAACAGTCACATACATAGTCCTGACCCCACACTAACATCGAGTCTTGTGTCGTGTATCAGAAACTACGAGAGAATTTTAAGTCTCACAAACACCCAGACAAGAAACAAATACCTGTGGATCACATAAAAATTTGTCTCGGTGCGGGGATCGAACCCACGGCCTCTCGAACACATGCACATGTGCCGGCCAAATATACTTTTATATTCAAAACATATTTCAGTTTATATTATGAGAAAATCACAGTGGAACTTATAGGAAAATAAAGACTATTTTAAACAGTCGAAATAATCTTGTCGGTCCAAAACCAAATATACGGATAACTATGGCGAGATTTTGCCCGTAGCATTCTAAGTAACATATTTATTCACAATCAGAACATGACATACTCCTAAGAGTATGTTTTTCAACCAGCATAGTATATACTGACTTACATTTTTACATACATACATAAACTCACGCCTTTATGCCAGATGGGGTAGGCAGAGGCGCCACCATTTCGCCTTGTATGTTCCGTCCCATGATGTGATAGCGTGAACCTATCTTCATATCGGGGACAAATTCCTAATTCCGGGTTAATAATGAATAGAAAAACCCAATATCACTTTGCCGGACCCGGGATTCGAACCCGAAACCTCAGCTTTGTAGTCGTACCGTAGTACAACTACGTCACCGAGGCGGTTATTATAGCCTTATATTTTTAGATTATATTTTAGTATCTATATCAGCCCATATACGTCCCACTGCAGGGCACGGGCCTAGTCTACTATCGAGAGAATCGATTGAGAGCGGTTAGGCCATATAGTCCACCACGCTGGCCTAGTGCGGGTTGGCGGACTTACATACCGTAGAAATTCTTTTTAAAATCGCTACGGTATGCAGGTTTCCTCACGATGTTTTCCTTCACCGTTAAAGTGCGTGGTGATTGACTATCAATACACACATAACTCCGAAAAGTCAGAGGTGTGCCCTGGGATTTGAACCCGCGACCACCGTGAACATGTAGGCAGCCGCGTCCGTTACCAACAGGCCACCACGCACATTCTTCTTCCTTTATTTATTTAATTTCTTTTTTTTACACTGCCCTCAGTTTCTCTTTCTCCGTCTTTTAAATCCATCCCATGGTTGTCTGTAAGACATTGCTTTATGCGATAAGACCGCCATTTGTACTGTTTTTTTTTTCTGTTCCTGTATTATATTTTACTGTGTACAATAAAGATTTAAATAAATAAATAAATAAATAAATAAATATTTTAGTATAAGAATGTGTATCATACGCCGTCTTCGTCGGGTTCCTGGTTGCAGTGCGTGGGCGGGTTGGAGTACTTCTGCAGCAGCTCGATGGCCAGTCGCTTGCTCATGTCTTGTTGGAAGAACGGGTGCTGTGAACAAACAATATATTTGCAATAAAACTAATTTTTACGGATTTATAGCGATTTGGTTTAAGTACTACATTTTTTAACTTCCCGACGATTCGATTGCTTTACAGCTATCATCAAGCTATCGTAGCAATCAATCGAAACGTCGGGAAGTTAAAAAATTTAATACTTAAACCAAATCGCGATAAAATACGTAAATATTAGTTTTATTTCAATGTGTAACATTCGCGTATATCTAAGAAACCATTAAACCATATATTATTACATATATTTTTTATTTGAAGGTTTCTGAGACATAACTGCATCAGCCTATATACGTCCCATTGCAGGAAACGAGCTTCCTCTACAATCGAGAGTGCGATTGAGAGGGGTTAGGCCATATAGTCCACCACGCTGGCCTGGGTTGCCAAACTTTACATACCATATAAATAAATAAATACACCCAACAGTCACATACATAGTCCTGACCCCACACTAAGATCAATTAAGTCTTGTGTCGTGGGTATCAGAAACTACGACAGACTTTTCGGTCTCACAAACACCCAGACCCGAAACAAATGCCTGTGGATCACACAAATATTTGTTTCGGTGCGGGGATCGAACCCGTGGCCTCTCGTTTCACAGCCGGCGTCTAACCAACTGCGCCACGGAGGCTGTCAAAAGTTAAAAACTATATTATTATTATAACCAGGTATGGACGAGAGATGTATGGATTAAATAATAACCTGTAAAAGTTTCTGCGCCGTGGGCCTCTTCTTAGGGTTCTTAGTGAGTGCTAACTTCAAGAACCCGTGGAAGAGTTGCGACCAGCGCTCCCTCTCGCGCAGCTGTGGCGGTTTGAATCCCGACTTGGACATCAGGAATAACACCCGCATGGGGTGCAGTTCGAACATCGGTGGTTGGAGTTCAGCTAGTTCTGTAAAAATTGTAAAATATCACTCAGTTACAATGCTTCCATAAACGATCCTGTCTTAATTTATTTTATTCTAGTGATATTATAGTTACAATTGTTTTTAATTGCAACCTATGAGAGCCCTATTAGCTAGAAAATGTAACCCCGTCATACATACATAAACTCACGCCTTTATCCCAGAAGGGGTGGCGTAGTTGTACTACGGTACGACTACAAAGCTAAGGTCTCGGGTTGGAATCCCGGGTCGGGCAGTGATATTGGGTTTTTCTATTCATTATCAGTCCGGAGTCAGGAATTTGTGCCCGTTAGGGCGATAGGCTCGCCTCCTATCACATAATGGGACGGAACATACAAGGCGAAATGTGGGTGTCTTGGTGGCGCCTCTGTCTACCCATTTTGGGATAAAGGCGTGAGTTTATGTATGTGTATATATAAAACTTCAAAAACTGATGATCCCACACTAACATAAAGCATAACCATTCGTTATCAATGTTTTATAAATACTATATTCAACTACAACAGCTCCATTACACGTAGAGATACATGGATATTTTCAATAATAGGCGAGACGACAGTATCAAAAAATTAAAGATTTTATGTTTTTAAGGGAAAATACGAATTACAAGGATTTCAAATGATAATTCAGTTTTAATCTATACTTGGAGATTAATAAGATTTTAAATAATATCAAAGTACAAAATATAGCAATCGGCCATTTTGACAAAAACGCTCTTCACAACGCTTGATGTCACGCGTATGTAAACATGACGCATTCGCTGCGCATAGACCACAGATTTAGTAGTACGCAATGACATGTTTACCTAGTAGTGACATCAAAGCGGACGCCATGACACCTACTAGCGTCTTTTGTGCACTATTGTAAAATTATTAGAAAAATGGCTTAAAACTGTGTTAAGCCTTTGTTAATTCTTGAAATATAGATTTTTTCGTATATAATAAATGTGTGCCCATATTTTAGAATATAATTTGAAAATCATTCGTCTCGCCTATTACCTTATCACATAAATACGATATGTATTAGTATATAACATACCGATAGCAGTGATCCCACACGCCCAAATATCACAGAGTTGGTTGTAACCACCCTTGCGCTCCACGGCCGCCACCTGGAAATAATACGAGAAATATTGACTCAAAAACATAATGATTTCTTAGATTTACGCGTATGTTACACATTGAAATAAAACTATTTCTTTAAGGGTAGTTAAACTTTAAATCACTGAGTGGATGACTTAGTCCGCCCCGTGCCCACGAAAGCTGGAAAGTAATCGAAACGTCAGGAAGTAAAAAAAAAAAAATTAAGCTAATTCCGTGATAGAATCCGTAAAAATTAATAAAACACTTTTGTATTGTATTGTATCAGCCCATATACGTCCCACTGTAGAGCACGGGCCTACGCTACAATTGAGAAAAAAAAAACAGTCTTAGTAACATGTCGAGTTCCCAGGGACATCGAGCTCGGCATGACAATAAATTGCCTAAATGTATAAATAAATACACCTAACAGTCACATACATAGTCCTGACCCCACACTAAGATCGAGTCTTGTGTCGTGGGTATCAGAAACTACGAGAGACTTTTCGGTCTCACAAACACCCAGACCCGAGACAAATACCTGTGGATCACACAAATATTTGTCTCGGTGCGTGGATCGAACTCGCGGCCTTTTGATCACAGCCGACGAAAAACCAACTGCGCCACGCAGGCTGTGAAATTCTAACAATGTATTCAATAATCTTAACAATACTTTATTAACAATATATTTTCTTTCCGGTATACGAACCTCAGGCGCCATCCAATACGGAGTTCCTATAAATGACTTGCGTTTGTTGATGGTAGCTGTGATTTGTGCAGAAACACCGAAATCCGCCAGTTTCACATCCCCGTTGTCCGTTAGCAAAATATTCGCGCCTTTTATATCGCTGGAAACACAAAATATGATTTATGAGTAATTTATATCTACTACATACATACATAAACTCACGCCTTTATCCCAGAAGGAATAGGCAGAGGCGCCACCAGGACACTCACATTTCGCCTTGTATGTTCCGTCCCACGATGTGATAGGGGACGAGCCTATCGCCATATCGGGCACAAATTCCTGACACCGGGCTGATAATGAATAGAAAAATCCAATATCACTTTGCCAGACCCGGGATTCGAACCCGAGACCTCAACTTTGTAACCGTACCGTAGTACAACTACGCCACTGAGGCAGTCATCATGAGTTATATAGTACTAACTTTGACTAATCTTTGGTAACTTGGTCCTATTAAATAATTATTTGTTTTCACAGTACATTAATAAAAAAAATATTCTTCTTTATTTTTTAAAATTAAAAATTTAGCTTCTAGCTATCAGGTAAAGTCACATGGCTTAATAGTTAAGTTGTTCCATTTCACGATTTCCAATTGTCTATGATATTTATATAGTAACTTTTGTAAGCCAGGATCAACAGTAACACGCATTTTATAACGCTGAGCATTGAAGCTCAGCGGGTCTCCGAGAATATCTCTCACCCACAACAATTATTATTTTTATTGCGGTGAATGGCGAGACGAGCATGCCGTCCGCCTGATGGTAAACGATACTCATGGACAGTAGCACAACCAAACAACACCATGATACAAAGCAATGCTTGGCATTGCCCTGCGCTCGCCATCCTGAGACATAAGATGTTAAGTCTCAATATGTCCAGTAGTTACTCTGGCTACAATGTCCTTCAAACCGGAACACAACAGTGCATTCACACTGCTTTTTTGCGGGAGAAATAGACATTGCGGTGGTACCTACCCAGGCGGCCTCTCACATATGAGGGACCTACCATTATTTATTTATCAAACTACTTATCAAAGAGATTATTTATCAAACATTAAAATTAATATGTGTACAAAATAGATGAAATAACTACAATGAAGTATATTTCACTAACCGATGCATCTTGCCCATGCCGTGTAGATACGAGAGTCCGGTGAGCGTTTCTCTACACATGTACGCTATCTGCAGCTCGGACAGCGGGCCTGTCACGTGGTATATGTCCTGGAAACAGAGGGTAGTTAGACAATAAATAAATTTATTTATCTTAGGTTCTATTGTTGAGCTCGATTGGTATAAAAACGAAAGATTAAGGAGGATTAATAAGTCTCAGGTTACAGGCCTCGCTGGTCAATTCCAAGTATTTTTTATATACATGCCCGGTAAATAAGCCAACGTTTAACATGATGTTATGTGTAATGGTTTCTTAGATTTACGCGAATGTTACACACTGAAATAAAACTAATTTTTACGGATTTTATCGCATTTTGGTTTAATTTTTACATTTTTTAAACATTTTTTTTAACTACCTATTTAAATTTACTTTTTAATTTAATAATTGGAAATTAAGGGTAGTTTAATTGTAAGTCTCTGAGCGGATGACTAATACCTCAGTCCGCCCCGTGACTACGAAAGCTGGAAAGCAATCGAAAAAGTCGTCGGGTAGTTAAAAAATGTAAAAATTAAACCAAATCGCGATAAAATCCGTAAAAATTAGTTTTATTTCAATTATGTTATGTGATTAGTAATAATAATCACTGATTACCATCAACCAATGGACAATGCGCATCTACACCACCATTATCATAGCGTTAACGGCCTATCAAAAAGAAAATGGGACGGAAGAAGGAATGGCATATTGGACCCCAGCAATCTTACATAGCGAACGAAACCTGACAGCAAAGCCATCGCTTCAATCGTTTTTCGTGCCATAGTGGTACCGCAGTCAAACCGGCCCATTTCCACCATACTCCAATAAAACTACTATATGAATTTGGAACGAAATGTATAGTTCCTTTTTTTTAACGAGGGGTAACCCAAGCCCGGATCCAGCTTTCAAGTCAGGGGGGGTCATATAGTTCTATTCAGAACACTGGACGTACTCGAATTTGATTACAATTATACATTTAAAAGTGATTATTTAAAAGTTTGTTACACCTGTGATTAGTGAATATATTTACGATTTATTTAAGTAAAAATCAACGATATATTTTAACAATCTGTTAATCTGGACTCAGCCCAGGGGAGGGGACGCAGGAAGGGTATGTCGGAGTCACCAGCCTTCCAGCTCAGCGTGCGGATGTTAATAGCTGGGTCCCTAACGCTAAAACCCTACGCCGGCATACCGACCAAAAACTCTCGATGGTCTACATCAAATTTATGATTACCTGTAAGCTCCCCCCTCCGCAGTACTCCATGGAGATCCACAGCTTGTCCCTGCGCAGGTAGGAGCCGTAGTACGCCACTATGTTGGGGTGGCGGCAGTCCTTCATCATGAGGATCTCCTGCTGGATGATCGCGAAGTCGTCCCCCGGCTCCAGCTTGATGACCTTGATCGCCGCCAGCTCCGCGTTGCCGTTGAGCCTTTTCGCCTGAATTGGATTGCAAATATTTTACTGTAATACTTTTTTATAGTATTTTATAATTTCTTGACTGTAATTGTATCTGCATCTTGCAAAAAAGGATTAAATAAATAAAATAAATATATTTGAGGCACAAATCCTTACATAATCAATGTTACGGGATGGTATTTCATATTTTCCGTAATATATTTTTGTTTATTTCCATAACATGTGTCGCAAATTTTCCTACATCGGATCGGCTTTGCGCTATTATGGTCATCGGTGAGTGGTTACACGGTGACGTCATTGCCAAATCAGTGCGTTGGTTTTAGCATTAAATTGTTTGTTATGTAGGTTTGGTGATGTAATGCGTCGTGTACCGCGGAGTTGTGGGTTCGATAGACATGACTTAATGTTTGTATAACCCGAAATTATGGTATTTAGCTGTGGAAAAATTTGCCGGCTCACATGTTCTCTTCGTCCTAAAATTCTGTGTCCTTCTGGCGTAGTATTTGGAAGCAATTTAAGAAGGCCGACATAATTGTGCCGAAGAGCGTGAGGAAACAGTCATCTGTCCATAATAACTAAATACACCCAATAGTCACATCACACATGCATAGTCCTGACCCCACACTAAGATCGAGTCTTGTGTCGTGAGTATCAGGAACTACGAGTGACTTTTCGGTCTCACAAGCACCCAGACCAGAAACAAATAACTGTGGTTCACACAAACATTTGTCTTGGTGCGGGGATCGAACCCGCAGCCTCCCCTTTCACAGCTCTCTAACCAACTGCGCCACGGAGGCTATCAATATTCCTAAATTTGGAAGGTGCTGCAATTTATAATGAGGTGCAGCGTAGACACTGCCGAGCCACTTTACTGGTGGTAGGTCTCTCATATGTGAGAGGCCGCCTGGGTAGGTACCACCGCAATGTCTATTTCTCCCGCCAAACAGCAGTGTAAATGCACTGTTGTGTTCCGGTTTGAAGGACATTGTAGCCAGAGTAACTACTGGACATATCGAGACTTAACATCTTATGTCTCAGGATGGCGAGCGCAGTGGAATGCCAAGCAATGCCTTGTAACTCATGGTGTTGTTTGGTTTTGCTACTGTCCATGAGCGGTCGTATCGCTTACCATCAGGCGAATGGCAGGCTCGTCTCGTCATTCATAGCAATTAAAAAAAAAAAAAAAAAGCCAGTAGACAAAACGTGCATGGAGATATAAAGTACTATTTTTACCTAATTAATATTCATTTGAACGAAAGGATCGGAATTTGTAAACAACCAATAAGATATCGGATTAAAATACCCAAAGAAACAATGAAATATTTTGGCCTGTCTCCGTTGTAAGTAAATACAGTGCAACCTTAATATAACGTACCTCAATATAACGACTTCCTCGATTTAACAAATTCATCGTAATCCCCTTGAATTGTCCATAAGAGTCAATATAAAATATACCTTTACATTGCGAACATTCTTTGCGTACAACCTCTTTATAACGAATTTTCAACTATCAAGAAAAAGTATTCATACCTCTAATTAACGAATTTTGCCAATCCAAAACCTTTATATAAAGTTTTCACCAATAATATAACTCTTAATCTTATAATGTGATTCATGTCTCGACATGTTTCGACACGCTTTTGTTTGTAAAATAATCATTGTTGTTTTGATGGAAAGTAATGTAAACACCTCTGCTCGTCACTATTGTTAAAGATGTAAGTTAAAATGGCTCAGAAACGTAAAGTAATATTGAGGTGAATAAAACTATTCTTTTACCTCTCTTTAACGAATTTTAGACCAATCTAACCTCAACATAACAAACCTCAGTTCAACGAATTACTTGATATTACGAATATTTTCTTGTTCCCCTCCGATTTGTTATATCGAGGTTGCACTGTATACCTAATTTAAATCTACTAATACCGAAATTTTAAAGAACTTTTTGCCGTGCACTACTAGTGTTTCTAAAAGCATACAATTTCGAATAATAGCTAAAAAAGGACGCTTTAATCCACACCCCAAGAATGTCAAATAGGGCATAGCCAGATCAATAACCACTTCAAATTTCATCTCGTAGGAACGCACTGCATATCAGCATAATTTAGCCATAGTTGTATGACACAGCCCATTTCTATGTGCATTATTATGCTCTTAGTATTTCTTAATTTATTTTTTATAGTACGAACGTCTCGGTGGCGTGGTTGTACGATACAGTTACAACGCTTAGATCTCGAGTTGGAATCCCGGGTCAGACAAATTGATATTGAATTTTTATATCAATTATCAGCCCGGAGTTAGGTATTTCTGCTGATATGGCAATAGACTCGCCCCTATTACTTCCTGAGACGGAACAAATATGGCGTAACGTGGGTGTCCTGGTTGCACCTCTGCCTACCGCTACTGGGAAAAAGGCGTGATGTGTATGTATGTTTAAAAAAGGGTATAAATGCCCAGACGATTAGGTCGTTCGCCTGATGGTAAGCGTCATGCTTGCCCATAAACAAAAACGACATTGCTTATTACTAAGTACTGCATGGCACTGCCACGTCAAACATTGGGCCTCAAAACGCCATTAACACGGTGAGAGATTCTCGCGGCGAGAATCGTATGCGATTATCGCATGACATAACCGCCATAGATTATCGTGTACTGACAAATGTTTACACGACGCAACTTTTTTATATCCTTACGATAATCGTATCTTGGAGGCGATAAACTCTCCCCTTGTAAATGAGGCTTAAGTATCTTAATGCTTAGTAATTAATCAGGGGCTACCATGTGTGTTCTTTTGTATAGTGACACGACAAAAAGGCATTATTTTCCTTGATGGTACGGGCAATGATTGAAGTCCAAATAAAAAATGAAAAATGACAAGCCAAATGTTTGTGTGATCCACAGGTATTTGTTTCGGGTCTGGGTGTTTGAGACCGAAAAGTCTCTCGTAGTTTCTGATACACGACACATGACTCGATCTTATTTATTTATTTATTTATTTAAATCTTTATTGTAAACAGAAAATAACATAGCACAAATGGCGGTCTTGTCGCATAAAGCAATGTCTTACAGACAACAATGGGATGGATTTAAAAAGAAAGAGAGAGCAGTGTAAAAAAAATAGTTTTTAGTGTGGGGTCAGAACTATGTATGTGTATAGTGTCCATCTGACAAAACAAACTATGAGTTCGAAACAATTATGCTGACCTGATGGGTCACTATTACAGACTATAAACCTTTGTTTAAGCCATGCGGTGGATATCCGAGCGGATTCCAATATCCTACTTTACTGGTGGTAGGTCTCTTATATGTGAGAGGCCGCCTGGGTAGGTACCACCGCAATGTCTATTTCTCCCGCCAAACAGCAGTGTAAATGCGCTGTTGTGTTCCGGTTTGAAGGACATTGTAGCCAGAGTAACTACTGGACATATTAAGACTTAACATCTTGTCTCAGGATGGCGAGCGCAGTGGAATTCCAAGCATTGCCTTGTAATTCATGGTGTTGTTTGGTTTCGCTACTGTCCATGAGCGGTCGTATCGCTTACCATCAGGCGAATGGTATGCTCGTCTCGCCATTCATTGCAATAAAAAAAAAAAAAAAACATGTATGCTAATAAATAAAAATTCAACGTAAAAGCGCTTAATTCGAACGATTCATCACGGATGGTGCAATTTTCAATGATGAATCTAAAAAACCGCAACCTTCTAACGGTATTTTTATGAATATAGATTTATGACTATTCATTACTACTAATACGAATTCGAAATTCTGTTTGTTAGTTTTAACACAAGCTAATTTTAACCCCTGACGTATAAAGAGGGATGTAGGGATAGATTAGGTAGGCTTGCGGGAGACGGCCTTCCACTACCACCTTGACTGGTGGTAGGTCTCTCATATGTGAGAGGCCACCTAGGTAGGTACCACCGGAATGTCTATTTCTCCCGCCAAACAACAGTGTAAATGTACTGTTGTATTTCGGTTTGAAGGACATTGTAGCTAGAGTAACTACTGGACATATTGAGACTTAACATCTTCATGGTATTGTTTCGTTTTGCTTCGGTCCATGAGCGGTCGTATCGCTTTCCATTAGGCGAATTGCATGCTCGTCTCGCCATTCATTGCAATAAATAAAAACGAATACCGAGAGGTTTTAGTCGGTATGCTGGCGTAGGTTTTTGTTAGGGACCAGCTCGGCCGAAATATCCGTAGCGTGCCGGGCTGGTTGGTCAGTGATACTGGCATACCTTTCGGCCCCCAGAGTACCGAAAAAAGAGCTTTACAGCTTGCATCTTGATGCCTCTTGATAAAAAAATGATTGTCTTAGTAGATAAATAATTATAAGCGGGCGAAATCGCGGATCAAAGTTGGTATTCTAAACGAAAAGTTAAGATTAAGTTTCTAAATTATGTATTTAATAACCCAATATTGCATCCGGAGTTATCTACAATTGTTTAATAACAAGAGAGAATCCATAAAACACAAGGAATTATGCCAACCAACATTTTTACTCAAAAAACAATACGCACTTGCAACCTCGAACCAAGAGTATCCAAGAGTATTAACAACATACTCCAATTAGCAGCACAATGCAGTGCATGCTATACCGGGTATATCAAGACTGCGAGCGAAAACGAAGCCAGCTGGTAGTTATAGCGGTTACAAACACGATGCAAATAAAAATTTCGCCAAAACAGTGACAGATATTTTTTTTGTATTTCTTAAAAATCATCGTGTTTGGGTGGTAAATACCTACCTATTTTTTGCGAAAATACTAATTTAAACACTTACGTACCATTGCGTGTTTAAAAATAAAGAGGTGTACATCTTTATTTTATGAAAACTATGTACTATATATTATATCACCGAAATACGACGATAAGTAAAAAATTACAAAAAAGAAGTTGTCGATTTTTTTGCGATATTTTTACTTGCGTTGTGTCTGAAGTCACTAATACTACCACCTGGCTTCGTTTTCGGTCGCGGTCTTGATAAACCCTGTATAAAACTATGTATGTACTTCAACAAACTGCAGTAAAACAGCGGCTGGAAATCGCAACAATAAGGCACTTGTGCGCGCCGCCACAATTGAGATGTCTGCCAAGTCCCCTCGGTACGCGGGTATATTGATTGTCTGGCAGTCTGGCAGTCTGGCAGGGTGTCTGGCAAACGCCTCGTCTGGCACCCTGTGCGTGCCACGCACTGCTTTTGTGCTAGTAATTGGAGTTTTGTAAAGAATCTTTAGAGTATAGACATAGGGAAGGGTTTGAATGTTTTGTTGTCGACTTTAAATAAGAAATGTGCTCGATAAGCTAGGATTAATAACAATTTTATTACTATTTTAAATATGTAAGTGTACTTGCAAATATCTCTCGATAAAAACATTTTAATAACTTCTCCTTACACTGGATCAAACTTACAGGAACACACAAAATTATTGCTTTACCGCTGTGCCTACAGGTCATTAACATATTTAACGATATAATAAGCAATAATAAAAATAACAACAGTCATTTAATTTATATAAAAAACAATAATATAAAAAACATTATTCCGTATATCTCTTTTCATACTAAATCGATATATTTCACACATAACTACGACTCTCAACCAATCATATTGGCACACAAAAAAGTCCCGTAACAAAGATGACCAAACGGGGAACGGAACCGCTTCGACTCCGGTGCCTAATTAAAGCGCGGGTCACGGACCTCTAAACTCGACGAGTATGTCGCAGTTTATACTTGATACATCACTAGGTTATGTATGCGGCGTGGTTTGGATGACTTCGAGGATATTTTGGAGTATTTTCTTGGCTAAAAATAAATAAGGGAGGATTTTAAATGTTTTTTTTAATGATGGAACCGCTAAAAACCACCACGCTGGCCTAGTGCGATTTGGCGGATTACAAAAACCATAGAAAATCTTATTAATGTTTCTATCGAAGGCAGGTTTCTTTACGATGTTTTCCCTTTCCATTAAACTACGTGGTCATCTTTATCAATAAATACAACGATACTAGTATACTAATAAGATAATACCAGAACTTTCTTTAACGCACTCAGTTTAAAACATTTTACCCCAGCTCGAAATAACAAAGAGTAAAAAATAATACAGCTGTTGTCATAAAACAAGGAGTGAAAATATTCTCAACATGTGCACGGCAGATTGATCGCAGTACACGTGAAAGGGTTTATCATCAAGCTGTTAATCATATCGGGTGGGTAGGAGACATAAACAATAACTTGGGAAAGTTTATCAGAGCAATAATGTTTACATATAATAAATTTGTAACCGATCGATGTCTGTACATGGAAGATAAATGAGAAAAACGAATATATGGGGGCCTGAATTAACGTAATAGAACCCAAAACGATTATTTTTATAATTTTTGTCTGGTTGTCTGTGGCTGTGCGGTTGTGCGCGATGAACTTAGAAACGGCTTAACGGATTTCGATCAAATTTGGTATGGAGGTAGCTGACACCCTGAATTAACACTTAGGATACTTATTATCCCGAAAAATTTTGTGTCCTCGTGGGAAATATTTCAAATAAAGTTAAACACGCAGACGATGTTTGCGAGCGTGCCGGTCTGGAAGGCCAGAGACACTGGCATACCCCTTTCGGCCTCCCCCGGGGTACCGAAAGGGGAGCTTAATAGCTTTTCCTCTTGGACAAAAAAAAAAAAAAAAAAAAGACGATGTTTGCGAGCAGAAGCTAGCTAGTGTTTGCATATGATTTTATTACATAGCGTTTTGAAGTTCAGGTTGCTGCCTCAGCCTGGATTAAACTGTCAAATGGACCGTCTTATCCCCCCTTAAAACAACATCGTGCCGACCTTGTCTAGGTTTAGAATAAAGACAAAAAATCTGCACCTAGTACAAGAATATAACCAAAACATTATCATCATCATAAGATCATTGTAAACTTTCACGGACGCGAGGCGACCTTGCCCGCGCCGGGCAGCGAACCGAAAGCCACTGTCAATGCCGGCCACCACGGCACGGTGGCTGTAACCCGAACCCCGCGTCGACACGTGTTGTTACTTTACTACTGATATCTCAGGGAATATTAATATCATAAAGATTATCTTTGGTTCAGCTTCCTTGGTAGTTGAGACGCCGGCTGTGAAACGAGATCCAATCACCAGCAAATTTCTTTATTTTAAATTACGGTGAATGCCGAGACGAGCATGTCGTTCGCCTGATGGTAAGCGATACGACCGCTCATGCACACTAGCAAAAACAAACACCATGAATGACAAAACAATGCTTGGCATTCCACTGCGCTCGCCATCCTGAGACATAAGATGTTAAGCCTCATTATGTCCAGTAGTTACTCTGGCTACAATGTCCTTCAAACCGGAACACAACAGTGCATTTACATTGCTGTTTGGCGGGAGATATAGACACTGCGGTGGTACCTACACAGGCGGCCTCTCACATATGAGAGACCAGTAAATCTTGTAAATAAATAATGCTGATTATATTCGTATTCGGATAACGATCATCGTGCACAGCGTTTGGTGTCATATTCATAGTGAATTACGTGTGTGTCGCGTTTCGGGTTTATTCTGTGTATTATTACAATATAAGCCTTCGTGGCGCAGTTGTTTGACACCCGTATCGAGACAATTTTTTATGCGATTTACATGCATTTGTTTCACTTAAAGGCCCTCGTAACTTTTTAAGTAGAGTTTCGAATAGAAGCAGACTATTCCCACAAAATAATGCCGACTTATAGCTGCATATAGCAATCCCTCGCCAAAGCAATAAAATCTAATTCCTTACCGTCAACGGTACCATAACAATTTTAACATTTCAAAATTCAAAACTAGAACTCGATAGAATTAATCGATATTTCTACCAGTCCTCGAAGCCTTATCCCTCGGGTCATCGCAATTAAAAAACATATTTAAAAAAGTTGAAAGTGCGGCCGATAAGTGGGTAATAACGGCACGCGGGTCGCTGAACCGATGCTTTTCAGGGCAACGGTGGGTTTTTCAATAACTGCGCTGATTTTTCACGTAAATATATTTTTTTTGAGCAACATTTCGAGGTTTATTTGAGAGATAATGGGCCGACGAACCTATAATAAAGTATACGAAATGGTATGGTATACGAAAATGAATTTTTATTAGCGAGAATCACAATAGTAAACGTCACACATATGAAATGCCACAAGAAAAACGCTTCTCAGGACTTATTACTAAGTTTCCCCGGGTGCAGATAGTTTTTGAGTCCAGTCCACATCAACAACATAATATAGTTATCGCAGCGCACGCGATGTAAAGAATATTTTAGGTAATTTTTTACACCTTGGGTTACATTATTAGAGTTTCAGTAAGGATCCCTAATTTTTTGAAAATATAATATAGCCTATATCACCCGGGTATAGTGTAGCTTCCCAACAGTGAAAGAATTTTTCAAATCGTTTCAGTAGTTTCGGAGTCTATTCAATGCAAACAAACAAATAAACAATCAAATCTTTCTTTCCTTTCCAGCCGTGGCGCAGTTGGTTAGACGCCGTCTGTGAAACGAGAGGCCGCGCACCGAGACAAATGTTTGTGAGGCCCACAAATATTTGTCCCGGGTCTGGGTGTTTGTGACACCGAAAAGTCTCTCGTAATTCCTGATACCCACGGCACAAGACTTAATTGATCTTAATGTGGGGCCAGGACTATGTATGTGACTGTTGGGTGTATTTCCTCTTTATAATATTAGTATAGACAACTGCATGGTTCTGCAGAAACATTAGGTGTTAAGTATCTTAATGTGTAATTACTGGCTATAATGTCTTTCCAACCGCAACACTAGTCCTTATAAGTTACACTCTAATGCTTGGCATTAATACACAAGGCGGAGGCACCTACTCATTCAACCCCTTTATAAGGGTCCTATTTTCGTAAACAAAAGATTTTATGGGATGTTCTCCCGGATAAAGTTGATGAAGGTTTGGAAATCAATATTTTACCCTTCCTTTTCGCCATAGTAACTTATTACAGGTTTGCATAACACTGTATCACAGCTCATATACGTCCCACTGCAGGGCACGGGCCTCCTTTACAATCGATTAAGATGGGTTAGGCCATATAGTTTACCACGCTGGCCTAGTGCGGGTTGGCGGACTTAACATGCCATTAAAATTCTTGCTAATCGCTATGATATGCAGGTACCTCACGATGTTTTCCTTCACCGTTATAATGCGTAGTGATTGACTATCAATACACACATTACTCCGAAAAGTCAGCCCTGGGATTTGAACCCGCGACCACCGTGAACATGTTGGCAATCGCGTCTGGTCCGTTTACCAACAGACCACCACGCACTTTACGCACGCACGCAAATATGGGGGTCTGTATTAACGTGATAATACCCAAAACAATGATTTTTAGAATTTTTGTCTGTTTGTGTGGTTGTGCGCAATGAATGATGAAATTCGGTATGGAGGTAGCTGACATCCTGGATTAACACTTAGGCTACTTTTACACCCGAAAGTTTTTATGTTCCCGTGGGATGAGAAAGGAATTCCGATATATTTGTTACATTTCTATACTCAAAGGGTTGGAACGGGACTGGATTACATGCCTTGAGTGAGAATGAGACTGGACGGGCGGGATATAACGGGACGGGATAGAACATTCCTAATACAGTTAATCAGGCAGACGAAGTTTTCGGGCAGCAGCTTGTGATAAATTATGATTCAAACATTAACTATGCAACTAATGTTGAAATAAAACTATTTTTACGGATTTTATCGCGATTTGGTTTAATTTTTACATTTTTTAACTTCCCGACGGTTCGATTGCTTTTCAGCTTTCGTGGTCACGGGGCAGACTCAGAAAACGTGGTCTAAGAAACCATTATGCAACTAATAATTTTATCACACGACAAAAGGATTTAGTTAATCACATAAGGCCTTGAGTATTCACACAAATATTTGAAAATTATCTTCGCGACAAAGAGAGCATGTTTCCTTCACGAGCAGCGAGCAGGAAATTACTTAATAGTTGTTATTGACAAACAACTTTTAGTCGTTAATCACTGCGGTGAATAGGGACAAACAGGCAGATGAGAATAATTACGGATTTCTTTGTCAATGGAATGTAGACTTACGAAATAATAAGCAATTTTATTAGTTACTAGCTTCTGCCCGCAAAATTTGTCTGCGTGATTAACTTTATTTGAAATTAACTTTAAATAGATTTTCCCATTCCGTCCCGTCCCGTCCCGTTTATTTCGCCCGTCGTCCGCGTCCACGTCCCATTCTCACTCAAGGCACGTAATCCAGTCTCATTTCCTCCCTATGAGTATAAAAAAATAACAGCGTTAGTGCAAACGTTAGTTTGCACCAGGACGAATTGAAAACTGGAACGAAATTTGCGCAATTTATTTGCCCACAAACGTTCCTGTATTACTTGTGCATTCACAATTGCACAGTTATATAGTTATAAGATTTTTTTCTTGATTATACTTTGAGTTTAGCCTCCTCAAATCTCTCTGTTTTCTCATTTTTAAGATTTCTTCTTAGTACGTACCTATTTAACACAGCAGTTACAAAACGCAACAAGGCCACCCGATGACTCTATGCATGATTCAACATTCATTATGTATACTAATCATCTACCAACGATTGTTGCAATGGCAATGTTACTTAGCTTTCTGCTTCAGTTTTGTGTGGGTTTGAACTCCAAGTCGGGTGATTCTTTGTTATAGAAAGGTATTATGACAAATATCTTATCATGTTTATTTTATCTGTCTTTATTTTTTATGTGGGTTTATCTCAAGACATTTTAACGAAAGTTTATATTCAAAATTACAACCTTGAATTAAACACTGCTTGCTTGACTTCAACCCTTACTCGGAGGGAAAATTAACTGGTAAATAATGCATTTTTAATTAGGAAAAGCCGAAATAAAGTGAGTCGCCTAACCTCGATACCTAACCTAGGTCATCTTGGTACACATACATGCACACCAGGCCAACAAACGAATTTCTACATATACTTAACCTTATGCAAATCATATTTTAAGCATAATTATGTAGATTGACAAAAATTATCATTTTCGTCTATCGATGCTTTATCTAGAGGTATTTAAAGATAATGCATCGACTGTACTCTACTGTATCAGCCCATATACGTCCCACTGCAGGGCACGAACCTCCTCTACAATCGAGAGTACGATGGAGGGGCCAGCCCCTGCATCTACAATCAATTGCAACGCAATCCTTACACCATCAAAACTCACATACTCCTATCCTACTTGCAGATCATAACAAGTTATTAATGAACTGCTCTGATTTAAACCAACTTGTAATTTACATTGTAAACTAGTTTTGAAAAGAGCAACACTAGAGTTTCTTGCCCGTTCTTCTCTAGTGAAAACCGCTTTCCGAACCGGGTGGTAGTTCAAAAAATGACTGAATCTAAACAACGTTGAACATTTTAATGGATTCAATAAATTATTTTCATTTCATTTCATTTTATTTTCATACATACATAAACTCACGCCATTTTTCCATAAAGAGTAGGCAGAGGTGCTATCAGGACATCTTCATTTCGCCTTGAATGTTTCGTCGCACGCTGAGATAGGGGAGCCTATTGCCATATTCGGCAGAAATTCCTGACTCCTGTCTAATAATGAATAGAAAAATCCAATATCACTTTGCCCGACCCGGGATTCGAACTCGAGACCTCAGCTTTGGAATCGTACCGTAGTACAACTACGCCACCGAGGCAGGCTACCATCAAACTCAACTTTCAAAGATGATATGAGAAATGAGATAAGACCCCACACAGACTGTACGCGACTAAATTGTCGTGAGACTTGTCAAGGGCCCAATAAGGGGCGTCGTCGACGAGATTGCATGAGATTAATGACAAACAAAGCTAAAGAGATGGGTTCAGACTTTATTTGATGCTGTGTGGGCTGTGGACTGGCGATATTTGTAAAATACAGTTTCTATTTGTGTAAAGTATAATAGGGATCTTGACTCAATTTTTATTATTATTTATATCGAAAGGATACCAAACGCAAAATCATAAACAGAAAGAATTTTTAAAATCTGTTTACTAATTAACAAGTTATAACCTGTCGGAAATATCTGTTAACCTAGCTGGAATGAGGTTCACATTTCATTTTTTGTGTTCCCCTATCTTCTATGTTATTTTACATTAAAACGTTTTGAGATAATGTGAATTCTATTTTTTATTCTAATTTCTATTTTAATTCAATTTGTTTAACCTATATTTTGAATTTGCTGAAGTTACGTTCTAATGACGTCAATTATTCAGGTCCACAGATATTTCCGATGGGTAATACACGTATTACTTTGGTGGAAGGAGGAATATAAAAGGATGCAAATATGTCCTTTGACGTCATCTTCCATACGGCACGTGGGTGCGAAAGAGAAAGCGAATGTCCCCACTGCGCTACTAAAAATATTAATATCTCTATGATTTTACGACCAATTTTGATGATTTTTCAATTAAAGTTTCTTATAATGGATATTTTGCTGTGATCATTAAATACTTATAAAAAAAACATGGAAAACATCCCTATTTAGTACAATATACAGGGTATATCCAGACTGCGACCGAACACGACGCCAGGTGATAGTATTAGTGACTTCAGACAAAACCTAACTAAAAATTTCGCATTTATTTGTAATTTTTTACTTATCGTCGCTTTTGGGTGATTAATACATAGTTTTCCTAAAATAATAACATACACATTTTTATTTTTAAAGACTCAATTGTAATTCAGGGTTTAAATCACAATTTTCGCATAAACTAGGTATTTACCACCCTAACACGATGTTATTAAAAATCGCAAAAAAATCTGTCGCTTTTTTTGCGAAATTTTTAGTTGCATTGTGTCTGTAATCACTAAAACTACCACCTGGCTTCATTTTCGCTCGCAGTCTTGATATACCCGGTATAGGCCTCACTAGAGAGCACAGGTCTCCTTCACAAACGAAAATTCGATTGAGAAGTGTTAGTCTAGGAAGTCGCTGGATGCAGGCTGCTTCCAAAAGGTCGATGTGGAGGTCGTTTGGGGGGAGGACTATGTTGCAGTGGACTTGTAGTGACTGAAGAGGGAGGAAAGAGTCCATAGTCCATCAGGCATCCGAGTGCAGGTTGACCGACTTCACACACCACAGAAATTCTTGAAAAGTTAAAGGCATTTGCCCAGGGTTAAAATTCTCTATATCCAATTTGGCTTCAATTCAAGAATGTCATAATGCTTTTTGCCCACAATATAATAAAATCAAATTCAAGGTTCTATTACCTCTACACATACTATGTATTCAAAGCTAAAGCAAAAACATGAGTTTTCTGGGGTTGAATATTGTCCAGGGGCCGTCCATTAATCACGAGAGGCTCGAAAGGGAGGGGGGGTTAGCAAAAAACACGAAATATCACAAGGGGGAGGAGGGGGGTAGTAAGATATCACGTGTATATCTTTTTTAATAAACCGAAAAGCGGCGTGTAGTTTGAACTTGTCTCGCCGTTATCAGGCAACGTAAGAAGTCCTAGATTTACTTATACCTATATTGAAAGATGATATTAAAAAAAATAAGATTCTTAGTTGGTAAATAAAAATTCACGTGATTTTGGGTGGGGGGTGGGGGTACTCTTAAAATTCACCACGTATCACCTAGGGGGAGGGGGAGGGTTAAAAATGCTAAAAAAACATCACGTGATTAATGGACGGCCCCCCAACGGTCGACATATTATCCACAAATACGCAAAAAAAGAAGATCTTGCCTCACAATACCCTCCATATATACTCGTACTATAATAATTCTTAAATTACAACAACAGATCCGAAAGTGGACAACACGAAGGTCAACGACATCGGTGACGACGCGGGAACCGAACCGAAACACAGAAACGTGTGACTCACGTCGCCCCACTGAATCATCGGGGTGTCAGTGATTTCGCTATTTCAACAATAACTACAGTTCGCTGAATAGTTTTATTTATACAACTTATGTACTTTGATGACATAATTTTCGGTGTAACTTGTAATAAATACTATAGTTTAATAATAAATATGCACAAAGTTATGACTTCACAGTAAGACACCAAATTTGTGTCGTAATTACGAGACTTATTATTTCACGATATCCAAACCTGGAACTTATAATATATGTGGACTACACAAAAATATATCCCCGTGCAGGGATCGAACCCGTGACCGCCTATATCACAGCCTAGATTTTACCCGTGGCTTCGCTTTTTTAATACATTGCACCTAAGGGTACGTGCGATACAGATAAATAATCCTTTCTCTGGATCTAAACTCTAAAATCTGGATGTACACTGGTGGTAGGTCTCTCATATGTGAGAGGCCGCCTGGGTAGGTACTACTGCAATGTCTATTTCTCCCGCCAAACAGCAGTGTAAATGCACTGTTGTGTTCCGGTTTGAAGGACATTGTAGCCAGAGTAACTACTGGACATAATGAGACTTAACATCTTATGTCTCAGGATGGCGAGCGCAGTGGAATGCCAATCATTGCTTTGTAATTCATGGTGTTGTTTTGTTTTGCTACTGTCCATGAGCGGTCACGTCGCTTACCACCAGGCGAATGGCATGCTCGTCATTCATCGCAATGAAATATATAATATAGTATAATCCGAATCTTAAACCGCGACACATGTCACCAATATGAGTTTTCCACCATCGCTCATGTCACTAAAGGGCGAAAAGCCAGCAAATAATTAATATTTCACGCTAACTCCCAAAATAACTCAATGAACCCATTACACGCATTCATAACCCCACTGTACCCACTTGACACGGGTGACCTCAAGTGGTCGCTTATTCAGAGGTATTCGTGAACGCGTAGTGAATGGCAAAATATTTGTTTAAGTGTTAAACGAGGTTTCAGTTGACGTTTCCTCATAATTACCTGTTTTCGGCGCTTTTACTTTTCATAATTAAACTGTTATTCTTAAATATTAAAATGTTACATTCACTTCATTTATTTTGTGACTGAATAAATAAATACACCCAACAGTCACATACATAGTCCTGACCCCACACTAAGATCGTGTCTTGTGTCGTGGGTATCAGGAACTACGAGAGACTTTTCGGTCTCACAAACACCCAGACCCGAAACAAATACTTGTGTTCCATACAAACATTTGCCTCGATGCGGGGATCAAACCCGCGGCCTCTTGTTTCACCAGTGGCGTCTATCAAACTGCGCCATACGCTGTCAAATGAATGGGATTGAATTTATTTAAAATTATCTGCCAAAATACCGTAATCCCTACCTAAGAATGATCCCGAAGATAAACCAATGAAGTTAAATGTAAGAGTCTATAAATATTAAAAAAAAAACGTGATAGATCTTTAAGAGTTTAGATAGAGATCAAGATGGTTTATTAATGTGGGCCTTATAAGGTTTTTTAATGATAATTATATGGAGACATTCATAGATCTGGGGGGATATCGTCCACCTTCCACTGTGGCAGAAACCCGTAATACTGACACAAAAGTATCGCATTTTTTAGTTCAACTTGAGTATATTCAGATCCTACTAGGGATATAATTGTATTGACTGGTGAGATATAGCCATAATACATTGTATACTTAACATCAGTAGCATGGCCACTTTACTGTACCAGTGTAAAAAAATCTCTATCATAATTGTATAAATGAATGTGTATTTGATTTCATTGTACATAAACACAAACATGCATTGTGTAGCAAACAATGTTTCCTTATACAACACAATACATTACACTTTATAATCATAAACGGTATGTACATTGAATGTAATTACACTGCCACCTTGATATTTGATACTAATTATCCCTTAAAAATAGTGGAAACTGTGCATATACTGTATATTGCTTATTCTATGTATACCAAAAACTTTATGGCATATAGGTTTCCCTACTATGTTTTCCTTCACTATCGGCAGCCTCCGTGGCGCAATTGGTTAGACGCCGGCTGTGAAACAAGAGACCGCGGGTTCGATCCCCACACCGAGACAAATGTTTGTGAGGTCCACAAGTATTTGTCTCGGGTCTGCTTGTTTGTAAGACCGAAAAGTCTCTCGTAGCTTCTGATACCCATGAAACAAGACTTAATTGATCCTAATGAGGGGTCAGGACTATGTATGTGACTGTTGGGTGTATTTATTTATTTATTTAAAGAGTGTGGTAATTGTTTATCAATACACACAAATTCCAAAAAGAAGTCAGTTTGAAACTTGTTATTGAAACCTGCGATCATTGTGCCAGCAGACACATTTGGTTACCAGCAGGCTACACACTTATTATTATATTCATGCTTTTATTTAAATAAGATCAATGGCAATCATGTAAAGTCATAAATGATGATCAAATATGGATTAATTCTTAACCTTACGCTAAATGTTCAAATGGAACAGATTGCATTAATAAATAAAATATTAAAAAGAAAAAAGAAATTATTATCTTCAATTTTGGCTTTTCAATACTAACCATGTGATGTGTCATTGTATTTCATAAATGAAATGTGTGTCATATCAAAATAGTTACTAATTGGGCCACTGAACATATGATAATAGTAATGTTGCATATTAAGCTTCCTTTGTTTGTGATAAATGATTGGTGAAATCTTGCATATTTGTAGCTCAGGGATATTTCAGTTTTACCTGTACAGATTTACACGGCTGAATTAAAAACAATGTTGATCGCTATCTAAGGATTGATTTTTATAAAAAGTATGGGATCACAGATTTATCTTCTTTGACGGTATTAATTAAATAATTTTATATGAAATTTACATACCATAAAAATATTTTCAACAATGAGCATGAAAATTGTTTTATTGCAAAGATTTTAGATGATTAAAACAATTGGCCATCATTATATTTGTCCCAAGTGTATAGAATATGCATATAAGGTCACTAATAATATCTGAATGCCATATCTATGTTTTTTTAAATGTAAAACCAATAGTTATTCATCATTCATTGATTTTTTTAATACATAAAATGCTATTAAACTTTGGGACAAGACAAAGAATAATACAGAAATAAAAAATAGGACATGGGGGGCCATTGATGTGTCATAGTTTGTATTAAGTAATTAAATATCCTAATCTTCAGACTATGATAAAACACAAAATAATCACATGGTATATCTAATATTATTTCACATGAAATAGGTGTTTTTTTATTTGAAATATCTGTTTTTATTTGATTTGCATAAAAGAAATATTGAGGTACTTGGATTGATACAAATAATAAAAATATATTAAAATAATTATTGGATTAATTTGATAAATTGTTTTTTTAAGTATAAATAATTATAGGTGCCCTCTTTGGGTTAATTGTGTGCGTTTAAAGCTCGCAGGATGTGTTGTTTTGAATAATTCCAGACAATTGGGTGTGTTCTGTGCCAATTAGTAACCAACCCAAGTACTCCACTCAAGGTCAACACATACGCGCTTTGTTTATGTTAAATAACCGTTATATACCCAACCAATCGTTATACAACTGTACTTCACACCTAATTCCAACATATTCAGGCGAAAACCTGTCACATTCGTCATTGCTAAGGCACGTAAAAAAAATACAAAATCTATTGTCATTTTTCGATTTCAAAAATGTATTTTTTTAATTTTATACCTTTGTTAAATGCATTAAATGACTAAAATAGCGCGAGAGAAATGCCCCCTACCTTGTATACATCTCCGTATGTGCCCGAACCAATTCTCTGGACCAATTCATATTCATCTTGAGGATTCCTTCTCGATATATCCGAACTCAAAACACCACCACTATGCGCCATAATCACTATACAACACTAGTATAACATTTATCTACACTTTCATCTCATTATTCACATAATTATTGACACAAAAATTCGTGAAAATAATTATTTTTCCAACACAAAACTCGACATCGCCTGACGTTTGCCACAGTGCCATACTCGGGGCTGCCAACAAAGAAGGATATTAGCTACCATGAACCATCCTACCTTCCGCATATCAAAATATACATCAGAGCAATTTAAACAAACAAAACATAATCTAATAATGTAGAATATAGTAATATAAAATTAAGTTATTTCTAAAATTGTGCGTTAAAAAATCCAAGTACAAAGTATATTATTAGATATTAAGAACTTAACTAAATTGGTCATCGATAAAAAGTAAAAAATACTACTATAGTTGTAGTTTTTTACCTTTGGTAACGTTTATGATGAGTGTCATGTTTTTTTTTAATTTTTACTCTTCATTACAGATTGGCAAAGGACAACTCACAACACCAACAGCCTTACAGTATAAACATTTATTCGTTCTAATTTCTACTAAGCTTTGTTGCACCATCTCTCGAATCAATCTTATTGAATAGTTTTTTCTACTGCCCCCAATCTTCAGCGTTCTCAGATTTAAGACCATTGATGATCAAATCTTTCATAAGTCATAACGATATCAATCCAATGCTTTTATAGTCGCCTAAAAAACTGGTTTGGTTGTATCCCGCTATGTTAGACCGATACATATTTAACTAGAAAAAAACTTCTAAACTCCTAATATTTTCCCAAGACATGATTAAACCATAACAAGTGAGACTCCTGAGTTTATCAGCCATATCACGGAAAGCAATACATAAACGTCACGCCTGTATCCTATGAAAGGCAGAGACTATGAATTTCAACTTTGCTGGATCCTAACGTACCACTTTCGTTCCGTCCGCTTCCATCAATAATTTCATAAGTTAGGCAAATCAATATTAATCATGCTGTGATCACTTCTCTGCTATAATTGGTCATAAATTTACATTTTACCTGTTTTGAATAGATTTAATATTGTTTTTATAGCGTTATTATTATCGTTTCCTTGGTTTAGACATCGACTGCCTACTGTAACTGCTTGCCTTTAATGAAATCTTGGGGTGAAGGTGCGGGGGGAATGCCACTACTGGCATTTCTTACCTCACCCCTAGGTGATACAGGGCCACAGGCGGAAGATGTAACATGTAAAAATGACAAGACTAGATAATCGGTTGATATGCTGGTGACGAATGATCGTGCAATTGTAAAACAAATAATTCTGCATCATACTTTATCAAATTATCGCCAGGTAGGGCGACTGCATCATAAATATTTTCGTCGAGGAATAAAACATTACGCTAATGTTAAAATGGTATATTTATTACAATCCAATATCTTCGCAGCCGGCGTCGCTGTAACGTCATACAAAATTTGTTTGACGCCGGCCCCTCAATAACTCTAACACTTTATTATAAAATTATATAATCTTTTGGTACAATCCATTTTAAGTGCACTTTTACAAACTTTACCACGTAGTGACGTAAAGGCTACTCACCATTTTTTAAGATATTAAACGCGGGAAATTCATAATTTCCCTAATTAGAGATTTTTTAACATCGGCATGCTGGGTGAATGAATATCTTAACTAAAACGGGAGCCTAATTCCGTGTGCTCGTCCCTATTTAGATTAAGATAGCAATTCTCCAAGCTTTGAGGTCAAGAACGAACGTCAAAATTGCCATCGTCAAAGCATCGACGTGAAAGCGTTTGAATTAACAATCTACACTTAAAATAATAATCAGCTGAATATACATACAAGGAACACTTCAGAATAAGTTACAAATTGATCCAGTACATTTGATCAAAGGTAATGACAAGCTTTTTATTTTTTTTATCGATAAACGAAGGTCGATGCGAGACGATTGCGGATTGCACATTCACTCAAACCAATAAAATTTGTTTACAAAATGCATATATATATAAAACTGGGTTATTTCTGAGTAGCCTATTATTATCGAGCATAGACATTTTCATCGAGATCCATAGACAAAACATCGATAAAAACAGCACATATCGTTTTATATAATATTTCAACTTTTCGATATTCACTCTAACAAATCAAGATAATAATTTGCTCGTTTGGTATATTTGAACTATTTCGATTTCTTCAGTAACATTTAGATGCGATATTTGCATAAAGCTAGAAGTTTTATCGATACGAATTTGACAAAATAAAATTTGTTTACACTTAATATTTATTGGTGTTCATCATTGTAATTGAAATATCATAATCTATATCTATATTCGGCTAGAAAAATAATTTAAAATCATGCAAATCACACTAAATCACAATTAAAACCTTGCAAATCGATATCGATAATACTCCTTAAACGCTTTTTAGAAATATCGATACAATCATTAGAAATTACTTTGAAATACCCAACAAATTGAGACTAGCTTGTGGCAACGCATACAATATATTTTTAATAACAAATGATTTTTACGAGGCAATGTATATCAAAAAAATCTTCGTATTATATTTTTTAAAAGCCACTGTATGTGATAACAATATTGCAATATATATATTAACTGTTGTATATAAATGATTTTACAATAATTCATGTACTATTAATTTATTACGACCCGTACAAATACGTCCCTTAAACGAATCAGAACAAATTGACAATATTTTTTTATACAGCAAAGTATTGTAGCATTCGATATTATAACTCTCTATTATCAAATTTGTCTTTTAACATTACAAAGCTTTATTATTTTTCTTTAAAAGTGACCAGTAAAGTCCAAATCTTGTCTCAAACCTAACAATTTTAAATACTGTGATATTTATTTAACAATATGGGACTAGAAAGAACCAGGCGCATAGTTCCAATTCGTTAAAAAGCTGGAAAACTCAGAAAGACAATTCAATTAGACAATGCCCCTGTTTCTATCATTTGTCGGGTCAATATATAAGGCTTACTGTGAAAGGTTCAGGTATTTAGAATGTGTTTTAGTAAATTACTAATATCATTGTTAACAACTACAAATATTTCGCATTGGGAAGATATGGATTCAAGTCTGCTTACCATATCTAGTTTGGTCATTTATTATTTTTTCTGCAGTCAATTCTTTAAATCTCTTAATGCATTTCTGTATACCCAAATACTTATAGACTTCATATAACTGCAGTTTTATATGTCCATGCAATAAACGGTTCGCACCGATTAAACTCATGTATGAACAAAAAATCAACACATTATGTCAACTTTCGTAACTTGAGATTTTTTATCATTAATTTATATAAATAATATATATAGATATATATTTTTAAACTCTTCCACCAATTTTTTTTGTACTAAAAGCTATCAATATATTTACATACAATTGAAACAAAACTTATTTGGTTGAAGCGCTTATTATTTCGAAAGAAAAGAGGGTTAAATTAATGTGATCGAATTTAAAGATATCCAGGATTATATGTTGTGGTGTGTATTCTTAATGAAATTTATGACAAATATGAGAAAAATAAAGTTTATTGATAGAAAATTATCATGAGAAACAATCCTGATAGAGAAAAGACAATTGAAAATGAATTTAACTAACAATTTACCATTGGTAATTAGACAATACCCACATTCAACTAGTCATAAATATAATTAGTTTTTTACTATTCCCCATTTAGCAATCACCATAAATTCCAACAAAACACACACCACGCGAGAAACAAATAAAATACAGTTTGAAGCATGCTTTGGCACAAACGACACACAAAAATATATATATAACAATTTGATTCAGTGGAAGTTAACTTCGATAGCAACGCCTCTCGACACTTAATATTGTAACATTTACAAATTTTAATTACTAACAACTAACAAACGAGTGTACACGCACGCGAACAACCTAAACAAAATTATATATACGTTATTTTTTAGAATGGAAAGAGATCTGTACACGACATTTCTTAATTTTTGATGATATTGTAACACCATGTGTATAATGATGATTTTGATAGCGGATTTGCTTTGAAGGACAAATGCTTTGAAAACTCTTTGTCAGCTATAAATGGCATCTTGAAAAAGGTATACATTAAGATTACTTTCAATTATTGAAAGTAAAATCAGAAAACAGAAAAGTATACATCTACAGTCATCTATAGTATTATGTAGCTTTAAAATGTTAAGTCCCTAAAAGCTTTATTCGCGAAAAATACTCTCAGTGAGTCTTTTTGAGTCCAATGTTTATCCCATCAGTTCTTCTTAAAGCAAGAAGAATTGACGAGGTTATAAATCACTTAGGGTTACAACATCGTCAATAAGCATAACAATAAAGAAACTAATGTTCAACTGTCGGTGTTAAATATCGATCATTATAGCTGTGAAATAAATTATCCGTATGTTCAATCACACCCTATTACCAACTTAAGATCCTTTTTTTGCGGCATTTCTGACAAGAAGCATATATACAACAAGAATTAGATTTGCTATAAATAATTGAGGCAAGATTAATGTGAAAATGATGAGTCGGAAGAAATATCGTTTCGTAAAGTTAAAGGCAATGCTACGTATCAAAAATGCCTCAACAAACGGATACTACAATACAATTTTATTATCTAATTGAAATACATAATAAACAACGTCAAATCGAATTAATTCTAGTGGTAAATATAAGAGGAAAAAGTGTCTTAAAAATTAATAGTAACATTAAATAAAAGGATTAAAAAATAAAAAAACAGGTCTACAATTAATCAAACTAGATCAGAGGCTAGTTACATTACGGAAATATATCTAACTCTTTTTTTTTATTATTTTGAATAAATAATTTCTTCTCCTCTGTTTATTTACTACGCGTGAGCAAAAGCGTCCATTTTAAACGTATAATATTGCATCACTATTTGTCGTTTTTTTTTTTGGAATTTGAGGTTAGCTGACGCCATATTGGAATTTTTAATCTACAGTTGCCGTGTGGCGTAACAGTCTATTTTTTTTCTATTTAGGATAACAGATGGCGCTTTGATTAAATTATTTGGACGTGGAAGGAACATTTTCACCTTCTGTTGGCTCGCGAGCGGGTGGCCCTGACAGGTGTCTTTTTCGCTTTGCTAGCTTTTTTTGCCGGCGCGGGTTTCGCTTTCGCGTTCCGGCGTTTCGCTTTGGTATTAGCATTGGACGATTTCGCGGACCGGCTGCTCTCGATCGAGTTCATTCTCCTGTCTGACTCGAACGAGAAGGCGGGCATGACGGTTTTGACTTCGGAGGGAGAGAGGCTGATTTCTAGCCGCCTCCTTCTCGAACGGGTCATGCGTACATTTTGGGCATCCTGTACTTCTAAAGCCGCTGGTTTGGCCTTATTCTTCTTAGCCCTAACTACTTTCCTTTCGGTATAATTCTCGCTATTTTTGCGTGAAGCGCGTCCGTTTTGTCCCTTTTCTCTTAGCACGGGTTTGGTAATCTCTTCGTGCTTTCGCTTCCTAGTAGAACGTGTAACAACAGTCTTTTCATTCTCTATAGACTCCTTAGTGGCTCTGGACTTATCTGTAGCGCTTCTATTTCTTAAAGCCCGTTTCTCCGGCTTCTCCTTATCCATGCTACGAAGCTGCCTGCCATTGACCTCCTTCTTCACTGACCTAGTTTCAACTTTCCTACGTTTCCTCGGTACAGGGGATGTGTCTTTAGATTTTTTGCTGCGGTTACCCTTGGGGAAGGCTACCTCTGTTCCATCCAGGCCTTGACTGCTTTCAATGTAGATATAATCATCTAACTTAGATCTGGATTTAGCGTAGGTTTTTTCAACAGGTTTGACTGAGGGTACTTCATCTATATCGTTGAAGGTTGGTTCCGTCTCGTCGATCGGAGTGTCCAACGTGTTTGCCTTGATAAGTTCCACGTCGTTGTCTATGGAGCTCTTGTTCATGCGGTTCTTGAGGTTGTTGATGGTGAGGAGTAAGGAGTTTTGTCGCGGTTCGTCCGTGTCGTTCTGCGTCTCGCTGGATGTGCTCGGGTCGGAACTGGACTTCCGCTGCTTGTTTTTGTTGCGACGCTTGTATAGGTCCGCTTTGGTCATGTCCTGTGGAGGGGAATAGTATTTTTAATATTTAAAAAAATAGAGGCTTTATAAGGCTTTCCTCAGCTTGCTCACGACATAAAACGTGGGGTTTAATCTAGTATATAATTAATGTTTGATTGCATAAATTATAAATACATCTATTCAGCGATTTGTGTTATCAAATCGCCATAAAAATTGCCTACAACATTTTTCACGAATTATTAAACACCATTGATTGTAATTAGATTAACAGCAAGAAAAACATTAACTATAATTATAAATATTATACCAAATACTAGAAGCTCAAGATAACCGACAATATGCATGTCGCGTTCACTTCTAGAAGGTTGCAAATTTTTGTAGGCTGTGCTGTATCACTATTTTTTTTTCAGAATGTCATTTGTTTGTAACCAGTTTTGTGAACCTAATAATAGAAAAAAAATATATATAACACTCACGGCAAGTTTGAACGTGTTATCGTCCTGCGCGACGCCCAGCTCGGCCAGCAGCTCGGCCACGGTCATGCGCCGCGCCGGGTCCACCGACAGCAGGCCCGACACGATGCGCTTCGTGTCGGGGGATATCTTGTCCCATACCGGACCTCAAATTATAAACATATCCATAAATCCCTCTGGGTGGTAGGTCTCTCATAAGCGAGTCCGCCTGGGTAGGTACCGCAATGTCTATGACAATTGACAGCCTCCGTGGCGCAGTTAGTTAGACGCCGCCTGTGAAACGAGAGGCTACGGGTTCGATCCCCGCACTGAGACAAATGTTTGTGAGAACCACAAGTATTTGTTTCGGGTCTGGGTGTTTGTGAGACCGAAAAGTCTCTGGTAGTTTCTGATACCCACGACACAAGACTCGATCTTAGTGTGGGGTCAGGACTATGTATGTGACTGTTGGGTGTATTTATTTATTTATTTCTAAACAGCAGTGTCAATGTACTGATGTGTTCCGGTTTGAAGGACATTGTAGCCAGAGTAACTACTGGAAATATTGAGACTTAACATCTGAGTCTCAGGATGGCGAGCACAGAGGAATGCACAGCACTGCTTCGTATAATTCATGGTGTTATATAAATAATAGATTATTAACAATCCATACCTTCCATGGTGAAGTGTCCGGCCCTTATCCTGTCCATGTAAGCCGTGATCGGTTCCTTCTTGGAGGTCGGTTGGAACGGAGCCTTCCCGCACAACATGCAGTACTGGAAATAGGAAACAGGGTTTATTCATGAGCAATGGTTAAAATACTTCATAAATTATTGATTTCAAGCGATGGTTTGCTGTCCCATATTTCTTTAGTTTATGAGATAGTTGGACATGTTATAGTATTTATTTTATGCTCTGTTTTAGATTATCAAAGCTCCTATTGTTTATGATCTCCTCATCTACTACCTTGTTCCATTGAAACAGTTTTGACAAAAATACTGATTGGCTAAAAAAAATTGATGTGACTTGATACATTGGTGTTTCGGAATTGTTATTTAAAATACGTTAAAAAATTCAAAATTAAACCGAATTCGCGATAAAATTCGTATAACAGTAGTTTTGATTACAATTGTTCTTTGTTGATGGTCAGGGTGTGGTTAGGAAAGTATGTATAACAATATTATTGTAAAGTTACCAGCACGACGCCGAGGCTCCACAGGTCGCAGGCGGCGCCGTAGGGCGGAGCGCTCGCCGCGCGCGCCACCGACACCACCTCCGGCGCCGCGTACGGCAAGCTGCGGACCAACACATAGACATACTACACTGCAATACATCTCTATGCTTTATAAACAACCATATACTCCCAAATGCATATAAAAAATGAGACTATTTTTAATATTACTCGATAATTTGACAGCCTCCGTGGCGCAGTTGGTTAGACGCCGCCTGTGAAACGGGAGGTCGCGGGTTCGATCCCCGCACCGAAACAAATGTTTGTGTGATCCACAGGTATTTGTTTCGGGTCTGGGTGTTTGTGAGACCGAAAAGTCTCTCGTAGTTCCTGATACTCGACACACTTAGTGTGGGGTCAGGACTATGTATGTGACTGTTGGGTGTATTTATTTATTTATTTTTATTTATCTCAACATTTTCAAAGTCGTCAAATAATAAAAAAACCTAAACACAAGAGTTTTATAAATCTTTTCTTTCATTTCAACCATAAAAGTATATTGTAATCTAATTCACAACGCCTAAAACATTTTCAATTACCAAAATATTTTTTGTTCCATTTAGATATTAATACACTTACGCCCGAATACTCAAACGCCACTTAATTATTATGTTGCACTTAACTACGCAAGTCCCGCTTAAATGTACTGATTAACGGCCGCACTCAGAGACGTTTAATGTCAATTTAATTGATATTTAGAATAGATTATCTTTGTAACTTACACCCGTATTCTAAGACGTGTACTCCAATCTTCCTCAACCTTATCTTAGTCGAGGTGACTTTACAAATGAATTGGAGGGACCCTCGAAAATGGTATGCTTAGTTAAAAATATACCTTTACTAAAGGTTCCTCGAGTGAGGTTGAGTAAAGGAAAAACGTCATTAATTACGTCATTGATGTATAGATAAAGTAGAGATTTAACAAAAAACCTTTGAAAATACTCTATGATCACTTGAAAAGTGACAGTCAAATGTCATGTCAGAGTGTTTACATAGAATAATATATAATTATTGACCTCAAAATCTTCGGGATTGTGACTGGAAGACAAATATTTAGTGAGTCGGAGAAAAAAACGCATGCAGACAGGAGGAGGGTCATACCATCCAACCCGGAAATTTCGAAGGATATTCTTATGGATGAATCGTCGTTCGGGATATTCGTACGGAGTATCGTACAAGTATTACAGGAACTGCTGGAAATCTTTAATAACTCGTTTAAAATAATAAACACTGTTTCCAAACCAAAAATCTTTGATTAAATGAAATAAAGAGTAATGTTTGTATCATTCACTGGGAAAACGTGTAAATCTTGTAGAGGCACCCACCTCAAAAAATTGTTGGCATATTTAGGTATTTAAGAATTTTAAAAGGTAAACTTTATTTCTCTCTTTTAAATTACAATTTTAAAGTAGGATTATTTCTTTTATTTCTTCCTTAAGGTAGGTCGCGACGTACCTTGAGTTTGACAGTTGATTCCTTTCCTCGTGACAGGAAATTTTTTGAGTGACGTTGAGTGGAGGAGATTTTTTTCTACTAAGAATACGGATTTCCTCTAGTAACGTCAAGTGGAGTCGAGAAAACGTCTTAGAATATGGGTGTTAGTATAAATTATCTTTGTATACTAAGTAATGATCTAATTGACATTAAATGTCTATGAGTACGGTAGTAAGTGGGACATGGGTAGTTAAGTGCAACTTAATATTTAATTGGCGTCTGAGTATTCGAGCGTTAGTCCATCATTTTTATCACAAATGTTTTAATAATAATATATACCTGAAACAAGGCGTCATCATTCTAGGTCTCTCCTCACACTCGGGCATTTTGCACGCGAACCCGAAGTCTATCACCTTCACTTTAGCTTCGCTGAGACGAGTACTTGTTAGAAGGATGTTCTGGAAAGATTGATTAATTTAATGTTAGGTACAAATATTATTATGCAATGTCTATTTCTCCCGCCAAACAGAAGTGTAAATGCGCTGTTGTGTTCCGGTTTGAAGGACATTGTAGCCAGAGTAACTACTGGACATATCGAGACTTAACATCTTATGTCTCAGGATGTCGAGCGCAGTGGAATTCCAAGCATTGCCTTGTAATTCATGGTGTTGTTTGGTTTTGCTACTGTCCATGAGCGGTCGTATCGCTTACCATCAGGCGAATGGCATGCTCGTCTCGCCATCCATTGCAATAAAAAAAAAATAAAAAAATGTAAATAATCGTATTGAATATGTGTAGTAACCGTGACATTGAGTGTTCTTTATACTCGCTTAATAAAGTGTCTAAAATACACTTTAAGGACATTGCAATTAATTAGTTTGTGAGGGTCTTTGTATTCGGATACACACAAAATGGATTTGAACACTTTTATTAACTATGTTTATGTATGTAAGTAGGCAAGGTTAAGCAGAAATAGTATACTAAGCCAATAGGGAAATACTGTAATCATAATAATGAACTTTTCCAAAAAATCAGCTGTTTCATACATTTAGCAGAATTGTTTTTGGTACTTTATTTTGGCGCTTTTGACGTTGATCCCATAAAAGATGTTCATTATAATGTTTGATGAGTGTAGCATTCTCTCTCTCTCTCGCTCCTCAGCCACAGGAAGCCCATTGCTGAACATAGGTCTCCCCATGGATTGCGACATAGACCTTTTGGAAGGTGCCTGCACCCAGCGAGGTGTAGTGAGTGTGGCATCAGCCCGGTATAAATGTGAGTAGGAAACTGTCCCGCCCTCACACCCGCCACTGCAACTCCTGTGTCGCATGATCAACAGTGGCACGCATTTTAATGACACTGAGCATTGAAGCTCAGCGAGTCTCCGGGAATGTCTAACTTGTGTTTAACCCGCAACGAAATCAATCAAAAAGTTAAATTAATAGGAGTTGGAAATAAATTATTGTCCACTTCCCTCCCTAATAAAGCGGGTGACAAAACAATGAAGTAAAGAGGTAAATAACCTCGCATAAAGACATTTACAGCCAGAGAAGCCAGCTGTAAAGCACCACGGATTAGTCATGAATACATAAGTGAGTAGTAACCTCAGGCTTGAGGTCCCGGTGCGCGACCCGGCGCGCGTGCATGTGCGCCAGCGCGCGCGCCAGCTGCGCCAGCAGCGCCCGCGCCGCCGCCTCGCCCACGCCGCCCGCCCGGACCAGCTCGCCGCCGCGCGCCAGCTCCGTCACCACGTACGTGAACGCCTGGGGGGAACACACCATGTACTATATTATCAACATAACCACATCAAAACTCCTGCACAACAAAGATATTGGCAAAATCTCCGATACTACAGGCCATTCTTTAATTTAAAAAAGAAGAACAAAGCCCCTGCAGAACAAAACCCATAGTTTTCCACAGCAACCTGTTTGGAATGACCCGAATCCAATAATTTCCTGCATTCTTAATTAATACAAACATACATACATAAACTGCCTCGGTGGCGTAGTTGTACTACGGTACAACTACAAAGCTAAGTACTCGGGTCGGGAAAGTGATATTGAATTTCTCTATTCAATATCAGCCCGGAGTCAGGAATTGGTGCCCGATATGACAGCGTGAGTTTATGTATGTACATACATACATACATAAACTCACGCCGTTATCCTAAAAGGGGAAGGGAGAGACGACACCAGAACACCCACATTTCGCCTTGTATGCTCCATCCCAAAATGTGATAAAGAACGAAGCAATCGCCATATCGGGCACAAATTCCTAACTCCTGGTTGATATTGAATAAAATCCAATATCACTTTGCCCGACCCAGAATTCCAACAAGAAACCTCAGCTTTGTAAACCTTATCATACATTTATTCCTGATCTGTCTAGTCTTCTAAACATATTTTTTTGTATATTTGCTGTCAACACATCATTCCATTTACAAATCATATTTCATACTTTGTTATAAACTACAGCTTACAACTAAAAATATTTTGTTAGCCACAATACAACTTACAGAATCGTGGAAAACTTCATGGAGCGTTATAATGTAGGGACTTCCTTGACACGCCTTCAGCATCTCAATCTCCTGTTTCACGTCTTTCTTCTGACTGGAAATTATCTGTGAACAAACATTAAATATAATTAGTTTAAAGCGATATTGCAGAGCTCAAAAAATGGTTCAATAATCTGAGTTAAAAACAAATAATTATACCCAATGTGGAAGTAAAGCTATATTATTCCTAACCCGATATGCTTAGAGAATAAAGACCATTTTGAAAAGTAGCAATTGGCATTAAATAAAAAAAACTATTTAATAAAAATCATATTAAATAACATAACAGTAAAAGCTTGTGATGACCAATGTATAATTTTGCTACACTTTCACTGAAAAACTACTAAACCGATTTTGATGAAACTCTACATCATTACAGCTTATCTACATCTGCATTAGACATATGCTACAATTAAGAAACATTTTGCGTCATTTGACCAAACTACAAATGAAACTGTCACTAACTCCAGAGAGCCCTACAATAAAACATTATATATAAATACTTACCTTAACTGCATATTCTTTGCCTGTCTGTCTGTGTGTACACTTCCTGCACACTGAGAATGACCCGTCTCCCAACATTGGGATACTGAGGTCCACTGAGTACTTCTGGAAGAATGGCGAGTCCTGGAAAGGAGACCAAAGGCATTACATCTTTGGAAATGTTTGGAAAAGTTACCGAGTGTTTTGTCCCTTTCGAACGACTTTAGAATTCAGTTTGAGCGAAGAAGACAAAACATTCGATAACTAAAAGAGGTTTTTAATCTGTTAGATTATATTTGTAGAATCGAATGTGAAGACTTTTCAATGAGGATTTGACTTCTGTGTCGATAAACTCGCTCTGATATTTTTGAGGTCAGCAGAAATGCCATCCAAATTGTGCCCAACTTACTTCTGTCCCAAGATGAGATAAGGGGCGTTTATCACCATGGCACAAATATTCATTATCGGTTATAAGACCATTTAGAACATTGAGCCTCATATCTTCGTTGATGACATCAAGTCTGTGTTTATTGGTTGACCCTAAGGCCTCAACTGTGCTATGTTAAAGCCAATATCTGACCAACATACTCCCATAGTTTTACTGACCAAACCATCTCAAGCACTCCTTTTTTTACGAGGGGAAAACAAATTATGGCTGCCTTCCTGCAAGCCATGGGGGAGGGGGCAGGAAGCGTATGTCGGGGTCACCGGCCTTCTAGCTCGGCGCGCGGATTTTAATGATTAGCCTTCGCTTCGGGATTACATTCGGTGACAGCGTCCTCCAAGCACCCAGTGATCCCAAAAGGCCTAATTTAGTCGTCTTCTACGACAGGCAGGGGATATCGTGGTGGAATTCTAAACGCCTCCTTGCCACAGGGCAGTCAAGCGACACTCCTAGCATCTCAGGTATTTGTTTCGGGTCTGGGTGTTTGTGAGACCGAAAAGTCTCTCGTAGTTCCTGATACCCACGACACATGACTCGATCTTAGTGTGGGGTCAGGACTATGTATGTGACTGTTGGGTGTATTTATTATTATCTAAGCATAAAGTAGTCAATACCTTGGCAGCCCATCCCTTGAGTTTGTCGTGTTTGGGACCGGCGGTCTGCGGCCATATCTGGTCCGATATCACATTCTCCGAGAACATTATGCTTGGCGCCACGTACGAATAGCCTGCAAATTAAATATTATAATATGAGTATCACTCCTATTTGACAGCCTCCGTGGCGCAGTTGGTTAGACGCCAGCGGTGAAACAGGAGGCCGCGGGTTCGATCCCCGCACCGAGACAAATGTTTATGTGAACTACAAGTATTTGTTTCGGGTCTTGGTGTTTGTGAGATTCCAAAGTCTCTCGTAGTTCCTTATACCCACGACACAAGACTCGATCTCAGTGTCGGGTCAGGACTATGTATGTGACTGTTGGGTGTATTTATTTATTATTTTTATATGCATAAGCTTACATTTGTATCCTTATAGGAATGAGCAGAGTGGCCACTTGTCCAACCCATTCATTCAAGTTATTACGTCAAATATATGGTATGAAAGAGACCAATATAACGATTGTTCATTCTTTCGTCCACTCGTTACCACAGGTGGCCATTGAAACCTGTTGCATTTCACAATATTACAGACAAAAAACATAGAATATAAATTAGCAATTTTTTATCCGGCTCGAAGTACCAAACTAATTTTGATTTGAAAATTTCAGGTTCTATTAATAGGCTCACTATTGGGTTTCAACCAGGCCATCATAAATCTCTATAAGGCCTGCATACAAAATCAGTTTACAGCTTGTAGTGGCTGCTTATAAAAATAAAGCAACAGATTGTCATGGATATTCTTGAATCAATATGTTAGCAATCGACGTCCTGTGGCTAAAGAATAAGATATATGTACAAAATAATGTATGTACTATGTTTAGGGGCTAAAGTATACACATACCACACACATAAATTCACGCTTTTTTCCCAGAAGGGATGGGCAGAGGTGTTACCAGTACACGCACGTTTTGCCTTGTATTCCGTTCCAAATTAGTGGCTGAAGTATAAAAATAGGATACTAACCAAGGAACAGTTTCTCGTGGTGTTTAGGAGCCTGTGCGGGCGAGTCAGTGGGCGGCATACGAGTAAACTCATCCGCGAAGTTGCAAGTATCGGCTGCATGCGAAAGCTTAGGGACGAAGGGCGCGGGGACTTCGCGACGCAGTACCGCTTGCCAGTCCAGATTCTGGAATAGGGGGATATCTCGATAACTTTGTGTTTGTGAGAATTATAAATTCGTGAGGGTACTCGCATTTAAAAATGAGCAACAGGACTCGTAATTTATTATTAAAAGCTTATTATAAGGTATGGTACTATGTACTTATGGAAATGTACAGTAAAACTTTGACAATATTTTACTAAATGTTAACTTCCATAGTGTTAACAGTTAACAAATTAATAAAACTAGTTTGCCATTCAAAAAGCGTTTAAAATGAAGCGGGAAAATTCGTAGTTTCCCATTATTGCATCTTATTGAAAAATAGTATATTTTGAAATTGTTAATAGACTTCGGCCAAGATTTGCCCAATTACTACAGATTAAACAGGACCACCTTTATGAATTTATGCACTGTTCTACTAGGTACTTCATCTCGAGCCATTCAACTGACCTCGACATACAGATCTAACCTGGAAAAAGGGGTGTCTCTTGAGTTCTTCAGCGTCGCCTTCGCCGCCGCCGAGCCGTCGACGCGGGTCCTTCACTAACAATCTGGAAACATACAAATTCTTATTTATATAACATGCTTTGTTATCCCAAACTATTTTGTCCTACATTGCTAAATGCTGTTGTACAATTACCTAAGTTCTATTTTTTTTTAATGTTGCTCAGGTTTTTTTTATTGTGATGATTGGCGAGACGAGCATGCCATTCGCCTGATGGTAAGCGATACATCCGCTCATGGATAGTAGCAATACCAAACAACACCATGAATTACAAGGCAATGCTTGGCATTCCACTGCGCTCGCCAATCTGAGACATAAGATGTTAAGTCTCATTATGTCCAGAAGTTTCTCTGGCTACAATATCCTTCAAACCGGAACACAACAATGCATTTACATTGCTGTTTGTTGGAGAAATATACATTGCGGTGTTACCTATCCAGGCGGCCTCTGTAATGAGAGACCTACCACCAGTAAAACTTGGTAATATTCTTTATTGGATGACGATTTCATGTTTATTTTACAATCAATTCGTAGGCCAAGAAGGAAGATACCATCGAGGCATCAGAAAGTAAAATAGGTTAGTGGTCACACCGTCCACCGATACCGTGCGGCGAGATATCCGATACGTTATCAAGAGAAGCACTGACCTTTAAGAAGTTCCTTATCAACTGGTTGACCAGTGGGAAATGTTTTTATCATTAGAATTACTAGACTTTTCGGGACCTGTATATGCATTTATAATCACAATAATCCTGGCTTATTTATTAAATTTTAAGTCTGTAAAGACAATACACAGTAGTTATACTATATTGAAAATATTATTCGTACATTGATGCTGCCCTAACTTTCGTTCTCTTCTCTAATATCCTATGGTTGTCAGTCAGATATTGCCTTGAGCGATAAGACCGCCAATTGTACTTTTTTCTGTTTCTTGTCTACTTTTTTTTGTATTTCTGGTGTATAATAAAACTTTAAATAAATAAATGACACAAACATACATAAACTCACGCCTTTATCCCAGAAGGGGTAGGCAGAGGATCACCAGGACACCCACGTTTCGCCTTGTATGTTCCGTTCCATGACGTGATAGGGGGCGAGCCTATCGCCATATCAGGCACAAATTCCTGACTCCGGGCTGATAATGAATAGAAAAAACCCAATATCACTTTGCCCGACCCGGGATTCGAACCCGAGACCTCAGCTTTGTAGTCGTAACGTAGTACAACTACGCCACCGAGGCAGGTAAATAAATGAAATACGAAGAAACTCACTTCTTAATAAAGTCTTGGACCTCCGGACTGACGTCAGGCGGGACGGGGTAGCTGCACCTGACTATTCGCTTGGTGATCTCCTGTTGAGTGTTCTTCTCGCCTTCCACCGTGAACGGCGAGGCTCCCGTTAGTAGCTCGTATGTCAGAACACCCACCGACCACCAGTCTACTGCCTGTGGATAAAAAAAACGATAAAATTTAGATATGACAGGACATTTCACACATGCAATAGTTACCAAAATACAAGATACAACATGAAAATTAATTCAGAATTTAATTTAAACATTTTTCAAACTTGATAGTGGGGATAGTTATGTATTAAGTGTCCGAAAAATGATGCAGAATTTGAAAATGTTTTTTCTTGAAGGGGATTGACCAATGTTCTTGCATCGTTAATCCCAATTTAGGTATTGATATGTATGAAATATTTTTTTATTTTATTGGAAATAAAATCAGCCTTAATTAAGCTTTACTCACAATTTGATACTTTGGTTCTAAATAGGCTCAAGACGAACCGCTAGCTTTTATTATGGGCTGTAAAATTGCCTTATCAAAATTTAAAATAGCATATTATATTTATATTTCATCTTTTTGCGGCCTTATACATGTCTATCTATAAGGCATGTAATAAACTGTCTAGTTTATAAACCAATTTTAGTTATCGAATGTTTTCTCCCTTTCGAAAGAATTCGAATTCAGTTTGAGCAATGACAATACATTGGATAATTAAAATAGGTTTATATACTGTCTATTGATAAGGCCGTTTAAGTTTTTATGTGGTATAAAGAAAATATATAATCTGTAAATCAAAAACGATCATTCCACTTTCATTCACACAACTAACAATCTTCATAATATGTCTATTCCTTATCTCATTTTATTGATTAATTACCAATTATTTCACAATTTCTCAGCCTATCGTTTTTAATGTATCGGTTGTACATTTTATTTAGATCAGTAGGTCAATGCCGATGATGTGTCGAAGGTTTTAAATATGCGACCGTCAGTATAAAATTAATGCATTATATATGAAGGATGCATTACTGCTTAGTGCTTGTTATAGAAAATCGATATCTGTAGAAAGTAGGAATAACATTGCTTTCATGGTTAACGAAGTTTAAATATATTAATTTTTTAGGCCCTTAATTTTTTATTTTTACGGTCTGGATAAATGTCCTTTAAGGAGTACAACATAGAGTAATTAATGGCCAATATGATCACTATCTTCAGAAGGCGAATTTTTTATTGTTTCGAAGATCGCCTAACTACATCATTGCGTTTCGTACAAGATCTTTCAAGACACCCACAAATCTCTAGCACTTTTGTGCCAGTCGAAATAGGTCTACATTTCTATAGTTAGACATAGCGTAATCTATTTTAAGAAGTATATATGTATATACATTTAGAATTAGATTTAAGAATCCGTAGTAATCCGTTAGACCAGGATGTTGCATTGTAAAAATCATAGCAAAAACATACACTGAAATATTAAAGCTTTAGATGAACGTAAAACAAAACTACGATAACCAGCCAATCCGAGCTACATTTCCGAAATCACACGAACAAAAGCCTTCATTGTCCATTAAGCAATTCTAGTTCCCGTAGTAAACAATGGTGCGGCAATATTTCCACGGCGATAGTGGCCGACGTTTGCCGAAGTTTTCCGATGTTGGCCGATGATTGCCGATGTTTCCCGAGCGCTACTTCCGCAGAACCTTGGACCGTGCACTACAAATGTACTGAGAAACTGTTATAATAGGTAGATAAGTGATGGTTTTGCACGCGATATCTTTGGGAAATAATTATTGATCTGATGCGTTTAGTCGGTTAATTGTTTTCATATTTCCTTCTTTTTAATATTTTTTACATATTTATACATGTTTCAAATTAGTGGTAAAATATTTGTAGCCGCCTAGACAGACCAGAAATAAATGTTTTTTTAATTTGAATATTGGATCTCCTAATCCAAATCATGACCATTCATTGCATGCATTCCATTGACGAAATATAATAGTTTTTATTATCTAGTTATAAAATCCATAAATCTATATCAGTTAAAAGTAACTTCCTTATACCCTTTGTAGACACAAGTCTTTATGTAACATTTTCCTATGTATATAGTTATTAGCTAACGTTCTAGAAGGTTATAACACATAACTACACGGCATATGCGTAGTATTATCGCGTTAGTTCCAGACGACCTAGGTTAGGAATTACACTCATGACTAGCTTCCGGTATTGGTACATCAATAATTACAATCTAAAATATACCATATATGTCCCACTGTAAGGCATGAGCATCCTCTACAATCGAGAATATGATTGAGAGTGGTTAGGCCATATAGTCCACCACGCTGGCCTAGCGCGGATTGGCTGACTTTACATACGATATAAAATCTTATAAATTGCTATGGTATGCAGGTTTCCTCACATTTTTTCCTTCACCGTTATAGCTAAAATTGTGCTGGGTAATATTTTACATGAGTTCAATAAATGCATACCTATACCCTACAGTAAGGTATGAGTATTGTGTCGTGGGAATCAGAAAGACCTTTAGTCTCCCATCGCCCACACATGAAGTAAGCACGATTGACCTATTGTGTGTCACGAAATTTGTCTCGGCGCGGGTATCAAACCCCTGGAACTCTCATTAAACTTGACTAACTTAAATTAGTATCACCTATGCTTACCCTTTGGAAAATAAAGGCTTTAGCTTACGTAAAAATTCAGTCTGAATTTTTAAATTGTTTATTCAGTATTTTCCATCAAACTTGGATACCATAATTTCTATGGTATGTAAAGTCCGTCAACCCGCACTAGGCCAGCGTGGTGGACTACATAGGTTAACTCTTCTCAATCGTACTCTTGAGTGTATAGGCCCGTGCCCTGCAGTGGGACGTATATGGGCTGATACAGATTGTTGTAGTCAATATAGATATCCGACATTGTACAAAAACTTCACACGTGTTCCCTCTGATAATTATGGGTCCTTCCGCTGTAGCGTGAAGGAACATCTGTGCAGGCCAGCATAATTGTGTCGAAGTAGGCCCGTGCTCTTTAACGGTGAAGGGAAACATCGTGAGGAAACCTGCATACCGTAGCGATTTTAAAGAATTTCTACGGTATATAAGTCCGCCAACCCGCACTAGGCCAGTGTGGTGGACTGTATGGCCTAACCACTCTCAATCGATTCTCTCGATTGTAGAGTAGGCCCGTGCCTTGCAGTGGGACGTATATAGGCTGATATAAATACAGATTTTCCATCGTCAAGTATACTTGCTGGGCGCTATAGACACGGATACAAACTCCACCAGTCACCAATATGTTATTAGTATAACGACAGTTTCAAATATAGCACAATTCGTGTTGTGTATATTGTGAAAATGCCGACGTCCGTGCCAAACGTATTAATAGACTTCATCACCGTTTCTATATTTATATTTTTTGGCTAAATTAGTTGCAAATTATCGGTTGCTTGTTGAAATAATCGATGACACAACTCTTGTTTACTGAAATGTGAAGTATAGAAGATATAAGACGCCCTGAGGGAGGTTGTAGGGAAACCCGGATGCCGGCAGTTTTCTACAGGACACTGTGGAAATAATTGGGGAGGCCTGCGTTCCAGCAGGGGGACTCCGTGTGGCTGAAGCTCTCTTCAGCCCTCTCCTCAGCCTCTTAGCCTCCTGGAGGGGAGGTTTGGACCGCAGCTTCGTTCACGTTCATTTAAATTTAACAATTAAGGATTAATATAAAAACGTTAGTTAACAAGTCAAAACTATTATTATTCTATACTTCGATAGATATCTCGATGTAAGGTACCGTATGCTCTTTTCTATACTTATGACAATGTGCATCCATAATTTAATGATAATTAAACGAGTAGTTACAAACAAACTCACGTTTGTAATATTAGTAAGCATAAGGACTTAAAACAGCCGAAGTATGCAAATATATAAAATAATGAATATTGAACAAGTTAAATATCCGAGAATACTATTTATACAATTCACACTTGCTTCCTAAACTGTATTATTCATATAAAGTATAACATGAGGTTTTATTATACAAATTGTCTGAACTTCAATGCCAAGACAAAATAAACACAGCTAAATTCTTCAGTTTTCACTGTGACCGACAATTTTAAATCTGCACTTTAATTATATTGAAATAGAGTCAGTAATTGAATGGAAATAGCTTCCAGGAATCGAACCTTGAACGTGGTAGGAGCGAGGCCGCGATATTACCGCATGATAGTGTACAGTATGACATGTCTGCTATGTTGGTATTATGGAGACACAATTTACGATAGATAGGAATCGCTAAATAAATAGAACGATTCATTGTGTAATATGTTTGTGAGAAAAATCCAATTTCAGAAAAGAATTCCTTAATAAATCATCAATAGGACATAAAAAGCTATCTTCTTTACTTGGTAGACAACTACAGTATTAATTTTATTCGTTAGAGTTGATTACTTGACCTGATTTCAAACCTAGTATATAACTTCACGGGTATGTATGGTACTCCATTACGGACCCCACAAAAAATACAAATCCCATTTAAAATTATACCAAACAATATCTATCCTGTAGATTATTATTATTTATTTTACGCTTTAGACTATCCTTTTTTTCTCCTATTTATATATCCAGCCCATGGTTGCCTATAATAAATTACCTAGTGTGATAAGGCCGTCACTTGTATTATATATTTTTTTGTGTAATATTGTATTTGTATATCTCCCTATAGTGCAAAAAGAATTAAATAAAAATAATCCTAATTTCTAAGCATTATACTCATACTGCCTTATTCATTACACTTTTAAAACCTATTTTAGTTATCGAATGATTTCTCTTCTTCACTCAAACTGAGTTCAAAAGTCGTTCGAAAGGGACAAAACATTCGATAACTAAAATGCGTTCTATGAATATGGCCGACACGCAAAAAAACTCCTTATAAACCATATAAAACTAATATATAATTGTCGCGCGTGCCCAGTAACAGTAACACTGTCACTGGGCACGCGCGACTGAGTTCACACAATGCGCCATCGATTGCGCCAACTTGACCTACTGTGCCTGCACTGTGCAAAAGGTCGCCTCGTTACTCAAGCAAATCATCTTTTAAATATTCGCTCAATTACTTTTTTATTTTTGGACCTTGATTGGTGAAAAAGGTTTTATTTGAGTTTATTTTTCAAATTTAAAGTGATTGCGAGATTGGTTATAAGTACGTCAAACGTCATATGTCCATAGAATGATAAATACTTACTTCTTAGATATCGTAAGCTATAAGAGATTATTCGGTTCCTCAACACCTAGACATAATACAAATGTTTGTTGTAGACATAGACATTTGAGAAACTAACGAGTTTTTGTTTCAGGGCCAGCTTTTCGCCGAATACACTTTATACATTCCTAGAATCGATACATTCCTCATACATTTTGTGGCCTCAATATTTAAAACAGTAAATAATACTAAACGTATGCAGAATAGAAGTAATAAGATAAGAGAAGTAATAAATGTATTTCCTGTATTAAAATTTGTGTCCTTTAATAATATTCAAAATAATATTTAAGGAAAATTAGTAAAACTGATTATTTAATGTTTTCGTGAATATGGCTTCATGGTGTTCGTCAGAGCGTAAAATCATTGACCACAGTTGCTTTCAAATGATAGTATGTCAAGAAAAAATACACTGTCACTCGTCAGGCAATGCGCATTACGTCACAGTGGTCGCCTTTTTGTAAAGGAGTGGACAAGTCCATTCATTAATTCACTAAACGATTGAATGAACCCAAAATTATCAATAGAAACATACTATGAATATTAAATATACATTTCAAATATGACACCACGCTGGAACTTCCTGACAAGTGACACTGAGTTGAAACAGTGCGCCATAATTTGCGCTAACACTGTTCCGAGCCCACTTGACCTACTGAATCATATCTACACGACAATATTGCAGAAGGTTACTTACTAAATCGAATCATCTTCAAATTTAAACTCTATTTGATTGTAATTTAAAGTCGAATTTGGTGGATCAAATTATGATATCATATTGTAATGTAAATTGGACTTTATTTTGTGAGAAACAGAGTGGGTATCGGGTTGTGTTGTGTTAAGTAATGTATCTAGGTCGAATGAAACTAGATTTTTTGGCAAGTGGCGGCTTGGTAACGAGTTTTTTCTCTCTCCCGCTGTAAATCTTCATTGTCACGTGAGCTTTTCGGATAGTGGTAAAAGTAAATTATGTTTTTATATTGGTTTATGATAAATAATGAGTGCTATAAGCTATTGTGTTGGGAGTTATCGATGGAGTTGAAAGAGTTAAACGAGCAACTTCAATAGCAATATTTTTTAATTTAATATCTATCTGTATAGGATCTTTCTCTACATTATTAACAGTTTTAGACCAATGTTGACCTAACCGAAAACTGTTGAAGGTTAATAGACTTTATAAGAACTGTCTGGTTTTAAGTCAACATTATCAAATCGTAAAAGTTTTCCCAAATAACGTTATATTGAAGCTGGTTAGATTGTTACAAGACATTACTGGATCCTGATGCATACTTAATAAGTGTATTGCTCTGACTATGTATTATATTAGAATAATGGAATCTTCTTCTAACCCTCTTATATCTTAACTATTGAGAGGAGTGCCCCTAGCCGGAACATTTTGAAGTATCGTATAGTAATTCTCGTATAGTAAAGTAAACGTTTCCCGCTGTGAAATTTTAGTTCCAAATACGCTCACAATGGCGCTGTTTAAATTCCCATACAAAATTTTACTATTACTATTCTATTACCATACTGCAAAATGTTCCGGCTAGGGGCACAGTTTCCAATTTAATCGCGAACTCTTCGTTCCTTACTATAAAACTTAATGTTCCATTAAATTCTGCCTTAGAATGCATTTTTATTAATCGAAATATTTACTAGAGCAGAAACCGACCGGGGTTTCGAACCCAAAACTGGCTTACAGCCACACTGTAAATAAACCAAAGACTGTGATCAGTTAACATTACAAATACGGAGTTTAATTGATAATTTAACCCGGTTACTTGAGATCGAGTTGAACGCGTTGTTTTCTCGACATTTACAAACATCGGAATTCTTATCTGTGAAGTGATATTAATGATAAAGTCTAACGCACTGAGTTATTAATCTTTAATAAATATACTACACTTCTGTCGTGAGAATTGAGATGAATGGATGTCATACTAAAAACATAAACAAACAGCAGTGCAAATGCACTGTTGTGTTCCGGTTTGAAGGACATTGTAGCCAGATTAACTACTGGACATATTGAGACTTAACATCTTATGTCTCAGGATGGCGAGCGCAGTGGAATGTCAAGCATAGCTTTGTAATGCATGATATTTGGTTTTGCTACTGTTCCTGAGCGGTCGGATCGCTTACCATCAGGCGAATGGCATGCTCGTCTCGCCATTGACTCCAATTAAAAAAAAGCATAAATAGATAAAATAATGCATATTTAATATTTGCTTAGTAACATAAAATAAATACTGTAAGAATGCGTAGTGTCCTGTTGCTAAGAAACCAGACGCGATGAGTCGAGAGGGTACGAGTTCAAATCCCAAAACAAATAACTTTCGGGACTCAAATATATGTATTGAAAGCGTAAATTACCACACATTTTATCGGTGAAGGAAAATATGACGAGTAAATTTGTATACCATAGTGATTTTCATAATTTCCTCCATATGTGGAAAATGAAATCCTCCAACACGCAACAGGCTGTCGTGGGTAATAACCTAAACCGTCTCAATCGAATTCCCGATTGTACGAGAATTACTTTCTCAATAAGTGACGATTGTGGACTACAGTTTCCTACTTGTACATACCAAGCCCATTCCTATATCCCCGAGAGGATGAGCAAAAATATCACAAATGTACTTTGACATCCTCCGTGGCGTGGTTAGACGGTGGCTGCGAAACGAGAGGCCGCGGGTTCGATCCTAGCACCGAGACAAATGTTTGTGAGGCTCACTGATATTTGTCTACTGTATAGACGTTTGTGAGACCGAGAAGTCTATCCTAGTTTCTGTTATCCACGACACAAGACTTAATTGATCTTAATGTGGGTCCAGGACTATGTATGTGATTGTTGGGTGTATTTATTTATACATCCCAAATTTCTATGAAATAGGTGCAAATTCGCCAATCACTAATGAACCTTTGACATCGCTATCAGTGGAACACGGCGCCTACTATTGTTCCTAAACGGGTCGTATGTATTTAGCACACGGACACACAGACACACAAACACGCATACGCTGTTTGTTCGGCATTATTATTATTTAGATCTATGTAAACGGGTTGGGTGTTGCGAAGTTCGATAATTAGTACGGTTTTTTGAGTCATAGAATTAAAGTATTCTTAAATTAGTTTTAAATAAGATCTTTTAAAGCAATAAGTAATATCAAAAGCAGAAATAACAGGTATTTATTTCCGGTCTGGGTGTTTTTGAGACCGAAAAGTCTATTGTAGTTCCTGATACCCACGATACAAGACTCGATCTTAGTGTGGGGTCAGGACTATGTATGTGACTATTGGGTGTATTATTTATTTATTTAAGCGCTTGGTGACCTGTTGGTAACGGACCAGACACGGTTGCCAGGATGTTAAGAGTGTTCGCGGGTTCAAATCCCAGGGCACACCTCTGACTTTTCGGAGTCCTGTGTATATTGTGAAAAGTCAAGCACAACTACAACACGCACTATAACCGTGAAAGAAAACATCGTGCGGAAACCTGCATACCATAGCGATTTGTAACAATTTCTATGGTATGTAAAGTCCGCCAACCCGGACTAGGCTAGCGTGGTGGACTATATGGCTTGGTCTCTCTCAATCGTACTTTCGATTTTAGAGGCTCGTGGTCTGCAGTAGGTTGTAATATGGGCTCATAAAGTACAGTACATAAAATTACACCAAACATGATTAGAATAAAATACATGCATAATTTAATTCACATGATAACTGATAGAGAAAAATGCACGTAACTAAAGCCAATGCGTGTTGCGAACGTGATGTCTCCAATCTTGGCGGCGGACGCTGTTCGGTCACGTAAATGTTGCGTACCGTATCTCGTGTTATTTGTTACATTTGAGAGGTTTTATTCTGTTGCTCTTCATGTTAATTGAAGACCATATGACTTCGACATGCGATAGACGATATTTTTTCACCATTCGACGCAATTAAGCCGATCTGTTGAAATACTTTACTTAAAGGCTCAAAGAACCTGGAATTATAAGAAGAAACGAACCTGTAGACACGTTAACACATAAGCGCTTCCTAAGTATAAGGTGGTTACCAAGCATACACAAATCCACCAGCAGTGTAACCAACACAATTCTTCTTAAAACTTTGTGCCTCACAAACAAGACATTTTCCAGCCTGTCCTTTACGAATCTACCAATTTATTCATCCAACATCATTCTTAAAATCACAGCCTGTCGACAACAATTCTACATCAGTACCAGAACCCTGTGCCTCTCAAATGACAAGCCTTGCTTCACGAACCAACCAGCGAATCTACATCTTTACATACATACTAAAATTCACGCCTCTGTCCTCTTGGTGTAGGCAGATACTATAGAGCGCCGAGTGCCTAAGCCTATACATACTCTTTCTCTTCATCAACTGTCATTAATAATAAATAAATACATCCAACAGTCACATACATACTCCTGACAATTAAGACAATTAAGTCCACATGATCAATTAAGTCTTGCGTCGTGGGTATCAGAAACGACGAGAGACTTCGGTCTCACAAACACCCAGACCCGAAAGAAATATTTGTGGGCCGCACAAACATTTCTTTCGATGCGGGGATCGAATTCGCGGCCCCCTTCACAGACAGCGTCTAACCAACTTCGCCACGGAGGATGTCAAAATTAATTCCTTCATACACGCTCGTCAGTTCCGTGAACTCCGTATTTTGCATCACATCTTCCTCACGACCAAAGCCTGATATCCTCTTATTCACACGAGGCAGAAAGGTGGTCGCACGATCGCACAGAACACTGGTGTGTACGAGCGACGTGACGGCTAAACGACGATTTCCGCCGGACAGAACTCCGGTTACACGTGTAGTTAATTGACGGTTCATAGAAAAATGTAATTTGTATATTTACATTGCGTAGGAATCGGCTTGCCTAATAACCACCACGCATGTAACTACAAAACTTTGCAAGTCTGAATTTGCATCATTATACTGGAACCTGTGTGCGCAAATAACTGCGCAAACTTTGTTACAATTTGCAATTCGAGACTAGTGCAATTGCCTCTTGAACGTGTGTTGCAGGCTAAAGATCTTTAGATTTCGTGGAGCCTTGCGATACCACCACTGTGATAAATAAATAAATAAATACACCCAACAGTCACATACATAGTCCTGACCCCACACTAAGATCGAGTCTTGTGTCGTGGGTACTAGAAGCTACGAGAGACTTTTCGGTCTCACTAACACCCAGACCCGAAACAAATACCTGTGGATCACATAAATATTTGTTTCGGTGCGGGGATCGAACCCGCGGCCTCTCGTTTCACAGCCGGCGTCTAACCAACTGCGCCATGGAGGCTGAAAGGTGATGGACTATAACCTAAGCATTCTCAGTCGATCTATTTCAGAAGGGTTGCTGTAAGTCGTCAGACAGTACGAATGGGTGGTAAAGCAACGACAGACACAAAAACTGTTGGTAACACATCCATATAGGAACCACCATGCAGGATGAAAGAAAACGAGTTTGAAGCAAGGAAACGAGCTTTACCAATAGTCTTTTGAACCAATTGCGTACATAAAATCCCACAGATACACTGACACAATTTAATGATCCCAAATCCAAAGTCCTGGTAAATACGACCAACATTCCGGAGCATAGACATCCCCGTTAATGACGCTAATCTGCAACACGCACTGGCAACTTTGCCTCTGTCACATTTCGTAGTACCAATATACAATTGGGTATTTGACACATTTTTTTATTGTATTCACCAAAATGTATCCATATCCAAAATCTAGCAAACAATCAATTTTGTAAATCCATTCAGAATTTAAAAAGTTGGAAACGTTTTAAATCTTGTAGTGGGGGTAAAAGAAAAGGGCTGCAAAACAAAATTAGTGACGTCACTAATCTTAATATGCATTATAGTGTGCGGGTGAGAAAGAGACGGTAAGATGTCCCCACTCTTTCATTTTAAATACTAATATTTGCCTCATGTTCCAAGCTACTTTATCACTGTTTTCACAAAAATGTTTTGTTTTAATGGCACTTGTGTTTGTCTGCAAAATAATACAATAATTTCACGCAATAAATACTAAACTGATTTATATGTGACTTCACAGTTTTATAGCTTACATATTAAAATAAGATATAGGCTATAATTTATAACCATATTCCTTAAATTAACGAAATTATGACTGTATAAAAAATCACTCTCGCACGAAATAGAGCCATGTTAAAAATACACCGAAATAATCCTGACCCCACTTAATTACAAATCTCCTATAGCGGGTATAAGTCTCACAACATCCATAAACATTTTGCAGATTACACAAACATTATCCTCCAAACCGCTTTATTCTACAGCTCACTCTTTATATCAGAAGCTGTCCAACACCACCATTGGCTCCAACATCCGCAGTAAAACTTATGAACTCGTCCCAACGTCGGTTTGATCACGTGCAGTCGACCCCGGATAGGCCACGTGATCGCCTCACGTTGAACAGAGCTCGCAAGCGGTTATCTGTCACGCGACGTGACAAACTGTTGCTCGAGTTGGGCATTTGTATTGGAAAGTTAGATACATAAACTCACGCCTTTATGCCGGGTAGGCAGAGGTACAAGGACACCCATATTTCGCTTTGTGTGTTCCGTCTCAGGATGTGATGGCGAGCCTATCGCCATATCGGGCACAAACTCCTGGTTCCGAACTGATAATGAATAGAAAAATCCAATATCACTTTGTCCGACCCGGGAACACGAGACCTTAGCTTTGTAATTGTACCTTAGTACAACTACGCCACTATTTTATTATTTATTTAAAGTGACCACAACGCACCTCAAGAGCAGTCCACGTATCCACCGACACGAGACAACAGCTAGTTATCTATCCCAGTAAAATCATAAGTTATTAATGAACTGCTCTGATTTTAACCAACTTGTATTTTTTGTAATAATCACTACATTGTAAACTGGTTTTGAAAAGAGCAACACTAGAGTTTCTTGCCCGTTCTTCTCTAGTGAAAACCGCTTACCGAACCGGGTGGTAGTTCAAAAAATTACTGAATCTAAACAATGTTGAACATTTTAATGGATTCAATAAATTATTTTCATTTCATTTCATTTCAAAATCCGGAACTTGTCGGAAAATTAAATTCTCACCCGCCAATGTGAATTTCTCGAGCAAATAACGTAGTAGTTAAATATTCATTTGGGATCCAAGGTCTGCTCGTCTCAAGGCCGGCGCCCTTTGCGCTCCAGCCGAGCTTACAGTTGCTACGTCGAACTTACAGGTTTTATTGAGTTTGTTTCAGTGGTCTGGATTTTCATCTAGGACATTTAGGTCATGTATGTTTAGTAAATATATCAAGATTCCCCGAATAGAATGAATTTTGCTTAGTTATTGAACTGACTGCAGGTCACTATCATTGAGATGGGTTAGGCCATATTTCACTATACTGGTCTAGTGCGGGAAAGAGAACTGTGCTATCAAGTTGCAATAGATATTTACAAAAGTAAATAAATTGGCAAAATTTTGCCTAGTTACAGAATCGAATAGTAGAATAACTGTAGGACCTATTTCATTCTATTTACAGGGGCTCCCTGTGAATGAAGAGAGAGATAAAAAGAGAGAGAGCCGAATTATTTCACACATTCCTTTTCCCTTCACTGCGTAACCGATCCAACATCAAAAACGAGTCCAAGGAAACGGACGTCCGAGAAAGCGAAAAAAAATCATTAAATCCAAACGAACATCTGACATAGCTGAACGTAGCGCAATTAACTCATCGATGTTTCACAACCGAGGCGCATTTGCATATAGTGCGCACGATTCGAATCCACAATGATACGCACGCGTGTATTGTGATGGACTGCCAGTGGGTCAGTACTTGGATGTAGCTTGATAAATTAGATATTCAGGGGAGTATAATTAGATTATTTTACATCTAAATAAGTCATATTGGTCTAGTTGATAAGAAAGTATGTAACAGCACGACAGCTGAAAATTATTTATTTAATATCAGCCTATACTCAATAGACACGTATGCACATTTGAATATTTTTTTATACTTAAGTTACAAAAAGGCGCTGAAGTTAAACTGAGAATTATGACTCAATAATTTTCCCTTTTTAGCCACATTTTAGCAACAATCTACAATTATATGTATTATACCAAAATAAATGTAATAAATTGAATTCTAACAAATTGGATATTTATCCAAAGTGACAATTCCATTACCAATAATATCTAATAATCATTAATAGTAACTACGATATTACACCTCGCTCCATCGAGATAGGTATAATAATATCTAATTCTGCTAACAGTAAATAAGAATATAATTTCTGAGAATTTTTCTTTATATTAATAGAAACCACAGCTGTAACACTGTAAGCGACGTTGACCTACTGTGTCACTCGCGGGCCTCTTTTAATTAAACTAATTTCTCTATTTCATTTAATGAAAAACGTATTTAATTAAATGGCATTGGATTTAATTATTTGTATTTCAAATTAAATTATTTTTAACCAAATACAAAAATGACTAAATTCAAAACAAAATACATGCAAAATAATTCGAAATTCGAAAATTAAAACAATTCCCGCTGCGTTCGTTATAATATCAATAAAAAAAACTCAGAAACAAGTACAGTCGAGCGCACAACTCCCTAAACAGCAATTATGTGAATTTATTTATTATGTCGGATTAAGGTTATGTCCCCCGCATGTGACATAACACCGGCCCGTTATGATTAACGTCGTCAGACGCTACTGTTCTCGGCGGGACAGTCGAAATGTCCCTTAGTACGACGCGACGTCGGCCACTTCGTTTGAAGGTTGAAGGTACTTAGTGTAAATGAAATATGGTATTAAATACGTCAGGCGGTAACTAACTATGCTATTTTGCATCCAAATCGAATACATATTATTTATTAAACAATTAGAAAACAACAAACACACCTAACCTGATTAAAAAGACAATATTGTCCGCATTGACCAATAACAGCCAGAAAAAAATACCACTTCCTCTTCTAAAGCCACACCTCTCGCACCTCCCTGCATTTAGTGCGGTCACATCATTCATGACATAACATTACAAATCCCTGATCAAGTTCAGGGCTGGCCCGACCGGTCGGATCCGCGAACACCGCTTAGCATCGACCCACTGACCTGGTTGCAAGTGCGCGACGACCTCGCAGTTGGCGACCATATATTTGCATCGCCCACACGTGCTGTTCACAACCCTATAAACATTGGATTAGAATCGATTTTTCAATACTGACTACATTAAAGGTATATCAAGAACCGTTCGTTGCATTCTCAACTTTATTCTGTTTGCGTAAGTTCACTTTTCCTTTTCGGTTGAATGTAAAATTGAATATTTCTGTCATTTGATTTAGTACTTTATTACTGTGCAGTTTGAAGTCTTTTTTGAATGAGCACAGCTGTGGGTTATGAAGAATGTTGAACGCTTGTCAGAACTGTTTTATTCGTGACAGTTTGTAGGCATTCCGTGTGATTTCGAGTGTCATTAGGCGAACTGGTCACGCTAGTATTTTTTCTTCAAGTACGTGCGGTTCTTGTAGTCATTATTTTGGAGTAAACAAAGAAAAAGTTTATAGTAACGACAAACAATGTATGTTTATGGTACAAGCGTCTACTAAATAATAACTGTAGTGTTCAAATCGGATCATATCAATTGCCAGTAAACGGTATTATTGGAAAAATTGGGTAGATTGTTTTTTTATCAGTTATATTTAATTCAATACTCTTGTATGTGTTTATTGACTTATATTTACATATAATATGTGCGTATTTATAAATATTACAGTACAATATCAAAATACAAAGGTGTATCACCTTTCCAAAAATATTTAGTTACATAATTAATTAATATATTAAATCTACTACATATTTAGAAAGTGGTACAAATTCTGGATGAAGCCCTCATGCTCTGATTTACTTACACTCTTGACAAATGGCCCGATTTACCACATTATAGTAATTTAGTTTCAAATTACCCTAGATATGAAACGTTAATGCGAAATCTAGAGCACAAATTACTTTGAAATTCAATATCAATGCCTCAATTACCTACAGCTCATTGGTTAAATTTTATGAGAAATTTTGGATGTTTATTTGATTTAACTTTTACTGTTATACTCGACTTTTGCATATGTATTAAGTATCTTCTATCTTCATGACTAACTTGATAAATTCTTTGGAGACCATGACTGACTAATAGTCAGCTGCGAATCAGATGTTATGTACCAATTACTAATCAGGGTAATATATGAATTATTCAATATGACATTTAATTATACCACTGATGAACATCACACTATGTAAATGCGGAGGACCCATACACACAGAATTCCTTACATGTTTTGCTTCTGATAAAAACAGATATAGTTACAAACACGTGACTTCGACTCGGAGATGTGATAGCCTTATTTCCGACTATCCCTTCCAGTTTGTTGTTTGTGTCCCACTGCAACCCTTATGACGTCAATTAGCCGGTATGTACGCAACGGGCACACATCTGACACGGCCCATCACAGACAGACAGGCTAAAAATACTTGTATTTTGAACGACACCGAGGCGCCACGCGCGGCGACAAACTCAAGTTAAATTACCCTATTTATATTTAGAAAAATATTTATTTTACTTCATCCTATAGATGTTTTCACGTTGCACTCGTTCCTGCGGGTTTATGTCATAGTTATAATTTTAGTTGGGGAACGGACCTTGGGGAATGCTATGCAGAAACGTGCCCACGGTTTTGATTCCAACTTTTTCCTATTACCTGGCCTTATGTCACTGACGACTTGGTTTATAATTCTAAAAAAAGGTTTTTTAGTATAATAAATAATGGAAAAATTAAAGAAAATATTTTGTACCGATCTGTACTCGACGTCAAAAATTCGACAATAATTTTTTATCAATAATATTTTTAAAGCAATTATATTTTAACAAATAAAGTTATTTAGTGATTTATTTTCTATTTCTGAATAAAAATAAAATGAAGCACGAATTAACGAACACAAAACCCCATATAAAAAATCACATTTGATTGGTACCAGGAAAATAAGTATTATCAATGCAAAAGTGAAAGATAAAATAGTTTCTCAGTAAAAACAACGACATTACCATGAATTTAAATTGTTGGAAGTAATTTCCGTGCATTTCACTGGAATTATTGGTTATTTTTATTCCGACTCTTCGATACCAAGTGGCCAAGTTGTGGTCAGTAACAAGTAAAATTTAATTTGACGGTTTTTAATAACGCTTACTTTTTCTGTGCTATAATAGTTCAGAAATATATTTTTCACACTGGTACTACAAAATGATTACAATGCACATAGCTGTAAGTTGAGAGTATCCACCGATGTGAGGTTCTAATCCTATCCGGATTTATACAGGATACCATTATTCTTGAAGTGCGTGGTGGCCTATTGTAACGGACCAGACGCGGCTGCCAACATATTAACGGCGGTCGCGGGTTCAAATCCTCGGGCACACCTCTGACTTTTCGGAGTCATGTGTGTATTGATAGTCAATCATCACGCGGCACGCACTATAACGATGAAGGAAAACATCGTGAGGAAACCTGCATACCGTAGCGATTTCAAAACAATCTATGGTCTCTCAAACTTACTCTCGATTGTAGAGGAGGCTCGTGCCTGCAGTGGGACGTATATGGGCTGATACAGTACCATTATCCTCCACCAACTTTTGGATGTTCACAGATGATAATAACCACTTTGCCTTAGTTAAATCTTTTTCTCATTTACTATGTTACAAAATAGACTCGACATTACAGTTGTGACTATTCCGTGATTGCTCGGTGTCATTTAAATAGGTGTCAATGTTGATCCTGGCTTACAGGAGCTGTTGTATGGATATATGTCTCTATTTGCATAAAAAGGAATACATGTAATGGTCACTATTTAAAATATGTGCAATGTTTATGTAAAACACAATTATTTATAATATCGGCTCGTTTCCTCACACAACGTCTTCGCACCGTTCCCGCCATTCGCATATATCCGTTCTCTCTCACACCCGGTTTGCGTTGTGTCAAGTTCGAGACGACAGATGCACAGAGTATAAATATGTCCATATACTACACATTACATAGCGTATAATATTTCTTACGTGACCTTTCACATTACGCAGCATATAAAATTTATCCTACGTGATACTGACGCGGTTAACTTATTATTACGTACACAATATTACCCATAAACTCGTAAATACCACGCAAATTTTACGTGACGTCGGTAAACACGTGCTGACGTCACACGTCAGCAAAATAAATGAATTAGCGTTGCATTTATGACGTGCAGTGTTTCGACGTCGTGCGCAAGCCCGAAGGTCGAGAGATAAGGATATTTGCATAATGCAGAATGAATTAATAGCTATGCTGATATGAAAGATTCAGGAAGTTGAATGATTGATATCAAGGGGTCGTTGTGGAAATATTTGAGGCTTGTGTCTGGTGATAGAATATACATACATACATAAACTCACGCCTTTATCCCCGAAGAGGTAGACAGAGGCGCCACCAGGACACCCACATTTCGCTTTGTATGTTCCGTCCCACGATGTGATAGGGGGCGAGCCTATCGCCATATCGGGCACAAATTCGTGACTTCGGGCTGATAATGAATAGAAAAATCCAATATCACTTTACCCGACCCGGGACTCGAACCCGAGACCTCAGCTTTGTAACCGTACCGTAATACAACTACGCCACCGAGGCAGTCGATGTCAGTGATAGCATATGTCTCAATATAGCGACAATCCTAAAGAAGTTAAGTTCCAGTGATAATGTTTCCGGTTCATTCTGCATCCAAACACAATCCGGCCGGCAAAATTGTAACGACCGGCGAGAAATAACCATCTTACGCTCGAATCTCTTTCTTATTTTTTTTTTTTTATATTATAGGGGGCAAACGAGCATGCGGTTCACCTGATGGTAAGTGAACACCGCTGCCCATGGACATCTGCAACACCATAGGGCATTGAGATGCGTTGCCGGCCTTTGAGGTGGGAATACGCTCGTTTTTTGAAGGTCGCCAGGTCGTATCTGTCCGGGAATGATGCCGCTGGCAACTGGTTCCATAGATTTGTAGTACGTGGGAGAAAGTGCCGGGAAAAACGTACTGTAGTAGATTTCCAACCTCCAAGGTGATGTGGGTGGTATTTGGAGGTTTGTCGTGTTGCACGTTATGCACGGCTATTACCATCAAATGCGTTGTACTAATTAATTATCTTATAAAAATGTAAAATAGTTTATTTTTAACACTTCCAATATCACCACTAAAGAATCCCAAAGACATTGGATCCATATTTGTTTCTCTCCTTTTTTTGTCTTACACGCGGAAATCCCTTTACGGATCCATAAAGGTATGTCCGACTTACCGTTCTAATACAAATAAGAACGTCCTACCGACTAAAACCCCGTGATATATATCTCCTTTAAAATAGGAGGCATGGTATACGCGTGAACATGCAATCGCAAAATTTTTCTCCAAAACAACGAACTCCCTAGATTCCACGCTAAATTCTCTCGTAGTTCTAAATATATTAACTCTAGGAGTTGTGGAAGTGCGTCATTAAACCTCACCTATAACCCTAAACTTATCTCCGTATTAAACAGAAAATTGATTCATGTATAACCCGTGTTATTGGAGTTCGAGTGACATACTATTATCTAGATACAATTGGGTATTTGACTATCATCGATTTTTTGTATTATTTTGCAGACAAACACAAGTGCCATTGAAACAAAACATTTTTGTGAAAACAGTGATAAAGTAGTTTGTAACATGAGGCAAATATTAGTACTCGTATTTTAAATGAAAGTGTGGGGACGTAGTGGGGACATCTTACCGTCTCTTTCACACCCTCACACTATAATGCATATTAAGAATAGTGACGTCACTAATTTTGTTTTGCATCCCTTTTCTTTTACCCCCGCTACAACATTTAACACGTTTCTAACTTTTTTAATTCTGAATGGATTTAAAAAATTCTTTGTTTGCTAGATTTTGGATATGGATACTTTTTGATGAATACAATAAAAATATGAGTCAAATACCCAATTTATAAATACTTAAAGACAATAGCAAAGGACATTAACGTGAGGGAGGGTACTAAGCTCCCTTTCAGGTACCCCGGGGAAGCCCATAAGGGGTATGAATGTGTCACCGGCTTTCTAGCCTAGAATACTGGATAAAAACTCTCTATGGTGGATGAACACACCGATTTACACCTAAAACGTACTTTAGATCTGATCTTTCATTATACAGAACCTATTTGATCATCAGGTGTGATCCCAATTATATTCTAATTTAACTTTTATTGCTTTTCATCACGGGAATCAGGCATCAAGGAGGCGTATCTATCTATTCCCCCTATATACCAATTTCTTCCTATTTGTTTTAAACTTTACCAACCCAAGCACATAATAATTGACCTCCAAGAAGATCAAGATTACCCGACTCAGTCCGAAACGTGGATTCTCGGCGCGGTGAGGTTGCGGCCGACTAACCTACATAATGCTGCGTGCCGTTGCGATACCGACTCCGTCATGTATACGAAGTACGTAATGTAACGCGTGTTATTGAAGGGTGAGCAGAGCTGCCTTACATACGAAATATGCTGCGCTGAGGTGATTTGCGGTCTAAGATGTGATAGGGCTCCTGTCGGTACGCCGAGCATAAATAAAAATTAGTTCGACATTTTTAAATGGAAAACTTGTACAAATTGAATTGCCTGATTAAGATATCAATTCTTCACCAAATCACAATACATGGAATCTGCTACAACACAACAAAATACATAGTTACTATGAAAACGCAACTATGTAGGTATAACAAAGAAAACTGTACCTTGATAAATGTTACGAGTTTTTGAATAGTAATATTAGAGATTTAGAATATAGATTTTAAAATAATATCCAGAACTAGCACGTTCAACGATTCTTATTAAAACCCTTCAGAACAAGATTTCGGAAACGCTAATTCCTATATTGACAGCCTCCGTGGCGCAGTTGGTTAGACGCCGGCTGTGAAACGAGACGCCGCGGGTTCGATCCCCGCACCAAAACAAATATTTGTGTGATCCACAGGTATTTGTTTCGGTTCTGGGTGTTTGTGAGACCGAAAAGTCTCTCGTAGCTTCCGATACCTACGACACAAGACTCGATCTTAGTGTGGGGTCAGGACTATGTATGTGACTGTTGGGTGTATTTATTTATTTATTAATATATTACAAACAAAACACCAAGGAATAATTTAGCATACAAGTTATTCCATAACCACTCCAATAATCTGAAAACATAATTCTGCATTGAGTTCGTGAGAGTGTCGTTAATCCTGCGAGACACACGGATATCCGCGTAAACGCCTTTCACTTTTACATATACCTTAAAACATACATTATCAAGATATACTGCTCAATTAAGACTCCAATTAGGTTATTTAGGTTAAAAAAATATTTATTGTACGATAAAATGTAATAATAATAAATTAGATACGTGTTTTGGGTAGTGGGTATTGGCAATTGCGAGAGATTTTGTTTTTCTAAACCACCTTTACTTTAGAGAATTTTATAGTAATTGCCTTAAGGCTGTGAAAGGTTACTAAGATTCAATAATATTTGTTTATGAATATTAAAAATAACATTTGTCACATCATTAAAACTACAATTCCAACTCCCTTTCAAGCGCCGAATTTCACATTCCAAGTCTTGGTCACTTTTAAACAAAGATCTGCATCTAGAATCCTTTACTCAGACTATAAAATCTAAAATATCGACTAAAACAGCTAATTATAAGATCTCACGGTATACATTCTATGCTACCATATGATAGAAGCCTAGCATAATAAAACGGAATTTATAAACCGCCACGTGGTGCACGCAATACACGATCAATCAGGTAAATAGGTTGCAACTTGTGTTGCAAAACGTACGCTGTTGTGTACTTAACTTTTTTTAAATTGTAACGGCATTTGCGGCACTGAACCTCATGGTAAGCAGAATGCCGTCTAGACAGAATTGACTGGCATGGGACCGCCGTTTGATACCATTCGAAATTCGAACGCTAGAGTTTCTTGCCCGTTCTACTCTGGTGAAAACAGCCTTGTGAATCGGGTGGTAGTGGAAAAAAGTGACTGAATCTAAATAATGTATGACATTTCATGGGTTCAATAAATATTTTCATTTCATTTCATTTCATTTCATTTCAGTTCACTCTATGGCGGAAGGACCCAGGATTATAGGAAGGGCGTGTGAACAATTTTTTGTACAATGTCATGTATCTATTTTGACTACAACAATCTGTATCAGCACATATATGTCCCACTGCAGGGCCCGGGCCTGCTTTAAAATCGAGAGTACGACTGAGAAGGGTTAGGCGATATAGTCCAACCGCCCGGAAATCAACCAGCGTACTTGGTTGTGGATTACCGTTGTAGTGACAAACGCAAGTACCGCGTTTCGGGTACAGCTTGTATATCCGGTTACGAACAGGTTATAATTGTGTAATTCTATTTGGATTGCATATACTATCAGTTGCACTGAAGTCACTTTATATTATCAAAAGAGAATAAACATACAAGCTTTGTATCCCCTACGTGGATGAAGTCACGTCGGCCCCTAACCAAGAACCTAGCTATTTCGTATCTTGTGAGTTGTGAAACAGTTTGATCGCTCAGTCTTGTCCATATCCCTTCTTGAATTACTATATCATTAATAATCTTCTACATACTGCTTTCCTACATTTATATCTCATAATCATAATCATCATCTTCCCCTAGAACGATCTCCTCCAACAATTTCCTCAGCATGTATATTCCTTAAATTCCAACGATTTTTTTATTGCGATGAATGGCGAGACTAACTTGCCGTTCGCCTGATGGTAAGCTATACGACCCCTCATGGACAGTAGCAAAACCTAACAACACCATGAATTACAAGGCAATGTTTGGCATTCCATTGCGGTCGCCATCCTGAGACATAAGATGTTAAATCTCATTATGTCTAGTAATTACTCTGGCTGCAATGTCTCAATGGCTACAATGTAAATTCACCTCCAAAATCTCGAATATTCGCACCGCATCAAAAGCAAGGAGCTCTAACAGTACTCGTACAGAAACATTAGTTTCACTTTTGCCTCGAGTACTTTCACTGTGTAACGGCACTGTTCGCTCGGCTCGTTCCGTCTTCGAGCTCGTGCGGTAGATCGCAGGGTTTTGTGACGTCATTTAAAAAACTGTTGTAATACTTCTTAGAACAATGGCGAGTTTCGGTGGTAACTTTTAGCTGATAATTTTAGTTGTAGGTTTGGTTAATTAGACCTAGATGGCTTCATGTCTTCACGAGGCTCAGCCAATATGGAAAAATCGTGTTTATCCATAGAATTCTTAACTTTATAAAATGCAACCGCGTATGATGATTATTCTGCGCTTTAGAGACGTAACGGATATAACCTAACCTAGCTTAGGTAGACGAAATTGGCCAATTAGGCATGAGAAACGAGATTTTTGGTTGATAAAATTAATTTTGAACATTCTCTAACTTTGAAGACGAAAATACTACTTCAACTTGCCCTGAAAGCATCACTACCTTCCAAAGATCATTTCCATAAGCACCAATGGTCACAAGCAACAACCAATACAAGTCAGCCCGGTTTTATTTCCACGCTATCCAACCATGTTAAAAAGCCCCACCATTGCATTAACAATCATCCACGTGGACGTCAATACAAATCGACAGTGTTATAGCAGTTACGAGTTTCACTATGACACAACAGTTACGGTTTACGAATGAGTTGGAAAGTCACGCGCGGTGGATCTTAACGGGGTTTTATGTCGTTTACTGATTTATGGTATTTAGATGAGTAATTATAATACTATGGTAGCCTATTCAGACTATTAAGGAGACTTACAAAACGTAGACTTCCTGTGGATGAAGAGAGAGAGAGATCGTCTATTTAGTACCACTGACGAACACAGAACCCTTCTACAATTTGAAGAGTTTAATTCAGAGAGCTAGAGGTATAATACACCACAATGGCTTATTGCGAGTTGGTGGACTTCACATGACATAGATATTCCTGTAAAGATATTTACAAGATACAGATTTGGGTCAACGTTAATATGCGTGGTAACCGATTACTAGAAATATAATTACCATTATTAAACGAAAAGAAGGTCATACAAAAATACAAATTCCACTGAATGCAAAATATATTAGCACACACGTATCGAAGAGCCAGAGCTGTATCTTAGAGAGGTACAGACCAACATTTCGAGAGATCGTATTTGATTTGTTACCAACAGGACATCACGTATTTCACCATCACCACAAACATTTACTGTAACACATAGTAACAAAATAATAGATTCTCAAACAATCGAAATTCTATCCAAACTTGCCAAGGATTGCATAAAGTTTGGACAGGACACGCGATCAGCGTTCGATAGTGACAACTCAGTCATCGGAAATAGCGACACGTATTGTTTTCGAAGCGGAAGTCAATACAAATCTCAGGATGTGGAATTAATTTGTGACCTACATTCATAAATTATTGAAATTGAATGTGAATTCATTGACGACGATTACGTTACATTTTAGAGAAGTTAAACTGGTATTTTTATAACATACAGTTACGAGCTGTTTACTTAACAGAAAGTGATCAGCTTCCATGAACAACAGATATTGTGAAGGCGTCGCGGACTGGCTTTAAAAGATTAAGGATAAAAAGAATGTAACACGGTGAAGGTAAACGTTATGAAGCAATCTGCATTCTCACTAACCCAACAAAACATGAAAGCAAATCTGTTATTTGAAGTTTCTATGGGGCTTTTCTATGGGGCAATGATAGGACATGCAATAGAGCTTTCCCACTTATGATCGAGATAAGATCAAGTCAAAAACCATGAGATTTAATCTTGTACAAAGAACTATGAATTTAGAGAGTTACTTTAGAGAAAAACAAAACAATTATTTAATTGCAAAAAGCATTACGAGTATTACCCAACAAATTAAAAGGTGAATTTTGGTACGTCGCTTAAACCCAGCAACGAATCTCAACGCCCATTGAAAGCGGACAAGTGAAAGGGCAAAAAGTAAAAAAAAATGTTTGAAAAGGTCACGCCCCGCTGTCAGATCGGATATGCTAAAAATAACACAAAACTTGGACACTATCACTTTCTGTTTTATTGTGATTTTGATGGTGTGGAAAGTGAGATTATTAAGCTTTTATGGTTTCTTGTAAATTATCGCTTGTTTTAATCATGAAGGAAATCAACGTGAGACATCTATCTATACATCTGAGAGATCCCCACAAGGATGTTGAACTAATTTTGAAACTACCAACCGCATTAAACCAGATGGGAGAATAATAGGGCTACTCCTGAAAGGGTTGATTTCAAACACATATCAAACCAATGGAATTGTAGGATAGGGCTAGCAGTTAAAGAGGAGGTAATATAGCTACAGGTGTCCTGTTTATTTGATCTTGCAGCCACATTGATCCAAATTGGATTTGTCATCAAGATACATTGAAAATAATATTTGTTTACAGTCTTACCAGAACCATTAATTATACAGCCTTCAAATGCTAGGCATTCCTGATTACTTTTTAAAGAAAGCCTTAAGTTAGTAAGATGCTGTATATTTTCTTAGTCATTAAGGCCGCTATATTGAATCTTATTTTTATAGGTCTGATGTACGCACACACGATAAAATATTAAAGCTTAACAAAATTTCTGTACGCGTTAACGAGCCATCAAATTTTCAAAACGCGGAAAACAACTTAACTGGCATAATATATTTCTACAAGATCAAGCTGGAAATAATCAAAAGATCCTGCAAATTGGCAATATCAACAAACGAGGGTTACATTACCCTGAGAAACATTTCTAACAATATACAACCGACTTTATCACTTGAAAAATAAAGTTCAAATTTGTAGAAAACGATTCCAACATGTGGTATGAAAGTGGCCCGGCTACGGGGAAACCCGAGCCACGGCACGCGACAGGTTCGTTGATATCGCCGTCCTTGTCTAAACACGTGTATAATTATGGGTTGGAAAGAGATGGATATACGCGGAAAGTAACGGCACTTATCAGCGTGTATTTATAATTGGCCCGAGGCGATACCGGCCCTCGTAATAACAGGACTGTGTCATTTAGGTTAGCAGACCGATAAGTTAATGCAGTACTAATTAATTCAGGATTTGTTTATGGGGTTTGCTCTTATTTAAAATAATGATTTAATATATTGTGTCGTACTATCTCCATTACTGTTTTTAAATGTATTTTAGTATTCGACAAGGCTATGCGAAACGATGATATAAAGGAAATGGGGATTATGCTCAAAAGCATGGTTTTATTGGGGCAATTTACAGCAGTGAAGCTATTTCAATGGCTCATTTGGAACCAATCTTTCAGTTTATTGATAACACTCGTTGTTGTTTAATACTCGTTGGTATCTCCCATGTGAATTCTGATAAGCTCGAATTTACTAAGTGATACAAACCATGCAATCTGACAACGATAACATCCCATTCTATGTAGGTAATATATGTATGTACATGTAAATGTTGTACCTATAATACGATTATTTCCTTCAGCTGACATACTCGGAAGAAATGCAAAATATTGTTGCATAAAAAGATTAAAATAAATATAAAAAAAATGTCCTACGAATGTAAATATCCAGCATATTTCTAACGCCGAACCGTTAAAAATAATTGGATAACATTTTTTTCCTGCCATCCGTACTACATAAAAAATCTGCCGTATCCATACAGGAAACTGTTAAAAAATATTTTTTGGCAAAACTCCAGCGGCTAGATGTCTATTCTCCGCAGTGTTTTGACGAGATGTATATAATCAATGGCTACATAAACCCTTCACGATTTAATGCATGCTCCTAATGAAAACTGAAGCCAAAATCTAGACCGAAAACATTTGATGTTAAACAAATAAAATAGGAAATTAAAACAAAATTACCAAAGAGTTTAATAGTCGTAAAGTTCATGCTTAAACTAAACGGATGTAGGAAATGTCAGTGAAAGTTCTAGGCATCAAACCTTTCTAACTGACAATCGAAATTTAAAATTGGAACGGTCCGACCTCATTCCACGCGCGCCATCGCACCAGAGCGGCCGTGCGGGTGGTTGCGCAGCGAAAATAAACAATTATTATTAGACTTATACGTTCATAAATGTTATATTCATTCATGATAATGGTGTAGCGAAATTTCGCACGAGTTTCTGCACTCAATTCCGCAGTACAAATTTATTAATGTGGTTCGACACGACAATAACACATGAATGCAATTGGTGCATTCCTAAGCGAGGCCTCTCGACCATCTCTTGCATTGGCTTGCGTAATGGCTTCTTCACGCTTACGGAGCCCTATGTAAGGCGGAACGCGCACGTGTTTATAACTTACGCAATCAAACCATGCTCTTTTTGGATCAATTTTCATAAACTCCTTTTATAAACACCACTCATTACTACTTCCGTAAAAGCTTAACGTAAACATTTCACGAGAGCTTAGTCAAGATCGCTCAGTTGGGAATTGTTAAATCGCTTATACTCGTGGGATTTGGGCATTACTGTAAGCTAATATTTATGCCACACATTTAACAGCATTCTGTATTTAGAATCTTGTTAAAATTACGTTTGAGTATACATATTAAAACTTATTTTATACACGTAACATTCCAGCCGGTTGCTGGGTTCGCATTCCGCAAATTCGCCCAGTCTTTGGCATTTCGGTTCTAACATCATAGAAAATCTAATAGGCGTAAGTGTAATCGATTAATTATAGACCATTATAATCAGGACATCCACTGATTAACAGATAGGTCCTATTGGAAATTATTAGATCTAACTGCTTCCTACTACCTTTAGGTAATCTAATAACTTTAAATACGTTCATCATTAGCCATTACGTGATCTCTACTTGATAACTTTTCTGCCTCATCAGCTATCAATTCTACGACTACAATCCCGAGGAAACAATCAAACATATTTTTATAATTTGCTTTTTTAGCACTTGAGTGCAAAAAACAGCCGTTTCATTTTCGGACTAATGCATCCGCTAGTTCTACAAGCAAATAAGCATTAACGACGTGATCTTTTTTCGCCAACTTGTGCTCAACGACAAAAACTCGGTGTTCCGCTCTGATAAATATTATTTCGGTGCTTTCACTTCTCATGGTGTGGAATTCGCGAACCGTTGTCAGCATCGAATATACTCGTTTCGTAACAGTAAATTTTTGCTTGCTTTTTTTGTTCGATAAAAAATTCTAGATCCGAGTCAAATTGATCTGGGTACTCGATGAGTTTCATAAGTCAAATGTTTAATACATTTGAACACATCGATTTCGAGTGTTTGAAATAATCAAAATGTTAATATCTTTGCTACAACAATTATTTTTAAATATTCTTCCAATCACCACTTTTTAATAAACCACTCTCTGAGGCCGGTAAAGGCTAAAAGCATCTTTTGTATTATGTAATAGCAGTGCAGATCAATGGCTATCTGTTTTCTTTAACAGGTTCTTTGTTTTACAATAGTGTCGGTCTGATAAAAACCGGAAATACATTAATTGAACTCAGATAGCAACATACTTCCTTGGGTGTTGGGTTTTATACCTCGTTATTCGTATACTACGGTCATTCATTCAGCGGATACAAATATCCCATAATTACTGATCAATAGCTATAGCAGCTATGCAATTTTATACTAAGATTTTTATTTCCACCAATCCAGAAAAGCCAAATTAAATTACTAAGAAAAGTTGGCATTATTAACGCTTTCACCGGCTTTGCCATTAGAGAAATCTAATACAAATAGACGATCAATTACCTGCAAAACGACGGTTCATGATTTTCTATAGGAGGTTTATTAAATGCAGACATTTAACATTACAATTCACCGTCGAAACCGTTCACCATAAGATGACTCATTGGGCCACTATGCCCCGCATTACTCACTAACCCATAACCGTTGCGGACATTTTTATCTGTCGTCCAAATGTTGCCAATGTATATTTCATCTTTCACAATTCGTTAAATAGATGGGGTTTTATTTTGTTAAGCATTCGGTGTTTACTGGAGAGTAGTATTATTAAACACAAGAAATTGGGAATTCATTGGACCAAAAAAAATATTTTCTGGATATTGAATTATTTCTTCCAACCCTATTTCCAACTTTGTCTTATTTTGTATCGAATTCCGAATAGTTTTTAAGAATCTTGTCACTCAATTGGCAACAACTATACCTATTAATATAAGCTTCAATATTTATTTACAGTTCGCGGGTGGTCGAATCGCGCGTGTTATTGCACATTTAATGGCGAACCGTAAATTATATCTAAATTTATATGTTTATGTTTAATATTAAGACAATATTTCTGTCTGATATATCACCAATATTTATATTTTACTATGTAATAACTTTATTTCTGACGTCTGGAAATAGTGAATAAAAAAGAAGTGTCATATTTTTTAATGCAAATTAACTTAATATCTCGGTCCTATAACAGAAATGGTTCTACAGCCACATCCAACCGATTGGACTTAAATATTTTCTTATATCTTTCCATATATGACATTACGAATCACATAATAAGAACCAGAATCTCAAATAATATACATTCCGGTGAACCAAACCTAAAACCTCTTTCTAAGCTGCACAATTTACCTCCAAGCAAGTCTCACAGTCAATAAAAAAAGCACCGTTTTGGTACTTGCAATTTTTTCCAACGGAACTCGTCGACGTCAGTCCCGCTTGTTAGTCGCGTTATTCCCAATGGAAAGTTTCACGTCACGGACAATTATTGACGAATTCTTTTCCCATAGAAAAGTACTTAATAGTAGACTCAATCAGTGATGGAATTTGACAGAATCTTACTAATAACTAAAGTGGGCATTGTTCACATTAATAAATATAATTATATGGTTGTGCAAGCTCATGATTGTATCCTTAGGTAGTAGGCAGATTAACTAATGCCAACCACTGATGAGCTGATTTTAGTTACAAATGAAGATAAGCCAGACACAAAGTCAAGTCCTCGGCAACTCATGTTTTTTTTTCATCTGGATACAGGCCGGCATTCAAATCCCAGGTAATTGACAAGCTATACTCCCTCACATTTTTATGGACACCTACTAAACAAAAACATCTTACGATCAGGGGAATTTGAGGTAACCTTTGAAGGTGTAGATTAGGTAAAATATTTTTTGGGTTCTACGAAATACTTAGCAATCAATCCTATACTTTGCGCTCCACATATCTACCACTCTTCTAAGGGACTATTAATACTCTTAGTTTCACACCAATTAATAAGAACGATACTAAGGCAGCATATAATGAACTAATAAGAGACCTATAATTAAGTCTACAAAACAGGCTTGCATTGCGTCAATAGTTAAATAGCATCGAGTCGTCATTGACGATCGACGTTGCGTTTTGCATTTTTCATCGAACCAGTTATGCCGTGGCGCCTTCTAATGAAATATGTTGCAAAAATACGCCCTAGGAAGCCTAGGAGTAAGGCAATTGAATACTAAGAATTTATAGTGTCCTAGTACCCTATATTTTTTATATAGAGGGAATCTAATCAAGCAAAATTCTTGGTGCAATATTCTTAGGTTTCCATACGATATTTTTTTTCATGCGCAACCGATAATTGGCTAAATACATAATACCTATCAAGCCTTAGGCTATATCAAACGGAACTAAGATTCGTGCTAAGCACAGGGGCGTGTATGCGCTAATAAATTACCTAGAAACACGACAAAAATACATCTGCTCAGTTATTTTGTGAAAAAGTATACACAGTAATGTGTGTTAAACGTTTTTATTAGACATTCATCCTTGTCAACGCCAATTAACCTTTTTCTATGTGATCATCCTCAACTGAGGTCAATAGTTAGCAGGTAACGACTGTTTCCAGTGGTTTGCACAATATATTACTTTTTAACTGAAATGACTTCCATTATGCAAACCAGTAAAGACTGTATATTACAAAATACGCCGGTTGGAGAATTTGAAAACAAAGCGCGCATAAAATATATCATCCTTGAATTACTTGAGGAGATGCCGTGGTCATAGTCTCATCCCCACGTGTATGAGGATATCACCAAAGAAAACCATACGAGGGAGCGCTACAATTCTAAACCAGGCGAGTATTAAACATTTACCATTATAAAATAGACTTATAGATCGTCTAAACTCGACGGTCTTTTGGCGTCCGAATGCGGTGTTGTCATGCTGTTTTAAAAATATTAGGAAATGTTTTCTCTTCATGTATTATTCTATTGTATCTTTATCAGCCCATATATGACCCACTGCAGGGCACGGGCCTCCTCTACAATTGAGAGTACGATTGAGAGGGTCTAGGACGTATAGTCTAGCTAGTACTACGAGTATTAGATTACGAGCATAAATGCCTGTTCTTTATATTATTAAAACATCTCAAACAATGCGTTAAATAGACATTTATTAAATTTTATTTGTAGTTCCAAATTTCAAAGTTTCTGACAGTTGCAAGGCTTGGTATCTGAAACGCCAGAAATATGTTTATAGCATCACATATCACCTAAAATACAGTTCCCGTCCCAGGTCAAAAACAACAAAACAACACGATTAACTTAACTAAAAATCCACGACAAATTGGTTTCGGCCGGCGCTGAGCCAACGGTCGCCGTGACCCACATTCAAACGGGCGGCCATTTTGTATATTGAGTGCGCGCGCGACGCTTTTGGTGGAGCATTTCACATCACTTGGGGGTAGAGAGGGGGCGAGCCTTATCTCTAACACTTTTTGCCTAATTTTTTCGGGTTTAGAAAGGAGAGGTTTTGAGTGCAGCTGTGGAATATTTTTTGTTTAAACAGATTGTAGTTGTGACCGTTTAGCAAGGTTAACTTGAGTTTAGTTCTCTATCGTAACGAGTTCAATTGACGAGATAATTGATCAGATTGAACTAGAAGAAAGGCCTCTTATTCAGGATTTAAAGCCAGAACATCAATTTTCATTCATGTTTTTATTTTGGAAGTTTATATTTTTACACGCCTCCTTTATCTAACTGGCTCCAGAATTATGTCATAATTACCCTAGTAAAGAAACCTTCACCACACTTCACACTTAGAGGAACTATTTCACAATTGTGTTACAATAATACATTTATCATCCGTTATCAGATAAGTTGTGATCAGTGTGGGAGCACCATTGTGCCTTTATGAAAACCTTATTACTTAATATTATTAACCTTGGATGCAGACCGCCTCTTACAGTTCGCTGTGGTGGTCCTTGGGGGCAGCCTACATTCAGTAATGGTCTTACTGTAGCTAAAGGTCTGTTGTTTAACTGCTTTTTCAGGAAACAATCTCCTCTTATAATGAGTACACACGTACGAACATGCTCGATAAACTAGCTCGATCTCGAGCAAGTACGAATGTGTGTACCGTACCGTGCAGGACTCAATACAAATGCTCGAAGCCATCAATATATATGTTACACTGGATAAGACGTTCAGTACAAATAATGTGTCTCACCTAATTGCGGTACATGCACCACACATGAATCAGTTTGCTTCGTGACAGTGACAGTGCAGTACGCCTCATCGCATACGTTTAAAAGTAATAAATGAATGTTTCACCGTCAAACCGAAAGCATATCGTCTGAAGTTACAATACTTTAATAAAATATTAAGTAAGTGTTGTAATATTGCAGTATGCTTTTAAAATACGGGGGCACTTTATTTCTTTGACGTGTCTCGTCTATCGGTAGAATATAAGTCAATGCTCGAAGCCAACCAAACTTTTCGATTCAAACAAGATTCAAATGCCCATAATTCTTGCTCGAAGAAAACATGTTTCTACGTGTAGCCGTGACGTCGAGCATATTAGTCGTGATTGATGTTTTTTGAAGAGGGTGTAAATGCGCAGCTAAAATGACTTTCGTCCACTTTCGTGGGTTTTTGTGGCACAATTTATCAATGTTTATCAGGAGGAAGAGTGCTTGTGTGTGAGTGGTTTTAACTATTTCATATTCTCTTCTTTGCGACATTGGCCTAATCCACGGTGATAATCTTCGTGTAGATTTCCCCGAAAGTAAATGTAGCAGCCAGTGCCCACTAAACAACGAATCGTCCATTGCTCGAAGAGTTTCAACGCACACTAAACATCTTCGAGCAAGTTTTTATGTGTAGACGCAGGGTCGAGCATGTTTGAGAGTAGCTATGCTCGGATGAAACAGCATGTACGTACGTGTGTCCCCACCATTAAATTTTTAAGAGTCCAGGAATTAACCCACCACGCTGGCCTAGTAAATAAATATTCCTAATAGTGATGCATAGTCCTGACCGAATACTAAGATACAAATCTTGTTTTGTGGGGCTCAGAAACTACGAGAGACTTTTCGGTCTCACAAACACCCAGACCCGAAACAAATAGATCAAACAAACATTTGTATTACTAAGGAGAACAGAGCTACCGGAGGACAACTTAGAGGTTCCTTGAGACTCATTGAGCTTCAGTGCTCGGTGTAAATAAATAGCTGTCGATCCTTTTTGTGGTGAGAGGAAAGGTTTTAAGCTCCATTTTTGGTTCTCGGAGGAGGCCGAAAGAGTTATGCTCACTATTACTCTCTGGATCCTGGCTTACAGGAGTTGCAGTGGCAGGAAGTGGAAAGTTCATAACAGGACCTTCGATATCAAATCATGGGGAGTTTCAGATAGAGACCTGGCTACAAAGGCCACGCTTTCGCTAATATTAATAATAATACTTTCACATCCAACAATAATAGAGTAATAATCGTGATCGTGTCATTCCCTTCGTCGTGTGCGACCAATAAATACAGCTATCTCGCTCACAAACTACGCTTTGCATATTGCTGTCTCGTTTTAATTTAATGCGCTGCGTTGAAGGTGACACTGTAATAAAATTGTCGGCAATCGCGATCTGGGAAATGCATATGATATTATATTTATATGAAGTACATTATCCGACCACAAAGCCCTATATTAGAACCATAGAATCATAGTGTATATGACCCGAAACTTGCAATAATTTGCGGGTTTACTATACGTTTTTCTATATACGCGTTTTTACTTTGTCTATTATCATATGCACATAATTACCAGCCTCTCCATATACTTTGAAGTGGCGCAAATATTTTTATTTCTGACTAGGTAATGGTAATAAAGGTTGCACAAAGTGGCACTATGCAGGTCACTTCTAACAGGACACTTAAAATCCTTGGCCTACGTTCAACAGTGAATATCCTGTGACGCAAGGAGAGAAACGAGAATATCCTGCAGCTTAATCTCACCCGAGCATCGAACACTTGAACTTCACGGTTCACTGCCACTATTCGACTGCACTAAACCAATGAATCAATGAAAATAACAAACAAATTTGTTTACAAGACTCGCATGCAATCAACATTACTCATAACTTGTATACCTTTTCGAGAACACGTAAAACCTAGAATAACAATCCATGATTCAACTTTGAGGAAGATCTACGACCTAAAATGAGCACTAAGTACTGAGTAATAAACTGGTATTTAAAAATACATTTCAACATTGACATCATAAAAATGCACCCAAAATACTAAAACTATTTGAGTCGTTTTTCTGCACTATATTTTTCGCTTGTAGAGTCGAATCAAAATATTTTGACTCAATGAGATTTGCATCCTTTCCTTCCGGCAGCTCAGTGAGAATGAACAGGTCAAGATCATTGTCATTAGTGAACGAGCCCGGTAGATACAAAAAACAAATAGGGTATTGGACAGCCAGCCCGCACTAGGCCGGCGCGGCTATTATAGCCTAAGTATCTCAACATCTCTTGGTCCTACAGGTTTAAATAGGGGGCGTTTATGAGCTATTATAGAAGCACGTCTCCTATGTTGAGCAGTGGACTTCCTATGCCTGAAGAGAGAAAGAGAGTAAGGACGAACAGCCATCGAACAGTCAACATTCTCCACAAGAAAGTCCGCGATAAATCCTTCCTTGAAGTTTGCACACAACACACAAGTAATCACAATAAATTATGATAACAGGTAACCTCTGATAAGGCGCGAAACGCGTGTCTGTCGAGCCGCGGCATTGAGCGCGAGGACAGGTACAGTGCCTTCCTTATTGCGCGGCTTGGTGGTTATGGAAATGCTTTTTATTTTGTAGGACATTTGCAGCTGATCAATTCGCAATGGTACACACTTTTCACTGGTAGGTCTCTCATATGTGAGAGGCCGCCTGGGTGGTACTACCGCAATGTCTATTTCTCCCGCCAAACAGCAGTGTAAATGCACTGTTGTGTTCCGGTTTAAAGAACACTGTAGCCAGAGTAACTAGTGGACATAGCATCTTGTCTCAGGATGGCGAGCGCAGTGGAATGCTAAGTATTGCTTTGTAATTCATGGTGTTGTTTGGTTCTGCTACTGTCCATGAGCGGTCGTATCGCTTACCATCAGACGAATGGTATCGTCGTATATCGTCTCGTCACTATTCAGACTACGAATACACTACCAGTAAAAAGACCTTCGGAAATCACACCGAGCGAGAAAACACTAAACATACATACATAATACATAAACTCACGCCTTTATCCCCGAAGGGGTAGGCAGAGGCGCCACCAGGACACTCACATTTCGCCTTGTATGTTCCATCCCACGATGGGATAGGAGCGAGCCTATCGCCATATCGGGCATAAATTCCTTACTCCGGACTGATAATGAATAGAAAAATCCAACATCACTTTGCCCGACCCGGGACTCGAACCCGAGACCTCAGCTTTGTAATCGTGCTGTAGTAAATAAATACACCCAACAGTCACATACATAGTCCTGAACTAACAGATCGAGTCTAGGGTATCACAAACTACGAGACACTGTGGTCTCGCAAACACCTGGAGCCGAAATAAATGTGCTGATTTGGTATTTTTTTTACTAAATCTTCAGAAATTAAAATGGTTTCTTATATTTACGCGAATGTTACACATTGGAATAAAACAAATTTTTACGGATTTAATCGCGATTTGGTTTAATTTTTACGAATCGTCGGGAAGTAAAAAAGTGTAAAAATTAAACCAAATCGCGAAAAATCCGTAAAATTAGTTTCATTTCAATCTTCAGAAATTGTTTTTTTTTAATACTATATCAACAAGAATGATAAATGTGCAATGCAGTCCATAAAGAGATTCGATTGAAGACAAATGTAGAGTGTCTACACAATAATGTGTGTTTATTTACTTTTTACGCTGTGGCGGAAGGATCCGGGATTATACTAGTTAAATTTTGATTTTTAAGACAGAATAATAGTTGGCCATAAACACTTAAAATTTTGATAATTATAACTGCATTGAGTCTTTAAAAATGGCTGAAATAATACGGCAATAGGACATGTCTTACGCAATCTTTAAAATCTATATCAGCCCATATACGTCCCACTGCAGGGCACGGGCCTACTCTACAATCGAGAGAATCGATTGACAGTGGTTAGGCCATATTGTCCACCACGCTGGCCTAGTGCGGATTGGCGAACTTACATACCGTAAAAATATCTTTAAAATAATTTTCAAAAAACAATTTTTTTTTGCAAAATATACCAATTATACGTTATTAATTATCTCTTAGATAACGGCAGACAGCGTGACAGTATGACAACATAAGTACACACTTGATTTAACTTGTGAGAGGTATTGTAATGTAGCTTTGACTTATACAACCCACGCTTTTGTGGGGTAAGATTGAGCGAATGTTATCACCATCTGAGTACACATAAGTCTCATAATCGTCGTCAAATACCAAAAAAGGGACAATAATATTCAATCTATTTGAACCAGTAAAATTAATTCTATTCAATATTTAGCTTCTACTATCACAATTTTAAATTTATGTATTATATTCAAACAAACTTGTACCAACTCGTAAAAGTTTTCGCAATGTTCATGTAGACGCTAATTTCTAAGATGAGACATTTTGTGAAATGTCTGTCTTCACCACATGGTATGATATATTGCGAATCAACACATTAAAAAAAAACATTGTATATCTTTATCGAATCTTTCGTTAACCGTCTGTCTTTTTTATGTGGAGTCTGAAATACATTAAATGAATACCTACACGAATAAAATAAAATAACTACCAACTAGGTTAATAATTGTTCCAATGTAGACGTAAAAGTAATAATGCCACCTTCAAGAGAATTTATTATTTAAATCATTTTTTTAAAACCATAACTCATTTCTTCATCATTGCTAAACGTATTCACCACCATATCACAAGTATATCTTATTTTAATAAACCCAGCCATTTTACCAAAATCCGTATCTAATTTACACCAACAACACGACGGGTGATAGTCTCCGAATTAGCACAACATTGTCGCGTGCATGTAGGTCACGGTCCGTGTGCGAGCAGGACGGAATGTTACACACGGCGCGCGTTAGACAGAGACGGAGGATGCTGGGTTACCACACAACCAATGTGGAGGTATACACGTGGTGTGTAATCAGAATTGTTTGAAATTATCTTGGTGACTATTGCATCTGAAATACAATGCTGTGTAAAAAAGTGGGAGTCCTGATGGCGCCTCTGCCTACCCTTTCTGGGATAAAGGCGTGAGTTTATATATATATGTAAAAAAATACAGTTTGTAAAACTAAAAATCTCCAGATACTCAAAACGTTTATTCCGCCTTATTCAATGTTTTACACTACAGCAAATCATGACGATACTCCGCTGCATATTGGTGCGATAGCAATATGAAGAGATTGTTGGTTCGTTTATTTATTTTGTCTATTTAAAATTTTATTGTACACCAGTAATATACAAAATTATATGAGAAAGAGCAAAAAAAAAAGGAAAAAAGGCGGTCTTATCGCTCAAGGCGATCTCTTACAGACAAACAACCAATTTAATATTTAAAGTATAGCTTTGAAAGTCTACGCGTGAAAATAATTTTATAAAAATCATCTTTCCTTCATCATTCCTACAAACATAATATAAAGAATAGACAGATAACTCCTGTTAAAAGTCACTCGTTGTCACCGGTGTGATCCGGACTTGAACCTGTTTGTGTGAATCCACTACACCCCGGGGCAGTTCCCGGGTAGCGACAACCGGAAACTGGAGCTTAGCGCTACCGTTTCCGGTTTTAAGACGCAAGTTCACTTAGTATTATAATTAGTGCGCACTATTTAGTTAGTCCTGTATTTATGCCATCATTTTAGAAATGGTAGTCACGTTAAAATCTCTTTGGAGTAATATAGTATCGGTTTGGCTCGACTCGTACCCGTTATCACTATCTCAGAAAACAGTTTTGAACCCACGGTATCTTCCTATACTGTTAAAACTACCCCTAATTCATTATTATTTTAAATAGTGCTATTTTGGGTGTGTATTTCAATCGTTTAGCCTATTAATCGATTTTTTTGTGATTCCGACAGCCTCCGTAACGGAGTTGGTTAGACGCCGCCTGTGAAACGAGAGGCCGCGGGTTCGATCCCCGCACCGCAACAAATATTTGTGTGAACCACATGTATTTGTTTCGAGTCTGGGTGTTTGGGAGACCGAAAAGTCTCTCGTAGTTTCTGATAACCACTACACAAGACTCGATCTTAGTGTGGGGTCAGGACTATGTATGTGACTGTTGGGTGTATTTATTTATTTATTATTTATGTTAAGTAAAATATGCATAAAGAGGATTTAACGCTTAAATCATTATCCCAAGAGACCATAATAATATGGTGACGCAGAGACGAAACTAATTTCACAAATAAAGGAAAAAGTGGACAAAACTAATAAATCTGCACATACAAAAGCAGAAATATTTTACTGTTACAGAGATAGTAAATAATTGCAAGCGATCAAGCAATTCACACGAACGTATATAAACTGTACAACGTAAAAGCAACTCTAAACACTTGTATTAGAGTATAAAATCCTATAATACAATAGGTGATATAACTACTGCAACGAGTCAACTTTCTATTGTCGATTCGGTTTCATTCACTCGCTGAACAGCTGACTTGGCGGAAATAACATAAATATCAACGGTCGGGACCAGATTTTTGTCAATTGTCACCTCAAACTTATTGTTATTTTGAAAAAATACTATCTAAATGCAAGGTGTAGGAGAAGGTACAAAGAATTAAGCATTGCTCGTTACAATAACCCTTGGTGGTTATTGTTGTAAGCTTGCATTATGGTTTTGTATTTTTGTCAAACATAGTATTCACAGGTATGAAATAATTTTCAATACAAGTACACAGTAAAAAAAAAAGTGCCATTTAGAATTAGTGCCACACAAAACCCAGATTTTCATAATTTCCTGTACTCATCTGGCCTATTTTCAAAATTACATATGGGATCGGTGTTCGAATTTTACGCTTTGTTCTCGAAAGCGTTGACAAGATCTTACTGGCTTTCTCGGTTACTCCAAGCCTTTCAAAAGAAACCAAAGGCGTTTGCGCAAACGCGAGTTTGCACAAGTCTCAAATCGAAAATTGAAACAAAGTTTGCGCAGATATCTTTACCCGTGGCTGCCATTGTACGCAGTAAAAATTTGTTTTGCATTCAAAACACCTTACACAAAATAGCCCAAATTATTTCTTGTTTACTCAACCACAAAATGACTTAATCAATTCAAACAATACACAGACAAACCACAACAGAACATAACAAAACTAGAAACCAGTTTATTTATTAATGTCGTGGGGAATACCAGAAATATTATTTTTAGCCACATTATCAGTTCGGTGTAGAATGCAAACATCATTTAGATACGCCGGAATTAAACTGGCTGGTTTGAACTGTTTGACACAACATAATATTTATCTGGTGATTCATGTTAATCTAAATGACGGATACGAATATAATATATACACTTAAAAATTGTTTCTCAAAGTACTACTTTACAAAACCCCAAAATTACACTTGAAATAAACAAGTTGTAAGAAAATCTACATGCTAATAGAAATTCTATTATATTTATAAGGAAACCTACTTATAGAAAACTAAAATGATATCTTTCAAGTTGTTTTTTTAAATTCAAAAATGCGATGGGTTTTTTTATATTACGCTTTTTTGCGTCTGTATTAAACGAATTTGACGTATTATTGCATTTTACTTACTAAGCTATATATTATCAGATTTCTATCAACATCGCATAGAAAATCATTTCAACACATTCTAAAGATAATAATTTCATCGTGAATGCATTTTTATCACGTATTGCCTAATAGAACATCGTGCACATCACATTGTAACTTATATCTGTAGATATTAAGTTCAAAATCGCTTGACAAATAATTCCCACATACAAAATTACGAAATTGTTTACAGCTGAAAATATTATGAGAAATATAATCTCGGTGCACCGAAGAGTTCATTCGTCTGTTATCTGTCATTATCCGACGTTATCGTTAGATTTGCAGTAATTTAAATACATATTGCGATTTAATCACGCATAAATTGTTAAGCTTTTTATCTGGTTCTCTTTGGTATTTGAACCCTTTGAATTTCTGTAAGTTTATGGGTTACTGTTGAGTTTCAGGCTGTTTTGCGTTATATAATTTCCTATTGTCCTGATGTTCAATATTGTCTATTAAGTATTTTTATCCATTTCGCCATCGATCTATCTATATTTGCCTTTGTTATAAATAATATTTTAATATTTGGTACGACAGCGATATCCAAAAGGCTATATGGATCTATAAATAGTGCAAAAGGTTTTCTAAATTTCTTACTAAAACTAATCGTAATACACCAAAAGATTTTCATTGTGACCAAACGTATTCATTACAACAATGCCTATTATTAATGGGTCTCCAACCTCACATAATTCGATTAGTTATATATTAATTAGGTAACAACACGACTATAATATTTAGGGAATAAAGTCCCAAACCCATGACGCACCGAAACCACAGGCTCAAACTTTTCGACATGTTTCCAGCCTGTATTGTGAGTCATTGGCGGGCCGATTCGAACTTCGGACCGGCCATATAAGAAGCCGTTGTACAGGGCACGTGTAACAAAACCTTGTAAATTGTTCCGAAGGTTGTTCTCTGCTTCTAGAAGGTTCGATGAGTCAAAGCTTTGTTATGGTAAACTATGGAAATCACATCTATCATATTAAGATTACCTGATCATTCGTTCTGATCATTCATAAATTATTTAAATAGCTTTATATTGTAAAAATCCGAAATCTACGTCATTCAAATTGTTTATTAGTTATGTTAAAGTAAAGATTTAATTACTATCATTAACATTCATCATTAATATTGCAAGAAAAAATACCTAATAATTAATATTCAGAAAAACATTTAACCTTGTTTCCATTACCCATCTTACCAGCCTAAATACAACACCTATACCTAACAATTTAATTCTCCAACACGACACTTCGTCAACCAAACTGACAATATCAACATACTTCCTCACTCAAATCACATACATACATTAAAATCAACCTTTACAATCCAGATCAATATACCCGACGAAAACGACTAAATTTCTAGTTAATTTCAGATAAGTACTCACGATATCATGACCCTGGCTCCCGCTCCGGACCACCTCTGGGGCCATGTACTCTATGGTCCCGCAGAAGCTGTAGGCTCTGCTCTCGCCGCCGCAGAACTCCTTGGAGAGACCAAAGTCTGTCAGCACGATGTGACCTTCCGCGTCCAGGAGTATGTTTTCCAGTTTTATGTCCCGGTATATGATGCCAAGCTGCAAAAGAAATGTTATATACAGACAACGTGATAGAGGAAGTGGCTGGATGCAAATTGATTGCACCAAATAGTTAAGGACCGTTGAGATCTTTCAGGTGAGGCCTATTAGCAGCAGCAGATTTGTTATGGCTGAAGCTCATTATGAATCAAGGTATTCCGTAATTAACAAAGTGGTTATTCCCCAAGATTTTTAACAATTTCAACCAAGTGATTTCAGTATCACTTTTTAGGAAATGAAAACTCAATTTTGTATGGAATCTCTTTGAAATTTAATAATACGATTGCGATAATCAAATTTGGGATCTAACACGGCTGTATAATCTGCAAGCGTGCCTGGTTGGTAGACACTTGCACTGGTCTCCATCAAAGCTTGGCAGCTTCTGGTAAAAAATTGCCAATGAGAAAAAGAGGTTACAAATGTTATTTTACCTTATGTAACTGCTCGAGTGCTAATATAATTTCAGCTATGTATATTCTGACTTCTTCTTCTTTGAAATGTTCCCTCTGGTACAAATGTGTGAACAATTCTCCGCCGGCTACGTAATCTGTTGACAAGGAAATACAATTCTTTAGTTTGTTGCTTTAATTAGTATCAACCCATTTACGTCCCACTGCAGGGCACGGGCTCTACAATCGACGGTATGATTGAGAGGGGTTAAGCCATATAGCCCACCAAGCTGGCCTAGTGTGGGTTGGCGGACTTTACATACTGAAGAAAATGTTCTAAATCGCTACAGTATGCAGGTTTCCTCACAATGTTTTCCTTCACCTTAATAGCGCGTGGTGATTGACTATCAATACAAACATAACCCCGAAAAATCAGAGGCCCGTGCCCAGCACTAGGACGTATTTGGGCTGATACAGATACAGCATGATTGTAATCTAGTAAATATCTAGCATTGCACTTATTAACCAGACTGCACCTTGGTCGTGCCAGCGCAAAAACCATAATAAATTACAAAGTAATAATTTTTAAAGCAGTTTCGTGCAATCAACGGCGCGGTGTTATAGCGCGATTGACACGAACAAGGGTAGCATAAAACTTGACGTGACCATGCGTCCCGTTTTATATGGGACTGTCTCTTTTTCGCAAGCCTGTCCCGGAGTCCCAAAGGAACAGGTGCCGGACGAGATTTTCAGTTACAGAAGAATCAACGCTAAAAACCAACTCTAAATGAGTTTAAAAATTTTTGGGCATTTTTACGTAGTTCAGAGAGCAGACTGTTTAACAAGAGGCCGCGGGTTCCATGATCGATCCACATACCGAGACAAATGTTTGTGCGTTTCACAAATATTTGTTTCGGTTCTGAATGTTTGTGAGACTGAAACGTTTCTCATATTTCTGATACACAAAACAAAACTTGTATCTTAGCGTGGGGCCAGGTCTACATGAATGTTAGCCGTATTCACTTATGTAGCAGTTTGAAATACCGTTTATGTTTATCAAATTTGATTTTAAAATAGCAAATGAAAAAATTATGATCCCAAATACTGCATTTGCAATGAGACAATCAATCTAATTTAACCTTTATTTTGACAATGTCCCGCTTGCATGATAAAATATGTGCACATTAGTGTCTCCGAAGGCTACGTACATAAATAATGTGCACGAGGCAAGTTCAAGTACACTATCGAACGCTATGGCGGTGCATGTCGCGATTACATTGGAAACTATTTAATACTTATTTATTGAGTTTAAGCTGTGTTTGTTACACGATAGTAAATACACCATGATCCAAGTTAAGTTTATTTTATTTTTTATTTTTATTGCAGTGAATGACGAGACGAGCCTGCCATTCGCCTGATGGTAAGCGATACGACCGCTCATGGACAGTAGCAATACCAAACAACACCATGAGTTACAAGGCAATGCTTGGCATTCCACTGCGCTCGCCATCCTGAGACATAAGATGTTAAGTCTCGATATGTTCAGTAGTTACTCTGGCTACAATGTCCTTCAAACCTGAACACAACAGTGCATTTACACTGCTGTTTGGCGTGAGAAATAGACATTGCGGTGGTACCTACCCAGGCGGCCTCTCACATATGAGAGACCTGCCACCAGTAAGTCCTAGATTTCTGAACTTACACTAAGATTGTTTGTTAGAAACTGCAATGGACTTTTTGGTGTCAAACTTGGGCTGTTATCTCGTGAATAAGACAAGCATTAAGTAATTGATTTATAACCGTGTCTGGTTGTTAGTTGCCACGCGATAGTAAATACTTTAGTCCTACATTTCTAACCCTAAATGACAGTCTTACACTAAGATTGGGGTTAGAAACTGGTACGCAGTTTTAGGCTTGTCAAACATAGGCTTTAATCTCGGGTATAAGACAAACATTTATCTAAGTGCGCGAATTGGAACCTACTTTAAAACTGATTGAAATAAAACAGTGTTACTTACGAAGCGATAATAAATGCACCAAGTCCTGCATTTCTAACATTACATTAAAATTTGTTTAGTAGGTATCAGAAATTGCAGCTGAGTTTTTGATATTCTCGAGGGCGTTAATCTCGTGAATGAAGAGTAACATTTATTTAGTTGACACAGCGTTTGTTTGTTACCTACTACGCGATACTAAATATACCAAGTCCTAGTTTTTTTTTATAGCATTGAATGGCGAGACGAACATGCCAATCGCCTGATGGTAAGCGATACGACCGCTCATGGCAGTAGCAAACCAAACAACACCATGAATTACAAAGTGGTTTGGCATTCCACTGCGCTCGCCATCCTGAGGCATCAGATGTTAAGTCTCATTATATACAGTAGTTACTCTGGCAACAATGTCCTTCAAACTGGAACACAACAGTGCCTTTACACTGCTGTTTGGCGGGAGAATTAGACATTGCGGTGGTACCCACCCAGGCGGCCTCTTACATATGAGAGACCTACCAATAAAACTACCTTTACTTCTTTCTGACCCTACTAAGATTGTGTATTGTGTATGTGAAACTCTAGCAAACTTTTTGAATCATGATATGTCCTATCAAATGCAAACACAAAATCGGGGGGAGAAAATGGAAAATGGTCTAGGGAAATTTCTTTAACAGTATTTAAACAAATATGACTGCCTCGGTGGCGTAGTTGTATTACGGTACGGTTACAAAGCTGAGGTCTCGGGTTCGAGTCCCGGGTCGGGCAAAGTGATATTGGATTTTTCTATTCATTATCAGCCCGGAGTCAGGAATTTGTGCCCGATATGGCGATAGACTCGCCCCCTATCACATCGTGGGACGGAACATACAAGGCGAAATGTGGGTGTCCTGGTGGCGCCTCTGCCTACTCCTTCGGGGAGAAAGGCGTGAGTTTATGTATGTATGTATTTAAACAAATATTTAATTTAATGTAAAATATGCGAGTGTTGGTGCGTGAAGCAGGATTACAGTCGGCGAGTCAGTCAGCTACTAGTGTTCGACAACAAAGCTGGTATCAAGTAACGCCGCGCCGCCGACGTTGTATACTGTTCTATAGTGTTCCTACTGAAAAGGGTTACGTCGAAAGTTATACGCGTATAGCGTTTTTGTACTTACATTATTATGTATGAACAATAACATTATTTTGGAGGACACAATTATTTTTCTACCTATCAGAAACGATGTGCGCTATATTTTACGCACGTTGAATTACGATTTTCCTCTCCGTTTCATTTCAACTGTTTTGTGAATGAAGCTCTAGACCTCTCTGCTGGCTTGATAAAAAATCGTAGACTACATATACCATTAAAATTCTAGCAAATAGTTCTCAAGTGTGCAGTATTTTTCTACGACATATTTATTCACAATTAAATAAGGAAGCGATATTCTTTTATAACTTCACTGTATAGCTGTTGTTTAAGACTATCGTCAACTTCAAAGAATAACAAAATAGCGTTGTTTAAACTACAACCCTATATATACCCTATATACACTCATATATCATTACAGTTTTAGAAAACATATGTTGGATGCAATATCAGGTTACATACAGTAGTTTTACTTATTTTTTAAAGTATAATTGTTGTTTTTTATGCTTAGTTTAAGTTGATGGTGGTGTTTTTTGTTTTTATGTATTTGTTATGTTTACCTGTCAGTAATTGTGCAATTAGTTAAGATTATTTTGTTTTATATTTTTAGTGCAAGCGTCATCGTAACAATTATTGGTAGACTTTTGATAATAAATAAATAAATAAACCCTGAGACACCGAAGAATTGTTTATGTATTTATCAGCTACAATACAAAAAAAGCCAATTTACACTTCACTCGAACCTGAAGTATCAAAATCAACAGGAAGTAAACTATTAATATCTCTGTAAGTCCATATTTCCGCTGTTATCCTGTCACTCGAACCCACTACACAGGCGCACGTGCAACGCAACCAACAATGGATTACAACAGGCAGAGGGAAAAAACTGAACGTCCGCCGGGTCAAGGCGTGTGCGAAATTATGCTCTAATTTTGTTTATTTTAATTAACAGTACCGTTTATGTAGAGTAGATAATACATAAATACACCCAACAGTCACATACATAGTCCTGATCCCACACTAAGATCGACTCTTGTGTTGTGGGTATCAGAAACTACGAGAGACTTTCCGGACTCACAAACACCCAGACCCGAAACAAATACCTGTGGATCACACAAAATATTTGTTTCGGTGCGGGGATCGAATCCACAGCCTCACGTTTCACAGCCGGTCTAACCAACGGCGCCACGGAGGCTGTCCAGATTGCATAATTATAGTATTTATGTAAACTATCGTACGGATCTAAGATTATTCTTTGCTTTTTGGTCATACCGAGCTCTTATTTATGTGAAAAAAGTCTTATAAAATACAATTTCCATGCACAACAAAATGATGATTTGCAAATCTCAGCGTTTTCAGTACAGTTGCAATTAATTTTTAGCGTATAATTACTCGGTATGCAGATTAAGATATCCGCGAGTAGGAAGTTTGCCAAAATTTAATTAATCCGTTGACTTTGAGAAGTGCAATTAACGTGTCATTTGTACCAGAATAAATATTAAAGATAACACGGATTGTTGAGGTCGTCAACCGAGGCCAATGAAACGGACAATATCATTTCTCCGCGGTTTTTTGGCTTGGCAAGGATATTACACTCTTGTAATTGTTATGTAAAGTATAGCCAGCAATTACTTTTATTAAGGAAAATATGAGAAGAAAGAAAGGCACATACATAGTGTTTCCGACACAGTAAAAATTGTGAATCAAAAAGTACGAGATACATTTTGATCTACACGTGGTTGTCGGTGTTTCAAATGTTTACCTTCAAAAACATGTGTCCCGGTGCGAAAATCCAACCCATAGCTACTCGTTTCACAGTCAGTTTCCTTCCATCAACGATACATTGTTGATCGAAGCCAGTTTGTTAAGCAATTGCACCACTAAGGCCGTGTCATCATTATCAAGCTTAAGTCCACTGCTAAACAGTCATCTTTAACAAATATTCCCAGGGCGAAACATCGTACCCGATTTGCATTCAGCGAACTCATATAACCTTTCTCAGGTCGTCTGTCTACCTTTCCGACCTTGATTTATATTACACCAATTTCTTACTACTTCAATTCAAGTAAATACAATTAATATTTAAGTTTATTCAATAGCCGTATCAATAGGGTATTTGACTATCAACGAATGTTTGTATTATTTTGTAGACATACACAAGTGCCATAAAAACAAATCATTTTTGTGAAAACAGTATTAAAGTAGCTTGTAACATGAGGCAAATATTAGTATTTTAAATAAAAGAGTGGGGACGTAGTAGACGTACATCATACCGTCTCTTTCACACCCGCACACTATAATGCACTATAATGCACAGTGACGTCACTAACTTTGTTTTGCATCCCTTTTCTATTACCCGCACTACAAGATTTAAAACGTTTCTAACTTGTTTAAATCTGAATGGATTTACAGAATTCTTTGTTTGCTAGATTTTGGATATGGATACTTTTTTATTAATACATTTTTTTTTGTCAAATAACCTATTTAAATATCATTGCAACGAGAGAATCTAGAAATCTTAGACGCGTGATAATATTAAAGATGTTCATGGACGATAGTAATTATTTACATTAGATGAACTGTATTCTAGTACGCCATTAGTACAAACAGCACAGATGCTTTGCTATAAAAACTGGACTACTTGTCTTAAACGTCCATTATCGGAAGCGGCTTAAAGACCAAGGAAGACCGACATGAGTAACATCTTACTTTTAACAGGGCCTATGCCCAGCAGTGGAGAAATTCAGGGATGGATGAGTAATTATCGTATTCAACTGCCTCGGTGGCTTAGTTGTACTACGGTACCCTGAGTTCTTGGGTTCGAATCACGGGTCGGGCAGTGATATTGAATTTTTCTATTCGTTATCAGCCCGGAGTCAGGAATTTGTGCCCGATATGGCGATAGGTTCGGCCCCATCACATCGTGGGACAGAACACATAAGCCGAAACGTGGGTGTCCTGGTTTCACCGTGTACCCTTCTAGGAAATAGGCGTGAAGTTTACGTATGTATTTATACGTTGTTTAGTAATTCATTATTTTTGCGACAACCCTGCACAAGGGCATCTACATTTCGCGACGTTATCCGTCCGATGGGCGATGAATCAACCTCATTACCCGCAGTCACAAAGGGCTGCAAATTTGTCTGTGCGAGACGACAATAATAACGCACTTGATTCCTACAAATTTACACAATTTCTGTCGAGAAATATTGAAAATAATATTCACAGTGACGTCATTAAGAACCTTTTGATTAGAGTTGGGGAGGGGGGGGGGGGTTCACCCAACATCTACGATTTGAAAAGGACGAAATATTCCAAAACATATTCCAAAACCCTCATATATAATTTTGAAATTAAGAATATCAGCATAACATAATTAGGCTAAAATAAAAATAGTAGTTTAATGAATGTCCTCATTTACAAATACTACGAACAATTAAATAGAGAACGCGACTCGTGATTCGGTAAGCATTAGTAGGCGCGGGTCAAGGCTGTAGGAAGTAGGTCTAACGTTTAGCAACAGTAAGATGGGGCAGCGTGGCAACGCGAAATATAATCAATATTCCAGTGGTGCATTATTGACTGAAACTAAAGGCCCGGGGTTTGATTCAACTTGGATATATTTTTTTTCAATCTGGCACGGCATAGTGACTGCATTGCACCTTGTGGTAAGTGCTAATGCCGTCCAGACAGAGTGTCGAATGATATCAGACGGTAGTCTCATACCATTCGATACAATCATGCCGATCATGGTTTTTGTCATCAATTAATATTTTTTGTTTATGTAAGTCTAAAACTCTGATACGTTTATAAGTTATTAGATTAATATTGTTCTCATAACATGTGCGTATTTAAATAGTTAAGCCAAAAGCTGTAGTGGTTTTACAACGCAACAAAAGGTCTAGTTGATATTCGACACAAAAATCTCCAATTTTATCAATCAACCATACATATTTGGTGTTTCTTATGACTACTTTATATTACTAGTTTTTTTATTGCGATGAATGGCGAGATGAGCATGCCATTCGCCTGATGGTAAGCGATACGACCGCTCATGGACAGTGGCCAAACCAAACAACATCATGAATTACAAAGCAATGAAGGCATTCCACTGCGCTCACCATCCTGAGACATAAGATGTTCGGTCTCATTATGTCGAGTGGCCACCTAAGCCCACAATACTTAAATTTTCCCCACACATAACCTAACAACAATAATATCAATTGAGATATTGGCACGTTCTTTGCAAGCGAACTGTCTATCACCAGCCGAGTGGCCGTTGCAAAACGTATGTAACCTTTACGGTAAAATTATAATGCTTTGTGAAATCTAAGCGTTGTAGCCATGCTGTTATTTCCGAAATATTGTAGATGGTTTTGGCAATGTGAAGTGGATTGACAGCAATTTTTGGCAATTCTTTGATTGCAGTATAAATTTCTACAACGGCAAAAATAACATGTCCTAAGTTTCTTTCGGGTTTAGGGTACGGATTCGGATATCCGGCACTATTTTCTGCAAGCGGAATTTGTGTTTGTAGTCGTATCTACATTTATGCTCGATATCAAATTTAGTGCGAGTGATTTTGAAAAATCAGCGATTTACCAAGATGCTCTTAACCTAACATTCTAGAACTTGTTAGTACCTATTTGTCTATAGAACGTGTATTATGTGATGCTTCTATGAAAGGTGCAATCAAAAAGTTGAAACCATAATACATATTTTACTCCCTGGCGTGATCTAAAAAGGGCCTTAAATCCAGGCACTACGGAATCCTCGAACAAGATCTTAAAACAACACCTTGTAAGCAACAAAGTCGAGGTCCGTCCTTCTCATTTAGCCTTGGACTAGATGCTCGATTTTTTATGATTTAAACGCACTTAGCGCTCACCCACATGTAAAATAGTCCATTGTGGAAATATAAACTAACATACCTACATAAACTCACGCCATTTTCCAAGAAGGGGTAGGCAGACGTACTACCAGGACACCCACATTTCAGTTTGTGAGTTCCGTCCCAGGATGTGATAGGGGGCAAAAATATGAACTTATACTTGAATACCATCACATCTTATTATTTTAATACGCTAAGAAAGTAACCGCTCTGACACCAGGTGAGTGCAGCGCAGTCCGAGTATTACCAACTGATGAGGATTGATCACGTCTATTTCACCACTCGACACTATTATGCCGGCCCGTTGGAAACCGGGTATATACAGGCTAATACAGGAACGGGACACTCTTGCGGGGATCATTAGGTTTCTACCAGACAGTTTGTACAATCAATGCGAATACAAACATTTAAATCAGCAAAAGTTACATATTCCAAGAGACTCGCCGAGTTTAAATGCTCGATGTTATCAAAATGAGAGCCGGTGTCGAACCTGGCTCACAGGAGTTGCAATAAGGGGGGATAGCCTTTACCACCAGCAAAAATATTAATTTACTTTTCTGCACTTTTACTTACTAGGGTATTACAAAACACTTCTACACATTACAAGTTACATAGCACAAAATAAGCTCTAACGGCAATTTGATCAGTATATTGGTCAAGGGCGAGACAATACAAAATTTCACTTCGCGCCGTCTTGGTCCATTACCGCTAGCGGTAACACGACCTTCAGTTAGCTCGGCCGTATGGGAGGTAGAGCGAGGGTATTTCTAAATATTTTATATGAATTGGTGACTTTAACATACATATGTACATAAACTCATGTCTTTATTCCCAGGAGGGGTAGGCAGAGGTAGGACACCCTTGTTTCGCTTTGTGTTTTCCGTCCCACAATGTAATAGGGGGCGCACCTATCGCTATATCAGGCACAAATTCCCCACTGGTGAATTAATATGAATGAAGATGGACACATCACCGTGTAGAGCTTGAATGGTTGTTAATTGGGACTGTGGTGAGTAGGTAAAAATGAGTTATTTTTTTAAAGAAAGTGCGCTAAGATTAAACCTAATGCTAAAGATAAAGAATTGGGTCATCGAGAGCCTTCGTAGCGCATTTGGTAAGACGCTGGCTGTTAACTAGCGGCCGCGGTTTGAATCCCAGCTCCGAGACATATGGTTGAGGGATCCACAGGTATTTATTTTAGGTCTGGGTGTTTGAGACTGGAGTCTCGTAGTTTCTGGTACCCACGACACAAAATATTCCATTACCGCGAGCTGTGTCACGACCTTCGGACACTTAGCTCGAAATATGGGACGTTAGGCGAGGGTACTTCTAAATATTTATGGATGATTTGGTGAATTAATTGTTGTAACAACTTTTAACAACTTATTTCTTCTCAATTCAGTCCATCTAATGGTTGTCTGGAAGAAATCGCTGTAAGCGATAAGACCGCCGATTGTCACCTTTATTTAATCTAGTTTTAATATTTTTTTTTTATTCTTTATGTATGTGGTGTTCAATAAAGAATTTATAAATAAAATAAAATAAATAACAACTATGTTTAGAGCTATAATGGTTGCTATTAATTGGGATTGTGGTGCGTCAATCTGACTAAGTTTTAGTTCTCTTTTTTCTAGTTTTACATGACAAGATATTTTATATTACACAATTGAATGTTATCCGTAAATACTGGATACATAATATTACGTAACCAAGTTGTTAATTTTTAGTTATATTAAAATATGCAGCTAAAACTTAAAGTCAATAGCAACAGAAGATAAGCAACAGTAAACTTATAGGTTTTTCGAAAACCGACAATTGGCAAATGCTTGATTGGCATCCCTATTGTATAACAGAAACTCTTAATAAAGTCTACATAGGTGTGGAGTATTTAGATATAATATTCATTGTGCAATATAAAATGGTGCGTCGGTGGCGTAGTTGTACTACGGTACGACTACAAAGCTGAGGTCTCGGGTTCGAATGCCGGGTCGGGCAATGTGATATTAAAATTTTCTATTCATTATCAGCTCGGAGTCAGGAATTTGTGCCCGATATGGCGATAGGCTCACCACCTATCACATCGTGGGACGGAACATACAAGGAGAAATGTGGGTCTCCTGGTGGCGCCTCTGCCTACCCCTTCGGGGATAAAGGCGTGAGTTTATGTATGTATGTATGTAATAAAACGGAGACTTCAGTACGTACAAGGACATCTCAAGGTTTGTTTATTTACATTTTTGAGTGGATATTAAAAAATGAGGTTTATTTCTCCACTTACTGGTTGGTCTCTCATATGTGAGAGGCCGCCTGGGTAGGTACCACCGCAATGTCTATTTCTCCCGCCAAACAGCAGTGTAAATGCACTGTTGTGTTCCGGTTTGAAGGACATTGTAGCCAGCGTTACTACTGGACATAATGAGAATTCACATCTTATGTCTCAGGAAGTCGAGCGCAGTGGTGTTGTTCAAATTCATGGTGTTGTTTGGTTTTGCTATCGTCTATGAGCGGTTGTATCGCTTACCATCAGGCGAATGGCACGCTCGTCTCGCCATTCATGATAAAAAAAAACTTAAAATAAAATGACATGTGTAAGCACGTGGTTGACAAACTGATAGGCTGTGGGTTCATTGATAAATGGCCCTTTAAGTGTTCCATCAACCCTTATCTTACACTTCTTTGGGTTCAACACATCTTGAAATTTTTAGGGGAAGTGTGAGACGCATTAAAGACAAATGATAAATTAGACAATTTACAAATTACTACATGAGACATAAAATTTAACTATATTTATATCATAAGACAGTAATATAGCGACATCTATTACCAGAATTCGTACCACCAACCAGGATGGTGGAGAATATGACCTAACCCCTCTCAATCGTGCTCTCGATTGTAGAGGAGACCCATGCCCTGTAGACGTATATTGGCTCGTACAGAAACTACGTCACGAAGCCGACACAACCATAAACTCGAACTCGCAATTTCAAATCGAAAACAATTGAAACAACATTTTCAACAACCACAAAGAAAATCACCAATCACTTTGCGGTCAATAAAACCGGTTATAACCAACTAATCATTCGTGTATGATGACGTCACATTACATTACTCGTAGTAATTAGAGTATGATGCATTCTTAATGTTGCTCGTGAGTACTGAGACCAATCTATAATAGCCTGTTTTAGGTTCGTGCCTTGGTTATGCCCACAGAACAGATTAATATGGTATCAATAATAATTTATTTTAGTCACGGTATAAGTCCTATACAACTGGTATTACAGAAAACCCGAGTGATATAACTTTGTTTCTGTTTTTCGAACTTTGGAGTTAGTCGTGTAGACATTGGTTGTCTCTCGCCAGTCACACAATAATGTCGGCCTGCTCAAACCATGTACCTGCTGGACCTGAAACGCAGCTATCTTACGTATATCATAGTGTATGGTTGCAATTCGGAGAAGAATATGGGATATACACCCAACTGTCATATCCATAGTCCTGACCCCACACTAAGATTGAGTCTTGTTTCGTGGGTATCAGAAACTACGAGAAACTTTTCGGTCTCACAAACACCCAGACCCAAAACAAATACCTGTGGTTCACACAAATATTTGTCTCGGTGCGGGGTTCGAACCCGCGGCCTCTCGATTCACAGGCGGCGTCTAACCAACTGCGCCACGGAGGATGTCATATATTATCTTAATCAGAAACTACACGATCAAATTCTAAGTATCAAAACCTCAGCAACGAAAATATTATTTTAAATCAACTTACGCTAATTTCAACTACACTTAACCAACCGCAAAATTAACTAACTAATTAAATACATGTCCATAAACAATCCGCCCCAAATATTGGTAACGTACGTTCCGTCGCGAAAACCGCGCAAAACGCTCAATGTCATGATTTCTTCACTCAACATTACCGGAACACGTATCCTCACAACCATAATTTTAAACCCTATAATCATAACTTTAGAGTTTAACTTCGTATGAGCATTACCGGAACAAGTATAGTTGTGGCAAATGTGATTTTAAACTCTATCGCAGTTGAGATAGAGTTTCATTTTCAAGTAGTGATGCAGGCAAGCGACTTGCGCAAGTTGCATCCGTTCTCCCCTTGACCCGGTTTAGCGGCACAATCGAGCCCCGAATCGAGTAAGCAATTAGTGTTGAATGATGTTTTGGATAATCAATGTTTTTTACGTGTTCTGTTTAAGGTATACGTGTGCAAATGTATGAATACGTCCGCCAGCCCGCGCTGGATCAACGTGAATTATGGCCTAACCCATCTCAATCGACCTGTTGGTTGTAGAGAAGACGCCCTAAAATTGAGTTATTTGTTTTTTGGATTCAGCGTACAACTTGATTTTTATTCCCATCACAGAACTAATATGTGCCTCTACCAAGCATCAATGGATTCTTTAGAAAATTTAAAACTTATCTTATTAGGGAATAATTGTAATATGTTCTTTGTATCCTAAAACACTACTGCACCGCCGGCTTACATGAGGCGAATAGTGACTAAAATACGAGTACAATTAACAATAAAACCAGCAACACCAAATTACTAAACCAATACAGATGAACACGATAACATTTCTATATTCCGTTATCAATATAAATCGCATCAGTTTAAAGAAGACCAGTACAACGGTACCACACTGGAAAACATTAAAAATTCAAATCTGACTCAATCATTTAAATATGCATCGGAAATTTATTTATAACTTGCATCTGCCGACCCAGAAACGAGGCGAATCCTTATTCTAAGAATTGTATAAATGCTGTAGCTAACGTGTTTTTGCATATTAAAAGATTTGAAAGTGTCCGAATAAAATCGAAATGTGCGTTTGAAATGTCGCTGTACGAGAGTATTTAAAAGAAATCATAATGTTATTAAAAAAAGTATTTTTAGATATTTACATAAACTCACGCCTTTATCCCAGAAGGGGTAGGCAAAGGCGCCCACCAGGACACTCACATTTTGCCTTGTATGTTCCGTCCCATGATGTGGGACGGAACATACAAGGCAAAATGTGGAGAGAAATACCGTAATAATAATTAAGAAACACCCTTCTGGGAAAAAGGCGTCGGTTTATGTATGTATGTTTATACATAAAGTATTTTTTTGATATTGCATAGGTCTTTGATGTGGAGTAATAGAATATATTTTTTGCCATTTTTATAAAACCAACATCGTTACATTAAATCAAGCTTCAGCAAACATTGATTAATCGCCATTTGAATTTTCCTTCAGAATCTGTTTGACGGATCGTTCACCCTCGGGGCGCGATACGGGGTGCGTGTAAGGTCAACAATGATCCCGAGTGCGTTACCCCCGATCAACCCCTAGCGGTCTTTCACACTTAGCGAGGGTGGCTGTTTCTTAAACGTTGAAGGGAGGCCGTTATATAATTATTTGTGAGACTTAATTTTGGTAAATATTATGTTCCTTATTTTTATCAATAAGTAAGGGTGTTACTAATAAGAAGATGATCGACAATACTTATTCATAAAACGCGACTTATGTTATGGAATTTCTGTAAAAGTACACTTCTCGCAGAAAATCTTTTGTATTGCTTGTGATTTTTATGCCGAAATATTACAGACAAAGTATACATTAAATATTCCCCCCAACACCTTGATTCGATTCTCACGCTTCATTTTTAATGACAAATTTTTGACCAAATTTTATCAGATAATATCCCAAAATGGTATGTATTACCGCATCCAATAGCACTCTAAATCTATCCTATACCTAATATGCCGACTGTGAAACGCGAGGCCGCAGGTTCGATCCCTGCACTGAGAAAAATATCTGTGTAATCCACAAGTATCATTTCGGGTCTGGGTGTTTGTGAGACCGAAAAGTCTCTCGTAGTTTCTGATACACGACACAAGACTTGATCTTAGCGTGGGGTCAGGACTATGTATGTGTCTGTTGGGTGTATTTATTTATTTAATCCCAAAGACTCAAATCAGCACATTACAGGACTATTTACGTAAGCACAAAATATTCAAAGTCTTTAGCGGTAGATCGATAGACTTCAATGTGACCCGCGGTGTAGGCGGGCTACGAGGCTCGTCTGCGACCCTCGAGGCGAGACCCCGGGTTGATAAACCGTTGCGTAAGGTATAAGGACATCTGTCTACTTGTACTTCATCGATATTTTGGCACAGGTACGGCAATCCAGTAAATAATTATACATACATACATACATAAACTCACGCATTTTTCTTAGAAGGGGTAGTCAGAGGCGCCACCAGGAAACCCACATTTCGCCTTGTATGTTCCGTCGCATGATGTGATAGGGGGCGAGCCTATCGCCATATCAGGCACAAATTCCTGACTCCAGGCTGATAATGAATAGAAAAGTCCAATATCACTTTGCCCGACCCGGGATTCGAACCCGAGACCTCAGCTTTGTAACCATACCGTAGTACTACTACGCCACCGAGGCAATCAGTAAATAATTATAATAAGTAAATAAATACACCCCAATAGTTACATACATCCTGACCTCCCAATAAGATGGACGTCGTGAGTCGTGGGTATCAAAAACTACGAGATTTTTCAATAGCCCAAACAACTAGATCCGAAATAAATACTTGTGGATCGCACATACAATTGTCTCGGTGCGAGGATTGAACTCCTCGCGAAGGCGGCCTCTCGTAACCAGCGTATAACGAACTACGCCACTGGGCATCAGAATGACTCAATTATTCCAACGAAAGAACTTTACTGATTTTATAATCATGAGTTAAAAAATCATTTACATTTCTAAAAAACGCAACTGATGGTCCGCGGGACACTTAATTTCAAGCTAAAAATACCCACCAAAATTGTGACGGTTATGTATTAAGGCTCAACAAAATATAGGAGAGAATATGTTATCTAAAATAACAGTTAATCATCTATAAATCCCTTGTGTACACATTTAAAGTTCATTGACGTTATATGAAAGTAGAATCCTTGATAATTCAAGTAAACATTATTTTCGAATAAAATGAAGGTTTAGGTGACCATTTTTGTTTCACCAAAAACTATTTTAAATAATAAAAAATTGTTGTTCATTTTATTATTATCAAAAACGCCAAGACGAGCAAATTACTCGTCTGAAATCACCCAAAACTTCTTATTAAGCACTACGCTCTGCTAGTCATCCTGCGACTGGGTGAAATATGTTAAAGCCCTACCTAGCATGGCTGGTGTGAGGACGTAATTTTTTTGCGATGAATGGCGAGACGAGCATGCCCTTCGCCTGATGGTAAGCGACATAACCACTCATGGACAGTAGAAAACCAAACAAAATGAATTACAAAGAAATACTTCGCATTCCACTGCGCTCACCATCCTCACACATAAGATGTTAAGTCTCATTATGTCCGGTAGTTACTCTGGCTACAATGTCCTTCAAACCGGAACACAACAGTGCATTAACACTGCTGTTTGTCAGGAGAAATAGACATTGCGGTGGTACCTACCCAGCCGGCCCCTCACGTATGAGACCTACCACCAGTAAAAGGTATAGTCTCCATTGTCTATTATTCAACACTTACCTAATATAAGATGCAGTTTGGCGTCCGTCTGAAACGCGTAGTGTAGTGTCACTAAAAACGGACACGCCCTTACAGCTTCCAGTACCTGATGACAAAGAGAAACATCAATAATTTTACCTATTGTAATATTTACTGCAATCTGTGGTACTGGGCTAGCATGGTAAACTATGGCGTATGACCTCGGCTGTCGACAAGTCCCATGCTTCGTTGTGGGCGATATTAGGCTGATAAAGCTATAGAAATACTTCTATTTAGATTAATTATACTATATTCTCGACTGCCTCGGTGGCGTAGTTGTACTACGGTAACTAAAAAAGCTGAAGTCTCGGGTTCGAATCCCGGGTCGGGCAGTGATATTGGGTTTTTCTATTCATTATCAGCCCAGAGTCAAGAATTTGTGCCTGATATGGCGATAGGCTCGCCCCCTATCACATCGTGCGACGGAACATACGAGGCGAAATGTGGGTGTCCTGGTGGCGCCTCTGCCTACCCCTTCGGGTATAAAGGCGTGAGTTTATGAGTATTTAAGAGGTGTTCTTATTGTATTTGTTACGGGTGTTATTGAAACTCCAAGATAAACACCTCGACAAACTACACTTCTCAGACAGGACGTCAAATTGAGACCAATGACCTGATTTCCGAACCTGAGATGTCACATTCATGTACCAATAGATAAAATCAAACACCGATCTGATAAGTTGACAAGCATGTACATCTTTCATTTTACTTATCAATGAACAATTAAAATCAATTTGACCGCTCATGTTTCGAGATTACGGTTGAAAAGTGATTTTAATTACTACACAACCGTGCTTATAGTATTAATTTGATAGTAATCTTACTATATAGTATAGCTTAATTATACCTAAAATAAATAAATACACCCAACAGTCACACACATAGTGCTGATCCCACACTAAGATCTTTTGGCGTAGGTATCAGAAACTACGAGAGACTTTTCGGTCTCAAATGCCCAGACCCGATAATAATAATAATAAGTCTAAGTATAGGGCACAAATATCCGCTCATATTTTGTGTGTTTTAATTGCCAAGCAATTGTAGGAAAAACATCGTGAAGAAACATCAGTATCATTGAGATTTGCTCGCGAGAAAAGTTTTTAAGGATAAAAATCCAGTTATATATTTTCCCGGGATAATAAGTACCCCTATAGCATTTCTCGATAAATGGAGTACTCAACATTAAAATATTATTCAATTCGAACCAGTAGTTCCCGAGATTAGCGCGTTCAAACATACAAACTCTTCAGCTTTAAGCTCAATTTACACGGAGATAGTTTCTCGCCTCGAAGATACGATTATCTTAACAACAACCTTTGACAACCTCCGTAGCTCAGTTGGTTAGACGCCGCCTGTGAAAGGAGAGGCCGCGGTTTCGATCCCCGCACCGAAACAAATATTTGTGTGATCCACACGTATTTGTTTCGGGTCTGGGTGTTTGTGAGACCGAAAAGTCTCTCATAGTTCCTGATACCCACGACACAAGACTTGATCTTAGTGTGGGATGAGGGCTATGTATGTGACTGTTGGGTGTATTTATTTAAGGATATAAAAAGTTGAATCGTGTAAACATTGTCAGAACACGGTAATCTATGGCGGTTATGTTTTGCGACAATCGCGTACGATTCTCGCTGCGAGAAACTCTCCCCGCGTAAATGGCGTTTTACATATTAGTATAATTAATATTTATTTATCACTATTATTACTCACTTGTCTCTCTGTTCTGGTATGCTCCGCAGTCTTCAATTTCTGTACTATTGACGCCTTTTTGAGGACCTTCATGGCATATAATTTGCCCTCGTCTACACCGCATCTTTTCCTAACTAAGAACACTTTGCCGTAAGCTGAAACAAAAAGAAATATACTGTTAATATTGACACATACGTATATCCTTGAAAGTTTTTTTAGGATTGATGATATAATAAAATAAGTAAGAAGATTAGAATTTGATTGCTTCCGATATATCGTCTTGTAAAGGCTTAAAGAAGGTCTATATTTATCTGTGGACTTCCTGCAACTAATATGACGTTGATAACATTTTCCAAAGGATTTTTAAAAATAAACGATTTCGTTCATTTTGAATACCGTTTAATGACGCACATACTTTTGTTAAAGCTTGAATTGATTGATAGATTTTTTAAACTCAACCAGAGAAACATAGACTTTATTAAGATAATCGATTTCTATTTTCTTCTTTATTGTATAAGTGATGAAAGCTTAAAGCGACGCAATCCAAATTTCCAAACAAAATACAAACGAAAGAGTGACTCACTATTCTACCCGATAATGATCGTTACCCGAGACTCGAACCCGCGTCACCGCACTGCAGTGATCGCGTAACCACTGCAGTGCGGTGCTTCACTATGATATGCAACTTGAGCTTGAAAATGAAAATATTTATTGAACCCATGAAATTTCATACATTATTTAGGTACGTCACTTTATTTACCACTACCGGTCCACAAGGCTGTGTTACCATGTTATTATTGGCATTTGTATCTTAACTTTATTGGTTTTTAAACTCCAATGCAATATCAAAATATCTGTTATAGAAATTCAATCTTGAATGTATTATAATTTAAAACATGTACAAAAATATACGAATCTCCATCTGTAACTAGTTTTCATTATATAAATTAAATTATAATCAATATCAATAATATTATAATTAATATCTGTACAATTTATTTGTATAAACTTATATTCCTATAACGTTCGACTAGTGCGTATTCGGGGATTCCCTTTAAAAATAAACTTATTAAATACAGGGGAATAACCTGTTTATAAAAAATATTATCTACTTCACTTCATAATTATTGACGTAATTAAATTCCAATAAAAATACAATTCATAAAATATGTACAAGTATTTAATTTTATTAACAGAAACTTTATAAGATTACCATAACAGGAAATGTTTTTTTTGGCAAATTAGCACTTGTAATATTTTTTATTTATTTTTTGCTCCAGTTTCTTAAAAAAAGCAGGAATTCCTTACTATGAGTGATACTTTGACAGCCTCCGTGGCGCAGTTGGTTAGACGCTGGCTGTGAAACGAGAGCTCGCGGGTTTGATCCTCACACCGAAACAAATATTTGTGTGATCCACAGGTATTTGTTTTGGGTCTAGGTGTTTGTGAGGCCGAAAAGTCTCTCGTAGCTTCTGATACCCACGACACAAGACTCGATCTTAGTGTGGGGTCAGAACTATGTTACTGTTTGTGTATTTATTTATTTATAATAATAGCACCTCTATTCTATCCCTTCTGTCCTAACTGTTTGATATTTTCTTGCAGTAAATATTAACAAAACTACATTTCTATGTATGCTCATACATTCGCACATTAACGAATCCATACGAGTTTACACAAACAAATTAACCATGATATCGAACAATGGCCGTTGCGTGTAATTTCGCACGTGGCCAATGAACAAGGCAAACCTACTATCGCTGTAAGCACACGTTTGTGCCGAATCTAAATATTTACACGATTCTAATAGGTTATAGATTTTTTGTATGGCTATACAAGGTATATCAAGACTGCGACCGACAACGAAGCCAGGTGGTAGTTTTAGTGACTTCAAACACAATGCAACTAAAAATTTCGCAAGAATAGCGACAGATATTTCTTGTAATTTTTAAAAAGTGTTAAATACCTGGTTTTTGCGAAAATAGTATTTTGAATGCCTCGGTGGCGTAATCGTACTATGGTACGACTACAAATCTGAGGTCTCGGGTTCGAATCCCGGGTCGGTCAAAGTGATATTGGATTTTTCTATTCATTATCAGCCCGGAGTCAGGAATTTGTGCCCGATATGGCGATAGGCTCGCCCCCTATCACATCATGGGACAGAACATACAAGGCGAAATGTGGGTGTCCTGGTAGCTTCTGTCTACCCCATCTGGGATAAAGGCGTGAGTTTATGTATGTACGTATGTATTTTAAACCCTTACGTTCCATTGCGTCTTTAAAAATAAAAAGGTGTACCTTATTTTTCTAGGAAACAATGTATTAATCACCCAAGTACGACAATTAATCAAAATACTAACTAACACCTGGCTTCGTTTTCGGTCGCAGTCTTGATATACCCTGTATTGACCGCACCTGATTGGAAGTGCAGTGCTTCTAAAATACACCACAACTCATTACATACATTTAGTCTTGAAGACTCATCGACACTTAGTTTGCATTCTGAATGAGAACGCAAGTCACCTGATACTTAATAGTAAACCGATTGAAGTGACACCTGAACATAAACAACACTTAGATTCTAGATTCGATGCCAGTTGTTTTTTAAATAAAGAGGAAAAGGAAAATAATAGGCACAGAAATGGAGCTTTGGCCTGCGAGAATCACTCACTGAACACGAAACTTTTGCTTCTGGTCGGGATCCCGGCAAACGTGTACTAACCACTTTAAGTTCATTTCTACCATAGTTTGTAACATCAAAGTATAAAAAATTACAAAGAATCAATCATCTGGACATCACAAACCTGAAATTATAAATAATTTCCCTACGTCAGCCAACTTATACTTAAAAAAATGCGTAGAATCAAAGGCGATTTCCTTTCCGCCGACAATGTTATGGGAAGTGGACGGGCAACAATGGAGCCGAGTTGAACAATTCGAATGCACTTGCAATCGGACAAAATCGTTGCGAGCGCGTTTGCGTGGCGAAAGACTTGCGTTGTGTAATGTTTTGTAGGGAAAACACCTAGATTTGGTGTCAATATTACATGTCGGCTAATTTCGTGCCACTGCTGGGCACAAGCCCTTGATTTTGTTCAAGACATTGTATTTAAACATGGAGAAAGGGTGAGACCAAGGAGAAGGTATAATAATAAATACACCCAAAAGTCACATACATAGTCCTGACCTGTCCGGATTATCAAGAACTGCGAGACTTTTCGGTCTCACAAACACCCAGACCCGAAATAAATATTTGTGGTTTACACAAACATTTGTCTCGCTGCGGGGATCGAACCCGGGGCCTCTCGTTTCACAACCGGCGTCTACTCAACTGCGCCACGGAGGCTGTCAAGATATGACTTCATAGGGATCTGAAAATCTCTAGTCGAACGAAAATCGCTTAATTTTTTCCATGTATCACACGAGACTAACTCCTATTTATGTACTTTTTAATACTTACTACTAAATCTCCACTACTATTCACATTTCCCCTCCAAAAACAGGTAAGAGTGCGTCCGAACGACCTAGACCGGTCGTCGAACCCGCACGACCGAGGTAAATAACAGTGCATTGCCGAAAATATCGCAGCCAACTCCTGCTGAATCACAAACACTCTTGCTTTGTAACGCATACGAGTAATTTAACTCACCTTGTCATTTATTACGTCCGTGATATGTTACTGGTAATGTATTTAATTTTGGACATCTTGAGGGAAACGAGACCACTCATTCGTTTTCCTGGACATTTTACTTGAATATCGATTAGACTATGATCATACAATATTACGTTAAACAAGAATACCTACTCTATTTAGAATACCTTCTCTCGCTATCCAGGAATAACACCTAAAAGTCATGCACTATATTCAACATCGAAGCTGTGTCGAAAACATTCATTCTACGAGAAAATTCATTTTTCACTCAATGACATTGTCAATGCATATGACCACTTTAACTTGATTTCTTACTCATATCGGACACACATATCTTGTTGTAGAGGAGAGTTTTAGAGAGAGGGAGAGAGAGGGAGAGAGTCAACTAATATACACGACGTATCCAAAATAACTCGACCTTGTCCAAATGACACGAAGCTTTGATATTTTGAGCCGTCATCTTTCATTTTCTCACTTTATTGTTATATCCATAACACGTGCCAAATAATTATGTGGAGGAATTTTACAAACAATACAATGTAAGTCAAGAATATTTTCTGAAAACAATTTATTTTTGCTATATACGTATACATGAACACGCGTCCACTCTTGTTCATCATTTAGTTTGTTCCTTTGATCTTAAATATTTTCTTAATGAGCACTTTATGCTCCAAATGTGGTATTTAAGCGTTTCCAGGTACCTAAAGCATGATGTCACAGGAAAAAGTATCTGTATCAGCCTATATACGTCCCACTGCAGAGCTTGGTCCGCCTCTACAACCGAGATTAAGATTGAAAGGGGTTAGGCCACATACACCACGCTGGCCTAGTCCGGGTAGGTGAACCCTCATACCCTAGAAAATCTTACAGATCTCTGTTATGTAGGAAAAAGCAACTGGTGGCAAATATTTTTTTACATATATACATAGGTAATCGTCACGCCTGTATCCTATAGAGGTAGGCAGAGACTATGGAGTATGGATCGCCAATTTGCTCGATCCTGACATATTACCTACGATTCATCCATTTTTTATTATTCAGCATTTTTATCGATAATCCCAATAAAAAACAATCTATTATTATGTTTTAACATTTCAATGACGAGTTTGTTCTACAAACCCATCGACATGTGTAACAGTAAGAACAAATAAGGAAACTACCGTTAAAGAACTAATATGAAAGCGTAAAATTTATAGATTCTAATAAAGGAAATAAATAGTTATCGACGGTGAGCTAATGGGACGAGCACACAGGATACGCTAACCGCTCGTGTACACGGCGCAATGCCGCATCACCGGAAGTATTGGAGTCCGATACCCGTGATTCATTTGGCAATTTAAAACCGAATTTGTATTTAAAATATTTGACAGTAATTTAATTATCACTCATGTAGACTGTCTCAACCTCGGAAAATGATGCAAGGCTTATATCGTAAAAATCGGAGACTGTAGACTTTTCTGTATAATAATAATGGATTTTTCGGTACCGCAATGCCCAGAACCGAAAAGAGATAATTTATATACCGAATACACATATATCCTAACACAATAGTATGGAAAATCTTGGGTCATGAGTATAAGAAATAACGAGTCTTCTTGTCTCACAACACCCAGGTTCTAAACAGGTATTTGTGGAGCGCACTAAAATATTTGTCTCCAGGCTGGAATCGCATCGATTCATTCAATTTACAGAAAACTTCTGACTAAAAGTCTTACAGATTAAACAAGTTAATAAGTAAATGTATGTCCAAAACCTACGTCAATATAAAACACCTTCACCCCTGCAAAACGAGTGAACTATAAAATCGAACGAAACAAGATTGTTACAAAACGGAAGCAATTATGACGGCCGACCCGACCGGCCGAAATGTCGCGAGGTGACGCGAACCGTGATATTAAACATAATATACCTATTTACAATACTCGTTTAGTTAAAAGTTATCACCTTTAAACTTTTTATTGGAACAAACAAGCATCTACGCTGGCATACTGACTGCAAACCTCTCGTAGCTTCTGATACCCACGACACCACACCGACTTTTGTGTAAACCACAGGTATTTGTTTTGGGTCTGGGTGTTTGTGAGACCGAAAAGTCTCTCATAGTTTCTGATACCCACGAAACAAGACTCGATCTTAGTGTGGGGTCAGGACTATGTATATGACTTCTGGGTGTATTTAAATAAAATACAATAAAACCTCTCGTGGATGGGGGAAACACCCAGTACAGCTTGTCAGAAATAACTACCGCCTGGTGGTAAGTTTGATACCAAATCATGAATATCCGTAACATTAGCTAGTGGAAATGAAGCTTAAAAAAGTCTTCAGGACCTGATAATTCGATTGAGCTTATAAAAAATCTATGTAAGACCACAGTAAGAGAGACCACGCGAGGGAGAAAGATTTTAAAATTAACTTCGTGATAAATCTTAAAAGAAATTAATGTACAATTTGAGATTACTGAAATGTAATGAACGATGACAATCATTTTGCATCAGAGACCTTGCATTATGTACAAAAAAATATCATAGACCGTCTTCAGTTTATCACTTCAGACCAATTAATTCAACAAAACATCACAAAATATAACCCTGACAGAATATAGTCTATAATTAAGTTCATTAGGTTTTTGCACCATCAACCATACTTGCAAATGTATTGAGATCGTTTTTAGCGCACGCTACTGTTTTTCAAACAGTTCTTTGAACTTGCACTATAAAGTTTAGATAGTAATTATAATTGAAGGTAGATTAATGCTGTAGTTTCTGTTAATCAGAGCTTGAATATTCCAGTATATTGATCAGGGTGGTATCTTTGTATATATTAAATAAATACACCAAACAGTCACATACGGAGTCTTTACCCATATTAAGATCAGTTTAATCTTGTGTCTTGAAGACTTGAAATACAGGAGACTCTTAGATCTCATATACACCCAGCCCATAACTGATATCTATGGATCACACAAATATTTGTCTTGGTGCAGGGATTGATCCCGCACTCTCATTTCATAGCCGGCTTCTAAACAACGTCACGGAGGCTGCCATATAATTACCTGTCGCTTTATTTGGTAAAATTGCCGGAAACATATTAAACCCTGCATTTCCTTGCTTCCTTTCATTTTTTAAATACGGGCAATGAACCAAATATTCCTTAAGCAATGTGTTTCAAGTGCAAATGTTATATTATGAATAAATTAGTGTGTTTGTTTATTAATTCGTTCTCATAAGCAGAAGTAAATGGCTTACAATTATTAAAAAATTTAAAGAACAACTAAGACTAGGCTCACGAAAGCTAGAAAAACACATCAACAATTTTCAAACACCCATCTTCGATATTTTAAAACGTTACAAGTTCAGGGACCGAAGCGATCAGTTCTTGAATAAAATTAAACGGTCCACCGACTTTATTATAGACACCGGCAACTAGTATTTTTTTCTTATCGTTCACCAGTCTTTTAGAGGCAGTTAACATTCCTTCGCTTTCGGAAATTTCAAATTTATTGCGACTTGCTTCGAGAAAATTTCAAGAGCAGCTGCTTTTCTACTGAGTGATTTAATTGAAATTTTGCAATTTCATCATATTTTTCTGTTTGATTGTATTAAATGCTACAGGACTTAAACTGTTTTTGATCGCAGTGACTTTCAATTCAACTTTTGCGCGTAAACTTCTCAATGGTCTTTTTCGTGCCTTCACAGTAATCTAAAATGACTATTGACCAAACATATGCCTCGATGCAGGATTCAAACCTCTTATTCCTGAATTTTCACTACCCCAAAAAAGCTGTCAAGACGTGTTAAACTAAAATACACCAATATGAAAAGACTTTCGTCGAGTCTTTTTTTTTTAGACATCATGCACAGAAACTGCATATGATTTGGCATTAAAACCGACAAGAAGGAAGTGTTGTGATGTGTATAATATTTCACATCGTTTGCTTTCACAAAAACAATTTGTTAACTTGTGTAACGCGGCCCCAATAGACTGTGCCCCGTCGATAATATGCAAATACCGTCGGCGAAGATCGATGACCCTAGATGTTAACAATGAGTTCTATTCAATGGAGGTATTGTATCGATATTAATTATTCTCGTTGATTTAGATTGAGAGCTTCGTAAGTTGATAATAGATGGCGCTTTATTGAAATGCCTTTGCACATCAAAGGCATTTTTTGTACTCTTATGATTAAACAAAATTATTTCTGTATTTATGGAAAAACCTTTAGAATATAAAAAGTGTTTCTAAGTCGCTTTATTATACTGCTAAAAGTATAGCAAAAACTAAAAAAACAATTACAATGCATATAAAATTAGCACAACAGACAAAATAATTAATCACCGTCACTAAAACACAGACCCTTAACTACAGGTCCAAAATTACCAAGCCTGAAAGAGCAATGCGGTCAAAGTACGGAGACTAATCGGCCGTCTGTCCTCTTATAGGTCAGTAGTGAAGAGCATCCGACCTTGACCCTTGTGAAGGACGCTCACACCTCCCAGATACGTGGGAACATTCAAATGCGAATTTGGGTCTCGAGATTTTGAGTTCATTCGCGTTTATTTTTATTTTAAACTTTCGTTGAGAAATTACATACGTTTGATTGCGAATTTCGATGCTAACATTTGAGTTAAAATATCAGAGGTAATGCTCATGGGTACTGATTTGATAAATCAAATTAAATACGTCAATTAATAAAATACGCAAGGGATACAAAAGCAAACATATTATGTAATAACTTGATAAAATGAAATTAAAGTAATTTAATATGTTGGTACACGGATCAGACGCGACTGCGAACATGTTCACGGTGGCGCGGGTTCAAATCCCAGGGCATTGACTTCTCGGAGTCATTGGTGTATTGATATTCAACCACCACGCACTAAATCGGTGATGGAAAACATCGTGAGGAAACCTGTATACCGTAACGATTTGTAAAAAATATATATGGTATGTTTAGTCTGCCAACCCGCACCAGGCCAGCAAGGTGGACTATAACACCTAACCCCCCTCAATCGTACTCTCGTAGAGAAGACTAGTTGCACTGCAGTAAGACGTATATGGGCTGATACAGTACAATACAATATGTTTTTAAGGATCATTATAAAAATACGATGACGAAAATTTCAAATAAATTTAAATTATATTAGTGGAACAAGAAAATTGTACTTAGCTACAATAGAACCGGTAAAATGTATATCTTCAACTAAAATGAATTGGAGTTAGGACAGAAATCAATAACAATATTGTATAAAGCGTGCCGTTATTTCCAAGAACGTATCAAGATAAATATGGTTTAGAGTCACAAATAAATTACTAAGCTACATACATACATACATAAACTCACGCCTTTTCCCAGAAGGGGTAGGCAGAGGTGCTAACAAAACACCCACATTTCGCCTTGTATGTTCCGTCCCATGATGTGATAGGGGGCGAGCCTATGGCCATATCGGGCACAAATTCCTGACTCCGGGCTGATAATGAATAGAAAAATCCGAGGCAGTCAGCTAAGCTACAGAGTCTACATTAAGAAAACGAATGATTACGAAATTATTTGACGAAACAGTGACATTAACTTCATTCACAAGTAATAGTATATTAAATACAAGTAAATTTTACTTAGCAAGTCTGTGTTCGATCGAAACCAGACGTTTTTAACGGCCTTACTTTACTAATGATAGGAAAATTAGACCACTTCGAGTGAACATTTGGTTTTATTGTGCTAGACGAGGTTAGGTCATACATAATTCTTTTGTAATAACATGCAATAGACCAAATTAATGTCACTTATAATTTTTTTCATGTGAATCTAGTAACGGTAACATCAAAAATGTTGTGTCTCGTTATCATGCGATATCGTATCGAAGTATTTTAACAGTCAAAAACATTTTAGATTTAAAACACAAAACTTGTTTCTCCATATATATTTGAACCCAAATATCACTCCAGCGTATTTGCATCGAGTAATCTACAAGTTGTGTAAATGAATAAATAATTTTGAGATCCCATAATCTCTATTGAATTTATCTATATCATAGTTCACACTTCACACAATTCATGCCAACCACACTACAATAATCACTAATATTAACATTGACAATTAAAACACAAAAAACCTTACAATATGCACTGAAAAACCACAAAACCGCACCAAAATCCATACCTTCGAATCAATAAGCACCAGAGACCAAACTAATTCAAATAAAAATTCACCCATGCGCCGAGGTAAACGTCCTCAATGAACATCTGCCACATAAAAAAATACGCCACCTGGTGGCGAGAGCGGCCAGTTTAACTTGAGCCCTGTGTGATGTATACTCGAAAGAGCAATTACTGTTGCTTTTAATTGTTTGGGGTGAGCTACGTTTTATGAAGGGTGTTACGGTATTGTTTCGTAAGTTTTATCGTATTATTATTGTTTTAAAATTGTGGTGTTTTAGCATGATAGAGGTTTTTTAACAGTTTTTTTTAGAAAAAAATATATTATTAACATTTTTAATGTATAAGTTATTAATTTATTTAAAAAATCAGAAAAAGTGTTTGTTTATAACACAAAAACTCGATTAAGGGGATAAAAGAAAAATTGGAGAAGAGTAAGTTTGTTATACATTGGGCATTAGGAATTCTGACAACGTCTTTGCCTATCTCTAAAGACATTCACGATTTTTTGTGTAAATCTAATAATTCATATGTAATTACTATTGCATGTGTCCTGTCATTGCTATCAAATTAATATTTGCCATAATAGAAAAACTTCTCGCGTGTTCCCAAACAACCGCTACTTTCATTTCAAAGGGTTAAAAAGTAATTTTGAACTAAGCCATTTATATAAGACCACAAAGGCATGAATAATAAAATATTTCTTATAGAATATAAATTGTTCTTTATTTTTTTTTATTTACCATCAGTGTTGTAAATATTTTATAACCAAATTACTTACTTTCGTCGTCTAAAATTATAATTTCAGTAGCTATATATTTAGAGGTAACGAATCATAATTCCCTACGATTTATATTTCATTTAAAATTGTAATACAGGCTTTTTTATTGTCTATTATTCAACAAACATAAATTTAAGCACATCCTTACCAAAGCTTTACAGATATTTATATTTCTTAGTCCTAAGAGCAATACTAAGCATCACAGAGCAATGAAAAAACTGACAAACATTACAACTGCAACCACATTTACAACTCCAATATTACAATTTGTACCACGTCCACAAAATTCATAAAAACTCCGTATTTTCCACAATAATTTTATCATAAATTAACCCAAACAACACTCAATTAGTGTCCCGTCATATCTAACATAATATAATCATAATAAACGTATGCATAGAAAACACGACAAAACATCAAGCTACTTTCTCCGCTCAAGGCGGCTCGGAGTGCGGTAGGTCAAGATATAATGGTCTTGCACACAGGTGTTAGGCGAGCATTGCGTGCATCGTTAGGGATGGGTGGATATATCAGTATTTGAAATATCGATTTTTCTTAATGCTTTTGGTTAGAATATGGTAATTTTAAAAAGTTTTTGAAAATTAACATGTCTCTTTATGAAAGTGTTTAGAATGCATCAATTGTAAGAATTCATTCAATATACTTAAATAAAACACAAGATTAGATATATTTTAGTTGTTTGGAAAAGCATTTCTGCAAAAATATCAAGCTTTTTTCTTTTTAACAATTACACGTTAAAGTAACTCAAATGCACCCTATAGTAACTACAATACATATATCAAATACACTGAAACACAACGATCTCAATTATGAGATAAACATTTTCAATAAACTATTTAATATATCGATATTTCTATCGATATATTCTAAACAAGGTTACATGCATTCTCCAGCGCACGCAACACAGCGGATGTGTCAATATGATCCAGTGATTTTCGCGTGCACAACCTGACATATGGGGGTGGGGGTTCGCGTCGATTCCCATTAGGAAAGCGATCATTGTACGTAACATTATAATTTAAACTGCTATGGCGAAATTAAAATATTTGCAAGCGGAAGCACAATGTTTGTGTCTATCAATAAGAAAATTAGTGTACAGCAACACTTTTGATGTCATTTTTATAATACTTCTTTAGGAATGTACCGACTAAAGCAAATTTACGTTCTCCTATAGGAATGGACCGGATTTACCAGGGTAGTACCTTTTATTCCAGACAACATAGTACTAACCATTTATCTCCCCTAATATTAAGGGAGGAAAACTTGCCACTACAACATTAATGTATAGGGAATAACGTAATTTATGTTTCCGCTCGAAATGTGAATTTAAATATAGATTTTTTAGCTGGGAATCAAACCTACAGTACGTTACAGCCAACAAACAAGGCGACGATGTTATCTGTGCCCTTAATCTCACTCAAAGGCGAGTGAAATCACTAATGAGATCGACCACTTTCTACAATTTTAAATTCTCGACGTGCAAACCTATTACTCACTAGTAAAACTTCTGACAGTTTTATTATATTTCCTAGACTAACGATAATATTAGTTTCCGGTAAATTTTTATTAAATATAAAAATCAGGCCTAAAGGTTCATAAATTTCTTAGTAATTTCCATTGAGATATTAGAAAAAAACGGACATCGCAGTAGGACTTTTGAGCTCCACAATATAAAGATCATACGGGGAAACTGTTTTAGTCAATAGATTTATTTAAAGCTTAAACGGATTGTGCATGTGTTACACAACCATACTTAATATAAAGCATATATTAGAAACATACTTTCAAAGATTTTTATTAACTCCACTGTCTGATAGTGTTCGTGGCATAATGCCAGAAACGAAAGTTTTCAAGATTTAAAGACATAAACTCAAGTATTGCAATTGACCGATGTCTTTCTTTTCAGCCGCAAAAAGTTCACTGCTGAACATAGGCCTCCCATAGATGCCATCTGCCATAGATCTCCACATGGACCTGTTGGAAGCGGCCTGCATCCAGCAACTTCCTGTGACCTGAACCATGTCGTCCTCGTGGGTGGGCCTACACTTCGCTTGCTTGTTGGCCTCCACTCCAGAACCTTGCGGCCCCACCGGCCATCAGTTCTGCGTGCTGTGCCCGGCCCACTGCCACTTCAACTTGCCAATCCTAAGGGCTATATCGGTAACCTTTTTTATAGTATTGACTCATGTGTTTGGAGTGAAATGTCCTTATTCTAAATTATTTATGAGCTGCTCTAAATTTAACTGCGCTGCAACCTCTGTATAGTTACTGTATTGTAAACTTGTTTTGAAAAAAACAACGCTAGAGTTTCTTGCCCGTTCTTCTCTGGCGAAAACAGCCTTGTGAACCGGGTGGTAGTGGAAAAAAGTGACTGAATCTAAATAATGTATGACATTTCATGGGTTCAATAAATATTTTCATTTCATTTGATTTCAACGAAAAAATGCATAGAATTCCAAGCTGTTTTGTCAATCACTAAACATTCAATCCCACTTCATAATTACAGCGGGCATTGAGTTATAATATATGCCCTATTACCAGCTTTTCCCCGGACACTATGATATCGAAACAAAACCGATACCACCGGCCTACGGAATGCCATTTCAAATTCCAAAAACGTAAGTGAAATCGGGCCCTTCACACACGTTCTCGTCTAAAGTACATGTGAAATAGAGCGGTTGATTTTATCTATCCGTATTATGAATTAGAATGAAAACTTTATGACGCTTTAAGTAGACATAAGTTTTCCTTTTCACCAATCTACGAAAAGTCTAGTAGTTTCTATTACCCACGGTATAAGACTTGTATCTATTTTGTTGGATCATGGCTGACTCTCAAATGTACCTATTAATTATCATGATCATCACCATTTCGGCACTATAACGGTGAAGGAAAACATCGTGAGGAAACCTGCATACCGTAGCGATTTTCAAGAATTTCTATGGTATGTAGAGTCCGCCAACCCGCACTTAGGCCACCGCGGTGGACTATATGACCCAAACCCTCTCAATCGTACTCTCGGTTGTAGAGGAGGCCCGTGTGGGACGTATATGGGCCGATACAGATCACCTTTTGATACAGATATATAGTAAAAGGCTTATGCTTTATTTTTATACTGACAACACGAAGTGACCACAATCCACTTGTTTGCAAGAGCAGTGTCAATAGAGAGATAACTGTCTGTGGCCTTTGGATACTATCTAAAGTATAAAAAAGGATCAACGATCTATCGAAGTATATCGGTACATATCCACTAATGTGTATAGATCTTCTGAATCCTATATCACTTCTTATGGTACTCACCAAAACTTTTGAACGATATATGTATTCCTTTAAGACAGGCGTCCACATATTCGGATCGTACGTAACGGACGGATCGCATCAAACGGTTTATTTTCTATAATGCGTCCACAGTATCAGCATCGATCGGATTTGCCGACATTATAACTCAATGTGAACAATCCGTTTGATACGATGCGTTCGATACGTATGGTGCGGATATGTGGACGCCTGCCATTAATTGCTATTTTTTTTAAACACTCTCATTCTTGCTGTGATTTACCCTATAGACCTATATTATACGGGTGTGAAAAATGACCTATTGTTCAATAAAAAAAAATAGTTGCGATTTGTAACAATAAAGAGCAGTGATGTTAAAATCGATTTGTTCGTTGGCCCGCATAGGGGAGTTGTGAAGCCAACACCCTCGTATTGTGAACTTCGAACTAAGCACAGAGAAAATAATTACTTGATCTAACAGCCTTTGTGGCGCAGTTGGTTAGACGCCGGCTGTGAAACAAGTGGCCGCGGATCGATCCCCGCACTGAGACAAATATTTGTGTGAAACACAAGTATTTGTTTCGGGTCTGGGTGTTTGTGAGACCGAAAAGTCTCTCGTAGTTCCTGATACCCACGACACAAGACTGGATGTTATTGTGGAGGTCAGGAATATGTGACTGTTGGTTGTATTTATTTTATTTATTTCTTTACTGTTATATTGCATGTAATGGTATTCCAAATTAAAACATCATACAAGTACTGTATCAACCCATATTTACCCACTACATAAAACAGAACTATTCAATCGACAGTTGATTGAGAGGGCTATATAACACACGACAAGTAATATTCCGAATATTTCCAAACCATATCTCACCATCAAATCTACCTGAGCATCGCAAAAGGACCGAAACAGCACGAAAGCGTCTAAAAACATGCAAACAATCATTCAATTTCCGTTTGCGAGATAAAATTCTCTTTCAACGCGGCCCGTGCCCAAATTCTTTTCAATTTCGATTCATCTCGCCAAAATTTCTGCGCTTGCCGAGGCTCTTACTCTGTCAAAGCGACTGTGCCCTTAGAACAAATTTGGCATGGCAGCAACCCACTTTACTCGGTATACCTGTATAATTTTGATTGGCGAACCAAACGATCGAAATTAGAATAAAACTGTTTTTTAAACATTTTATCCCGACGTCCAAAGTCTTTCGAGTTAGTTATCCGCACTGTGGGATGTTGCAATGACTACGTTTATTTTATAATTTAAAAAAATAAATGATAGTTGTTTAGAGCGACCAATCTTTGCGTGTTTGATCCCAATACGATAGAACATGACGTATATTGCTTAGATATTAATGCGTATTTAATACTGATGAAAGCTTTTTAACCTTTTTGCCACTGTCGCGTCGATGATCTTTCTATTCTAATTGAATATGACAAGTTATAATATAGTCTAGAAGAAAATTGAATCTAACGTTTCTCTTAGACTAGGGAATCATTAGCTTTTAATTCTTGTTATTATGAATATTTACGATTTATTGATACAAAATCAATTGCTGTATTATCAAAATTCCCACAACCAGTTAAAAATCAGACTACCCACTTATCCAAAGCATCAGGGACGACATATGTTTATTACTATTTTAATTATTATTCGCATATTTTAAAAATACGATTACATAACAATTTAAAGCACAAATGACCCAAATAAGACCCACCCCATTTACACGAGACTCGTTTCAACTCCAAACTGTTCACGATTATGCAAATGAATAACGAGAATTCAAACTTCACGGAATCAGATAAATTATAGTTATGGTCTAAATTATTTAATTTTAATATACCGCTATACATGATATGAGGTCGTGCTTAATCCATACTATCAACGTATTTTTAAGGTTACAATAATCAGGTCAGTCTGTTAAGTTTACAATAGTGTAACGGCATTATTCATACTGTTTTAAAACCCATTTTGGTTATCAAATGTTTTGTCTTCTTCCCTCCAACTGAACTACAAAAGAGACAAAACATTCGATAACTAAAAATGGTTTTAAAACTGTCTATGAATAAGGCCGTAAATGAATAGACTAGCACTTTACTTGATCGTAACAAATCGCAAATTATCTCGTCAGGAATTCTTGTCAGTTTTACACTATTCTTGAAAAGTCCTTTATTTGGAGTACATCTAACATAACACAGATATTTTATTTATCAGACACCCGATCACATTATAAAGGAAACAGTAATATTTTTTTGAAATTAAGCTTATTATTAAGACTGTTTCATTTATGAACGTCGGCTTCTAACTTGCGATTGAACGGAATTTTGAAACCATGTTAGTCAAAAGCAATTTTTGTTGTATTTAAAAAAAATCAGAATTCCTTCACCATTAAGTCAAATAATTAACTATACACACCCATACAAACTAAATTATACATGTTCTAATACCAAGTGCGTGGTGGCCTGTTGGTAACGGACCAGGCGCGGCTGCCTACATGTTCACGGTGGTCGCGGGTTCAAATCCCAGGGCACACCTCTGACTTTACTGAGTTATGTGTGTATTGATAGTCAATCACCACGCACTTTAACGGTGAAGGAAAACATCGTGAGGAAACCTGCATACCATGGCGATTTTAAAAATAATTTCCACGGTATGTAAGTCCGCCAACCCGCACTAGGCCAGCGTGGTGGACTATATGGCCTAACCAGTCTCAATCGATTCTCTCGATTGTAGAGTAGGCCCGTGCCCTGCAGTGGGACGTATATGGGCTGATATAGATAATTCCAAATTACAATATCTAGGCATTCTATTCCACGCATACACTTAAAAAACCCCACAACTAAAACAATGCGTGTAGTCCCCTTGTGCCAAGGGCCGCGGTGCGTTGACATCTGCGTTCGAGATAGCGTTCACCCCAACGAAGCCTGCGTTGCCAGATGCACCCCACACCCTACACATCCGTAATCACTGGTGTTTTGAGATGTCACTGTTTTATAGTGATTTTGTCGCTCAAGTTCCAATTTTGGAAGGCTTTTAAAATACAAAAAGAGTATTTAAAAATTGCGTCTCCAAAAGCGTGTCACAGTAATCTCACACTTAGCTTTACATATTTTTATTCTTACACTAGTATAGAACCCACGAACTAGCATAGGAGAAGTAATAAGGAATAAACGGCAAGGATTGAAGTTACTAAAAGGATGAAAAGGTGAAAAAATATAGCTGCCAAAATTTGATCTCTATAAGCATTGGATTTGCCGTCAGGTGATGTATGGTCACCTTACTATTATTAAAATAAATCAAATTTACCCACACGAAGGCCACGGCTAAACACAGACCTCCAACGCCTGAACTATAATCCATATTAAATAGATAATTTCTCGCCATACGGCGGGTTATCGTGAACTAATTTTCGCTATTTCACTAAGATCAAATGGGTTACGGGTACATCGACCCCGTGGAGTCGGTTCGCGACGTTTGCTGTGCACTCACCGCCACATTTCTAGGTCGAACGACAGTTGGTACAAAAAATATTGAATCATTTTGCATTTGAGCGGATTTTCCAATGGTTATAAAAATATGAGTTTTTATTTTGCTCTTATTCTTTACTGATTTAAATATTGATTGATGGTGTAGTGGCTTAGAAGTTAGCTTTCACTGCTAGATCTTTCTATTCTGCATGTTTGATCCCCAGTTGAGCTAATTTTATCATCGGTATGTTTGTGCACGTGAAATGTATACGTATGTATGATTTTTGAGAGGACGACGTTATTTAAGTTGCAGAGTCTTTGATAACGCCGGATGTAGGAACTTTTCAATTACAACATTGGAGTACTTTTTGTATGTTTTTAATTGTTAACTATATGTAATTTACATAATTAAAATATTAGGCACACTCGTACTGACAGAGCGATCAAGCGTTATGTCATCTGTCATCATGACAGTTGCCGATGACGTTGTAATCGGCGTTTTGTTACTGGTGGCCTAAACAGTCTTCATGTTTTAACAATTTGGAGGGCATCTTCTTAGTCTTAGCTAGTCAGAAGTAGAATCCTTGTGACTAAGGATGAGTTGTTGAGACAGGATTGTACACAATAAATTAACTAATTTATAAAATCGTAGCCACGTTTCTGACGGATGGAATGTGGAAGTTTTTTTCTTGGTTTATAGCACCGGAACAAGCGATCCAAACGGCTAACCTTCTCAGAAATCAGAAACTGGGTTCAACGAACAACCGCTTATCAAATTCAACAAAACATTTAATTCATAAGTGGGTGTTTGAGCTCAATTCGATATTCCGATATTTCCGATGTCCACTAATGCACAAATAAAATATTACTATAATCACTATTAGTCAATAACCGCTCGTTCTAACGGAGAAGAAAACAAATCGCACTAGGCCATGATGTCCATCATGCGATTTGTTAAGACAACCCCTCTCAGGCATTGCGTAGGTTTGTGCAATGTGCTAAATATATTACACTGCTTATTTGAATACATTTATAAACATTTTGAACGCAATTTTATATAGGTCAAAGGTTGAAAAGTTCAGGTTAATTTTGACGCTCATTTTGCTTCGAAAGCTCTGTAATGCAAACAGCGTTAAATAAGTTATTTTATGCAAAGAAAAATACATATTATTTTTATAATTCCTTAGAACTATTTATTAGCTATGACATGAGCGGCATGCAAGACTCAGGACGAAGTTTGTGTTTTAAAAATATTTTAATTCATTAACTTATGCGAATGTTTTGTTTATTTTAAACTATAAATATACGATTAAATAAAAATATGTAAATTGCTCATACGCAGCTTCGCCCGAACGAAATCAATGACTTTTAGCAACCTTAAAAAGAAAATAATAATAAATTCTCTAAAGGAATGTATTTTCCTCATAAAATTCCTTCTGTTGTACTCCCGTTACTGTTTATCGATCAATGAGTAATCGTGTTAATATCCAACTAGCATGTATGAATCTATTTGATCAATATATCATAATCGAGTGCAGATACCAAAATAAATACTAAATACAGACATATTCGTAAATAAAAATATGCTAGTATTTAGAAAGCGGCGAGTTATTCCATTGATTCAAATATCAATGACGAACAGTCATACCGTGCCAACACGAGTGTCCGACGCCATTGAGGAAAACATCAACCAAACTCGAATACAATCGAAATATTTGCGTAGAAGCGCCGATCAAAACGTGATACACAATGTTACTTTAATTCTTATTTGTAAAAGTAACTCAATATACTTCTTAGAAATGCCACAAAAAATACCATTGAGATTACATATGTATGTAAAGTTGTATGTCCAAGGGTATGAGCAGAAGTGGCACTACAAAACACAAAATATATTTCACACCTAACATGTGATTGGCGAACCTGCACCATGCCCGGTAAAAAATTAAATAATTTAATCCATTCTGTTATTTATTGAGAATTTAAAGTTATATTTTATTATACAGGTATAAATATTAAAATTCCTACATAACTGTGTTATGCTTAATCCACCATACAAATCTCATCCGGGTTGATAAACTTAAGATTCCTTTGAAATTCTTTAGAATAATCCTCATACCACAAGTTTTCCGATTGGGAGAAAATTAATTACGAATACATAGTAGCATTAGTGTGCGCAGGATTTGTACCGAGATCCGTGTCCACATTTCAATGCATTCTCAATAAGCTATCGCCCCCTTCCTGTTAACATTCCTGACATCTTAATTACTTTACAGTTTTAACACTTATATAATACAAATATATTTCTTATATCTATTTCTTGTTTTGATAAACGTCTATTTTCCTCAATTCACACGCTTAGCATTAAAAACTAAATTATAAGAAACATAATATTGTTGGCCGGAAAAATACTTTTATTTAGACATAGGTGACTCAAGATTCAGTTATTTGATTTTCTTTATGATAACAACAATTTACATATGACAATGTTTCTGTTGGCGTTAAAATAAGAATTGCTGTGTAACCTATTTATGAATCACTTTGAGTTTGACTGTGATAGTAATAATTGTGCAATTCCATTATTCTATAATCGTTATTAATAATTATATTATTGCACACCTTTTCTTTAAATTTAATAAAAAAAGTAAAGACAAACGCAGAAAACGACAACAAGGTACCAGGTGAGCATAAGGTCACAGCGGTTCGAAAGACGGTGGGGTAACGACCGGGCACCGCTACGCGCCAGTTTCGGGGGTCGACGACCTAGACGACGGACGAGCGTCCTGCGGCGGCCTCTAGCTCCTCACAGATATGGCACCCTGGTACCGCGCGAAAGTATATCGATAAATTTCTATTGATTTTATCCAATAATTATGGAACATTATATTCTAATTCGATATTAAATGCAAAGAAATGTATTAATTGACCCATACGTCCTGCAAAATTCATTATCATTCAACAGACAAGTAATTATTTTATGGCCATACAATGCAAATATATTTCTTAAGCTAGTTAGATTCTTTTATTTCAACTGTTAGGATATATTTCCTGAACAACCATAACTAGATAAAACCTTAATGAATAATAAACAATGACATTAAAAAAACCACAAATAAAAAATATTTCGCTAAGACACAAACATGCGATAACGGAGGCAACAATACATTGAATTTACGTCACTTTTGTCATTCGCGACCATTGGTCGGATAATTATAGCTGCGACCGGCTCGATTTGACGATAGCGGGTGATACCGGGCGACAGATAACGTGACGTCAACGCGTGTTTAATAATAATATACAGTAAAAAATAACATACAGTTATGTCTATAAAACTGCCCGTAAAAGAGGTCTTAGTATTTGCTTATATTTTTTTTTACTTGCGACCGACACTGACGACGCAACACGAAAAGCGTAACACTGTTTATAAAGATTGTCGGCACACGTATTCCTGTTCTCAAATTCCGGGTTATAAAAACCAATTAACCAGGGCGGCATAGTTGTTTCGAGACATTCCATTTACCATCAGGCACAGAACATAGACTGTTCGAAGTAATAAACCATACAACGTAATACAAACCTAGAATGTACACGTAGTATAAAAAAAGCTCAGTGAAACAGACGTTTACAACCACAACAGTCTAGCAAATTTAAAAAATTCTAGACCAATTTAGGTGCGCATCTATAAATAGGACGACCGTAAAGTCAGTCTAGACACTGATAACGCGTTGCATACCATCTCAATCCTATTGCCAACAAAATGATGGAGCTATTTCGCTCTGTTTTGATATACGTTGGAAAACATGTCAAAGGAAAACTTGGACATTAGTGAAAACGTGAATCATTTTTGCGTTCTTACGAAACCACGCATTTGTGTAATTATATCCTATCCTTTGTCAAGTGTAGTGGCATGAAGTTAGTTGTACATTTTCGTCGACAATAGGCGAGACGAATGATTTTCAAATTATATTCTAAAATATGGGCACACATTTATTATATACGAAAAAACCTATATTTCAAGAATTAACAAAGGCTTAACACAGTTTTAAGCCATTTTTCTAATAATTTTTCAATAGTGCACAAAAAACGCTAGTAGGTGTCATGGCGTCCGCTTTGATGTCACTACTAGGTAAACACGTCATTGCGTACTACTAAATCTGTGGTCTATGCGCAGCGAATGCGTCATGTTTACATAGGCGTGACATCATGCGTTGTGAAGAGCGTTTTTGTCAAAATGGCCGATTGCTATATTTTGTACTTTGATTTTATTTAAAATCTTATTAATCTCCAAGTATAGATTAAAACTGAATTATCATTTGAAATCCTTGTAATACGTATTTTCCCTTAAAAACATAAAATCTTTAATTTTTTGATACTGTCGTCTCGCCTATTCCACATGTATAAAGAATGCATTAATTTTATGACGCTGATTTTAAAAAATCTTATCTCATTCCCTATTTTCATCGTTTAATGGACGCTTCTTAACGGTGATATTGATAATTTATAGACGCTATTTTATTTATCAAAACAAGTGTCATACCATTTGTTTCTAGAAAATAGTAATGATAATGTAAATTCGGCTTAATATTTACCAAATATTCCATAGGAAAATTTTAACTATCTGTTTATTCCTATTGACCTTAATGACACATAAAGAAATTAATCAACAAATTCCAAACATTCTGTGAATCATTTTGTAGCAATGACCTAGAATGCTGATTTGTGCCAAATATCTAATTTTGACGACTTCAAAGAAGATATAAAAGATGGAATATTTTAACTAAATAAATCCGTCGATGTTTTATTGACATTTGGTATTAATGGCCACACTGGTCCAATAACGGTTAATGTGGGTCTGATTAACAACCGAGCTGCCCATACGACAGTAGATGGTAGGAAAAATATCACCGTTTGTCATAAACAAATATAACATCTAAATATGTCAAATATACTATAGATGGGAGAGATCAAATGAATACTTAAGAATCTTAGATAGCCCATGAAAAGAGAGAGAAAAGAGGATTTATGGTCAATAGACAAAAAGACTATTGGCAATAATGATTACAAACCGCAAACCCAAAGCAAAGATCAGACGTAAAACCCATTCATGAGTCACCCAATGCGAATCCATTAATTCGACGCCAAATCGCATGTCATCATGTTTTGAAATGAAAATTAACACGTTCACAGCGATAACTTAAAAGGGTGAGAGACATAACCATATCAACCGCTAATTATGTGCTAAGTGACACGTAATAAAACTAACATGAGTTTCATTCGATTTCGTAACATAAATTTTTATAACTATGGCTGATCAGTTATCTAAATGGGAAGTCACCACTAGGCAAATAACTTTATCATTTATATAACGTTCATTTAATCTATACAGAAACGAACGATCATCTCAAATTATCTACATAATAAAATACTTATAGATAACCCATAAACTAAATACAAAGATATAGATAGACACCAATGAGAATTAGGAAAGGATTTTTATAAAACAGATCCAGTATTAAATGCTGAGAGACATCGTGGTACATAAAAATTTTAGGAATAATGTGACAATGAGATTGGACGTAGGGTTATAAAATATTTATGGGAAATACCAAAAGACATTTCTAATCGTATTAAAAACTGTGTAATAAATAATCATAAATTGTATTGGTATGAACTATGAACATAAATAATAAGGAAAATGAATGAAAAGGATAGTGACCACGAGAATCTTTCATGATAATATCATGATTACATAAACAAAACAAGTGATTGTCGTTAAAACATCTACAAATCACTATCTAGTGCCCCTCCGTGGCTACTAGCTCACCACATGTAATGAATTTGTTTACTAAGTGTATCAAACTAAATTAACTTATTCAAATTATTGAATCTAGCTGGGTATGATTTTTTTTAAATCCCTTTTTAATTCTCATCGATGTCAAGGAAAAACTTAGCAAAATTTATATATTCACAATCTAGACACATCGGTTAAACTATGAAAAAGGCTGGTTTTTCATAAACAGTTTTAAAACCTGTTTTAGTTAACAAATGTTTCGTTCTTTTCGAACGTCTTTTGAATTCAGTTTGAGGGAAGAAGACAAAACATTCGAAAACTAAAATGGGTTTTAAAACTGTCTATGAATAAGGCCGTACATATTCTGTCAGTCAATATCTGAGTTATAGCAAATATAAACATATTCATCCATTTTTCGATTCATAACTATATTACTTAACATGATGATTATACTGCTCCACTCACACGTGTGTTGTCAATGAGTATTTTTTCTTGTTGAAGTCTCTAGTAAAGTAGGAAACTATTAAGTTGACATTCGCCGAGTGTGGCAGACATTATCCTCAATGAAGTATCCATTGCTACTCCGAATTTTTAAAGAGTGCTGTGTCTCGAAAAACCTTACATAATATAAATTTATTTACATTTACATAAACTCACGCCTTTTTCCCAGAAGGGGTAGGCAGAGGTGCTACGAGGACACCCACATTTCGCCTTGTATGTTCCGTCCCATGATGTGATAGGGGGCGACCCTATCGCCAATATCGGGCACAAATTCCTGACTCTGATAATGAATAGAAAAATCTAATATCACTTTGCCCGACCGAGGATTCGATCCCGAAACCTCAACATTATAGTCGTACCGTAGTACAACTACGCCACCGAGGCATATTAATTTATTTATTTATGGAAATTCTCCAATAATCCGGTACCTACCCACAAAATTCCGTATAAATGATTGTCATTGAAAAAGCCATGTATTGCGAAAGGCGTCCGTTACGTAAGCCGATCCGGCTCGAAGGACCGACGTGACTGGGGCGCGCGTCTCTCGACCGCTTTCATCGCATGAAAGGTGGTCCAGTCCACGTTAGCCATCGTTTGCGATTGTTACTGGGTTTATATCGACTGTTGCATTTAATACAATAAATAATTAAAATTTTGGAAATATGGATGTAACATTACTTCAGCCATAGCTTGCGATTTCGTACGTAGTGACAAAATAGAATTTTTTTTAAGCCAAATTATCTTTGATATGGAAAGAATCATACAAGCCATTAAAACTTAAATACTTGCATATAATAAGTGCTTTGGTGTCTGAAAATACGACAGAAAATTGTAGTAAAAAGGGGGAATGTAATAATCTGATCTATAATACTAAAATTACAGCCCCTGTGCTAAATATAACCGAGTTGTAGACTCTATTAAATACATAAATTAGGTAACAATCTAACTGTGAGGGTTGACCTCAACTCTCTAGGAATGGTCGGTACTCACTACCCCCTGACCGATAGAGGGCAGGGGGTGGTATGCGCGCCCAGTCGAACAATGAGCTACATTCCGATCGCGAGCTATGCGTGCTGGTTTTGTACCTTGGACCATAACATGAATCCTTGGTATTGTCAAAGTATTTTCGAGTCTATTAGTAATGTCTGAATATGTAAAAAATTAAAGGTTGTTGGTTTAAAGGTCAATTGATATTCTGAAAAATTGCCAGACATACGTGATGTTGTGGAAGCATATTTTAAACTTAAATAGAAATTAAACTATTGTCTGTAAACTATTGAAATTAAACTATTGTATATTAAACTTTAACGGTGAAGGAAAACATAGTGAGGAAACCTGCATACCGTAGCGATTTTAAAGAATTTCTACGGTATGTAAGTCCGCCAACCCGCACTAGGCCAGCGTGGTGGACTATATGGCCTAACCACTCTCAATCGATTCCCTCGATTGTAGAGTAGGCCCGTGCCCTGCAGTGGGACGTATATGGGCTGATATAGAAACTATTGTCTAAGGCACCTTAAAGTGTAAATTAAATGGGACTAGATTACATAAAGATACTAGGAGGAAGCATCCTCCCTCCTACTATTTCCTCAAGTCTCAGTTCATTGAATTTGTATCATAAAACTATCTACAATTTGAACATTCAAATCTGATATTTGCAAAACCTTTTGAATAAAACTTCGTATAAATGGGAACACTCATCGATGAAGGAAATAATGCGATTGCTATCAATATTACATTGTTGAATTTCTTGAAGCCCTATTTTCTATTTACGCATAGAATCAATCATACCCTTACAACTTGATATATTCTTTCTACAGTATTACCATATAGCAGAATTAATATCAATACGTACATATATTTACACCTCGCCTATTTTTCCAGGAGTAGGTAGAAGTGCTTCCAGGATATCCACGTTTCGCCCTGTGGTTCGTCGCATGTGATAATTTGATATCAAGATCGTTTCACTACAAAACATGTTTTCGAAGACAAAAAAAAAACGAAACGTCTTGTAATTGTAATATTCATCAAAACTTTCTAAACAACATTGAGCCAAACGAGTTAGGAACGATTTCATCTCGCAGCCGTCGAAATGTCGATTGCAATCATTTAATTTACAACTAACAATGTGTTGCGATCGGCTCACTGATATTGGAGAAAAAAATGACATGCTGACGGTTTAAAATGTTTAAATGCGAGGTGAGCCTACTGTAGTTATTAAAGTATTTTTTTTGTTACCATCCGGCATAAATTGGAGCTATTTATCCGCGTGTTATCGTAGTTCGGATAAACGAGGAAAAACAATCTAATAGTAAGTGATCCCAGTTTTTAAAAACCCAGAATACTTGATTTTTGAAGAGTTACCAGGTAATCCGGGAGAGCGAAGTTCCCCATAATAACAATAAAATACATACAATTATTTTAGTTCGGGATGTTATTTATGTGAGTAAAATAAATGATAAAATTTAAAAAACCTTACTGAAATTTATGGTTATATATTAGAGAAAGCACTAAACAAAATCATAAGTCATGACTTGTTACACATAACTGTATCCGTATAACAAAAACCTAATTAATATCATTGTCCGTTCTAAAACCCTACACTCGTATTTCCTTATCCATCCTTGTCATTAAAAAGTGAAAAAAAAAAAGAAAAATTGCAACGCACAAGCACCGTAACGTCTTGGGGTGGCCAGTGTACTGTGTAAGCCTATTTAAAAATATTCAATTACAGAACAGCATAGTGTTGTTACGCAACGGTTGCAATAATTACCGTGCACGTATTGCGGAAGTGTAGTGCGGTGCTGCCAGTGGGAAAAAATGCATTGACTTATTTTTTTATTTTTACTGCAGCCATAGACTGAGGACTTCGCATTTCTGTGCTGTTTAGCAAAAAAATACGCGGAAATGTAAAAGATATCTTTACATGCAGTTTTAAGTTGTCTTATGATATTGGCCTCACAATCGTTTTATATCTTTACACGATTCTCAATTTAGTAACACATGCGCTTCATAATTTATGTAAATAACTGCATCGTGTTGTTTTTAATTCAATGATTACTTTAAAGTCTAGTCTTATAAGCTATTTTAGCAAAAATACTTCCTTGTATACGAGCTATAATTATCATAATTTTGGATTTATTTTTAACGTAAATGCTTTCAAGAAATATTATCGTTTCCTGATGACTGAACATTATCAAATACCATAACTGTAGCAACGTCACAACAATAAGATCGTTTGATGCCAATGGTAGACATTTTTCAGCTTTTATAAAATAACGGCTCTGGCGGCACCGGGTTCTTGCTCTATAACAATTGACTAAACTGAGATAAATTGAATTATTTGCATAAGCTAACGTAAACCCGTAGTGTATGATCTTTAACATTCCAACATTCGTATCTGTTTCAGCCCATATACGTCCCACAGGGCACGGGCCTCCTCTACAATCGAAAGTACGATTTAGAGGGCCACATAGTCCACCACGCTGGCCTAGTGCGGGTTATCGGACTTAACATACCATAGAAATTCTTACAAATCGCTATAGTAAGCAGGTTTCTTCACGATGTTTCCTTCACCGCTACACACCTGGCTGAGAGATATTTGTGTTCCCACGAAACTTACACCAATGGTTGTATCACGTGGTTGTACTTTTAAATCTACACGCAGCTGTATTTGTTTTACCCTAGGATTTGGTATTTAGATCCTTATGGAATATTTGGGATCTTGTATGAATGAGCCAGCATGACTGAGTTTAAACCAATGTCTGGAAGTAAACAGATTTAAATAATCAACATAACTATGGGGGGGTGATGTGGCATTCCTAAACGAAAAACTTTCTAGAAGGATTTTGAAATTTTGTCTGGTTGTTATATCTCTGGTTGTCGCGAGAGTGTTTGAATAGAAAATAGCTTTGTAAAGCCTAACGGTAGTCAGTAATTATTGAGAAATACTATTGTACAACTGGAACGGCGTTTTATTATTAACCAGTAAAAATTTGTGTTTAATTGCATGTCACGCGGGCTATTTAAAAATTACGAAAATCAACATTATTTGCTAATTTTTATGCAGTGTTATAATTGATAGGGATGAAAACATTTTTGATTAAATAAATGCACATTACTTATACCACCAGCCGGTATAACTAGAGTCCGTCATTCCATATATGACTGCGTCGGTGGCTTAGTTGTATTACGGTATGCTTACAAAGCTGAGGTCTCGGGTTCGAGTCCCGGGTCGGGCTAAGTAATATTGGATTTTTCTATTCATTATCAGTCCGGAGTAAGGAATTTGTGCCCGATATGGTGATAGGCTCGCCCCCTATCACATCGTGGGACGGAACATATAAGGCGAAATGTGGGTGTCCTGGTGGCGCCTCTGCCTACCCCTTTGGGGATAAAGGCGTGAGTTTATGTATGTATGTATGTCATTCCATATAGTCTCCTCCATTTCATCCTTATATTTTAATAAGGAGCAGTTAAGCTCCTTTAATTCGGTTTTGCAAACGTAAAAAAAATACAAGTGCCGTTCTAACTAATTATTCAAAATTACTAACAGTAAAACAGGACCAAATATAGAATCCACAATATTTACACACCACAAAATCTAGTCTAGACTGTTACGTACACATTCGGCCTACATACCTTGAACTTTACGCAGAACCCAAAAACAAACATGGATTTATTCCTCAGTTAAAACAACGTGACCGAACGCTGGGGGTTTCGTGCACACGCGTAAAATACCCCACAATATCCCACAAGTATCCCGCATGAATCCTACATCTCATTTGAATCCTACAACATCCCACAAGTACCACAGTGTTTTTATTAAACTTTTTGCTGATATCGAGCCAGATGTGTCGTGCGAATAAAAAAAATAAAAAATAAAATAAAAAAAAGTTTATTGCCTTGAAATTTACAGATAATACAACAAATTTAAGCAAACATAACATTATCGAAAGACAAAAGGAAATGACTCGGCATATGCTGACCGAAACTAGAGTTTTGATCAGCGCTGGTTTTCAGTCACCCCTATCTCCCTATGGTCTTGTGCGGGAGTTAGTGTAGTGAATACAAGAAAGATTTTCCCGTAATACGACAGTTTGCGAAATAATTAGAAATGTCGCCGCTTATCAGATGATATTCACGGGGCGAAATGTTTATTGTTGCGAAATTTGTGAAACGGCACGTTTTCGCTTACAACGTTGGATTGTTAGGGAAATGTTGAGACGAAAATAAACACATTTTTACAACAGTGAATTCTTTGAAGTAATACTATTGCCGTATTTATCACGTGGCCTTTGGGTTTAGTCAATTCGGTGGACTAATTAATTTTATAAGACTGGCGGTCGGTATAGTCTCAGAATTTTTAAATTATTGTACCTAAAACTTTGCTAACTACAATTCCTCAGATTAAAAACTGCTTTCTTTAGCAAGTGAGGAACGGACGAAAACCGGAAAGGACGGCATAACATACTGGAACACTACACATATTATAAAAATCATAAATCTTCTAATGTGTATGAGTTTTGATTTAAAATGTCTCATACCTCATCCTAGGCGAGCTGCGACTGGCACTGAGACCACCTCTGCCTATCCCTTTGGATACACACAGCTAAGCTCAATGTATAACGAGTCTTATCAAACCTGCTTTCAAATCCACCAGAAACATTAAAATAAATAAATACACCCAACAGTCACATACATCCTGACCCCAAACTACGATCGAGTATTGTATCAGAAACTACGAGAGACTTTTCGGTCTCACCAACACCCAGAGCCAGAATATTTCAGAACACGTGATGGCAACCAAGGTGGCGCGAGGCAGATGTGTGGTTGTAACAATTAACCAATCGGGGTCGTCGACTCGACTCAGTTTATAGACAAGCCGGGCCACTCATAATTTTAATGTGAAACTCACTTGACATGTAGATTTAATATTTTTTTAATACTGGTACACAAGTTACTACAATACACTTGAAAGTAAGTGTAGTGTAATCCAGATAGAGATACCAATAAGTATGGGTAACAGTAGTATGGTTGTAAGCCGAAATCATAAGATTAAAAGGTCTTTTCGACCTCAAAACCTAGATTTAACTTTTCGACAAATTCATAAATGTTCGTGTCGATGGAGACATTTGTTTATTAGTGCTTAAGGATGCAAACGAGCAAACGAGCTACCCGATCGCCGGTCACCCAAAAGTCCAAAGAAATAGCGCGTTGTCCGCTTATAAGGAATGTGCATTTTCTTGAAATGATAAATTTCGAACGTGAAATCAATTAGTCATTTAAACGCCTCAAAAATGAGAATAAAGCTATTACATAGATAACCATTATTAACCTCTCGTCTTTTTATTAAACCGGCAACTTCATATATATCACATATTTTATTTGGTTACTTAAAGGTTCATTCACCGAGTATAAAGACAATGCCAATATTCCGCTTCGGAATACGTCTGCGCCTCCATATACGACATCCGAAATAACAAACAATAGCATTCATAAAATTCATTACTTATCAATACTTATACATATTTCTCTTTGAGTCCAATCTGAACAATAGGGTCTCAAATCTTAGTGGCTTGCGGTCTTATATAAAGACAAATTTAAAACCTATTTTAGTTTTTTTTTCGCTCAAACTGAATTCTAAATTCGTTAGTATGGTACCAAAACATGTGATAACCAAAAAAGGTTTTAAATCTGTCATGAATAAGGCCGTTATAAATTATCAGCATTTCAAAAAGTCAAGGGTAAAGTCCTAGTGATATTTTGGGTTTGTTAAAATGCATCACTAGAAATACTATATTATTCATGCGTCCACTATCCATAGAATGGGATTGGATATATACGTTGCGAATTGAAATAAAATCTAAAACTCCTTATACTTATATACCCTAGGTTGAGGTTTAATTTTTTACATAAGCCATCGTTTAAGTCAAGTCCGTAAAAAGCAGTATTAATTTTTGTACTAAGGCGATAGCATATTGTACAGAGCTAAAGAAATAATAAGTAGAATTACAGATAAGCTATATTTTTTTTGTTGTACAAGTCCCTCGATAGATTTAGATTTCACTCAGTGATGTGTACAAAATAAGATTGTTCTGTACTATTGTAAGGAGGGCAGGACACATAAAATTTTATTTTAAAGATATTTACTCACCTCCCGTGCCGAGCACTTTGAGCAAGTCGAAATATGATATGTCAACTTTTGATGCACCATTCAGGTTAACTGAAACAATAAAACATTAATGAGATTATTATATTCTATACAAATCTTTATTATCGGTGGTAGAGGGTAAATTACCAATAAATATTAGACTTCTACAATTCATCATCATCAGCCCGTTGCAGTCCACTGCTGGACATAGGCCTCTCCCAAGGTACACCACAGAGTACTCTCTTGGGCAAATCGCCCCGCCATCTGGCCCCAGGACAATTATTATTCCCTAAATGTTGTAGGCCCGAATACTCTCCCATAGTTTTGGCATTCACGACTTAAAAAATGTTTCTCAGTACGAATCACTGTCAAGTATTTTTTATTATTTATTTCATTCTTCATCATCTTTGGCTAGAATTGCATTAACATTAGGTTTCCACCATATATTTACCCAGCGACCTCACTTGGATGCTCCGTCCTCGGTTCGAACCTAGACCTCCAAATTCACAGATTTTGTACATGTACTACCACTAGACCAAGCAGTATTTTATTACGATCAATCGAGGGTAGTTGACACAACTGACGAGACAAGCAACGCGACGGACCGTTTAACCATATTTCTTATTTATTGCAAAACCTTGCTGACAACATATCGACACGACAAACAACATTATTTATATGAACTGAACACTTGAGGTTTTTAGTAAATATTATAACAGAGTACTTATACAGGAAAATTGTAAATAAACATGTCTTGTGTTATCCTATTGTACAAGGAGGTTGTAACTCAGCTGTTCAATTTTGAGACGTTCCAAAAATAATATCGTAACTGAAATTCCACGAAATATTTTCCTGTCAGTCAATTCTACGATATTATGGAAACCAAATACCCAACCCAACAATTTTTTTGATCTTACTCTCGTATGTAGAGGACAGTGCCCAGCAGTGGGACGTATATGGGTTGATATAGAATAAACTAAATTAATAGAAAAATCCAATATCACTTTGCCGGACCCGGGATCTAAACCCGTCTCTCAGCATCAGTCTACTCATAAACTAATATAAATTCACTTCAAGTTTCAGTCTAGATTTTGAAGTTTGAACAGCACAATCTCACTGGGAATCTTTAATAACGCCTGACCCACTCTCGTGAGATAAGTCAATGCACATAGCAATCCATGTTTATTAACGGCCGGTTTCTATAATCTATCTATCTATAACAAGAGATTTCATTAGATATTTCGATGCATTTTATGGTTCAGCTAACAAAGATAGAGAGATATAGATATGATGTATATATTTATATATAGCTTGTTAAGATAAATGTATAGGTCAATGTTTATTTATTGAAGCGTAGAATTGTATCGACATAGTAATGGTAGCTATTTTAAGCTCTTGTTAAAGATAGATAGGAAATAGAGACCGGCCGTTAGAGAGAATGCATTTTTGCTGGGGATTTAAGTTAAACCGTTGTTTTATGTCGCCGTGTGTCTTTTATTTGTAGCTTATATCAGCTCAACCGTTAATCTCATTCCGAATAATATTCAATTTCATTCGCAAAAAACAACTAGGTACTTATTTTTTGAAATAAAACAAATTTTTACGGATCTTATCGTGGATTTGGTTTAATTTTTACATCTTTTAACTTAACTTTAAGTTTTTTTTTTTACATTACGAAATATATTACTATGGTTCCTTTAAATTCAGTACAATCTTCGCTCAATTAGTAATCTTATACTAGTTGCTATTTGAACTATTTTGTTTCGTTTCCTAAAACATCCTACGTTAGTATTTTCTAATCCAATGGCGGTTACAATATAAAAACCTTAACTATTCCATTAACAAAATAATTTTACCTAATATTTCAGACATTAGACACAAAGCATGATTGTCCAGCATTCACAGAAAAAACAAACAAGTGCCAATGTGGCTTTAAATAGACAGTTATTTATCAGCCACCATTGCAATAGCAGGAAAATTATAAATACATATTCACACTATATTTATAAAACCAGCGGCATAATATACACAAATTGTAACGGTGTGTTACAGCCAGTTCTTAAATAAATGAATAGGCTCGACTATGGTCTTATTTTTTCCAACGAAAACTATCGTAAAATGATGCTTGAACATAACGTAAATTTTCTGACAGTGGAACTCAGCATCTGGGTATTGAGGCAGATTTTTTCAGCTACCCCGTCCCTTTCCCTGATCTCCATATACTTCAATAACGTGCACAATACCATCAAATCAGACGAAAATTTTTTTTTTTTTTTTTTTTATTTTATTGTTTAAGGACAATCAGTGGTAATTACATTACATTAAATTAACGTTACAAATACACCAACAATAAGTTAAATGTATTACCTTTAGTTGCCACAGCATGCATTGACATTTGAGAAAAAATAGAAATAGCAATTAAAAAAATGTTAGCCTATTTAAAACTTATATAAATCTCATAACAATTAATAATTTGGAATAACTTTTATATATCTTAATATTAATGCTTATAAAACTAAAAGGAACATAAATGTGACTTCAACAGACAGTAAATAAGTTAAAACAGTGTGTTAAAAAAAATAGAAAAAAATCAAATATTACTAAAAAAATTAAATATTACTCTTAAATATTACTCTTCAAAGCCTTCAAGACCTCTGTTTGAAAACATCCCAAGGAACTGCCAAAAATGTCGACAGACCGGCCTAAAGAGTTGTAAGCTCTTGAGAGCCTGGGTAAAGCAGAGTTGAATCCAAGTTTGGTTCCTGCCCTCCTTGGATATAACAAACCCATAGGCCGCCGCGGCAATTTTCAAGCATTTACGACTTTCTTTTTGTCCCTTGTCCTTGGATACTGCTACAATCTCCACCTGCCTATTCTTGACGTAAAAACCACCAGGTAAAATAAAAAAAAACTGTAAAACCGATGTACTTCGATACAAACGCACAGAGCGTCTGATAACAATTTACATAAGAATTGTCTAAAAGCAAACAAATGGTAACATTGTTGGAGAGCCAATGTCGACGGTTCATTGACACTTACATGTGTATGTGTTTAATCTACAACGTTGTTTTGTTTAAAACCATCGGTATTTTATAGGAATATTAGCAGTTGTTTACTGTAAAATGCACATTTATACTACATTGTGACTACAAGTCAACCACGATACAAATAAAGTATCCAAATCGAAGTATCCGAGACAATTATACCTGCCTGCTTCATATATTTTTTTATTGTGATGAATGGCGAGACGAGCATGCCATACGCCTGATGGTAAACGATACCACCAGTCATGGACAGTAGCAAAATAAAATAACACCATGAATTGCCAAGGAAATGCCAAGCATTGCCTTGTAATTGCCTCTTGCCTCCCTGCGCTCGCCATCCTGAGACATATGATGTTAAGTACTATTATGTCTAGTAGCTACTCTGGCTACAATGTCCTTCAAACCGAAACACAACAGTGCATTTACACTGCTGTTTGGCGGAAGAAGTAGGCACCGCGGTGGTACCTACCCAGGCGGCCTCTCAAATATGAGATCTACCTCCAGTTAAACATATACACAGGCAAAACCCGCAATTTGATTTACAGTGACTAGTTTATTACTAAGTTATAGTGGTTCCTAGCGTATACGAATAACCGCCACCACTAAGTTATTTTGAATTGATTTCTATCTCGTTGTTTTCACCGACAAAAAACACGACAAGTATTCAAGACTACAAGGTTGACAGGAAACTATGAGATCTAGCAAATCCTCCCTTAATACTTTCACAAAAGCAAGAAACTCCCTCAGCAACACGTATCTCTAACAGATGTATTTCTTACATTGTCTTCACACAATGGAATAAAAATGCAAGTGTAAACGACGAACGCCCTCAAACGCACATTGCTCAATAGGATTTTGTTTTTTTGATATATTTTAAAACCCTTTTATAGTTTATTATAAATAAACTCAAAAATCTAAAATAGACATGAATCCGATTATACTAATATTTGAACAATGGTAGGTGTACTGATCCCTTGTTGTGTGTCAACCCTTGATCAATAATGAATAAACGGATTGGAAGAGATTAAGTACAGCTCATATTGCCGTTATACATACAACTCACGCCATTATCCCAGAAGGCAGAGGCGCCACCAGGACACCCACATTTCGCCTTGTATGTTCCGTCCCATGAAGTGATAGGGGGCGAGCTTATCGCCATTTCGGGCACAAATTCCTGACTCCGGGCTGATAATGGATAGAAAAACCCATTATCACTTTGCCCGACCCGGGTTCGAACCCGAGACCTCAGCTTTGTAGTCTTACCGTAGTACAACTACGCCACCGAGGCAGTTGCCGTTATAATATCGCCCATATGAAACACAAAAAGAAACTCTTTTAATATAGACTTTTATAATTAATGGAATAAACGTTTTGGTGCATACCCTTTCTAAAATTCTGCTAAAATTTACATGGTTTTACGGGCAATGAAGAACACTGTATATATTTTTAATGTAAATAAAGTGAAACCGCATTGGTGGCCTCAATTTACGTACAATATTCTTTCGCAAATTTGAATATGGCTGAAGGTCACCGCTCGTTTCGCGCATTTCAAGAACTATTGTACTTATTTTAATTATCTCATTACCAAATTTTACAGAATTTTATTTATTATTTTTTAAAGCAAAATATTTGTGAAGTTTACCAACACTAGGCCAACGTGATGGACTACTAAATCTTATTTATTTTAATAGCTATTGTAGTCGGCATTCAATAAAAGTATTTTTAACTCTTTTTTTAGTTACGAACATAATCGTTTTTTATTCGAATTTTGCAGGGACTACATTGTGATGATAAGTACAAAGCCGTCTATAGAACAGACTTGGGACCAATGAAAACTGAAATATTTCGGCATCGTTTAAATAGATACGACATTGTTCTTTAAAAACCTAGACTCATAGAAATACAGATTGAGATTTATTACGATCAAGACGGAAACGCTGACATAGCACTGTTATGAATTAACTTTTAGTAAGTATTAGTTCAATGCCTAATGGCAATTCAGAGATGATCAAACGGGGCCGGATACTGGTCATTTTTAAACCGACTAGGATAACAACTAAGAAATTCCCAACAGTCACACACATAATATAGTCTTGTGATGTAGACAACAAAATTTCGAAACTTCGATTTAAAAAAAGAACCAGGACTCTTTGTAGATCACACATTGTTCTCGGTGCGGGGATCGAACCGACTGCTTCTCGTTTCACACCTGGCTTTACGCCTGTTACTGTCAAAGATTTATAACTCTGAAAGCGGCATGGCAAATATTCTTAGCATATTTTATGTAAAACTCTTAGAACTAAATGGCATTGATAATTCCATTTTAAAAGATTGCTTATAAAGGTCGTTTATTTTTGTCAAAGCGGAATTTTTACGATAAAAATATGCGTTTTGTTATCTACTGTAATATAAAAAATCATTTCATCATAATCCAATGTTTACCGTTATAGTAAAATAAGGGGTGTGTTTAAGAAATTATTTTTAACTCATACGAAAAGTTTATTGTTATATTTTTTGTTTACAATAAAGAATAAAAATAAATAAATAAAGGTTTAAAGTCTTGGTTCTATTATCCAGGCCAAGTAATCTCTACAAGAATCGAGAATAATCTTGAAAAATGTACGCATAAATTTTTGTCCACCTGTATTTTACTACATAACACCAATATGGCTCTAATTTGCATAATGAATGCACTTAAAGCATGATACAAATCTTCAAACGACTTTCCAACATCTCATTGACATCAATCAACATAAACACTCTCTGAAACGCCTAAACATATAAAAAAATACTAACTACAAACAACGAACAATACATCTGTGTACAGAGATGTGCATTGAGATAATGTCACGGGTCCGAACCTACGACGTTCGTTAATTGAACCACTGCCGTGTCACGTGCACCGCACATATTCTCTTCACACAAGGTTATTTATATACTGGTATAATTATAGAAGTACATAGCCTATCGAACGTTTCCTTGCATAATATCGTAAGTGATAATTTGCATTTGGAAGAAAGTTATTTTACGAATCATCATCATAATCATCTTCAGCCCGTTGCAGTCCAGTGCTGGACATAGGGCTCTCCCAAGGTACGAATATCAACGTATAAACATATGATTTAAAAGATTAAAGTTGTGTTAAATCGGAATAATTCTTCTGAATAAGGGTGATAAGATGTAAAAGCAACTCCAATATATGGCAAGGATATGGCACACAATTATACATATAACTCGTTGTTATATCTTACTGACATTGAATGTTACAAATAATATAATTTCTATCCAGAATCAACAACTTAAGATTGAAAGTTATCTTTTAGGCAATAATTACATTCAGTCTTGCAGAATAAAAATAAATAAGATGATTTGAAAACACAGCCATCTTCGAACTGTCATGCGTACAATATTACCTTGAATTTTAAATAATGAGCTGTAAGGACCTCATCTCAGATGTCATAGAGGACATCTCGTAGTCAGATCAACGACTGGTTAAAAACAGCTGCATCAAACCAGAACTAACTAGCATACCGTTGGGTGTTGCAAGCGGCTTATCTTCAGATCACATTAATTTATCATAACTACATAATAAATTTAACCCCATCGTGTAAACAGGAATGACTTGAAATGTATGATGAGGTTGATGAAAGTGAATGTGAAAATAATAATTCATTATCTATAAAAGTAGAGGTTTCGTTTTCATTTAGGCTTAAAAATATTTATATTTGGTGTCAGAAGTTCATACACCAATGTAATTTGATTATATTAAATGTTATCGTAATTGAGTATTATTTTATTAGATACTTTTATGGGACAGATATTTTCCTAATAAAATTAGTTCTAAATGTATGATTTTTTTAAATTTTGATTTTAACATTAATATTTCTTATACTCATTTTGATTGAGTCATAGAGATCATGTTCTAGTTTATTATCATGTACAATTTACTCTTTATATTGGTGACCACATTCTGGACGATATGAGGGCAATAACCATACAAATACTAGTTTGACCATACAACATTTTAGAGAAACAAAAGTGTATTTTAATAATAAGTTAACATAGTAATGATATTAAGAAATTCGATTAATTATACCCAACAAAAAAATAAGGTTTAAGTCAAATACTAACAGACAAAATAAATATAATATAACATAGCACAAAACTAATAAAATTCCATCAAATATTCATCGATTAGAGCATCTCTGAAGAAATAATCTAATTTTAACTTTAATTTGGTTGCTCAAGTGCTAGAGAATGTCATACATTTTAGGGTTCATGTAAATCTGGCAATATTTATTATAGTTACAGATTCATCACACTATTTTAGTAAAGAAATAGTGAATTGGGTATAAGACTCAAAACAAAAATTTAACAATTAATGTTGCTTATCCAACTTGCATTCCACAGAATAAATATCTATATCAGCCCCTATACGTCCCACTGCAGGGCATGGGCCTACTCTACAATCGAGAGAATCGATTGAGAGTGGTTAGGCTACATAGTCCACCACGCTGGCCTAGTGCGGGTTGGCGGACTTACATACCGTAGAAATTCTTATATATATCTTAAGAACATCAGTGGTGGGGTAATATAACACGAATTAAACCTAAACACAAACAATAAACTTAAAAAACCGCACTTGAAATCACAATGGTCGGACACCATGAGGTGATAACCGTTGTTATCGCGGCATATACGCCAAGGACTGGCGATAACAAGAAAACCATCGAACGATTACTCAGTACTATGTACGAGTCGCGAGAAAACTATTATAAACATGTACTATGTACATAGTACGTACAAACGCCATTTCTGTTGTACAATCTAGGCTATTTTAAATGGAATTCTAATCAAAGTTACAATTGGCAACTTGTGAGAATTTATTTTATTTTAAAGAATTAAGGCTTTCATTAAATTTTGATGGTTCTTTCATCTCGCCAGAAACATAATAGGTGGTAACTTCGAAGTCACCACAATTGGAACTTTTTAATAGTTGGTCGTGTGATGCATAGAGGCATGAACAGACAAACTTTCAGCTTTTATAAAGTGAGGAAATTCTTGCGGCGAAAGGCTCAAGGTCCATTAGTAGAACAATCAAGAATTATAATTTTTTTTGTTAGAACTAAATATATGGAAAGAAGTATTATTTGTTACTATTCTTATGGTGCCTAAAGTAGGCACACAAAAGATTGTTTAAGTATTTATATGGGTCAAATTTCACAGTACTGTATTGTTGAATAACATCTATTTAGTTATAAATGTGTTTTTAATGAGTAAATGCCACATTTAATTACATTATGGAATATTAACCAATAATAACATGATTCATTAGAATTTGAAGTAGCTTCTAAAAAAGTACATGTGATTACGCTATCAGATAGAAATTTATTTATGTTAGTGATGAGTTTAACATTGTTTTTTTTTCTATATATTGTTATATTATTCTGTATCTACCTACTATCTTTACATTCTATCTATTACCCATTAAAAGATAGTTTTTGTGATATGTTTTTTCAGGGTACAGGCCTCCTCTATAACCAAGAGTATGATTGAGATTACAATTTCTGTGACAGGCAAACCTAATTTTACAGCGTGAAGAAATTAAATAAATTATATGACTCACAGATGTTTTACATATTATACATGTAAAAATACATGTTTAAATTTAAAAAAAATAATTATCAAATAAATATAGGACCTAAATCTAAGTTGGTGATTTTCTATTGCCCCAAATGAATTATCAATAAGCTACCTATTATTTTAAGTGACCTTTTAATTACACTTAAGTAACCAATAGTTTGAAATATAAATCAATCATTAAAATTATTCTGTCTTGAAATCTGTTGCGAAGATTTCGCAAAGGAAACCACACCCCAGAAATTCTGATACCTCCTGCTTCAGAAAAAGAATATAACAAATTGTGAAATTGATTTATTTCAAGCCCATCCGATTGTCAGGTAAAGGGTTACTTCAACATAATATAAAAGGGCTTATTATGCTGTTTTATCGAGGTTTTTTAAACAGAGCATACATTTTGTTATAGCAATTAGAAATTGAGTATATTTTACTTGAGTAAGTTTCCTTTTACAACCCAAAGGATTATATTATCAATGCAAAATCACCTATATGAGATTGTGAACTTGATCTTTTAAATATTATTTGGAACTCTGTCCCCATGTTACATAAATTGTATTGAGGTTGGTGCTAAGACCAACACTTAGTAACTATCGCAGTCATTAAGATACACCAATATTAAGTCAATTGGTATATTTTATTGCTTTTTACTTTTTTTGTTTTAGCAATTTTTTTGGGGAAGATTTTGGAAAGAAGTTCTTACAATATTTAAAGCATATTTTGGCTTGTTGATAGAAATAGAAAAAATAGTTTTTGTATATATCATAAAAGAAAAATATAGAACTTTTTTTTCAATTTTAAATTTATGGCAATTTTGAAATTGCCTTAAGGCAGTGATAAAATTGCTGTATTTTAATCATTCCTCAAGTTTAATAAGAACACCTTTTTCGTATAGAGTAAATAGACTTAATTTAAAAAGTTGAGATATGGATTTTGAATTACCATTACATATTAAAATATAACTTGTAAAGATATGTTTGCTTCAGTTTCCTCTACACTTGTAGCAATTTGAATACTCAAAATATGCAATATTCTGCTAATTTTTCAAATTAAAACAAAATGATCCAGACACATTAAAACTAAATTATGGGCTGGACAACAACTTAACTAGAAAATTGAGATAATTCAAGTTAAAAAATTGAATAATACTATATGACAAATATTTAAAAAATAAAGTTATGACCATGCTTATCTGATTTCCATCAGGCAATTGACCAAACAAGAGTTTGTACACATTAAATATTATAATCAACTGACCTTTACACTTTTTCCTAATTTTACTAGCATCGACCAGGTTCCAGTCGACGGAGTCCCTGGCCGGGGCCGGCACCGTGCCGCCGATGAGCTCCACCGAGCTGCTGCGCTTGGTGCTCGGCCCGGCCACTGCCACCGCCTCCTCCTCCTTCTTCACCGAGGGAAACGAACACTCCACTATCTCCACGCTTTTGTTAGAGTTCACGCGACTCGTTCCGCAATGTCCATTCACAGGCGCTTGCTCCGTCTTCGCCTTCTTCGGAGGCACCTTCTTGTGCTTCTGGGCACTATGCCGCCGCTTCAGCTTAGTGGAATGTGACGAGTTCCGCGAGCTCACCGGCGACGGGCATCCGCACTCCATACTGCCCTCCTGGTCACTACCCTCGTAGTATCCTGACTCGTGCTCGGGCTTCTTGTCGGGCACGCTCATCTCAGCGGTCGCCATGGCTCAGCCGTCCACCAAAACCATGTAGACTCCAGTCAACAGCTCATCAGTTCTAGTCACACACGCGCACCACACACCCACTGTACTGAGCACGGAGACACAGACGTGTAAACGCGTGAGCGACGGTAAAAATCCACAATAAATTATATTGTAACAATTTTAACTTGTAGCGAAAGTGGCAGCGACACGTAAAGCATTTCGCGAGTGCTACAGCAATATGCGCCAACTTCACGCGCGTCCAGACGTTTCAGATGGCACCACCGTCGCGTGCAATACGGCAAAATGAAAATGTCGCAATACCACCCGCTGCCAACACACTCCGAACGTCAACGCAATTTGGTCGATATGGATTTCACTTGCGACAAAACTCACACCACTGAAACGTCAAATTTGCTAGTTTTATCTTTCTTTGTATTTATTATTTATATCAATTGCAAAGCCTCTATGTAGTTCGTTTTCACGGGGTTTGCGGTTTCACAATAATCCAAGTACACAAAACGGAGTAGAAACTTTGAACAACACTTAAAAATTCCGTCCGTTTGTTCACTTCACAGTTCGATGATTTGTAACGTTACACTACTCACTACGTTTAATAGTCCTTTACTACAAAACTTATTATGTACATTATATAAATAAATTATAAAATGCACGCGCGAATGAGATATTAACTCACTCAGCGCGCTAAAGTAACTGAATTCGAGAAACGCAAAATAGAAACCGTGCGACGACGTGCGAGCACCGCGCTCCCCCCACCATTACGCTTTACGAGGCCACATAGTGCATGCAAAACGTGCAGACAAATCGATTAATCGATATTCGAGTTTTAGTTTATTTTTACGTAATTATACTCATACAATATAATTGAGGAAACTATTTCAATGAAGTAAAAAATAAATGGAAAGCAGCCACGATATCCAGCATCACATCGATAGAGTTGTGATCGTTTATTTTTGCATATACTGTAGAGTCACCGTTTGATGGACGTAAACAAAAAGGGACGCAGCTATACGTTATCAGTCATTTCGAGCGGGACAACAAATAGGGAGCTAGGAGAAATAGTGTTGTCTCTGTTTCGATTCTTTGTAGAGTGGCCGTGAAGTGGCCGAGTTGAAACAGGGATTGAAAGATTATTTTTGATTATATCACCTTCACAGTAAGGAATTTCGTTTTTGCAGTTTTTATTTAAACGATGCAATAAAGGATAATATTGAAATTTTAGTATGATATGTCATTTAAGAATTTTAAATAGTAAAAATACCACGTTGAACCTACCAACTATAGGTTTTGTCGCACGGTATTTGAGCTATGCAGAAATTTCAAACTGGTACGAGTTTTTTTCTTTATCTTGACCCATGTTTATGATTGTGATAAACAAACATTGAAAACAAAACTAATCACTTCTAACGTAAATACTGTGGACGTATGTTATTTACGATTCAATCTCGACTTTGTTAATATTATGTAGACAAACAGGCACTTGGTAAATTATTAAGGGAAGCATTTACTACTTCCTTTTAGTAACAGCATTTTTATTATATCCGTGATGTCGGATTAACATGTTTGCTACTTAATCACTTAATATTAACTTGTAATCGTTATGAAGGTGTACTTTATGAACGTGGTCTTTTCTCATACCTTTTAGTACAAAAAGGTACCTACCATTAATTGAGTTTTATTGATAATTAGAGCACATAATAATCGATCAAAATAGGATTTCGATTATATTTCCTTTATCATTTTAATTAAAATCGTACAATTCTCCTACATGTACCCACACAACCGATGCCCGATACATCATTTCGAATTCCACTTTCATTTCGTGATATAATTTTTACGTAATACAACGTATTCAGCTTGAGAAACAAGCGCACAGTACTTAGCTGGCATATTTGCGGTAATGAAGCTTCAATATACTAAATATAAAGTTATTTTTCTGTCGACCTCGGCGTGTACTTACTTACTCATTACGTGGCAGAAAGACCCAACTCCAAATAAAGTTATATTTTGTATTGATAGTTTACCTGTTGTCCTTAGGGGGGTAAGACTTAACTGAAAAAAAAAATTGTTGCATATCTTATGCATATTTTGTTGTTTTGTGTGTCTATTTTTATATTATTTGACAAAGATCCAAGTTTAAAATTTTGTGATTTGTTTGTAATTGGCTCGATCGGGCTTCGTTAGGGTGGTATTATTTTTTAAATTGACAACCCTTGGGCCCTTTTTGCATCGCCTACCCCATTATTACACCGCTTACGTGTTACTTTAATTTTTTTTACCCTTAACAGCAGGTTAAGTTTTTACTACTAATACTTACCCTGAGGACTTATCGTAAGAAAACTGAAAATCGTCCACGGTTTGAAGGATAGATCTCCAGATCTTCACAAAATTGTCAATGGTAAGTAAAGTTCGTCAGCCCGCACTAGGCCAGCATGATGGGCTATGGCTTATGGATCTTTCAACCCAATTGTGTGCTGTAAAAGAGTCCCGTGATTAGCATTGACCGATGGGCAAATACTTTGTTATCTAAATTTGCAAAAAAAGTATTAAAACATATCCAATTCAAATATTTCCTGACAAAAAAAAATACCAACAACAACAAAATCAGATAAACATATTATTCGTAACATATACTCAAAGGTTACTATCAAGGTTTACCATACAATAAATTGATATCAGCGCCAAAAAACGCTTTGTACTTAAAAACATAAGTAGTAGCAAAGATCACGACATAATTGACCATTGAAGGGCACTCCTCAGGATTGGTTGTCAAGCGGACCTATTTACAATAAGCCTGCGGAATTTGTTAATATCTATCCTTCATTAAATAACTAGAGGTATAAATATATTTTTATGTATTTATACTGACAACTTAATTATTTTTAGGCACAATGTCCGTTTGTCGGTTTTTGCATTTATGAGGAAAAATGACTACAATGCCCGCGAAGGCAAATGCAGTATTCTATAAGTAGAGCATCAACAGAGATATAGTCTAATGGTTTCTTAGATTTACGCGAATTTTACACATTGAAATAAAACTCGGTCAGGGGGCGTGACCACGAAAGCTGTAAAGTAATCGAAACGTCGGGAAGTTAAAAAATGTAAAAATTAAACCAAATCGCGATAAAATCCGTAAAAAAATAGTTTTATTTCAAAGAGATATAGTCCTTTGGTCGAATTGAGTTATCCTGGTTGAAAAGAGATATATACATAGGGTGAACACGAAAGACGCACACTCGCATGGTTTATGGGATATAAAATAGGTGAACTTAAAAGTCACCCTTGCCGGAGTCTTATATGGTTTTCCACCATCGTGTATGGGGGGTGATTAGTGGTCACTAACAAGGGGAGAGGAATATCCTACCCACCACAGGCTCTCCGCAACATATTTAAAAAACTTAAAAACCAAAATATAGAACTGGTAGTAAACCACAATTTCACTATATTCTTTCTATGAAATCCCTTTAATAAATCACCCGTTAGAACGAAACAAATAGACTTTATTATTACATAAGTCACGTAACAGTTTTCAAGCGCTACAAAGATCTGGAAATTCAGCTCAAATTCCCAATGTAAACGGATTATCTCTAGCTCCAAAGATAGCCTGGCTACGTTAAAATATTAGCAAGCTAAGCCCGGACAGAGAGCACTCAAATTATCATCCAAACTATAAATATGGTTATAGAATTTTGTGATATTTAATAAACTTATCCGGATATTCTTAGATATTGGAATTGAAATGTCATAGTCTCAAATCGTGGTACCATAATGGATGACTAAAAAACTAGTGCATTTGTTGAACCCTGTAGGTGTAATGCTGACCTTTAAAAACTAAATGGGAACGGGGCAAAACAGGCGTGGGCAGAGAAGAAATCTTGAGGCTTTGTTCATTGCATAGGTCTGGCAAACAAGCAAACTGTTTACGGGATTATTACTGCAAATAGTAAAAAGAATTCGGCGCCCATAAACATCTAAAAAACTTAGACCGCAGATTCGGTAACAGTCCTTCAAAATAGGGGGGAGAGGGTAAGTGTAATGAATTGGAGAAGGTAAGATGTGTTGGGGTTCCGGTAATTTAATCACTCAACAAAATACGACATCGAATGACGCTTTTCGTCGGTTTTTTGTGAGATAGTGGTTCCATTGCAGTCACGTCAGCCTTTCTTTCGATAGTCTAAGCTTTATCTAGGCGTAAATACACTGACAGCCTTATTCAAAGGCAGATTTAAAACCTATTTTAGTTATCGAATGTTTTGGTCCTTTAAAACGGCTTCAGAATTCAGTTTGAGCGAAGAAGACATAACATTCGATAACTAAAATCTATGAATAAGGCCATGAGGCTCTACCATTATTAGGTTTCTCCTTGATTAGAAGAGAGCGTTATATCTTACTAATAACTTCCAAAAACTATTAATCAAGCTACTTCTCTGAAGGTATTTTATAAAAAGTTATAATGATGAGAAACGGCAGAATGTTTTCAAAGTCGCTGTAAATACGTGATTTTTGTACTTTTACGAAGGTCGCTGCGGCTTCCGTGTCAGAACCTTCCGTGTTCTCGAAATTGCGATAATTATTGCGACTTACAATTTCATAATTTCATTTAACTTGTTTTAAATTTCAAATTACTTTTCGGATTGCTAATAATCTTCTATTGGTATGACTGGATATTGCGATTGAATTGGTAGATTTTATAGGTGATAATAAAAGGTTCAGTTATGCACAATTTATGAAGATCATTAATAGAGTTGGAGCAATTATTCCTCTCGCATGTGGCTGTGAGTAAAGGAAGCATATTATTCAGATATTATATACGTATATCAGTGCCGGCGTAAAGGGGGGGCGATGGGGGCGGTCCGCCCCGGGTACCAAGCACCAAGGGGTGACAACGACAACCCGACAAGCGACAACAAACGAAGAGCGTGGACCACGATCGTGGGCGAAACGATCCTGCTCGCCACCGCCTACAAAGAAGGAGTACTTTTTTTTTTTCTTTTTTTCGCCTACAAAAAAAAACACAAAAAAACGAGCACGAAAAGTCCGGAGTACGAAACCGCCCAGGGCGCCAACCTAACTTACGCCGTCACTGACGTATATAGACAGTTAAACCTATTTTTGTTACCGAATGTTTTGTCCCTTTCGAACGACTTATGAATTCGGTTTGAGCGAAGAAGACCAAACATTCGATAGCTAAACTAGGTTTTAAAACTGTATAAATAAGGCCATAAAACTAAAATGCTATACTGCTCGAAATCGGATAAACGTAGGTTGAATCCGAAACTCGACACTTGGGTAAACCAACAGATAGCCAGATTCCGTGATCATGTAGGTATGATGGATACGAATAATTATCCCCAAAACTAAAAATCCAACCCACCTCTTCTAATATACCTCCATTTACCACTAAATTAACTAGGCGATATAACAGTACCGCGATTAAAACTCAAGTTTATGTTTTAGAAAGTTTTCGGGTCGCAGATAGTTTCACAATGATTTTTTAGTTTTGCCAGCATTTTGGCATAACGTAACCGTGTTATTTGAATCTGATAATTGTTTATTTGAAAGTATTTTACTGCAAAAATACCCACACAAGACTCTTTATCTTGCTGTGGGGTTAGGGGCTATGTTGAGTGTTTTTATTTATTTAGTTATTGCTATGCTCTATGTCATGCTGATTCCGATCATTAGACGAGCTGTTGGGTGTGAGTTTTCTTCAAATCCACCACATTATTGCAATGCGGTTTTAAATAGACGGATGACTTTTATTAGATTAGCTGATCGGAATCTATCACATTATGGTTTAAATATCCGACGATAATTTTATGATGAATTGCACAAAATGGATCGCCCTGCTTGGGAATTTATTTCAATATATCAAGAGTACTTTGTCGAGTTCAATCAGGTAATCAAAATAGAGTGCCTAATTATATATTGGTGTACTTAGATATGAATTAAGTCTGCCCTCCTATAATCGATGCCAGACGTCTACTAACCCATCCAAATTCATTTCGTAGTAATAAAAATATTGCATAGAAAAGAGCAGTGGATTTAAACTTTTGTATATTTATCATATAGAAAGCTTTCAGCAGGGATCTTTTAGATTGCCCTCTGAACTTTAACCGTCTACTTCAGCTTTGGCTAGACAGTGTCTTAGTATTCTTTATAGACTGTACTTTACACTCAGACGGAGCTAGATTTTCCGCAAGATATTTGTGATTGGCGTTCATTATTGGTAGGTATTCTTTCGGTTTCTATCGAGTTGGGATCATTTTAAGAGACATCGCCTTCTGCGAGTTGATATATTACTTGGGCAGCATTACGTTTACAGGAGGAAGTGTTTTTTATTACTTATTGGTACAATGGACCTGATGGTAATGCAGTATAATTCTAATAAACTAGGTATCTACTGCCCTCTGGCAGTGCCCTAGTGGCATGTCTCTACATGTTATTACGCATCGTTCGACATCATTAAGCTAGCGTGCGCGAAAAGCGACATCCTTGCGTGGGTTACTATTGCAGATTTTCTACCAATTAATAAATAAAATAATAAATACACCCAACAGTCACATACATAGTCCTGACCCCACACTAAGATCGAGTCTTGTGTCGTGGGTATCAGAAACTACGAGAGACTTTTCGGTCTCACAAACACCCAGACCCGAAACAAATACATGTGGATCACACAAATATTTGTTTCGGTGCGGGGATCGAACCCGCGACCTCTCGTTTCACAGGCGGCGTCTAACCAACTGCGCCACGGAGGCTGTCAAATTTGTAAATATGTTGCTCATTCTTCGGCCGGGTACCAAAAACCATCAGTTAGCAATTTAAAACACAACTGAAGTACAAACGCTGGTAATAAGTACCAGATCTCTTTATAAGCAATAACATTAAAATTAATTTGCCTTTGCACGTGTCCGCACGGCTGTACATCTAGATGACACTCGCTCACTCGTCACTAGTCGAGCTCATTACGTCCAGTATAAATTATAATCTATGTCGCCTGATTATACGATTGTTGTTGCAGATAATCTTATGAGACTGCGAACGGAATATTATTCAAATTGGAATGATCTTGAAAGATCGCCCGACATTTATATTTGGACACTAGAAAAATGATAAAACTCCCATTTCAGAGGGTTGCTGTAAGACAAAGGCAAATAATTTTGAAACAGAAAAAATAAAGTCAAATAGCAGGAACCCTATGTAAGTGCGGGGTAATGACAGGTAAAAGAAAAAAATATCCGCACTAAAAGAGATTGTAGGTTTAGTATCTAGGCAAGTATTCTTAAAGTAAACCTGCATACCCAAGAAAACTTATGTTTACGCTTTGTTAGCATAAGCTCTAAAATTAAGAAGTCTCATCCTCAGAAACAACATCCCTCCGGGGAACAGCCCGGTTGAGTAGGGCTTGCCCTATCTCAGTACCATTTAATTTTTTTACATATGTAGCCATTGTTTACCGGGCATTAAAATACTTAACAACTAATGTTTTGAGTTGACTGCATGATGCAATGCTACATAATAATACGGTCTGAGTACTATTGCTTCTATTTATGTGCAGGTGCAACGCTAACCTAGCACGTATCGCCATACTGGCGTATAAAATAAAAATAATATCGGAACCAGTGCTTTATCGCGACTTTTGTATGAACATCGTGGGGGTCATTGAGATAAGATTAGTTTCTAATCACATTTTAGACTGCTTCGTACATCCGTACTTAACTTTAAAAACTTGTTTAACAAACCACAATATTATCGATTTATTGGAAAATTAAGACTTTCCTCTATTTTTTCTATCCGTGATGTTTTCAAATGACTAGATTTTTTTTACTTAATCTATATAAATTAGATCACATTTACAAATGAAAATAACTAAAACGCAAAATTTAGATCCGAGTTATAGGCGAGACGAATGATTTTCAAATTATATTCTAAAATATGGGCACACATTTATTATATACGAAAAAATCTATATTTCAAGAATTAACAAAGGCTTAACACAGTTTTAAGCCATTTTTCTAATAATTTTTCAATAGTGCACAAAAAACGCTAGTAGGTGTCATGGCGTCCGCTTTGATGACATCAACATACTAGGTAAACATGTCATTGCGTACTACTAAATCTGTGGTCTATACGCAGCGAATGCGTCATGTTTACATAGGCGTGACATCATGCGTTGTGAAGAGCGTTTTTGTCAAAATGGCCGATTGCAATATTTTGTACTTTGATTTTATTTAAAATCTTATTAATCTCCAAGTATAGATTAAAACTGAATTATCATTTGAAATCCTTGTAATACGTATTTTCTCTTAAAAACATAAAATCTTTAATTTTTTGATACTGTCGTCTCGCCTATTCGATAGATTTTGTAAAGACAATTTTAATTAATTTAGCGCCGATAATGCTGTAAATGGCAGAATGTAAAATTAAAGAGCTGTTGTAATAAAATCAATAAAAATAAAAAAAAGTTTGTCTTCATTAGCGTTATTGATTGTTAACACGAATCAGATTAAGATTATTTCGACGATGCAGCTCTATATGCAGAATATAATAGATGTTTTTGAGCAAGGGAATGGCTTATCAGTTACAGATCAAAAATTAACTAACCACACTAAGGGAGAGGAATGTAGATACGAAACAGAAGAAGTGTATTAGCGATTAACAATCTTTCGAATATAGCATTAACATTATGGGTACACACACATAGGGATCATAGCTCCATAAAGGATGAAGGTAGGTTGCCAAGATTTTCACACGCGTTAGTGCAACACGATTTTTCAGCCATCTTGCGGAACAATTAGGCAAATAATTTACTATCGACTGCATCCATCAACTGTTCTACAAATAAGCTGTACAAATGAAATAAATGTAAATAAATTGAATATCCAAAGGCGCCGGGTGCACGATCAGCAACCGGTGCTTTCGATAAATAGCGTACAGTTAAAATATTTTTTATCTCGTATCCAGTTCGCTGTTCGGACATCGATTATAACACAATAATTGTAATACAACGGCAAGGTGGTCAGAACAGTTGGATCTTTGTAATTGGTGCTGAGATGCAACTATGGATAAAGGATTTTGTATCCTTTCCTTACATAATAATACAGTTGCATTTTTTTTTTACATTGTTTATAGCATTTGAACACAAAGGAGCTAGGTTCAATGGGTCGGATGGAAACAGTATTAAAGTTAGAGTTTTCACTGGCGAAAGGTAACCTTATGCCAAATAAAAAATTGAAGGAATGAAGAAATCATAACGAGCACACGAATTCTGTTTATCAAAATCATAAAAACATACATCCGGCAAATACCAAACCAATATAAATATCAAAAACAAATTAACACATAAATGAGATACCATCGATACTAATAGAATACAAATCCTACATTTGTGACGCGATCCGAACAAAATACTAGGCGAGCACGCGGCGACTATCGATTGTTATTTGTGGCTGACTGGTTATAAAACATGGAATCATGGCTAATGCATATTGATTTTAATTAGTATATGAATATTTATAGCCAATCACCATGCGCTACATCGGTGAAGGAAAACATCGTGAGGATACATACCAGAAGGATTTGTAATAATAATGCATAGTCCGCCAACTCGCACTAGGCCAGCTTGGTGGACTATATGGCCTAACCCCTTTCAATCGCACTCTCGATTTTAGAGGAGGCCTGTGCTCTATAGGAACGTATATGGGCTGATACAGACATGGATTTTGTTGTTCATTATCCAGTAGGTACGTTATAAGAAATTTTTAAAAGTTATCCAACTAATTTAGGTGAGGCTTGTTATATTTTATTACGTGGTGGAATGGTAATAAATAGCTAAGGTTGCAAGAAGTCACTTGAAACAGGCGGATCCTGACAGGTCGCTATGAAAAGCGTCAGTAGATGCTTATGTTCAATAGCAGAGTTCCTGGGGCGAAAGAAGGAGAGAGGAAGAGAGGTGATAGTATCTTTCCGGATACCGACCACCGTCCACAATGGTGGAAACCCCTCAAAAATGCAATTACTCGCGTTGGGTTTCTGATTCAGCTTGTTTATACCCAGTTTCAAGAAGGCTGGCGCAATTGTTTCAGCTGTGTAGATCTCTCGCCATTTGGTGCTTTAGACGGACTCTATCATCAGTTGAAGTGCAGTTACTTATTTCAGCATAAACTAAATACTTGCTGTGTTTATGCTTTGATTTCCGAAGATGTCATTCATGCATTACCCGCAAGATGTCTCTATCTATAAAAAAAATTGCCCGGCTATCTTACACGAGACAAAAATAGTTTTCGTATTAAATGTCTTTGTTTCTTTAAAAAAAATTATCAATTTTGTGACCCAACAATGTTTTTAAGAAACTGTTTATGAATAATCATACAATCGTCGCTTATTTCTAATAATAGAACAAGGAAACCTTACTGTAGTGACCTCGTATACACCTCTTTCGCCGAGGCGATCTCTTACACAATAAAACATTCTTCTCGTTGTTTACCAAAATTAGCTTACATGGTGGACTCAACATTGTAACATGATAAAACCTTGTAAATGAGATTTATATTGTAATTAATTTAAAACACGATGATGAAGGCGGATATGAAAGAAAATGTAGAGACAAAAAATGGTTATAAATTAATACTTGAAAATTCAAAGCTGTCCTCAACCACAGAAGCCAACCGCACAAACACCTTCAAAAACTACAATATCATTTAACGTTAAATAGGAAAGTAGTATCCTAAAAATAATTTGCTGGAAAACCCGCCGTGATCCTACCTCTGCTCAGAAACTCAAAACAAACAAATTATTTCTTTTTCTAACCCCCAACTCAAAAATTGCTGACTCACCAAAGTCTTTTCCAAACCCAGATTGAGCCCACGCTTTTATTTTTCCGTCGATTTCACGCAGTGCTTCTGAGATTGTAAATGTCAAATAGATAATAGCTCTACAAATCCTCCATTTCGTAGAATACCTTCAATAAAAATATATATATTTAAATATTAATACTTACCATAGCCTATTTCGTGTCGGACTGTGTTCGCGTTGACGATTACTGGAGCCTGGATAGCATTATGTTCATTCTTAGCTGCATCTTCATTCACCCCTTCCTCTTTCTCTCCCTTTTCCTCTTTATCATCGTCAAAATATTCATCAAAGTTATTCTTGTTAAAGAAATCGAAATCCACGGCCGCGCGTTTCATAGTCGGCGTGGAACTCTTAGCAATGTCTACTTCGAATTGAAGCATCCTTGCCGGTGACACGATGTCAACAGGAGAAGGTTTTGCGAAAACCTCATCGTTCTTTTTAATCAGCGATAACTTTAGCAGATTTGGCGGTTTACGAACATCTAGGTTTGACGCGTCCGGCGTCGGAGTTTCGAATATTGGAGGCGATTTAGCCGCAGACGGCGTCTCGGCAGGAGTTTTAATTGGTGTAGGTGTATTGTAACACTTTACAGTATCTACGGAGATATTTCGGTCCCCTATAGTCACATTCTCACCTACATCAGAAATATCCAAACTCGCGCGACAACCATCCAAATCAGGATTGTCTGTTAAACCAGCCATAGCGTCTGCCTGTGGATATAATTCTATATTTTGTGACTCCGTTATCGGCGTCTCCATTTTAAATTAAATTTGAGTAATAAAAACAATAATTACATTCGTCCATTCATTAGAAGTATTTTAGTGTCCTTGAAATAATCTTGCCAATCGATAAGCATAAGAATTTCACATCACTTGCACGCACACATGCGCATTGCGGCGGCTTGTGTATGTGTGCGTCGGTGAGCTGTCAAACTTGTTTCGCGGCCGCCTTTTTCCTTGGTTATTTCACAGAATAGTCTCATGAGAATCAATTAATGTCTTTTATAAAACGCAACAATGTCTCAAATAGTTTATCCGGCAATAAAACGCGATTTTGACGTTAATTACATGTTTATCGCGCCACAGGTCCGTCTATAAATAGAACATAAATCGTCACTTGCACAGATTTTTGCCCGCCTTTTTTCCTTTACACAATCACAACAATAATGATGGAAAATGTTCACTTAAAGTAACAAATGCACTCTCTACGTCCCACTATATTGTTATCAGGCCAATTTAATGCCGAATATCATTTATTTTACGTTAGAAACGTAGAGATACGGCACGATGGCGCCACTCACAGTGCTGTGTGCTAATGTCAACAAACAAGGTTCGATATGCCGCCGCGCGATTCCGAACATGTATTTACAGTTTTCTAAGAATTTACGCCACTAATATGACTTTTATCAATAAAATTCACTCGATTTAAATGTGGTTTTGATGTGTTGTGGTAAATATGCATATGTCATGGAGTCTCAAGTGAAAATATTAGCAAGCTAAGCCCGGACAGAGAGCACTCAAATTATCATCCAAACTATAAATATGGTTATAGAATTTTGTGATATTTAATACTCTTAACCAGATATTCTTAGAAATTGGAATTGAAATGTCATAGTCTCAAATCGTGGTACCATAATGGATGACTAAAAAACTAGTGCATTTGTTGAACCCCGTAGGTGTAATCCCGACCTTTAAAAACTAAATGGGAACGGGGCAAAACAGGCGTGGGCAGAGAAGAAATCTTGAGGCTTGCTATGCTTTATCTATGCATAAATACACTGACAGCCTTATTCAAAGGCAGATTTTAAACCTATTTTAGTTATCAAATGTTTTGGTCCTTTCGAACGGCTTCAGAATTCAGTTTGAGCGAAGAAGACATAACATTCGATAACTAAAATCTATGAATAAGGCCATGAGGCTCTACCATTATTAGGTTTCTCCTTGATTAGAAGAGAGCGTTATATCTTACTAATAACTTCTAAAAACTACTAATCAAACTACTTTTATGAAGGTATTTTATAAAAGTTATAATGATGAGAAACGGCAGCATGTTTTCAAAGTCGCTGTAAATACGTGATTTTTGTACTTTTACGAAGGTCGCTGCGGCTTCCGTGTCAGAACCTTCCGTGTTCTCGAAATTGCGATAATTATCGCGACTTACAATTTCATAATTTCATTTAACTTGTTTTAAATTCCAAATTACTTTTCGGATTGCTAATAATCTTTTTGGTATGACTGGTTTTTGCGATTGAATTGGTAGATTTTATAGGTGATAATTGAAGGTTCATTTATGCACAATTTATGAAGATCATTAATGAAGTTGGAGCAATTATTTCTCTCGCATGAGGCTGTCAGTAAAGGAAGCATAATATTCAGATATTATATGTAGACAGTTAAACCTATTTTTGTTACCGAATGTTTTGTCCCTTTCGAACGACTTATGAATTCGGTTTGAGCGAAGAAGACCAAACATTCGATAGCTAAAATAGGTTTTAAAACTGTATAAATAAGGCCATAAAACTAAAGTGCTATACTGCTCAAAATCGGATAAACGTAGGTTGAATCCGAAACTCGACACTTGGGTAAATCAATATGACAGATTCCGTAATCATGTACGTACGATAGGCTATCCGGATGGACACGAATAATTATCCCCAAAACTACAAAGCCAACCCACCTCTTCTAATATACCTCCATTTACCACTAAATTAACTAGGCGATATAACAGTACCGCGATTAAAACTCAAGTTTATGTTTTAGAAAGTTTTCGGGTCGCAGATAGTTTCACAATGATTTTTTAGTTTTGCCAGCATTTTGGCATAACGTAACCGTGTTATTTGAATCTGATAATTGTTTATTTGAAAGTATTTTACTGCAAAAATACCCACACAAGACTCGTTATCTTATTGTGGGGTTAGGGGCTATGTTGTGTGTTTTTATTTATTTAGTTATTGCTATGCTCTATGTCATGCTGATTCCGATCATTAGACGAGCTGTTGGGTGTGTTTTCTTCAAATCCACCACATTATTGCAATGCGGTTTTAAATAGACGGATGATTTTTATTAGATTAGCTGATCGGAATCTATCACATTATGGTTTGAATGTCTGACGATAATTTTATGATGAATTGCACAAAATGGATCGCCCTGCTTGGGAATTTATTTCAATACATCAAGAGTACTTTGTCGAGTTCAATCAGGTAATAAAAGTAGAGTGCCTAATTATATATTGGTGTACTTAGATATGAATTAAGTCTGCCCTCCTATTGATCGATGCCAGACGTCTACTAACCCATCCAAATTCATTTCGTAGTAATAAAAATATTGCATAGAAAAGAGCAGTGGATTTAAACTTTTGTATATTTATCATATACATAGAAAGCTTTCAACAGGGATCTTTTAGATTGCTCTCTGAACTTCAAACGTCTACTTCAGCTTTGGCTAGACAGTGTCTTAGTATTCTTTATAGACTGTACTTTACACTCAGACTGAGCTAGATTTTCCGCAAGATATTTGTGATTGGCGTTCATTATTGGTAGGTATTCTTTCGGTTTCTATCGAGCTGGGATCATTTTAAGAGACATCGCCTTCTGCGAGTTGATACATTACTTGGGCAGCATTAAGTTTACAGGAGGAAAGTGTTTTTTATTACAATGGTATTTACAATGGTTTTATTACAATTGGTACAATGGACCTGATGGTGATGCAGTATAATACTAATAAACTAGGTATCTACTGCCAGAGACATGTTATTACGCATCGTTTGACATCATTAAGGTAGCGTGCGCGAAAAGGGACACCCTTGCGTGGGTTACTTTGGCAGATTTTCTACCATTGTGCAAATATGTTGGTAATTTTTCGGCCGGGTACCAATAAACCATCAGTTAGCAATTTAAAACACAACTGAAGTACAAACGCTGGTAATAAGTACCAGATCTCTTTGTAAGCAATAACATTAAAATTAATTTGCCTTTGCACGTGTCCGCACGGCTGTACATCTAGATGACACTCGCTCACTCGTCACTAGTCGAGCTCATTACGTCCAGTATAAATTATAATCTGTCGCCTGATTATACGATTGTTGTTGCAGATAATCTTATGAGACTGCGAACGGAATATTATTCAAATTGGAATGATCTTGAAAGATCAAAAATAAAGTCAAATAGCAGGAACCCTATGTAAGTGCGGGGTAATGGCAGGTAAAAGAAGAAATACCTGCACTAAAAGAGATTGTAAGTTCAGTATCATCTAGGCAAGTATTCTTAAAGTAAACCTGCATACCCAAGAAAACTTATGTTTATGCCTTGTAAGCATAAGTTCTAAAATTAAGAAGTCTCATCCTCAGAAACAACATCCCTCCGGGGAACAGCCCGGTAAAGTAGGACTTACCCTATCTCAGTACCATTTATTTTTTTTACATATGTAGCCATTGTTTACCGGGCATTAAAATACTTAACAACTAATGTTTTGAGTTGACTGCATGATGCAATGCTACATAATAATACGGTCTGAATACTATTGCTTCTATTTATGTGCAGGTGCAACGCTAACCTAGCACGTATCGCCATACTGGCGTATAAAATAAAAATAATATCGGAACCAATGCTTTATCGCGACTTTTGTATGAACATCGTGGGGGTCATTGAGATAAGATTAGTTTCTAATCACATTTTAGACTACTTCGTACATCCGTACTTAACTTTAAAAACTAGTTTAACAAACCACAATATTATCGATTTATTGGAAAATTAAGACTTTCCTCTATTTTTTCTATCCGTGATGTTTTCAAATGACTAGATTTTTTTGACTTAATCTATATAAATTAGATCACATTTACAAATGAAAATAACTAAAACGCAAAATTTAGATCCGAATAATTCGATAGATTTTGTAAAGACAATTTAAATTAATTTAGCGCCGATAATGTTGTAAATGGCAGAATGTAAAATTAAAGAGCTGTTGTAATAAATTCAATAAAAATAAAAAAAAGCTTGTCTTCATTAGCATTATTGATTGTTAACATGAATCTGATAAAGATTATTTCGACGATTGCAGCTCTAAATATAATAGATGTTTTTGAGCAAGGGAATGGCTTATCAGTTACAGATCAAAAATTAGCACAACTAACCACACTAAGGGAGAGGAATGTAGATACGAAACAGAAGAAGTGTATTAGCGATTAACAATCTTTCGAATATAGCATTAACTCTAGAAGCTCCATAAAGGATGAAGGTAGGTTGCCAAGATTTTCACACGCGTTGGCGCAACACGATTTTTCAGCCATCTTGCGGAACAATTAGGCAAATAATTTACTATCGACTGCATCCATCAACTGTTCTACAAATTAGCTGTACAAATGAAATAAACGTAAATAAAATGAATATCCAAAGGCGCCGGGTGCACGATCAGCAACCGGTGCTTTCGATAAATAGCGTACAGTTAAAATATTTTTTATCTCGTATCCAGTTTGCTGTTCGGACATCGATTATAACACAATAATTGTAATACAACGGCAAGGTGGTCAGAACAGTGGGATCTTTATAATTGGTGCTGAGATGCAACTATGGATAAAGGATTTTGTATCAGGCTGTGTCCTTTCCTTACATAATAATACATAATAATACAGTTGCATTTTTTTAATATTGATTATAGCATTTCAACACAAGGAGCTAGGTTCAATGGGTCGGGTGGAAACAGTATTAAAGTTAGAGTTTTCACCGGCGAAAGGTAACCTTATGCCAAAGAAAAAAATCAAGGAATGAAGAAATCATAACGAGCATACGAATTCTGTTTATCAAAATCATAAATACATACATCCGGCAAATACCAAACCAATATAAATATCAAAAACAAATTAACACATAAATGAGATACTAATATAATACAAATCCTACATTTGTAACGCGATCCGAACAAAATACTAGGCGAGCACGCGGCGACTATCGATTGTTATTTGTGGCTGACTGGTTATAAAACATGGAATCATGGCTAATGCATATTGATTTTAATTGGTATATGAATATTTATAGCCAATCACCATGCGCTACATCGGTGAAGGAAAACATCGTGAGGATACATACATTATTATTACAAAAGGATTTGTAATAATAATGCATAGTCCGCCAACTCGCATTAGGCCAGCTTGGTGGAGTATATGGCCCAACCCCTTTCAATCGCACTCTCGATTTTAGAGGAGGCCTGTGCTCTATAGGAACGTATATGGGCTGATACAGACATGGATTTTGTTGTTCATTATCCAGTAGGTACGTTATAAGAAATTTTTAAAAGTTATCCAACTAATTTAGGTGAGGCTTGTTATATTTTATTACGTGGTGGAATGGTTATAAATAGCTAAGGTTGCAAGAAGTCACTTAAAGCAGGCGGGTCCTGACAGGTCGCTATGAAAAGCGTCAGTAGAGGCTTATGTTCAATAGCAGAGTTGCTGGGGCTAAAGATAGAAGAACAGGGGGAGAGAGGTGATAGTATCTTTCCGGATACCGACCACCGTCGACAATGGTGGAAACCCCTCAAAAATGCAATGACTAGCGTTGGGTTTCTGATTCAGCCTGTTTATACCCAGTTTCAAGAAGGCTGGCGCAATTGTTTCAGCTGTGTAGATCTCTCGCCATTTGGTGCTTTAGACGGACTCTATCATCAGTTGAAGTGCAGTTACTTATTTCAGCATAAACTAAATACTTGCTGTGTTTATGCTTTGATTTCCGAAGATGTCATTAATGCATTACCCGCAAGATGTCATATCTATAAAAAAATAGCCCGGCTATCTTACACGAGACAAAAATAGCTTTCGTATTAAATGTCTATGTTTCTTTAAAAAAAAAAACAACTTTGTGACCCAACAATGTTTTTAAGTAACTGTTTATGAATAATCATACAATCGTCGCTTATTTCTAATAATAGAACAAGGAAACCTTACTGTAGTGACCTCGTATACACCTCTTTCGCCGAGGCGATCTCTTACACAATAAAACATTCTTCTCGCTGTTTACCAAAATTAGCTAACATGGTGGACTCAACATTGTAACATGAAATTTATATTGTAATTAATTTAAAACACGATGTTGATATGAAAGAAAATGTAGAGAAAAAAAATGGTTATAAGTTAATACTTGAAAATTCAGTGCTGTCCTCAACCACAGAAGCCAACCGCACAAAGACCTTTAAAAACTACATTATCATTTAACGTTAAATAGGAGAGTAGTATTCTAAAAATAATTTGCTGGAAAACCCGCCGTGATCCTACCTCTGCTCAGAAACTCAAAACAAACAAATCATTTCTTTTTCTAACCCCCAACTCAAAAATTGCTGACTCACCAAAGTCTTTTCCAAACCCAGATTGAGCCCACGCTTTTATTTTTCCGTCGATTTCACGCAGTGCTTCTGAGATTGTAAATGTCAAATAGATAATAGCTCTACAAATCCTCCATTTCGTAGAATACCTTCAATAAAAAAAAAAATATTTAAATATTAATACTTACCATAGCCTATTTCGTGTCGGACTGTGTTCGCGTTGACGATTACTGGAGCCTGGATAGCATTATGTTCATTCTTAGCTGCATCTTCATTCACCCCTTCCTCTTTCTCTCCCTTTTCCTCTTTATCATCGTCAAAATATTCATCAAAGTTATTCTTGTTAAAGAAATCGAAATCCACGGCCGCGCGTTTCATAGTCGGCGTGGAACTCTTAGCAATGTCTACTTCGAATTGAAGCATCCTTGCCGGTGACACGATGTCAACAGGAGAAGGTTTTGCGAAAACCTCATCGTTCTTTTTAATCAGCGATAACTTTAGCAGATTTGGCGGTTTACGAACATCTAGGTTTGACGCGTCCGGCGTCGGAGTTTCGAATATTGGAGGCGATTTAGCCGCAGACGGCGTCTCGGCAGGAGTTTTAATTGGTGTAGGTGTATTGTAACACTTTACAGTATCTACGGAGATATTTCGGTCCCCTATAGTCACATTCTCACCTACATCAGAAATATCCAAACTCGCGCGACAACCATCCAAATCAGGATTGTCTGTTAAACCAGCCATAGCGTCTGCCTGTGGATATAATTCTATATTTTGTGACTCCGTTATCGGCGTCTCCATTTTAAATTAAATTTGAGTAATAAAAACAATAATTACATTCGTCCATTCATTAGAAGTATTTTAGTGTCCTTGAAATAATCTTGCCAATCGATAAGCATAAGAATTTCACATCACTTGCACGCACACATGCGCATTGCGGCGGCTTGTGTATGTGTGCGTCGGTGAGCTGTCAAACTTGTTTCGCGGCCGCCTTTTTCCTTGGTTATTTCACAGAATAGTCTCATGAGAATCAATTAATGTCTTTTATAAAACGCAACAATGTCTCAAATAGTTTATCCGGCAATAAAACGCGATTTTGACGTTAATTACATGTTTATCGCGCCACAGGTCCGTCTATAAATAGAACATAAATCGTCACTTGCACAGATTTTTGCCCGCCTTTTTTCCTTTACACAATCACAACAATAATGATGGAAAATGTTCACTTAAAGTAACAAATGCACTCTCTACGTCCCACTATATTGTTATCAGGCCAATTTAATGCCGAATATCATTTATTTTACGTTAGAAACGTAGAGATACGGCACGATGGCGCCACTCACAGTGCTGTGTGCTAATGTCAACAAACAAGGTTCGATATGCCGCCGCGCGATTCCGAACATGTATTTACAGTTTTCTAAGAATTTACGCCACTAATATGACTTTTATCAATAAAATTCACTCGATTTAAATGTGGTTTTGATGTGTTGTGGTAAATATGCATATGTCATGGAGTCTCAAGTGCGATACCGTTTCGTTATCTGTTGTCCGCGCGCGATGCATAATGTTGTAAATAAAACACTGTGTATTACACTGCAGTTTAGTTGGAAAACGTGTTTGTTCTCTCAAAATATACGAGCATTTCGCAATTTTAGTTGTTTAATAAACCTTTTTCGTGACTCGGACGCAAATATTTCAAGGTCATTTTGATGAGCGAAGCCATTTGACATTTGTTTCCTGACCTTGACACTTGAGCGGGAAATGGGAATCGGCGATCATACATAGCATAAAATGCAATTATGGTTTACTAACTTGCGCCCATCCTTAAACATTTTACAGTATTGTTTGGAAAGATGTGGGTAAAAGGTTATTTATGTTTGCTTGTAATAAATCAGAGACGCGACATAGTTTAGTTTCCTTTTACGAGTATCGATATAAATCGATGCCAGAGAAGTTTTAGCAACTCTACCAATTTGGAGGATCGCGCTATATCTCGAAGTTATTGATTACAATAAAACAATTTAGTTATCATTATGATTTTATCTGAAATAACGTACGGAAGCGAGATTGATCTGACTGTAATTTATTTGATTGATAGTGGCATATCTATTTCAACTAAGGGTAGAAAGGAAATTGAAAAATATCATGTTATGAACCAAATACTAAATCAACCTACATGGAAGATGAGGGCTTACTTACCTTTTCTAGTTTCTTTCATGGTACTACAAGGGCAGATAAAACCTTTTCTCTCGTAAATAAAGGCCCTATACAAAATTAGTTTTTCCTTTTTCCCTCCTCTTTCTGGTACCTTTCACTGTCGAGTGAAAAAGTCAATATGTGGGCAGATTCAAATCGTGACGAACGATAATTTGTTATTTGTCAACCGATACTCTACCTTTACGCATTGTGCCTAGTATCAAGTGGAATTCGACCACATTATTGAGCTAGAACAAAATAAATGAGAATAACTTTATTGTAGGTGCTTACCTCACTATATTTGTACTAGATGCGATGCAGCTACTTTGCCGAACTAGGAAGGAGGTAAGAAAATAATAAATAAATATACACCCAACAGTAACATATATAGTCCTGACTCCACACTAAGATCGAGTCTTGTGTCGTGGGTATCAGGAACTACGAGAGACTTTTCGGTCTCCCAAACATCCAGACCCAAAACAAATACCTGTATATCACACAAGTATTTGTCTCAGTGCGGGGATTGAACCCGCAGCCTCACGTTTCACAGCCGGCGTTTAACCAACAGCGCCACGGAGACTGTAAAAAAGAAGACAGTTCAGTTCGTGTTGCCGAGGTAGAGTCTTGACCAATTTCTTCTTCACAGCTACAACACGTTCCGGAGCATTATTACACATTATTATTAGCACATTATTTAATGCTTCAAAAGACAAAAATTCTTGTCCCTATTTGAATAAAAAATATGTTTATTAGATTTGACTACAAAATAAAATAGAACAATTAGAATAAACGATTTATTTGTTAATCACTTCATTTTCTTCCTTTTCCCGCCAGAGCCGTCTGAGTTGCCGCTTTTTCTCTTCCCGCCTTTCGTGCCTATCGGTGGTGTAGCGGCCATCTTGCCTTTGGGTTTAAACTTCTTATTTCCTTTGCTCTTTTTGCCAAGGATTTTCTTATTGTAGCCCTTTATCCACCTATCCCGTTTCTCCTCCCAAGCTAGTTGTTTTACGCTGGCGTTGTCCGTGTTTGATACGGCTTGGCTAGAGCCCTGTTTTTTGTTTGTTGCAGTTTCTTCGAGGAGAGTTGAGAATTCTTCCGCTGAGGCGAATAGGGAGCTTAGGTCGTCTGTACCTGTAGAAATAAAGTGGAAATTAGTATTCGTCGGGTTTCTATATCTTAAATATTACTTGTCTTATCAGTGTACAGACCGGTACAGGATTAAAAGTGGACTTGATCATAAATCTCTACTCTATAGAAGCATGTAAAAATGCGTAGTAATTGACTTGGTATACACCAATGACTCGTAGGTCAAGTTTGCCCTGGGATTCAAATCCGCGACCACCGACACTCGAAGAATCGCACCCGGTTCGTTGCTATCTGTACATCGCGCTCTTGGATGAAAGCTACACGAAATGAAAAATAAACATAAAGATAATTCCCCTTTTATTACGATTACCTTTAAGCTTAAGTTTGGACTTTCCTTTCTTCTTTCCGGGTACGTCAATCTGGTCTTCATCGTCATCATCTTCTTCAAGCATAAGTTCTGTGACAAAAATAAAATATATCGAGAAATATTTAGTTACAGTTTTTGTGCAAATTAGAATTTTACAGACTATTGTATTAGAGCAACGCGATTTTTAATTAGTCAGTTATAGTTTAATCGTTTTTGTTATTTGGTCTATAAGTTGTGATTATTATTGCTCTTTCTTTATCCATCATAAAGTTCCTTCATTCATTTTGTTTCTATCTTACCTTCATCTTCACCAGAAAGTGCTGGTTCATCTTCATCAGCCGATATATTCAGTTCTCCGTCACTATCTGTAAACAATAAAACATGTTTAGATAAGTTACACATCGATATCTATATCAGCCCATATACGTCCCACTGCAGGGCACGGGCCTACTCTACAATCGAGAAAATTGATTGAGAGTGGTTAGGCCATATTGTCCACCACGCTGGCCTAGTGCGGGTTGGCGGACTTACATACCGTAGAAATTCTTTTAAAATCGCTACGGTATGCAGGTTTCCTCACGATGTTTTCCTTCACCGTTAAAGTGCGTGGTGGTTGACTATCAATACACACATAACTCCGAAAAGTCAGAGGTGTGCCCTGTTACACATGTATATTAAATAATATGTCGATTTATTTGGTATAGTAAAAACATTACAATCGAAAACGTTAAGATACACGATCTTTTAAATGGATCGAATATTTTTGTAACAATAGACGTTTAACCCATAGAATCAATTTATTACTTCAGCCGAATTGATTTAATCAACATTTTTGCACTGTACAATGTAAGTAAGGAACTGGGTAAGCTGACCCCATAAGATTTGCTTCTATTAGTATAATATGGCTAATCCGACAGTGGTTTGGGAGGCATATTTCTTTACAAATGACAACATAGTGTACCATTACTATAATTATATTTTTTTATCATTGAAACTGATATTTTCCAAAAAAAAGATAAATTAATATAAAAATCGCACATACCTCCGTCATCACCTTCATCACCAGCATCTATTTCTTCATCGTCTTCATCATCGCTGCCAAGATCGTTAGCCTCCTCTTCATCAGGCGTCTTCTTGGGTCGCTTCTGTTTAGCGCTCTCCATCTCCGCCAGGTAATCCAATTCTTCATCGGACTCGGCTATGACAAAAATATATCGAGGGTGAATAATTTATCTTGGAATTGATAGGTCAGAAATTAAAAAATAAAGGAGAATAACGATAACTTGATAACGATTCTGCTTAAAATTCTTTATAGCATTTTTTATGGTTTGTCCTTAAACGTTTTCCTGTTTTATCCCGGGTGACAGATTTTTATAAAATAAAGTATTTATCATCACATTTTGCGATACGTCAGCCATTAGGTACTACAAAAAGATCTACCAAAGTGACTGGATTTCAAGTTAATTTCTCCAAGAACTTCGGGCCTGGATCGCAATTATGTTTATTTTTATTGAAAATATATATTTTCCCCTACACAAAAAAGTTGATTTCATCGAGGGAAATAAATCTCCGCACCGATACTAAGTTTCATAGTAAAATGGTCATTCGCCTTTACGGTAGTGTTACGAAGACTTGAGATGGCAGGAGTATCATAAAATGGAGAGAAAGCATGAAAAAATAAAATTAAAGTTGTTATCAGACCCATTTACAAAGCTACCCATATTCTTGTTTATTCAATTGGTGATATATTTTACAGTTATTAATTAAAAAAAAATTGTTTTTTTAATAGATCATGCTCATGATACTGTGTTTTTAACTTCGATTAAGTATTTTTTTGCATATTTTAACGACACACAGCATTGTCATCTTCAGTCACTCAATCGAAAAATGTCTGACGATAAGAATTGTATGGCATTTTTACTCCTTATATTTTTTCATGATATCCACAAATGTATGGTATTACCTTGTTTCTTAGTTCCAGTGATTGTGTCCAAGTACTGTTCAAAGTCCTCACTAGTGACGGAGTCAGCGTCGCTATCATCTTCATCATCAGACCCAACTGCCTCGCGACGTTTGCGCAGGAAACTATAATATACATTCGATGGAGTAGGTATTTATTTACATAATTACGGGAAAGTGGCTCAACATCAGTTTTAATATCAGTTTATAAAACATAATAATTAGATATGAAAAACAAAACATTACATGCATGCTATTTGTGATCAATTACATATCAAATGTTGGCGATAGGCTCGCCCCCTATCACATCATGGGACGGAAAATTCAAGGCGAAATGTGGGTGTCCTAGCAGCGCTTCTGCCTACCCCTTCTGGGATAAAGGCGTGAGTTTATGTATGTATGTATGTATGGGAAATGGCTCACCTGATTGTTACCACCGCTCATGAATATCTACAATGTTTCGATTATAGGTGCGTTGGTGGCTTCAAATGGAAAGGGTAGGTAAAAAGGATGGGAGGTATAAATACACCCTAACAGATACACCATTGATGTAATTTACATATCATTTATTCACGGCGATCCCCAAGTTTAGCATACATACATAAACTCACGCCTTTATCCTGGATGGGGCAGGCAGAGGCGCCACCAGGACACCCACATTCCGCCTTGTATGTTCCGTCCCATGATGTGATAGGGGGCGAGCCTATCGCCATATCGGGCATAAATTCCTGACTCCGGGCTGATAATGACTAGAAAACTTCAATATCGTTTTGCCCGACTTGGGATTCGAACCCGAGACCACAGCTTTTATATTCGTACTGTAGTACAACTACGCCACCGAGGCATTGTAATCTAATATTCCTAGTTTAATATCTCAATAAAATTTCATGCATAATACATGCTGCCATTAGCCCAATGAGGTAAATATTACTCACTCATATAAGAATTTCTCATCCACAGGAATCTTGGCGACGTCTTCGTTAAGATACGACGCAGAGTTAACTGGTATGCTTCGTAAACCTAAGAAACCAAAAAAAATCTTAATAAAACATGTGAAGACTCGGGAAGATAAATCCATCCCATGGTTGTCTGTAAGACATTTTAGAGCGATAAGACCACCATTTGTACTTTTTTTATTGTTGTTTCTGTGTTGTTATTTTTCATTTCATTTTCGACAGCCTCCGTGGCGCAGTTGGTTAGACGCCGCCTGTGAAACGTGAGGCCGCGGGTTCGATCCCCGCACCGAAACAAATATTTGTGTGAACCACACGTATTTGTATCGGGTCTGGGTGTTTGTGAGACCGAAAAGTCTCTCGTAGTTTCTGATACCCACGATACAAGACTCGATCTTAGTGTGGGGTCAGGACTATGTATGTGACTGTTGGGTGTATTTATTTATTTGTTATTGTGTACAATAAAGATTTAAATAAATAAATCATATTTTTTATTCTAGCAAGGCAGACTGGCACGACGTTCAGAGACCATTGAACGGCATCAGACGGCTGTCTTATAGCATTCCACACAATTGTGCCGGCCCACTCAGCTGCTTCTTCACGCTAGGAGCCGTCCATTAATCACGTGATGTTTTTTTTTAGCATTTTTATTCCTTTCCCCTAGGTGATACGTGGTGAGGTTTAAGACTAACCCCCACCCCAACCTAAAATCACGTGTATTTTTAGTATCTACAAAGAATCTTATTTTTTTTAGAATATTATCTTAAAATACAGTAAGTAAAGTACAATCTAGGACTTCTGTCGTTGCCTGATAACGGCGAGTCAAGTTCACACTACACGCCGCTTTTCGGTTTAGAAATCGCGCATTGACGAAAAAATAAATACACGTGATATCTTACTATAACCCCCCTCCCCCCTTGTGATATTTCGTGATCTTGCTAAACGACGGAAGGACCCAGGATTATAGAAAGTAGGGAACATGTGTGACGGCAAACAATTCCACAGCTAAAAAGGTAACATTTTTTGTTGGCAAAATGCTGCTGAAGAATTGATACGTTTTATTAATTTGTGACGTGTCGTCAATTAAAACACGAGAAAACAGAAAATTATACTGCTTTGATAAAACTTCCAACAAAATAATTTACCTTTAGCAGTATAATTCTTTCTGACAGCGAATTTCGGATGAGATCCCTTCACCTTCTTCACCCCGTCGTGATCTTCAGTCTGGGTTCGTTTCTTGGGATTCTTGAACACAAATCTATCGAGGAACCTTATCCCAGAGAAATCTTTGAGCGGGTCTCCACTGTATTGAATGATTTGTTCTGAAAATTTATATAAATATATTTAAATTATATAGATAGAGATAAGACATTTAGAATTAGATACATAAATGACAAAAATAGGAAGGAAATTTGATAAAACCAATCTATTGGATATTTGTGAGACCCAAAAGTCTCTCGTAGTTTCCGATTCTGTTTAGTTTGAGGTATGTATGTGACTGTTTGGTGTATTAAAAATTTTACTAATTTTAATTAAATAAATACACCCAACGGCGGTAACGGACCAGACGCGGCTGCCTACATGTTCACGGTGGTCGCGGGTTCAAATCCCAGGGCACACCTCTGACTTTTCGGAGTTATGTGTGTATTGTTATAGTCTATCTAAACCAGTAGTTCCCAAACTTATTTTTCTCGTGGACCACTTTCAAAATTTTACTGGTTTTGGTGGACCCCCTGCTGCTACATTTCTACCACATTCTTAAAGTCGCCAAAAAATAAAAATTGTGTCGCTTCTGAGTTCTGTCCCTATATTCCGATAGGTAAAATAAAAACGAAAAATGGTACATTTTATAACACTTTATTTATTAAAAGAATAGAATTACAAGAAAAAAATAATAAGGTAATATAGGTTCAGGTCATAATTTTAATTAATGGGAAGGATGTATTTGATGGAGTGTCAGCAAACGATCAATGTTTGGCTTTATTTTTGTGAGCAATAACCGCAAATCCCCCCGCTCTGTGATGATTAATTTGCTCCTTTTTTTTGTTAAGAGATTTGTAACGGCACTAAAACTCCTTTCGACAAGGTATGACGAGGGAAAAGCTATTAAAAATTTCCTTGCGATTTCCCACAGTCCAGGATATTTTTCGGGTATTTCTGCTTGCAGCCAAAATGTTTGGTAGCCTTTTCTAAATTTCACCTTCAGCTCCTCATTGGTGCTTAGCTCGAGCAGCTCCTCTTGTAATACAACATTGGCCACTTCCGTTTCATCAAATGGATTTATGATCCATGGTGGTATATCCATCGTCAGGATATCTTCAAACCTGGTTTTGAAGTCATCATGCAGGGCATTTAAATGTTGACTGTAGGTATGGATATCCTCATCAATACATTCTACCTGCGACAAGTTTGGAAATTGAGAGAATTCGCGCCGACTTCAATTTCCCAAGAAAAGCCGAAATTATCCCCTTTGTTTTTATTAAATTCAGGCTGTCCCCTTGTAACTGCAAGTTAATATCATTAAATTTTTTAAACAAATCTGTCAAATACGCAATGTCTGCTTTGAGTTTGATCAAGTTTTCTTTTAAATCTGGATCTCTACTTTCTAGGAACTCTAATACGGAATCGAAAACAGAGTAAAATCTCGTTAAGCATGCACCTTTCGACAACCAGCGTACTTCAGTATGTAAGAGCAGTCGTTGGAAGTCTTCATCATTTTCGTCGCACAATTGAGCAAATAAACGCGTATTCAATGCATTGCTTCTGATTTTGTTGACAGCTTTTATTACAAAATGAAGAGATTGGTTGGTTTGACAGCCTCCGTGGCGCAGTTGGTTAGACGCCGCCTGTGAAACGTGAGGCCGCGGGTTCGATCCCCGCACCGAAACAAATATTTGTGTGATCCACAGGTATTTGTTTCGGGTCTGGGTGTTTGTGAGACCGAAAAGTCTCTCGTAGTTTCTGATACCCACGACACAAGACTCGATCTTAGTGTGGGGTCAGGACTATATAAGTGACTGTTGGGTGTATTTATTTATTTATTTATTTATTTATAACCTGTCACTTAAATGTTTTGCCACAAGATGTTGTCGGTGGATTACGCAATGAATAGCTGTAAGTCCTGGTATAATTCTTTTGAGATGACTTATAAACCCACGATATCGCCCGACCATTGCAGGAGCTCCGTCTGTTGCCACTGAAATAATGTTTGTAAATGGAATCGATTTTTCCGTGAAAAAATTACTCAGGACATTAAATATTGATTCGCCTTTAGTCTCCAAAGTTCTGGCAAATAGCAATTCTTCGTGAATTTCTTCCTCCATAATAAATCGGACATATGCCAATAATAATGCTTCATTACCGGGTAACGTTGACTCGTCCAGTTGTATAGAAAAATGATTTTTTTGCAGATGATTGCACAAAAAACTTTCGATATCAGAGCTCATTTCATCAATGCGTCTTTGTACAGTATTGTTACTTAATGGAATTCTTTTTAGTACGTCAAACGGAGATTTGTGCAAAACAGTTTTTAAAACCTCTTCAACAGCGGGTAAAATTAATTGTTCTCCGATAGTGTGTGGTTTTCCAGATTTTGCTATAAGTAATGAGATATTGTAAGATGCCCGCAAGCCATCATCGTTACTTTGAGATGTTGAAGCGAACATACTGTGCATGGTGGGTCTCTTTTCATATTTTTCCTTCAATGTTTGAAAATATTTTAAATCTTTACCTATTTTATCAGTATGACACCTTTTTAGATGATCTTCGAGCTTTGATGGTTTCATAGAGTCATTGCTCAAAACTTTGTTGCATAATAGGCACATGGGCAACTGTTTGTCTGCCTCTGATGGAACAAAACCATATTTCAAATAATCGACACTATATTGTCGACATTTTTTCTTTGCTGTAGCCATGTTTCGTGTCAGTTACCTTACCTGTAAAAAAAATGTTTTAGTAACCAAGTTTTTTTCTGAATATAGGTATCACACCGCAGCCTTTGTCAGCACGCGGAAATAGAATTACGGCTTGTAAAGGGACCAACTAATAAACCGCTAAGACAAATACAGACGTTTTCACAAAACGGTATCAATTTTAAAGTACCTAATTTACCACTAATTTTTAATAGTACAAATAAAAATTGGTGTACTCAGTATCGAATACTGATCATATTTGTGTAGGAAAAAATAAAAGTCGAAATCTCAAAATTCCATAAAAACGATAACTAACATTTCATCAAATCAATGAGTTCACGCGCTCCGTGTATTTGCGTATTTTTTGTCTGCGGCTTCATTGTTAAAACGCACATTAAAACGTGACAAACTGGCATCGAAGCCCAAGCCCCGCCCTTTTCCCGTCGCCCGCGCACCGCTCGCTTTTTCCGAAAAGGAATAATTTTGATAAAATATGTAGTTACTTCAAAATCAATTAGCCTCAATTAGTCAGCCTCCGTGGCGCAGTTGGTTAGACGCCGCCTGTGAAACGAGAGGGCGCGGGTTCGATCCCCGCACCGAAACAAATATTTGTGTGATCCACAGGTATTTGTTTCGGGTCTGGGTGTTTGTGAGACCGAAAAGTCTCTCGTAGTTCCTGATACCCACGACACAAGACTCGATCTTAGTGTGGGGTCAGGACTATGTATGTGACTGTTGGGTGTATTTATTTATTTAATATAAAATGATTGTGAAATTACTGTTTTATAAAACTAGTAGTTATTTGCAAGAAAAATTACAATATTAATTGCTCTGCAATATTGCTTATTCGGCCTTTTTAGAGAGGCAGTGCTTCTCTCGTGAAAAAACAATGGAATAAAACGTGCTGTGTTTGTCTTCAAATCGAAAGAGGACAATTAAAATATCTGTAAGTTACTAAGTTACCTATCTTAGATTATATACACGTCTAATCTACCTTACCTATCTATACAAGCAGTTGTGATCAACCGACTAGTACACGGAAACAAAATACTTAAGTACTATAACAAAAAAAAGGTAGGTACTTACTTTTCTCCGGCACTAGCAAACACTGATATAAATTTTCTCACACTTTTTTTCGAAATTCCGGAAACAAATGAATGAGTTTGCCTTTGGCATCAAGTATTTATAGTGGTGATCAAGTTCATGTCTGAACAAGCATTAAGCATTGTCGGGCGGATAGCGCTTTGCAAGTCTGTACACGAAATTGTACGTAATATCGAATACGCAAGTTTGGACAAGTAACAATCGCTTGCCTTATTAAAATATTATCTGCTTAGTTAGGTACTTAAAACAATGTAGGTAGGCCCTTATAAAAACTATGCTTACATTTATTTTTGCTTTTACTATCAAAAGCAGATAAATTTTCGTGGACCCCCATTAACATCTTATGGACCCCCATATTTTGTTCACGCTTACGTAGACCCCCAGCAAGTCTCCCGTGGACCCCTGGGGGTCCACCTGGACCACTTTGGGAATCACTGATCTAAACTAACAGGTTCCATTTGACGTTTCATACTTTTAACGTAAATAACTTTGTGCAGACGTAACCCACACAATTTCAATAACACTTTCCGTAAATCCATGGAATTATGAAGCTATTCTTATTTTATCACTAGATATACAAACCATAATCACTAAATTTAAACTAGAATTCTTTAAATAAAGCAAAATAATCATTTTAAACAACATATTATTTTTCTAGACGTCATTACAAAGTCACCTCGTTAGGTCTTTTACCGGTAGAGTCGAGACTATTCAAATGCATTTGTATACACATAATCGGTAAAAATATTTAAATAATCGAGCAGATATAAAACAGTTGTTCTTTAAGTTTTAAAAATACTGAACTCTCAGCTAATAATAGGTATGCTGTCAACGAACATACATCAATAAATAGTGAAATAATAATATTAATATAAATTAATTTATTATTAAATAATAGATTTGGATTTACAATGGAAATGAAGGCAGTATTGTAGGATACGCCACACATAGTGAGGAGGTTCCTCACTTAGGAGTATATGTATTGTATTGTATTGTATGTATGTATCATGTGTTCATAAGCATGTGCGTGATGTGGGCTGGACTCAAAAAGTGTCTGCACCCGGGTGAAGCCGGGGCGGGCCGCTAGTATTAGATAAATCACTCCTTTTGTTCCTAAATAGTAAAGTGACATGCAATTGTTGATGTCTCATTAGAATAAAAATGTTCATGAAAAAATAAACGAAATGATGTAAACTGAAAATATAAACTGTAATCGATTAAGAAATACAAACAAATATTATCGATATCTCTAAATAATCGGATATTGTAAGAACCGATTTATTTGACAGCATCCCTATTTCCCAATGTCAAATGGAACTTCTTAGTTTAGATAGACCTTAGTCAATCACCACGCACTTTATCGGTGAAGGAAAACATCGCGAGGAAACCTGCATACCGTAGCGATTTTAAAGAATTTCTACGGTATGTAAGTCCGCCAACCCGCACTAGGCCAGCGTGGTGGACTATATGGCCTAACCACTCTCAACCGATTCTCTCGATTGTAGAGTAGGCCCGTGCCCTGCAGTGGGACGTATATGGGCTGATATAGAAATACACCCAACAGTCACATACATAGTCCTGACCCCACACTAAGATCGAGTCTTGTGTCGTGGGTATCAGAAGCTACGAAACACTTTTCGGTCTCGCAAACACCCAGACCCGAAACAAATACCTGTGAATCACACAAATACTTGTTTCGGTGCGGGGATCGAACCCGCGGCCTCTCGTTTCACAGCCGGCGTCTAACCAACTGCGCCACGGAGGCTGTCAAAAATTAATCCCCTCCCTTGAGGTTTTGGGGGAACGGAGTCACACAAAATATACAAAAACCATATATAAAGTTGCTAGTTATGTAAAAAGTCATACCATTCATCAGTTTCTGTGCGAATAACTTCACTGTTGGATGTACGTGTTTGCCCAATATGATAAGTTCCAAGTAAGCTGAGCAGGTGGCGCCACTGTACAGCGGATTGCGGGATAACGGGTTGTATTCCGATATCACCTGTAATAGACAATATATTTTTGACTATGGGTTTTTGAGGTAAAAAATGTAGATAGGTAGGTTGAAGATATATTTTTTGAGCATATTACCAATCTTTGAAGGATAAAAAAATATATTTCACCACTTAATTTTAAAAGATTATATCTAATAAATGGCTAAGTGAAGGAAATAAACATGTTTAAACAGTTGTTGCTTTTTACTATTGTTCATGAATTATGAATAATTGGGTATTCTACCAATTTACAAAAAGTCTTTTAAGTTGTTCCTAAGATTAAGACAAACTATTTAAAAAAATATCAAATTTTTATTCGCTCGGCAAGTCCAATAAAAAACCATTTAAAATTTAAATTTTAAATTTATGCGCGCAAATATGTGAAAACGCTAGGCGCCATGTTTCTTTAAAATGATACGTCACTCAACCAGTAAACAACCTGTGTTAGTATGAGCTCTTGGACACCGGAGGGGGTATTCTACTTACGGAATGACGTAGAATCGTTATCCATCATGGCGGCAGCCGTTTCACATCTTTTTAGGACAGATAAAATAATTGAAATTTTCAAAACGAATTATAAAATTTATTCCTTGGAAATAAAAACTGAAATTAACATATACTTATTGCTTAATGCTCTACTATATACATTTATAGTTTTTAGATTTTTTCTTTCTTATAGTAAAATACCCAATTACAAAAGGGTTAGAATTCTACGGCACATATTATAATAACACAATCAAAAATATGAACAAGAGAGCCATAATCAATAAATTATTTGAATATTGCAATAGGTCTTTGAGTATCTATTTTTCATTAACAGATGTGTAACGCTTAACATTAGACGAATTACCTAGAGTACCTACATCATTCTGGGTAATAAAAACTCACTTTATCCATATTAACAGTCTTCTTCAGCAGTATCTTGGCTTCGGTTTCCTTCTGTTCATCCTTCTCCTCAGCCTTGACCCTGGCGTGGAACCATCCAGGAGTTGTGCTGGAGGCAGGCTTGCGTCTCTTGGGCTTCACATTACCTTCCTGGTCTATCTTCAGGTCTATGTAGGTTTCTTCTTCATCGTCATCTGGGGGATTATTAAAATAAATAAAAGATCCACGAAACTTAATTGACAGCTTATTTAATAGCCTCCGTGGCGCAGTTGGTTAAACGCCGGCTGTGAAACGAGAGGCCACGGGTTCGATCCCCGCACCGAAACAAATATTTGTGTGATCCACAGGTATTTGTTTCGGGTCTGGGTGTTTGTAAGACCGAAAAGTCTCTCGTAGTTTCTGATACCCACGACACAAGACTCGATCTTAGTGTGGGGTCAGGACTATGTGACTGTTGGGTGTTATTTATTTTTTTACAATTCTTATTTGTCACTTCATCAGAGTCAAGTATTTCATCATTAAAATGGGGCCGTCCATTAATCAAGTGATGTTTTTTTAGCATTCTTAACCCCCCTCCCTCCATATTGGTAAACGTAGTGAGTTTTAAATCGTGTGTATTTTTTAGTACCTACAAAGATTTTTTTAGAATAATATCTTTAAATACAGGTATAAAGTATAATATATAGGACTTCGTTCGGCGAGTCAAGTCTACGCGCCGCTTTTCAAATTATAAATCGCGCGCTTGACGAAAAAAATACACGTAATATCTTACGACACTTACATAGGTACTTCTTTACAGCCATAAGAATTTCATTGTTAATGAATGTCTACAGAAATTTGTTGGAAGCGGGATACAATCTGGCCGACGTAACTGTCCCAAGCAGTTAAAAATAACCAACTCACGTTTGTGGACACTCTATCTGCACTTGACTTACCACCATGAAAATTGCAATCATTTCGTCGAACCTATAAAAAGTTTATATAAAAAAAACCGTAGGCTTTACTTACCCATCAACAAATCCCTCTTATCTCCTTTCAACAAATCCACTCTCTTCTGTTCTATTTTCTCCTCCTCCTCTTTGACTTCTTCTGTGTCATCCAGTGTGCCGTTCACTTCTGTTATAGACTCATCACCTTCATCATCGTTTATTGGTATTTCTTCTTTTATCTCCTACAAGAGTCTTTGTTATTGAGTTTAGGAATTATATTTACATAAACATCATGCTTTTTTCCCAGAAGGAGTAGGCAGAGGTGCTATCAGGACACCCACGTTTCGCCTAGTGCGTTCCGTCCCACGATGTTATAGGCGGCGAGGCTATCGCCATATCGGGCACAAATTCCTGACTCCGGGCTGATAATGAATAAAAAAATTCAATTTTACTTTGCCGGACCCGGGATTCGAACCCGAGGTCTCAGCTTTGTAATCGCACCGTACAACAACGCTACCGAGCCAGTTCACAAACTTCGATAAAATATAAATAGCATGGATAAATTCAATATCTCACCTCCTTAATCTCCCGTTTAGTCCAGACCAACTTCACAGCATCCTTCTTATCCCCATCTCTAAGGACTTGTGAGATGAGGAACAGTATCCCACAAGCCTGGGCGGGATTCATGTAACAACACAATTGTAGGAGCCGCTTTATAAACGCTGTAACTCGGTCAATGTTCTTGTCCTGCTTCAACGACTTGTATATGAGAGAGAAGAGGAGAGCTGTATGGGATGTGTTGAATATGTCCACGTTTGTTAATTTCCGGTAGAGGGCGGTGTAGTAGCTGAAAAAAATAAGATATGTAGGTATTTTCTCAAGTGAGCCTGTGAAAAATTAGGGAAATATAAGAAAAACTCTCGACAAAATACTTTCAGATAGCGAAGTCTTTATGAAATTTTCCCTTTTATTATCCTTCAATATCTTATTGAGAAATAACCAGATTTTGCAAAGCGAAGTATTTTTAGGTTAGAATGTCTGCGTCTGAAGAAAGAAAAAAATGAGACCCGATCTCCATTTTGACAGTCCATTTTCCGTGGCGCAGTTGGTTAGACGCCGGCTGTTAAACGTGAGGCCGCGGATTCGATCCCCGCACCGAAACAAATAATGAAGAATGTTAACTAATTTTGATTATTAGCACTCCATATTCTCTGGCAAAAATAAAAAATACTAGTGATAGAATTACTTCGATATGTCAATTAGTTTCCGATTTAGAAGTAAAACAAGTTGTAACTGTACGACCCGGGCTGCCGGTTACGGTGTGACGTCATACCACAACACGTTCACTGGCTCACTCAGTCCGCTCGTGGTCGCGCGCCCGTGCCGTTGAATTTATACCCACAGAGTACTATAATATTACGTTTATACCTAAAGACTTTTAACAATGTCCAATCCAAATACTCATCATGTGTTGTGAAATCATGTGTTGTGCCTAAATGCACAAACACAACTACCAATTCGCCAGAAAAGTTGTTTTTTATAGTTCCAAAGGACGTTAAAATGCGAAAAAAATTGATAAAGGCTATGAAGAGGTTAGATTCATTTGGAGATAAAAGTACAGTTTATTGTTGCTGTCTCTTGCCGATCTGAAATAAGTTTCAAATAAAAATAAATGGCCTTACGTATTTTATTAGTAGAAAAAAACAAATAACTAAAAAAGGTTTAGTACATCTGTTCAAACATCTATATTTGCAATAAAAATGAGATTAAAATGGCCTTACGTATTTTGTAAGTAAAAAAATACAAATAAAAGAGGTTTAGTACATCTGTAACGTTCAACCCACTACATCTACATAAGTACCTATCCTACTTCCTACTAATATTATAAATGCGAAAGTTTGTGAGTGTGTGTGTTTGTTATCTTTCACAAAAACAACTACTGAAAGGATCTGGACGAAGTCTTTAATAACACATAGGCTACTTTTAATACTGGGAAAATGTACAGCTTCTGAGGGAAACTGGGGCGAAGCTGCTGGCGGAAGCTAGTTTGCAATAAATCAATATAGGTATGTATGTATTCATTTAAATTTACTAATAAGAGCGTTACCTACCTATATTATAAATACGTGCCTACCAATAGCTACAAAACTATAATACATACATATTTGTTGTCTTTAACTTACAAATTTAATGGTAGGTAGGTAGTTCTACTATTTGAGTTGCATTCTTACATTACAACATTAGTTGGGTATTTTGTTTTGATAAAACAATTTAGAACAGATAAACTATTAAGCATAAGTAGTAGCACGGAAATTTCACTAACCGTTGCATTTTTATTCCTCGCATTTCGGCGGCAACTAATCTATCTATTTTAGGTAGATTATCCGATTGCCCTTTTTCGAATCCTTCATCCATTTTATTAATCGAATAATATTTACTATTATTAAACTATTAACTTAATACGCGAACGAAAACCAACAACAAAACACTGCGCAAGCTATTACAACTACTATAATCGCTGGCGATTTGATACGAAGCGAGTCGTGGCCCGTGCGGCGCGTTGTGAAATGACGTCACAAGCGATCACGTGACTGTAGCGGGACTCGATATTTTTCAAAACTTTGAATACCTATAAAATCAAAACTACTAGGTATTTTTGACTACAACAAAAACTAGTGTGTTTGTATACATAAAGGCTTTACTGAGACAACATTTCAAGCGATTTGGCATACCTAGTAACATTGTCCATTGTGTGATCCACATGTATTTGTTTCGTGTCTGGGTGTTTGTCGGACCGAATAGTCTGATAATTTCTGATACCCACGACACAAGACTCGATGTTAGAGTGGGAACAGGACTATGTATGTGTCTGTTGGGTAAATTTATTTACATAACTCACGCCTTTATCCCAGAAGGGGTAGGCAGAGGTGCCACCAGGACACCCACACTTCGCCTTGCATGCTCCGTCCCATGATGTGATAGGGGGCGAGCCTATCGCCATATCAAGTAATTAATGAACTGCTCTGATTTAAACCAACTTGTAAGTTTTGTAATAATCACTAAACATTGTAATTTGTAAACTGGTTTTGAAAAGAGCAACACTAGAGTTTCTTGCCCATTCTTCTCTAGTGAAAACCGCTTTCAGTTCCGGGTGGTAGTTCAAAAAATGACTTAATCTAAAAAATGTTGAACATTTTAATGGATTCAATAAATTATTTTCATTTCATTTCATTAATTTTCATTTCATATCGGCCTCTAATTCCTGACTCCGGGCTGATAATTAATAGAAAAATTTATTTATTATTATTTATTTGCTTGTTTTATGTAATAATTTTATCTCACCGGTCACTAGTGCCCTTATTAGCATCACTGATGTGGAACAGCAGTGCCAATGCATGCACCGCTACATTCAGTGAGGCGAGATGCACTAGTCTGTGCACAGCGTCCACGTGAGCTGCGGTGGATCCCAGTCTATCCCGGTCTGCGAAGGGATAGGCTCTTTTCACTCCTGTTAGTATCGCTGACATCAGCCGGGAGTCAATTTCACCCTGAAAATAAGTTGTTTTTTCAATATTATACCAAGCTGGATAAGTCATATGAGGTAAAAGCGTATATAGTGTGCTAAACATTAATACGAATTGTTGAAGTTAACATTTTTATTTTATTATTATTCGGGCCCCGCACTGAAACAAATGTTTGTGAGGCCCACAAATATTTGTCCCGGGTCTGGGTGTTTGTGAGACCGAAAAAAGTCTCACGTAGTTCCTAATACCCACGACACAAGACTTAATTGATCTTAACGTGGGGTCAGGACTATGTATGTGACTGTTGGGTGTATTTATTTATTCATTTTTTATTTTTATCACTAAAATAAGTTTTACATCTGTCTAAGGCCGATAGAAATCAATAGTAATGTAAAACCTAACATACCTTCTTAATAGAAGCTTTGAAGAACGAAAAGTATATCCTGATTAGATTCTCAGCTATCTTTGAGTCATCTTTGCCCAGGAAGAACTGATTGAGAAAGCAAACTCCATAGTATTGAGCCCGGGGAGATATATTAGTCCTGAAACAAACAAATATTTATTACATACATAAACTCACGCCTTTTTCCCAAAAGGGGTAGGCAGAGGTGCTACCAGGACCCCCACATTTTGCCTTGTATGTTCCGTCCCATGATAGGGGGCGAGACTATCGCCATATCGGGCACAAATACCTGACTCCGGGCTGATAATGAATAGAAAAATCCAATATAACTTTGCCCGACCCGGGATTCGAACCCAAGACCTCAGCTTTGTAATTGTACCGTAGTACAACTACGCCACCGAGACAGTCGGAACTTACATTGGCAGACATAATATAGAGGTATCTCATATCTGTATAAAAAATAATTTGGGTTGTAATCCTATGCCTAGCTTTGGGCGCTTTTGGACTGACACAATACGGAATAAAAATGTAATATTTTTAAACTAACCTGAACAACATCTTTTCAATCTCTGCCAGTACCACCGCCTTCATATTAGGGTGGTTGAACAACAGCTGACACAAATGGTAGATCACTTTAGACGCCACTGATTGAGACGGATCACCCAGCTTGTTGATTATATTAGTCAGTAGCATCTGGAAAAAAATATATATTTGTGGGTCAGGAACATTTGTCTCTGTGATGGGATCGAACCCACGGCCTCTCATTCCACAGCCTGCTCTCAACTCATTGTGCCACAGAGGCTGTAAAAGGTACTTTTTTATTTCGGGACCCAAAGTAGCGTAATTTCTAATACCCATGATACATGCCTCTAGTGTGTATACATATTAGTATTTTATAAACTCATTTGAAACACAGTTACACAATATCGAGAAACACAAGAGAGAATTAAAATACAGTACCTTTTCCCGTTCCGGGTGGTGCATTAGCAGATAGGACATGGCACTAACGGCTTTCTCTTTGTTAGCCTCCACAGAATCATGGGCGAACTTGTTTAAGGCTTCCACGTATGCTGAAAAATATTATTAACACCATATCAATAAAAGAGCATATACGGATCCTTGTCTTATATAATGGGTATATCATGACTGGTTTAAATGTATCAGAAAACAAAGATTTCTTTGAAGGAATTGCTATGGAATGTTGCCATCTAGACTATTTCGAAATTAACCAGAAATGATGTCATGATTGCAAAATGTTGAGTACCTTTAAGATTCAAATTTAAAACATTTACATAAAAAAACTACGATATCATCTTTCGAATGTAAAAAAAAACAATTAATGAACTACTAAATAGTATACTGTGTAATATTTCCAAATCTAACTAATAAAAGAGAACGGAAAAGAAGGTAAGCCTTTGGTCTACAAAAACACAGTCACAAAAAGACAGTTTCAACGGGAAAAATAAAACTAATTAAAAAATCATATCACTCACTCCCATACAATTCCTTGAGTTGATCTTCATAGTACCACAGTTTGAGTATGTTCCTCTTGGCCTGTTTGTTACCGGACGTCATCTCGGTGAGATGTGCCAGTGGACGCTGTTCAAATGTCCTCAATTTCACATCCGGTATGAGCAGCTCTGATATTAACAGCTCGGATAGGGCATCTGTTTAGTACAAGGAAATAAAATAATATGTCACGAGATAAAACTATTTTTTACAGATTTCATCACAGATTAGGTTTGAGTTTACATATTTTGTTTTCTTCCCAATGGGTATACAAGTTATTAATACGAATATTTTCCATAAATTAAAGTTCTTTTTATTGCAAAGTTTTATGGAGTTTGGTGGATTTAAAGACATACAGTAAATGCAAAACAATTAATCCAATGAGTTCTTACCTATGATAACAATTCCGTCTTTCTTTTTCGCTGGTTTTACATTATTAATTAAGTTCCTCAAGGCTGTTAAATTGTACAATGGATTGTCCTGAAATAAATTTATTTAATTAAGCACTTAAATTCTTCTTTTGAAAATAACATCTTATAACTAGCAATTATTTAAAGGAGTGCTAAACTGTAGTAGTCATTCTTAATTGCAGTTTGTTGATGATTGATTTCAATAGGTTTGTCCTATTGTCATTCCTGTTTTTGTTCTGTTTAACAAGATAACTTGAGGTCCAATAATCCAATAATTTTCCCTGCTAGCCTATTCCATCAGGCATCAGTTGCTATAGGCATTATCTAATATTCTCAATCTGATAATTTTATTTTTGTGTTTCTTTGTTTCCACTGCTAAGTTATTAATAAGTCTTTCTAAATAAATATACATATACACCCAACAGTCACATACATAGTCCTGACCCCACACTAAGATCAATTAAGTCTTGTGTTGCAGGTATCAGAACTACGAGAGACTTTTCGGTCTCACAAACACCCAGACCCGAAAGAAATATTTGTGGGCTGCACAACATTTCTCTTAGTGCGGAGATCGATCCCGCGTGATCGATCCCGCGGCCTCTCGTTTCACAGCTGGCGTTTAACCAACTGCGCCACAGAGGCTGTTCTATATATTTGTTTTTATTTTTAGCTTACCTGTATCAATATAGTAGCTGCTGCCACCCTGTCTCCAATGGCACCTTTGTTTAACAATGTCTTGGCCCATTGGTGATCTGATGAACCGCTTCTGTTCGTCTCTGTAAAGAATATGTTTATTGTTATCGAAAATTTAAAAAGAATACTCTCTCTCTCTCTAAGTAGGTCCAATGCTCAACATTCCTCAAACCTACATTGTCCTTTGCTTGCTAAACCGCCTACTAAGTTTAATGAAGAAGTTTTTGTTAACAAGTACTATGAAAGTTAAATGGAGACCGCATCTTGGCAAACATTATTGACATACTCTGGTCAGATGGCGGCTTGACTTGCACAAGAGGGCTGGCAGCGACTGGATACATAAAGCAGCAGACCAGGCTCTGTGGTGTACCTTGGAAGAGGCCTGTATCCAGCAGTAGACTAATGATGATGATGATGCTCAAAAATACATAATGTGTGTTTGGGCTCCAATTGACATGTATTTAAGTATGTTTGGATGCTACAAATGTATACTTATGTACTACAATTCTCTATATATCCTAACACATACTGCTACAAAAGTATTCAAATGATACACTCACTTGTCTCGTAAGCCAGGGTATCACCATGTAGCGCACTGGTGGCTTCCTTCCTCAACTCTTCAATCTGTTCACTTGTCAGGGTTTGAGTAATTGATGGCTCTTCTGGTAACTGTAATAGTAATTTATTTTCATAATTTTAAGTCATCACAGATATATATTTATCTATAGTGAATATTTGCTATACAACTTACAACCTGATAATAACTATAATATAAAAACAATACAATAATAATACATACTTCAGAAATTTAAAACGTACAACACTCATAAGCATTACATAATATAGAATGTAAAGAAGTGAATACTATTACAATTATGTGGACGAAATCAGCGGTACAGTTTATAACCACAGTCAAATAATTTAAGTCCTACACCCAACAATTATTTCTTCTAACTGCACACAAGCGCACACCATGGAGGTCAGCATAATACATCGTACATACATACATAAACTCACGCCTTTATCACAGAAGAGGTAGGCAGAGGCGCCACCAGGACACCCACATTTAATAATAATACATCGCTAACATTATAAATAAATATTATGACAAACATGTGGTATTCATTATGTTTATACAAGAATCATACATATGAAACTTTAAAGTTGCATTTGTTTTTTTATCCTGGCACGGCACAGTGACTTCATTGCACCTGGTGGTAAGTGCTAATGCCGTCCAGACAGATATCCTTTATTGCTATTCTTTCAAAGATACCAATGTTATAAACACACAAACTAAGTTACCTCGAGATTTACCCAACAATTTATTATATGATGTAACCAAAAATGATTCTTTTTTTATTGATTCTGACCCGTCACAGAGACTGCACTGCATCTAATGGTAAGCCCAGTCCAGAAGGAGTGCAAAACGCCGAAAATCTATGGCCCAAAAAGAAAATTATGCTGACCGGATTTTCTTTACGCTCCGCTAAAAGAACTCAGGATCAGATATTTTAATTCATTCTGAGTAGTTTCAATGAAAAGTAAGAAAATCTTACCTGGTGGTACCATTTCTTTTTGTCTTCAAACTCCAAAGTTTCTGCGAAGTTTTTAGCGATGCCCTGACCTTTCTTTTCGTCGGCATTTTTGTCAGGTCTACCGTAATTTGTGTAGGCCTCGTCTACCAAAATGTTCTCTTCGAACCTCTTGTGCTTCATTTTGATTAAATTTCATTTATTTTCAATTGTAAACACGTGAAAACATTCCAAAGCCCATGCTTCATTTGACACTTGACAGCAGCTGTTGTTGTTTTTTCGATTTATCCCATGGGAAAGGCAAAGGTCTGAGCCATACAGCCTAGAGCAAAGTCAAACGTCAAAATGGAAGATCGGTAAAGATGTTAGAAAAACCGGTACATTTTTATTATCGAAAATAAAAATGTACCGGTTTTAATTATGATAAAACTAAATATTTGATTATTAACTATAATGTTAGATATTCGTATAGTTTCTTGCTTATCAAATAAGCTGTGCAAATTAGATAATATTATATTAACAAAATAAGAACATACAGAGGTTTCACTAACATTTGTCTGGGTTCGGGGATGTGAACCTGCGCCCTCTTGAGGCCAGGGGTTCGATCTCCGCACCGTGACAAATACAGTATGAGTGGTCCATAATTAATATTTTTGTGAGACTGAACCGACTTGTGTCTTAATGTGAGCACAAGATTATGTGCACGCGCGCCGGCACGGAACTCCTCTACAATCGAAACTTTGATAGTGAGGGCATAGGCCACAATCCATCACGCAAGCGGCTAGCCTATTGCGGGTTAGCGGACTTCACATACGATAGAAATTCTCGTTAAGATAAGATTTACAGATTTCCTCAAACTATTTTTCTCGATTGTTAAAGTAAAACTCAAGTAATAGATAACAATACCTAATTATTTGACGATTTGTGCCTACATATGATGTGTAATCTTAATTTAGCGTTAATGGTTGGAATATCTGGCTGTTGTTGGAAATTTTCTTGCATAAACAATATCAATTCAATTATGTTTTTGGGATTTTTAAACAAAAAATATCTAAGTAGGTACCTAATATTTATTGCATATTTACTATTTCGTATACAAATTAGTGTTCCACGAAATGGAAAAGTTCTATGCAGCAACAGGAAGGAAGAATACTTAGGACAAAGTTAGTTGTAATAAAATAAAATGAACTACAACAATAATAACAATTGAAATAAAATTAAGTTAAATAAAAAGAGGTCCGGGAGTGACTGGATGTGTAAAGCAGCAGACCGGGCTCTGTGGCGTACCTTGGGAGAGGCCTATGTCCAGCAGTGGACTACAACGAGCTGATGATGGTGGTGGTGGAAGTGGTATTTGTTTTTGTTTTGGCTCGTGAGTGATATGGCACTATACTTGATGTTATATGAATACAGTGCATTAGAGATAATAGTGCCGAACGGCGACAAATATTGGTATCTCGCCATTCAATCTTCATTCCAATAAGGCCGTAATCGGAACCTTCTAGACTTAAGGCACATATTTAACTTCTCGAATTAATATCTGTATTGATACCACGCCCTAAAATAGTGAAGGGAAATATCGGGAGAGAACCTGCATATTATAGAGATCTCAAACAGATTTACTAGGAGAAATACGCCAACCCGGGTTAAACGATGCCTGCCATGCCATGGCCTAGGCCCGCGTGGTGGACTATGGCCTAAGCCCTGTCGATCGAACTCTTGGTTGTAGAAGAGTCCCGTGCTCGACTATGGGCGATATTATTCACCGATAAGACCGCCAATTGTACTTTTTTTTCGTGTATATTGTCTACCTTTTTTTGTATATCCGGTGTACAATAAAGCCTTAATAAATAAAGAAATAAACGAATTATTCAAAACGATTTCCTGCTTCTTATATATATTAGTGAGTCATTTGAGCGTATTTGGGTATTTACCTAAATTATGTTATGATGATAAATTCATGGAAATATCCAATATTAAATGGTGCATGTAGTGGTTTGGAAAACAAAGTTATTATCATCCCATGATGTCATATTTTGCATCCTTTGATAGCTACGTACTTATATTTGCCTATAAAAGGATGATACTTTGATTTATAAGCACAGTTGTGTTTAAGTCGTGCTTTGAAACATTACTAAAAATGACGAAACAGAGCTTGGCGCTAGTGATTCTGTCGATTGGAGTATTGATACAAGTATCAATAATATCAAGTAGTAGAATAAATCGCAACGGCCACTTTCTTAATAGACAGGAAGATATTGCCGTTGATCACCCAGATGTTAAAGAAGTTGCCGAAGCCGCCATTCGGAAAATAAGACAGAAACACGACGGCGAGAGAGCACTTATTCTGGTCGAAATCGAAGAAGCAAAACGGCAAGTTGTGTCTGGTTTCTCATACCGTCTCAATTTAAAAGTCGGTGAAAGCAATTGCCTGAAGAATAAGTACACTGCAAGATGTGAATTGGATGAAACTCGACCGGTGAAGACTTGCATTGCGCGTATTTTGGATAAACCCTGGTTAAACGACAGGGAGATTAAAACTTCTTGCGCTGGTGACCGTAAACACCGTAAGCATTTCTTTCTACTTCCTTAGCCATAAGAATATAGAAGAACATAGGTCTCCACCTAAAAATTCTGCAGTGATCTATTGGAAGATGCATCTATATTTTTAAAAATTTACAAAATTGTGAACTCTAAAACTTGGAACTTTGTGGTTTCTTTTTGTTTTAAATCATTCTTTCTTTTACAGATTAAGCGGCTGTCGGTTATACTGAAAGAAACGAAATACCTCCTGGCAGAATAGGTAGCAAATGTGAACGCGTTATATGATACAAGTACCAATTTTCAATAGGATGGATGATAAAGGCGTTATTTTTAGTAATTCTAGATAATCCAATTAAAAATAATTATCTCTATGGTATTATCATTTACAAAACATGGTTGCAGGAGTTTGAATGTAATCGTGAATACATATTTATAAATATACTTTTTTAACATACACGCTAGTTGTTATTTAACTCACCTATCACGACGTTTTTATTGGAATTAAGTATTAAAGCTCACCAACAAGTCCCCATATATAATTAATAGGTCGTAGTGACAATCCCACACACCAAACATAAGTTGGTTAAATTAGTTACTGCCCAGTATATGTGTATCAGCACATATACGTCCCACTTCAGGGCACTAGCCTCCTCTACAATCGAGAGTACCATTGAGAGTTGTTAGGCCATATAGTCCACCACCCTGGCCTAGTGCCGGTTGGCGGACTTTATATACCATAGAAATTCTTGCAAATCGCTATGGTATGCAGGTTTCCTCTCGATGGTTTCCTTCACCGTTATAGTGCGTGGTGATTGATTATCAATACACATATGACTCCGAAAATTCAGATGTGGGCCCTGGGGTTTGAACCCGCGACCACCGTAAATATGTTGGCAGTCGCGTCTGGTCCGTTACCAACAGGCTACCATGCACTAATATATACGGGCACTTAAATGAAATAAATGCAATCAACAGCCTCATACATAGTCCTGACCCCATCCCAATATATATTAGTCTTGTGTCATGCGTATCTTAAACTAAGAGAGATTTCGGTCTCACTGACAACCAGACCAAAAATAAATACTTATGGTTCATACAAACATGTCTTTGTGAGTGGATCACAGACTAGGGAGTAAAGTGTGGATCGAGTCCGCGGCCTCTCGTTTCACGCCATGAGGGGTCGCCTGATGCCTCTCATGCTATTTACGAAAAATTAGAAGGACCTCCTCAATATTTTTCCTAATCTAATATAATTTTAACTCGTAGTACGCAAAATAACCCAATTAAATATTAATCAACGGGAAATAATTTAATTATGACAAGGATGTTATTCTAAATTAATGTGTCATAAGGACAATGTGCATATTGTGACCTAATAAATTGGAAGTACAGTAATTTAATTCCTAGTACATGCGTACTTAGTCTAATTGCCACCGATAGTATCTTGTTCCTGAAATATAATTACACTGTGACAAAACTTTAAAACCTCACTGTAGAGTGTAAATATGACATATCTTTTTTTTATGCAAGAGGATAAATAAGCTGTTATACTCGGTTTCCCCGCGGGTACCGAAAGGGGTGACATGTCAGTGTCAGTGACCTTCGAGCCCGGCACATTGCGGATGTTGTGACCGAGCCGGGTCCCTAACAATACCTATGCCAGCATACCGATTAAAACCCCTTGTTGATCGCCACGCGCATTATGGGCTGCGCCGGACATCCCAGGGCGATGAGCGCCCCGATTTCCGTCCGTGTATACACCCGGCGAAAAACCATTGCTGGTCCTTCATTAGGGGGCCCGGATGATCCCCACTTATGACTATTGTTGGACGCCCGTTTATGATGTTATGAGCGTCCATGACAAAGACTAGACCACGCACTCTATCGCATATTTCGGACTCGTTATACGTGTGAATGCACCATCCGGGACCCCGCACTGTGGCAGCCCAGTGACCACGATGATCCCATGACCATAGCAGGGGAATTTGTGGCGGAATTCTGTTACCCCCGGACCACAGGGCAGAAATGTGATATAAGTTCTGTCAGTTAATATTTTTGTGATAAAACATGATTTATGACAATTCGAATCCTATATATTACATACATACATAAACTCACGCCTTTATCCCAGAAGGGGTAGGCGCCAACAGTACACCCACATTTCGCCTTTTTTATGTTCCGTCCCATGATGTGATAGGGGGCGAGCCTATCGCCATATAGGACACAAAATCCTGACTCCGGGCTGATAATGAATAGAAAAAACCCAATATCACTTGGCCCGACCCGGGATTCGAACCGTAGTACCGTAGTACAACTACGCCACCGAGGCAGTAGTCCAGTATCCTATATATTAATCCATAGGATATGCACGGAATTTATCAAAACTCGGCTTTATATTCAAATTCCATCGAAACAAAATTCAGCTTCATATTAAAAAGCCCTAGAACATGAGTTAATTATTAGAATTCGGCTTTATATTAAAAATCCACCGTTTGAAGATTTTGTCAAAATTAGGATTTCTTCTAAAAATCTCTTGAACCCCAATTTATCAAAATTCGGCTTTGTATTTAAAACTCACAGGCTACAAATATTATTAAAATATGGCTTCAAAATATAAATCCATCATTAAGGATGGAAAACACTTTTTGATATTGTATATATTGTACAATTCATTTACCGTGGCTAAAAGACTCGTATTCTACACCAGTTATAAATTCGAAGGCGTGTCTAAAAAATATTTTCGTATAGAAAATTTAACTTTATTACAAAGGATTTAGATTTATTTTGGTCATGCACATTCTAGAGATTTGTCATATCGACATAAAAGTTACAAGACATCCCATCTTTGCGGGGAGTTTACAATTTTGCAAAGTTATTTTAGTGAAATTAAACAACTTTTACGTATTTAAACAACAAAATATTGAATCAAAATGGATGATAAAGGAAGGAAAGTTATCGTTTGTGACAACGGAACCGGTGTAAGTTGAAACGTAAATAGTGTTGAGGAAGTAATGATAAGGATATTGAATCATCGCCTGTTTTCTTTTCCAAAATGTGTTACAGTTTGTGAAATGTGGATTCGCCGGTAGCAACTTCCCCGCTTTTATATTCCCTTCGATGGTGGGTCGGCCGATCATCAGAGCGGAAAACAAAATCGGAGATATTGATGTGAAGGTAAGGTTTCATGCAAAGCCTCTCGTGGGGGCAAAGGCTTAATTTTAATCAGCTTCCGGCTAATTTAACTAATAAATGTAGTTTAAGAATATTTCTTTTACTATTAGGGACACCAATAGTGGAAATTAACTGCAGTTTATGAACCAAAGATGCTATAATTCAGTTTGGGTCATATATCTTACTAGGCAGTCTGAAGGACCTTACTAATTATAGATATCGAATTATTTTTCTATAATTCCACTCCTTTCTATACATGACCTAGGCTATTTTCCAAAATTACATATGTATCACAATGAACCTAAATAAAAGTTCGAAATAAGTCAAAAGTATGTTTGATAACTAAGATATTTGCAACAGAATATGCTCCACTTATTGCCATACAATGCAAAACAAATGCCTCTCCAAGAAAGCTCCAACCTGTACTAAAATAAATCTCTTTAATTAGCAATTGATGGAGTTAATTTCGTCCCTTTTAATTAAGTATTTAAAATGTCTTATTGAAATTGGGTAAAACCAGGGCCTTCTCATTAGAAACACTTACTTTGCTACAGTATTCTAAGTTTTAAGAGTAAAAAAGCCATTATTTTGTTGCGTGTTCGCCTAATAAACAGTCTCATCTTAATTATTTTTGCTATGTGGCTAAATGAATATTGCTTATCAATCATTATTCTATATAGACAAATGTTAATTTTTCTACTATTTCCAAGGGATAACTAAAAACCGTTACACGTGGATGTTTAATGGTGATATGATATGAGCATAATAAGTGAATAGGGATTTTGATATAACTTATTTATCGTCACAGAGTACTTATTTATAATATGTTTCAGGATATAACTATTGGAGTAAGTCGGAACGAGACTTAGCATGTTTTGTTTTAAATGCATGTGTTACATTTTCATTCAAATAGGTCTGAAATCATAATACTATGTAAATAAAGACTAATTGTGTAAATATTTGACATATCTTGATTTTGGACTGCTTCCTTTGGTGTTAATAACAAATAACTGCTGTTTAAGTTGATTGGTGTTGAATTTGTTTGGAATAACTGCAACTGTTATTTGAAAGTCTAGAATGAATTTGAGCTGTTAGGAATTAATTTGTATACTTCAACTTTCATTCTCTCTGACAATTGGCCTTAAAATGAATACATATTGGCATATACCTTTCATATCAAAATTGATCACAAAATTTCCATACGAGAGAAATTCGTTGAAGCCTTAATTTAATTAAATAAAAGGGATATAATAATTTCACGCTGCAAAGGCTTTCAACCCTGAAATTGTGAAGGTAAAATTAGCTTTAATATGGTCATAAGCTTCATAGCTGGGCGTACCGGTAGCTATGGCCTATTAGTAACCTAATTGTTTAGGTTTTAGATTGAAAAACACTACATACCAGCTTTTGCTTTCTAATATGATTTATTTTCATGAAACCACAGACTGAATTATTACCGTATACACCGTTATTTAATTTTGTCTGTAAACATGTGATTATCTGACATCATGTTGAAGTTGAAGTATCTATTTTATAATTATGCCTTATAACTTACGATTATGTATATATTATTTGGCACTGCTGCTGTCGTTAGAACTAACATTGATTTAAATGCATAAAAATTAAAACTATGAAAGTCTATGCCTCTGGGAGAATATACGTTTGAGACACACATATAGTGTGTTTAATTCGTAGATCAAGATTGTAAAATTCCAAAATACAAATGGAAATTTATTGTCCTTTATAACTTAAATATTTGTAATCGGTTTTTTGTTTCATGTATATCATATAATCATGTATTTAACTTCAAAATTTAAATAGAGTTTTGTTAAACGGAGGCATGGATGTTTGTCAAATTTTCCGCAGTTTTATTTTCCTTGACATACAATAGTAACATTATGTTGTTACTGTATGGATTTATTAACATTGTCGATATGTTTTATAGTATTTATTTAAATGGTTGATTTATATTTTTAGGATTTAATGGTTGGCGATGAGGCGTCAAAGTTACGATCTATGCTGGAAGTCAGTTATCCCATGGAGAATGGGGTAAGTACATACATTTTTTTTTTATTTAACATATATACCTTTTGTGTTGTGTCGAAATTCCTACCCTTGATCAATTAAAAGTGGAGCATTTTGATTACAAAAGTTTAATGTAATAATGACTGACAGCATTGACAGAAAAACGAAGCCATGGGTTTAATTCTTGAACAATTTTTTGTGTGTTTATTTCATTCTTGTCTGGGAGTTTGGACAAACTTGTAACTTAGTATGGGATCAAATATATGACTGTTGTATTTATTTAATTAAACAACGGACTTTGTGGTATGAAATAACTAGAACTAACTGCCTCTGTGACGTAGTTTTACTACGGTACGATTACAAAGCTCTCGGGTTCGAAACCCGGGTCGGGCAAAGTGATATTGGATTTTTCTATTCGTTATCAGCCCGGAGTCAGGAATTTGTGCCCGATATGGCGATAGGCACCCTATCACATCGTGTGACGGAACGTACAAGGCGAAATGTGGGTCTGGTAGCACTTCTAGCCTAGCCCTTCTGGGAAAAGGTGAGAGTTCATCTATATATCGCTCATCCAATAGAACAATGACGTAATTACGTCTTAGCTATTTTTCAGGAGAACTTTTTAAAAGTTTGAGATTTAAAATATAATGTATTTCCAATCATTCTGATGAAATTCTTTTAATATTAATGTAAGTAACTGTACTATCAATGATAATTTACAATAACTTCATGAGAAACTCAAGAAAACTTTTCAATAAGACATTCAAAAGTCATTTTCGACTTTTTGTAATTACGTCGTTGTTCCATTGGATGAGCGATATGTAAATAACAAGAACAGCAAAAGAAATGGTTTATTGTTACCCAGGTGGTTCGTAACTGGGAGGACATGTGCCACGTATGGGACTACACGTTCGGGCCCAGCAAGATGAACATCGACCCTCGCGAGACCAAGATACTGCTCACCGAACCGCCAATGAACCCCACCAAGAACAGGGAGAAGATGATTGAGGTATTTAGTAGAATTTTTCTTTATTTTTCTATCAAGAAATTAAATTTATTCAAGAACTTTAAGGTAATACTTTGGAATATAATACAATTCATAACAGTAAAAGAAGGGAAAAATAAAAATCTTTGTTTTTGTCATTCCAACTTTGTATTTGAAGATTAAAAATTAATATCATGTAACATGTGATTGTACCAGATATATGTATTCTTTGAAAGAAAACTTTTACGAACTTTTTTACGGATTTTGTCGCGATTTGATTTAATTTCTGATAATTAATAAACTGACTGACAGTCCGCCCCGTGACCACGAAAGCTGGAAAGCAATCGAAACGTCGGGAAGTTAAAAAAGTGTAAAAATTAAACCAAATCGCGATAAAATCCGTAAAAAATAGTTTTATTTCATTGTGTAACATTCGCGTAAATCTAAGAAACCATTATATGTATTTTTATCCGCATAATTGGAAACATTGAGATCTGAACACATATGGATTTGCACTTTAAAAAGAGTAATCAAGTAAAGTTTAAAGCCATACGCAATGAACTGACTAGTCGAAAGTTAGGATCCGTACCCTAGAAATACTTTTCAACATTCCTTCTTGACAATATGAATTTATTCGTAGGTGATGTTCGAGAAATATGAGTTCGACAGTGCGTACGTGGCCATACAAGCGGTGCTTACTTTATACGCACAGGGGTTGATATCTGGCGTGGTCGTCGATTCGGGTATGAAATTTTCTATATTATTTATTATTTATTTAAATCTTTATTGTACACAGAAAAATAACGTACATAAACAGAAAAAAAAATAAAGTACAAATGGCGGTCTTATCGCATAAAGCAATGTCTTACAGACAACCATGGGATGGATTCAAAAGAAGGAGAAAGAGAGGGCAGTTTAAAAAAAATCCTATATTCTTTTTGTAAAGTAATGGAAGTACAGATTGGCAAAAAAGTGTAGAAACGGAACTAACCCAATAATTCACCTGGCAGCACTATCATCAGCGCATTTTGATTGCATCTCGCCTTGAATTTTATTGAAGTATTTTCAGTGAGAACGTTTATTATTAATTTTTATTATTTGTTATTTAACCTATATATTTTTTTTCTCTTTACTGGTTCACCACAATTGTTACACTGATTATAGTAATTATACACGATTACCTCTAATATAAATAATTAGCTAAGTGTACAATTTTTAATAATAAGTATCAAAGTTAAAATCAAAGGCGCCTTCATTTATTCCTAATTTTTTTGCCACGCTATAACTAGCTGTCCGGAGTGACCGGCCAATCGTAGCGGGATAAAATGTGTTAATATGCTCAATGCGTTGTTGCTATACACACAACCTTCGCATACCGTCCCACCCCAACCCATCTTGTCTTTTAGTGTCATCCGTTCCCTTGTGATCATCCGGACAGTTCCTTCCAATATTTTCTTATCTGCCTACCTTTATACATGTATAATTATTTTTAACTGCCACGGTGGCGTAGTTGTATTACGGTACGGTTACAAAGCTGAGGTCTCGGGTTCGAGTCCCGGGTCGGGCAAAGTGATATTGGATTTTTCTATTCATTATCAGCCCGGAGTCAGGAATTTGTGCCCGATATGACGATAGGCTCGCCCCCTATCACATCGTGTGACGGAACATGCAAGGCGAAATGTGGGTGTCCTAGTGGCGCCTTTGCCTACCCCGCCGGGGATAAAGGCGTGAGTTTATGTATGTATAATTATTTTTAAGGTGATGGTGTGACTCACATCTGCCCTGTATATGAGGAGTTTGCGCTCCCACACTTGACCAGACGACTTGACATCGCTGGCAGAGATATCACAAGATATCTAATAAAGGTACTATTTTTTTGTAGTTTATATGGATGTTGGTGATACAACAGGTCTTTGTTTCCGATTCCGTAATTGCAGTAGTTCCAAACGTTCTTTTTATTAGCATTAATTTAACTAATGGATTGGCTTCTTGGTTGGAATCATATAAGTTAACTTATTTATGGAAAAATCCATAGTCGATAGACTTGCTACTATTCAAATTGTAATTATACCCTATCTAAACTAAGAAGTTCCATTTGACATTGGGAAATAGGGATGCTGTCAAATAAATCGGATCTTACAATATCCGATTATATAGAGATATCGATAATATTTGTTTGTATTTCTTAATCGATTACAGTTTATATTTTCAGTTAACATCATTTCGTTTATTTCTTCATGAACATTTTTATTCTAATGAGACATCAACAATTGCATAAGTCACTTTACTATTTAGGAACAAAAGGAGTGATTTATCTATTACTAGCGGCCCGGCCCGGCTTCACCCGGGTGCAGACACTTCTTGAGTCCAGTCCACATCACGCACATGCTTATGAACACATGATACATACATACAATACAATACATTTACTCCAAAGTGAGGAACCTCCTCACTATGTGTGTCGTATCCTACAATACTGCCTTCATTTGCATAGTAATATCCAAATCTATTATTTAATAATAAATTAATTTATATTAATATTATTATTTCATTATTTATTGATGTATGTTCGTTGACAGCATACTTATTACTAGCTGCAAGTTCAGTATTTTTAAAAATTAAAACACACCTGTTTTATATCTGCTCGATTATTTAAATATTTTTACCGATTATGCGTATACAAATGCGTTTGAAGAGTCTCGACACTACCGGTAAAAGACCTAACGAGTTGACTTTGTAATGACGTCTAGAAAAAAAATATATTGTTTAAAATGGTTATTTTGCTTTATTTAAAGGATTCTAGTTTAAATTTAGTGATTATGGATTGTAAGTCTAGTGATAAAATAAGAATAGCTTCATAATTCCATGGAATTACGGAAAGTGTTATTGAAATTGTGTGGGTTACATCTGCACAAAGTTATTTACGTTAAAAGTATGAAACGTCAAATGGAACCTGTTAGTTTAGATAGACTATAATTTGCAAAAAAAAAAAAAACATTTCCAAAATCAACTTTTGCGCCCGGTTCTGTTTTTGCATCCCTAATTTTTACGCATAAAATGTTATAAGATTTAATTATATTTCGTTCTACGACATTGTTTCAGTTACTTCTTCTCCGAGGCTACGCGTTCAATCACTCCGCAGACTTCGAGACGGTTCGCATGATGAAGGAGAAGCTGTGCTACATCGGATACAACATCGAGCAGGAACAAAGATTGGCTTGGGAGACCACCGTGCTGGTCGAGCCTTATGTGGTCAGTATTTACATAAATAAATAAATACACCCAACAGTCGCATACATAGTCCTGACCCCACATTAAGATCGAGTCTTGTGTCGTGGGTATCAGAAACTACGAGAAACTTTTCGGTCTCACAAACACCCAGACCCGAAACAAATACCTGTGGATTACACAAATACTTGTTTCGGTGCGGGGATCGAACCCGCGGCCTCTCGTTTCACAGCCGGCGTCTAACCACTTTCCTCAAAGGCCGGCAACGTACCGACGATAGCTCTGTTGTTGTGGGTGTTTATGGGCGGCGGTGACTACTCTCCATCAGGTGGCCCGTCTGCTCGTTTGCCTCCTTTATCTATATAAAAAAAAAACCAACTGCGCCACGGAGGCTGTCAAACACCACATAGTTGTACGTATAAGTATATGTATGTATACATTTACGCACGGATACGTACACGCACGCACGCACGCACATACGTACAAATGGTAATAAAGCTTAGAGAGTTACTGCAAATGTTAAAGTTGTTATTTATCCTCGCATCGAAATTTATCAATCAGTAAAATTGATAAATTATTGTTAACGAAAATTAAAATACTGTATTTGGGCATTTTAACGTGCAGTTTTTCATGCTAATGCATATAAATAATAATCCAAATTTCTTTATTTTTACATATGATTTAGTTCTCGGGACCCGTTGAAATGTTTATGGACCACACAAACATTTTATCTGAATACAATAATTTAACCCGATTTCTATCATTCCACAGCACCTCTCTTAACCAACTAACAGAAAAAACCTATATCTATTTAATCATAATTCATTTATTGACTGCCTCGGTGGCGTAGTTGTACTACGGTACGGTTACAAAGCTGAGGCCTCGGGTTCGAGTCCCGGGTCGGGCAAAGTAATATTGGATTTTTCTATTCATTATCAGTCCGGAGTCAGGAATTTGTGCCCGATATGGCGATAGACTCGCCCCTATCACATCATGGGACGGAACATACAAGGTGAAATGTGGGTGTCCTGGTGGCGCCTCTGCCTGCCCTTCGGGGATAAAGGCGTGAGTTTATGTATGTATGTATAATTTATTTGCAGTTACCCGATGGTCGAGTGATTAAGGTGGGTGGAGAGAGGTTTGAAGCGCCCGAGGCTTTGTTCCAGCCTCATCTCATCAATGTTGAAGGTCAAGGGATAGCCGAACTTGTGTTTAATACTATACAGGTGAGTTTCATTAATTGTTGCTGTGATTAATTTTATTGAGCATAATTTGTGTTTGCACTTTGCAGTCGGTAAATGTAATTTTTATTTACCATATTTGAAACATAGTCTTTATTTTTTATTCTCAACATTCTATTCAGGAAAATAAGATTTATTTTGTTAAAAAAATACCATTTAGATGGAAATATAGATAAGCCTCTGTAAAGTAATGGAAAAATGGTTTTTATTATTCATAATCAAGTCTTATTATATTTGTGTTAAATATCAAAATTATTTTTTTGAAAACTTTTTGTTAGTTCATATTATAATACATATTAATGCAACCCCTTCTATAATAATGTTAATACCGAATAATGTTCGTACAGGCAGCAGACATAGACATGAGGAACGAGTTGTACAAGCACATCGTGCTGTCCGGAGGCTCCACCATGTACCCGGGCCTGCCCTCCCGCCTCGAGAGAGAGATCAAACAACTCTACCTCGAGAGAGTGCTGAGGAACGAGTGTGATAAGCTCTCTGTAAGTACAGTAACAGGAATACTTAACAAATGAGATGTTTTAGATTTTTTTCGTGGTTGGAAAATATTGATTTAGGGTATTTGTATTATGCATTGTATATCAAGACTGCGATCGAAAACGAAGCCAGGTGGTAGTTTTACTGGTTACAGACACAATGAAACAAAAAAATATCGCAAAAAACGACAGATATTTTATGCAATTTTTAGAAAATCACCGTTTTTGGGTGCTAAATACCTAGTTTTTGCGAAAAAAGTAATTTAAACCCTTAGGTACAATTACGTCTTTAAAAATAAAAAGATGTACATGATTATTTTGGGGGAACTATGTATATATCACCCAAATACGACGATAAGTAAAAAATTACAAAAAAAAAGTGGTCGATTTTTTTTTGCGAAATTTTTAATTACATTGAGTCTGAAGTCACTAATACTACCACCTGGCTTCGTTTTCGGTCGCAGTCTTGATATACCCGGTATAATGTAGCGTGCTATAGCCATGCTGAATGTAACTTTATTTTTTAATATGATAGTGTGTAGACGTAGTTGCAATTTAATGCCGCGGAAATAGCATGAATCTATTGTTGTTTATTTTTTTTCAAATGGAAACATAAAGTAATCCTACATTTGGCTTATACATTCCTTTTTGGTTGTATATAGAAGTCTGTTTAGTCTCGTATCACAGCGTAATGGTATAAAGAATTAATGAAGGCATTAAAAAATAATATGTACAAATAACTAACAATATAAACAGCTGATCAAGGAGACTGGGTAAGATGGAGATATTGTAAATAGGCTTTATTGTGTAGTACACACTTGTGTAGTATACATTACGAAAAATGCAAAACTTATTTAAGTAACTAAGAAGTAATTAGGTACAAGTAATGTAATTGTGAATTGCAGAAGTTCAAGATCCGCGTGGAGGACCCGCCGCGGCGCAAGGACATGGTGTTCATCGGCGGCGCCGTGCTCGCCGAGGTGTGCAAGAACAGAGACAACTTCTGGCTCTCACGACACGAGTACTTAGAACAGGTATTATTTTTTATATTATAGGGGGCAAACGAGCATATATATGTATAGCATAGGTATGCTGTGCCTATTCACCCCACACATGGAGTTATTATTCAACACCTATGAATATTTTATGAAACTCAACGTAAAACTACTAGCAGTTTTATTATTAATCAATCAGTCAATGATAAAACTCTCAGGTTCAAATCCTGGAGTACGGCTTTTCGTTTGATCGAAACTTCTGACTTCGAAGTCATGTGTGTTAGATTAACGAAGAGTCAACAGTCATTAGCTATCTCCGGTCGAAGCAGTTTATACATACGTACATACATAAACTCACGCCTTCGAACGCCTTTCACGGATTCGAACCCGAGACCGCAGCTTTGTAAACGTACCGTAGTACAACTGCGCCACCGAGGCAGTTTAAGTCGGTTTGATTGATTACACAATTATCCGAATATACGGATATAAGGAGGAATAAATAAATAAATACACCCAACAGTCACATACATAGTCCTGACCCCACACTAAGATCGAGTGTTGTGTCGTGGGTATCAGGAACTACGAGAGACTTTTCGGTCTCACAAACACCCAGACCCGAAACAAATACCAGTGGATCACACAAATATTTGTTTAGGTGCGGCCGTCGATCGAACCCGCGGCCTCTCGTTTCACAGGCGGCGTCTAACCAACTGCGCCACAGAAGCTGTCAAACGATTTAAGGATATGAGAATTAATCCGAAACTTAACTATATTCATATTAAATATGTTTTATTTCCAGGGTCTGTCCTGCCTAAGAAAACTGGGTCCTCGTGCAAGTTAATAACAATTGTACTATAGAGAGAAGCATTTCTATACTTAAGTATTATTTCCTGTTAATATACCTAGATTGATTCCAATGACAATTTTCCATTGTATAGAACTTCGTATAACGCGCCTTCGTATAGTGCGTCCCGTTTATCAAGGGTTCGTATAACGCGAGATTTATTACGTCAATATAAGACAATGTAATATTTTTTTTATGGGTAGTTAATGTTTTTTATGTATTGAGAACTGAAATAAATAGTATATATATTAATATTCTGCAATTCATGTATCTTTTGTGCTCAGGTTTTTATTTATGCATCCATAAACTAAATTATATTCTATACTCTGTCCAATGTACGATGATAAGTGACGTTTTCGAAATTTTCGCTCTACATAAAAAGTTATATTGCTGATTAATATATTAATTTTATTTATAATACTGTAAACTTAGAGAATATGATAATATGCATTCTCACTTAAGCCCTATTTACATGGACAGAGTTTCTCGCCTCCAAGATACGTATTATCGTAAGGATGTAAACAAGTTGTATCGTGTAAACATTTGTCAGTGCCCCTAGCCGGAACATTTTGAAGTATCGTATAGTAATTCTAGTATAGTAAAGTGAACGTTTCCCGCTGTGAAATTTTAGTTCCAAATACGCTCACAATGGCGCTGTTTAAGTTCCCATACAAAATTTTACTATTACTATTCTATTACGATACTGCAAAATGTTCCGGCTAGGGGCACAGAACACGATAATCTATGGTGGTTATGTCATGCGATGCATACGATTCTCGCCGCGAGAAACTCTATTAATGGCGGTTAAATACAATTTTATTGAACTAAAATAATCGAATCTGTCATTATTAATTGTATTTTGGATTGATTATAGTATCATTGAAATATGAACCGCCCTTATACAGAGATTAGTAATGTCACATACCAATCATGTCGCGAGTAGATTTTTTGGTTTATATCCTAGGCTTCTAGACATGTGCCTAGGTCTTATGCAAAATTATAAGATTTAAAAGAAAAAATTATAAGACTGCTTATGCCATTTGTTTTAAGCGACAATGTCTACATATTGTTATTTAAATGGTTGCATATTATAATGAAAATGGCGCAAAAATTTAGTATTTGATTTTATATGCTTTATGGTGTAAATGTATTTAGAAAAATGGCTCACTTATTTTATAATTAAATGAACAATACTTAAAGACGAAACGACTACTTTAAACAATTTAATTTATGATTATTTTCTATCAATATTTCTTAAGATCAGTGAAATAAATTACGTACACATTTAATATGTCTTTTGATTTATCTCGACTCCCACATCGAAATTAATCACAAAACAGAGGATTTTGAAACAACAAAAAAAGTAAAATATTGGGTTATATCCTCCGATATAAAGATATATACAACCAGAAGCCAGATGTTAAGCGCTATGGGATTAGCAAATTTAACAATTAAATTGGTCCTATAGTGGGAGCTATATTTTGCATAATGGTTTCTTAGATTTACGCGAATGTTACACATTGAAATAAAACTATTTTTACGGATTTTATCGCGATTTGGTTTAATTTTTACATTTTTTAACTTCCCGACGTTTCGATTGCTTTTCAGCTTTCGTGGTCACGGGGCAGACTGAGGTATTAGTCATCTGCTCTGTGACTGTTACAATTAAACTACCCTTAATTTTCAATTATTAAATTAAAAAAGCTAATTTAAAAAGTTAACTAGTTGTTGCGATCCGATCTACGCAGAAGGAGCTCACTGTGTCTTGAGGTCTGGCAGCTGGTCTTTTGGGTTCCGATTTAATCATAACATCCTGGGCAGGAAACGTTTCGCGAGGCTATTGAAATTAAAAAACATCCAAATTTCAATAGAGAAGATGGCTTGAAGCTTGCACCATCATGGGATCCAATTCTACATTTGATTAAATCGGAACCCAAAAGACCAGCTGCCAGACCTCAAGACACAGTGAGCTCCTTCTGCGTAGATCGGATCGCAACAACTAGTTAACTTTTTAAATTAGCTTTTTTAATTTAATAATTGAAAATTAAGGGTAGTTTAATTGTAACAGTCACAGAGCAGATGACTAATACCTCAGTCTGCCCCGTGACCACGAAAGCTGAAAAGCAATCGAAACGTCGGGAAGTTAAAAAATGTAAAAATTAAACCAAATCGCGATAAAATCCGTAAAAATAGTTTTATTTCAAAGCTATATTTTGGTTACAATATAATAGGATTGACAGCCTCCGTGGCGCAGTTGGTTGGACGCCGGCTGTGAGACGAGAGGTCGCGGGTTCGATCCCCGCACCGAGACATGTTTGTGTGATCCACAGGCATTTGTTTCGAGTCTGGGTGTTGGTGAGACCAAAAAGACTCTCGTAGTTTCTGATACACGACAGTCGACACAAGATTCGATCTTAGTGTGGGGTCAGGACTATGTATGTGATTGTTGGGTGTATTTATTTAAATAGTTAATCATTACACACTATAACGGTGAAAGAAAACATCGTGAGGAAAGCTGCATACCATAGCAATTTGTAAGAAGTTCTTTTGTGTGTAAGGCACGCTAACCCAGCAGATGATCACTACATGACGCATCAGAAATAACTCGCTATTTATCAATTTGGACATCGCCACTAAAAAAGTGACGGTAATATAAGATTCGCCAACGGGGCTACAATAATTTTGAGGTGCATCAGGGGTGTTACGTATAGTCTACTTATTGGGATTCGAATCAACAATGAAATTTTTAACAGCACAGCGTCATTCGGCGTCGCGACATGTCGACACACTTACAGCGGGTAATGTTAGGCCATCTGGGCGTCATACTACTTTTGCCAAAAGGTTCATTTTTTACGAAAACAAACGAAATGTAAACAGAAATTACATTGCAAAAAATCACTTTGTAAGAATAAAATGCAATTACTTAACGGTTAACTGAAGTCGCCCGGCTGATTTATTTGTTGTCCTACCCTCACAAAAAAATAAACTTACTCACCGAAAGAAAATTTGCTGATAAATAAAAAATCCAATATGAATCGTTAAAAAACACGTACAGGAACACACAAACCAACAATACACATCTCGAAACTATTTACGAGCCGGCAATCGAACTCCGAACACGACAAATACAACATTAATGCGCAGCGCGTTTCGCGTAGACCGCACCAAGCGAAGGCGCAGAAGAAACTGACATTTAATTTTTAACTAAAGTATAGGGTAGTTATTAATAAAATGTATATGAATAAAACAAAACAATTCATTAGTAAGTTTATTAAAAATCGCAAATGCAAAATGTTTTCATTTACAAACATATCGATGTCGAAAGATTAAAACATCGATAAATGCTAGCCTAGCCTTAACACTACCGATCCAAATTTATAGCTAGGCCGAAAATTTAAATTAAGCCAGGTAATAACCTACACTTAAACCCAATGTAATTTAGAACCCTAATCTGATTTTGATCTATCGACATCGATAACTTAACGAGTTAAAAATCGATACATTGTAAAAAAGAGAGTACATCCGTACGCTACAAAAATCTAATAAAAAAATCAGTCCATATCACATAAATTTAAATAGTGTAACTAAAAAAGATATAAAATATACTAATTTAGCACGCTTGAGACATTTAGTACCAAATAAAGTTACAATCGTATCTATCGATTATTTATCGAGACAATATTACAATGCTAGCGGTTATACAAAAAATAAATACACTTCAAAAATCTTTAAAAAACGTAAAAAAATAAAAGAAGTTTCAGGAAAATCGTGATTATTTTAGTTCCATCTTTCATTTTCAAAGAACAAATACTAATTAAATAAGAATAATCGAATATTCATTCACAAAATTGTTGAATACAAAAGAAATTGTCTGCATAACACTTGTAAATTAACAAAAATACTCCACATCATTTTTTATAACTTACAATGACTTGCTCTTAAAACTGTTAACCTTTTCTTCACACGCCAAAATGAATAAATACACTGCACCTTACAAGAGTTCATAAACAGAAATATAGCAGCGCCGTCAAATAGAATTTTAATCAATTGGGGAGATTTTGTTATCTGTTGCCAATCGACATAATTTTGCTGGCCTACTTGCAACTGGATATACACAGGTAAATCCCGGAACGTGACACTTGCGTTGGTCACTTTTATACCTTCTCTGGTCAGTATCTGGGCGGATACGAGGATCCTACATTATCAAGCCAGTTTTAAACCTAACCAGGTTTAATTTGAGACATACATCAGACGGCCTCAAAAACAAAAGAATAGTTTTCGGCAAGAGCCTTAAGCGCCACTTTACACGCACTTACAAAAGCAATACATACTTATAAAATACGAAATTGTCTTATATACGAAACAGTATCGAAAATTGAAGGACTAAATCTAATACCCATTTTAAATTGAACTGTACATCACTTGTTTAACCTTTTGCCAACAGTTCATTTAATAATGGTTTTTTTTCTCCAACAATTTCCAAAACCTTCGAAAATATCCTTATATCAGGTTATAAAAGTACAAAAGTATACAAATAACACAGGAACTAAAATACGACTTGAAATGAGACTGCAAAACGTCTGGCAATACAAAAAGAAAATCGATAAATAGTGTTGCCATATCGTGGTTACAATCGATTCTTATGGTCTTAACTCTTAACGATATACCAGTCCCAATATCGGTGTAACAATAGTCTTTACGGGTGGGTAAAAAAACTAAAAAATGCTTACAAGATTCCGTTATAAAATTGACAAGTTATTTATATCTATTTTCTAAATACATAAACGTTATCCATCTAAGTATCGACTATCGATATAATAAGCAAGCTTATCCCAGAAGTCCAATTTAATTCAATGCAAAACGTTAGTTTAGATAAAATGCGCAATACATTGAAGAATCGCAACATCGATATTTCAAACCGTTTCATACATAACCGTCGATGGATAACGCACACATCTTAATCTACCAACTATTGTTTTATGTTAAGCCTACAATTCTGGCACTAATTAAACTTAGAACTAACGTCGGTTTTAAACCCACCTATTTGTTAACTACTAGTCTAGAATCATATAAAAAGCTACATACGGTATTTGGTTTTATCGATATCTGTATGATAAAAATATCGACATATGAAGTTTCGATGAAGGCTTATTGTCGTTGGTATTTTATAAAAAGAAAATGAATGGAGTAATAATGATCAACATTATATATTTTAAAAGGCTTTATTTTATTTGGAAGATGTTATGGAAGACTGAGGTTTCGACATCAAAAAGTATTTTAAGAAAAAATATTTTATTATAGTAAAGTAATTTAATTAGAAGGAATATAACAGTTATTTAATCTAGTAAATAATATTTTCACGAGAAAATATTTGAAAGTAATATTTTAATGCAGACAATTTTATTTACTTGAATTTTGTGTCGTTATCCCGTATGTAAAATTCTAATTTACTATCGATACATAGTCATTTACATACATCGATAAAACCTCAACACCATCTAAATTATCGACTATTAAAAACTACACTAAGTTTGGATAATTAAATTGATTCAATTCACAAATACTGTTACTACAAATTGAAATAAGTTTTACCAATTTTGTTTGATGTTAGAAGAACTAATTTTATCAAAGTTGCAAAAACATTACTATGTAAAATCTTGTTACGGTAATAATTAAATCCCTTACGATATGCAGTTTATAAATAACAAACTTTACCTTCATTTAAATATTTTGCTGTCAATATTTAAATGTAGGTATATAGACGTATGTATGTTTCGATATTTTTTTTGTATCTTGAATATTGCATAGATTAATTACGCATTTGAATTTATCGGGAATTCCGTTCCAACACTACACGATTCAGAAGTAAATATAAACAAAGCTATCTAAAAACTCTAAAGAGAACTTAATCTAGTTTATTGCATAAACACGTATGAAAAGATCCAGTCTTCGATAAACACACTTAACCTATGAGATTTAATGAATTCGCTTTAGTTTTAACACATTATAGGATATACATATTCGATATAATAATTCTGATTGAGCAAACTGCTCATCACAATGTAAGTGATAATCGCATGTGATTACCTAAAACATTCGTTTTTTTATTGCGGTTAATGGCGAGACGAGCATGCCGTTCGTCTCATGGTAAGCGATACGACCGCTCATGGACAGTATCAAAACCCACAACACCATGAATTACAAAGCAATGCTTGGCGTTCCACTGCGCTCGCCATCCTGAGACATAGATGTTAAGTCTCATTATGTCCAGTAGTTACTCTGGCTAGAATGTCCTTCAAACCGGAACACAACAGTGCATTTACACTGCAGTTTGTCGGGATAAATAGACATTGCGGTGTTACTTACCTAGGCGGCCTCTCACATATGACAGACTTACCACCTGTACAAAAGATGTATAGATACAGTTGTATGGATGAATTACCTATAATTGTAAGTGGGGCTTTATCATCTTTCAGTATAGTGTTGCCCATATCTTCTATCATCCATTATTATTTATTTATTTGACTTATAAGGCTTCCAAGATCAATAAAGCAAAGTCGATTATGATTGACGCGAATAGGTAGAATTAAAAAACTGATTACATATTTGAAATTGGTTAAAGATCGGTATTTCCCACAATGTGTTAAAACAAAACTTAATTGTTAGTACTTACCCTATAAATGCAATTTCTGGTCACTTTATAATGTACACTTACAACTAATGCGTTCCGTTTCACCCTTAATCTCATTTGAATGCAAAAAAGAGTTTTGAACAAAAAACGGAACGACTTTCATCCAATAAAAAACACGTAATATTTATTTCAAGATAATGAATATTTTAAGGGAATAATTTGTCTTTAGTCTGCCAACCCGCACTAGGCCAGCGTGGTGGACTATATGACCTTACCACTCTCAATCGATTCTCTCGATTGTAGAGTAGGCCCGTGCCCTGCAGTGGGACGGGCTGATGACGTATATGGGCTGATACTGTACAGTAATTAGTCTTTAATTTTGGATATTTTATGTAAAAAATGTAATATAAATTTTGCTGTCAAAATTAATAATTGGAAATCGATTGAAGATTCAGTTCAAATAGTCGATTAGTCCACACATTCGTATTATGAAACAGATTTTAAGCACCTAAAAATTAACAGACTTTAGAACATTAAAAAAGCTATACAAAGCCAAAAAAACCTTGTGGTATTGAGCACAAATATTTAGCAGCCTTTTTAAATAACTTAGCCTAACTTAACGGCTACATTTTTCGTTTCGATCAGGACGTATAATTCGACAAATTTCGGACGACCGCGCTCTGTTAAAACTAAAACAACTAACTATAATCAGTCTTAAAACTAATCTCATTATTTACAAGTGGCAGTATCGTTTAGCTTACGGCATTTCTTAAAACTAACTTAAAATTATTTTATTTTTCGATATTTTTGTCATTTTTATAACGTGAATTTTCATGTTGGTATTATTTATCTCATGATTTTGGTTAGTTAAAAGCATTATTATTGTGAGGGTTGTTTAAAAGAGATTTGTATAAATAAATGGATAGGATGTCAAAGTGATATAGCGCCATCTATCGGAACATTCCTGTACTACTTACTATTCAAAAATCACATATAAAAATGTCAAAAATTCGTAAAATCGTTAAAACTAACCTAAATCTAAATAAATATAAGACAAAACACTATACAGGATTACAAAAAGATTACAGAATATATCTAGTATTTCAGTTGTAGCTTAAATCTAATTTAGATACCTAAATTAATTACTGGCACCTGAGTAAAGTATTTTTATACCAATAAATAAAAATATCCGAAAAAAAAACCGAGATAAATTATGTTCCAAAATTAACTAAAAATCGTTATAAGCGGAGTTTTTAAATCGCCTTTATCGTTATGTAAGAGATTATTGCGCTAAAAATATGAATTTTTCAATTAAGGATTTGAGTTCACTTTTTATTCATTGTCACAAAACAATTATGATAGTATAAACAAATAAAATTATTAGTAATAAGAATATTAATAAAATATTATCGATGAATAATTTAGTAATCTACTTATCTACATGTTGAATACTGGTGCAAATAAATATACACACCCAATAATAATTATCATATTTATTATTAATAATTGTTGAGTGTTGACTCTATGTCAATCTTGAGTAAATTTCTTATATTTCATATTTAAAATAATACATTAGTTAGTTCATTTGGCAATTTTATCGATACGTAAATTGAAGCTAGCAGGTGTAATGAGGTAGGCAGATGGGCCAAAGAATTACAATTTGGATTATAGAAAGATAAAGATTCTTTCCATCCTAAAACATGCTTCGGGACGAGCCTGTCGCCATTTTTAATCATATTTTTGTCAGCGGTGTATTTTTTTAAACTGCGGTTTTAAATTAGCCAACCTACTTTTTGACACTGCAATTTATTTAAAATGCTGGAATAGAATCGAAAACGTGTCATTTTGCTGGTATTAAACGCTACAATAACGCAAGATTTTTCTCTACATACACACAAACTCATGCCTTTATAGGGGATATGCCAGAAGGGGTAGGCAGAGGTGCTACCAGGACACCCACATTTCGCCTTGTATGTTCCATCCCATGATGTGATGGGGGCGAGCCTATCGCCTATTTTTCTCTATTTAACATGATATTAATGGAATTTAAGGGAGATTTATTAAAGCATGTCTCAAGATTAGATCAAAATATGTCTTGAATTCTGAATCTTTAGAATTTCTTTATCTTGATTTTAGATTATCATTTGCACCAGTACATTCTCATAAATACAACTTAATCTAATTAGATCATTAAAATCAAAATCACTTGAAAGCAAACATTATAAATATTAATTGCAATAGCCCTCACGATACTCTAAGATTCGTCTTCTTTGACCGACTTCTGCGAAGTGCTTTCCGAGGTGACGTCTTGCACCACCGCGTTCACTTCTTCGCAAACTTCTGCGAAGTGAGGCCGCTCTGACGGAGATTTGCTCCAGCAGCGTTTCTGTGAAGATTTGTGGAGTTTTTTAAAGCATAGAGACCCACGCCTGTCGTTTTGTGGTTCAGCTTGTGTATATCTCGATGAGAGCTACCCTATAGATACTACATTTGGATTGTACTACTCTTACCATCTAGTGTATTACGGTCGTTTTATCTTGTATAGATTTTTTTGTACACGCAATTAAAAATGTATTATTATTATACAAAAAGACAATGAAGCTATTCCAGTCATACAGTAGTCTAACGACGGCAATAAATAAACGAATCTTATCGCTATTTAAGATTGGACGTCTAAAATAAATCAATCAAGATAAAGACTATTTTAGGCGTGTCGATGAATCTTTGACCCGTTTGGTCAATTTTCCGGGTCATTGATCAAGATCGTTTATTGATTTCTGCGGTAAATTACAACCAGGCCACTATTTAAATATATTCTTCCTTACCAGCAACGAGGCCAGAGCCTCAGGCATGTTTGTTGGGGTGGTCCATTCGAGAGTTCCTCCCTTCAATCTCTCCATCACTGAGTTGTCGTTCAACTTGGCGAATGGTAGCTCAGCTTTTGTGTATATCTGGAATAAGAGATTTACATGTATAAATAAATTTATTGATAGTTAGACGATGCTGAGATATACCGATATATTTGGCGATTGATTTATCGATAATCGATGTGGAAAAACTGTTTTTGCCTTATAGTTATACCGCTCCTAGCTTTATATCTTGGTAATCAAAGTAAACATGTTTTTTCTTTCATCTATTTCGTTGGATGTAAAGAAACAATTGTTCGATATCTTTATTATTATCGATAACGCCTTTGATCTTATTTATGACTGTATGTTTATCTGGTTTTATTAGCTTAACCAGGCGAAATATTAATTAAATACCTACATAGATCATATCAAAATGGCGATATGTATATTGAAATCGAAATCGATGAATGTAAAAACTATCGATATTATGTCGGTTCTTTTTGGGTTCTAAATTCCTAATAGGACGTGACCTATATTTCTATTGGAAAGAAGGTATCATATTATTTAAATACATAATATGCTAAAGTTACTAGAATATTATTACCTCCCAAACAGTGGCGGCGAACATGTAAACATCGGATTTTGTTGAGTATTCTCCTTCCATTACCGCCTCTTGAGGCAGCCAGCGTAGTGGAATTACCTGCAAAGACAATTATTAAGTAAATTAAATTGAGTCACCATTATTTATGAGTCCAGCGGTTATACAAATAATTATGATATAAAAATAAATGATTAATGTATTTTTATTGCTGAATTCATTCTTATCGGATTTTGTCTATGTGACACGAAAAATATTTTAAATTGGATTATTGTACAGTGACGTCTACCGCACTAGGTCAACGTGGTGGACTATATGGCCTAACCACTCTCAATCGTACCCGCGATTGTAGAGTAGGCTCGTGCCCTGCAGTGGAACGTAAGTATATGTACTGATTAACAACAACAACATAATGACGTCAGACATCAGTAAATATGTTAGATATTGATTGTTGCAAAATATACTCAAAATATAATAATAATAATAAATTTATTTACCAAAGTATTTACAATGAAGTATTATCACAAAGTAACATTTATAAAACTAGTATTAGTCTACAGACATATTACTGCGGTACTGCACTAGGCTCTCGGCCTGTATCGCAGATACCAAAAAGAATTATCATAATAAACTTATTTCTGAAGTGACAACTGGTTAGGTTTACATCGATGCGTAAAATAACAAAATGTAGTTAATAATAAAAATAATTAGAAAATAATTTCAAACACAAATCTTATCCTAAGATATTGAGATCAAAAGTGGTTTATAAATCACAATAAAATGCATACAAATGTGTGTGTGTGTGTGTGTGTGAGTGTGTGTGTGTGTGTGGTGTGTGTATGCATGTAAGTGTGTATATGTGTGTATAAACGTAAATGTTGTGTGTGTATTTGTGTTTAGCTATGTTAAATTATTAATAATTATTTATTACAGCCATCAAGAATTTGTTCCGTATCATAGTAGTTTAGGGTTTTCAACCATTGTTCTAGAACTGACTTTGCTTTGTAAGTTTTTAATAGTTTTATATTTAATTTTTTGCATATTTTATTGTAAATAAAGGAGTGCATGTATTGTGGTTGGCGTCTCGCAAAGGTTGAGCGAATGGTGGGAACGGGGATTTTATATACGCGTTGTGTAGTTAGAGTGGAGTATTTGTCTGATTGGATTGTGCGTTTGTGTACAGCAGTTATCACTCTTGAAATATATAGTTGGCGTACTCTTAGAACGCCACACTCTTCATACAATTTGTCGGTGGGGAATCTAAAAGGTTTGCGTAACATCACCTTTAAAACAGCACGTTGCGCTCTCTCTAATTCAAGAAGGGTAGATTTGGCCGCACTTCCCCATGCTGTTATGCAGTATAGAAGGCTGGATTGACACATTGCTTTATATACTAATAGTAAGATGGACTTTTGTGCTGAGGTACGTAATGATTTCATAATAACGATGGATTTTCTAACTTTGCCCGCTAGAGTGGATATATGTTTTTTGAAAGAAAGATTTTCATCCAGTATAACTCCTAAATATTTTATGGTGTCAGCGTATTCAATAGTTGGGCAGTCACAGGTGTGTGGATTTGAGAGAGATACTGAATACGATTCACAGGAATGTATGGTAAAATTAAGGGGAAAGTGAGGTCTTGAGGCACGAGTTTTGTAAAAGGTAATGTACTTAGTTTTCCTGTTGTTTAATGTTAATAAATTATCACTTAAGAGGTGAGCTAATTTCGCCATGCCTGATTCTGCGGTCTTTAAGACTGATTCCCAAGTTACGTCGTGGAAAAGAATAACTGTATCGTCTGCATAGCATATTATGTCGGCAGCCTGTAGAGAAGTGTTTAGGATGTCGTTCATGTAGATCAAGAACAATGTGGGACCAAGTATACTTCCTTGTGGAACCCCATAATTTATGGGAAGTTGGTGACTTAAAGTGAACCCTAATTTAGTGCATTGACGGCGATTAGTGAGATAACTGTTAAACCAATCATGGGCGAGACCTCTTACACCCATATTACTCAGCTTTTGAAGAAGGATTGGCACAGAAACCGTATCAAAGGCTTTGGTTAGATCTATAAAAACACCCAAGCAGCATTTATTTTGATCTAGCGCGGAGGTAACAAGGTTTGATAACAAAAGTACGGCATCCTCTGTTGACTTTTTACGTCTAAAACCGAATTGGTTTGGCGATATTAGAGAGTGATCTTCAAGAAAATTTACTAGTCGTTTGCTAACAATTTTTTCCAGTATTTTGGAGAATATGCTGAGTAGAGTTATTGGTCTATAATTGGTTGGCACAGACTTATTACCTTCTTTAAAAATTGGTGACACTACCCCTAGTTTCCATATCTCTGGAAAGGTCCCAGTAGCTAAACTTAAGTTATAAATGTGTGTTAGAGGTTTAATTATGGACGATTTTAAGATCTTTATAAAAAATGGAGAACATCGGTCAAATCCAGGGGCACTGCCTATTTTGAGCTCATCTATATTTTTACTAACTTCTTCATCGGTGGTGGGGAATAAGTATAACGAGTTGAGGGGTCCATTTGCAGTACTTATGTTCTTGGCAAGGGCGCTTTCGGTTTTTTCTAATTTGAGCAGGGTCTTTTTAGCTAATTCTTGGCCGATTTCTGAAAAATACTTATTACAAGAATTAAGAGAGCTTATGGGATCATCGCTATTATTAATCAATTCCGTAGGATCGTTTTGGGGTTTGGAAAGACTGCAAATACTCTTAATAGTTTTCCACAGTTGTTTAGAATCTTTTAAATTCTCGGATAATTGACTACTTTGGTATTCGTGTTTGATCCTGAGAAGCAAATTATGTAAAAAATTTCGATATCGTTTATAAGAGGTTTGGAGTATGACATTATTTGGGTTTCGTTTAGCTTGGAGGTGAAGAAAATCCCGATGTTTCTGGCATCTCATGAGCCCTGGAGTGATCCAAGGCTTGAGATTGAATTTGGAACGCGGTACGACAGTCTCTATGGTGTTGTCTAAGATTGTTTTACGCCAAGTTTCAGAGAAAATGGATGCTGCTGTATCTACGTTATCGCTGTTGAGTACTTTGGCCCAGTCAGTAAATTCTACAGTTCTGAGTATTTCATCGTAATTAGTTCTAATCTTCGTGCGTTTGTGTTTCCCATTTTGTACGTTTTTTACTGTGGGAATAGCTAGTATACAAATGTCGTGGTCGGTAATATCTGTGTGAGTAATAATGCCTATTCCCGAAAGGGCGTTTTTTACAAAAATATGATCTAAACAGGCGTTATTTCTGGTTGGTTTTGTAATAGCTGGTAGTAGCTGATGTTCAGTGAGAAGGCTTAGGTATTCAGTGCATTGCATACTGAGTGGATTGCTGCAAATGTCAAGATTAATATCACCGGCTAAAATAATAATGTTTTTGTGCGTAACTTTGTTAAACGCATCAGATAATGAGTTCAAAAAATTATCGGTGGATGTAAACGAAGGGGACCGGTATATACCAAATATAGTTATGTCAGAGTTTAAATTTATTTCGAGGCAGTTACAATCTAGTATCGGGGATTCTGAAACAGTGCTATTCCAAGAGCTCGATATATATGCCACCACTCCACCGTTTTTATTAATAAAGTTATAAGTGCGATAACTATTATATCCTTTGATTTGTGGTATGGAAGTGTTTTCGTTTAGCCAGCATTCCGTCAGAACAATAATGTCAAAGTTTACCTCAAGTCGTCCCAAGACTACTAAAAATTCATCAAAATTCTTAAAAATACTTCTTATGTTGAATGTAAGGATTTTAAACTTATATTTCGAATCTATGATAACATTTTTACATTTTTCCATACTGTCAAGTGCATCACAGTTGATTTCTAATATAAAATCTGTTTCTGTTAAAAGATCCACTTAAATATTTTAATTTCGCAGTCAAAAAATAGAATCGAAGCGTTTCTGGCACCTGACAGTTTGGAAAAAAAAAAAAAAAATCCTTGAATTTTGTTGAGTTATGGGGATATATAGAGTTGATGGTTATGGTACGTTTAACATAGCTTAGAAATAACCTTCTTACTGTAATGTGGTGTGTGGTGTATGTGTATGGTAAGTGTGTCTTTGTGTGTGTTTTGAGGGAGTGTGAGTGTATGTGATTGTGTGGTATAAAACTATGAAGGAGATAGTCTTGTTTTTTGTCCAGAGTGTTATTGCCGGGAAAGGGTTTATTTATTTTAAATATTTTTCTGTAGTTAATGAAATATATTATTTTTGTTATAACTGTAAGCATGTTAGTTTTTATATTATGTGTTATGACTCGATAACCTGTTGGGTATAACAAAGTAGAAGTATTAATAAAAGTAGGTAATAAATTAACCTCTAACAAAATGCATGCGTGCAAGCAGTGTGGCAGAAGAAAAAATGAATTACGTTTCTGGTTGAGCATTCGGTCCAATCTTCTCATCCAGATCGGCTGGTGAAGAGATGCGCATTCCAGGTTTGTTGTCGTTCTCACGAACATAAATCGCACCGTTTCGCACCCAGCAATAGCGAAACTTATGCATTGCGGCACGGAGGCGAGCTTCTCGAAATAAGAGACGGTTATTCCTGGTAAGACGCTCGTTGATGAACAGTTTTTGAGGTGTCCCGGTAACAATGTCTTCAGATGTTAGGTTACGTCTTGCTTTTGCTGCCTTGATTATTTCGTCTCTATGTTGTCTTCGTAGAAGTTTAACTACGATTGGTCGAGATTTGTTGTCGGCATTGTTAGAGAATTTGTTGTTAGGTGGATTTTTGGGGCCAATTCGTGTAACGTGTTCGAGATCCAGTTCACTGAGTTTGACTCCTACTTTTTGTGACGTGAGCAAAGCAATGTGGTGAAGGTTTTCTTGTGCGAGTTCTGGAACTCCGATAATTTCTATCTCGTTTGCCATAGATAGTTGTTCTTGGGTGTTCAATTGAGTTTGAAGTTGGGACACTGTGGACTTCAAATCAGCTATTTCAACATCACTTTTGCTTGAGTGGGTGACTGATAAGGTACCCGTCAGGTTCGATAATTGTTCTTTGAGTTCAATGACCTCTTGTTTCAGGAGACCTATTTCCAGGTTTTGTCTTTTCATATCACTCAGTTCTTGCCTGAGCTGGCGGATCTCTATTAGCAAAAGGGACATGTCTGAATTTTGTCCTTCTTTGTTTGCATTCGATTTCAGTTTACTACCACGGGACGTATTTATGTTTGATATTTCCGAATTGGCGTCCTTTATCGATATCGTGGTGCGTATGGGCGTGAGTGTATTATCGCCTTTAGGTTGCAAGGATATGCAAGTCGGACACAACCAATTATTTTTGTATGAATTTGACAGCTTGTTGAAATTATCTGTTGTTATGTTTAAACAACACAGGTCATAAAAACAATCACATTTCATGCATATCATATAGTTTTCATCTTCGATAATACCGTTACAAGCAGAGCATTTGGATGACATTTTTGTGAATAAGTAAGTCAAGCGTCGATGAGTTAAGTATGCTGGCGATAAGCTAGCACGTGCGCAGTAGTGTTACGCTCCAGGCAGGCGAGGGCGGGCGGTCGGAATGCGTGTGCGGCGGGGGAGGGCGGGCGGCCGGGCGTTCGGTTGCCACCGCGACGCTGTGCCTGTGTGCGTGAGCAAGCGATCGTCACGGCAAGCGTCGGAGTGTACGTTGCTTGAAAGTTTTGAAAAAGTTTTTGCCAATAACTTCACTGTTCTAATGTCTATCGAGTTATAATTTCACCAGGTTACAGTCCAACTCTATGTATGATTATACGTTAAACACAATCACTGAAATAAACACTTTTACTAACTATTTTGAATTAATAATACGGAGCGTAGCGTTATCGATGTGGTCCTAACCGTTGCCACGCGCGAAAATATGATCTAATACATTCAGTTTAAAGTTTAAAGATTAAACATCAATAAAATTGGAATTTGGAATCCTCAAAATTTTAACCCAGTAAATCGACTAAACAACTAATTAAACTAATACAAATCAGCTGATGTAACACACCGTATCATGCATCTTGTAGTACTCGTGCGAGTCCGGCCCGCGCGTCAGAGCCGAGTTAGTCAGCTTGAGATGAAGCTTGGAACTTATCACGCAGTTGCGAGCCGCTATGTCTCTGTAACAAACATTTTGTAAGTAGAAGTTTATGTTTAGGGAAATGTTATATCATGAAATTACTTGTTCTATATTTTATCGCGAATAAGTGTGTGTAACTGTGTGCATAGAATAAAGTGTACATGTGCGTATATCATTGTCTACCTATGCGTATATCATAATGGATACTTGTGCCCATATCATAATATGTGTTTTTAAATATGTTACAGTGTGCCTGTGCTTATATTATACTGTGTATCGTGTGCGTATATCATAATGCGTACCTGTGCTTATATCATAGTGTACCTGTACAGAAATCATTGTCTACTTGTGCGTATGTCATAATGTATGTCCTTATGGAGTATAGTGTATACTTGCACTTATATTACCGTCTATCTGTGTACGCACAGGTACACATTATACTATAATGTGTACCTGTGCGCATATCACTATGCGCACAGGTAAACCTAACCTCCCTGCACATATCACCCTTTACCTGTGACTATTTTACTATCCACTTGTGCATATCACAGTGTACTTGTGCACATATCACAGTGTACCTATGCACATATCAGTGTACCTGTGCACATATCAGTGTACCTGTGCACATATCAGTGTACCTGTGCACATATCAGTGTACCTGTGCACATATCAGTGTACCTGTGCACATGTCAGTGTACCTGTGCGCATATCACAGTGTACCTGTGCGCATATGAGTGTACCTGTGCGTGAGTCTGTCCGCGGCGAGCGCATGCGCGGCGTTGGCGAGCTGCGCGCACAGCACGGCGGCCTGCGCGGGCGACAGCGGCGGCGCGGCGCGAGGCGCGGGCGGGGCGCGGCCCACGCGGGGGAGCTGCGCGTTCTCCTCTGCCGTGCGGGTGGCTAGCAGGAAGTTCTTTAGGTCGCCCTGGGGGTGTGTATATGAAAGGTTATGAAAAGTAGACCGCATTTTTTTTGTCATTTATTTAACATGCTTAATAAACTTACAAATATGTTTGTTAGATGATAACATTAAGAAACCACTATGGTTTGTATTTATGTTATCAGAGTTGACAATCAGGTTATAATTAGACATTTCAGTGATTATTAGGAGTTTAATGCATTCAAAAATTTTGTAATTTGTACTAGATATAAAAGAATAAATAAATAAATAAACAGAACCCCTTCAATTACGTTCAGCAGTTGAATTTGGCTAACGACAAGACCTCTAGGTGTGATGAATAAATAAGCTGAACCAAGTATGTATGTGAATGATTGTAAAAATGGACCTCTACTATCACGTTACTATAAAGTTACTGCCAAATGGGTCATTAATACTGTTAGTTACTGTCAAATCAGCCATTGATACTGTTAGTTACTGTACAATGCCTACTTCTGCCTGTTAGTTACTTTGAAATGTATTTCTAACAGTAAGTTCCTGTAAAATTATAACTTCTACCTGTAAGTCACTGTAAATTACCTACTTCTGCCTGTAAGCTATAAAATGTATAATGATGCACTTATTACATAACATATTTGTATATAAATGCTACATACCCAGTCTGTATGTTCGAGCAGCATGAAGTGTGGTTCTGCCTCGTTGCACAAGCCGATGAGTCTCACTATGTTGGCGTGTTTTACTCGACCGAATAAGTCTAGCTGACGGCGGAATTCTGTTAGCTGTACCTGAAAAGAAATTATGTTGAAAATTGGTTTGCCTTAAATAAATTATTGATTTTTCATTCCTTGTTTCACCACAAAATGCGTTTTTTTAATAATATTCTTTGTTAATTTTTGTAATTACTTTTGCGTCAGTACTTGTGTATGTCTGATTTAATTGAAGGAATCTTGAATGCATTGTTGGCATACTTTTATTTTTCAGTTGGTTTTTGTATACTCAGTATCATATTTTTTTAGTTCCACATTCAATGCACCTTGTTTCAATTAAATATACTAGTTATTTCAATTGCCTACAACTTCACTCAAACTAATTTATCGACTAATATTTTTTCCATTTTGGGTAAAACAGGCACTGAACCGGGTCAGCCCATATACGTCCCACTGCAGGGCACGGGCCTCCTCTACAATCGAGAGTACGAGTGAGAGTGGTTAGGCCATATAGTCCACCACGCGGGCCTAATGCGGGTTGGCGGACATTACATACCATAGAAGTTCTTAAAAATCGCTATGGTATGCAGGTTTCCTCACGATGTTTTCCTTCACCGTTATAGTGTTAAGTGAATTATAGTATTTTAAAAAAAGGCTTTACATTACCTCATCTTTAGTAGTCAGCACTTTGACGAGTATGGGCCTCAATTTCGGCTCAGAATCCAAGATCTCATGGTTACGCAGCTTCTTGATTTGGCACATATCCACTTTAGCTAAAGACACTTCGCCAAATTCACCACGACCTGGATCAAAGGTATATCATTTTTAAAAAATCTTTGAACTTATTATAAATATCATTTTATGCAAAAAAAATATTTTTGTGATAATTTATTTATTCATCACTGATAAAGAAAGAAATGAGGACCTTAAAACTTTGTCTTCAGACTTTTAAATTTCTTTTACACGAAAGTAGGATGTTATTTTTCGAAATAATAATGTTTCTTGTGATATAAGAGGTAAATTACTCAATGTGTGTGTATGTGTGCACAATATCATTATCATAAAAATACAATAACTTACCCAACACTATTTGTTCAGTGATCAAGCTCCGCGGTACGGATAAACGATCGTATTGCCCGGATTTCTTGGATGTGCGGGATACCGCGGATACCTCCGAGTTGTCTGGACCTGGGAATCATAAAAAATAGGGATTTTATTAGGGGTTTTGTAATACAAATTAATAAAATGTAGGATTTGAATGTTATGATGAAAGATGAGTATAATGAAACGTTAAACGAATAACTGATATGGAACGTAGTTTATGTGAAAGAGATAACGAATGGAAGTACTAAAGAGTAAAAGAGTTAGAGGATGAATGATTAAGATGTTGAAATATGAAAGGACGGAATAGGAGAGAACAGTTTGGAAGACGATGAAAGACGTGAATGACTTACGACGAAGACGTATTATAAAAGTAATAAATCATACTGAAGAATATCTAAGCAATGTTTGTTTGATTTGACGCGACACAGAACTATTCCCATAATAATAACACATAGTCTCCGGTAACTGTAGAAAAATAAAATACTTCACTACATCCGTTAGCAAACTTTCTTATAACATGAAAAGTAAATGAAATAATGTGTATTTCAATTTTTTATTTCATACAATTAGCTATCAATTTCAATTTAAATTTCTATTGTTAAGGAGTCCAATGCTTTGCTTGTGGGCTGATATAGTACGTACAGAAGATTTAAAAATGTCAATTTTTATTTGAAAATTAATAAAATTAATAAATCCCTCTCTTTCTCCGTCTTTTAAATCCATCCCATGGTTGCCTGTAAGACATTGCTTTATACGATAAGACCGCCATTTGTACTGTTTTTTTTTCTGTTTCTGTATGTCATTTTACTGTGTACAATAAAGATTTAAATAAATAAATAAAATTTGATTTGAATGCTGTAATTTATTTACCGCTATCTTTCTCCTGTGGTAGCAGTCTGCCATTCTGTGTTGGTGCTCCATTGGCTTTAACTTTATCATCTTCACACTCTTCAACCAACTTCTCACGACCGTCCACCATTTCCAACTCCATTTTCTCACCTGCAAAAATCATCATCAATACTATTATTATGGACTATATGGCCTAACCACTCTTAATCGATTTTCTCGATTGTAGAGTAGGCCCGTGCCCTGCAGTGGGACGTATATGGGCCGATACATTCATACTATTATTATTCTTGAATTTTTTTTTTTTTTTTAGAAAATATCGCTGAAGCCAGCACCGAAAATAATAAGGTATTACACTTATATCATATACCTGATTAAAATATTATTAATTTGGAAAAACAATTAAAACATATTTTGTAAGTTAAAAAAAAACATAAGCATTGATTAACAACGCAACAGATGCAAAATGTTCAAAATGCCAAGAACCAAGAATATCTAAGTTACCCATCATAAAAGACTACAGTCTCACCTCTCTGCCGTCTCCTCAACCTTCGTCTTCTGCAGTAGACCATCAGCGCTAGAACCAGCACCATGTATGCCCCGGCCACCGATATAGACACCACCACTGCTTTACCAGCAACTCCGCTTGATTCTTGAGCTGAAATTATTTACACACATACATACATACATAAACTCACGCCTTTATCCCCGAAGGGGTAGGCAGAGGCGCCACCAGGACACCCACATTTCGCCTTGTATGTTCCGTCCCATGATGTGATAGGGGGCGAGCCTATCGCCATATCGGGCACAAATTCCTGACTCCGGGCTGATAATGAATAGAAAAACCCAATACCACTTTGCCCGACCCGGGATTCGTACCGTAATACAACTACGCCACCGAGGCAGTGAAATTATTTATGTTGGGAAAATTACAAAAAGGTTTGTACCTGTTTGAATGGATAGTATATTATTTTAACACCTAATTAAAATAGGCTATTAATAAAGGAACGAAGGATTTTTATAAAATAGTGTAATTATCATCACATTTCTTGTGACTTCAAGTTCACTTCTCCAAGAACTCCGGGCTTGGATCGCAATTATGTTTATTTTTATTGAAAATACCGGGTATATCAAGACCGCGACCGAAAACGAAGCCGGGTGGTAGTTTTAGTGGCTATAGACACAATGCAACGAAAATTTCACAAAATAAGAGATAGATTATTTTTTACAATTTTTAAAAAATCATATATTTTAGGTGGTAAATCCTTAGTTTTTGCGAAAATAGTAATTTAAACCCTTATGTATCATTACGTCTTTAAAAATAAAAAGGTATACATACTTATTATGGAAAAAATATGTATTTATCACCCAAAAACGACGACAAGTAAAAAAATTACCAAAAAAAAAATGACGATTTATATTGCGGATTTTTTAGTTGCATTGTGTCGGAAGTCACTAATACTACCACCTGGCTTCGTTTTCGGTGGCAGTCTTGATATACCCTGTATATACTTTTCCCTACATAGAAAAGTAGGTTTCATTGAGGGACAAAAATCTTCGCACCGATACCAAGTTTCATAGTAAAATGGGCATTCTCCTTTTGAATATGACTATATTTACCATGATGCACCACAGTGAGCAGCAATTCATTCCTGGCGAGGCCGGCAGCGCTGCCCGCCGTGCAGCCGTACCGGTCCGCGTGCTCCTCCGACACGTTGCGGATCACCAGCGAACCGTTCCTCAAGAGGAGCAGTCTGGTGGAGATATTCATAAATAAATACACCCAATAGTCATAGTCCACCCCACACTAATAAGTCTTGCGTCGTGTATCAGAAACTACCTGAGATTTTTTTTTTTTTTATTGCAATGTATGACGAGACGAGCCTGCCATTCGCCTGATGGTAAGCGATACGACCGCTCATGGACAGTAGCAAAACCAAACAACACCATGAGTTACAAGGCAATGCTTGGCATTCCACTGCGCTCGCCATCCTGAGACATAAGATGTTAAGTCTCGATATGTCCAGTAGTTACTCTTGGTCTTGGTATGGTCTATGGTCTTACTAAAGCCACACCCGAAACAAATACTTGTGTGGCCTCGGTGCGGGATCGAACCCGCGGCCTCTCATTTCACAGCCGGCGTCTAAACTCTAACCAACTGCGCCACGAAGGTATCTCTCTCATATGTGAGAGGCCGCATGGTGAGGTACCACCGCAATGTCTATTTCTACCGATAAACTGCAGTGTAAACGCACTGCTGTGTTCCGTTTTGAAGGACATTGTAGCCAGAGTAACTACTGCACATAATGGGATTTAACATCTTATGTCTCAGGATGGCGAGCGCAGTGGAATGCCAAGCATTGCTTCGTATTCATGGTGTTGTTTGGTTTTGCTACTGTCCATGAGCGGTCGTATCGCTTACCATCAGGCGAATGGCATGCTCGTCTCGCCATTCATCGCAATAAAAAAAAATACGGTCCCTATATCTTTATATAGCTGTACTATAATAGTATGCAGTAACAAAGATTGCTATTAATAAATAAAGGCAATAAAATTACTCCCTACCTAGCCAGGGAAGCATTGGCGCTGTCTTCAACGTCCACTCCATCTGAAAATAAAAATATAGGTAAAAACCATTTGCAATTTTCAAATACACATTAAATCATAGAAGAATGACATGTAATTTAATATTTTAATCATAAAAGTAATTAAATACCAGATGTAGTATTGGATGCGATCGTGTTTATGTATTTTTGTAACTAGTAAAATTTATACAGGATGTATCCAGATTGCGACGGAAACGAAGTGACACTTATAGTGGCAGACACGATGCAGCTGAAAAATTCACAAAAATGCGTCGATCTTTTTGCTACTTTTTGTTATCATCGTGTTTGGTAAAAAAATACGCAATGGTACGCAAGGTTGATAATTATTTATTAAAAGCTGTATCTATAAGACGATGAAAGGTGAAAAAATCCGTCGCATTTCTATTTGCGAATATTTTTGTTGTATTTTGTGGTGTGTCTGAGTAACTACAACCACCTGGCTTCGTTTTCAGTCGCAGTCTGGATATACCCTATATATATATAAACATATTAAGCGTGTACTTTTGCGGCATTTATTTAGCTTAAGACTGCCTTGGTTGTATTACGGTACGGTTACAAAGCTGAGGTCTCGGGTTCGAGTCCCGGGTCGAGCAAAGTGATATTGGATTTTCCTATTCATTATAAGCCCGGAGTCAAGAATTTGATGGCGTTATGGCGATACGCTCGCCCCCCATCACATCGTGGGACGGAGCATACAAGGCGAAATGTGGGTGTTCCGGTGGCGCCTCTGCCTACCCCTTCTGGGATAGAGGCGTGAGTTTATGTTTATGCTATATTATGTAGCTTAATGACTGTGGTAGGTACTTACGTTGGTGGTGCAAAATGGTGAGATTTCTGTCCCAATGCGTGGTGGGGACTGGATCGCCAGTCGCTATACAGTTGAGTACTATAGTCTGTCCCAATGTAGCTTGTATGGTTTGACCATCCGGGTCTAGTACTCGCGGTGACACTGCCAATAGAAATAAATAAATAAACCCAACAGTCAAATACATAGTCCTGACCCCACACTAAGATCGAGTCTTGTGTCGTGGGTATCAGAAACTACGAGAGACTTTTCGGTCTTACAAACACCCAGACCCGAAACAAATACATGTGGATCACACAAATATTTGTCTCGATGCGGGGATCGAACCCGCGGCCTCTCGTTTCACAGTCGGCGATAACCAACTGCGCCACGGAGGCTGTCTTAAACATAAACATAGAGGAAACATATTTATTATCAGCCTGTATCTGTCTTCTGCTTATAGTATTTTAGTGTTAATTGGAGTAAATATTTGTATATGCTTTATTCGGAACAAATTATCGTATCATTAATTTAATTTAACTATTATTACAAATTTCAAGTAAAATTGCTGCGATTTTTTCGGAGATCACTGATTTAAGCATTTGAGTCTTGCAAAACAGTATTAAGCCTTCGTTTTTGTAAGGGAATTTTTTTTCTCGTTAATAAATCACAATCAAACCTCATTTACAGTAAAATCCAAAAAACAATTATGAAGTACAAATTGTTCAATTTACTATTAGAAAGAAGAATGACCATTCATGGTATCGGTAAAAAATATCGTTGACCCCGATACCGATACTGCTTTAAATTCATTATAGCATTTTTTATGGTTTGTCCTTAAACGTTTTCCTGTTTTATCCCGGGTGACAGATTTTTATAAAATAAAGTATTTATCATCACATTTTACGATACCTCAGCCATTTCTACAAATAGGGCTACCAGAGTGACTGAACCTCAAGTTCGTTTCTCCAAGAACTCCGGGCATGGGTCGCAATTATGTTTATTTTTATTGAAAATATATATTTTTCCCTACACAAAAAGTAGGTTCCATCGAGGGACAAGAATCTTCGCACCGATACTAAGTTTCATAGTAAAATGGTTATTCTCCTTATAACAATTTATTGTTGTATTTTTAACTTTATAAATACCGTTACCATGTAACGTTCAAAAGGCAAAATTTCAAAATAGTAAAAGAACATACCGCTAGAAGTCACTAAAACTCACCGACTATATCCAGGGTAATATTGGAAGTGATGGTGTGGTTACCATCCACTGCCTTGCAAGTGTACTGACCAGCGTGCCTTCTAGAAGCTTCTGTCACCATTAGAGTACCATTTGATGACGTCACTCCTTCTGGCAGAGGGTCTTTCTCGTTCTAGAAGAAATAAGTTATTTTTTAATGTTATTTGTGACGGAAGATTTGTGGCGCAGTTGGTTAGACGCCGGCTGTGAAACGAGCGACCGAGACAAATGTTTGTGTGATCCACAGGTATTTGTTTCGGGTCTGGGTGTTTGTGAGACCGAAAAGTCTCTCGTAGTTTCTTACACGACACAAGCAATGCCTATTTCTCCCGCCAAACAGCAGTGTAAATGCACTGTTATGTTCCGATTTGAAGGGTATTGTAGCCAGAGTAACTACTGGACATAATGAGACTTAACATCTTATGTCTCAGGATGGGGAGCGCAGTGGAATGCCGAGCATTGCTTTATAATTCATGGTGTTGTTTAGTTTTGCTACTGTCCATGAGCGGTCGTTTTGCTTGCTATAAGGCGAACGGCATGCTCGTCTCGGCAATTTTCGCAATAAAAATAAAAAAAGATTAGTATTTGAGTGGGGTCAAGACTATGTGTGCGACTGTTGGGTGTATTCATTTGTTTATATTTTATTTACTAAAGTAATTTATTACATTTAATGGCCTTATTACCTCGACTTATATTTCTATTTTTAATTTATAATGTGACTGATATTCACCAAGTCCTATTGATTTATAAAATAAAAGTGTTATTAAAAATTTACTCTTCATCACGTACATAGAAACACGGTAACAACCCTTACTGATCTAAGCCCCCTGCAAACCTGAATTAACTAGACTGAAGTATACTATAAGTACAATATTATCTATGGTAAGAGCCACTACACAGCATAGGTTTGAACGACCACTTCAATAGTCGGTGATTGAATGAATTATTTATTCATTCACATCATTGGTATATAAGCCCTTGTGAATGGGCTTTGAATCGTGTGACAGAAGATTCAATTCCAAAGTTGTTTTTTATTGCATAAATGTGGTAAAACGAGCGAACGTAAAGTTAGTGCGATACCGGCTTCGTAAAATGGAGGAGGAGGAGAAGGTAGGAGGAAAGAAGTAATGGACTTTCTGAAATCTCGTCCTCCGAAAGAAACACGAAGGCATCTTCTCTCACCATCCCTTCCCATGATATCTCCGTGAGACAGTAATGCCACCCAGGTCGAGCCCATGTCTAGTGAAGTCGAATGAAAATACTTTTTATTGCATAGGTCCGAGCAAACACCTGATGGTAAATGATCACTGCCGCCCATGAACATCCATAATGCTTGGATCATAGATGTGTTGCCGTCCCGTCCAATCAGAAGCGGGAAGGAAATGTTATTTTTTTTAATTGCGATAATTGGCGGGGCGAGCGTGCCATTCGCCTGATGGTAAGCGATACGACCGCTCATGCACAGTAGAAACCAAAAACCGTGAATTGCAAAGCATTTCTTGGCATTCCACTGCGCTCGCCATCCTGAGACGTAAGATGTTAAGTCTCATTATGTCCAGTAGTTACTCTGGCTACAATGCCCTTCAAACCGGAACACAACAGTGCATTTACACTGCTGTTTGGCGGGAGAAATAGACATTGAGGTGGTACCTACCCAGGCGGCCTCTCACTTATGAGAGACCTACCACCAGTAAAGGGTGGGATGAGGAGAAAGGTATTGGGCATCCGGCTATCTCACTAACCGAACGAAACGCGACAACAAAGCTGTCACTTGACGTCGTACTCCTGTGTCAGTGGTACCGCCGCGGACGAGCCTGCCCATTCATACTGAGTCATGACAACAGCATAGCTCTATCAAATTGCTTCCAAAAATTTCTCTACTTTAATTTCGTGTCGGTTTGTAATAAATAGGATTTGAAAAAAATTATGCTGCCTCGATGGTGCAGTTGTGTAGTACAACTGCTATGATTGAAAAGCTGAGGTCTGAAATCCCGGGTAGGGCAAAATATTGGATTTTCCTATTCATTATCAGCCCGGAGTCAGGAATTTGTGCCCGATATTGCGATAGGCTCGCTCCCTATCATACCGTGGGACGGAACATACAAGGCGCAATGTGGGTGTCCTGGTCCTCTGTCTACCCCTTCTGGGAATAAGGCGTGAGTTTATGCATGTTTAAGAAGCTAAGCTCTGTCACCCATCTTAGAGTCACGGTGTAAATGTAGGTACTTACCAAATACCACTGCACTGTGGGTGATACTCCGCCGGCCACCTTGCAGTGTATCTTGCCGGAGCTGTTCAGCTCCAATTTCTTGCTGTAAGGCTCCGGTTCGAAGCGGAGAGCGCCATCTATTGGACAAATATTAAATTATGTTATTAGTGCCTCGGTGACGTAGTTGTACTACGCTATGGTTACAAAGCTGAGGTCTCGGGTTCTCATCCCGGGTTGGGCAAAGTGATATTGGATTTTTCTATTCATTATCAGCCCGGAGTCAGGAATTTGTGCCTGATATGGCGAAAGGCTCGCTCCCTATCACATCGTGGGACGGAACATACAAGGCGAAATGTGGGTGTACTGGTGGCACCTCTGCCTACCCCTTCTTGGATAAAGGCGCGAGTTTATTTAAATATGTATGTCATTACGAAATATTTTTTGAGTGATTTTTGGTGATGGGTTTTGTTTGAATTTCAATGGCAAATATCTTTAAAGCGATAATCTATACATATAATAAATTTGTAACCGATCGATGTCTATACACGGAAGATAAATGAGAAAAATTAATATGAGTATAGATAATAAACAATATTTACCGCTAGCAGCACGGTGTCTTCTGTTGGGCTTGTGAGCTCGAACTCTATGGCCGGAATGATGTCCAAATTCTGTGAAACAAAAAAAGGATTTATAAATAAATGCTATATCGATTTACAGCCGATGCCAACAATCAATCAAAAATTTTAGATTGAAGTCAATCCGGATTGTTTTCTACTTTTCGATTGGTCGAATATCTTGTTGCCAATAAACAAAACAGGCTACAGTCGATTGCCTCTGTTGATAGATTGAAAACAATCGGTTCCCTCTTGACAATTTAGTTTGACGCAGAATATTTCATTGCATATTTATGCACTTTCAGCATTTTGTAAATAAATAATTTGTGAAAAACAAAAATTACCGCTAGAAATAATTATAATTGCAATAAAAACAATTCAATTTGTCCCAATTATATAGATTTTTACAGAATTGTTGTGTTTCTGGCCACTGAAAAATAATATATCCAGTAAACAATGACATTCTTGTCATTCTAATAGACACTTGTCATTCTAATAGAAATATTATGAGAACATTGTGGAAAAAAATTGCGAAATGTGATTGAACATTTACTTAAGTCCGTGGAAAGTGATCACTGCCGCCCATGAACATTCACTACGATTGGATCATGGCTGTGTTGTCGGCCCAACAAATCGGGAGGAGAGCGAGAAGCCCATAGCCTGCCCATTCATACTGAGTCATGACTGATAACAGCGTGGCTCTATAACTTCCCATGATCAAAATTTGATTCCCTTTTCTATTATTTTTATTCTTTCCATTATTATTGTAAATTGTGAGTAATAAAGAATATTTCATTATGAATGTTTTATTCACAAAACACACTGAACAATTAAATAAAAATACAACTATGAAATTAAGAAACATATCTTAACAGAAATCATAGTTTTCAAAATAAAATAAAAAGTATAAATTCGTTCAAGATAAAATATACACAACAATACAATATTTTAGATCTAACTGAAGAAATCGTTAATCAATGTTGTGTCATCTTCATCTACAATAATTTCTACTTCCTAGTTTCATTGCTGTTGGCAAATCTGCTTAAATAATCCGTGGAAATTCTCGGATTGCACTAATGGATTGTTTTGAACAATCCATCCAAACGTTAACACTGTTAATTGTTTATTGGCAAGCCTTAACTGTCATTTTCATACAGAGGACAATCTACAATCAGGGATTGGCCCTCCCAAAAGTAGATTGATTTTTTAGATAGTTTTTTCCCTACTGAGGTTGATTAATGGCAAGCTATAGTCAGAAAAAAGATTGAGCTGTCAATGTCAAACAGCAAATTTTGGATTGGGATTGATTGTTGGCATCGGCTGTTAATCAATAAACGTATGCGGCGAAAATCGTATGCGATTATCGCTTGACATAACTGCCATAAGATTATCGCGTTCTGACAAATGTTTGTTTACACGATGCACCTTTTTATATCCTTACGATAGTCGTATCTTCGAGGCGAGAAACTCTCCGTGTAAATGGAGCTTTAGTTTACAGATTATTATTGTATCATTCTGCAGTTAATTATTTAGGAATTTTTATTCAATGGACATAGGACATGCCCATCGTTATTTTTAGATGAAACTAAGATCATAAACTATTTGTATCACTTTTATTTTTAACAGTGTGTTCGAGGAATCAAACCTATTGTCTTCACATCAGTCTTTTTAAATCTAGGTTCAACAAAGTCAGCAGTGCAAATGCACTGTTGTGTTCGGGTTTGAAGGACATTGTGGCCAGAGTAATTACTGGACATCATGAGACTTCGTATGTCTCAGGATGGCGAGCGCAGTGGAATGCCAAACAATGCTTTGTAATTCATGGTGTTGTTTCGTTTTGCTACTGTCCATGAGCCATATCGCTTACCATCAGGCGAATGGCATGGTCGTCTCGCCATTTAATTGCAATATAAAAAATGTTTTCTCATCGTAAGCATAATGCGGTGGAAATATTGGACATTCGTATCATGACTATAGTTTTTAAAACCGTTTCTCATTCAGAAGTCAAATCGGTCTAATTGCAAGGTGTTAAGTAATGATATATTAATACTGACACGCTAGCATATAAACCCCGCGCCGTAGGATATTGGGGAGGTTCGCCCCTCCACCCCTAATGCCATTGTGCGACAATGCATTGTCTAGGTTATCTAGTCACAATTACTAGGTCATTACTCTGTCGGCTATTTGCTTATTTTTTTCATATTTATTCTATTTTAAACGTTTAGGGATTGCAACGGTAGAGAAATGGTTCAAAATTGAGAACAAAAATGTAATTTCGTTTAAAAAAAATTTGGTACCAGAATTATCATGAACGTCAAAAGTTATTTGAAAAAAGAAAACATTAAATAAACTTTGACAATTCCGACAAATATTAAACAGTGCTGCCACTCACACAGACAAAATGTTGAGCTGTAATATAATAGGGTCTATATTTATTCTGTAAAGCGATACTCATATGCATTGTATAGACGTTTGTTTATATAGCCATTAAGATTAAACCATTTCAATAATTTTAAATGTCAACGTCAACATTCCAATTTATCTCATCGCACATGGACTTATACATAATATAGTATGTACCATAATAAATTGCCAGCCAAGTTCCACATCCATCAGTTATTCATCGTTTATTCAATCAACAGACCGAATTAATGTTTTAATATTTAAAGCGCGGGTAAAATAGTGCCGTTGCCGCGTAGTCGATTAATCGTTCTGACGACCTATTGATGTTCGATATTTGAATGTTTCTTTTTTTTGACATAGGAGCAAATCTTTGTGAGTCTTATGTTCGGCAGTGGATTCCCTGTGGCTAATGATAACCACATAACAGATTAAATTATAAAGCTGGAATGGGTGGACTTTAATAAAGAAATAAGGTGGTGCTGTCTATATAGACAAACATTTGCTGATGGGTTTATTTTCATGGTCCCCTCATTGTTCTAGACGCAGCATGTATGAGCTGTGTGCCGTGAGGTCCTTGGTTCATTTCTCAGAAAATATTCTTCTTCGAGTTGTCCCGTGTAAGAAAACTCCAATTAGACGCCCAAGAATATAATTTATGCCCAGCAGATTCTTCAGAAGTATTATTTACCTAATACGTTCATTGCACTGTATCGACTGATAATTATATAATACGTTTTGTTTTTAAACTGATACAGAATCGCTACAAACACATATTAGTCTGATATAACAGTACCAAACGCAACACATCGCGTTGTTTGGTCGCCCGGCCGGCCGGTGCGTAAACATTTTGAGTGCGTCGGCGCAGCGGCCGGCTTCAAACGAACGTACGCTTTTACTACATACGGTGACAATTGTTTATGGTTTCTGAGGATAAAGGAATAGGTTCAATTGTGTAAGAATTTTTGACATCTAAGTGGATAATCCACACTGAACTCCAAACGCAACGCATTTTTCTTCCCTACTTTTTGAAAATGAAGTCAGTCTTCTCGCATTAGACCATCCTTTTTGCAGGGATCGTAGCGGTCTCTCGTGTCACAACCAGCGTCTATCAAACTGCGCCACGGAGACCGAAAAAACATTTACACATTTTTATTCACGAGAATATCCTCAAATCGTCCAATGAATTGCCACTATTCCGAACACAAATACGAGGCGGGCTCTGCAGCGCGTCCGTCGACAATGCGCGCGAGTTCACAGCGAATCAATTAACACTCAGCATTATTGGAGCGGCGACGGAAGATACGTTGGGAACATCTGGACCGGGTTTTTCAGAGCAGTACATGGTACCATGTAGAATACATTAATAATGAGTTATAACCTATGGCTGTGAAATTAATAATCTGTATTTGATACAGTATAGAATTTTTAAATAATTGTTACTAGATAATGACTATTTACAATCAACTTGCGCAATAAGTATCTTCTCCTCTATTTAATTGACAAATATTGACCATTCACTCTTAAGTTAGTCAAAATTAACATTACTTTTTACAAACTCTTTAAAAGCCTTATTCGACACCGCTTCTGTGGTTCTAAAAATCCAAGATTGTATTCAACAGAAGCCATACATTTTTCTAAGATAAAATTAAGCCAATATCTTTCATCGCTCAAAACGATGTTGAAACTCGCCCATGTTATTGTTAAGCTCACAAAAATATGTTTATGCAAAAAATAAAGTCTATTCTTTGCTCTTTAAATAAAGGGATACACGAAAACACTTTCGGGTTTGTATTAGGAATTAAGATATCAGGTAGCCTCGCCGACCAAAAAAGTACAAATCCGTTACTTCACGTACTCTAACAGCATTGTTACTATAACGCATAGGTCCGTGAAACGAGTATATGGCTCACCAGATGGTAAATTATTACCGCCGCCCATGAACATTCACAAAATCATATCTTATGTATCTAGCCCTTTTTTTTATTTCTGTGAATGGCGATACGAGCATACCATTTGCCTGATGGTAAGCGATACGACCGCACATGGACAGTTGCGAAACTAAATAACACCATGAATTACAATACATTTTATGGTGGTAACTACCCAGGCGGCCTCTCACATATGAGAGGCCTACCAGTAAAATAAGACCCACCAGCCCCTCAATATAGAACGGGAGAGGACTGATAAAGGACGGGAGGAGGAGAGACATTGAGCTTCCGACAATCTCACTCCCAGAACGAAAATAAACAAAGCCGTTACTCCACATCGGTTTTCTGTAAGACTATTATATGAACCCACAAGCTAATTCCTACGGTAAACAGGTAGACAGGTCCAAGGTAACAGCTTCACTCTTTGAAATCAAGTTAATTTTCTACCACTCACCCCTGTCGAGGCCGATTTACGTTACATTTTAGTCACTATCAACGATTGTACAATCAATAATATTTGCTCACTGATAACTGATAACGCTTATCTATCGGAAGCCTCTGTGATGCCGCTCGATTGTACAGCCGCCTTCAATTGATGCTATCCAAAGATTGTTTGAGAGATCGCTCTGAGCGATAAGAATGTCTTATAGCGCCGCGCCGTATTTGTAAATATTATATCTTCATTAGTTATTAAGGAGTGAATTAACTGACATTATTTACATAAGATCGAATTACACATTTACCGTTTATACATATTTTTTTTTCTATTTATTTTCTTTTAGGGGGTTTTTTCAAAATTGAAAATGTCACCCCCATTATTGCATACAAAATCAACAACAAAGTAAGTAAAACATAAAAAATAAATTACAGTTGTACAAAAAGGAATAGATATACTATGGGGGAGCCATTCTTTAATTAAAAGAAAGAAGAAGAAGAAAAAGGAATAGAAAAAAAAAACATACAATAGTAATAATGATTATAAAGCAGACAACTCACTTATAAATAACAATTAACTTGAGCGCAGCTGTAAACATTTTCTAATTAATTTGTATAACGTTTTGGCTTCATCTGAATTTGGAGAGGCCAAAATGATGTGATAAAAACCTAAGTTATGATTAATGTGGCCAAAAGCTTGGCGTCTCTGCGTCTCAATGCGTTTGCATTCGTAAAGTATATGATGTACATCCTCCACTACATCACATACAGTACAATATGGAGAAATACAGTTTCGCATCATAAAACTAAAATTGTTTAGCGGGATATGGCCAGATCGGAGTCTCAAAGCCATTACAATTTCTTGCCTGTTAAGCCTGCTCATACTGAACCAAAGCGAACGAGGAAGGGAGGGTTGAATTACCTTATACCATATGCCCTTGACCAAAGATCTTTCGTCATAGTATTCTGACCAAAAGTCACGGCACATGTGTCTAACTATAACTAATTGCTCGGTATACGATGGTAAACAGTTAAACATTTCTCCATCAGACCCGGCTTCGTTTGCTAAACGATCGACTGCCTCATTTCCCTTCAGTCCAATATGTGAAGGGTTTATACATATTATTATAATGTATTTCCTAAGGAAAAAAAATACCATTAAATACTAATAATTAATATAATACTTAATATAAATATTACAAAGAAAATCTTGTAAATAGAAAATAAGTACTATGTGTATTGACTTGTCATAAGAGCTATTTAATTGCCTACGTGACCAATAAACGAATTTCATTTCATTTCATTTCATACGTTTTTATAACAAAATATAAAAATATTTGTGATGTATACACATTGTGTGATTCTTGTAATACAAACATTACTAAGTGCACATACTGTAAGAAAAACTGCATAAGTAAATATTTTTCGTCCTAATTTATTTACCTGTATTTTATAATTACTCATTTCTAATAAATAATAAAATCAAATAACCCAAAACATGATTTTTAATTCCATTAATATCAGTTTATGAAAAATGAATATCCCATAATCGATTATAATCTGTATAAAAAATCGACTACAAATTAGCTACATCAATGGCGTTGCCGGCCCTATTAGTGTCAGCGGTTTACAACATTTTTACTGCCAGGACGGACGCGTGGAGGCAAATTTAAACATCGATTAGATACTATCACGAGTTTTACGACACCGAGCCCTATGTGAAATAGTGTAAACTGTAAAATCTTATCTATGGTTTATTGGACTCTTTTAGTCGTAGGAGAAATATGTTTCTATTACAATTGTGTTTTTATTTTATGAACATTATGAAATCCTCGCGTTAATTCCTTGAATGATATTCCACTGAAAATTATTGCCGAGTTATTTTGGATATTTTTCGAAAAGCAAATAAAGCTTAATATTTTTTGTCGTTTATGTTTGTTATGTCTTAACTATCTATCAACTAAGGAATAAAACAACAGGTCCAGAAAGCTAAAATTTGTAACATCAGTTTATAAGGTTTTATTTGGTACAGAAATGGTCAGACATAGTTTTATTTGCTGACGACACATCGATTATATTTAAGGTCAGCCGGAAAGACAAAAATCTTGATACTCCGAACAATATTCTGAATTTAATTTCGAATTGGTTTTCAGCTAACAATCTGCTTTTAAATGCTGGAAAGACTAAATGTATTCGCTTTGCATTACCAAATGTGGCAAGCGTAAACTCGCGTATAGAACTAAATTCAGAAACACTAAATTTAGTTAGTTCTACAATTTTTTTAGGGATTACTTTAGATAAGAAGTTGCAATGGGGTCCTCAAATAGAGAGATTATCAGGTAAACTTAGTACTGCAGCCTTCGCTGTCCGAAAGATAAGAAAACTTACTGACGTTGCAACGGCTAGGTTGGTATATTTTGCATACTTTCACAGTATAATGTCCTATGGTATTCTACTGTGGGGATCGGCTGCTGATATTGAGTCCATATTTATTTTACAAAAAAGGGCAGTCCGCGCTATTTACGATCTTGGTAGTCGCGATTCTTTACGATCTGTTTTTAAGGAAAGTAATATACTAACCGTGCCATCTGAATATATATTTCAGAATATAATGCACGTTCGTAAAAATATCAATAGGTTTTTCAAGGTTAGTGACACCCACAGTATTAATACGAGAAATAAAAATAAATTAGCTATACCCTCCTTTAGATTAGAAAAGTCTAAAAAATCTTTCGCGGGTAACTGTATAAAATTTTATAATAAACTTCCCAATTCGATAACGCATCTGCCGGACAAATTATTTAAGACACATATTAAAAGCATTCTTATGACTAGGGGCTATTATAGTATTAAACAATATATTGAGGATAAGGAAGCCTGGCATTAGGTGTTTTCTTGCACTTTGCGACCTCCTGGGGCACTGAGGTATTCACTTATTACATTCTCATTTTAAAATAACTAAAATATATAAAATAAATAATTGTAAAATAAAAACTAATCAAAATGAGACAAATTAATTAATCAACAAGTTAATAAAATAAAACAAATAAAATTAAATAATGAATAAATAAAATACCTATTTAAATTATATGACGACCGATCGAGAAAAATAAATAATAATAAAAATAAGCAAGGCAAGCTTTGTAAGACAAGTCACAAATATTTATTTCAGTAACTTGACCAAAACCAAGCCCACTGAGTTTGACTCGCTGGATCTGCTCAGAACAGGGTCGCGCCGCGTAGTATCCAGTGGTAAAGTTAAGCCCGCTGAGTTTGTTCGCCGGGTCTTCTCAGTCGGGTCGCGTTGGATCCGGCAGTAAGCCTAAAATTACGGGACGTTTCGGAAATACTCATGGTCGTTATTTAATCAATTGGACCCAAAACAAGCCCACTGAGTACTATTCGCTGGATATACTCAGAATTGGGTCGCGTCGCGTAGTTTCCAGTGGTAATGGAAGCCCACTGAGTTTGTTTCGCCGGGTCTTCTCAGCCAGGGCCGCGTTAGATCCGGTGGTAACATTAAACCGCTACGCACCGCTTTAATTTAATAGGTACTTATGGTCCACTTAGACATCGATTATCGTAAATAATGTATTTCCTAAGGGAAAAAAAAATACCATAAAATACTAATAAGTAATATAATACTTAATATAATAAAATTAATATAAAAATTACAACGAATATCTTGTAAATAGAAAATAAGTACTATGTGTATTGACTTGTCATAAGAGCTATTTAATTGCCTACGTGACCAATAAACGAATTTCATTTCATTTCATAAACGAATTTCATTTCATAAACGAATTTCATTTCATTTCATTTCAATTTCATTTCATTTCATTTCATTTCGTTAAGTATTTTAGTAAATTCAACTTTAGGAAGAGAACTTAAAAAAAAATAAGTTTTTTTTTTAAATTGGGAAACGTAATATTATATATTAATTTGTTGGTATCAAGGTGTTTTACAGTAATGAAAAATTATATTACAAGTACTATCCGTACTCTTTACTTCCAATATGGCCCACTCGCTGTAGGTTCATCCCATATTTTTGAACGGAATGTATATTCCCCCGCCACCATGTTGTATCGGTAGCAATTTTCACCGACATCAGACAAACTCAATTTCCTTTTGGTAATAACATGGAGTGCGCAATCTCTATATTTCGTGTTAGGAAGACTATTTATTATATGTTACTGTACATGTATTATGTATTGCATGTGTATTATCCGAGAAGTTGGATCAGGTCAACGTAGTGGATTTTGATCTATGTCGTCACAATCGAGCTCTCAATCTAAGAGTAGTGCCGTGCTTATATGAGTTGGTATCATATTATCCTTGCATAGTATCATCATCATCAGCCCTTCTGCGTCCACTGCTGGATATAGCCCTCTCCTATAGCACGCCAGTGAGCTCGATCTTCAGCCCATCGTCTCCAACCGCTACCAGCCTCCCTACAAATATTGTTGCTTCACCTGGTTGGAGGAGCGCGTTTGCCGAGGCGTGGTCTCCACGCGAGAACTTCCATAGTATAGTATATCTTGATTAAGGTATATCCCTCTATCATCGACTTTCACACAAGTCAAGATAAATTAAGATCAGCAATTGCACGAATTCAGCTTCAGCAGTAGTTTAGTTAGAAAATTGTTGAGACTAAAACTAAACTGAAATTAATAAAAACATTAAGAAGAAAACTTGATAAAAACATGTTTTAATCGAACGAATATTTTTTCCTGTAACTTTTACAGTGGACATAGGCTGTTAGATTTTACAGCGTAATAAAAACATGATAACGACACGCCGAACATGGATTTTCCGAAACCGTTTAAAAAAGTCCCAACGTCCACCAGTTTAGCGCCCCTGGCGGCAGTTTCGCGTACCGTGGCATAATGGCGGCGTTGCCATGACAACCGGTCGTAAAATTTTACGGCCCGCGCCCCCGTCATGGGCCGCTTTGAAAACGGTTACTTTGCGAGTGCCTGGATTGTATGAGATTAGAGATCTCCATTTCATTTCGATGTGCACCAACTATTCTTATTGGGTCGTGTAGTGGAAGCGATATTTTGATCGCATGTGCCTTTACAGCGTTATTATGTTGGCAGCACTGGCGACAGGGATCCCGCTGGCGGGTTTTCGTTTTGTTTTTGCATTTAAATTGTGTTGTTACGTTGCAAGCGATAAAAGTTTGTACGTTATTTTGTTTGTTTACATTTTACGGTTTTCAACACAATTTCACGCGGAAATAAAGTCGAATTGTGTACTGAAAAAACTTTCATAACAAAAAGTAAGATCCAAAAAATATATTTGCATTATTCTGTATTCTAGAATTCTTCCCACATGAGGTTATCTGAGAACTCTTTAAGTCTACCTTCCTAAGCAATCATCTTCTATTTTTCCTTTAATTGGCATCCTTAATGGCAGATTATAATTCGTCATACGTACAGGGTTATTTTGATCTGAGTGTAAGGAGGTTAGTTAGGAGGTTGAAAAATATAAAATAAAATCTTTTTCAAAATACCTATACCACATTTTTTATCCTCACAAAACAGAATATGTACTTAAGACAATACAAGATTCTAAAGTTTGCCCAATAAATCTGTGTTCTGGAAATGAGATACGTATACCACATGCATACATACATAAACACACGCCTTTATACCAGAAGGGGTAGGCAGAGGCGGCACCAGGACATCCACATTTCGCCTTGTATGTTCCGTCCCATGATGTGATAGGGGGCGAGCCTATCGCCTACCGAATTGAATAGAAACACCCAATATCACTTTGCCCGACCCGGGATTCGAACCCGAGACCTCAGCTTTGTAATCGTACCGTAGTACAACTACGCCACCGAGGCAGTATACCAATTTATATCAAACAGACTAAACTGTAATTGCAGGCAAGCAGCAACCTACGCGAATACAATTACAGCTTTTCCCAACCACTTGTGTTCGCTCTAAATAGTAAATACTGACGAGCTTTTACAAACATATTCATGAAATAATAATTTACAGCAAACAACACTTACAAACGCATACACCATGTTTTTTAAATGCCTACCCGCACAACAGCAATGTGAATGAACTGTTGTGTTCCGGTTTGAAGAACATGATAACCAAAGTAACTACTGGACATAATGAGACTTAACATGTTATGTCTCAGGATGGCGAGCGCAATGGATTGCGGTCATGGCTCGCCATTCATCACAATAAAAAAAATACATACTTATAATTAATATGTAATTTAATCATAAATATGTATTTTAGAACTCGACTTCGGAGAGTCGCCATAATTCCGTGGACTAAAAAAAATGTCAATCCTAAATAACATGACTTATTTGTAACCTACAATCAATCAACGAACAGTTTTGATCCTTCGAGAACCTTACCTAAAAAAATGGGACAGTCGATAAAATAACCTTTTTATTCCTGAAAGATTGTTTCAGATAACAGACACTTTACTCCGAGCTCCATATCGTTGAAAAAGCCTTATTGTTGAACAGAATCAACACAGTAGCCCATAAGCTGATGTTCAAAGTCTATGCGTGGGGGAGAAACTTGACGGAATGATCGATAATATGCATTGGAGTATCGCGAAATTAATACTTCGGTTTGCAGAAGAAAGTATCTCAGAAGCTACAGTGATAAAATAGAACATTTTACTATATTATACATACATATATCAACTCACGCCTTTTTGCTTAAAGGGGTAAGCAGAGGTGCTACCAGGAAACCGATGGCGAGTCGTGGGTGTCCTGGTACTTATTACATACATATTATTCTTTAAAATAATGTGAGATTAGCAGCCTGATTGATGTCAAGGCTTGCTTGCCTTCCATCAATAACAGAGGGGGAAAACTAGTGATGAGATTTTCGTGTTCGTTAAATAAGGTTTGATGTTGATGTAGTGGGATTCAGATACTAGGTACTATAAACCTAAAATAAACAAGTTTGCTTCTCAATAAGGCAGTACTCATTGTTAAAAATTCAGTTTACCGGAAAGAAACTGAACAGTAACGCCCAAAAACATACACCGATTTGGAAACCGTAGATAAGATGACAGTCTTATTGAATGGAGAATGAGATAATAAATAAATAAATAAATACACACAACAGTCACATACATAGTCCTGACCCCACATTAAGATCAATTAAGTCTTGTGTCGCAGGTATCAGAACTACGAGAGACTTTTCGGTCTCACAAACACCCAGACCCGAAAGAAATACTTGTGGGCGGCACAAACATTTCTCTTGGTGCGGGGATCGAACCTACGGCCTCTTGTTTCACAGCCGGCGTCTAACCAACTGCGCCACGGAGGCTGTCAGATAATAAGGGTTTTTAACAAATACAAAACTGTCAAGTTTTTCTTTCCGAAACCCCGGTTGATTCAGGAGGGGGTATTACAACATGACTAGCTTTTCAGACCGAGACGCTAGCTGATATGACGTCGAGCTGGGTCTCTAAAATGACAGGAAAGAGTTAGTGAAATAGAAGATTAAATCATTGACCGCTTAGACATACCTAGGACCTTATAACATTGGTAGACAGGTATTATCCATTAACCACGAGCAATTCTTGTATACATTTAAAGAAATAAAAACCTTATCCGTCTCAAAACCAATGAAATCTTAATTAGAGAAATACCACCACAATTAAACGGGGTGGCACTTTGTAAAATAATTAAATTGAAACACCCCCCTGGTCGTAAACTAACCCCCTAGAGTCGTAAACTGACGCTGAGCATGGACCCCTTGAATATAAGGTTTTATGAGCTGACGTGGCGGTTCTCATTAACTGAAGGCCGTAAAAAATTAATGGTGGTGGAAAAGTTTGTTTATGTATGGAAATTATTTGAAGGTGCGTGTGGTGGAACGGTGTAAATAATATGTTTTCTTATGGGCAAAGAGGTAATCGGAGTTACGGAAATATGGCTGAGGGATAATAAGCATTTAGAATATGAAAACAAATAAATAAATACACCGAAAAGTCTCTCGCTGTTTCTGATACCCACGACACAATACTTGAATGATTTTAATTTGGGGTCAAGACTATGTATGTGACTGTTGGGTGTATTTATTTATTTATTTAATCACTCTTTAGCTTGAGATGTGCCATAAAGAGTATAAATTTGTAATTAATTATTTGTAAGTAATTTTTTGTGTGTATAATCTAGCATGTATGTATTAAGGAACATTCAGTTTGTGAACCAAATAAAAAAATAAAATAAATAAATAGATAAAGCCTAGTTATTAAACCAACTTTGACCACAGCCAATGATATCAAAGTTGTACATTCAAGATCCCAAGTATAGGCGTTGACATAGTCAAAATTAAAGTTATAATTGAAGTTATAATAGTTGATACAACTGGGCCAAAGCATACGAAATGTAATAACGTTGTTATAAACTAAACTATCGTCCTTGGTTATTACAAAACACTGTTAAATGAAGCAGACGTCGGATGCTGCTTGAATGCACAAACAGACACGACGCTCCGTATATAAAATGAATTAGCCTGACAGTCGGGACGTTATTATCTACGTGATCGGAATCGAACTTGCTACCGTGCGCTTCTGGACATGAGGGAATGTGTATCAAAATGGTATTGTTGGGAATATCTTCTCCTTATGTGACTTCTTATTGTTAATTACCATTTTAACGGGAAAGGAAAGTTTTGTGAAGAAACTGGTATACTGTGTAATATTTCTGTGTGATAATTAATATAAGCCACCCGTTTGTTCATCCCAGGTACCATTGTACAAAGAAAAGATTTCGATTGGATTTTTTGTCAAAAATCACAATTTTACATTTCAAGGATTTTGAGCACCCCATATAGATACAAATATTTAAATCGGTCAACGAAGTCCCCGAAACGAACCCGAGTTCAGCTGTACATGAGAAAACTCGAAATAATTATATGGTGTATGAACACGAACCCGCACTAAGTTAGGCAGTTGGACTAAAGGCTTCTCACAATTATAAAAGCCAGCTGGGGCACGAGTATTCATCCATATACATAAATAAATAAATAAATACCTACACCGAACAGTCACATACATAGTCCTGACCCCATACTAAGATCGAGTCTTGTGTCGTGGGTATCAGAAACTACGAGAGACTTTTCGGTCTAACAAACACCCAGACCCGGAACAAATACCTGTGGTTTACACAAATATTTGTTTCAGTGCGGGGATCGCATCCGTGACCTCTCGTTTCACAGCCGGCGTCTAACCAACTGCGCCACGGAAGCTGTCAAAGATACATACATAGATAAAATCATACAGACCCGTACAAGTTGTTAAAACAATACAATTAGCTTATCTTAACTCGAGATAAATATATTTCGTTCTCGTAATATGTCGCAATCATTAATTGTAGCTGAGGTCTCAAGTTCGAATCCCGGGCCGGGCAGTAATATTGGAATTTTTTTAAACGTTATCAGCCCGGAGTCAAGAATTTGTGCCCGATATGGCGATAGGCCTGCCCCTTATCACATCGTGGGACGGAAAATACATATAAGGCGGAAGGTGGGTGTCCTGGTTGCACCTCTGCCTACCCCTTTTGGGAAAAAGGCGTGAGTTTATGTATGTACAAGCAAATATTTTTGAATTTGAATATGATTACGTAATTTTATACGGCTAAGTTATACATCCGACCTGGGATTCAAACCCAGGATCTCACGATTCGCAGCCTATAAAGCCACTATACACAATATACGTACATACATATCTCAAAAGATATTTGCCCTACACAAAGACGGCGTGAGAGACAAAGTTAATATGATTTGCGGCGAACGTGACGTACGCGCGTAATTCGGTACATCTGCGACGCTGTACACTGAAACACACATTGCTTGTGAATACAATAAATATTTTTTATTAATTAAATAATGCAGTTATTTTAGGGTCAGCATTGACTGTATTCGTAGCCTTATATATGGTTTATGAAAACGGTAGTAGGTCAATTTAAAATAACTACATATTATTAAAGAGAAAATGCACAATATAAATTTAAAATGGAAGTTATTGGTACTTTTATACTTTGGATGGTGAAAGCATAGAACATGCTCGAGTCCTTTTAGGTAATCTTTCATTTCATGACACGATAATATAGGTAAAATAATTAAAAAGTATACGTTCATCTAGGCCACGTTCATCGTTTATGAAAGTTACCTAACCTAAATTGTAAATTATCGATATCAAGATCAAATACAAGACATTACATTTTAGCACAAGTGCAGTGCTTTAAAATTAATGAGTTAACGATGTTCAAATACTAATTAAGTACAATTTTTTTAAATGGCATTCCTCAATTTTCTATCTAATATCTACAATGACTATCAAAAATACACCTAATTTCAATTTAACAACAGCCACGAACACGACAAAAATAACAGATCGCTCGATAACGTTTTACAACATATTTCGCCATCCACAATTCTAGATTACATCAAACGTCATTTCAAATGGCGCCAACAAAGGGCGGCCATCTTTAAAATAGCAATTACACGAGTTTATTGAGACGCATTCACCCCACCCACTCGGAGTCGTAAAAACACAACAATGGCCCAAGCACTTAGTGCAGAAACATAATTTACAACGCGCAGACAGTCCAACGAACTGTAATTGAATTATAGCGAATTTATTATACGTTCAAATGTATTGTCGACGCGACGTTACTCCGTTTATAAATATGTAATATTTTAGAGGTATTTTTTTGTATATAAAGTTTACATACAAATAGTTATTATTAGTATTAGTCAATAAAAAGTCTTGCTGTTTTTAATCATGGAAGACTAAATGAAAACTAGACATTCGGGGTAACATTGTCCCTAATAATATAACATTAACCCATGCATTTTGTTAATTGTTTTACTAACTGATTACACATACTCGGTATTTTGTTTCCTTTTAAAAACATAAATTTATTCTTAACACTTTACAAAATGCCAATTACCAATTACAAACAATTTATCTACATAAACAATTGGAGATATTGTAGAAAATAAGCATTCAATTTCTCTAATAGTATCTTGTTCCAAAATATACTATTGTTCCGAAACACTTAAACGCTTCAGTTCATACACAATTTCTTATTCGAAGCTCGCTCAAGCATTTTATAGAACGTTTCAGTAGAGATTTAAGTGTTTTAGCATCGTCTCAAGTGCAATGGAAAACATAATTCAAATATTTCCCGCGTTTTTTTAAATAGTTTTTAATAATCCGTAATCATAGACAACACAGATTGGTCCTGCACTTTGTTGATCAGTGTATTTCATAACTTTATCATGACGCGATTATTAAATCAGTTTCATATTTTAAAAGTAACCGGCCAGTTACGTTTTTGTATGTGTAATAATGAGTCAGGTATATTTTAATATGTTCCATTTTTGAATAATTTGTAAATGGAATTCGGATTAGCAGACTCAAAGGATCGAAACCGGAACTCTAATAGGATTTCTTAATTTTATTATCTGCCACAGACTATTAATATCATAAATCGATTGTTTTTTAATTGCTTTATCAATTAAAATAAATATTAGATATTTATGTATGAATATCATGTTAAAAATTAGATCATTTTTTGTTTAATCGATTATTGGATTTTTACAAAAAAATATACCTAATTAAAATAATTACGCTTACACTATCATTACTCATTAAAAAAAATAAGATATAATTGTACCAATATGGTCTTTATTACAACGATTCAAGATTGATATTGCAATACCCGTTTTCATTAGAGATTTTAAGTACTTTTTGTACGAGATATTTGTAAAAACTCTCAAAGACTAATTAATTTCCAAAAGGAATAAGTTGATGAAGAAAGTTTTCGCTTTGAAAAACTTCTGAATTAATGTGTTCATTAAACTATATGTAAAAAGAAGAAGTGTGTGTCTGCCTCTTGATTTTTATATTAAAAAAAAAACAGTTTTAATGTTCTACAACATTGATTTAATGCTAGTTTATTGTTGATGAATTTTGCGTTTGAAATATTTAAGTATTTCTCAAGTATTTTATTTTTGCCAATTAGCTTATTGATTTAATAAATATATGATTATCTTAATGGTATAGACTCTAGGGGCATGATCGATTGTAATCGTGAGGCCCTGTGTTCGGAACTCGAGACAGGCAATCCCCTTTTTAAAGATTCCGATTCATAATTTCATTCATTAACCAAATCATACTATAAACTTCAACTATTGGTGCAAGAAGTTTAAAAAAAAAAACAAATATTAAAAAATAGCAAAAAAGACGGAATTGGTGTTGCTGACTAGGTTTCTTTTTAAGTTTTTTCTCACAGCTACAACACGACCCTTAGGGCCAATTGCACAAACTAACTTTGCCCATAACTTTGACTTTGAAAATGTCAATCCCATACATTAGCAATGTCAAATATGTCATGTAAATGTATGGCGATGACATTGTCAGGGTTAAAGTTATCGTCAAAGTTAGTTCATGCAAATGGCAGTATTAATTAACGATTAAAACATCTTGCAATCTATTTGAATATAGAATTTGATTCACGCACAAATATCTCTCAAATCGCCCAAAAATTCACCTTCCAAAAAATAGAAAAATACCATTGTCTCTTCGATTTTTCGCGAAAACCATAAGGGATGTGCCACGTACCATTCCGGTCACGTAGCGACCCAAATACGTGCCCCCCTTGCCCCTCCTTCACACCCCCTGTCCCTTACGTTACGCAATAACATAAGAAATAAGAATGAAGTTTGTTTTATTTGTTACGGCCTTTTGTGGGCATTTGCAGTATTGAGTTACTTTTGTGTGACGTGTGACAACCCTAAAACTAAGGAAGTATAGTAAACGTATCAAAAATGAACTCTATCTATGAGGGATAAAGTGTATTTTGCGTCCCCAATTGAGTTAAAAGATAGAGGTGAAAAAAAGATCAGTGACGTTGATTCCTTTCCAACCTCAATTCTTTAACGGCCTTATTCATAGACAGTTTTAAAACGTATTTTAGTTATCGAATGTTCTGTCCCTATCGAACGACTTTTGAATTCAGTTTGTGCGAAGAAGACAAAACATTTAATAACTAAAATATGTTTTAAATCTGCCTATGAATATGGCCGTCTAAGTTTGAGGTGTTTAACCGGTTTCGAATGAGCCAGCATAATTCTATCGACCGGAGAGATACCTGTAGTCATACTTTTTGCCTGTCGTCTGTCGATAATCTAATTGCACCGCACTGGACTTAGAATCAGGTGGCAGTGAGGTCACTTCGCCGTGCCAGCACAAAAAGCTCGTACAAATGCATATGTAAATATCTGAATGCAGTTTAGCTACAGTTGCGGGTAGTTGAAAAAATACGGCACATTATGCGAGATGATCACCCACGTCTACTTGTATTTGCATTCTTTTGATGCAAAACGAGTGAGACTCGTTCAAATAACGCTTAAGAATTTCAGAAAAACATGTTAAGGCTCGTTTTGTTTTCTTTTGATTGAGGAAATGGATTTGTTGTAAATCGTAATGATATATGAGATAAATGTTTTAGTGTTTATAATTAAGTTAGTGTTTATTTTATGTATTTATTTATCATTTACTTACGCTTTCGATCCCGAAAATAAATTGGCAGAAAATACAATTGAAAAGAGAGAAAAATACAAATGCAATTCAGTCTCCGTGGCACAGTTGGTTAGACGCCAGCTGTGAAACGAGAGGCCGCGGGTTCGATCACCGGACCGAGACAAATGTTTATGTAAAAACAAGTATTTTATTCGGGTGTTTGTGGGACCGAAAAGTCTCTCGTAGTTCCTGATACCCGCGACACAAGACTCGACTTTAGTGTGGGGTCAGGACTATGTAAGTATGTGACTGGTGGGTGTTTTTATTTATTACATTTGCAAGAATTTATATAGTATGTAGAGTGATATAATATGATGTGGACTATATGGCCTAACCCCTCCCAATCGTACTCTCGATTGTAGAGGAGGCTCGTGCCCTGCAGTGGGACGTATATGGGCTGATACAGTACGGAGATAAGATTAGCGATGTGCAGACAGACTATCCATACATACGCATCAGACATACACTGAATGAACCAAAAACGTGACCTCCATATGGCCAGACTGTTATGTTTTCCAACTTGAATTACGTCATCATTATCCGAGTTAATACTCGTATCCAATTCACTGATGACATTAATATTATATTAATATTAAATGAAGGTTTTTAAATTAATCTCAACTTGGTACCTCTTACTTGACACTTGCAGAGTTGCGTAGTGGTAGAATAGAATAGAAAAACCTTTATTTGTTCGTGGTAATAGCGCAAAGGCCATAAAAATAAGAACAGAACTGAACTTGGTACCTCCACCAATTCTTTAAAAAAAACAGACAGATTAACAGCAAAGCGATTAGACGGGTTCATATTTTTATTTTAAAGCACAAAACACTAATCCCGAATAAAAACTTATAATTCTTTTCAAAGCATCTCCCGAAATACAAAAAGATCGTTGGACCTCCAAAAACCATTTACACAATAAAAACGGGGTCACGCGACCGGTGACACACTCGAAGCGGTATTAGATTTCCGGGCACATTATGCAAATATCCCGAGGGACATGTATAATGGGGTTTTGATCGCGGATGCACGGTTCCTCGTTCTTTGTTTTTTTTTCTGTATCGGCCCATATACGTCCCACTGCAGGGCACGGGCCTACTCTTCAATCGAGAGAATCAATTGAGAGTTCTTTATCTAATAACATATTGTTTGTTAGCAGTTTGGTATAAATAAATATTAACACCCAACAGTCAGTAGTCACTTACATAGTCCTGACCCACCATTAAGATCCATTCTTGAGCCGTAGGTATCAGGAACTACGAGACTTATCTGTCCCACGAACACCCAGACCCGAAACAAATACTTGTGGTTCATCCAAACATTTGTCTCAGTGCGGGGTCGAACCGCGGTTCTTGTTGGACAGTTGGCGTCTTACCAACTGCGCCACGGTGGCTGTCGTATGTACATATCTTAGGTTTTACTTCTGGACTTCAGAAATGCCGGGGTTAAGCCATATCCTACCACTTTAGAAAAATGGACTTTTATCTTTAAAATTCTTAATGAATAGAGAATTTAGAAGAACACAAGTGATCGTCTATCTTTTGGCTCAATCTAGGCAATTGGCTATAATTATCAAGTTCTAAAAGATTGTAGTGCGTGCTCTGGCTCAAAAAGAATTAACCTTTGTCCCGTCAGAAATATTTGTGAAAATATTCTATACTAACAAATAGTAACGAAGCTGATTTGATTCTATTATAACATTTGCTACTCTTATCTGGAAATCCATATTGTCTTATGCTTAACGCCTGTGCTATATCTTCATTGAGTTTCTCTCCAAAAAGATACGATCTCTTTACTATTCATACACGAGCCTACAAACTACGGCTTCAAAACATTCAACAATTGTCAGGCACAGCGACTATAAAACAATAGCTGGAAATAAAAAAATACAAAAATCTTTTTCGAATCAAAAAGTTCGAAAACACGAGCACAATTAGAAACACAATAGCCGTAAAAATTCGGCAATACCCATTGAAAGGTCTAGACAGCCAAACAAACGTAGCAACGCTAACAATTTGATAAAAAAATGTTCTAATTCTCTAACGGATCGACGTTGAAAAACATAAAAAAAATCGCATAGCACACACATCAATTATTAGCCGGTGGGATTTTTGCGTATGGCAACACAATGGGCCATCAATCCGGAACAAAAAACTGGCGACACTAACATTCTGGCGGGAACAAAGGGCGCGGTAAAAAGCGCGCCAAACATCCGAGCGACCATTGGACGGCGCATTTCGGCTTCTTGGAATATTTTTTACGTGCAATATAATTTTCATTGGTTTTATATGCTCTATTTTAGTTCACAACCATTTAATTTCTTAAATTGTATTTAAACAACCATGAAAATAACCTCTCCCATTTATTGCAACAATACCCTAGTGTCAATACAATGTATTTATATTAATCTGACTGCTTATAAACAAGTAAGAACAATACTTTTTATCAAAATCTTAAAAATGTCGGTCGGACGTCAAGTCTTTCTTGCTTCCACAGTAATACGTTTACCAATTAATGGTGCAATAACATCGAACAACAGTTAAGAGTTAAGACAGTATTGTATAACTCAGAATCATTTTCTTTCCTTGTCACACTTATGTATATTATAGTTAACATGAATGCATGTTGGAGAGTGAATTGGCTGCTTATTTCACGATTGGCTGCCTGCCTGTCATCAATGCTTTCGGAAAATCATCCAACCGAATAAAGATTTGTAAGGACTTCGATGCACTTTTGTGCAGTGGTCGCTATCTGGATGGATACGAATATGCCACCGCTATCTTTAATTGTTATACTTAAACAGGTTATGCAAAGTCGCAACACTGCATCAAATTGTAGCTGTATTGCCGTCGAGATTTAGAACTGACCAATAGCAAATATCACCAATCAAAAAATAGCTGATTAAGAATGGCCGATGTGGCAGAATGGTTCTGTAGTTGTGGCCACATACTGGCAAGCGCAGCAGAGGACGTCCAATCACAAGAAAAATAAATCTTGTAGTACGGCTCTGGATGCAGGCCAACTCCAATGGGAAATTCTAGATATCCTTTAGGCAGGCCTATGTTCAGCAGTGGACTTCCTATGACTAAAGACAATAATGATTAAATGAAAAATTGCCTCCAAAAAATTTGAAGCTTCCGGGATTACAGGAAAGAGTGAACCTTAAGCTGTAGATACTAGGCAGTCAGAATTTAGATATAAAGATTATAATACCAAGGAAGGAAAATGTCTCGATAGTACCAGGCTACCATGATCGCGGGAGTCCACAAAATTCCACCACCACGTCCATGTTTCTACCAATCAAAACACATCTCAATATCGCAATCATTAAGCGACACGGTGGAGCGAGCGTCGAGTATGCCTGTCTTTGTTCAGCCCATACAATATGAAGGGGACGGCACAAAAGAATGCTCCGCTATTCATGGCGAGAGGCGACGAACCGTGTTCCACACTAGTCGATGATCATCATCTAGGGATTGGCTGGGTTAGGGATTGTCGATATATCGATGGGGAGTTTGGTGTAAATCTGATATTTGGGGCATTTTTGCTATCGATTTACCGTTATTATTAATTCTTGTGAAGGATGAACTTCGTGCCAAACTATGTTTCCTTAAAGGCATTTCTTAAAGATCTGTAGATAATTATTTGGCCAAAATTGATTACGAAGGTAACAGTGTAGAAAATCATATCACAGTACATTTCCTTCGTAGATTTGGCTAATTCAGATTTCTAAGCACCTTCAGAATTCTTGCCTTAGGTGAACGTTGAAGTTTATTAGACTAGAGGTCAATTTAACATCAGAATTGACGAGCAATTTCTACAGCTTTCTACGTCGTTTAAAATCGTAGCAAAGACATTATCTACATTCAGGAATTAAAGACATTTACCAAGACAAAGGAATAACAGACGGACGAAAGCAGTAATCAAATAGCCAAGACTTCCAAAGCTTATTGACAAAGCAGAAAACAAGCCATCGCTCATTTTATCTAATCCAGAGATGTTATCACATAGGCTCTGGTTCATACCAAACCGATATCTTCCCATCAAGACAGACCCCGTCCCTACGTTCGAAATAAACAGTGCCACTTGATGGATCCTTGGCTGGTTCGCATTGAGACAGAAAACACCGGCGCTACCCAGGCAACTCACTTCGCGCCCGTTCTTACACTTTATTGTATGAAAAGGCCTGCAAGTAATTAATTCTGCAGTTACATTCAGTGGGACTCGCGACCAGTTCGTTGTTGATGTTAATTTGTTACATTTTGTTGTGTGTTTGGCTATTCAACATTTACATAATCAATCTTATAATTTAATTTCCCTTTGTTGTATTACTAGTGGTTTGTATTATTTTGTGTTTGAGTATTCAGATCTACATAATAAATCTCATATTTTAATTTTGTTCCTCGGTTATATTCAACGTAGGAAAATTGTGGTGAATCAAAAGTTTGTTGTAGTTGATTCAATTCATCGCTTCAATTAACTAAATTTCATTTAAAATTTATGTTCTCCAACATAAATAGTAAACTTAATTCATCATGCAAGAATCGTGAGCCATTAAAAATTCTAGAAACAAATATTGACGGCAGAATCGGTTTGTCGCCCACACATGGTCACATATATTTAATTCGGAATAGAAATACATCCTTTCTCTGTGGCCTTCTCTTCGGCTTTACGGTATAAATAATAAGTCATTCAGTGCGTATTAGTCGACTTCACTTAATTCTGAAATTAGACTCCATAAGACATTCATGGAGTTCAGCCCAGTCACAATTTTAGTTAAACTAATATTTAAATACCTAAAAACGAAGTCTATGGGTACACTGTTTACTTCGATATGTTTTTACAGTCTAATATTATTTAATCTCAAAAACTCATTTAAAAATTATTAGTAGTGGTAACGTCAAGATATTTGGACCACACATTTTTCATTTTCTAGAAGCATTTGAAAGTAATGTGAGGCGTCGTATACGTCGGAACGCGAATTGTTAATCTACCTTCAGTTTCAGTCACAAGTCAACATCATAGCAAACACGAGAATCTATGGTTTCAATGCCGCGGATGATTGCGATGCCACGGAGGAAACTTTTGTCTATGCCTCTTCAGTTTCACTATTATATGTGAAGGATATTGCGAATCTACAATATACATATTATTATTATGGAACATTTTTTTTTATTATTTCGTTGAATGGCGAGACGAGCATGCCGTCCGCCTGGTGGTAAACGATACGACCGCTCATGGACAGTAGCAAAACCAAACAACACCATGATTTACAAAGCGATGCTTGGCATTGCCCTGCGCTCGCCAACCTGAGACATAAGATGATAAGTCTCAATATGTCCAGTAGTTACTCTGGCTACAATGTGTTCAAACCGAGACACAACAGCGCATTTACACTTTTATTTGGCGGGAGAAATAGACATTGCGGTACCTAACCCGGCGGCCTCTTACATATGAGAGACCTACCACCAGTAAACACAGTATTTATTTATCACGAGTGTATTTTTTCTGTGTTTCCTAGCTTTGAAAGTTGAACAACATATTTTAACATACTTAAAGGTATTTCTAGCATTCAATCTATCTATTCAGTCACAGGATCTCTGCTGATCATAGGCCTTCTCCAAGGACTGCTCCTTCCTGCTCCTCTCCCAATTGGGCCGGCATCACATTCATGATCCAGCGTTGTGGTGTTCATGGGGGCAGTGATCACTTGCCATCAGGTGTTATGTATGCTAATTTCCGCACCTATGCAATAAAAAAAACTGATTCGACAAAAATATGTATATTGATCATACATTTGTTTCATTTCGACAATCGAGTCCAATCTCTTTTTACACACCTATTAATAAACCCACGGCACTAATTAAGTATTTTCCTTAACGACTACACCCACAAAAACACTAAACAGGGTTACCAACACACAAAAAATACACAAAAACTAGGGTTGTCTAAGCGTAATAAGCCATTAACCCTTCATACAATAAGTAGAAAATGTCAACTCGAAAACGCTACGATGGCGAGACTCTCTCACCCCCAAGTCCTATACACGTTGCCGGCAAAATGTCAAGATGCTGTTGAAGTTCACGTGCGAGTGAAAATTGGATGGTTCAACCCTATAATGTTATTCTTGAAATGTTTTTTTAATTGTCTACGGCGCTATTTATTTTCAGCCAGTGATAAATGTGTGTTGAAATGACAATAGATAAAGAAGGCTAGGTTTGCAGTGTTTTTAACTCATTGGCAAATGGGACGGAAATTGAAACTTAAAATATTTTAGTGGTGCCTAGTTGAGACTACTCATCTCATGTTATCTTACCTAACCACAATTCAATGAGCCTTTAGCACTTATTAGAATTATTTAAATAATTAATCGTAGGGATTGTAAAACAGAGCCATATTCATTTTATCGAAAACATTCGATCATAATGAAATCCACTCAGCACTAGGGGTGTTATGAGTCAATTATCAATGAATACTTTTCATTCAGCCTCAATAATTGCGTGTTTTCCATTGCCACACTATTTTCGCAATCAGTATGAGCGGCCATTTTGAATATTTATGAAGCACACTGAACGCTAGTGCAAAAATAAACGATGCCAGCATTTCGGGGGCCAAACAATGATTTCCGGTTCCGCTGGCAATATGGCGGCCCGCTGACGCATCCGTTCCAACTGTGGGTGTCAACATTGTAGTGTGTTTTGAACATTTTTCGATGCCATATGGGCAGACGACCCTTTATGTTGTGAATATTTTGACCACAACATGTTTTGGCGCAAACACTCTAAGTGACGATTAAAACTAATTATGCCACAGCTGCTGTTAGTCGATTATTGAAGTAGTTAATAAATATACGATCTTTTTCTGCTGAGACAGTTCTGGGTAGCTGGGATAGTCTGAAATATCCACCCATTGCAACTGCTGTAAACCAGGATCGACAGAAGGCAAAAAAATTACACTTTTTTTAGATATTTAAAACCTATTTTAGCTATCGAATGTTTATTCCCTTTCGAACAACTTTAGAATTCAGTTTGAGCAAAGAAGTCAAATATTCGATAACTAAAATAGATTTTAAATCTGTCTATGAATAAGCCCGTTAGAGGTTAGCTTGTTTTTAACCCGTAACAAAGTTAATCAGAATGAAAATAAAGAAGAATCGAAAATATATATTTGTCAACTACTTACACCTTAGCAGGAGACAAAACAGATAAGCGCCAAAAGGTCAAAGGCCAAAAGGTCTCGATATTCAAAAGTCTAGTATTAATTTTCAAATGTAATACCATCGTTTGGAAGAATCAGATATAAAAAGTCGATACTACAATAGCTTAAAAACCACAGTCCTACAACGAAAAATTCCTAAACAGCCTGCCTAATCAAACCTTCTTTCAAACATAAATGAATCAAATTCTTCTACAAATAACCTTAGCAAATAAAAGCCAGCCCGCATTCAATTAAAAACTTTTATAATTTGCTGTGGTTCGACTTTGCCAATACGCTCAGATTTGGCAAGTCGTGTCATGCTCTGGGTGGATGACCGGCGGCGACCCTTGACATTGTGTACCCTTTATTGCTATTACCTAACCTTACCTTCAAGTTAAGGTTAAAATAGAAATCAATAGAATGAATGAAAATAGCTTTTGTAAAACCATATTTATTGGACGTCTGAAAATCTGTATTGGGGCAGAAGTTTTTTGATATTTAACACTTCGAAGTGCGTTAATAAGAGGCAGCCAACCGGCCAGTTCGACGAGCTTGGTAAAGATAGTATGAAGACAAGAATGGCGTGGAAATGAGAAATCCTTTACCCAGCCGTGGGTTGTCGTGAGCTGATATACATAAATACATTATACTCCCAACACCGACATGATCTGTTAGTTGCTTACAACATTTTAGAATTCTGCGTTAAACAGAAACATTTTAATTTATCCGGGTATAAGCTCTCGACGTGCCATATCATTCTGCTTATTGCCTAAGTTCAGAAAAACAGAAGAGTCCAAGGAGGTTAAGTTTAAAGTCTGTTCGATAAAGTGTTAAGTACTTTATTTACATCAAATTTAAACATCTACATAGATCTCTAACTAATTTATAAAACCTTTTGTTTAAAAGTATATGAACCAGCAGTCCTTCAACAAATTTCCATAGGATGTACGTCAACATTATCATTACACAAATTAAAATTAAAAAAACTCGCAGACCGCATCTTCAGAATTCCCGCCTAAACACATCACATTTTCTGTACAACTGTTTTATTATAAACTTGCTTACGCTTATAAGTTATAATAAAAAAAATGGCATCGCCAGCTTTGAAAGTGTCACTTCAGACATCCACTCCGTCCCAAGTGAAGCACCACTTTTTTATTATAAGTTTATCTAATCTTACTTGAAAATTAACGAATGAGGAATTTGCGAAATGTCATTATGCTTTTTAAAAAACAAAGATGGCGAACGTCTCTTAATTACAAGGCATTTTAATTTTGTGCCTTGGGTTGTTTTTAAATAAACTTGAGCAGATTTTTAATGTATTCATGTTTTAAAGTGTTTTACGTACCTTCAGACGCAGTTATTAACCCGAAACCTGAAATAAAATAGAGAAAAATATTAAAATAAATTCAGAATACACTCACAGTCATGTAGCATTACAACTATGCAATTTTAATACTCGTATAAACTTGAAAACTGACAACACTAATTATGTAGACGCTTGAAAATACTAGACGGCTAATGGCCGCAAGTTCGCGTTATCTCTCTCACACTAGAACGCCAATTTTCACTTGAATTGGACAGATGAAGAGTTTAACAGCTGGATAGAAATATTAACTCTATGTATCATTTCCATGGATCCCAATGACAACAGTTTAAAAAAGATTTATTTTGGAGTAACATTTTAAAAGTATTGAATGCTTTTAAATTCGACTCGTCAAATATTTGTAGTTCCCGATGTGAAATATCACGGAGACTACTTCAGACACGTTTGCTTCCGTTTTGATTTGACGATTCACGTGACCGGCCGCGATTTGATTGAAACCAATTCGTCCATATTGAAGTCGCGGCGAGTAAAACTATCAAACCGCTGAGCCGCGGCTCTGCAAACATTTAATATACACTACTCACAAAAATTAAAGGATATTTTTTTTGATAAATTTTTTTTGGTGTTTTTTGAGAGTCTGTATCTTGGAGAAAATTGATTGTTAAGAAATTCGGAAACTAAAACTTGGAAGCTTGAAATGTCTATTTTGCAGTTCTGTGCTCTATTTCTTGATTCCTTGCTAAGTTGATAAGCAATCGTAAGAAAACGAATGAGAAAAAAAAATCCAAAATTTTTGTGGATTTCAAAATCGTGCATTTACATGGGTAGTATTTTTTTGGTGACATCATTATAAAATTCCCGTAGATAATTTAGTTGCCTTTAATTTGATATACCAGAAACCTCCGTGACATGATTTGGAGCTGACTTATGGTAAATCAAAGTAAAAATGGCCTATCACACTTTGACATTGGATTACTCCATGAATATCAATCATGGGGAAAACAAAATCAGAATTTTAGTAACTTCAAAACATGTTCTATAAGATGGTATTAAAGTCTTATGATAATGAATAGTATTTCTAAGTAAAATTGTTGACTGAAAAAAAGGTAAAAAAACGGTTATTTATGGATATTCGGAAAACACTGCATATCTTTGGATAAAAAAAACAAACCAAGGATATTGTCGGTAACTTTTCAACCTTAAAGTATTCTATAGACACTCTGAAAATTTCAAACTGCTCCGATTTGATTATCTTAGTGTTCGGAAGGTTTGAACTTACTGTATTCGTCAAAATTGTCGTAATAAGCATTTTTCGTGTGTGATCGATTTTTGTCACTTCAGAATGCTTTTTTTGGTGATTATCCATATTCTTTTAATCAAATCATTTTTTCTAACGTTTTCGCTACTCTCCGCAATTGTAAAAAAAATACTGGCACTGTTTTACTATAAATCCGACCACGCAACCTCCCCGTAGTACGCTTTGGGTAACGCTAATGCCGGCGGTAAAACAGTGCCAGTCTTTTTTTTACAATTGCGGAGAATAGTGAAAACGTTAGAAAAAAAGATTTGATTAAAAGAATATGGATAATCACTAAAAAAAATATTCTCAAGTTACAAAACCATTAGCATGCGAAAAATGCTCATTACGACGACTTTCCTGAATACAGTAAGTTTAAACCTTCCGAACACTAAGATAATCAAATCGGAGCAGTTTGAAATTTTCAGAGTGTCTTTAGAATACTTTATGGTTGAAAAGTTACCGACGATATCCTTGGTTTGTTTCTTTTATCCAAAGATATGCAGTGTTTTCCGAATATCCATAAATAACCGTTTTTTTACCTTTTTTTCAGTCAACAATTTTACTTAGAAATACTATTCATTATCATAAGACTTTAATACCATGTTATAGAACATGTTTTGAAGTTACTAAAATTCTGATTTTGTTTTCCCCATGATTGATATTCATGGAGTAATCCAATGTCAAAGTGTGATAGGCCATTTTTACTTTGATTTACCATAAGTCAGCTCCAAATCATGTCACGGAGATTTCTGGTATATCAAATTAAAGGTAACTAAATTATCTACGGGAATTTTATAATGATGTCACCAAAAAAATACTACCCATGTAAATGCACGGTTTTGAAATCCAGAAAAATTTTGGATTTTTTTTTTCTCGTTGGTTTTCTTACGATTGCTTATCAACTTAGCGAGGAATCAAGAAATAGAGAACAGATCTGCAAAATAGACATTTCAAGCTTCCAAGATTTAGTTTCCGAATTTCTTAACAATCAATTTTCTCCAAGATACAGACTCTCAAAAAACACCAAAAAAAATTGATCAAAAAAAATATCCTTTAATTTTTGTGCGTAGTATATTTGAATGTTGGTACGTGTAACGAGGTTCTAACATCAAGCGGTAGCGCCCCACGTCCGCACTCGAAACACGTCGAGTGTCGCTGCAATTCGTTAGCGTGTCGGCAGCGCTTTAATTGCGTGTACGTTACATATGTGTTGATTTCGTTCAAGTGCGTGACCGCTGGGCTGTGCGAAATTTGAATTTCGAACAAATTAAAAAAAATACTTTGCTTTTTTCATTTATTTTTAATACCAACGTGTAGCTACCAAACTTTTTAATGAACATAATATTGTTTCCAGACAGTGTTGCTGACATGTCAAAATAAAATGCAAAAATATTCATTCGAAGTTCAAAAATAGAGGAAAAAAATTCAACCGGAGCTCGCTATTATGCGTTTTGAAAACACACGGCGCTAGAACCGGCGCTATCATTCTAATATCGGCTTTATTAGTAACGTGATAAAGTTCAATTTAGATTATCTTGATTTCGATTATCTTATGGATTTTTTAGGCGATGGTGCATATTACAAGCGGGGGCGTGTTGTATATTTTTAATATCACATTGATACTATAAAATCAAAATTCCGTAAAAAAATAGTTTTGTTTCAACATCTTATTGCAACAAACACAATGTTGTTTTTGGTACATCTTGAGACCATTTTCTCAACCTGTACAATGCACCTCATGGTAAGTAGCTACTGAGAGCAATGCAATGCAATTATCCATGACGAGAGATGGTTGTTTCTAGCCGGTCGACATAATCATTCTAGCGTAATCGAAACCAGACATATGTATACAGGCTGATTCCAAAACGCTACACACTTACGTTAATAGCTTCGGAATTTCGACCATCGGTTAAGATCTTCACCATATGGACAGACGCAATATCCTACAAGATGAATTGAGTTTTATTTGATATATGTATGTTCATAAGAAAAATCTGGATCACATACCGGATCCATTAATTAAAGGATACACAACGGTAACAAACTAGTGGAGCGCGCAACACCTATCTCCGTCGCATACAGATGAGATTTCACAAATACATATTCATACGAACTGGCAAGGCTGTGGAATTTTTAACTGCCGACTTAACGAACATGTATATGCAAAGGGACATGTGAAAAACTATCACCTCTAGAGCTGTGAAGAGGCAGATAAGAAATAGAACATACTTTTTTGTTACTTGTTTTTTTCTGGCTTTGAAGACTGCTGCTGAACTTTTGAAGGGCGTGTAATTTTTTTGTACTAAAGGGAAAATTGTATTGTACTTGATTTTAGTTATAGTACCATAGCAATCAGATAGAATATCGATTAGCGAGAAAAGAATAGAAAATCAAATTATTTAATTATTAAAAGTTGAACAGTTTGAATTGTCAGTTTTACAGTGGTCCCAGAACTAGGCGAACCTGAATCGCGGGAAACCAAAACTATTTACAATAGACAATAAAAGGCTGATGATGATGATGATGATAATTAACCTTTTTGCATCAGGAGGAAAGCTGTCAAGCTCCCCTTTTGGTACTCCGGAGGAGGCCGAAAAGGGTAAGTTAGTGTCACTGGCCTTACAGCCCGGCACGCTGCGGATAATGCGGCCGATCCGGGTCCCTAACAAATCCTACACCAGCATACCAATTAAAACCCCTCGCTGGCCATCACGCGCATTTCATGCGACACTGGATACCTCAGGGCGAGAAGCGCCACGATTCCTTGCCTGACTAGTGATTGAGTGAGTGTTACAAAATAGTGATTAATCTGATCGATAATAATGAAGACTAACGACATAAATAATATAGAAAGATAATGGTTAAAATTTGAGAAATACATATGTTATTAAATTTAATTAAGTATTTATATCTTTACCGAACGAAACTTTACCGATCTGATTACGGCTTACCGCTTAGGGAACATATTAATTATAGGATAAAAGCGGCAAGCAAGAGACCTAATGATTCCCCGTGAGGCTTATGACTCATCTGTACACCCAAAAATCATGAAAATCACAGATGCATCGTCGATCTTGGAAGATACAAAAGCAAAAATTATTCATAATTTTAATGTTTTTATTTAAAGGCAGCCATTAAAATAACATTTTTGTGTATTTTTTTACAAACAGATGGGACCTGAGGTGCTAATAAAAATATAATAGATATTTACAACAAAAATAACAGTCAAAAACACTGCCAAACATATATGTATTTAAAAATTCGCTGTAAGCTCGCAAATTGCGGCCCGATACGAAACTAAGGGGAGAATCCCAACTCGTAAATACGTCGGTTTTTATAGTTGCGCCCCCGCCCTCTCCCCTGCCGGGGGTGGCTCGCCCTGGTCTTTTTTCCAAGTCTTCATATTGAGGGTTTGTTAGAGCTGATCCCGTGATTGCTTACGGGACATATCCGATTGCAAGTGTTTGATTTGATTGCGATCGCATCCGTGACTTTTGGCAATGGAATTTTCTAGACTCGAATTTAATTATTTTGATTTCACTGGATAATGATGGCTGTATTGTCTGTTATTTGTTCTTATCGAGTATTTTGTTGTTTATTGAGTATTTTGTTGTTGTTGATTTTTAACAGCCCAAAATATACGATAAAATGTTGGGCATAGGCTTTCCAGACAATTTAATATTATTCGTACATTTTAATAACCAGTTTATTTAAAGAGGTATAAATTCAATATTTATAATAATTTTAACTATTAATACGACGCAATGTTAAATGAGCTGTATAGTCAATTAATATTTAAGAATTAAATATTAAATATTTCTGATGTAAAAAAGTAAAACCTCTTCATTATCTATGGCGAGAATTATTGGAGCGAACATGTGAAAAAAGAAAAAAATATCTATGGCACGCCCGCCTTACATCACGATCGTCTGGCTCACGTATTAAAACAAAAAAGGAAATATATTTCCGCATATCTTTTTCGTAATTATTACGTACAATCCTACAAGATGATTCTCGCGGGAACGCGGTGAGTCTGGAAAAAATATATTCTTAATGTTCGCGCATTATTTAGGATATTAATGTGACATGTTGTGGCATATTTTTGTTTTTATTTACATTTTTAAGAATTTTCATTAGAATTTCATATATATGTATTCTGCATTACACAATGCTATAGTATACGCAGTTTACTACTGTAAAGAAACCAAGTCACCATTTCGCACAGATCCAGGCTTTTCATCATACTCTGGATTGTAGGAGAGGCCCGTGCCCTGCAGGAGGACGTATATGGACGAATCGCAACATACTTTCACAGGACAGGAGTCTGTCCCGTCCTCACACCCGCCACTGCAACTCCTGTGAGCCAGGATCAACTGTAGCATGCATAATGACACCGAGCACTGAAACTTAGCGAGTCTCCGGGAATGTCTTACTTGTCTCTAACCCGCAACAAAACCAATCGTTAAGTTAAATAAATATGAGTTTGAAATACTGTTGTCTATACTTTCGCTGATCAGTATGACGCTCTCTAGGCGTTTTACAAATCTACATACATACATAAACTCACGCCTTTCTCCCAGTAGGGGTAGGCAGAGGTGCTACCAGGACACTCAAGTTTCGCCATGTATTTTCCATCCCATGATGTGATTGGGGATGAGCCTATGGCCATATCGTTCACAAATTCCCGACTCCGGGCTGATAATGTATAGACAAATCCAATATCACTTTGCCCGACCCGGGATTCGAAACCGTAACCTCAGCTTTGCAATCCCACAACTGCGCCACCGAGGCAGTCCGTTTTGCAAATCTGTCATCAGCATAATATGTTATAATAATACTCCACCAAGTATAATGCCATTTTATAGTTTACGCTGATTTACAAACTAGCTTTTAATTTTCTTTTCATACAACGCAACACAATTTGCTCGAAATAAGATTGTCTCGAATCTGACGTCAGCCAGAACGGCGGCCGAAAACGAGATATTTTTTCTACAACGAGATGAATAAAACATGTTACGCTACTGTGTAGATTTGGAATAAAAAAATGGAATAATAATTTTGATTATCTGCTTCTTTGATCTTGTGAGAGCATACTAGGTATATACCGTCTGTGAACTGTGAAATCCTGGGATAGGTAAATAAATAAATAATAATAAATACACCCAACAGTTACATACACAGTCCGGACCCCACACCAAGATTGAGTCTTGTGTTGTGGATATCAGGAACTACCAGAGATTTTTCGGTCTCACAAACACCCTGACCGGAAACAAATACCTGTGGATCACACAAATATTTGTCTCGGTGCGGGAATCGAACCCGCGGCCTCTTGTTTCACAGGCGGCGTAAAACCAACTGCGCCACGGAGGCTGTCAAATTCCTTTATGTGGGTTTTGGTATGAGAAAACTTTGTTTAGAAGCCAACGGGTCTTTTCAGGGTAGATAGCGATGGACCATGCGTCACTTTTAGTTAAATATTTGTCGCAACTAACGATTTATTTTCCAGAATTAGCGAGTAAAACAATACCTCCTGGACCTCTGACTATTACCCTCAACATACCATGACATTGGCAAAATCACCGATGAAACGGTGGAGCCAAACTACAGTTGAAAAGAAGAAGAAGAAGAGTAATTATTACTGTTTCTTTTGAGTTATAAAAACATTCAAAAATAATACAAATCTTTAATTAACCACGCACAGATTACGTCCGTCAGTTACGTCTTGAATCAAGATTTGACACGCGGTTTCAGGTACCAGTTGTGATCCTCATTTTATAATCCGTTGTTTTCTATCACGGACAGCAGACACATCTGTCCATTCTAAATATTACCAATAACTAAAACATAAGAAATAAGTTTCATTTTTACGATGAAAATGTAAATTGAACGTTTTTTTTAATCTGAATTAGAAAGAATAGAAGGAGGATTGAGAGCCCTGTGCCCTGGTGTGGGACAGTAATGAGTGATGTATCTTCGTAATCTGGACTATTCGAAATGTGTGTCTTTAGTTCCGTGGACACTCACCATACATACATAAACTCACGCCTTTATCCCAGAAGGGCTAGGCAGAGGCGCCACCAGGACACCCACATTTCGCCTTGTATGTTCCGTCCCATGATGTGATAGGGGGCGAGCCTATCGCCATATCGAGCATAAATTCCTGACTCCGGGCTGATAATGAATAGAAAAACCCAATATCACTTTGCCCGACCCGGGTTCGAACCCGAGACCTCAGCTTTGTAGTCGTACCGTAATACAACTACGCCACCGAGGCAGTCAATAATGAAATAGGCACAATAATACGACGGCAATTTTTTTTAAAATAACCACGTTAACAAATATCTCCGCTACCATATTACAACTAATTAAACCTTTTTTGTAGTGTGTTCAGAAAGCTAATAAATCACAGCATCTTTTGTTTTTAATTAGTTTCGGGTCTCTGTGCCGAGCGGCGCCGGGGGCGGGGCAGTGATTCCACTACCTGGCATTGTACAAAAAATATATCTATAATGTATTTGGTATAATAATGCATTTTTGACCAACTGCGACACACAAAGACACAAGAAAGAGGCAACAAAGTAATAAGTAGACTTGTAATTAAAATGCATTATTGGTCTATTGGCATTGTGTTATGGAACATTCGGTTCTTGGGTTCACTTCTCAAGTCAAGCAAGCAATTTTACGTATTTCAGTTCGAAAAAATTCATAGGAATCGCGCGGGTCTGGAATTTTTGTCCTGCACAAAGCTTCACACTCCTTAAATATATTCCGCGAACTATTGGTGGTATTAGTGGCATCTCTACTAGAAAACACATGCTGGTGATTATGTATTATTTAATTATAAGAACAAAACACAATTCAGGCAGCCAAAAAAGTAATATAATGACTAGCATTGGCGACATAGCGAAACAGATGCACGATGCGCATATGGATGGAAAAACGCATAGGGACGACTGTACCAAACCGATTATAACCAAATCGGTCACACCCTAGATAGGGACAGGTTAAAAATATCCTAAATAGCCTTAATCGACAAAAATACAAGAAGATATTGATACATAGTTACAGCAAAAACGATCAGGAGAATCAGGTCAGAAGATACAAGTTAGAAAAAGGAGAATGCCCATTTTACTATGAAACTTGGTATCGGTGCGAAGATTTTGATCCCTCCATGTCACCTACTTTTTTGTGTAGGGAAAAATATATACTTTTAATAAATTAAGCATAATTGCGACTTACACCCGTATTCTAAGACGTGTACTCCAATCTTCCTCAACCTTATCTTAGTCGAGGTGACTTTACAAATGAATTGGAGGGACCCTCGAAAATGGTATGCTTAGTTAAAAATATACCTTTACTAAAGGTTCCTCGAGTGAGGTAGTGTCAAGGAAAAACGTCATTAATTACGTCATTGATGTATAGATAAAGTAGAGATTTAACAAAAAACCTTTGAAAATAGTCTATGATCACTTGAAAAGTGACAGTCAAATGTCATGTCAGAGTGTTTACATAGAATAATATATAATTATTGACCTCAAAATCTTCGGGATTGTGACTGGAAGACAAATATTTAGTGAGTTGGAGAAATAAACGCATGCAGACAGGAGGAGGGTCATACCATCCAACCCGGAAATTTCGAAGGATATTCTTATGGATGAATCGTCGTTCGGGATATTCGTACGGAGTATCGTACAAGTATTACAGGAACTGCTGGAAACCTTTAATAACTCGTTTAAAATAATAAACACTGTTTCCAAACCAAAAATCTTTGATTAAATGAAATAAAGAGTAATGTTTGTATCATTCACTGGGAAAACGTGTAAATCTTGTAGAGGCACCCACCTCAAAAAATTGTTGGCATATTTAGGTATTTAAGAATTTTAAAAGGTAAACTTTATTTCTCTCTTTTAAATTACAATTTTAAAGTAGGATTATTTCTTTTATTTCTTCCTTAAGGTAGGTCGCGACGTACCTTGAGTTTGACAGTTGATTCCTTTCCTCGTGACAGGAAATTTTTGAGTGACGTTGAGTGGAGGAGATTTTTTTCTACTAAGAATACGGATTTCCTCTAGTAACGTCAAGTGGAGTCGAGAAAACGTCTTAGAATATGGGTGTTAGGCCCGGAGTTCTTGGAGAATTGAACTTGAAGTTTAGGACAACCCATAAAAATGCTTTAATGAATTTTAAGCAGTATCGGAATCGGGGTCAACGATATTATTTACCGATACCATGAATGGGCATTCTCTTTTAGTCTCTATACTGCCTACTCTTATGGGATAAAGGTATGTCGCTCTATAACTATACATATCTACTGCCTACCCTTAAGGAATACAGCTATGATGTTCCATAAACGGCGACAGATTGTTGGAACATGCGTCAATTCGAAAACAAATAAGTCAACAGTAGGCATTGGAGTGTCGAGTTCGTTCGTCGGACGAGTAACGGATCAGCGGACAAAATACAAATTCTTTGCGATCGAATATCAATTCTAAGAAGGCTTGCGCATTCCGACTCCATTACGGCTGTGTATATTTCGTTATAGAGCGTGGTGGCCTGTTGGTAAATGGACTAGACGCGACTGCCATCATGTTCACGGTGGTCGCGGGTTCAAACCCCAGGGCACACCTCTGACTTTTCGGAGTCATGTGTGTATTGATAGTCAATCATCACGCACTATAACGGTGAAGGAAAACATCGCGAGGAAACCAGCATAGCATAGCTATATATAACAATTTCTATGGTATGTAAAGTCCGCCAACCCGCATTAAGCTAGTGGTGGACTTTATGGCCTAACCTCTCGCAATCTTACTCTTGGTTGTAGAGGAGGCTCGTGTCCTGCAGTGGGACGTATATGGGCTGATATAGATATTTCATTATAACATAATAATATACCGAAAGTGAGCTATAGCTTATTTGGTTGAAGACCAACTAGCGGAAACGATGCTCGCGGGTTCCGACCACACCACTTTTCGAAATTACTTGTATATTAATTGGAAATTATTGATCTCTATAGAAAACCAGCAAGAAAGAAGGTATCCTGGATCCATATTCAAAATATGGGAATTTCTCCAACCCGTACTCGAGCATTTTGTGGGACTGAGGCTTAAACCATTACCAATTGGAGGAGACCTATGTTCAACACTGGATATTCATTTTAATTATTATCACTGAATGAAATAATTCGTGATCACAGATGATACCATTACTCCGCGTATCTTAACTCAAATATAGATTTTAAAATATAAATTTTGATTGTCAATCACCACGCACCATAACGGTGATGGATGTTTTCCGTTTTTCATTGTTTCTCGTGAGGAAACATGCATAGCGATTTTTAAAAATTTATATGGTATGCCAACCTGCACAAGGCGAGCGTGGTGGACTATATGGTCTAACGTCTCTCAATCGTACCGTCGATTGTAGAGTAGGCCCGTGCCCTGCAGTGGGACGTATATGGGCTGATACAATGCAATACAATAATTTTAAAATCGATCATTCGATGTTTATATCTTATGCAATGCAAGCATAAAATTTCCATTTGACTTTGACCGTCGCATACTGCATTTTTTTCCTATGATTAACAAATTAGACACGCTGAACAATTAACAACTGTTGAAGCACAGAAAGTTATCTGATGTACAACTTACAAGGGATGCTGTGTCGAGTGACTCAATCGAAGATAACCGTAATAATCTGTCTTGTGTGTTGTATTGGTTAAAGAGGATTAAGTAAGTAATTTTGCAAACAGTCTAGATTTTTCGGAATTATAGAATTGCTTTTGCTTGACATTATTACAAATATTAATCTTCTGATTTGTTATAGTTTCATATGTACATGTATTTGTTGAATCTGATGAACAAGGGTTCACTTCTATGTTTACAAGATATCTTCTATTGTACTCGTGGGTATACAAGTAATTATATATACGTAAAAAAAATGTTTTCCTTTTACTTTGAGTATAGTATAAGCTATTTTTTGATTAACTCGTTTAATTATGGCAAAAGGCTGTACGTTTCTGTATTTCCTTCGTTCTTGCGCTTAAATAAAAGAAAAGAAACAAACCAGAGCGAATCTCGTTCACGTAATATCCATAATTTCGAGAACATTCCAACGGGTTTTCGTAGAAACAGACTTTATATTCTTTTTTAACGTTCTAGCCGTGTTCGCTTCTAGTTAGGATAATTAAATTAACTCTTTCTCCAATATTACATGGAAATGAATTGGATATTCGCTATTTCATTGTGTACGATGATCATTATTGCTTGCATAGCTTTGAGGATTTTGCGCGCTTCGAAAAACAAATCTAGTTATTTTTTATACATTTTATCTTATTTTAGATGTTACAGCTAAATAGCTTCGATGTTTTCTGGTGCATCGACCGTCAAATCAATATTATCTATGTTAAAATGACTGGTTTTTAACTTTTTAGCATGGAATATTTTAACAGCAGTGTCATACTTTGCATGACTGCCTCGGTGGCGTAGTTGTATTACGGTACGGTTACAAAGCTGAGGTCTCGGGTTCGAGTCCCGGGTCGGGCGAAGTGATATTGGATTTTTCTGTTCATTATCAGCCCGGAGTCAGGAATTTGTGCCCGATATGGCGATAGGCTCGCCCCCTATCACATCGTGGGACGGAACATACAAGGCGAAATGTGGGTGTCCTGGTGGCGCCTCTGCCTACCCCTTCGGGGATAAAGGCGTGAGTTTATGTATGTATGTATGTGTCATACTTTCGTACGTTTAATGTGATGTTGCCCATATTTGTAGACAGGTTTGACGGTTACTAATCTAGAATCTTCGGACGGCTGATTTAATTTTTTGATCCCTAACTAAGAATGCTCTTTATCAATCCCCTTTCAAACAAAAGAAACTACATCAAAATGTTTTTCATCCGCTTAGGAACTGCGATCTGTTTTTGCGTCAGAGGGTAAAAAAAGTACCATAGTATGTTTGCATAATGCTAAATAAAATGAATAAATACCTACTTGTATTAGAACGTACATATGTGAAGTAAAGCCTTAACAAGACGGTGCTAGACCCTTAGTCTTTCTTAATGAGCTTACAAGATACACCCACATGCACTCTGGACAGTTCTGGCTTCATTAGTTACTTTATTCAGTACAATCATCGATATCAATGTTACACTAGATAAGACATTCAGTACAAAAAATGTGTCCCATCTACTTGCGGTGCATGCACCGCACATGAATCAGTTTGCTTCGTGACAGTGACAGTGCAGTACGCCTTATCGCATACGTTTAAAAGTAATTAATGAATGTTTCGCCGTCAAACCGAAAGCAAATCGTCTGAAGTTACAATATTTTAATAAAATACCAGGTAAGTGATATAATATTGCAGTGTGCTTTTAAAATACGGAGGCACTTTATTTCTTTGACGTGTCTCGTCTATCGGTAGAATATAAGTCAATGAGTACAATGTTTATATTATTTCCTATTGTATTGGCTAGTAGTGCATTGGCTAGGACGGGACATTATGCAGACGTTCTAATGTTTTATTTTAAGCTATCATGCGTACTTAGTAAAGAAAACAATGGGACGACAGCCTCTGTGGCGCAGTTGGTTAGACGCCGGCTGTGAAACGTGAGGCTGCGGGTTCCATTTCCGCACCGAAACAAATATTTGTGTGACCCACTGGTATTTGTTTCGGGTCTGGGTGTTTGTGAGGCCGGAAAGTGTCTCGTAGTTCCTGATACTCACGACACAGACTAGATCTTAGTGTGGGGTCAGGACTATGTATGTGACTGTTGGGTGTATTTATTTGTTTGGTAACAGAAAAACTGATAGCTTTCTTCAATGCTCTACGGCAAAGTATGATACTCGGAAAGCAGTTCGAGTAGAAATTACCTCTGATATTGTAATTATGTTTTAGAATTTAAGCGATTCAGATTGGTATAGATCCGAGTTTGTGCTGTGTCGCGTAATACAAGCGTGCTGCTATAATTTTATACATATTCATATTATAATTAGACCACATATTAGTGGCGGTGAAATAGCTCATTGTGCTTAGCGGGCCGGCATGTTTGTATCAAATGGTATGAGACTACCATCTGATACCATTCGTTACTCTGTCTGGACGGCATTAGCACTTACCAGGTGCAATGCAGTCACTGTGCTGTGCCAGAATAAAAAAAAACGTGCTTAAAAAACAGGGGACCCGTCATTATCGTAAATTCACAACATAGTCCGCACCATATTTTTGTATCATGCGCCGGTCGCTAACTGCGATATGCGCGGGAGTGTGTCCGAAGGTAAAGGTCATTGATATGCGCGATATAAACACATGGTTTAGACATTTTGTATATTTTTTAGTTTTTCACTTTTTTATCAGTGTTTTTTGTAATATATTTTTTCTGTTAAATGTGTATTTTATCGTTTATTTAAATAAGTTCCTCGTTTAAATGCACATTTTTAATACTAAGATATTACGATTTATTACATACGTATTATGTATTTATTTTTGGTTCGTCGTAATATTTTATCCAAATGTGTTTTTCTTAAAAATATATTTTTATTTTTAATTAATTTTCATTAGCATCAACAGATAATATTCATTATAAATAAGGTATTAATTTATATAATAAATTAAACTCGAATAGGAGGTTTTCAAAATAATATTAGTATTTTAACTTATGTGTTACAGCTGCTCGTAGATGCTTGAATGCTCAGTAAAAATAAGTAGTTAAACTATTGTGTTATTGTTATTAGATATTTTGTAGAAATAAACAATAGTATTCCCTCTACAAAAGATGTGTTATACTGATGAATAAATTATTGATAATTATCATATCAAAGGTAAATAGAGGCTAATAGGCCACTGATAATATTTTTATAAACATTGGACGGATTGCAGTATAGGCACTTCAAATTTATAAAATCAATGGTTCAATAATGATAAATTGGAATTTATTAAATTAGATTGTAATCACATTGTAACATCATAGAATAAGTTAGATTTAATTAGTCTATGAACATATAAATATTTTTTTTATGTTTTTTAATGTTCTAAATGATATTTTCTGTACTTTTTGGGCATAACAATAAACAAACATAATTATTAATCAACATAGCTTTAGCATATCAATGATGAAAGTAAGTAATGGCAAAATTTGTTTTTTTTACTGTGCATCTAATATTATCTAGTTTTATTGTAATTTTTAATCTTCATCTATATTTTTTTTTATGTTTGATTATTATCTACAATATTTATTTGAAAATAATAATAAAATAAAATAAAATAACACTAATTCAAATTTAAAAGTAAGGAAAAAGTCGGTTACAATGATCTGACAGATCAATAAAGGAAATTGTTTATAAAAAGAACTTAACTTACCAAAAGTAATGTCTACCACGTTTAATAAAGTTGGAACTCAAAAGGATAACATATGCGTCGACATAACACTAATCATTACCCGTAAAAAGGAATTGTATTTAACAAATAAACCAAACAAACATCCTGTGCTTACAATAACATCAAACGAAACATAGCTCGCTCTGTCACATCAAAGGGCCGCCTTCCAGCTAAAACATGCAACAAATTCAACATTCTAACAAATTCCCATTAATATCTGCGCCAAAGGACTAAAAATAGCCCTGCAAAGGGCGAAGATGCGACTTACCGGACATAAGCAGGATGAGTAAAACGGAACGCACACACATTTTTCTCACATAAACTTTGCACAGTATTGTTAAAAATCAAGTTAGAAATGTTTGATGACCATTTTTTTTTATAATTTACTAAACGACTTGACGCATGGGGTCGTAGGAAGCGCGGTGTAAACAGCCAGGCGACCGACCGCGCGGCGCCTCAACAAACGATGAGCAAACCACGGCTTCAAAAAGCCGCTTTCACAGACAGCACACATGTATAAAATGTGGTGCATAGACACACACCAATACAATTTCATAGAATCCAGACAGGGGCTAACTTCACTGCATATTTGACAGTTCATTCACACTAGTTTCGTTCAGAAACGTTTGTTTAACATGATTTATACGATTTTTTATGCCTGTCTGTAATTTACATAAATCATAATAACTTGATTTAGCAGCTTTACAATAGCATTGAATTGTAAATTGTTTACTTTGACTCTATAAGTTATTTAATTTCCGAACTATTTATGCATTAGTTTTCATAATAGACACAAGATGACGCAGTACCAAATTATTAAAAAAAGTTTATCTGTTGTATCATAGATGGCACCATAGGTAATAAATACACTAAATAGGAAAGATGGCACTAAAAGCAAGTCGTGATAAAACACTTGAATACCGTAATTTTCCTAACAGTGTCAAATGGTGAAATAAAAAACAATATAATTTATACATTCTTTTTATTGCTAAAATGATGCTTAGCAAACGTCTGAGCTACAATTAGAGGGAATACCAATGTTGCATCAGCATACAACTTCACTGGATTGGCGTTTGGTCTTATTTTTCCCCAAGATACAGCCTCATCTGGCCTTGCTCCGGCATCACTACCATCAAACTCACTGGCTGTGTTGACATAAACTGCATAATCAGCACCGTTTCTCATCAAATTTGCATTGCAAATATGGTGCTTAATAACTCCTCCGCCCAAAATTATCATACCGGAATTATTAGCTTTAACAGCCATTGTATTCAACCTGCGCAGGTCACTCAATATATCAATGACCAGACCAGGATTTTTAAATGAATGAAAATACATCATGTCACCCAACGATCCATCAGTTAATGCTGGGCTGAATATTGGTATGTTATTCCTCCATGCCCAATAACATACAGAAGATTCATCGTCAATCCTCTCCCCTAGCCTAGCTATAATTCTAGATGGACTCCATACTGTACCATCACGAGTTTGCTCAAACAACATTTCATTAAGTAACGGTGTAACCCATTCTTCAAATTTACAGTAATTCTCATTCGGTACTAGCAGGTTTCCAATTCTGTTGATACCTCGGGTCCTCAACATTTTCCCGCTTAAATTGAAGTCGCCTATATACGTCGGAGCAAGACATTTTATGAAATCCTCTTCAACTCCACCCGCGGTAGTCACTATGCAGTCTACCAGCTTATTTTTCACTAAAAACAGTATTGTATCTCGTAATCCAGATGAAATCATATTCGAAGTGTATCCTAGGAATATAGTACAATTGGTTTTCTTCTTAATAAATACGTCTTCTTCGTATGGGTCGCTAGTTTCTTCGGTTAGAGGTATGGCGCGGCATTTTAACATGCTATTGATTTCTGCGACCGCTTTTCCAAAGCTCGTGGCTTGGAAACCCGATTGAGCGTAAGATTCTAGTATTTTATTGTAATCCGTGCCATTTTCCCAGTCGTATCCACACACTATTGGGGTTTCTGCAGGTAATTCTTGACTAGGTTGTAAAACAGCGTTTACGGCAACGTTGGGCGCAATATTGGCGTTCTTTTCGTTCTTAATATTCAGATCCATGATTATTTTGTATTTTTAAGTCTATACAGACATAATAAAGTTTAAAATCGATAAGAAAATACAGATTTTTCCAATATAATGGTATGAAGATGCGAAATGTCATTTATTATTAAATGTCAATGTCATAAAGTGTGAGAAAATTATTCGTTCTAAAACAGTCGTAGAAGTTAGAATTGCGTCGAAAAAATATTAATTTTATGAACAAATGTTTTTTCAATAGATATCCGGTTTTATCCATGCGTAATTGATATTTACTCCCATTATTTATATTTGTACAACCAATAAAAACACTTATATTGAATTTGAACTTATTTTGAATTTTACCGACAGATGGCAGTTAACACTTTTCTCTGTTCGGCCAAAGGAAGTCAGGCCTCACCCGCAGCCATGGACGTATTATTCTAACAGTACGTCCATGCCCGCAGCAGAATTACGGATTAATTATCCACTGCTGGATATATCCTCCTTCTCTAGCACAGGGACTACATTTCCTGGTCCTTCGCCTGTATGATGTATCATGCACAATTTGCTTTATGACTTGAAATGAAGTCATATATCTAGCATCTGGTCTGCGATCTACATACCTTCTTCTTGAACTCTTTAACAGTGCCGTAACTAGGGTGGTGCGAGCGATGCATGGGCACAGGGCGTAGAATCGCGATGGGGCGTAGAAATGACTAGACCAGACCAAAATGTGGCTGATTAAAGGCGTAGTTATACAAACTCGCACCGAGCATTCAAAAGTCTGGTTACGGTGCTTCTATAACCCACGAATTATTTTGGTGTGCTGTCTTTTCCTCTGGCCAAGTGTTCTGCCCAGTGTCATATTTTCCTTGGACTTAACAAGCATGTTTCATACTGGACAGATATAGCAGCAAGAATGTTACCCAATGGTTGACGACGACGGTTGGGTTTGGTTGGGTTCGAGCCCCAATAGTTTCAAGTTGAAAAAACGAAAATTGTGGCAGAAAAGGAGGAGGGATGGAGGGACCATTGTCCAGCAATGGGGTGACATAGGTTAAGGAAAAGAATATAACTAACTAGTAGGACCTAATAATATCAACTACATGAACAATTTTAAAATAAGCACAAATGTAGTTTTAAGTAAAGAATGTATAATTTTAGCAACAGTGAAGTAGTGTAAGAATATTAATTGTATTTTTAATGACCGAGTAAAAAGGTTTTATTATATTTTTTACCTTATTGTCTTACGCAATAATAAAACCTAAATTCCATAATTTTATTAACAATACGTAACTTATGCAATTGATGTCGAGTAAATAAATTGCGTTGCGTGAAGACATTCACTTTGGCGACGATTGCTTGGCAAATATTAATAGAAAAATGTTTATGCTACAGCTGCGACGATTTCAAGTGGTTTCGAATATTTATATCGATGCTATTACATTAACAATTGTTAATTAAATTATGTAAATCATTTATAACGTCTCGAATAAACAATATCGCCGGCTTTTTTAAAGGCCAGAATCTAATCAAACAAATAATAGTCTCTTCTGCATAGGTATGCCCATAATTATATTAACTCTTTCAGAAATAAACACAAGTTGCATAATATGTTATCTACCCTTGCAGATTCATAAGTATAAATCCTCTCCTCCCATGGTATGGTCCTCTCATGTTGCTTTCTTTCACAGTTCAATTAACTGATAATTACCTAAGAACTCCTACACACGTAACTTCAATACAGAAACTCAGCGGACTGAGCCCTTTATAAAGAGAGGCCTGTTAATATCCGACAAAATAGCTAATTAACAAAAAGTGTTTCTTTACTAAAAGTCCAATAACTATTACTACAAGTAACAGACATAAACTGATGGTTACATCTACAACATAGCCATGCACAAGTGTCATTACATAACCACAAACGATCCATAACAAATATCTCTAATGAAAGGTTATTAAAATATGTGCAATGGTTTTATGTTTCAATTTACATTTACATCATTTTCCCTAAAGCATTGATTGCTTAATGAATAATGTTCCCGAAGGTCGGTATTCCGCAAGATTTCCATGTTTTTGATAAATATTGGGACTCCACAATACTAGGTCTAATTTAAGTAGAATTACATGTTTATTTTTCTATATCAGACCATATACATACGTCCCACTGCAGGGCACGACGCACTTCTTTCACACTTTTATTAAAGGTTCATAAATCTTTCGAAATACAGTAATTGGTGTCATAAATTAATTTGAAGTGGATGAATTAAGAAATAACGATTATTTTGCAAGCTTCGGAGCCTGTCTAAAACGAAAGTCACAACAAAGACTACAAAATGAACATAACGGAAAACATTGACCTAGAAGAGACAAAAGGGGAAGTTCATATGTCTAATCACTGGCCTATGTGACCACAGAAGTATACCTGGGCTAGGATATTCGATATTCACATCTTCTTGGAACGGAAATAAACTCATCGAAGTGTGAATAGGTTTTAAAACTGTCTATAAATAAGGCCGTTAATCTAAAAAGAATGAACGGATTTGATCTAGTTTTTTATTTTATTTTGGCAGGTAAGATAAAGCTATACCTACTATAATACACATACCTACATAGTTATGTAGTAATGTGGGAACTCAAGGGACACAAATAATATTTCCCGGAAAGCGAACATCACTTTCTCTTAATTGCGTATATCAATTGCCGATGCGTTCGCAAACCAGTTTTATAATATTTTGTTCATCTCAGTACAACTTGATTCATTGCGAATTGTTGCGTCACATTCTCACCGTATGTCTTATTTCCAGTGATAAATAATTTAATTTTGACTCAGCTTATTTGAAAATTGTTATTTAGTAGACAGCTGCTGCTCAAGGATAGGATAGGTTCCTGGAAGTCGCTGGTTGCAGACCGCTTCCAAGTGGCCGCTGTGGAAACTCTTGAGACAGGCTTATGCTCGGGAATAGACTTTCTGTGACTGAAGGAAAAGAAGAAAGAGACTTGGATGTGCCACTAGCTATGTCGTAGCACTTCCCACAGCAGGGCAAGAAATTCTTGAATATAGAATGTATGGGGTATATAGGTTTCTTTACGATGTTTTCCTTGATCGTTAAAAAGTTTGGTAGTTGACTCTCAATACACTCAACACACTCTCAACCCTCAAACTGTGACTTTTTGGGGTCATGTGAGTATATGACAGCCTCCGTGGTGCAGTTGGTCAGGCGCCGGCTGTGAAACGAGAGGCCGCGGGTTCGATCCTCGCACTGAAACAAATATTTGTGTGATCCACAGGTATTTGTTTATGGTCTGGGTGTTTGTGAGACCGAAAAGTCTATCTTAGCTTCAGATACCCACGACACAAGACTCGATCTTAGTGTGGGGTCAGGACTATGTATGTGATTGTTGGGTGTATTTATTTATTTATTTATATACATGAAATGTCAGAGTTGAGGACTGAAATTTGTGTCTCAGATGCGTCCGCTCCACCACCACTAGGCCACCAAACACTAACTACGTTAGTTTCCAAAATGCCCTACAATAACTTCACGCTGACACATTAAGGGCCAATTGCACAAACTAACTTTACCCATACCTTTGACTTTCAAAACGTCAATCCCATACATTAGCAATGTCAAATACGTTACAAATGTATGGCGATGACATTGTTAAAGTCAAAGTTATAGGCAAAGTTAGTTTGTGCAACTGAGCCTAAGTAAATAAAAACAAATGACTATTACTTCCGATGTGTAACATTGCTTAATGTCAAATTAGTCTGTCGTGACATCCTGTAATACATTCACCAGACACTCACGGTTCACACAGAACTTTCTTTGATCTGCTGTGAGATTATTCTGTTTGCATTGCATACCCGGATTTCAAGTTAAATATTTTTTTTTTATTTTTTTATTTAAAGACCAGCCAACAATTGTTTACACTGAAACTTGTCTGTAATATAACTAGGCGATTACCAATTACTTAAGTGTAACAATCTCTTACAGGCTAGTTCCACATGCACAAAATAGAATAATGTAGGTAACTCACATATGTAAATTATAACAATAATAATAACTAAAACTAAAATATATTTTAAACAAAATAAACCATGATAACAATATTATTTAAAATTAAAAAATAATTACTAATACAAAAAAGGCTAGCTTAATATCTAAAAAAAAAGAAAACAAATTAATTTTTTGACAAAAAATCCACGATTATTTTATAGAATTTGCCAACACTGCCAACAAAATGCAAGTCTACCACGTCACTGCAACTGTTCACGATGCGGCAGAGTCTAGGTATAGGTGAATTTGCGCCTAGAACCGTTCTTCGACGAGGAGGACAAAGAGGTGTGATTTTATTGCGAGGATAGCGGGAAGGAGCATTGAACTTTATTTGATTCAACAAATTAGGGCAGTCGATTTTATTTCTGACCAGTTTATAAAGAAATAGTGCGTCAGCGAGGTTAATTCGACAGGATATGCTGAGCACCCCGAAATACCCCAGGCGGCTGTTATAATTGGGAAGTTTCTTGCTTAGACCTTTACAGTATGCTAGATGCCATAAGAATCGCTTCTGGACTCTTTCTAGTCGTAGAGCATGTGTTGCGAAATGTGGCCGCCAAACAACACTGCAGTACTCCAAGATACTCCGCACTAAACTGTTGTAAAGCATTATTTTTGTGCCACTCCTTTTGAAAACCTTGGTATTTCTCATTACGAATCCTAGCATTCTATTTGCTTTTTTTATAATATATTCAATATGTGGAATAAAGGTATTTTTTTTTATCAAAGATTACACCTAGATCTCTGAATGTTTCCACCTCCTGTATTTCATTATTGTCTAAAAAATAGTCAGAATTTATACAATTATGTTTCCTAGAGAACTTTACGTGGTAGCATTTTTTGAAATTCAACTCCATTTGATTATTCCTACACCAGTCTACAAGTTGATTAATATCTTTTTGCAAATACTGTGTATCTTCATATGATTTAATTCTTCTAGCAATTTTTAAGTCATCGGCGTACAAATAACATTCAGAGAAACGAAACCAACGAGGAAGATCATTAATGAAGAAATAAAATAAAATAGGAGCTAAATGAGAGCCTTGGGGAACTCCAGAGGTTATGCATTAATAATAATAGTTACTTTGGGCGAAAACGCAATGCACAAAGTAGTTGGATGCAGGTCGCTTTCAAAAGATTGTCAGGAAATTATACGGCAGACTTATGTTCAGCAATGGATATCTTCTGGCTAAAGAAATTTTTATCGACTATGGATAAATATTATATAAATTGTCAAATATTTCGCAAATTGAATATTAAATAATCTAATCAAATTAGTATATTGTCACCAGTCCTCGATAAATCTACGAAGTTTGAATGAAATCTGGTCAAAATCGTACCCAAAGGAGTCGGATCTAAACATACAAGTGAAGCTAATATAAAGCATGTAAAAATAAATTCTTTATTCAAGTAACAGAGGACTCAATTTTGTGTTAGTGTCAGTACATGTATAATATAATAATTATACCCTATCTAAACTAAGAAGTTCCATTTGACATTGGGAAATAGGGATGCTGTCAAATAAATCGGTTCTTACAATATCCGATTATATAGAGATATCGATAATATTTGTTTGTATTTCTTAATCGATTACAGTTTATATTTTCAGTTTACATAATTTCGTTTATTTCTTCATGAACATTTTTATTCTAATGACACATCAACAATTGCATAAGTCACTTTACTATTTAGGAACAAAAGGAGTGATTTATCTATTACTAGCGGCCCGGCCCGGCTTCACCCGGGTGCAGACACTTTTTGAGTCCAGTCCACATCACGCACATGCTTATGAACACATGATACATACATACAATACAATACATATACTCCAAAGTGAGGAACCTCCTCACTATGTGTGCCGTATACTACAATACTGCCTTCATTTCCATTGTAATATCCAAATCTATTATTTAATAATAAATTAATTTATATTAATATTATTATTTCATTAGTTATTGATGTATGTTCGTTGACAGCATACCTATTATTAGCTGCAAGTTTAGTATTTTTAAAAATTAAAACACAACTGTTTTATATCTGCTCGATTATTTAAATATTTTTACCGATTATGCGTATACAAATGCGTTTGAATAGTCTCGACTCTACCGGTAAAAGACCTAACGAGGTGACTTTGTAATGACGTCTAGAAAAAAATATGTTGTTTAAAATGGTTATTTTGCTTTATTTAAAGGATTCTAGTTTAAATTTAGTGATTATGGATTGTATGTCTAGTGAGAAAATAAGAATAGCTTCATAATTCCATGGATTTATGGAAAGTGTTATCGAAATTGTGTGGGTTACGTCTGCACAAAGTTATTTACGTTAAAAGTATGAAACGTCAAATGGAACTTCTTAGTTTAGATAGACTATATGTCAGTTACGTCACAGAGATGTAAGCAAATGAAGAATATTTTTAATTGTTTACGGCCTAACAAACTTTGTATGTCAACTCTCTGCGTGTCCATAATTTTAAGCTTGAATTTTTATATAAGAGAGTAGTAATTATTCTTCTTAAATTACATCCTGTTCAATTATTTGCTATCTCGTTCGCACATACTAACAAAGATAGATCTGTCTCCCTCGCAGCCCTTAACGAGGCCGTAACCCGATCTAAAAACGTCGGGCCCGAGCGAAATTTTCATCTGTGAAAGTGTAATAAAATCTACGCGTTTAAAACCAGTACTTTTCCATATAATTGTAGGTAATCCGAGTTGACGGCAGGTCTGAGGGCTAGTTTTAGCTCGCGGTTTTACTTGGGTTTATAAAGGAATATAACTTGACTGAAGTAAATGAATGGTTGAATGGCATGGATGTTATGGATTAATATTGTACCCGTATTTCAAACATTATTACTGTTTAATGGTTTCTTAGATTTACGCGAATGTTACACATTGAAATAAAACTATTTTATACGGATTTTATTGCGATTTGGTTTAATTTTTACATTTTTTAACTTCCCGACGTTTCGATTACTTTAAATTAAACCAAATCGCGATAAAATCCGTATAAAATAGTTTTATTTCAATTATTACTGTTTTAATTTTTTTATCGTATACATACGTACCGGAAAACGAGCAAACAGGTCATATAGATGGATGTGTGATGCCCATGAAATCGGGAGGGGAAGGACAAAGAATGCGAAGAGGAAATGGATTTTGGGCATCATAATTATTAGAAAGTGTTTTTTCTGTTATATCTATATTAAAATACGTTACGACGAATACATTAGGAGTTCATCAGTAATGTAATAGATTTAAGTTATTATTTTCTCTATAGCCAATGTTTTAGATATAACATCAAGGACTTTTTGTTGCGTTAACTAGCAACCATATAAAAATGGTATTAAAATTATTGCTTTGGAACTTTTTTATGTGTTGGTAAGAAACAACATCAACTATAAGTGCATTTTTTTCTTGGAGGAGAAACGAAGATCTGTGACTAATATTATCATCAAAATGTCATTTCTATTTTCTTTGCATGGAATAAATTTGTTCGGATCGCTCTTGCTAGAGGCGCTGTACGTGTTCACACAACTCTTTTGAATAAAACAATGATAATATGATATTGCTAGCCATTATCCGGTGAATTCTTGATCACATACAGTTATTATTAGTTGAATAAGACACTTACTTTACGAGCGAAATTAATAAGCGATCCGAGTACCAATCCTGAAAATAAACCAATCAAAACAGATTTTTTTGTTTTTTTTTTTTTCTTATTTACAATCAAGACAGATAAATTAATGTAGATTTGTCGGTAAATAATAGACCCAATTGGCCTATTTTCGTTATCAATCTTCAGATTGCGATCAAGATACTTATTTATTTCTGCCATGAATCGTGGTAGTGTAAATATATTCTTAAAAAGAATAAACGAGTACACACTAATGTTACACAAAGTTTTGTATATACGGATACAAATTAATTTAATAGAGCGCGACAGGAAACCCATGTCACTTTCCAGGTCGATCAAAATGACCTACTTATTAAATTGTAAGTATGTTTAAACAGTAGATAATAATTAAATGTTGAAAGGTACGAAATAAATAAATACCTAAACCCACTATTACACAAAGTTACGAACCCACACTGTTGCAAGAAAATACGAGAGGATTTAAGAATTTTACGATTCCACAGCACTGTATCCGTATCAGCCCAAATCCGACCCACTGCAGGTCACGGGCCTTCTCTACAATCGAGAGTACGATAGAGAGGAGTTAGGCCATATGGTCCGCCACGCTGGCCTAGTGCGGGTTTGCGGAATTTACAACCGTAGATTTTTTTATTAAATATTTTTCGGATAAAGAAACTTATTTAGTCTCCATGCGGTAATCGAACCCACGGTTTCGTTCTATAGCCATCTTCTTGCCCACTAAACCTTGTCTCAAATAAAAGACGAACCGATTCTCTATGTCAATAGATTGTATTAAGTTCCTATACTCGTAGTTACCGTAAGACGCCGAAGAGCACGGATTTAGGTATGTATGTATGTATGTGATGCGCTTGGGTTCCGAATGATTTTCCCCCCAAAACACAGTCCTAAAATTCGAATTTCAGTGAGTCATGCGAAGTGTTTTGTTTACTCAGTAATCTGCGTTTTATGGGCCTAGGATCTTTATTGCCTATAAACAGATTAGAAAAATGAGAATGAGAAAAACAACGTATTTTAAATTATTTTGACTATTTACCAATCGATAGTAGGTACGGTCTAGCGCAGATCTCTTAAGCTTCATCAGTTTTGAATAGAATCATTATAAATAATCCTATATCACATACCTATGTCGAGTTTTCCATAAGCAGGAAGTCACTAAGTACTAAAACTTAATTTATAAGTCCAATTATTCATTGTTATTATGACCATCGACAATACTATGCGTGTTCTTACAAACAAAATGAAAAGCACCTCATTATTTATGTAACTGTCTAGACAATAATCAAGCGCACATGTAGGTTAATAATACAAAAGTTATGAATGATTATCGCAAATTTCTCTAATCAAAAGTAAAATAGCCCACTCCACAACAGGTCGAAAAGCAAGTGCACCCGTTCCGTACAGCCAGTCACTGCAACACGCGTGCTCGCGACGAACGCTCCTAGGCTGAATACGTACGGTCTTAGCCGCGATATTTTTTTAGTGAATTCAATTTAGTTTTTTTGTGGTGTGTGATTTATTGTCGGATATTGTAAGTTTAATTTGATTTTTTTGCATTATATTTATGTAATGTAAATATTGTTTAGTTAAGGTACACGGTTCCAGAAATTGATTTTCGCGCCATTTTTGGTTTTCCTTTTTCTGCCGGAAATATAAAAACAATAAAATACAAGTTTTATTTTATTAAGTGTCTTATAACAAAGAGAAATTTGTGAAATCCATACATATAAGTACTTTGAAAATATGCTCCCCCTATGTTCAGTAAAGAATGAGTCGCTGAAAATAATCAGTATATTTTAAATTGATTGTTACGTATTTAAGGCATATTACTTTACAACAAAATAAAATAAAATTGACAAATATTTGTAAGGCAAAAAATGAAATGAAACTGTTCATTAAACTTTCAACGCGTTTGATTATACTTTACGAAAAAAAAGACAATTTAACAAGCTAGTTGACTAGTTTAAAACGTACAAACACGGAACTTACGCGTAAGTACAACAGTGATACACGCTCGAAAGTTAAATAACTTCCTCGCTCATTTAAATCGTAATTTATGAGAACTTGTTATATTCATCACTGGTAATACCGACACTGTTCGGTAATGTTTATAATTATTTTGCAATGTATACAAATATTTCTAGAACATATTTTTAACAGACTTCAAAATTTAACAAACTTCAATTCGTCGGAATATTTTTTCTGGATGTTTACCGATTACTCGAAGACACCTGAACCTATCGGGAAAATTCTTTTTTTGTATCATTATTACAGAAATACTATAATTATTATTGTTTTATAACAGCCTTGTTTAACTTTGGGACTCATCTAGAACTCAGAGGCCTATTAAGCGGTCTTATGATCTTTGGCCATATCTCATAAACGCTGGCCTATTGCGGGAGGCGGCTATATGGAAAAGATACAATTTTACTTCATATTCGGCTCTGTTCAAGCTTCGATCCACGTTCAAGGTTCTTAATAGTAGAAAGAAACCATGAATTTTTTGCTTCGGGTTTGGGTGTTTGTGACTACTATTTCTTCCGGGTATTAGTTTTTTGAGACCGAAAATTCTCTCGTAGTTTCTGATACCACATTTCTAACTTAACATCACACATACAGTATATTGAGTCAAAGAAATGTGTGTGACTGTTGTGTGTATTTATTATTATTATTTATTAAATCTTTAATCTATATTCTATTGGGACAGGTAATTAGCTAACTTTGTTACAAACATTATTTTTAGTGTGTTTATTTGATGTTAAGTAATGTTAAGTACCTACTTACATGAAATAAAGATAATTATTATGTCATGAGCCATTCATATTTTTCGCACGAGCATTGAGAAAGCTTCAGTGTATTTTTGTAATGTTGCCCCACACAAAGTTTTTATTACTATTGCGATTAATGGCGAGACGAGCATGCCATTCGCTTGATGGTAAGCGATACGACCGCTCATGGACAGTAGCAAAACAAAACAACACCATGAATTACAAAGCAATGCTTGGCATTCCACTGTGCTCGCCATCCTGAGACATAAGATGTTAAGTCTCATTACGTCCAGTAGTTACTCTGGCTACAATGTCCTACAAACTGGAACACAACAGTGCATTTACACTGCTGTTTGGCGGCAGATATAGACATTGCGTTTACTCTTGATTCGTGGTTTCCTTTAAAAATCCAAGTTTAAAACGCAAAAAACCCAGACTCGGATAAATCTTTGGGCCGAATAAATATTTATCTATCCGAGGATCGAACCCGCAACCTCCGCGACAGAACGCCACCAAACTTTTTGCCAAGCAGTCGTCAAACAGCCGCTCTCTATAACCAGCCTATCTTTAACAAAAAGTTAAAATGGTCACCATTTACATATATGTCGATGCATTTTAATGTTTTAATAAACAATAACAGATACATACATAAACTCACGCCTTTATCCCAGATGAAGTAGGTAGAGGCGCCACCAGGACACCCACATTTCGCCTTGTATGTTCCGTCCTACGGTGTGATGGGGGCGAGCCTATCGCCATATCGGGCACAAACTGACTCCGGGCTGATAATGAATAGAAAAATCCAATATCACTTTGCCCGACCCGGGATTCGAACCCGAGACCTCAGCTTTGTAATCGTATCGTAGTACAACTGCTCCATCGAGGCAGTCTATATGAACAACAGATCTATACATATGTTATTGTATATGGTGCGTTGATTTATAAATAGACAGATCGACAGTGTATACAGACCGTAAAAGCTTATTGCATTTTTTTATTGCAATGAATGGCGGACGAGCCTGCCATTCGCCTGATGGTAAGCGATACGACCGCTCATGAACAGTAGCAAAACCAAACAACACCATGAGTTACAAGGCAATGCTTGGCATTCCACTGCGCTCGCCATCCTGAGACTTAAGATGTTAAGCCTCGATATGTCCAGTAGTTACTCTGACTACAATGTCCTTCAAACCGGAACACAACAGTGCATTTACACTGCTGTTTGGCGGGAGAAATAGACAATTCGGTGGTACCTACCCAGGCGGCCTCTCACATATGAGAGACCTACCACCAGTAAAATTGCATATTTTTATTAATTAATAAATCCGTAATAATTATCTTGTAACCTTTCCAAGTTATTGTAGCGATGACTTATATCCATAAATCATTATAATTTCTCCAAATGACCGGCAGAGGCGCTGCATGCGTGCATAATATTTATGTTTCTATACAAAACATTACGACAATGCACGAAACGACAACAAATAATATGTTATTTTCATTGTGGTGACAAAAGCAGTGTTTTGTGGCAACGATTATAGTGTTTTATTATAATTAGTAGACGAAACTGTCTGCGTGAAGGGAAAATATTGTCTTCAATCTCCACATTGTCTCCACATTAATTTACACTAATGTAATGTACACTTATTATTTCTATCTTTATTTTTCATTTCGTGAAACATTCCTTAAGTAAAATAAAATAGCCAATGAATCTTACCTTCCTTCCGAGTTAATGATATTTCTCCCTCTTCAGCCACAGGTAGTTAAATGCTGAAGAAATCCTTGCCACAAGAATTACCACGGCGCTGCATCCTGCACCTTCCCGCAAACTTTAAATTAATTTACATCGAATAATTACAATATCGAACATTCAGAAACACACATGCATTTGAAAAAGCCTACCTTCTAAAATATTGATAAAAATCTTTGTTTCACGGTCTCTGTTGAGACGTGTGTTCTCCAACAATGAAACATTAAGTTCATTGTTAGGTAGTATACATCATCTTTAGCATGGATTATCCATACATATAATAGAGTAAACATCGATATCAATGTTACACTAGATAAGACATTCAGTACAAAAAATGTGTCCCACCTACTTGCGGTGCATGCACCACACATGAATCAGTTTGCTTGGTGACAGTGACAGTGCAGTACGCCTTATCGTATACGTTTAAAAGTAATAAATTAATGTTTCGCCGTCAAACCGAAAGCAAATCGTCTGAAATTACAATATTTTAATAAAATACCAGGTATATAAGTGATGTAATATTGCAGTGTGCTTTTAAAATACGGGGCACTTTATTTCTTTGACGTGTCTCGTCTATCGGTAGAATATAAGTCAATGAGAGTAAATGAATCCATTTAGCGTGCAGTATGATCTGATCTCGAACGCCGCCGCAACTCTCGATTTTACACTATTAGGGTTGCCAGCAGTGTTTAATTTTTTGTAGCAGTATTTGATAATTGTTTATGGGTTAAAATTGCATCCAGAATATAATAGTAAATAGTAATAAATAAATACACCCAACCGTCACATACATAGTCTTGACCCCACACTAAGTTCGAGTCTTGTGTCGTGGGTATCAGTAACTAGGAAAGACTTTTTCGGTCTCACAAACACCCAGACCCGAAACAAATACCTGTGGATCACACAAATATTTATTTCAGTGCGGGGATCGAACCCACGGCCTCTCGTTTCACAGCCGGTGTCTAACCAACTGCGCCACGGAGGCTGTCAATAAGATCAATAACTAAATTGTAACAAAATAAAATAATTACAAAATGTTACATATAAATGCTATATTAATTCCAACCCATATACGTCCCACTGCAGGCATGGGCCTCCTCAACAATCGAGAGATCCATTGGGAAGGGTTGGGTCGTAGTTACAGATTACTTAGTACTAGTCGTAGTCCACCGCAATGGAATTAAATAGTAATAAATTAATTATATTTTTTTCGGTAAACGATTCTTTAAATGCCTATTATAAGTAATCGAAGCCAATAGGCGGGAGTGTAGCCTTTGGCTAATGAGCGTAAAATTATGCTGGATAGTTTGCAAGTATCATCTGGAGTTGTCAGATAGGACTAGGATAAATTTTCATGCTTTAAGGCGTTTTTGCCATACATATTATTGGTTTCAAGTGTAACAGCTCACATAATAGGTCCCACTAAATCTAATAATTTGATGCTGGCTTACAGGACTTGCAGTGGGGGATGTGAGGACGGGACAGTCTCCTAAAAAATCGGACCTTGGATAACCTTTCGTGGAAGTTAAAACCAATTCCATATGTCTCTCAACCTATTTACCCAAATACATTATGTAGGGTACGAATTATGACTCACAAAATGTGGAAAGCGAAATTTGGCGCCATAAGTAGGTATATTTCGAAAGAATACATTTCGGTGCCAAGACCACTTGCCAAACACTAGTAACTTTGTAGTCACTCATGTTTTTTCGCCTGCCGCATGCAACCACAGCAGCGGGCAAGAATATCCACTGAGTACCGTTCCGACCAACCAAAAAGACGACGCGGCATGACAATTCCATATTATCTACCTATTTTAAAAACAAATTCTACGCTAGCAACCCTGAAGTGACCAACAAAATTACGTGGTATTATATGTGTTACCACTTACCAGCTATTCGGATGTCTTGGAGAAAATTCACACCGTTTAACCACTAAAACCACAAAAAGCGAAACTGTTTCATTAGAAACACATTCCTTTGTAAACTAATAAAATTGCATTAATATTTACTAAGGTCATGAAAAGAAAAACATAAATACATAAAAACTTATAACGCTTTGTACAAAAACAGAATAGAAACAGGGAGATTGTTCGACATACTTTCGCATTAAAAGATATTATTTGGAAATATGAGCCGCAAATTATTTACCAAATATTTTTATCCACATATTGAAATGTCTATTTACAGTGCATACCCGGAAACTAGGTCTTTTCACAACCCACAGACCCAAAACAAATATGTTGTCACTACCTGGTAATTGAATGCGCTAAACATTGTGTCATCAACCGCAGTGGTGCCAAAATGTAGCAAATTATTTCATCCTTGAATGTTTGTTTGTTGCAAATCGATCCTGCACTTTCTTTTTCTTTCGTTTTTTAGTCGTACGTAAGCGTAGAATTTTACATGAACTGTGCATTTGTACAAGTTAAACATTAAACAGTCATTATCATTATCATCATCAGCCCGTTGCAGTCCACTGCTGGACATAGGCCTCTCCCAAGGTACGCCACAGAGCCCGGTCTGCTGCTTTACGCATCCAGTCGCTGCCGGCCTTCTTGTGCAAGTCGTCCCGCCATCTGGCCAAACCTGGAGTGGAGACCGCGTCTTGGAAAACGTAGCGTGGGACGTCCTCTGGCCAAATAAACAATGATTTGTGTCATTCTGGGAAATGAACTTTTTTCATGCAACAATATTGTTGATTTACTTCATTGTTTCTTAAAAGAATGGACGAAGATATTAAACGAGTTGGAGATGCTTGACTATTTTAAGTAAATATTGTAAATGGTGTAAGACCGTATTAATTACATTAAACTGAATAAATAAATATATAAATGATTAATAACAATTAATTTCTTAAATAGTCCAATAGAGCCTTCGATGCAATAATTGATCGATCTTGATCGAAGAATAGAGCACTAAAGCTTCATTGGTCTTCTTGTCAGGACAATAAAATAAGGTGTTTTGACTTCTGTTATCGATGGAAAATCTCACCAGGCAATAATAGAACAGTTAAAACAACCATTAAGGCCAGTGGTAAATGAAATTAAATTTATTAGCGACAATCACGCACATAAGTAAGGAAATGCAGCATTATTTTGGCACAGTCAGTTCCGCAATATGGAGTCCCGTATTACGATTGTTTTTGTGTTTCTTTGACGGCTGAACGGATTCCGATAATGTTTAGTCGAGTGGACAGGATTTATTATTTCCTATTTATACTACTTTGGACATAAACTGGTCTAAACATTTAACACGTCTGTGGATACAATAAATAACGATTTATATTATAGGTAATAATAATATAGGTAATAATTACCCTTCTCTCTCCTACGTTTTTAGAGAACAGGAACGTTCCAAATATTTGTTTGTTATTATTTTCTTATTTATAATGTCGTCAGCATAACCCATATACATCTGGTTTCGATTCCCAAGTTCCTTAACGAAGATGGGCTATTTATTTTATTTTAAATTTATTTTCCCGTAACGTCGTAATTGTGGGAAAAAGACAGATAATGACTATGGGTTGAAACTTGTGGTTATATAGTCAAAAAATTGTCTAAAATATTGGACCATAAATTACAAATTGTTGAGTTCAATGAATGCGCCTATGTAATTTCTTATGAGTTGTTGACCATCTTCTCTCCAAATAATAAATACAGATCTGTCGCATACAAATCTAAGATATTTGTAGATGTTAAATGCTGATTGATCGAATGAAATCAACAGCTATTTGTATTATTTAGTCGTTACAATGACATTAATCGCGCGAGATGCTTAATGTGCGTCGTCACGAATTAGATTTTTTAACAAGCTGACTGCACCTGATGGTAAAGGCAATGAGATTGTCACATTAAAGATAATTTCTCGATAAGATTTTAGCCCAGTTGGGTAAAGAGAGCTGGGTAAAGGTCGTAGGTTCAAACCCAGAGATCAAACTATTGACTTTTCAACGTTAAGCTTGTATTCTCACTTAACTATCGACAATTAAGAAAATATCGTGAAGATCTGCACACTTGAGAATTCTCCACAAGAATTTCGAGGTTATGAAAACTACCAACCACTTTAGGCCTACGTGATGGACTAAAAGACCCAGACCTCAAATGCATCATTGTAGACATACGGCTATTTGTAGGTATTATTATAAGCCTTATTATATTAAAAATGTGAGAGATGGCTAACACATTATGTTTAATAAACTAGAGCCACGTGCGAGACTGTTAGAATTAAAAAAGAGCCTTTTAGGCATCGCTTTTAGGCTTGCCTGGTTTTGAAAAGAGCAACACTAGAGTTTCTTGCCCGTTCTTCTCTAGTTTCGCTTCCGAACCGGGTGGTAGAACAAAAACGACTGAATCTAAATAATGTTGAACATTTTAATGGATTCAATAAATTATTTTAATTTAATTTTAATTTCAGAGGATCCCTCTAATTATATCTTGCCCTTATTAAAACCTTAAAACTACGATTGCCGTTTCCCTAAGTTATACATAAAAATATGGTATTACTTCACATACCGTTACACAAGTTAACACATTCACAGACAAAACATCTGCATAATTTAACTGCCATTGTCGAAAAGTACAATAGTTGTTACGCAACAGTTCACAATTCACATATTATGAGTGAACAATGCGGGAGTCGCGAGCTTGAGGCTATCCGCTCTCTACTTTCCCTGAATGGGATAAGGCACAGGCGATAAGGTTTAAAAATATTTAGAGAGAAATGTCATGTTTACTTATCAGGGTCTTAGAATTTCTATGTTATTAGAGTTTGCAAACCCGCAAAACGCCGTGTGGAGTATGACCTTTTAATTGCATTCTCGATTGTAGAGAAGTCTCATGTTCTGCAGTGGATATGGAGTAATTGTATAATATTCGGAGGTATACATCTTATCACCGATTAAGATTCTTAAAAAGTGCTATTATTATTATAGGAATTAAGACTCTAAGGAGCAAAATTAATTCACTACGCTTCAAAATCTGGACTGTCCTGGCATTTCTTCATAAGTAAGGTTTGTTTACTTCGTTTTAAAAGGTTTGATTTGGCTGATAAACCGATTTGCAACAGGTAACAAAACTGTAATTATTGCTTTAAGTTAAAATTAATCATAAACTGAATGCGTTTGGTAGCAACAAGTCCGCCAGGCGCCATCGCTTATTGCTTGTGCGCGGGGCGAAAGCTCGTTCTATTTAGTTCCTGAGACAGGTGCGCTGCTGTTCGTAATCTTACTGAATATTGTGAGAAATGTGGATTTGGTTATATTATTTCATTGTTTTGGACTTTAACCACTAGTATTGACAGTGAAAATGAGTTGCCAAGTATAAATTTAGTCTTTTTTTGCTACATTCGGCTTATTTTCGTGTATTCAGTTGGAACCGCGTTATTTTACTTAATAGTAAAAGCTTGCTGCGCTATTTTGCGGATGCGTTTTACATATCGGGTATATCAAGACTGCGACTAAAAACGAAGTCGGGTGGTAGTTTTAGTGGTTACAGATACAATGCAAATAAAAATTTCGCAAAATAAGTCACAATTTTTATTTTTTCAATTTTTTAGAAGTCATTGTTTTTGTGTAGTAAATACCTAGATATTGGGAAAATAGTAATTAAAACCCTAACGTACCATTGCTTCTTAAAAAATAAAAAGGTGTACATCATTATTTCAGGACAACTATGTATTTATCATCCAAACACGACGATAAGTAAAAAATTACCAAAACAAAGTTGACGTATTTTTCTTGCGAAATTTTTAGTTGCATTGTGTCTGAAATCACTAATACTACCACCTGGCTTCGTTTTCGGTCGTAGTTTTGATATACCCTGTATACACATTGCACATGCATCAATACTCAGGTTTGACTTCACGCTATACATGAACCCTTTATTATTCCGTAACTTACCTCTAGCCCTTGGTCTTAATTAACCCACAATGCTGGCCTACTCAGGATCGGCTTTAGACACTCATGAAATTCTTTTGACAAATTATCCAGTACAGTTTTCTTCCAATGTTTTCGTCACCGTTAAACCAATGAGATTGTATGACAAGATTACATACATACACACAAACTCACGCTCCCGAAGGGGTAGGCAGAGGCGCCACTAGGACACCCACGTTTCGCCTTGTATGTTCCGTCCCACGATGTGATAGGGGGCGAGCCTAACACCAAATCGGGCACAAATTCCAGACTCCGGGCTGATAATGAATAGAAGAATCCAATATCACTATGCCCGACCTGGGACTCGAACCCGAGACCTCAGCTTTGTAACCGTACCGTAATACAACTACGCCACCGAGGCAGTATGACAAGATTTGTTGTTAAATTCCGTTTTTTTGTTTCAGATTTAGTCGTCAGTTGCAGCGGAAACACTTGGCGCGTTGCTGCAATGGTAAATACTAAATATCCGGCGACACTTTGTCAATATTTTGCGACACTGCAATTTCCGCCTGTCTCTTTGGTCTAGTAATGACTTAATACAGGGTTAGTCAGAAAGGGTGTATAAAGCTGTAAGGGGAATGCTACACTCATCATAATGAACATACTATGGCTCCATCCCTAAAATCGAAAAAAAAAATCAGCTGTTCAATACATTTTGCAAATACAAACGATTACTTTTGTAGCTGATTTTATTTTCATTTAGTTTCATATACCCTTTATGACTAACCCTCTATAAATGGTTCGATTCCCTTCTTTAACCGACTGATTGAAGGAAAAAGGTAGGGTAATGATTTTTGCTTCGTATTTTACGAGTATACGAGTATGTTCTGCGGTGGAATATAAACTACTGATGCGATTTAAATTTACGCGGTATTAGAATGTGATACGTCCATGATACGTCATGTTAGTCTGGTTTTCATATTATGCTAAATAGTTATGCGACTACGACAAATAAAAAAACGATTTATATTTTCAGTCCAATGATTTTTATTACTCAGATATAGCTTATAAACATTATGCGATACAATTATGCCCTTACTTATCGACAAATTTAAAACCTATTTTATGTTAACGAATGTTTTGTCTTCTTCGCTCAAATTGAATTCTTAAGTCGCACGAAAGGGACAAAACATTCGGTAAATAAATTAGGTTTTAAATCTGTCTATGAATAAGGCTGTTAATATTTATTGTCATTTGAAAGTTCAGAAATCAGTATAAATATAAACTTCTGTAAGATTCATAAGCTCTTATGGTTTTTAAGGCTTTTTATGTTAATTTTCAATCATGTGTTTTGCAGTGGATTCGATTGTGGGCAGTGGTCGTGTTTTCTTCAAATATCTTCGCGCAACATGTTGATACGGTAAGCCTTTGAATTGAATATAAACAACGTAGGTACCTACTCCAAAAATAAACATGAATTATTAGAAAATACTTGGCAATACACGAAGAAATTGAATTTATGAAGTTGAGTGGTCATAGTAAAAACATACGAGATAACTCACAATACCATGAAGATATCTTCAGTGTGATTACCAATTTATCTTGCGGACAAATAGTGCGCAGTGTTGTGGGACGTCACATTTATTTGTTATAAATAAATTAGATTTAAAATAAGGCAACATGCGATCTATATGCTGTACTAGTTTCTCATTTATCTTCCATGTACAGACATCGATCGGTTACAAAATTATATGTATAGATAATTAATCACGAGCGCCCATAATTTATCATCATAAGGTTCGTTCGCGATTTTACTGGTATATTTCTGTCACTGGACCCATGCAATACATAAATACTCACGACGTACAACTATTTTACTATTAACTAAGCTATATAACATAACAGCCTTATTCATAGACAGTTTTAAAACCTATTTGAGTTATCGAATGTTTTGTCTTCTTCGCTCAGACTGAATTCTAAAGTCGTTCGAAAGGGACAAGACATTCTATAACTAATAGCTTTTAGATCTGTCTATGAATAAGGCACTAAGGTTTTATAAATTTATTAACACTAAAACACCCTTCCGGACAGCGATCCAAAGCCTTCCGGTAACTATCAATACGACATAGATTACGTAACGGCCCTTGCGTAATGCTTCTAAAAGCTTTGAGATTAAATAACATGGTGAAAGTACGCCATATATTGTTTCGTTAAGATTGCCTGCAGATATTATTTATCGGTTTAGCGGTACAGTAGGTTTGGAGGCTGTGGAATGTATGATCTCGGTTAGATATGCCAGATGAGGTAAACATTGCGTATTTTAAATTCGATGGTATGAAATTGCTCAGGTTGTTTGTGATAGGGCAAACGTTATAGTTCAAGATCCCAGGGCCCCCAGACGTTACTTATTTTCTCATAAAAAATATAAATGGGATAAAGTAGTGTTAGTACGTACTTTGAGTGTGTGCATACCTGCTAGCTTGGGTCGACGGCCAATTCATAGGTACCAGGTGCTAAAGGTAGATAAATACAGTACTGATTTTTCTTAAATTCTCAGTGCTGATTTTTACATATGTTTTAGATAATTTTGTTAAAAATTAATAATAATTATTGCCAGACACTTTCCATCGGCGCTTACGCCTACCAGACGCTTTAAAGCTTCAAAAAAAAAACATATTTTTACTTATAATCTCACTCTTGATTTTTATATATGATACTTAGGGAACTATTTGAACACCCCTGGTCAGCTGCCAGACCAATTGGAGGGGTCAAACATCCCCCCAGACACACATAAAGTGTCGCTATGTGTATAAGCGCGAGGTCATTATTTGTACGCTTGAGTGTGAGAGAGATATCTATGTGCCGTTAGAGAAGTAATAAAAATGATTGAGATTTAAGAAGAAAATTATCAGTGGTGTGTAATGCACTATTATCAGAATCAATATTGTAAACACAATGGAACAACGATACCTTCTAAAATTCTGCTCTGTTCGATATAATCAAGAGAGATTAAAGATTCGTTACATGCAAAATAGAATCGAACCTGAAGATTACAAGGTATTTTAAAGTGATCTGAATTGAGAAAATTTTATAAATAATAAATATAAGTTTCTTTAACCTATGTTTTATATCTTATCATCGAGTAAAATTGAATACTACTATTTAAAAAAAAATATGTTTAATCAATCTTAAAATTACACAAAGCTATACATGTCTTTCTTCTTTCGGATTATTTGTAGTTTGAACATTTTACAATTCAGCGTGATCTTTATTGTCATCATCGTCTAAGTTTGATAAGTCATCATCAACCCAATTTTGGCATTGACTATTTTCATTATCATCCTTATTACTTTCATTTTCTGTAACAAAAATAACATAATTAAGAATCAAAGAGTTACACGGTTATATCAATTATTCAAAGTTAAAGTATAATACCTGATTCTTCTTGAAGCGATTCACTGACAAAGCTCGGCAATTGGTCCCTATCGAACCAGTTAAAATGATATTTATTGTCTTCCAACGTCCACCCATTATTGTCAGGACTAAAAATACTAATTTTCTTCATATGGGCATTCTTCCAGAGACTAGTGATGTAATTAGCTCGTCGAAACCGACAAATAATGACCTCGCGCTTATACACATAGCGACACTTTATGTGTGTCTGGGAGGATGTTTGACCCCTCCAATTGGTCTGGCAGCTGACCAGGGGTGTTCAAATAGTTCCCTAAGTATCATATATAAAAATCAAGAGTGAGATTATAAGTAAAAATATGTTTTTTTTTTTAAGCTTTAAAGCGTCTGGTAAGGATAAGCGCCGATGGAAAGTGTCTGGCAATAATTATTATTAATTTTTAACAAAATTATCTAAAACATATGTAAAAATCAGCACTGAGAATTTAAGAAAAATCAGTACTGTATTTATCTACCTTTAGCACCTGGTACCTATGAATTGGCCGTCGACCCAAGCTAGCAGGTATGCACACACTCAAAGTACGTACTAACACTACTTTATCCCATTTATATTTTTTATGAGAAAATAAGTAACGTCTGGGGGCCCTGGGATCTTACTCTATTAGACAAGTAGCCGACTATTAAACAATAAGATAAAAAAATGACCCATTTACAAAGGTCTGGAAATAGTTAAGCAAAAGATCATTAAAGAAACGTAATATATTAAGTACGCAAAATTAATTAACTATGCTTCGATTTGTAATAGTCCTGTTGTGACTGTATATCGATTTTATTTTAAAAAAATACACCCAACAGTCACATACATAGTCCTGACCCCACACTAAGATTGTGTCGTGGGTATCAGGAACTACGAGAGACACCCAGACACGAAATCAATACTTGTGGAACACACAAATATTTGTCTGCAGGGATCGAACCCGCGGCCTCTCGTTTCACAGCATACGTCTAACCAACTGAGTCACGGAGGTTGTCAATCATACTAAACAGATTACTACTATACCCATTTTTCATATCCAAACCAAAGAATCCATCAAGAATCACCTTGTCCTGATAAAATGTAGGTCTTACGCCACTCGCACTTTGCGTTTGGATAAATACGAATTGAGCGTTTAATCGTGTAATCAGCATATAAAACTGCGATATTATACGGTTGTATAATAAACTTCCCTCTATTAGAAAGGATGGTGCGAATACAAACGGTCTTACTTCTTGCAGGAAACGCATTGAGTGCGTCTGTCATTTTGCGTTTATGTAAAATGTAAGAACTTACTTCATTATATTTGTTTAATATTACCCCATAATGGATTATCTGGTATGGTATTACGTATATGGGCTTTAAACTGTGATTCCAGTGGTTTTAGATCTAGTAATCTATTTGTAACCTATTTGTATTTTTTATGAGACAGTCTCGGGCCTCCGCAGTAGTTTAGACGCCGGCTGTGAAACGTGAGGCCGCGGGTTCGATCCCTGCAGACAAATATTCGTGTGATCCACAAGTATTTGTTTCGGGTCTGTGTGCTTGTGAGACCAAAAAGTTTCTGATACCCACGACACAAGACTTGATCTTAATGTGGGGTCAGGACTATGTATGCTGGGTGCATTTATTTATTGAAATAAAACTATTGTTACGGATTTTATACGGATTTCGTGGTCACGGGGCGGACTGAGTCCGCCCCGTGACCACGAAAGCTGAAAAGCAATCGAAATGTCGGGAAGTTAAAAAATGTAAAAATTAAACCAAATCGCGATAAAATCCGTAAAAATAGTTTTATTTCAATGTGTAACATTCGCGTAAATCTAAGAAACCATTATGCATTTATTTATTTCTCTTGCCTAACATTTCGACTGGAAACATATTTTTAGGCTGAATAATGTCTCTAGCGGGTTATACTGGGGACATTATGGTGGATCCCGACTTTGTATACTCTTCAATTACTACTAGGTACTGGACATAATGCGACTTAACATCTTATGTCTCAGGATGGCGAGCGCAGTGGAAGCATTGCCTTGTAATTCATGGTGTTGTTTGGTTTTGCTACTGTCCATGAACGGTCGTATTGCTTACCATAAGGCGAATGGCATGCTCGTCTGACCATTCATTGCAATCAAAAAAATACTATAGGTAGGATTAAAGGCAATCAATTGAAAGAGTTTTTATTGGTTCTTACACTGAAGAGTGAAGAGTCGTGTTGACAAGTATAAAACATGTTGAAATAAATAGGATAGTCATCGTCACTAATAAACAGCGAATAGAACAATTGGGTTATGATGATTGTTATTCTTAAGACTTAACATGCCGATTGTTGCAGTTGTTAAATTTGCATGAAATTACTTATGAATTTAAGTCACGTAACTTTGTAGTAGGTAATAGTTTAATAACCTCCGTGGCGCAGTTGGTTAAACGCCGGCTGTGAAACGAGAGGCCGCGTGTTCGATCCCCGCGCCGAAACAAATATTTGTGTGATCCACAGGTATTTGTTTCGGGTCTGGGTGTTTGTGAGACCGAAAAGTCTCTTGTAGCTTCTGATACCCACGACACAAGACTCGATCTTAGTGTAGGGTCAGGACTATGTATGTGACTGTTGGGTGTTATTTATTTATTTAATAGTTTGCCTGGGACTCAAACACTCTATCATTTGCAGACATTTTCCTCTATTTCACAGTAGATAGAATCAATGTATGTTCGATTTGGTGGGTTTAACTGTGTGAAGTATGGTCGATAGGGAGGCAGGGCTTCACTATTTGTTAAGATAGCCCAGTCTACCCAGAGGAATCTGGGAATAAGGAATTATTCAATTAACTTTCAATTAAAATTGCCGATTGTTAAGGAGGCCTATGCCGTGTAGTAGGACGTATATGGATTGTATTATGATTATTATTATAGATAATCCTTAGACTACTGTAGAAACGTGCTGTGTCGCTGAAAACCGACATCTTTAAAAATATTATATTATACTGCTTTCTTACATTTACGCAAATGTTACATTGAATTATAACTAATTTTTACGGAATTTTTCGCGGATTTGGCGGACTCTGCCCCGTGACTATGAAAGCTGTAATATAATCGAAACGTCAGAAAGTTAAAAATGAAAAAAATAAGCCAAATCCGCGATGAAATCCGCGAAAATTAGTTTTATTCCAATTATAATATTATTCGTGTCGTCTGTCTAAATTCTATTAGCGTGGCGATATTTGGAACTACAAAAAAATATGTATTTTATAGTATTTAAAACAACAATTTATACTCGTAATATAATAATATTACCATGTTCATAAGATCGTAGAAGATCTGTTACCAGTTTTACTGTCAGTATTAATTAAAATGCAAAAAGTAATTGAACAAAACGTAACATTACGTATCATTTTGCATACACTTTCATGCATATGAATGTCCGACGCATACTTTAATAAGCAATAATTATACTTGTTACGTTTATCCACTCACTTAACTTATTAATTTTGGTCACGTTAATAAGCGCCGCGAGCGACGTTGAAACCAGTTCGATGCTTGGTGAGGGACTTATGCGATCAGATTTAAAGTTTTTATTGAATATGGGAATGACATAGGTACCTGATGGTAGCAATGCATTTCAATTAAAGAACTAAATATTTATTAAAGAAAGTTAAAATACGGAGTCCTCGAAACCGACGAGCGTGTATGCAAAGATTAATGACAGTGGATGAAGCGAAAGAGGTATGTTTGGACCGTAGCACTTGGCGTTCAATAGTCTCTGCCTACCCCAATGGGACATAGGCGTGAGTTTATGTATGTGTATTTATTAGCCATGATGTATTATCAGAGATTTTTCAGAATATTATAGCTTAGTTTTACGACTAGCTACATGGCAACAGCCTTTTCACAAATAGGCCTTTTGGCCTAACAAGTGAGGCAGATGCGGTTAGAAGGCTTTACATAACTTCGGAATAGGATATTTGACTCCATTTTTTTATTGAATTTATCAAAAGTTATCCACAACCAAAATCTAGCAAAGAATGCTTCTTTTTTAAATCGATTCAGAATTAAACAAGTTAGACAAGTTTTAAATCTTGTACTGGGTGTAAAAGAAAAGGGGTGCAAAACAAAATTGGTGACGTCACTTATCTGACTATGCATTACTGTGTGCACGTGTGAAAGATACGGCAATATGTCCCGACTATGCTAACACTCTTTTTAAAATACTAATATTTGCCTTACTTTACAAGCTACTTCAATACTGTTTTCTCAGTTTTATTTTATTTAATGGTATTTGTTTTAAACGCAAAAAAAAATAAACGATCATAGTCAAATACCCTATTCTTGTAAAGAAAGATAATAACAAACTAATATAGAACTTTTAGGTATGCAAGTTTCTTGGGGATAATATCCTTCTGAGTTAACGGACTAACAACACACGATTATAATTTTTAAGTAATTTTTAAATAAAAATATGTGAGATTGTTATTGTGGTCTCGCATCTTACATTACTACCACAAAACCATCTCCCCGACAGTACCAAAAAAGTCCCACAAATACATAAGTATATACCTACGAATTACAAAACAATACTGGGTGAGGCGGTATTCCCCACGTTAGAAGGTGGTTAGTTGCCACCAATCCACTTTCATTCGTCGAGTCTAGTTTTTCTACTGCACCACTTTTACTCGGTCTTGTTCTGGCGCCCTTATACGACTATCGAAAGGGATACCGGAGTTTTCTTAGCATCCGTAACTAATTTGGATACATTCGTTGGTCGTCGTGGCTGTGGCGCCAGGTTTGGGGTTAGAACCTCGCACTGGGACTTTCTATTGTATGGGTTAAATTTAATTCATTATTATCAATAAACAATATGACATATATATGTAACAATTTTTGTACAAAATATAACACCCATATTCTAAGACGTTTTCTCGGCTCCACTTGACGTTACTAGAGGAAATCCGTATTCTTAGTAGAAAAAAATCTCCTCCACTCAACGTCACTCAAAAAAATTCCTGTCTCGAGGAAAGGAATCAACTGTCAAACTCAAGGTACGTCGCGACCTACCTTAAGGAAGAAATAAAAGAAATAATCCTACTTTAAAATTGTAATTTAAAAGAGAGAAATAAAGTTTACCTTTTAAAATTCTTAAATACCTAAATATGCCAACAATTTTTTGAGGTGGGTGCATCTACACGATTTACACGTTTTCCCAGTGAATGGTACAAACATTACTCTTTATTTCATTTAATAAAAGATTTTTGGTTTGGAAACAGTGTTTATTATTTTAAACGAGTTATTAAAGATTTCCAGCAGATCCTGTAATACTTGTACGATACTCCGTACGAATATCCCGAACGACGATTCATCCATAAGAATATCCTTCGAAACTTCCGGGTTGGATGGTATGACCCTCCTCCTGTCTGCATGCGTTTTTTTCTCCGACTCACTAAATATTTGTCTTCCAGTCACAATCCCGAAGATTTTGAGTTCAATAATTATATATTATTCTATGTAAACACTCTGACATGACATTTGACTGTCACTTTTCAAGTGATCATAGACTATTTTCAAAGGTTTTTTGTTAAATCTCTACTTTATCTATACATCAATGACGTAATTAATGACGTTTTTCCTTGACTCAACCTCACTCGAGGAACCTTTAGTAAAGGTATATTTTTAACTAAGCATACCATTTTCGAGGGTCCCTCCAATTCATTTGTAAAGTCACCTCGACTAAGATAAGGTTGAGGAAGATTGGAGGACACGTCTTAGAATACGGGTGTAAGTCATTTACGAGCTACCGCAGATGGTACGCAAACTGTGAAATTTTGAAGGTTGTTGCAAGAAATAATTCCCAACGTTGTCCCTTGGTACTTTTATTGTCCATCTTTCAGTCTTAAAAGCTGATAAGTGTTTGGTTATGTAGCAATTATTGTTACATGTATTTAATATTCTAGTGAACATTATTTGGTTATTATGGGAGTGAACCGAAAGATTTTGAATGTCGATCATCGCACTGGAACTAATCACTGTATGGACTTTTAGGTGACAAAGTTAAAGGTTGTAGTATGACATGAAGGTTTCGAAGAAATACACCCCATCGTATTCCAGCGCTCCTTCTATCATTCATCTTCTATTCTTAAAGGCTGGAAGCCTCTGGTACTAATGAATAGAAGTTATGAGTGTTCTATGTTAGATTTTGTTATAACTAATTACTGTTTTTATTGATTATTTATCGCTATTATTCTACTCTTCAGCGGCCTTATTGATAGACAGTTTTAAAACCTATTTTAGTTATCGAATGTTTAAGCTCAAACTAAATTCCATAGTCGTTCGATAGGGACAAAATATACGATACCTAAAATAGATTTTGAATCTGTCTATAAAGCCGTAATTTAGAATGTGTGAGTTATCCAAATGTGTAAAGTTGATTACCGAGTTATCGATTATAAAATTAGCGCATTTAAGTACTGTGTATTTAAGTTCTTGAGTAAGTTCTTATTTATTACTTTACACTTCAGTACAATATCTACAAATTTATCTAGATACAATGTAATTCCCAAGGGAATAGATTTGTTATTATGGGAGCAAGTGAATTGTAAGTAGGATAGGTATAACTGCACCGCATCGAAGCAAAGCCAGACCGTCCCGTTAGTTAACAACAAAAACAAACGTAAGCGATGCAGATGTAATTACCACATGATACCCGTAACAGTTAAACGAATTGCATAATGCGTGCTCTCAAATTGATAGAAAAAATTAGCTCCAACTTCCAAGCACTCGTTACGTTAGGGTTACCGAACACGTAATTACTAAAAGAATGCGGACGCGATGTACGTATATGCGGCGGATTTAAATGAGATGAACACTAGTTTAACAGCCTTTATTGCAATTTTGGAGTACAGTTTTATATTTGGAATACCTTTGTACTACAACTTTGCAGATGATAAAAGATTTGTGATAAGTTGTTGATCCGTTGATAAAGATAGAATGGATATAGTCCAATGTATAAAAGGTTAAATATGCGTAAGACAAGCAGACGGGTATACATTTGTCTACCAGCGAAAAAAAAGGTACTGAGTTGATACGTAATAAAGTCTGGGCATATATAAGTAACGAAACGATATAGGAAAGCCAAAAACTCACTTACAAGTCTTAAAAGTTAAAACTAAATAAGTAAATATTTACTTACAGTTTTTCTGTCAATTGTACACAGGGCGGGTCCAGCAATTGTTGCAATCTTCTCTAACTTTTTACACCCGCTCAGAAAAACAGATGTGGCGGTACATGAAGTACAATGTTGAATGCAGACTGAATACTAATTGTCACCCGACATTAATCTTACTAAATGTGGGTATTTTGTACTACTTACAACACAATCGAATGGTTCGGTGATCCATACATGGTTTAAAACAAAGTCGTTTCCTGCTCCTATGAAAGCTTAGAACGTCTAAACTAAGCAACGGATTTTAATGCAGTTTTCATGAATAACTACGAGTGACTCAAATGGGATGTTTATCCGTGTAATTAGTTTGATTTAATTGCATAGATTCCTGGAGTGGAGTTAAGTAAATATCTGCGCCCGGGCGCAGTTGGGCCAGGTTAGGCACTAATAAAATAATGTTTTTTTAACATAATCTTTCAAAATTATTTTACAATAATGTTTCTTGCCTCGGTGACGTAGTTGTACTACGGTACGATTACAAAGCTGAGGTCTCGGGTTCGAATCCCGGGTCGGGAAAAGTAATATTGGATTTTTTATTAATTATCATCCCGGATCCTGCAATTTGTGGTCGATATGACGATAGGCTCGCCCTCTATCACATTGTGGGACGGAACTTACACGGCGAAATATGGGTGTCCTGGTAGCACCTTAGCCTACTCCTTCTGGGAATAAGGCGTGAGGTTATGTATGTATGTATAAAGATTCCTAATTAGAGTATAAAGCAATGAAATGTAACAGCCCTACAAACAATAGGTCTCCCGTTAAAAGTTAGAACATTATATCGATGTTAGCAGTTACCCGCCAAGTTATTAGAGGCAATTTAACACTTTCTATGTGATTCAACCTGACTTCCTTAACGGCTAATTAGGTGAGATGACTGTAACAATACATGGGTGGTGACTGTTTTACTGTGAAGAACAAAGTGTTCCGCTGAGTACCGGAAATTAATCTTTTAATAATAGTCATTCAATTAGATCTATTCATTGTAAAGGTGTAGTTGAAAGCAGTATTTAACAAGACAAAGTTTTTCACTCTTTAGACTAGAGTTGCTCAAATGAATTTTTTAAACGAAATCTCACAATAATATTTTGAAACACACTTTTATTAAATTTAAAGGATTTAATAATGAGGAAATCCGTGACATAATGAAATAAACATAGCAGAGCACAATATGCTATGTGGAGTGGCTTTGCACAAAGCACACAGCGTGTCCAACTAATGATGGCGCTGAAGTTTTCAAAAGACGACATTTAAGATAAAAAAACATCTTATTAATATTTTGATTTCCAGAGAATTCAACAAGGCGATGGCAATTTTGAATGGGGGTGGCAGTTGACACCGCAAGGAGAGGGAAAAGGCACTGCAGGACACTACTATGTGAAATTACCACAGGTATTACTCTTAATTACTTTCATTTGACAGCCAATGTCTTTTTCACCGACAGACTCCTTGGCGCAGTTGGTTATACACCGGTCGAGAAACGAGAGGCCGCGGGTTCGATCCCCGCACCGAGACAAATGTTTGTTTGAACCACAAATATTTCTTTCGGGTCTGGGTGTTTGTGAGACCGAAAAGTCTCTCGTAGTTTCTGATACCCACGACACAAGTCTCGATCTTAGTGTGGGGTCAGGACTATGTATGTGACTGTTGGGTGTATTTATTTATTTATTTATTTGTACCTATTCAATAAAAAAAAAACATGTACATATGTAATTACTAAAGTGTACTTAATTAGAACAGAAAAGTTATCTGAAATTAGTATAGTAATGTATTATCTTGATTAATTTATACGCATTAAATCCCCAGTCAGAGCAACGCGTACGATACGCGGCTGATGGCAGCGGCTACCACAGCGCCGTGGTGGTGAACACCACTGACGACCACCACTCACACACCAGCAACGTCGCCGTCGGACAGAGAGCCGTGGAGCTCAATGAACAACTGGTATTTAATAGCATATTATTAGTATCATGAAGTGCTCAGGATTATAGACTACTCTCAATGTTTGCCATAGTAATCTGAATGACCAAAAAATTGTGAATTTCTTATATATTTAAGAGAATGCAGAGGTTTTCTGTATGTTATGATACCTCGTCTTAGTCTTTATAAATGCCAAATTTTGAAAGGTTACTTTTGGATACCTGCCAAAGGTTAAATAGTGTGGGCACTGCTTTTTTAAAATTATTTATGAATAATTAAAAAACTATACAAACAGTTTGACAGCAGGATCAATTTATACATGCAATTATACTTTAGGGCAAATTGGTTAAGTAGTGCTTTTTAAGATTCGACTTAAATATTATTTTATTAGATTCTTGTCTTATGGCCTCTATGATAAATGGTTCGTATGTTTAAGTAAACTAAACCTGACCAAGATGATTAATCAGTTGTGATAATTGAAATTCCCTGTTTTCAACTTACTGAATTATGCCAGCGGGTATTTTTTAAAAAGTTATTATTATTACAGGACCCGCAAAACTATCAGTCGAATCGAAATGCCCAGTCGCTGACAACGCCACAATCTACCAACCAGCCTTCAGTGGACATATACCTTCTTCAACATCAGTACACATCCTCGCCAATTCAGTCAGATCTTGTCCAAATACACCCCGCTCCTACCTCGTTCCCCACCCCTTACATCACCCCGCTATACGACATAAGAACGAACCATCAACAAAACGCAAATTATAATGAAAAATACGATGAACGCTCGAAACCTCTTCAAAAAGAGGCAAATGCAGAGCAGAGTAAACCGTCACCTGTTAGAGTATTTAGGAACCATAACTGCTCACGCCACTCAGATAATACGGCCAAGGAATCTGTTAGCGATATACGTAAGAATAAGGATTTGTATGCAGAGGAACCTTCTTATGAAACTAAAGATATTTCGGGGAATTTTGGGGCGAAAGAGGAACCAAGAAGACCTATTACTTACAGAGGTTCGGTCCATTATCGTGTAGAAACTCCAAGACCTAATGCTAGGAACGAAAGATTCTATTACACAACTGACAGTACTCCCGTAGTCACTGAAAACGTAATTAATGTTACTCAAGTAGGAATTGATAAACTTGTCGCGTCTACACAAGACTTGATCTCCAACGAGGATTTACTTAGAATCAATCACGCTATAGAAAAATACTTAGGTGATTCTAGTGAGGATATAATCAAACCGAAATCAAGATTTACCGTTCGGAACCAGCAAGGGAATAATTACGGTGAAAAAACTGCGGCCAGTCACGTTTCAATAAAGACTAAGTTTGAGGATAATGTTAAAAGTGACACAGGCAATTTGGATAGGGACAAATCCAACGAACAAGTATTCATAACTGATTCAGGTAATTATAGATTCGTAACACCCATAATAGTCCAGGATTCTTCTTACACCGACGCTAAAGACCAAATTGTCAACAACCTAGTTTCAACTATGGTCCCCTACATCGAAAACGGTTATCAGATTATTGGTGTTAGAGATACTTTTGAAAACACAACGTACGTTGAAAACAATGAAAATCCAACTGAAGAAATAGTAAACGTTACCCCAAGATCTATTGGACAGAACTATTTGGCTCCTATAACAGTTGCATTAAGACTGTTAAACTCTAATGAAACCGAAGAGTATGATTCAGTAGATGACCACGAAACATCTGATAGTGAGTTGGTAGCCGACACAGTAGATATCCCGAAGAAAGAGAAAACTATAGTGGAAATACAAGAATCAATTCCAGTAGAAATAACTCACATAAACGATGTAGAAGTTCATGAATATTTAGACGAAGGCAGAAGTAATAAAGGCCCTTTTGATGTCGCAAAAACTTTATACAACAAATACATGGAAGCTATAAAATGGAAGAAGGCACAGGAAGATGCAGAGAAAGCAGAAAATCAGGATTATGAAAATGATAGTGGTGAAAAGGATCAAGATTATAAAGACGGGAAAGACAATTTGGAACCTAGTGAAAATATCCAAACTGAGGTTGAAGTAAAACCCGACGAAGACGCTAGCAACGAAAGAAGCGAATACGTACAGTATTATAACGATTATAATTCTGATAATCAAAAGATAATTCAACCCATAATAATTGAAAAAGAAGTTCCAGTCACTAAATTCGTTGACAGGTTCATTGAGAGACAAGTACCTTATCCAGAGAGAGTAGAGGTTCCCTTTCCAGTAGATAGGCCAGTGCCAGTAGCTGTTCCAGTTGAAAAAATAGTGGAAAAACCTGTTGAAGTCACTCGTTATGTGGACAAACCCTACCCAGTTGAGGTGTCAAGACCTTATCCCGTTGAAATTAAGGTTCCTTATCCCGTGGAGCAAAAGGTATACATTGATAGACCAGTTCACATTCCTTATCCTGTAGAGAAAGTCGTTGAAAAGCAGGTAGTACACCCAGTTCCAATACCCACACCGGTTGGGATTCCTGTTGAGGTTCAAGTCCCGGTTGAGCACAAAGTATTATACCCGATAACTGTTGAGAAACCCGTTCCAGTGCGAATTGAAGTAGAAAAACCAATACCAGTGGAAAAGATTGTTCATAAGGAAGTACGAGTGCCTTACCCGGTTGAGAAAAAGGTACCGTACCCAGTTCATTATGAAACCAAAGTCCCCGTCCCGTACCCTGTTGAGAAAAAGATTCATGTACCGGTTGAGAAAATTGTTGAAAAACCAGTGACGGTTACTAAAATTGTAGAGAAACCGGTGCGTGTAGAGGTACCAGTGCACCATCCTGTAGCCGTACCAGTTCACGTACATCATCCGTATCCGGTGGATAGAATAGTTGAAAAGAAAGTCCCCTACCCGGTTCCAGTAGACCGGATAATTGAAAAGAAGGTTCCTGTACAAGTTCCCTACCCTGTCGAAAAGATTGTGGAGAAAATTGTCGAAAAACCGGTTATGGTAACAAAGTACGTTGACAAACCATTCCCGGTGGAGAGACGAGTACCTTATCCGGTAGAGAAATTGGTGGAAAAGAAGGTACCCTACCCAGTTCAAGTACCCGTTGAAGTTAAGGTACCATACCCAGTTGAGAAGATCGTTGAGAAACCGGTGCACATCCCAGTCGCGGTATACCACTATATGCAAGATGGTACCGAATCGAGAGCCAACTATCAATACCAAAAGCCGGGAACTCAAAACGAACAACGTCCTTCTCAAATTCAAGCATTAACTCAATACTACCAACAGTTAAAGGAACGGCAAAGGCTACCCAACATCCAGTCAACGCATTGGGGTAACTACGGAACCAATTACCAAAATAACTCTAATTTTAAACAGGCTGATCTGAAAAAGGCGCAAACTTTACAAAACTACATCAACTATTTGACAAACACCCAGTATAATCCTTATCAAAATTATGGCGGGGCTCAACAAAACCAGAACGATGTTAATGAGAGGAATAAGAATTACGTACTCGAATTGAAATTGAGGAGGACTGATCGAGTGCCGAAAATGACCAATTTGAGGATTGAGTATGGAGGATTCAAACCTCCCTTGATACCCAGTACTGAGGTTGATTTAGACGGAATACCAGTAAATAAGGGAGATTAAAAGTTGTGAAATCTTTCGTAGGATAAAAAAAAATTTTTCGTAGCACAAACAATGCTTTAAAATGAAAATGTCCCGGTGTGTAAAACTAGGAACTACATCTATACTAGTATTATGGATATTATTATTTTCACTAACAATTTGGAGCTCCATGTTTACGCCGCGCCGCAGTAAATCAAGTCACAAAAGAAATTTAATTCGAATACCAAAACAGAGTGATTTTTAGACATTCAAAATCCAAATATTGCTCTATATTAGATACCAAACCTCTTTTATTATTTAAGCATTTTTAATGTAATGTAGGATACATAAGTTTTAAGTATTCTAAGTTATATTTATAACTCCATGCGCAATTGCTAGTCAACTTCCCTGAGATATGACTTAGTGAGGGGAAGAATTAACGCAATGACAATATTCAAATTTCTAGGATATAAAAGTAAAGAAAGATAAATTAAAAATCTTTGACTTGATCGGTCTATTTTTAAGGATTGATCTTTGGATAGCGATAGATCGCTTATTGACATCGATCGTCTTTTGAAAGATTATGGAAAATACAAAATAATTTCCATAATTATTCGTGATTGTTGTAGTAATGTGTCTATTTAATATTGGTATTAACCTGGACTTCATACTAGGTTCCTTCCTCTCCCGCATTTACTGTGGGAAGCGACTAGCTTTCGTGCGCGGCAAATATTTTAGGTTAAGTGCGTACGCCATTGTCGATATTCAAATTTAATTTATTAACACGACATTCGTTACAAATTATAACTTTTGCACATAAGTCAGTATTTAAACAGTATTTTTAGTTTATTGTAAGGCTGGTTAACGATGTCAAAGTATATACGAACATTTTAACATTGTTTCCAGTTCAGTAATAGGAGCTAAGTCACTAGTATTATAATGAAGTCGGTATTGTGACTTACTTATTGTATTTTAAGTCAATGTGTAAATATATCACTTTGTACTTTTGAATAAATATTTTTATATAGTAAGCTGTTTTATTTTTATGCACCAATATCTAATTTTGAAAATCGCGTGATTAAGTTTGCAGTTAAAATATACTTTGCATGATCACAATAAATCTTTAATCTACCCCATCCTTCATAAAATTATTACTAGCGTGTAGGAAACATCTTATGATCAGAAAGATGAACATCACAACACACAATTAATAATTTCAGGCATATTTAGCGACACCAAATGCCCTTTTAAATACCAGGCCTCCCCAAAGGATTTCTATAGCGACCGAACTTTGAAATTGGTCGGCGACCTGTTGGACCATAAAATTGGTCTGTTTGATGCATCCAGCAATTTTGGAATAATCATACAAATACCCTACGCACTTTAATCAAGGTGCTTCTTTGTCATCATTTGCAAGTTTTTTTTACGCCTCAAGCATCTGATGTAGTGTATTTAACATGATTGCACTGCAGTACATGGGTTAAAAAAAATGATCCATTTGTGATTACATAAGCCTTTCATGTGTTCTTATGTTGTGACCTCAATCGAATTTTAAGTAGCTTGCATAACATATTTGTAACAATCTTCTATTGTGTTGGTTTGTAACAGAGGAAATAACAATAAAATATATATTTTTGTTCCTTATATTACTTGGAGAATCGAAGTTAACTCTCCCACCGGCAACAATATAAGTTGTTTTTTTATTGCTATGAATGGTAAGACGAGCATGCTATTTGCCTGATGGTAAGCGATACGAGCGCTCATGGACAGTAGCAAAACCAAATAACACTGCGTGATCTCAATTCTAAGTAATCTGTGAACACTGCGCTCGCTATCCTGAGACATACGCCCAAATACTGGAACGCAACTTAAATATAACTTGCGCTTAACTACGTTAATCCCGATTAAATGTACTGGCTAAGTGAGCCGTGCGCTGTTAAGAGCAACTTATTATTTGAATGTCGTTCCAGTATTCGGGCGTTAAGATGTTAAGTCTCATTATGTCCAGTAGTTACTCTGGCTACAATGTCCTTCAAACCGGAACACAACAGTGTTTTTTTTTATTTTGTTTATAAACTTATTTCTAGTCGTGTGCGATGTTTAAAAAAATTGAAATAAAACAACAAAATCCCTTTTTGTATATACATTTATTTCTTTTTTTTTTCAATTTTGAATAATTTTTCGCAGATATATATTCTCATATAGAATAATCAATTGTCTATAGATATATACAACTAACATTAAAACGAGAGGGTCCTTAAATTGAAAACTACATTGAGTCTTATCATCTAGGTGGAATCATTTCGTTTTATCAACTATGTGAAGATTACCAACGCATTGTGGCATGCGGCTATGTTGTCAAACTGTCACAATATTTTAATACTTACTTAATAAATTATATTTAGTATGGTATCTCTTCTGCGAAAATTCTTCGGTATTTTAGTCCTTGACGTGATTTAATATAATTTTAACAGCCCTTTATTATACTAATTTAAAACCAGTTTTTTTTTGCATACTTCACGAAATCATTCGTGATTTTCAAATATTTATATTATTTTTTTATAGATTTTTATTGTTACGATTCTATAATCAAAGATGACTGACGAAATAAAAAACATATTCTTTATTCGACAGTACAAAACCGGAGTATTTTGATTAAAGGAGCATAATCGTATTTTATTTTCAATTTTTTTTAAATGTTTTAGTAAACAACACGCAAATATAACATAAAAACTAAAATTAACACTACTAATCACTTTTTCGAATAAATCATTGTCTTAAATCACGCCAAGAAACTCACTGTTGAAAAAATTAATTCATAACCGCCATGACAAGGTGGAAAATAAATTAGTTATTTCACTGCTCTGATTGAGAAAACTCTATTTATTGATCAAAATGAATGTAATAGCAACTTCCAAGTTGTTAATTATATTCTCGACATATTTAGAGTTAATTTTCCATCACCTGTCTTCTATTCGCTGCCAATCTTCTTCCCTGCGTAGACCAATAGTGCGCCTGAAATGCGTTGCAATGCAGCTGCGTATAACGCCTTGTAATAAAAACTGTGTAAATATGTCGAGAATGTAAATAAACATATGTCGTTAAATAAATCAAGTTTTCTCAATCATAATAACTTCATTTATAGACTATTTGATGCAGGAACGCCCTGCAGAAAAAAGGCGTTGGAAAGAGGGGCTGAAGTTATACGTCATTCTGACAGCAAAGGGGCGTCCAATAGACAAGCAGACAGTTGTTGCAGAAAAATATAAAACAATGGTTATATATAATGAGCGCACCATTTATTTTGTGAATAAATCAATAGAAAATCACTTTCTAAAACAATAGAAATATCTAATGTTTATATTCCGTTCCTCACATTTTTATCAATTTCTGAAAAATGTCTGATTGCCTGTTGCACACATTTATTTGCTCTGCTGTTATTCATCTTCGCTAAAGCCTATAGTTTATTCTCCTCCCCTCTCTCCACAAACTCCTTTGCTCACAAGACGGTCGCGCACGAGCACGTCAGTCTATAACGAACCATAGACTTCTTCTGATTCAGACATGACAGTTCTCAACTGACATTTAAATTTCCCGCCTTTTCAACATGGCAGCGAGATTTTTGACAGTTTCACAACAGCCCCGCGCGATTTCCCACACAGCACGGCTCGACGCCGCGCGAACAACTAACCGTAGTAAAATTGTTCGGCAAAATAAATACGAGAGACATACCCTGAGTGTCACCTTAAGTAGAAGAAACGTTACAGACAGTATAGAAACGCTACCAATGATTTTTCATACAATTTACTCGACAACTTTAATGTAAATCTGGTTTTGACCGATTGGTTGGAGGGTAGGAATTAGATTCTGCGTTGAAAAGTGTTTGAATCGGATCACGGTGTTTGTGATACTCTCGATTTGGGATGAAATGGAATATGGATAATGTCATATTTCACCTAATAGAAAACATAACACCTAGAATTATTCTCCCGACTATTAGTGACGCTGTTAGTCAGTGTTTTTAACGATGCGAAGACGTACGGAGCGCAGATGTGTAGAAATCACCCAATCACATAGATTAAACGCATCTATGAGATAAATAACCAATATGTTTGGTCGATTCCTACAGAACTTCTCTGCTCGTCTCCGTTTCTGTAAATACTCAACTATAAATGAGACTAAGATCTTTGAATGGACGCGTACCGTATATGGTGAAATAGTTGTGTATGGTAGTAATATAAGGTTTAATAACCCAGTTCTTAAGCAAATGTGTGGTAAGCTCCCTGATGTGATATCAAGGCACATCACAGTAAAAGTAACAAAGTCATTGCACAACGAAATTTGGATCATGATACACGAATTTTGATAGTGTTATGGGAGAAAATACTCTGGACAAGAAGCAACTAAGGTACCGTAAATGGGTGTTATTTTATGCCTTGGATGGAATTTTGTGACACGCCCAATTTTAAAGTTATAATCTAAATTAACTTTTCATATTTATTTCGGATGCGACCCAATTACTATTTTAAAACATGAAATCCTAAGATCGTTTTCGGAATAAAGAACGGATTTTATGATTTAATTCAGATTATAATCTCTATAAGTGAGTGTCACAAAGTTACCCCAAAGATACTAAACAATTGTCGTTGATTACCATATCGTTCCAAAACATGATTTTTCGCCATTTATATGCAAAATGGTAAACAACATTAAAGTTGTCGAGTTATAAAATTACAAAAATTAAACAAAAAATAATGAGGTACAAAATTTCTTCCACTTTGTACTATCTTACCGTTCGCAAGAAAGCTGTTAGAACGTCACAAAAAACATTTTTAAGTACCAAAAACACACCAACTTATTTTTAGTATCACCCATATAACATTGAATTATATTACATATTGTTTCGACATGAAATTTATTTTACTATATACATTTGTCTAATCTTACGCTAGTGGCTATTTTTTTTCTATTTATAGTATGTTAGCTTTCTTGCAAACGTGTGGAGTCCCTAATATTTGACATAGCCACACTTACGTGACGCCGACATGATGTCCCGTCCGGCGACCTGCAAATAAACCCACTTAAACTAAATATATCGACTGAACACTAATTCTATGGGCAATAGATATTCTATGGAGTGGTTACTACCGACTCTAAATACGAGAAATAGGCTGTAATAATGTATTATATAAAATCATAGATATAAATGTATGAAGAATGTTGCCAAATATTATAGTTCAATTTTTTTAAAGAAGATATAAATTATAATGTAATAATGATGGAATAAGTTGTATATAGAAAAAGTGCCTTTAGCGTCGCAACTGCAAGTTGTATCAGCGAAAACAAGGCAAAAATATACATAAAACACAAATGATTATAAAAATATATATGCAGTTAATAACCACTATAAACTCATATGAAATAGGATTTCTAATCTGTTAAATATGTGACTAAACGATTAGTGAAACACCAATCTCAAACGGCCTTATTACACTATGTGATATGAAAACTTACAAGCTATTCGACACCTCACCATGTCTCGTTGAAACACATCGCGGGTAGTACGTATTCGCTCTATAGAACATCCACTGCGCGGTATCGATATAAACTTACGTGATCACATGTCGTGCTGTCTCCGTGCGACATCTAGAGAGAAGATTACGTTCAATCTTTATATAGGGATCTTTCAGGAAAAACGCCGTAAGCGCCTAATTAATATCTCAATTACACGGTCTTCCAACGCATTACGCACATTTAGAAGTATTTTTCGGCTACAAAACTTCAAAATCATTATTACTTCTAAATGGGGAAAGGAAACCTATAAAATATAAATTTTCGTTTACGATGTTATTCCTAAAAAAGCTCGGTATGTCATAAAAGTTCAAGTATTCAAAACTATATACAATGTAGTGTGACAAGATGTTCACATCAGTGTGACAGAGTTGGTTGTATCACCTCTACATAACACGCGTACACAAGAACACTTACCGGGCGTTACGTAATATATTCGCTCCGCGTCCGCCTCTGCGAAAATGCGACAATCTTAGCGGACAACCACGTACAACGAATACATACACAAATTGCACCAAAGGTATGACCTTAGTATTGTAGATCCTTGCACTATCACTATCACTTTAGTCACGGTATTGCGCGCTAGATGGCGCTGTTTAGTGTTGAGCACTAGCACTAGGTGGCGCCGTTTCACAGTTATAATTAATTACCACTAGATGGCGCAGTTTGTTGGGCACAATCACTAGATGGCGCTGTTTAGGTGCGCTTGACGCGGCCGAGGCGCGTGCCGGTGCCGAAGATGAACCGGTGGCGCCACTGCTCGTAGTGCTACGTGCACGCGATGCTGTTGGACGTGGAGGCCGGCTGCTCCTTGTCTGCGGGCTTGGCGGCGTCGGCGGCGTGCGGGAGCGCGCCGTTCTGCACGTTCACCTCGTACACGTTGGACGAGTTTGAGTCTTCGTTGTAGGACAGGACGCTCACTTCGTCCGTCTGTGGATTAATGTTAAGTTAGGCCAATGCTTATGCTTTTTTTGGTTTGGATGAGGGTAGTAATAACCTCAAAGACATAAATATCTCCAACAGGTGTTTAAAACTAGGTTAGTTAGCTAAACAACTACCCTTAACCACCACTGTTTAAAGAAAGCGGTCTGTTTTAAGGAGTGTGTAGTGTGAAGTAGCGTGTGTGAGTACTGACGCTGCTCTCGGACAGGCGCTTGGTCTTCTTGGAGGGCGCGTGCAGCGCGGGCGGGTCGTGCGCGCGGCGCCGCGCCGACAGCGTGCGCTCGCGCCGCAGCAGCGAGCCCGTCAGGTACTGCGGCAGCTGCTTGCGACGCACGTGCCGCGCCTGCGGGGGGACCGTGTTATACATGTCAAATATTACCAACAAATAGGGTCACATTACTATAAATATAGTCTGTCTACATTCTATTGGCGTGTTGCGAAATTGGGAACAACAAATTAAAAAATATATTTAACTCATTGTTTCAGTGTTTCATGTTTTTATAATGGGGTATTCTACCCATTTTCAAAAAGTCTTTTAAGTTTTCCTAAGATTAAGACAAACTACTTAAAAAAATATCAAATTTTTATTCGCTCGGCAAGTCCAATAAAAATCCATTTAAAATTTAAATTTTAAATTTATGCGCGCAAATATGTGAAAGCGCTAGGCACCATGTTCCTTTAAAATGATACGTCACTCAACCAGTAAACAACCTGTGTTAGTATGAGCTCTTGGACACCGGAGGGGGTATTCTACTCGCGGAATGACGTAGAATCGTTATCATCATGGCGGCAGCCGTTTCACATCTTTTTAGGACAGATAAAAAAATTGAAATTTTCAAAACGAATTATAAAATTTATTCCTTGGAAATAAAAACTGAAATCAACATATACTTATTGCTTAATGCTCTACTATATACATTTATAGTTTTTAGAATTTTTCTTTCTTATAGTAAAATACCCCATTTAAACAACAAGCTTTTACACTCCTAATCAAAGAGAATATAAAACACTATGTTACTTCTAATCTAATTATATTACTAGGTCCAATATAATAAAATGTGAAAAGATGTTCCTAATACGTTGAAAACAGCATGACAACAACGCATTCGGACCCAAACAACAGAAGACGATCTATAAACACTATACACATCAAATATTATGGATGAATTGGGTAAAACTACAGTGAATAGTTATCCTGTTTGTTAACTGACTTCAAATAGAGGAGAAGGTTCTAAATTCGATTTTTGGTAATGTGTATCAACTATTATGCTGTCAAATCTTATTTTTATATGACTCAATACAACTTTAAATTGGGCGGATTTCAAAATAGAGTAGAATAAAATTAGTCTCTTAACGTGCCTAAAAGTATATCACCAAATATGATCAAATCATGAATTCAAATCCAAGATATATCCACAGTTCACTAAATTATGTTATAAACTCAACGAAACTATTAATGGAGAATTGAGTAGTAGACTATGACGTAAGCCTTCATAGCTAATGTAAAGAACACTTGTTGCCTTCAATTAATCATAATATATCATAACCAAATTTTTTAGTTTCTATAAAGGTATATTTTGAATAACAAAGAAAAGCAACCTTACCTCAATAGTGAGTCCTTCTCTTGCCATATTAGTGATTTCAGCTTGGTAGTGCACTGCTTTGGTGAACGATGAAATATCATAGGTAAGATCCACGTTAACACTCGTCTTCTCAAACACCAGGCCGATGAACCACATGGAACACAGGTTCGCTATCACTTCACCCTAAAACCAAAATGTTTTGATTACTATATTGCAATATTATGTAATTTATGGGTGTTCTTCTTGTGTTTGGTATGGGTTTTAATGGTTCTTTTCGGGGTCATGTGTTTATTGTTAGTCAATCACCACGCACTATAACGGTGAAGGGAAACCTGCATACCATAGGGATTTGCAAGAATTTCTATGGTATGTAAAGTCCGCCCGCACTAGGACAGCATGGTGGACTATATGGCCTAACCCCTCTTACTCTCGATTGTAGAGGAAACCTGTGCCTTGCAGTGGGACGTATATATCTCACCTTATAGGCCGGCAACTCATCTCTATGCTCTATGGTCTGCAGGTTCATGGGCGGCGGTGATCACTTACCATCAGATGAAGTACGGTTCACCTGATATGCTATCGTTCGCCGCGTATGCTTGTATACCCTCTATAATACAAAAAACTAACTACTGTGTGACTTCCACCTCTTTTACATACCTTGTCATTCTTTTTCACTTCAGGCGTTGGATCCGCAGGCACTGGTGTCCCTACAAACATTACACTATACATTTCGCGCAAGATTAAATGTCACCACCGAATTTAAACTAAAATGAATTATTTTGAGTAATTATTTATTTTGCCGAAGGTTAATAGTAGTTAGTAAGGCCCCTATCACACCGGCGGTTCACGAGCGGTGCCGTTTCCAACGTCTGCGTCAACGGATGTGTACGGGAATTCCGACGAGAAATACACTGCTGTCTATGCTATTTGGAGGAAAATTGGGTGAAAGAAAAAGAAAGCACCATATATTACATATTCTCGCATTGTCATTTTCAATAACAAGGTCGCCGTGTGAACGCGTGCCGCTAGACAACCGCGATGTCAACGTCGTGTCAGCGAAGCGTCGACGTTGCGCAGACGTTGGAGAAACGCCAACGCTCGTAAAACGCACGTGTGATAGAGGCCTAACTATATTCATTATCAATCCTGTGAGAGCATCTTTCTTTTTTATAAAGTTTTTATTATACAGGGTATATTAAGACCGCGACCGAAAACGATGCCAGGTGGTAGTTTTAGTGGTTACATACACGATGCAAATAAAAATTCCGCCATAACAGAGACAGATTTTTTTTTAAAATCATCTTGTTTGGGTGGTAAATACCTAGTTTTTGCGAAAATACTAATTTAAACCCTTACGTACCATTGCGTGTTTAAAAATTAATAGGTGTACATAATTATTTTAGCGAAACTATGTATTTATCACCCTAATACGACGATCAGTAAAAAAATACAAAAAAAATATTGTAATTTTTTTTGCGAAAATTTTAATTGCATTGTATCTGAAGTCACTAATAATACCACCTGGCTTCGTTTTCGGTCGCAGTGTTGATATACCCTGTATGTAATTACAAGTACCTGGCGGTAACGCGAGTGGTTGTCCGTTGTTGGTGTTGAGCGGCACGGAGGTGTAACACTCCGGGTTGACGTGCGCTATCGTTATGTGCTGGTTGCGCTCCAACGTGGCTGGAAACAACAAACAATATATTAATATTGTGTTAAGGTAATATAAAAAGACCGGCCAAGTGTGAGTCGGACTCACGCACCGAGGGTTCCATACAAATTATTTTAAACATATTATAGATACAACACGTTACAGCTTACAGATATACTTGAGTATTTGATATGAGTTTTAATTTAATACCTCTACGCGTTCATAAGGAAAGGGGTAGCAAGTTTAAACATATTTTTAGTATTTAATGTAACTAAAAAATTATGCTTTTCGATATTTTTCCTTTATCTGTGCTATAAGGCATTGCTTCGTACCAAATTTCAAGATTTTGTGTTCACTCTGTGAGTTTCGATTCCCTTGCGAGGAAAATTTGCAGCATAAACGACTGTATCTTTTGATTGATTTGCTTAGAAGTTTGATTTTTTCACAGCTGCAAGGGACAGTAGAACTGCGTATTTGATATGAATTACAGCTTGATACCTCCACGCGTTCCTGAGAAAACGGGTCTTGATAGACAGACAGTCAAGAAAGTGATCCTATAAGGGTTCCATTTTAGCCTTTTGAGGTACAGAACTCTAAAAAGTAATGTTAATGAATTGGTAGTTTGGTCGACTTAGTTTGCCAGAGCAGGAGAATTTAAGTGACTTGCTGTTTAAAAAACATTACAACATAATTATTGTAAATTTATAGCTGAATAAATTTGGCAGCACATATAAAAAATATTTTATGAAATAATCATGTTATTGTAGAATTAACGCAGGTTGGAAAATATCATTCAATGCCTGGTAGTTAACACAGTGTAACATGTAATACCACATCTACAATAATTAGTAGAGAATAATAGAAAATACATTCAATGAATCCATTTGTAAGTGTCAAAAAAATTACCCTTTACTCTTATTCACCTGATCCTTTACAACTTTTCCATATAATGTGAGAATTATAAACAAACACACACAAATAACACACATAATTAGCACCGCACAGGATGCGTGTCTTGTAATCTTGTGTAACCGAAAATACAAGCAACTTTTAGTCATATAAATTTTCAAGTTTATTATAAACGTATTTGCGAAATGTTATCGATATAAAAGTAAAGACGAGATGGTATACATACATACATACATAAACTCACGCCTTTATCCCAGAAGGGGTAGGCAGAGGCGCCACCAGGACACCCACATTTCGCCTTGTATGTTCCGTCCCATGATGTGACAGGGGGCGAGCCTATCGCCATATCGGGCACAAATTCCTGACTCCGGGCTGATAATGAATAGAAAAACCCAATATCACTTTGCCCGACCCGGGATTCGAACCCGAGACCTCAGCTTTGTAGTCGTACCGTAATACAACTACGCCACCGAGGCATGAGATGGTATGCCATTTTATTTCCATTAGTTTATACAGACAATTAGGTAGTTTATTTACAACATAAATGCGTCATTTTATAACTGATGATGGGATTCTTAGGCAAGATCCGTCATCTACTTTTTTTTTCCTTAGAGATAGAACAACATTTTCATTATTAAATATATTTTTTTTTATTGCGTGAAAGGCGAGACGAGCGTGTTATTCGCCTGAAGGTAAGCGATACGACTGCTCATGGACAGTAGTAAAACAAAACACTATGAATTACAAAGCAATACTTGGAATTCCACTGCACTCGAGTTCCTGAGAAGTCTCAATATGTCCAGTAGTTACTCTGGCTACAATGTCCTTCAAACCGGAACACAACAGTGCATTTACACTGCTGTTTGGCGGGAGAAATAGACATTGCGGTGGTAACTACCCAGGCGGCCTCTTACATATGAGAGACTTAACACCAGTAAAAATATTTTCATCATTATTGTTCATATTTTAAACTGACGAGTAGTTCCTACCATCTCATGGCACTGAGTGTGACAATATCTCACCATTTGGTATATTAGTCCTGTGTGCCATAGAGCAGTTTTGTGTGCTTCCAGAAGTTTTATTCTACACAAGACATTGACTTCAATCCTATTGGTGTTAAGCATAGTTTTGTGCAAAAATAGCATGTTTAAGACACAATTTCATAATAGTCTGTTTAAGTACTTTGCATCCAAAATAAGTGCAAGTGGTTATAAGACTGCATGGCCTGGTATAAAGTGTGTGTGTGTGCACAGACTCACTGATGAGATGTCTGATCTTGCTCTCGATGAGTCCGCACCACTGCAGCTGGTCCTCGGTGGTGGCAGACGAGGCCAGCAACACTATGAAGTGCTTGTACCGTGAGAAGAAGTTTGGTGCTTCGAACAGACGCTCCCAGCCACACTTGCCCAGCATTATTTCGTCTGTTATCGCTAAACCTGCAACAAAAAAATTAATAAGTGATATTATTTATCAAAAAAGATGCGAGGGAGTGAGCTTACTGTAATACCAAGCAAAGATTCCAGTCACTGGTAGATGCTATTTAAAAAATTGAAAAACGGAGCCTGTTGCCAGCCTCCGTGGCGCAGTTGGTTAGACGCAGGCTGTGAAGGAGAGGTCGCGGGCTCAATTCCCGCATCGAGACAAATGTTTGTGTGAACCACAGGTGTTTGTTTCGGGTCTGGGTGTTTGAGGCCGAAAAGTCTCTCGTAGTTTCTGATACTCACGACACAAGACTCGATATTAATGTCAGGACTATGTATGTGACTGTTGGGTGAATAAATGAATAAAGAATATCAAGAGCATATACATTTTTATACATTACCTAGTCTGAATTCTTCCATGATGATAGTTCTGGTTGAGGCGGACACGTTGAATGTGGAGTTCTGTTGTGGGTAGGCGGGCGTTATTATCGGCATCAGGTGGAAACGATCCGCCACATTCACCTGAACAAGCATATACATTTAAACTATCAAGCATACAATTTGCTGTCATAGTATAGATGATTTGAGGTTGAACTAGAAATTTACTCATGAGGAAGGTATATTTTTTTATGTAGTATTTCTTGGAACGACTTGCACAAGAGGGCCGGCAGCGACTGCATGAGTAAAGTAGCAGACCGGACTCTGTGGCGAACCTCGAGAGAGGCCTATGTCTAGCAGTGGACTGCAACGAGCTGATGATATTGATGAGTATATCTTCTTAACATCAATATTAAAGTTGTTGGCAAATGTATTTTGAAGTAATTTATCATAGACACTGGTTGTGTTCAAAATGAGCCCCTGCTAACCTTATGGTCATTTATATTCACAAGTTATCCACAACAAGTTAACACAAGGGTATCCACACGTTGTAGGATTCTTGCGAATTGTTTTTTTTTTCCTAGACCAAAGTTGCTGCTAAACCCATGGACACCTAAATCTATGTGTTGACAGATAACTTTTGACAGTGGAGAAATGAGCTTTTGGACACCCGAAGAATTACTTCAGGTGTCCAAGAGCTCATATCGCGCTCGCTGTCAAAAATTTGATGACGTTGCGCATTGTTCTCCATTGTCAAAAGTCATCTGTCAAAGCCTGGACATCTGAAGGATATATTGGTGTACTAACCCTCGGGTCCCACACCGGGAAGCCCAGGTTGACGTGGTCGGGCTGCTTGAGCAGGACCGGCTGCGGCCACTTCCACTGGCTGAAGACCAGGAAGAACTTGTGCACGAGCGTGGCGGGCAGCGCGTTGGGGTACAGCTGGCACGTGCGCGCCACCAGCATGGCCCACGACACGCCGCCCAGGTAGCCCAGCGTGTTGGAGTAGATGCCGTGACCTGCACGTACACAAATATTTTATTACATCACCTTATAAGCCCTTTATAACTTGGACGCAAATACAAATATATTAATTACGCGACCTTATAAGCCCGTAATGATTTCTTAGATTTAAGCGAATGTTACGCATTGAAATAAAATTATTTTTTACGGATATTATCGCGATTTGGTTTAATTAAAAAATAATAATAATAACTCCCATACGTTTCGATTGCTTTCCAGTTTTCGTGGTCACGGGGCGGACTGAGGTATTAGTTATCCGCTCAGTGACTGATACAACTTAACTACCCTTAATTTTCAATTATTAAATTAAAAAGTTAATTGGTTCGCATCGCAAAAACCAAGATCGGATCGCAAAAACCAATTGACTTTTTAAATTAACTTTTTAATTTAATAATTGAAAATTGCGATAAAATCCGTGAAAATTAGTTTTATTTCAACTTATAAGCCCTTTATACTCAGGCATGGTGTAGATTAGTTTTTAAATGGTAGAGCCACGCTGCAGTCAGGACTGCAGTACTAATAGTTCAGCTCGACTGGGATGCTACTACTTGTTGGAAAATATCAACATAATTCTTAAATAGGCTGTATTGGTTTATATGTTTTTTAAAATGTGCCTGTGTGATGTTGTAGCTTTTGTTCCTTGGCCCTTGTCTGTCTACCGAGTAAAACGTTTTGAGTTGAAGTTCTCGGTACTTTATTGAATTCCAACAATTTATTCCTCAATAATCTCAATACTGTCTCACAGAAAACTAGTGAAGCAACGTTATTCCATTCGTTTGGTAACTAAGAATACCGGAGGCCCTTGAACATCCAGTTCAGAACTTAAAACACGACGTTAATCGAGAGGTCTTAGCTTCAATTCCTAGATAGCCTATTTTACTAAAATGGCATCTAGATTTGGCCGTAGCTCAATAATTTCTACTACTTTATACAAAATCAAGCGGCGCAGCGTAGGACGTCCACCCACAAGGTGGTCAGACGACCTGGTAATGGTCGCGGGATGTAGGATGCAGGCTGCCTCCAAGTCACTGTGGAAATTGGGGGAGGCCTATGTTGAGTAGTGGACTTCCTTTGGCTGATGGATGGAGGATACAAAATCAGCAGATGGAGACTGTCCCGCCCTCACACCCGCCACTGCAACTCCTGTGTCGCAGGATCAACAGTGGCACGCATTTTAATAACACTGAGCATTGAAGCTCAGCGAGTCTCCGGGAATTTCTAACTTGTCTTTAACCCGCAACGAAATCAATCAAAAAGTTAAATTAATAGGAGGAGTTGGAAATAAATTATTGTTCACTTCCCTCCCTTATAAAGCGGGTGACAAAACAATGAACTAAAGAGGTAAATAACCTCGCATAAAGACATTTACAACCAGATAAGCCAGCTGTAAAGCACCACGGATTAGTCATTATTACATTTAAATGGGACCTATTATGTAAACTGTTATACTTGATTCCAATAATAGGTGTGGCAAAATCGCCGGAAAGCACGGAAATTCTTCCTAGTCTCCACAAGGTCCGTGTAGTATACAACTCCAGATGTTATTTGCATACTATCTAGCATGGTTTTACGCTCATTCTGCCAAAGACTACACTCCCAAAGTATATGATGCAGAAAATCAGCAGGGCAACCCTAAAGAACCAGCTCTACGTACGTTTGGCCCACAGCTTGATGGCTCGCAGCGTGAGTCTGAAGTTGTTGATATCCGGCACGAGGCGGAGTATCTCGTCCGTGACGCGGCAACCGTTCAGCGAACGGACGCACTTCTGGTCCAGATTCTTTAGCAGCATGTCGTCGCGCAGGTCAAATGAATCTGGAAATTGATTAAATTAATATTTGTATATACAGCATGTATATAAGGTATGCCTGACATGTGTTTAGTTAAAGCTACGATAAAAATACGTAATATTATGTCTGCTCCACCGGAGTCGCACAACCGATGTCATGTCCAGTGAATGAGATTGTCGAAGAGCCAAGCTTAGTGATATTGAAAATGATATTCGTAACCACTATGATAACAATATGATATTATAAATAAATAAATAAATACACCCAACAGTCACATACATAGTCCTGACCCCACACTAAGATCGAGTCTTGTATCGTGGGTATCAGAAACTACGAGAGACTTTTTGGTCTCACAAACACCCAGACTCGAAACAAATACCTTTGGATCACACAAATATTTGTTTCGGTGCGGGGATCGAACCCGCGGCCTCAAGTTTCACAGGCGGCGTCTAACCAACTGCGCCACGGAGGCTGTCCAAATTCCATTCCGTTTAATTTTACTTTTAACCAATGACGTGCACGCATCCATTTACGTGTTACTATGTCGACATTACACACATATGCGAGCTATCTTATAGGTCATTACTACGTATAAACTCAGTGTTTACATAACAAATTCAGCATTATACATAGCAGATTCGTGTCAATGTATTGAGGTCGCGGGAACGGTGACCTTGGACTGTGCGAAATAGATTTCGTTTTGAGGTAGCTCATCTCAATGTCATGTGTAAGTGAATTCAGTATATCATTTTTCACGTCTAGTATGTTTGATTTATTTTTGTCTTTTTACTGTGATCTAGTAATATTGTAATTCTATGTGAAATATTGATGAGAAATATATCCTTTTCAATATGTTAATAAATCGCCTAAGTCTAGGTCAGTGTTGTATAGACATTACACATTTATAATATTGATTTAAACAAAGGTGTGATGTGCACTACTATACTTTTTGATATTTAATTGTATTTAATCCATACATACATACATAAACTCACGCCTTTATCCCAGAAAGGGTAGGCAGAGGCGTCACCAGGACACCCACGTTTCGCATGTATGATCCGTCCCACGATGTGATAGGGGGCGAGCCTATCGCCATATCGGGCACAAATTCCTTACTCCAGGCTGATAATGAATAGAAAAACCCAATATCACTTTGCCCGACCCGGGATTCGAACCTCAGCTTTGTTACCATACCATACTACAACTACGCCACCGAGGCAGTTGTATTTAATCCTTTGATTAAGGGCATTTTAAAATTGTGTATTCACGAAATTTTTTTTTCAAAAAAGGTGGTTACAAAGCTGAGGTCTCGGGTTCGAATCTCGGGTCGGGCAAAGTGATATCGGGATTTTCTATTCATTATCAGTCCGGAGTCAGGAATTTGTGCCCGATATGACGATAGGCACGCCCCCTATCACATCATGGGACGGAACATACAAGGCGAAATGTGGGTGCGCTGGCAGCACCTCTGCCTACCCCTTCTGGGATAAAGGCGTGAGTTTATGTATGTATGTAATATTATACAGTTTTTGGCATAACACAATATGCCTATTCCATAGCATTGCGGGATGAGAATTGATTCCATTGGGGATTAGTTTTACCCTTTTTACTTTTACATATCAAACGCCAAAGGAAAACATTTGTTAATGTGCCAATAAGGATATAAGATTGGCACAGAGCAAATTCTATCTAAGGCCGCGGACGACACATAATAAAAATACGATTAGCATATTCTTGAATTTTATTATCTCGTCAAAAGATGGATAAAGATCTGTTTTATAATTTCCGGTTTGCGTAGAACAGTGTTTTCCAATCTTTTTGAACATTTGATAATAGAAATTCATATAAATCTCTATAGTATTCAGGTTACCTCACGATGTTTCCCTTCACCGTTATAGTGCGTGACGGACTATCAATACACTCATGACTCCGAAAAGTCAGGTGTGCCCTGGGATTTGAACCCGCGACCACCGTGAACACATTGGTAGCCGCGTCTGATCCGTTACCAGCACGCACTTTTTTTGAGATAATATGTTGTAAAAGAAATAAAAAACTATACTAAGTTAACATATAACTCACCCGGTATCTCTTTAAGCGCCAGCCTGGCGAACAGCAAATCTATCTCAATCCCGTCGAAGTTCATCTTAATGACGGGCACGAAAGCGTCCTCCACCGCTCTTAGATCTTTCACCTGACAAATATTATCACAACTATGAAATAAAACTATTTTTTATGGATTTTATCGCGGATTTGGTTCAATTTTTACATTTTAAAACAACTGTACAAATAGTTTTATATCAATGTGTAATATTCGCGTAAATCTAAGACACCATTATTATCACATCTGTTGATAGTTTGTTCATCGAATGAGTGCCCCTAGCCGTAACATTTTGAAGTATCGTATAGTAATTCTCGTATAGTAAAGTAAACGTTTCCCGCTGTGAAATTTTAGTTCCAAATACGCTCACAATGGCGCTGTTTAAATTCCCATACAAAATTTTACTATTACTATTCTATTACGATACTGCAAAATGTTCCGGCTAGGGGCACTGATAATTAAAAGGTTGTGGTTAGATGTAAAAACCCAAATGCACGTTTATTTATACTTTATCAGCCCAAATACGTCCATCTGCAGGGCACGAGCCTTCTTTACAATCGAGAGACGATTGAGAGGGGTTAGGCCATATAGTCCACCACGCTGGCCTAGTGCCGGTCAGTTGACTTTACATACCGTAGAAATTCTTACAAATCGCTACGGTATTCAGGTTTCCTCGTGATGTTTTCCTTCACCGTTATAGTGCGCGATGATGGACTATCGATACACACATGATTCCGAAGTCAGAGGTGTGCCCTGGGATTTGAACCCGCGAACACCGTGAACATGTCTACAGCCGCGTCTAGTCCGTTACCAACAGGCCACCACGCACTTTTTATACACTATAAACATATATACAGGGTATATCAAGACCGCGACCGAAAACGAAGCCAGGTGGTAGTATTAGTGACTTCAGACACAATGCAAGTAAAAATTTCGTAAGAAAAATCATCAACTTTATTTTGGTAATTTTTTACTTATCGTCGTATTTGGGTGATAAATACATAGTTTTCCTAAAATAATGATGTACACCTTTTTATTTTTTAAGAAGCAATGGTATGTTAGGTTTTAAATTACTATTTTCGCAATAACTAGGTATTTACTACCTAAATACAATGAGTTTTAAAAAAATGCAAAAAAACATCTGTTGCTTATTTTGCGAAATTTTTATTTGCATTGTATCTGTAACCACTAAAACTACCACCCGGCTTCGTTTTCGGTCGCAGTCTTGATATACCCTGTATAATCACAACAAATATTTGAAATGATGCATTTTCCTCACCTGTGGCTGCAATTTGAGTAGATCATAGAAGGACTGAAAGTAGTCGGTTCTGTCTATGTGTCGCGGCGCCACGCACAATGCGTCTATATCCGCGCCTCTGTGGTGTACCTGAAACAAACAAATATCATTTAAAATACATACATAAACTCACGCTTTTTTCCCAGAAGGGGTAGGCAGGGGTGGCTACCAGGACACCCACATTTCGCCTTGTATGTTCCGTCCCATGATGTGATAGGGGGCGAGCCTATCGTCATATCGGGCACAAATTCCTGACTCCGGGCTGATAATGAATAGAAAAATTCAATATCAGTTTGCCCGACCCGGGATTCGAACCCGAGACCTCAGCGTTGTAGTCGTAGCGAAGTACAACTGCGCCACCGAGGCAGTCGTTTAAAATACATGTTTTGTCAAATATTCGCTTGACGCAGACGACAAAACGCATATAAAAACTTGATATAAGAGCAGGCAAAAAGTTACAATATAGAACGGTAATAGAAAATAGTGTTTTTGTTTTTTTTATCTCAACACAACAGTTTTAATACCTGGCTAGGGATATTGATTATTCGAAAACCCAATGCTTGTTTCCTTTTCAGTAATTTACGCATTACAGTTCCCGATACCTTGCAAACCATAATAGCTCCTTTGAACATGTTCTAGGCGACCTGTTAAACCTAACCACTTAAAAAAAACTTACTCCAAGTCTGTAAGATCCGAAGGTGTATATATTCCCGCCCACCGTGTCGGCGACGCTGGGCGGCATGTTCTTGCGCAGTGACTCGTCGCGGATCCACTGCCGCACGAGCCGGTGCAGCGAGCCGAGCACTTCCATGCGGTGGTGCATTTCCGCCTCAGTCTCGAACACCCCGTACGGACTGAGGGAATCCTTGAGCTGGTTCGTGCGCTCTATGTCTATTGGTTTGGGTCCTGCGGGAGGTAAAATTATTTATTGGATTTTATAAAATATATTGAGCGGCTATTACAGTATTATATATGTATTAAATTGTTCGCTGGATTGAAGGCCGCTTAAACAGTTCGATTCTGATATACAGGCATTATAAGATTATTTATGTACATAAAATACAATCACAATATTAACAAAGCAATTGGTAATAAAACCAAGCAGTATTATCATGAATCGCCTTGGACTTCATAACTGTAAACTGCGCGTATAGGAAAACATTATCTGCCAAGGACAAGGACATATAATCGTACATTAGTTATGTTCTGTTTACATAGATGGCGCTAATGTCGTGCAATTTCTTTCATATCTAAGCTGATGCCAATATTATACAGGATATCCCCGTGGGGTAGGTAGAGATGTCACTTGTACTCTCTACTTTGGATTGAATCGTTTTCCGAAACTTGCATGTGACAGGGAGCGAGCCTATATCGCTGGAAACAAATTACATCGGTTTATGTGAATCAATGCCACAATTAACATAGAAGCAATGAGTGATCTTCCGGACGTGGTATGCATAACTCATAGAAACCACATTGTAATCCGGTTTGAAATGAAATGAAATGAAAATATTATATTGAACCCATGAAATGTCATACATTATTTAGATTCAGTCACTTTTTTCCACTACCACCCGGTTCACAAGGCTGTTGTCGCCAGAGAAGAACGGGCAAGAAACTCCAGCGTTGCTCTTTTCAAAACAAGTTTACAATACAGTGATTCTACAGGAGTTGCAGCGCAGTTGAATTCAGAGCAGTTCATAAATAAATTATAATTGTATATTTTTCCTGCCGAGATGAATAAATCGTGCACGTTATTTGCTACCCTGTATAATACCTCTTATTTTTCACAGACACGTAACGGCGGTAACGCACCCAAACACTGGTGTTTCATCATCATCAGCCCTTCTGCGTCCACTGCTGGACATAGGCCTCTCCCATAGCACACCACTGGGCTCGATCTTCAGCCCATCGTCGCCAACCGCTACCAGCCACCCCACGAATATCGTCGCTCCACCTGGCTGGAGGGCGTCCTACACTACGTTTGCCGAGCCGCGGTCTCCACTCGAGAACACGTCTACCCCAACGGTTGTCGGTTCTCCGACAAATGTGACCGGCCCACTGCCACTTCAACTTGCTAATCCGTTGGGCTATCTGGTGTTTATGGTTGTAGTAATTACTTATTAGGTGAAAGTACCAAATACATTGTCGTAATCTGAACTAATAACATGCAAAGCCAATCAATATACATTGGCACATTTCATTAGCGCAAGTTGAACGTGCTGTGACTCGCTATGGTGATATCTGCTCATTTGAGAATACTAGCCAAAGGATTTTTTATAGCCTTCGCAGGTAGAAGAGCATGCGGCCCGTCTGATGGTAAGCGGTCACCGCCACTCATGGACCTTCGCAGTGCCAGGGGTCCAGCACAACTAAGTCGCTGACTACCGTAAGCAGAGTACTTTAAGCCTCGCTTAAAGGACAGGTCATAGCGCTCAGGGAGCACCGAAGCAGGGTATTAATTCCAGAGCTTGCTCGTGCGTGGTAAGAAATAACGCTGGCAGTGTACCGCTCCCGAAAATATATTTCACAAAGATCATCAATAATGTTGGAGCATTTTTTCCTCTCGCGTATGGCTGTCAGGAAAGGAAGCATATTATTCGCCTTTATAGTAACGGCTTTATTCTTAGACAGTTATCCTTATTTTAGTTATCGAATGTTTTATCCTTTTCGGACGATATTTGAATTCAGTTTGAGCGAAGACTAAACATTCGATAGTTCTACTGGAGTGACGGGTGGCGCGATGGTATGAAGGTATAAGGTATAAAGAGTTTTAATTATTTCTTTAGTTTTTGTGGACTTTATAACTATGTCACAACGAACCCACATTACACTGTGGGTATAGGATCATCGGGACCATAATATCCTCGTTAGCCAGGTAGCCGGCGGCTGTGTAACGAGAGGCCGTGGGTTCGATCTGATTCTGTAACTGATGGGTGTATTTATTATTACTTTCTTTATTGGCGTCACCACAACAAAGCGAAGTACAAATACATGATGTCTGCTTATTTTTAACCAGATATAAGACATTATATTAAAACGTAAGTGTGTATAACAAGTGATTCTGAGACGCAATAAGGCCGCCCTTGTAGCAGCCTCGTTTACCACTGATTGAAGATAACTGTTCTGCGTGAAGTACTAATGCATGATGCGCATATCCATGTATTAATACCGTACCACGAATGAAAACAACAGCCATAAATAAATCAACCAGTGGCATGCATAGTTCTGATCCCATATATTCTTGTATCACAAGACTTGTCTTGTCATGGGAATCAGAAAATAATACTTTTGGTTTCACAGAGAAAGTCGATTTATGAACCTTACTTTTTATAAAAATTAATACACCTGATACATTTATAAGTAGTTCTGACCCCACACTAAGATCGAGTCTTGTGTCGTGGGTATCAGGAACTACGAGGATCTTTTAGGTCTCACAAACAACCAGACCCGAAACAAATACTTGTAAATCACACAAGTATTTGTCTCGGTGCGATCGAACCCGCGTCCTCCAATTTCACAGCCGTCGTCTAACCAACTGCGCCACGGAGGCTTTCTGGCTTATAGAACTAAATACGAGCATTTAGATAATTCCTGAACATTCAATGAGATTATCCGTATCGTGCCACTTTGTCCCGAGTTAACTTTTACGACATCCGTAAGGGGAAACCGCGCGGTGCTATTTTTAACCAAGATTCATTTGTAATTATTAGGGTTGTGAGGACATTTCAAACAAAATGAGTAAAAACGTTCAATGTAGACATTTTATAGTTGAAAATGCTCATGGCATTATATTACATACATACATACATAAACTAGCAGAAGGAGTAGCCAGTAGCGCCACCAGGACACCCACATTTCACCTTGGAATGTTACGTCCCACGATGTGATAGGGGGCGAGCCTATCGCCATATCGGGCACAAATCCCTGACTTGCCCAAGCCGGGATTCGAACCCGAGACCTCAGTTTTGTAATCGTACCGTAGTACAACTACGCCACCGAGGCAGTCAGCTTTAGCAATATATTACATAAACAACTTTTTCGACTAAGTGTGCAGAGGTTGTAACAAAGCAAGAAGCTGTTGGAAGCTGGTTGTTTCCAAGTTTATATGGAAATCCTTGGAGACCTATGTTCAGTAGTGGACTGTGGAAGACCTTACCAAACTTGTCTTAGGCTGAAGATGGTGGTTAAAATATTTTTAGTGATATGAACTTTGAATAAACTTTTCATATGAAACTTTGAAACTAGTGGTTTATTCAAGAATTTGCTTAGTTTCGAGTCCCATATTTTCTTACACTTACAGCTCAAAGCTAGATATGTATATCTGTTAGATTTATCATTATTCAGATTAGTAAAATCATCCGTTTATTAGATCCGATTAATCCGATTAGTAAAGGCCGCCCCGTGACCACGAAAGCTGTAAAGTAATCGAAACGTCGGGAAGTTAAAAAAATGTAAAAATTAAACCAAATCGCGATAAAATCTGTAAAAAATAGTTTTATTTCAAATAGTAAAATTATTTTAGTCGCCAAAGAAATAGCCGTGTCCTTCCACATTGTATCTATCTATTCAGTCACATGAAGTCCACTGCTGTACGTAGGCTTCCCCCAAGGATTATTATTCTATCATAAATTGTTCAATTAGCCTTCCACATAATCCCATCGTAAATAAGACATTAAACATATTGGGTAAGTCAACCCTCTTTCCGTAAATCTATTTTTAAACACCAAAAGTTTCAACATAAAACTTATACTGATTCGTTTTGTTTCGATTTGGGAAACATTCGGAGTTTCGTTTCATGGGATTGCACAATATCAAACTTTTAAAATTCCGTAATCGTTTTATAAGGGCTGTGTTGACCACGATGTTTACTCACTGTATACAATTTGTAACAATTGAATATGAAAAGTATTTTTTTACTAATGCTGCAATGTTTATTGTGGAAATATTTTTATTTATCCAGTTCTTTGAATTCATTATCAATTTAAAGTTATGTTCTTTTTTCTGTATAGAGCGAATCGAAACCGCGGTATAATTTTAGAATACAAATATGGCGCTATTGACAGTTTAAAAACCTATTTTAGTTATCGAATGTTTTGTCCCTTTGTAAGACTTTTGAATTGAGTAAAATAGGTTTTTTAAACTGTATATGAATAAGGCCGATACGTATTAAATAAAACCCTAAACAAATATATTAATAATCATTACATTTTAAAGAATTGCTAGCCCCTGTGGCGCAGTGGGTTATAACGGTGGCAGTGAGTAAAACGCATTCGATTCCCGCATAACTAGCCTTTAGCTAGTTGTTTGACCCAAGTATTTGTTTTCAGTCTGAGTGTCGTTAGACCACTCTTTCATCATTTTGTCTTCTGATATTTAAAGATATATATAAGATATACATATAAAGATAAAAGAATTATATCTTATTACGAGATCAGGACTATGTGTCTGACTGTTGGCTGTATATTTATTTACACTTTTACATACAATATACATTGTTGACGCGCCATGTTTGGAGATTGCTAATGGTATTTAGGTTATAAAAACACTTTCACTAATTATGTAATTATTGTCACTAATTTAGGAAATTAACAACTATTACCATGACTATGTTAATAACCTTTGGCTTCCAGCAAACTTTGAATTTGTTTTATAACATTTGTTCATATCTTATTAATTTACCTAGATACCTACATTTATGTGAAGTACATAACCAATAACTATAATGTAAGTTATACCTGATTAAATTATGTTAAATCAACTATAATTATTGAATAACCAATCATGACGTCATTTTATGAAGTATGAAGCCACAGTAAAATATTACTATGACCATTGACCATCCATCATATCCTCAGAATGTTCAGTACCAAAAATAGATTAAAAGGTTTTCCAACTTAACTAAAAGAAGACTTCAAACTGGAAGCGGCTTGCATCCATCATCTTCCTGTATAATACACTATAACAATGTTACATACAGTCCATTGCTAAATATTTGTGTCCCAATACATTTTCACAACCTTTTATAAGAAACCATCATCCAGCAAATTCTTTTAATATATATAAAGCTGAAGAGTTTGGTTGTTTAAATGTGCTACGTTTATGAGCATATCTTCCCAAAACGTCATCAACATATGATTTACAATGTCCCTGGACAATGCTGCGACCCACAGTTTGGGAAGCCTTGCTATATACAGCTTCACGCTTTGACCAACAGGAGAGAAGCATGAAAAACGTTGCAAAAACACAGTAAAAACATGTTTGTTTATGAAAATAATATGTTTCTGTCATGGACTGGAGTCAAAAAGTATCTGCACGTAAGTAAAGTCTGCCCACTATTATTAATAATATTTACAAACCTGCCATAGATATAGCAGACGTCATTCCCAGAGTCTTCAAGTTCTGTTGGTTTTGATGTTCATTCTGCTTGTTAGCCGCCTGCTGGTGAGCGTTGTTGGTGTGGGAGTACTGTGAAGCCGGCCACATCTTGGACATTGTTGAGACCTACGTAATCCTTAACCTAGTGGTGGGTAGTCATTGAAGGTAAAATGCTCTCCTAAGGGATAACTGCTGGGCTCCGGATCACCGGATTGGGTGTTTCTGTAACAAAATGTTATTTTTCTGGTATAAATTGAGTAAGATAATATGTAACTTAAATACATCTGGACTGTTTGATCAGTTATGTGACAAGCTGAGCTCCAGAAATCATTGTATACTTAACAATCTGTGAATAGACGACTTGGATATATTTGAGCCAAAATGGCAAGAGCTTGCTGAATATCTAGATAAGTGAAAAGTAGAAGATGCTTTGCCCAGTAATGGGAAACAATTCAAGAATAATAATAAATATAGAGCTATTACTTTCTTAAGTGATACCAAAACTGAAATTATTAAGTGTCTAAAAATACATGAAATTTCATAAATGTGATATAAAAATATGTTAATTCACTTTGCAACAATATTAAAAGTTAAAAGTTCCCGAGAATGCATGTAATAATTTAGTGATAATGGGAATACCCCATGATATGATATAATATGAATGGAAATTCCCCATGATATGATATGATGTGATATAAAACAATATTTTTTAATTATATAGCGTGTTACTAAGGAAACTATACTGGGTAGGTCACAGTATAAGTCAAACAATGAGTGATTGTTAACATTACCAATTGGTTACTATTTATTTGTTGCTTATGAAGTCATTGTATGTATTAAACAGGGACATACATTCTACAATGGGTAAAATAATACGAAACAGTAAAAATTAAAATGATTATCAGGTCCTGTTGAATAAATACACAAGCTGTAGAACAACAATATGTTGTAACCAGTGCTGACTCAGCATACCTAATGAATATATGTGGATACTTACCTAATGTATTGGTTGACAAGCACAATGCAATATGCAATAATAAGTTCTAATTTATGTTGTTCTAATTTATATGCAACAGTGACTTTACAATTAGGTCAACAACTTATGACCAGCATAGACCAGGACAGCATGGCAAGGGATCTATTTTTTTACCAAAGGATATTCAAACTTATCTAGTAGGAATACAACATAAATTCCAATGCTTTAAAATGATGCCGAGGAATTGATGGGGATTTCTTGATGGGGATTATTTCTTGAAAACATTGTAATGCATTTTGCATTCCTACCACATAAGTTTGAATATACTTTAGTAAAAAATAAATTCTCCTGGCATGCTGTCCCAGTCTGCACTGGCCCTTACTTGTTTTATTAGTCTGGCTAATAAAACCACTCAAAACCGACTACAACTAAAAAAAACAAGTGTTATTGATATCAAAATATATTGATCATTTAAATACTATCTATGATTTGTCACACTAACTAAAGAAATGTTTATCACATCTGTAACTAGTCAAACTCAATACTACTTGTTCAAATAAAGAATGGGATTGAAAATGGCGGCACTTATTTCACTCTCTTTCACAAACTATTGCTGTCTATACTCACTCCTATGGGTAAAGTCAACAACAAAATAACCAATAACAATTAGCACATTTCGTACAACCAAATCTAGCAGAATTGTTAGATTTATAGTTATGGCATAAGTGTTTCAGGTCAGACAAACTATTCGTTGTGGGCGAATATTATAGCAGAAAATCAGCAACATTTAGTTTTCCAAATTATATGATTTGCACTTGTACATCTGATTTAGTAATATTTCCACATTAATTCAATGTTTAAATTTTTCATAATATTTTGATCTACAAATATAATCTTTTTATTGCAGTCCTAATTATTAATAATAATAAAAACATATTTTCCAAAGTTCTAAATAATTTTTCATTAATATTGCTATAACGCATCGTTAAATTTCACGTAACGTAAATAGCAGGTTTTCACTTTTAGTATGAAACATGCTGACCATACAAGCGCAATGGGCCTCCATTTCTAATCCCATTCTTTATTGAACGGATAGTACCAATGTTTATATTAAAAACTAAATGACTTATTTTCCTCAAACTAAAACATATCTGATGTTTAATCCTTATCAAAACTTTTATAGTTACTGTTGCTACAGAAACAATTATTATATTGTTTAAAGGTCATCATAATTGTGACGGGCAAGACATAACTGTCTGATGACAATCTATACTCTAATTTGTACCAGATTGCAATAATCAGGCAGACTGCAGTTGCTTTGTGAACCAGACTATAACATGTGATGAATATAGCTAACCGTTACTGCGGTATGCAAATGTATAATTACATGAATAAAGTTTATCTTGAGAAAGTTTGTTTTCATAGTTTTGTAGAGGTGACATTGTGTTGTATAAATAAATTACACATGAATGGTTTCTTTATCCGCTGGAAAATCTTTAAAATAATAAGCTCATGTTGATTAGTGTTTAGATATAATATGTTTACTTACTTTTATTTATGTTTTAATCACAAAACCTGATTTTATAAATCATAGGCTGTATCTAGTTGATTTGTATTAAATTTCAATAATTTATGCAACTTTTTATAACCTATAACATAAACATATTGTTATGGTCAAAAATAAATCATTTCTAACCTCATAACGCAGATGGAAAATAAATTTGAAATCAATAAAAAGTTGTCGGGTACTGCCAGAAGTATGAGGCGACACAATTTCTTTTTCTATTTTTATTTGCTGTTTCTATTTCGTTCTTAGCTCATCAAACACTACACAAAGAACTGAGTATTGTAATAGGTGTACAATAAGATTTAAAACCTTTTCATAGCCAAATTATATTGTAACAATCAATATATTAGATACGTTATAAACTTTTAGCATAAAATAGATTGTGTTCTCATGCCGGACATTTTCGCTCATCGTTTCTGAATAACATCAAAGTTCATTCACCCATTTTATATTCCACTCTCACGGCCGTTTTTAACTTTGTCTATGTATTTATTCAGAGCTGTTTTTAAATGCATCATTAATAATAGATAACACAAAACATTATTAATGTTGCTTCGAACAATAGATTTCAGTGTCCTTTTGTTGTGTTGCTCTCGCAATTTGTAAGGTCACAACTTATGTAAATATGCACGTCATGCGCATAGGAAACGCTCCACATTTACCGCCAAATTAAAAACAAAGAACTATACGATTAGTTTGTAAAAGCATGCAATTAAAAAAAACATTAATATAAACGCTAAGGTACGCGAAGAAAAAGCTCACGTTGCAAATAGTCATGTTATTACGTTATTGCCAATTTTCCTAACTTATCATATACAGAATGTTAATTACTCACCAGTTTGCTAAACCATGCATGCGAAACCAATATATTTTGCACGGCAAATCAACACAAATCATATTTAACTCAAGGAAACAAACATTTATTCCCAAACAAGCACCCAACAGTCGCCAACAACAAGGCAGCCATTTTACAACATGGCGAAATAGTTTATTGCCTGCTTTAAAAAATAAAGGTGTGTGAAAGTTGCTAGTCCTAAATTTCATTTATGAGACTATAGTTAAATCAACAAAAATATTTTTGTTTCGGTTTAACTTTCTCTTATTATTATTAAAATACATGGGCTTGTAATAAAAATGAAACAAAACCTACAAATCTATCAGTAAATAGAATATAAAATCTTGATTTGGGTGGTTGACATACAGAAATAAAACGCAGTTGGGTGCGTTCACGATTTTGAATAAACGTTACTTGTGCGCATGCTCATTGGCAGTTTTTCTGTGACGTATCATAAACGCCGTTGAACTCTTTCATATATCATCATCTCTTTTCGTGTGGTATCAAAAGAAAAGGTTTGGGAGAGAGCCGGTTGATGTTTTCGTGTCAGCCTTGTGCCCATTTACGAGGAGTAGGTAAAATCCGCCATCTTGAGAGTGAATTCAAGAATGTGAGGACTTTTAGTGGAGTAAAATAAATATCTCTAGTAATTTTATTATTAAATCGACTAACATTTGTCCGGGGCGCGATCGAGTACTGTTCGCGCGAGCCGTTCGTGTCGTCAAAATTGGTTTGCGCGTCGACATAAGGTCAAAACGGCGAATTCCTTGTGTGTTTATGTGACAGGAGAAGACACCGTAAGCTTTCTAATAGTTTTTTGCGTGTCTATTTCCGTTTTCCATCTCGACGATCGTCGGCACACACGTGAAAGTGAAATAGGTACGGATAAAGTCGCTCGGGGTGTTGCGATGTTTTCGTCGTGCGGAAAATGCGGTTAGATGGGCGTAGTTGGTCGATCGTCGGAGCCAAGTCGGGGGCCGCATCGGCGTCCTGCTGAGGGTCGAAGGAGGAGCCGGTCAGGTGGGCTGAGCGCACGACCGCCGCAGAGGATGCGAACGGCGCAGGTGGACTAGCGAGGTGTTAAGTGATCTTAGTGAACTGGTGAAAATGTCGACGACGATGCGGCCCACGCTCCAGACTGTCCCGGAGTCACTGCCGGCGGACCATGTCACGACGCCGACGCCGGCCCCGGCCGCCACGGCCACCACGGCTGCCTCCTCGCAGCCGAGACATCCCAGGCCCATTTTCAAGGTAAGTCCTTTTCTGCTTCTGATACCCTGGTCATTTGCCGATAAAGTGCTGTTAGGAAAACTATTCTAATGTTACCACGCCCTTTATTTCGTCATAGATATACTCGGAAACTATCATTTATGATAATCTAATTGAAAATGCAATTCTAAATATTTGCTGTTAACTAAATGCCCTCTATTCTGGTTTTCAATAACATACACATACCCAATGCATAGACAAGCTTTAATATCCACACAAGCACTCAGGCATTATCATTATCAAAAGAGTTTTTAATATAAGGCACAGATAATGAAAGATTATGTTATGAAAGTAATCATTTGGTTGCACAGTATGGTATTAGTGTGTATTGTGCAAAGAGGCCTACAATTGCAGTCTAGTTCTGGTAGAAAGTGGGATCAGCGTACCGTAACAGCTGTAAGATAAAAATTATTATTTAAACACAAGTTTATTACAAATGGTTTTTTATTTTTCATACAATTTGAGGAGTTATGACATCTAATAGGATTTACTAACTTGTTCTTTGATAACATAAATATTTGGTTTGATGGAGTTCATGAATGACTTCTGAATCATAAAGGATTTTTATTGAGTACTAAGTTAACTGAGTTATAATATTTTACTGTGTATATTAATTATCATTATTTGTGAATAATGATATTGTTTGATGACATTGAATAATATTCATCATGGTTACAGATCTGGATACTAACTAGGATGTAATCCAAATAATATGGTTTTTTAGTATAATCGCATGATTTTTTTAAATTTGAAAAAAAAAAACATTATTTAACATGATTCAAATCATCTTCCATACAGATGATCAAGTTAAGAGTTAATTATACCATAAAAAAATATATTATAAATAATATTTCCTGAAAAGAAATAGATGACAAACATTTAGATGATATAGAATATAATATTTACTTTTTAAATGTAGTTACTAGTTATGTTAGATGTTAGTCAGTGATCCACCCACATTTTTAACAAACCAACTGTAACTTTTACAAGTGTAGGTAGTTAAGTACTTGAAATCATTTTAGAGACTATCAATATGTGTGATTCACCAATTTTATTGTTACTGAAAAGGTAAATAACATATCTATTAAACTAATAGTATGTTTGTGATTTTCCTATTTGTTAGAGACATTAATTTTGTTAATTTATTAACAGAATGCTTAATTTTTTTACGCAATATGTGGTTGCAAATCTTACAAACTTTAAATTTGTGTCATTGTTAGGTAATAACATCAATAACTATGCTTTGTTTTGAATGACTTGACCCTTTACTTTCCCAAGTTAATATGGACTTTTTTGCATGTTTTTACATGTTTACATAAAATTAGTTATGTGTCATGTCCCATTGCTTTTATTCAATTTGAAACATTAATGTTGTACCGTCTTGTATCACAACAAATACATTGACCAACAACTTATATTACCCAATTCATTTAATTTATTACAGCATAATATCCTGTAACAAATTAATAAATCTTGCAAAAGGGCACAAATTATCACTATTACCATCTGCAGTGACATCACAAAATTACATCAAGATGTGACTCATATCGCACATAATTTAACTGCAGACAAGCACAAAAAACATTTGCCAACAGCAGCATTTCTGGACAAAAACAACCTGGCAACCTTAATAATAAGAGTGTATTCTCACATTAAAGGCCGGTAACACATCTATATGCCTAAGGGTTCTGCAGTTGTTCATGGACGGCGGTGATCACTTACCTTTAGGTGAACCATATGCTTGATTGCCCCATATAATATTTATACAAAATCTCCTGTAAGTAGGGTATTGTAAAACATATATTTTCTACATTAATATATCTAAGTAAATAAAATTGAATACAAAAGAACAATAACAAAATTCTATGTGATTCAATTTAAGCAAACATTTTGTGGCCATAAATTTGGATTTTTGGGTTGCATAATGTTGTGTGAGTCTTTGAATAATGTCTGCGAATTTAGGTGACAGGTTGTTAAACTGTGTGTGAATTCAAGTGTTTTATGCATTGGGTATTGTTACAAATATGTTTTTGGTTTGTATATTACAATTGGTAGGGTGAACCATTGTTATTATTCTGGAACTATTTATGCCTTTGTCATTGAATAAAATGAGACAATTTATACTTTATTCTAAATAATGAGTCTTTTCAGGAAACAAAACTAAAAATCATAACATAATAATAATGTAGTAAAAGTAATAATAAGAAACTACATTCATATGTAATTAATATGATAGGATGGAAGTGATGCCCTAATCTACAGCAACTATATTTGATGTCACTTCTCCAATTTATTATGTTTATAAAACCAAGTTCCTTATACTGGCATCTATAAAAATCATAAAAATAGTTCCTAGGAGTTTCTAGTGGTAGGCAATTAATAGCTTTACTGTGCTCCTGGCATTGTTAAAGCTATCAAATCAAACAGATCACTTAGTTGTCAAACCATAGTAAAAAATGCGTCTTTCTTGGGCTCAGGAATCACAATAGTTCATCTCCATAGAATAAGTGACATGCAAAATGAATGATCATAGAGCACTTGGCAATGACTGGGGGATCAATATAATATTACGCCATGTGAAGCTTTTGGCTACTGTGTTCGTATCGTATGACGTCACTGTTATGTGTACACCCTGTTTTGTGAATATCGTTATTATAATTGTACGTTTTATCAATTTGTCTAATTGATTTACGAATATTACAACGGTTTTTAAATTACGCGACGGACTGATACGTATTGATTTAAAGGGAAAATAAAAACGTTTTAGCAGTCTATAGACACACGTTCATAAATTATAGGATAATACTATTCATTACGTTAGAAATAAAATACTGAAAATTACCTATATACCAATATTAACATTGGTTGGCTCGTATTAAGGATTTAAATTATGTTTTTTATACAACCACTCTAATATCAAATTTTACGTAATCCAAGGATACACTTTTACGATTAAAAGGTTTCAGAAAACAATTTCGATATGTGAAGAAAATTTATTGTTTGATATATCCGTTTTAAAAAACGAATTAATTGTTGAATTCCAAGTCAGTATGAACGCGCAATTATATCGCGTTTAATTGAATATTTTTTTAGCTTTCAGCGGTATTATAAACTACTTACGCATGTAACATCGCCTATTATCATTTATAAACTTATTATTTATATTTATCAACAAAAAACACCGAAACTTTCTCAAATATTCAATATTCCTGTATTTCGTCCGCCTAGAATAGGTGATGCGTTATTCTGCTACAGAATTATATTAGGATCTTACAATTTGGGACAATAGTTTAACTGACTTCGTCCCATGATTGATACGGAAGTCACAGCGATCCATTACTGTGTCAACGAAGAGCAAATCAATAAACACATAGGTATATTCTTATATTATAATTATTAAATTGTTTCTCAAATAGCCGAAAACTATCGAACCGGCAGTGTCGACACAGCACAGGGCAAAAGGACTCATGAAATTGAATTATTAGCTTCAGCCAATTGACTTGCTAGAATTAGTACATACTACACAATTAACGCACAAAGTATTCGTAAAATGTTGGACAAACTATTAGTTTGCAAACGTAAAATGTTTGGAATGTATCCAGAAATGTTACATTAGTTTCTGTGGTACTGTAGTTGAAAAGTCTTGAAAAGCAAAGTTCCATTACTAAGTGGGTTTATTAAATGTACGTAATTGCTTGTTTCACATCAATAATATGATTCTCCCTTTCTTTTCCTATTTTTTTTATCACTTTCTAAATACCGGCAACGCCCCAATTATAGTCAAATGTAAGGGATGGTTATCGGCGGCGGTAGTTACTTACTACCAATAAATTGTTTGCTTGTTCGTAAAAAAGTTCCCTATATGTGTACTGATAGCGTTGGTTTCCAGTAAAAACTTAATTTATGAAGTAAAATAAAGCATAGTAAGTCTTTGTAAAACTACTATCAACCCTTAAGTCTTTTTATTGACAATTAAATGTTCTTAAGTTCAAATACTGCGTCAAGTCACAAATGGATCGTAAAATTCCTAACGACCTGATAGTCGCTGGTAAACTATTAAATCAGAGCAAATCGATACCGCGAGGTGAGGAAAAATCTCGGGTAACCACTATGGTGGAGGATTTTAAGGTACAAATTTACTTAACATTAGCTATTTCGTATTTATGTAACCGAGAAGTCCTTAGCACTCCAATTTGCGAAACGTTCTTCCAATGTTTTGCTATTGAAAAATAAATCTAAATTGCTAATTCTCAGTGTGAAGACAGAAATATAAATGCTATATAACTATGTCATTTATTTTCAATAGAAGCCTACACGTATGCCGTATCTCATTAGTAATCTAGAACTCTAGGATTTTTGATAACACACGGCGCAACTATCAAATAGCTATTTCTTTCTTTTTTTTTTCTTTTAACTCCTAGGCTTACTAGAAGTCTCGACTTCTCTTACTAATAAACACAACTGTGATCAACAATTAATATTCCCAATATCTTAAAGTTGGTTCAGTTTCCTAATACGCATTCCTAGCTGTAAGATAGTATTAACACGCTTTGAACGGACACGGAGCACCTAAACTCGCCTTTCTGAGAACACTAACGTATCTGCAACGATATTCATAAGGATTAAAATCAGTTGGAAATATAATTCCACTATACTTAATTTAAGTGAACGAGTAACTTTGCACACATAATGCAAATATACTCGCTTTGACCGTATTCGTAACACAGATAAACTGCAGTAATGTCTTTTGATATTGTTTGGTCACGTCCCACGAAAATCACACGAGTACTTAGACAATATGCTTGGGCTTCAACATAGTTAAGCCAAAGCTTTGAGGACGCCCAAAAATGCGTGAGCTTGATGTGTTCAAGGAGAGAGAGCCAATGGCCACAGTCGAGGGGAAATGGCGATGGGAAAACTGGCTCTGGAAGCGGCTGGGATAACGCTACGTAATATTATAAGTTTATAGTAAAGTATTCAAAATACCGAGTCCTTGTAAAGTCTTACAGTGTTGGCGCAAGTACCGCGCAAACGACGTCAACAGAAACCGTCAACGGTTAGTGAAAAGTGCTATTATTAAACCATATCCAAGTGCGCACTCGATAAATATTAATAACGTTATTGACAGTTTGTTTACAATGACACGGATATCGCATGAATAGAGCAATGGACCGGAAATATACGCTGCGAAATGCTTTGAGGAGTAACTGGTGTGTGCAGGCACTTGAGTTATATCGTACGTTTTGTAATATATAAGGACATAATGGCCCGCTACTGGTCTAGGAGTTCCGACAGCGAGAATTCTATGGAGAGGGTAAAACAATCCACCACGTTTTGTATTAAAGTGACTAAATTAATAATGATTTAAGACTTTACAGTTGCTGTAATCCTCATTTTAATTTAAATAGACCCAGAAAAACCTTTAGGTTATATGATATTAATGTACCTATGTCTCGATGGAAACCCCAAATGCTCGGCCAAAAATCTCAGTATTCGCACCAATCAATAATCAGATTATTCCCATATGTCTATTTTTGACTTTACTAAATCACCCATAAGTTTTCTGCTGATGTAATGAAGCATTTAGTTAACCCTCAGCTATTAAGAGATTATGCATAGGGCACCATTTCGCCATCTAGTAAACCCCTCAGTAAACCCTATTGTTTCGTGTAATTGGCATCTCGAATCCCTAAAGGTTGACGTCAGAGGGCTGCTAATAACTTGAAGTATGCAAATATATATCGACCTCAATATAATTACAGACGAGAATAGGGACGAATTTAATGAAGGATGAATCAATATTTATATTTTGCTCGGGGATATTTTTTATATTACATCATGTGCGTAAGAAGGGCTTTTTCATCTTGTATCGGAATTGAAAATATCTTGAATTAGGATCTAATTCGATATGTACGCTGACCTAAGGTTGATTTATTGTAAGAACGAACTTATTGGTAAATGGTATAGGAAAGAAATGTTGGTTGACAAATTATTTACGGGGTTATAAGGAGATAATGTATTGTATGTGATACATCAGGTAAATGTTTTCAGTTCCGTATTTGTTTGCCCAAATATCTTCGTGTTATTTGGTGAAGATTTATGGAAATTAAATTGGTTTAATATTCCTTTAGGTACGGAGGTTTCTGCACATTGTTCTGATTTACAATTAATGTAAGCAAAAGCCAATACGTAGTAATTCAAGGAAATATCGAATCCTCAAAGGTGTACCATTTACTCAAACATGCGACCTCCTTTTTAGATCAGCTTAACTAGGCTGTATCTAAAAGCTGATATCGTCTGGTAAATATTATCCTGCCCACTCACCTGACTGCAACTCCTGTCTATCAAGATCAAGAATGGCACGCAGAGAATTCACACCGAGAACTGTAGTTCGGCGAGTCTCTTAACCCTGCTACACACGTTCAAGTGCGTTTGCGCAAAGGCGAGTTTGCACCAGTCTCGAATCGAAAATTGAACGAAGTTTGCCCAGTTATTTGCCCACACACTTTCCAGTATACTGGTGCAAACGCAGACTTGCACAGTTATATAGTTATTGTGTCGCGGCTATTAGGGATTCTAGCTGGTCTGCAGGGTACATGATAACATTTATTGAAACCATGTTTCGAGCATTGCGTCATCAGATTTTACTACAAAAAAGTCTAAATTCAACCGTCTAACCAATAAATTTTTATTACATAGACTTCTATAGGATACATTATTTTCTAATTTAGTATTTTTCCTCTTTTTTAATTACTTGATTTCGATGTCTCACGTACATTAAAACATCTAAAAATATGTTCATTGACTCGAAGCTATCTTGAAGCTGTATAACGTAATTTTCTACGATTTCTATAACCCGCAACGAAATTAGTCAGGGAGAAAATATAGAAGAAAACAATATATCTACTAGATTTCGAGATTATCTATTACATAACACATAGTAAAACGTGGATATACAACAGAACAGAAGCGTTTGTTTGTTCCGCTCGTAAATGCTCCGTTTTTAATTGAACTTGAGCGGTAAATGAGTTTCCGTCAGTACAGAACAGGGCTGTCCCTTTTGTTAGCTCTTGTTAGCTACAGTGGTTGATGAGTGAGCTTCCTACGAATTAAGACAATTAATCGATGAGAAATATTCAAAGTTTGAAGTGAAATGGTAGTGAGATTTAAAATTATATTGGTTAGTTGAGATGGAATCATATTTTTAGATAAACTGCGCCAATTCGCACACCTTACTTAACCTTACTTATCGCTCGAATTAATATAAGCCGATAATGTGATAGGAACTCTTATAAAATGTTTAATTAATGCATGGAAGAAATGTCAAAATATGAACTCAAGTTAATGATAATTTTCAGGCGCGTAGCCAAGTGCATGTAAAATTTTAACCACCATAATTCTCGTTCATTCTACCGGCCAATGTCTGCTTTTCTGCAAACTTCGTCACTTTTCCCTATAATGTGCCCAAACACCTCAACTATGTTGGATAAAAATAAAATACATAGCCTCAGTGAAACATAAAGGTAGAAGCAACTTTAATCTTCAAGATAATATTCTAACGTCACATTGCGTGTATCAACCCTGTCGAGCTCGATGCCATCGGAGCGATTTTTCTATTGCGTCACAGTGTATCGGCAAACAGTTTTCCCGCTATTGTTTACTTTTTTTTCATCCTCGACCACTTCGCACTGTGCTAATATAGCCGGGTTCAAATCATTCACTTGTTGATTGCGCACGCAAACACGTGTAAATTTACATATACATGTGTATATGATACGGCTTTTTTATTTCTTGCATGTATTAGTTAACATTATCTAGTGTAACGTTGTATTGTGCACTGTTTTTTTAACAAGCATAGATATATTTTTATGAATGTTGTATAATAAACGACAAAATTGTTATGCTAACGTTATCAAGGTACAAATTGACCGCTCGAAAAATGCGTAGGACAGCGTTTAGACAAATGATGATATGAGACTGGTATTACACCTGCCTTAAAACCTTGAAAAAAGCAGGCAAACATAATATTTTGTAGAGAACAACGCATATGATCCCTTAGATTTCTAGTTGTTCAAGAGCTACTTTGGTGATATTAAAACAGATGACTAATGGTTGTTGTTAGCAACTGAATTGAGATTTAACTTGCAGAATTTATTGATATTTTTATACAGTCTCCTTGTACTAAAATAAGCCAATAATAAACACAAGATCATTGACATAAGAAATGAAAACTCATAAAATGTTTGAACATTAGCTCCAGGAATAAATTCGCTAATATAAATTCAAGGATGCACTTGTGTTTACAATTGAAAATAAAAACAGATCAAAGAATAGAAGTAATTTAACGTGTATCCATCGTCTAATATTGTGTGATGACTTTGAAGCTTAGTCCATCATCCTAGTGGTAAAATATAATAGTAGAAATATGGATCACTACAGTGTGGCGTTCTAACCAGCCAAGAAAGTCCCTTAGCAATGCTTAACGTAGAAGAAGACACTAATATTATTAAGGTTCTAATAGATTGGATCCAAATTGCGCAAAACCGCAAAGTCTAGAAATATATGGGATAGGTTTTTACCCAACAACACTAGATGCCGATGCTAATGATAAAAATTATATAAATATAGACGCTCCCTTTCGATTCGAGGAAAATCTATTAACAGTAGCGTTAGTAATTGTCGAAAACACACTGAAAGCGCCACGCATGACGACCGAAAATATAAGCCGGACGCGTAAAGAAGTCAACAAATGTGGCACATTATATGCGGCATGCACTTTCCAAATTTAACAGGGTAGCTGTTATGTCATATGCATTCGGGCTATTTATAAGCGGCGGGGAAACGCTCGCCGTTCTCTGCCAACCGAAGTATTTTGAATAATTTGATTATTGTGATTCTGTGACGGAGTTAGAGGATTCGGATTTTATAGGGATTATAGATGAAGAATTTAGTAGGGTTCAAGAGTAGAGCTTAGCTTTGATACAGAAAGAAAATATAGTTTGAAGAAAATTTGTAGTGTTGCGTTTAGAAGACGGTTAGAAGCCCAGAAGTTAAAACAAAGAAATACAGAATTTTAGGATGAAATTATGATGATTTTAGTAATAAATATTAATTGAAGTTTCATATTAAACCACCGACCAAAATTGAACCACGAAACTACGAAAGTAAAACCAAACATCGGGAAATATATATAGACAAGGAAAACTAAAGAGTAAAAAACGTGTGTAATTGCGGTGCGTTATGTTTACACTGTTATGAATTCGCAGAAATAAAAACAAACTGATGACTTTGAAATTTGATATACAAAAATGTGTTAACATTAAATATTATTTGGTGTAATCAATACAGTTTATCTGACGACCGCAAAATCGGTCCTAATTTGATAGGAAAGCACCGAAGTAAAACGAAAATCTTAGTATCGCTATCTGTTCGTTCGCGAACACGACAGCTGACGGATATAACTCAATAACGCTCTTTACCTGGGGAAATATCTTACGGACTACACAGATTTTATTAAATGTATCAAAGGAATTTCTTCAGGAAACATTTTTATTTTCGTTAAGATAAATGTGTAAGGGTTTTAGGAAGTCCCTGGATGAAAAACGATTCTATTAGGTTGCTTTGGATATTCTTCGTGGTATGTTTTTAATACAGATTCTCTGTGGATAAAGATGATGATGAAAATTTTTTATGAAGGAAGACATTGTGATTTGCTTTTGAATTTAAGAACTAAGCTTGTTTTAGCAGTTGAAATTATAAGAGCATTGTTGGACATTTACTTATCCTTAAGAGGGAGATTATTATACCATATTTGTTCAAACATCATCGTTCTACTTCTTCTTTACGGATAAATGGCCCCCCGTAGTATCGGAGATTTTGCCAATGTCAAGGTCTTAGTTATTTTTGTTATTTTGATGTTTGTTTTTATTACAGGTAAAGAGATTAAACTCATAGATTATGTTGGTTATTATCAATGATAATATATGAGTTACGAAACTAAATAAAAAATTGTGACCGAATAATTATGAAATATAATATTAGTTAGGTTGAAAATGTAAGTTATCAGACAAAAAATAATCGTTGTTCTGATGCATCATAGCGCATAAATCATAGGAAATTTGTCAAGTCATGATTTTACATACAAATCAATAACTCAAACTTATTCTGGCACAAACGCGCGTCTCATGTTTAAAACATAAGTGGATTGCGAAATATCACCCTTGCGATTGCATTTAAAAGTAAAATTGTTTCTCGAGTAAGTAAGTAGTACCTACAATGGGAAGGACGCAGGAAATTGCCTCCGGACTACGATGGGAAAACTTTTAAACCGAATAAACAAGAGAACGCCGTCTGACGGAGCCTCAGTATTTATGTTTTAGCTGAACGCTCTTGAAGTTGTTCCATATTTTAGTGGTGTGTCGTTTTGTTTATATTTTATAATCTCTATATGGTTCTAGGTGGATACGTGTGTTGATAAAGACCATTATTGGGTTTCTTCGTTTCTATCTAACCAGTACAGTATTTTGAGAGAATTATTATTTAGTTATTCTTTTTACGTGTTTCCTGACAATAATCTGATACTTTTTAATCAGGCTATTTTAATTAAAGTATTACGCATTACAGTACAATAAAGCAATGAAACATGAACAGACATGTAACAGGAAAATAAAAATATATCAATCTATAAAAAAATCACAATGGTTTGCTATATCGGAAATACTGATTTCAACCAGGAAACTTATTTATTCAATCCCTATTTATATTGATAATGATAGAATTATCAAGCTTATAAAATATAATTAGAAATTATTATTTGTGGCCTGCCTTAGAAATTATTATTTTTCCCTGGCAAGGCGATAGGCTCACTTTTAATCAAATCATACGAACGAAAATAAGTTTGGTCAAATGTGAAGTGCATTAATACCACCTCTACCTATACCTTCGAGTATACAGGCGTAAAGTTATGAACCAAAGTATCAAATTGTTCTCAAAAGTTCTCCCATCAATACTATCGAAGACCCGTATTTTCATGCATAGCGATAACATGCGGTACAATTTCCAACTTGCATATCTCGATACATATTTTTAAAGAATTTCTACGGTATTCCGCCAACCCGCACTAGGCCAGCGTGGTGGACTATATGGCCTAACCACTCTCAATAGATTCTCTCGATTGTAGAGTAGGCCCGTGCCTTGCAGTGGTACGTAAATGGGCTGATATAGATAGATAGATAGATATCTCGATACTCTGAAAATTTTGACAGCGTAATCAACTTTGTCCTGATACAGTCGATCACTGGCCTACTAGGAGGTTGAACCCGATCAATAAGTCGGGCTGGCTTAGTGCATTACATAACTCAGGTTCCAGAGTTCCTGTAATGTAGGGTTCTTGTACTGGCAAAGGAAAGTCGCTATTCTGCCACTGGTTTTAAGCACATAGTCAATTAAATAATACATAGACTGCCTCGGTGGCGCAGCTGTACTACGGTACGGTTACAAAGCTGAGGTCTCGGGTTCGAATCCCGGGTTGGGCAAAGTGATATTGGAATTTTCTATTCATTATCAGCCCTATATGATGATAGGTTCGTCCCCTAACACATTGTGGCACGGAACATACAAGGCGAAATGTGGGTGTCCTAGTGGCGCCTCTGCCTACCCCTTCTGGGATGAAGACGTGAGTTTATGTATGTCAATTAAATAAGGTATGGACGGGCGACAGATTATTTCAGCTCCTGATGTGTGGTACCACGCTACCGTTCTTATTTCAAGTAAAATCAGTATTTGAACCAAAACACTCACAGTCTTATGCATAGTCAGTTTAAATCCCTATTTTTTGTCTTCGCCGCTCAAACTCAATCCAAAAGTCATTCGAAAGGGACAAAACATTCGATAATTAAAATAGGTTTTAACATAAGTCTCATCCAAGGATCCCAACAGCGACTTACGGTTTCCTGCAATATTCAATAAGTTGTTCGACCAACTCGTAATGAACTTACAAAAACTAGATACATTCGGAAATAAAAATTTCAAAACAAATTTTAAATTCAACACAGTAAATGACAATTATAACAAAAAAGCCTGGTAAAGGAGCGCTCAGTAAAAATCTTATAAGAATTTTCACAAGAAAAGTAAAGGAGGGAACGAGAGAAAAGTGTACCGTTAAAAAGATAACAGTGTGGTTTGCGAAGGTGAATGTTAATCACCGGACCAAGGATTAAATGTTAAGAGGATTATGAGACTTTTTCTTAAGCTAGAGGTATTTTCTAGATAAAATGTTTTTTAGAGTAAGCCTTGATAACGATTGAAGACACATCTTTGGTTGTTTTTGTGAGATTATGTTTAAGATTAAGTGCTTCTGATGTTGTATCGTGGATTTTTTTATACAATGGCCCGTCTGTTTTGTTATAAATATGCGAATATAGGCGAATAATTTAATTTAGAATTACTAAGTTTAAAACTAAACCTGCATAGAGTGCATATTTAAGTAAGACTTGGAAAATGATGTACTAAATTGTCCTAATTATTTTCCTCCCATTAATTATTTCTTTCTTGTATCAGTGCTGTCAGAAAACCTAAATTCTCGCATATATTTGTGTCGATTAGAAGTCCCGACAGAAAAACTGAAGATGGAGAAATAATTCCCTTCATATCTCTTCGGCCTCAGGAAATCTGAAGCAAAATTTACGCATCCACCAAGGGTTTCAATAGCGACCTATTAAAATGTCCTGCTTCCAACAACTTTCTGCAACTTACTAACATATAAATCCAGGTACAAAGAAAGTGTATTCCTCCTTACAAGCAGCTAGAATTACTCCCCTATTCACACGTTGTTTCAGAGGTCGTATTGTCCGTTCTAAGTAAAGGCGTGTATTACCGTGCCGTCGACAATGGCATGACGCGTGGGTTTCGCAACAGTTGCACGAATTGCACTGACAAATATTTTTGTAATGCTAGGCGAAATTTATAGGATCGTTAACAGTGTTCTTGGAATTTATTTGTTTTTTTTTTGCAATAAATGACGAGACGATCATGCCTTTCGCCTGATGGTAAGCGATACGACCAGTCATTTTTAAATATAATTTAGTTTTAAATTTTCTAATTTAGGAGTAGAAGTTAATTTTGTTTGGGTCGTGTATTCTGCCACAAGATATTCATTGCTAAACATATTTTTTTCCAAATATTTCTAAAAGAATTTAATGACTTAAATTACAGATCATCCTTAAAACCTTTGTCTTGACTAGGAACAGGCTTTCCGCTTAGGAGGTTGAAGCTTTATCTATTAAAGGCGACTATAGTTGGGTGTAAGAATGATTCAACTTGTAGATTAATTACCATTCAGCTGATGATAAAAACACATGTTAATGTGAATTTTAATTGGAGGATAATCACGGCAATTTCCCCTTACATAAGAGGCAGAATATACTCAATATAATACCCAGATATGTATTATATATCTACAAAAGCCCTAAATTAAAATCAATAACATACCAATTCACAATTTGGCCAATCGTTTTGCATCAAGTATTTGTACGGTAGGGCGTGACTCGTCTAGACTGTTGGCTAGATAGCGTTTCTTGCGTTTCAACTTGATATCGACCGTCTTGTCCGCCTTTGGGACATCTCCTCGGTTTACGCATACATTAGGGGTTACTGCTTCCTATAAAATAAAAATGGGACATTGTATGTTCTGGAGCTTTGGATATTTTTCTGAGTCGCTGAAAGTAGTTGTTTGGAGTTGTCATCTTTAAGCCTTCGGTTTTAGTTGATGATAACAACGTGATCGCGATTAGCATCTCCAGAAATACGAAATTGGTTGAAGAACTCTTGGTTCATTGTTACAACACTAATGTTTTGTCTTGGTAAGTCTGTGCCATTGTTAGACCTATTAGACGCTTGCATGCATAATTGGGCAAATAAAAATGCACATTTGTGAAGGCACCGCTTGATACAGAAAATTTTAGTTCGGAATATATACATACACTTATCAAACACATATTTTTATGGCGATAGGCTCGTCCCTTACCAAATCAAGGAACGAAACATACAAGGCGACAGGTGGGTGCCTGGTAGCACCTCTACCTGCCTCTTCTGGGAATAAGCGTGAGTTTATAAAATGTGCGAAATATTGCAATTTGGAACGTTTGTATTATGTCACGTATCGTTCGATGAACCGCGTCTATTGAGCTCTAGTAATACGATATTTTGTTGACACAACGAGATCAGCGTTATTCAACACGCGACCTGCGTTTAATATATTCGATATAATGTTGATATGTGCGTGTCAGGGGCAATGTGAAATGATATTTGAATTGGAATTTATAAACTTAACTAGTGGTTTCTTAGATTTTCTTCTTTCCAATTTAATTTTTAATTTAATTATGGTAAATTAAAGGTAGTTCAATTGTAACTGTCACTGAGCGGATGACTAATATCTCTGTCCGCCCCGTGGCCACGAAAGCTGTAAAGCTATTGAAACGTCGCGTCGGGAAGTTTAAAAAAGTAAATATAAAACCAAGCCCGCGATAAAATCCGTAAAAATTAGTTTTATTTAAAAACTTTAAGTTAAGTTTTTAAGCAATAGGGAAAGATGAGTTTGATGCAGCAATAGCAACCTCGGCCACTTTTTGATTTTGTTCCCGACACTGTATCTAGTAGATATTTGATCGAAGAATGATACGCAAAGGTCTATATTTCTTTTTTCACAAGATCTAGGTATTTACCATCCAAAGAACATGATACCTATTTAAAAAATGCAAAAAAAAAATGTCGCTTTTTTGCGAAATTTTTAGTTGCATTGTGTCTGTAACCACTGATAATACCACCTGGCTTCGTTTTCGGTCGCAGTCTTGGTACACCCGGTATAGCTGAGGGGTCAGTTCGATGTTTGTCATTGTGTGTGTTTATCTATTACCAACATTTGATGAATTAGGAAGTTTGCGTCGTGCCATACGTTTGTACAGCTCGGCCACGTTGAATTAGAGCAATTAACTGTGACAAGTGTAATTAACTGAATTTAGGTGACACGCACGCGCGTGGTTTAGCCAGGAAAGCATGTCATTTGCCGTTTCATCATTAACTATACTTCCTTGGATAAGTAATAAGTATACGTTTTGACTCAACTCAACTGATATTTTTGCTCTGGAGAGATTATCTTACACCCGTATTCTAAGACGTGTCCTCCAATCTTCCTCGACCTTATTTCAGTCGAGGTGACTTTACAAATGAATTGGAGGGACCCTCGAAAATGGTATGCTTAGTTAAAAATATACCTTTACTAAAGGTTCCTCGAGTGAGGTTGAGTCAAGGAAAAACGTCATTAATTACGTCATTGATGTATAGATAAAGTAGAGATTTAACAAAAAACCTTTGAAAATAGTCTATGATCACTTGAAAAGTGAAAGTCAAATGTCATGTCAGAGTGTTTACATAGAATAATATATAATTATTGAACTCAAAATCTTCGGGATTGTGACTGGAAGACAAATATTTAGTGAGTCGGAGAAAAAAACGCATGCAGACAGGAGGAGGGTCATACCATCCAACCCGGAAATTTCGAAGGATATTCTTATGGATGAATCGTCGTTCGGGATATTCGTACGGAGTATCGTACAAGTATTACAGGAACTGTTGGAAATCTTTAATAACTTGTTTAAAATAATAAACACTGTTTCCAAACCACAAATCTTTTATTAAATGAAATAAAGAGTAATGTTTGTATCATTCACTAGGAAAACGTGTAAATCGTGTAGAGGCACACACCTCAAAAAATTGTTGGCATATTTAGGTATTTAAGAATTTTAAAAGGTAAACTTTATTTCTCTCTTTTAATTACAATTTTAAAGTAGGATTATTTCTTTTATTTCTTCCTTAAGGTAGGTCGCGACGTACCTTGAGTTTGACAGTTGATTCCTTTCCTCGAGACAGGAAAATTTTTGAGTGACGTTGAGTGGAGGAGATTTTTTTCTACTAAGAATACGGATTTCCTCTAGTAACGTCAAGTGGAGTCGAGAAATTTTCGAGGAACGTCTTAGAATATAGGTGTTAATATTTAAGTGGGATGGAGCAAATACGAACGTCGTTTGGATATAAGTTTGAGTTTAAACCTCGATTATGTGATGCCAAAGATAGTTTTAGACTTAGTAGGTGGGTAAAATATGATGCAAAATATATTTTTTGAGTGTAAAATAAGAAAGTATGGATAACCGGCAACCGTTGCGGTTTAAGGTAGTTCGTATAATCAGTTCCGAATGTTTGTCACAATAGAAAAGCTAAAAACAAAATTATTTAGGTATAATAAAGAACCTATTAGTATAAAGAACACTAAAAAGAACACGTTGGTATAACGGCGAATTAATTACAACACGCTCCCAAAATATCTACAATACTTATCTGAAAATGGTAATGAAAATTCACCGTTCACGTTGTCAACTCGCGTTATCAACAACGGTTGTGTGTTTAAATCAATACGCCGGCAAATTAAACGTGGCACAACACTGGGCGATAAAAATTTAACACTCGTAACTGTAATGGGGAAAAAATGACATTCGGAAGCAATTTTCTTTTATGGCTCGTTGTGTTAGCACTTACCACTTGTTTGTGTTCTCGTTGGCGAGTTTAAAGCGGGAATTAAATGTGAAATGGTCGAGAAGAGGTTTGTTTGTGATGACAAATCACTGGGTTTTAAAAACAAAGTAATAAGGAGAAATAGAGTTAAGTTGCTAGTTACTATTTTATTCTAGGATCTCGACGAAATTATTGCTGTGGCAAGTAGCAAAGCTTAGTCTTAAAAAAGGACGTCGAAAATTGAACAGAAATAATATACATTGAAATAAAACTATTTTTACGGATTTTATCGCGATCTAAGAAACCATTATGCAAACCAGAAATAATATAATTTACTGTTATGTCTCATCCGTTTTGTGATATTGTCGTAGCTTTAAAAATCCTTTCTTTTATCATTTTATACTTCCAATTTATTGAGAATTTAAGTTGAGTGGTATTGGACAACCGTGATGATAATCTTCAGGTGGGACTATCCGCTTATTTGCCATTGCCATGCCATTCTCAGTAAGTGACACATTTCTAAAAATAATCAATACAAAAAGACAATCGCGATATTCATCCAAAACTACAGCACGATAAAAGTCGCCTTAGCATACGTGATTTTTATACGAAATCGAGAACCCAGGTGAGAACGAAGAGTAGGTGACGTATAAAAACCGTATTACAGGCAGCATCGCGAGTATCGCCCGGTGATCCTTTTATGGCCTCGTGAGAGTTGGACCACAACCTTTAGACATGTGGACGGTTGTAAAAATGCGAGGGACTTTCTATTGAGTTATTGGATTGGATGGGTTACTTTCTTTGCGAGTTACGGTAGTAGGGGAACTGCTTTGGTTTCCTGTGCTGATTAGTCATGTGTTTCGGTATGGATTGGGCTTGTCGGTATTCTGGAATTGCTAATTGATAATTTAAGTAAAGACTATCGAAAACCGAGCTGTGGATGAAATTTGTGGGGTCAAAAATGCAATAAATATATGTTTAAGTCAGGGTGTATTAAAACCTTTCACTTGTAGCTTCGAATAAAATTACAATTTCCAACCCCAATAAAACACTGAAATTGCATAGGCATGCTTATAACAGAACATATTATGCTTAGTACATCAAGCTAAGAAGGTCAATAATTTTACTAAAAGCAAAGTCGATATAATCGTATCAGTAATAACATGCTTGCTTTACTGAAACTTACAAAATTCAATATAATAGATCAGTTACACTCGTCCACCTCTGTCGCGCACCTGCGACCTACTAAACCCCGAGCGGCATCGACCTAATAAAATTATGCAAATTTTAATTCTACCCTACTAACGGACTAAGGAACACAGAACGTTCGGCCTTCGAAAATTCATCGGAATGCCAATTGTAATTTGTGAAAAAAATTGAGCGATTCCTCTGATGGATTTGCGTTTATACGTCATTGGAAATAGATTGAATGTTTTTGAATATGTTTTCATATTTACGATATCGAATCGTTTTACTCCATTACGCTTGCTTAAAATTGTATTTGTAGCATCAGTTTCGAGATTTATTGAATTGGTTATGCATTGTACAATGTCTGGTGAAATTGTGATAAAATATCTTGATAGTTTTTCTCGAAATATAAATTTATTATGAGAAAAGAAAGACTTATTATTTTATTTGTTTAACACACTTCAGCGCAAGATTTAAAATGATGGATGTGCATGTATAGTTTATACATACATAAAGTAATACTAGATTTTGTTTCGTTAGAAGATTTTGACGTCATTGTGCAACATTCTAAGTGCTGCTATCGGAAATACAACGTGATGATTGCATTTACAATAGTGTTAATAAAAGTTATATAGATAATACGTTGGTATTCTTTGCGAACGAAGTGCTTGATATACCAAAGTCCGTTATGATTATGAAAGTTGCAAATTACAACACAAAGAACTTACATATAGCAATGACGAGCGCTTAAATCCAAACATTATACCTAATTATGTTTAGTAAACTTATATCAACGCTGCCTACCCTTTGGCAGTCACAGGCATGAGAGTATGTATGTGCTTATTGGTCTATAATACTTTGCTTCTCTAGCCTTGAAGATATACTAAAACAAATATACAATAGTCTCTTTTTACTAGATTTTGCTATGTAATTCAACGCCAGTACTAACCGGCACATCCATCGCAAGTTTAATTGAGGTTAACATTTTGTGTAGTGTCCACATTGCGCTATAATTATGCCGATTAATCTGTTACGTCATGCGGTTTTACTATGTAGAGATCTAACGGGAATGTTAGTTGAAAATGTATAATCATAAAGGTTTCAAAAGGTTTATTCAGACCGCTTTCAATAGATGTGGAAGTACTTGGGAAAATTCTATACTTGTAGTCGCTTCATGCGGTAGTATGTGACTTTGGCATTTATATTTAACAATTACTCAATTAATATTATGCTCAATAATCTATTTCTCACAAGACCATCCCTATCTTTAACGTAATTGACTTTTGTTCATCTACACATTTCATGAAACCAAGCTGAACGTTCAGAAAACAAGTATAGCCCTTCAGGTGTCCATTTTGAAGATCACATTTGATAGTGGAGAACAATTGGAGAACAATGCGCAACGTCATCAAATTTTTGACAGGAGTCCGAAATTAGCTCTTGGACACCTGAAGTAATAAAAACGAATTGGTTACCAATCGCCAATATTCGATCGGTGGCTAGTTCCGTATGACACAGTCGGGTAGGCGTTCCGTGCGTGAAACTTTTGATCAATTGAGAGGAGTTTGTACGCACTATGATTGATATCGGACAGTTATTTGCTGGGTTTTATATTGGAAAATACTCCGCTTTTTTGTATACGTACATAGAAAAGTGTATATAAAATAGTCCAGGGCTGTCCACATAGAGTCGTCTATTACAGACTACTACGTTTCCTAATTTCGACTGTTAGCTTAAAGCATCTAAGGAAGGAAAACTTTAAGGCCTTCATAGACAGATTTAAATCCTATTTTAGTTACGAATGTTTTGTCCCTTTCGAATGACTTTAGAATTCAGTTTGAGAGAAAAAGACAAATCATTTGATAACTAAAATGGGGTTTAAATCTTTCTATCAATAAGGCCATAAGTGATAAATTGTTATGACCCCTATTAGTATGTACACCGCTGATTAAGAAAAATGAAAACGTGATGATTATTATAAATCAGATCATTACCTAGTTTCTTTAGATTGTAGCGGTTTGATTGTGCCCCTGACATTGTTAAAACTTAAAATACACGAGCTATCGTGACAATACAGGGCTTGAAATACCGGTAAAAGTTTGGTATCGTTAATGGAGCTAGAAGCCGGTATCGGTAAATTTATAAGTAACGATACCCAATTTAACGTTATTTTAACGTTAAATATAAATACCGGTACTACCCAACCTACCGATACTTTTAACGTTATGAGGTTATTTCGTTACCTTCGCTACCGGCAACTCGCAACGTTTGCCAACCAACCACATTCATGCGAAGAGCGTGGCGGCAGTCGGCACGCGTTTGTGATTAAATAGGCACCAAAAAACTAACGGGCAGTCTTCACAATTTAAACTACAAGCAACGTCGCATAAAGTAACGATACGAAATTACCGATATTTTTAACGTTATCGACGTAAAAAAATATCGATAATTGTTAACGTTATGGTATCATAACGATTGTGTTTCGTTACGATACTCCATTACCGCTACTTAATTTTAACGATACACAGGTATCTTTATGAAAATACCGGTATTTAGCGATACTTTTAATGTGAATTGGTATCGTTAACAAGCCCTGTGACAAAAGCTCCTTTGCCGGTGCAGGCAATGAAAAATACACTGAGTACTTAAATAAATATTATCTCAAAGGGCCATTACATTTTCCTACACAAACAAAATCGTCTAAACCTGATGAATTTAATATAAAAGACGCGAGTAAAGGTGAAACGGCTAAGTTAATTTGCGTGCCGCTGTTGTTTAGAGATGAAACATCTCAAGCAGTGGTGTAGGGTACTTCAAGTAACAGCCACTTTACGACTCTTCGTTTCGGAAAGGGCAGATTGTTGTGGAAATGTGAAGGTAATGGGGAGGGAATAAATGACAACAACAGTAAATATAAAGATAAATGTATACCTATAGATACATGTGCGTATATCGATCTTGTTTCCAGATTTGTAAGCCATAATGCAGCTAGTGGTTTGTTTTGTAAGCTGGACAGTATTCTATGTGAGTTTTCTTGTTTCAAAAAATACGGTTTGCTCGAGATTAGCCTAATTTGTAGTGGGGTTGATCAGGAAATGCCTGTAACGAGCAAAATTGTATTGCACGAAATCCGTGTAGCTTTAGGATAGAGGTCGAAAGTAGATTAGGAGCTTTTGGGGCAGTACGTGGTCCCAGTTTGATAGTTTGAATTCGAACCTGTAGATACTGATTGGTTGAAATGGTTTTTAAACTAATTATGCGCCGTTACGTTAAGATAAGTTGGATGTGCTTTGAATGGAGTGTTCAGTACGTGTTATATAACTTACAAATTAATGAATATGAACGCAAATCTTTTTGAGTGCTACAAATTTTTGTAATAACCAAAAATTAGCACACCGACGGAATGCAATTTCTAGAAAAATATAAGACATTAAACCTTACTACGTTCGTACTAATCGCGAGTCGTATTGGAGTAATGCCAGATAAAATTGTATCTTCATTTCATTTGTTTTGTAATGATTTATATTGTTTTAAATGTGATATGTTATCTTTAACTATAATAATGCTAGAGGAAAGTCCGCCGACCCGCACTAGGCCAGCGTGGTGAACGATATGGCCTGACCCCTTTCAATCGTATTCTCGATTGTAGGGGAGGCGCGTGCCCAGGCGGTCTACTCGAAACCGAATATACAGAGGTTGAACCCCAAATGTGACGTACTGGAGTGAGTATATCAGGCTTCCATCATCATACACGGTTGTTACTCTCCGGGCGCATACGAATATCTTGCAATAAACCTAAATTATTACGAGATTTTCGCAGACCTCGTATGCTATCCTCAAGATAGTATTGTATCGCAAAATGACCGCACATACGCTAATATTCAGTGCAATTATCTTGTGTAGTTACAGATTTATCGTCACGATGTTCGCACAAAGCAGCCGGTCCGTCACCGCACACGCTTTGATGTAATTAAAAGGCGTCTTCGCTAACACGAGCTAAATGAACAGCGAATGTACAATTCATATAGATGTATACCGTTTGCGTTATTTAAATTAATCCTGTGTTATGTAGAGTAAGTTTAAGTAATAACTAAGTGGTACGAATAAGCTATGGATTATGGCTTAACTCCTCTCAATTGTCTTCTCGATTTTAGAAGAGGCCGATGTCCTTTAGTGGGACGTATATGGAATAGATTTTTTTATTACTTAGGAACAAAACTGTTTAGGAAAATTATATATTACGCTGTGTATTGTGTAACTATAATGTTGATGTGCCTAAGTTTTAGTTGAAATGGGAATTGTGTATTTTTAGAATTTGATCAGAAACGGTTCAGTAGTCACGTAGATATTTGGTGGATAATACTTTAATTAAAATTGGTAGGGTAATATTTCACAAAAACTTACTTCATCAGTACTTCGTGGTTGCAATTACTTAATTAACATAACATTGGATATTCGATAAAATTAAATTGACTCAGTGTTTTCATATAAACGATATAATTATACTAAAAATAAAGTTGCAATTACAGTGACATTTGCAGCGAGTTACTATATAAAAAATACAAAGTTAAAGAGAATCCGTCTTGAGTTTTCTAAGTGATAATTGAGTAATAACTTAATGAATATACGAGTTCAGTATGGTGTAAGATATTTTAAATATTTTAATTAGATTGCATAAATGTCTTAATTAAAAATTTTAATGCAATAACAGTTTTTTTTATTTCCGCAAATATTGTAGCTTCTAATTAAATATAAGTAAATGGTGGTTGTGTTAGGTTGACTTGGCAAAATCAAACTAGATTTCACAAGATTGTGTGCGTAAAACAATTATACGCTGCAGATTAAAGGAAGTGTGGAAGAAAATAAATTCTTACACAATTTTCATACATACATAAACTCACGCCTTTATCCCCGAAGGCGTAGGCAGAGGCGCCACCAGGACACCCACATTTCGCCTTATATGTTCCGTCCCACGATGTGATAGGGGACAATTTTCTAATGTGTCGTTTATCAACTTATCAGCCCGCAGCCGCCTAGCTCAGTGGACTCACGACTAATTATAATGATTGCAAGCCAATATCGATATCAAACATATATACATAATCGTCACGCCTGTATCCCATAGGGCTAGGCAGAAACTATGGATCGCCATTTTGCTCAATCCTGACATATTACTTTCGTTTCATCCACTTTCATCAATCTCTTCATGCATTCTCGTTCAGAATACTTTCGACCTGACCCTTGTTGCGGGTATCACCGATTTTGATGGTGTAGGTACGGTGAGGTCCCTACCGACTCTTTCTCGATATCAACCAGTATCGATCATATCGATTAAATTAAAGTGTCGAGCGGTGAGTCACAGACGCGGTCAAGTTCGCGCCGGCGCGGCGAGATGCGCGAATCGCTATGTGGAGTGTGGGCGCGGTTTTATTATCTCGTGCTGAGAGTGGCACAGGTTTGTTGGAATATGTCAATGCATTTATCCATACATACATACATACATAAACTCACGCCTTTATCCCCGAAGGGGTAGGCAGAGGCGCCACTAGGACACCCACATTTCGCCTTGCATGTTCCGTCCCATGATGTGATAGGGGGCGAGCCTATCGCCATATCGGGCACAAATTCCTGACTCCGGGCTGATAATGAATAGAAAAATCCAATACCTATCACTTTGCCCGACCCGGGATTCGAACCCGAGACCTCAGCTTTGTAACCGTACCGTAATACAACTACGCCACCGAGGCAGTCATTTATCGTTCTATTGACGGTAAATCATCTGTATAGAGTAATTAATTGTCAACCTCCGTGGCGTAATTGGTTAGACGCCGGCTATGTAACGAGAGGCTGCGGGTTCGATCCCCGCACCAAGATAAATGTTTTATGAGGCCCACAGACATTTGTCTCGGGTTTGGGTGTTTTTGAGACCGAAAAGTCTCTCGTAGTTTCTGATACCCACGACACAAGACTTGATTGATTTTAATGTGGGGTCAGGACTATGTATGAGACTATTGGGTGTATTTATTATTTTATTTATTTAATTTAGTGTGGGTTTTTGGAGTGGTGATCTCTCCGAGGTCGAACCTTTTGATATAGGTTGGTTAATTCAACCGCGTATAAAATAGGCAGATGTCTGTACCACGCTTAAGCTTTTGAAAATAGGAAATTTTGTTATTCGTGTATTTTACGATACTGTGAATGATGGTTATTTTTTTAATGCTACAATTAGGTCCGAAATGCTTACAAATAGGAGCTCAATTACTCCAAAAATATATGTAGCTTTAACAACTGACGTTTTCCCAAACAAACTGGATTACGTGACTCTCAATTCAATTCGCATTAGATAGATAGATAGATAAAAAGTTTATCGTGGCAACAATGCACACAACAGTAAAACTTAGAACTATAAAAAACAAAAACAATATGAACTAATTAGTCTAATGCAGCATACATTGCAGCCGAAATTAGGCCTCAGCTCAGCGTAATGCTTTGCTCCTAAAAGCAAAGCGCTGATAATTCTGCTGGTACCATTAATTCATCGATTGTAAAGAATCGAGTGAGTAGTACACGCGGTGAGTCACAGACGCATTGCGATTAATTTCTAGTATCCGAGATAGGAAATGTGGGCGTTGGTTTATGTACGTCAGGGCACCGCCGGGAATTGAGATGGAAATCTGTGTGGTCTAAAGAAGTTTGTAAAACTGCGTGGTTATGTAGATTATTTAGGAGTGATTACATAATTAAATGACTGATTACTTAATAGATTATGTTATAAGCGGTCCGGCCCGGCTTCGCCCGGGTGCAGATAGTTTTGAGTCCAGTCCACACCAACGATATATTGTATTTTTCGCAGCGCACGCGATGTAAAGAATATTTTCGGTATTTTTCTTACACCTTGGGTTACATTATTGGAGTATTAGTGAGGCTGCCTAATTAAAAAAAAATAATAATATAGCATATAACACCCAGGGATATATACAGAAGGAAATAACCAGAGTTTTGTGATAAAAGTTTATATAGTACACACATTTCCGATGTGACGAAAAATACATACAATAGTACATACATAATCTCACTCTCCCTCTCAAGAGAGTACTCTCCTTAAGGTAGGCAGCGACTTTGTTGTGCTGGACCCCTGGCACTGCGAAGTTCTCTGGGCAGCGGTAGCCGCTTACCATCAGACGGGCCGCTAGCTCGTCTGACTATAACGGCAATAAAAAAAAAACCACTCAATACCAGTCCATTGACAAACTCCAAGCAACTTGTATATAGATTACTTCACGAACGTAATATAATGTGAATGGTTGAATCTTACACGACTATAACTGGCGGTTTTTGCTCAACCTTTCCGCAATAAAGATTATGTGTGTCAAACTGCGTTATAATTGAGCTCGGCGTAGTGTTAACAAACCGCTGGAATGGACACGTAATATAATGGAAATGTAAGGGATTTACACGTTTTATATCACGTGTCTGTATTATATTATTTGTATTGTTTTAGATAAATATTTTTTTTGTAAACCATTTGTAGATCTTATTGGGGGTTTTCTCTATAATTTTCATAATACTAATGATCAGGTATCTTTTGTATACACGCACTATAGGGATTCGTGCGATATAGTAAAAAATGAAGACATTATAATTATAGCCTTATTTAAGAATGTTTTTTTAATTCCCGCTGTTTCTTCAGCCACAGGAACTTCACTGCGGATCATAAGCATAGGGCATGCCCAACAGTGGCCTAATACGAACATAGTCACAACAACAAACAAACACGACACCAAGTACAACACAACGCGACAGAACGATATTACATAAAGAGCACTCGTCAGTTGCTCGCGGTTTGCGCAAGCGAGTAATTGTCTCGTGCCAGATTCTACTCCGATTAGAGGTAAGGGGGAGGTGGGGAGTGGATGAAAAGTTGTGAATGGTCTAATGATTTAGTACATACATACTTAAACTCACGCCTTTATCCCCGAAGGGGTAGGCAGAGGCGCCACCAGGGCACCCACATTTCGCCTTGTATGTTCCGTCCCACGATGTGATAGGTGGCGAGCCTATCGGCATATCGGGCACAAATTCCTGACTCCAAGCTGATAATTAATAGAAAAATCCAATATCACTTTGCCCGACCCGGGACTCGAACCCGAGACCTCAGCTTTGTAACCGTATCGTAATACAACTAGGCCACCGAGGCAGTCTGATGCAGTTATGATTTAGTTATGATTTAGTGGTAGGTTTTTATGTGCTGTTGGGTGGCATATTATGATATGATCGAAAAAAGGTGTTATGATTAATAAAGAGGTTATCAGCAGAGCTATTGGTACACTATTGACGATAATTAAAATAGTTTTTTAAAACTGTCTATAAATAAGGCCGTTTATCTAATATTAACCGTTATTTATGTTTCAATCATTAATGTTCCTTCAATACCATTTGTGTTGACATACCAATAATAATCCACTCGAAATATGTATGAAGATAATATATTATCGCACTCCATTAAATAATAAAAATATTGGGGAAAAGAACCGTTCGTTTGCCAAAAAAGTGACATATTGGTGTTGCGGCCAAGGTTTTCGGAGTTTGTATACAGTATCCATCATTCAGTAGTTTTAAAATCTGGGTTGGAAAACAGTGGTGTTGTTTTAAAGCCGGTTGTGTTTAGTTCGCAGGATCCCCGCACCGAGACTAATGTTTGTGGATTTTTACTTTTTTCAAAGCCCGCCTTTGAATTAATATGGCAACTCCGGTCACCCAACAGCATATATTAGATGATAATTGATACCTACATAGTACATAAGTAACTACTGGACAGAATGAGACTTAACTCATGTCTCAGGATGACGAGCGCAGTGGCATGCTAACCATTACTATGTAATTCATAGTCTTGTTTGGTTTTGCTACTACATGAGCGGTCGTATCGCTTACCATCAGGCGAATGGCGTGCTCGTCCAACCATTCATAGTAATAAAAAATTGCGAAAATTTGTCAATTTCAAACCAAAAGAAATCAAGCAACGTAGATTTTATTTAAACCTGTCAATTTGGAACCACAATGGTAGTAGCAACGTAGGTGCATAATCAGAAGCCGTGTAATGAAGCTCTTCTCCGACTGTGACGGTACCGCGAAGTGCAATTTGCCTTCGAAAGTTGTCAGTTGTCATCTAATTGACTAAGTTGAGACTTCTGCGGTTGGTATGGTTTGAGGGAAAAGGGAGGTTAGATCACTAGGTAGAGATGGTTTTTTTTGTCTTTAATTCTAACAAACTAGCTTGTATTTAAATAAAACTATATTTTACCACGAATTATTTTTATATGTGACCACGGCTGTAAAGCAATCGAAACGTCGGGAAGTTAAAAAATGTAAAAATCACACCAAATCGCGATAAAATCCGTAAAAAATAGTTTTATTTCAATGTGTAACATTCGCATAAATCTAAGAAACCATTAATATATCTTGTATATTAATTATGGATTTTGTAGATAATCACCAATAACTCGTAAATGGTAGTGGACGGCAGTGGTCTTTGTGATATTAAAAACGCATGGAGATTTTTTTATTATTGCAATGGATGGCGAGAACGTGCCATTCGCCTGATGGCAAGCGATACGACGGCTCATGAATAGTAGCAAAACCAAACAACACCATGAATTACAAGCAATGCTTGGCATTCCAATGCGTTCAACATCCTGAAAAACAAGATTTTAAGTCTCATTATATCCAGTAGTTACTCTAGCTACAATATCCTTCAAATCTGAACACAACAGTGCATTTACACTGGTGTTTGACGGGAGTAATAGACATTGCGGTGGTACCCACGCGGCCTCTCACATATGAGAAACCTACCACCAGTAATTTTTTACTTTTCGTACTGGCACAAAAAAGTGATGAAACGCACCTGATGATAAGAGGATTGCAATCAAAATACCCTAGCGAGAGATTGTTATCAGTATAAAAATACTTCAATATTTCCTTATTTAAGTTAGTCTTTTGGTAGTATTATTACTAGGTAACTTTACTACGAAAATGCATAAAACAGAAGTTCGCGTGATCCGTGCAAATTAATTTCCGCGAGATGCCCTACTAGTGCCCGTAATGTTTACTCGTAGTAAAGATTATCTGGACCTTGTGTCGGTTTCCTTAGCAACGCTATCAAGGCTCGAACCATTACACAAACTATTGTAAATATCTACTGTTATGAAACTAAGGAGAAACTTGTCAAGGAAATAATGTTTTTTATTGGAATATATGAAGGGGTAGGCAGGATAGTACGGAGTGCTGAGGTAGCAAGCTCCAACTCAAGGCACCTGGCTTTTGGAAGTTACGTGTGTTCTCTTAGTTACTCATTGATTGTTCTTACGGTAATTAATAAAAAATTGTAGGGATATCACACATCTTAAAGTTCTGTATTAAATTTTTGAAGGTTTGTGACTTCTAACAAACGTATAAGCCAGCGAAGATCTCTAAAATGCCATTTGCGAAAGAACCTGATGTAGGCAGACAGCGCTGGCTCGGTTCGGAAAATTATAAGCCCATCATTTCCGAAACCTTGTAGCCGATGATTATAGTAATACTGTGTAAATGTCCAAGATCAGAAGTAATAATGCAGATGTGTCAGGGATTGTCAACTTTGACCTTAATTACCCAGCGAGTAATTTTTTTAGTGATTTCCGAAAACAACAAGGTTTGGGCTCAGTGATTGGACATATTGGTGGTGGTGTTGTTATGACGCCGGCTGTGAATCGAGAGGCGACGGATTCGATCTCCGCACTGAAAAAATGCTGGCGTGACCTTAAAATAGTACTTTAGATGGAATATATTAAGAAGGTAAAAACTCTGGTATTGTTTGGTATAGCAAAGTTTTTATATTATCATGGGATCAGGTGTGTGTCACTTATAATTTTATTTTTATAATTCTATCCTAAAAATCGTTTCCAACACCTGCCTTTCATATTGACGCGGCATCAGCCGTCGCGAATATTAGCATTACGACCGCCTCGCGACGATGGCTCCTTGCCAACGGCGGTCGCGTGCTGCCACAGACCAATGTCATTGTCTCGCATCAACGTATACTTGTGATGTAACCAGATTGATAGATTGTTTGTCAGAGATTTAATCTGTATCAGCCCGTATACGCGGCCCACTACACGGGCGTCCTCTACAATCGAGAGTGCGATTGAGAGAGAATAGGCCATATAATATGAGTAAGCTTTCAATAGAGCTATTAGTTTTGAGGAGTCAGAGCTTAACAATGGTCGTATATGACTGACATGTTATTACATAATAATATAAACATACAGTGTATATATTTTCCATAAATATTTTTCCAATTTGGTAAATGTTATTCGCTACTCCTCCAAATATGAATGGAGCAATAGTAATTTTTGTATGATATTTGTAGCTTGGGAAAGCCTATGTGCGAAAATATCATTATTTTATTTCCCAAATGGCTTACTAATACATTTACGAAATAAAATTGCCAATTTTTATGTACATAGATGAATGATGTGTGTTTGACTGTTGATTCGGTTTTGGGAGTTTGTTGAAAACTATTTTATAGATGATTGTGACTAAATTAGAATGTGAGATGAGAGGTTGCGGGTTCGATACCATATGAAAATAAATATTATTGTGATGGACACATCTTTGTCACGGGACAATATTATATTGTTGGAGCAAGATACATGTGAACCTGTATGGAATCAGAGTTGTATTTGACGGCCCAAAAACATACAGAAAACAATCAAATATAAAAAAGTGAACAAACAAACAGAACGCACGACAAACTCGTGAAAAAAAATATGCAAAAAGTGTTTAATCGAATTGGTTCGTATCGACGAAGACCGGAGGTTGTATCGACGGCAAACACTCGGCTGTTGGTAAATATTTGCTGGGAATCGAACGCGCGTACCGTGCCGGCGCAATCAATTCGCCTGTGTGCCGGGAATATCTTTATATGTATGTATCAGGCTATATATGTCAAATATTACGTCCCACTATATCATGGCCAAAGGTAAGTATATGAGGCCTTTCCATCAGGATGCACCTAACACACCTTTAATATTCTTACAGAGGTATCCCAGTTATGAAGATTTCTTCACCATCTTTTCCTTCACCGTTGTAGTGAGTACATACATACATAAACGCCTATGTCCCATTGGGTTAGGTAGAGACTATTGAGCGCTAAGTGCTACGGTCCATGCATATCTCCTCCGCTTCATCGACTGATATACGTATAAATCTTCATACAGGCTCGTCGGTTTCGAAGACTACGTATTTTCCCTTTCTTTATGGGTCTTCTATTTGATTTTTATAGGACTGTCTGGGACGTCCTTGACGGACTCCACCACCCATTTTCACATCATAAATCTCTTTCGTCAATCCTTGCATCCATCCTTTCAATAATAAGAAAATATAATAAAAAATCTTTAATGACACTAAAACATACAATTACAAAACGCTTCGTGACCACGAAAGCTGTAAAGTGATAGAAACGTTGGGAAGTTAAAAAATGGAAAAATTAAACCAAATCGCGATAAAATCCGTAAAATATAGTTTTCTTTCAATACAATTACAAAGTTAATGATAACTCACATTTATACACATAGCACACATTGATGAACATAAGAATCTAAACTAGGCCGGGTCTGTATCTTAGAAGCTGGTCACTTCCTAGAGAAATAGAAAGTAGTTTCTTGTATTGAGTAAAAATTAACCAAGTATACACACGTATTGAAATAGTCAGATATGTCTCATGCATCGATATCAATAGAACACTAGATAAGACATTCAGTACAAAAAAATGTGTCCCACCTACTTGCGGTGCATGCACCACACATGAATCAGTTTGCTTCGTGACAGTGACAGTGCAGAACGCCTTATCGCATACGTTTAAAAGTAATAAACGAATGTTTCGCCGTCAAACCGAAAGCAAATCGTCTGAAGTTACAATATTTTAATAAAATACCAGGTAAGTGATGTAATATTGCAGTGTGCTTTTAAAATACGGGGACACTTTATTTCTTTGACGTGTAGAATATAAGTCAATGGTCTCATGCAAATAACGTGTAAATTATTATAAAATTATGATCGAAGCGATACAACATAGGTATTTAATCAAAAAATTAATTAGCAATAAATTGATGAAAACTGAAACATTTCAATTACGAATATTATACAACTTCAAACATTCTAAAATCAATCAATCGAATATAGTGATTAGCGCAAACCTTTGACGAAACTAGGCTTGTTAGTTCAGGACCGTTTTGCTGATCAGATCGGACCCGATAACCGCAAGACCGCGTTTGAGACTGGCGGGGAGTGTCTCAGAGTTTGTATAGGACAGGGGTTTTTGTTCGGGGGGGGGGGGGGGGGGGTGAATTAGCGAAAGTTTGAAGGAAGTTTTAAGACGGGAAAGCTGTTGATGTTAGGGCAAGTAGGGGCGAGTATCTCTTTACTTATGCAGTAACTAAGGATAAAAATGTGATGTGAAAGAAGCTTTACTTTGATGCTGGCAACCTAAGTCTTTATATCTTTTATCTGGAGTCTTTATATCTGGCGATGGGAATTAGGATCGTCAAATATGCGAGGATAAACATCATAATAATGCGGAAAAGTGTCGCGTTGTAACCTATATTTATCATAGGTTTAAAGTTTTTTGTGAAAAAAAAAATCTGTCAATCCAGTGAGACCCAATGGTCTAACAACAGAGAATGCTAAAGACCAAGCGAAACGTTGATGTGAGTTAAAAAGAAACATGCATACATACATAAACTCACGCCTTTTCCAGGAAGAGGTAGGCAGAGGTGCTACCAGTACACCCACGTTTCGCCTTGTGTGGTCCGTCCCGCGATGTGATAGGGCCATATCGGGCCCGAATTCCTGTCTTCGGTCTGATAATGAATAGAAAAATCAAAAGAAGCATGCAATTCGGAGTAAATAACCACTCGTTTGCTCTCCGTTTGCGGTACCGTAAAATCCATCTCGTGTTGTTTCTCATAACTAACTGCTCGAGTCTTTTAAACTAGTTGTTTGTGGTGTGATCTATGTAGCGGTCCAAGGATTGCGATAGCACGCGCCAGATTCGGCCTCACAATAGGCACAATACAATACGGCGACAATGTATTGCAGATTGCATTCAGTAGAGTACTGCCACCCACATTGAAAGGATCTTGAAGTGATATTTATGATGTAGATTAGAGGCTTAGTAGACACATTTTTCATCCACGGTCATTGTGTTATGTAATGAGATAAATATTGTAAAATAACTGGGTTGTCTACAGCGGTATCATTGTTAAAAAGTTCTCATATCATATACCTCATGTACAAGACCACATTGTTAGCACTGATATCTTATTAGATAGATTGCCAATAACTTATCTTTTAATATTTCAAAAGCTTTCGGCTTAAACAGTTTTACACATAAAATCCGTCGATATCTAACCATGCACTATAATTAAATTAGTTCAAAATAGAATACACCTGTATAGCCGAATCGGCACCGGCAGCCGAAACGTCACATCAAAGCACCCGCACGTTCGTTCGATGTTCAAATATAGTGTGCCAGTGACAATGCTGAGGTTAGTCACCCAGCGCGGCGCGGCACGTCGCTAGCTTCCGCGGTGACGTCATGGTCGCCGAGCTCAGATAGCGGCGCGTGCGCCGGCGCATGCCGAGACACAGGTCGCAACACCGCGAGCGCCGGCGCATGTTTCAACTACTGTAACTTGAGTTTGAGGCAGTAGATAGGTGATTGGCTGTTCGTAATGTAAAAAATACATGAATTTATGCCTAAGCATAACTTACAAAGTCTTTAAAAAAACAGTCGAATTTATAACCTCCTCTTTTGCAAGTTGTTTAAAAAGGTCCATAGTTAATAAAATTGTTGGAAAATACATTTTATTGTTACCCATATTACGTTAACAATGTATAAGTTGGACACAAGTCACAAATTATTTCCTAAATTTATACCATTTCTATGTTGTGTTTCTGTATTTCCTCGCCCGGAAATTCGTAACCAAGCATATAACGGAGTAGTACATTGGTCGTTCCAAGTCCCTTTTACCTGGCTAATAGTTTAATTCTGTGGCTCTTGTGATGAGTGATACAAGTCGAAAATCATCATTTTACAGGAGAGCAAAAACAAGATTTAAAAAATTCTCGCTCGTAAACTAAATGTGCTAGATTAAACTTGAATACCTTATTTTGTGGGTAAAAATGTTTTCTTTCATTGTGCGTTTTAGTTTTTTTGATAAATATTATGTTTTTAAAGAAATTCACGAGAAACCTGTGAGATATACCTCGGCTAATGAGTAACATGTGCAAAAATGTTGTGATAAATGATATAAGTATAATTATATTACTGCGCACCTAAATACTTTGTTTAAAGTGCTTTCGTGTGAACTAATATACAAAAGTTTACAAAATGTAATAAATAATTTGTATGAGTTCCTACCATAATGTTGCTCAAACAAAAGATAAAGGTATAATCCTTAAGCTTATGTTTTTTTAATCAGCAACCCCCTATTTTCATAAATTTTTTGAATAGTATCTGTTTGCTAATATTCAAGTCTATTGAAAATATGTGTTAAATGATACAAGTCAAGTTATATCTCTCGCTAAAATGCTTATGTATTGTGTAAATAGATACAAGTTTAATATTATTCAATAATCAACTTTGTTGTTGCGATGTTGCGATGATGTTGTAAAGGTACGATGAGTCTGCCATGTATTACTGGATAGTATAAAAATCCCTTAACTGTTAATGAATAAAATAATAACAATAAAACAACTTTGGTCAAAAATAACTGAATGATTTAGCAACTCAATCAATATGGAATTTGGTGTAGATAATGGTGCGGTTATCCATGTCAAGCGAGGCGAGGTTGCGGTCTCTGATGACATACATGTCTCAGAGACTGTAAGACTCAGATCCCTTTCGCAGACGAAAACCTACAAATATATGGGTATGCGTGAAGGTCTAGATATTATGGGTGCAGACGTAAAACACTCAATGCAAGAGCCTTTCTTTAGCCGCCTGACAAAAGTTCTTAACTGTTTTTATTCAGGTGGAAACAAGATTCGCGCGTTTAACGATTGGGTTATGCCTGTACTTATGTACTCTTTTGGCAAAATCAGATGGACTCAGACGGAATTGGACGCCCTGGATCGTAAGGTCCGGACTCTACCAACTGCACATCGTATGTATCATCCAAGTTCGTCAGTGATGAGGTTGTGCATCCCGCGGAGATGTGAGGGTCGAGGCATTCTTAATGCTAAGGATCTGCATAATCACGAGGTGTGAAATCTAAGGGAGTATTTCCATCACAGTGACGTGGATATGAATAGGGTTGTAGTTATAGTGTGTAAAGGATTTACCCAGCTCTCATTGGCGAATGAGAACTGGCGGAAACCTTTGGTGATGAGCGTTTACGATCGCGAGGAAGTATGGAAGAGCAAAGAGCTGCATGGTCCGTTCTATCGGGCCCTCCACGGGCCTGAAGTGGACCGGCCTGAATCTGTATCTTGACTACGTTTTGGTAACCTCTTTGGGGAAACTGAGTGTTTTGCCTTTGCAATTATGGACGAAGTTATTAAGACGAACAACTATAGGAAATACATCCTGAAGGACGGTACAGTCGACATATTTTGTCGGGCATGCCACAGTCCTGGCGAGTCAATCATGCATGTAACTTCCAGTTATTCGTATCTTGCTAACGGCGAGTACTTGCATAGACACAACCTAGTAGCCAATATCATACATTATCAAATTGCTCTTCGATATGGACTATTGTGACTTTTGAAGTGCCATATTACCTGCCGGTAATATGGCACTTCAAAAGTTTCCCAACCAGTTCTTGAAAATGGTCATTCAACGCTGTATTGGGATCGGTCTGTTATCACAGATAGGACTATTGCTGCCAATAAGCCTGATGTTGCGATAATAGATCGATTGACGCGCCGAGCAATACTTGTTGATGTTACCATACCACATGACGATAACCTCTTTAAAGCTGAAAAACACAAATTGTCTAAATATTTAGATTTGGCCCACGAGTTTACTGACATTTGGGATGTAGACTCAACAATGATTGTCCCAATTGTTGTTTCTGCACATGGACTGATACCAAAGAGCCTAGACCAATATCTCCAAAAGCCGTTGTTGGTCGTTGGGTCAAGAATCAGATCCAAAAGGCAGTATTGCTGGACATGGCACGCATAGTGAGGATGTTCCTCACTTTGGATCCCTAACCACCCGTGGCTTGGGTCTTGAGTCTCGCCACCGAAGGGTTAACTATTTGGTTTTTACTTTTGTATGTAATTTTTTTATATGTAATATTAATGTACAAAAATGTAAAAATCTTACAAAATAAACACAATTACAATAAATCAACATTAATGAAAATTTGATTCAAAACTTATATAATTAAATTACAAATTCTTAAGGCACAGTTTTAACACAATTATTAAAATCTTAAGACCGCCTCGGTAGTTGTATTACGGTACGGTTACAGAGCTGAGGTCTCGGGTTCGAGTCCCTGATCGGGCAAAGTGATATTATTATATCGTGTCATATATACTCAAAAGTTCGAAAATGAAGCAAATATTTTTAAACTTAGAAATAACACAGGTGAGTCTTATACAAATACTACAATTAAGAAAACATGTAAAAATCATTCCAGAACAGTTGGAAAAGAATAAGGAGATTTTTTCCATATGTAAATCAAAGATAATTTGAGTAAAGTAGCAATAATATTGATAAATAAGATTTTATTTGTAATTTTTTATGCATGTGGTGTTCAATAAAGATTTTTTAAATAAATAAATAAATTATCTACCAATACCGTTTTGACAACTGCCATTTTTCAACAAAATATAGAATAATAATATAATGTTTCTGACAGCTAGGTAAAAAAATTAGTTTTCGTATATTTACATTGGATATTGTATCTGATGATAGAATATAATATTATAATAAATCATATTTATAGTACAAAAGTATGATATATTTGGACATTTGAATTATTACCGCGCACAATTGTCTCACTTGGCACATCTTATTCGATATAAATTTTTTTTGTAATTTGTTTGAGTTTTAGATACAACTTGATTTGTATTCGTTTGCACATAAAATAAAAAAATCTGTAGAATGATATATGTCGAGATGTATCACTTAGCACATCAAAAGCAAAAATTCACCTTTGAATTGGTAGGTACATGTCGAGTTGTACCCTAGTCAATATTGGAAAAAAATGGTTCAAAGTGATATAACCCTAGATAAATCAATATTCACGTTAAATACACTGAAAAAAATATATGTGAAAATAGTTATAATTGTACTTATACCAGTAGCCACAACAACTGCGTATTAATTGATTACAAAAACGAGTTACAACTCGAAATATATCAATATTCACGTAATTTTCGCCAAAATAGCAGCACTTGTATCACTTTACACAAAATTATCTCCGTAACTATAGCAGATAGAAAATCGTGAGTTAGACCAAAAAAAAGCTAATTTTTTTCTGATCATTTCTATATAAAAAACTCAAAAAGGGTATAACTCGACTTATATCACTTGTAACAAGAGCCACAGAATTGAGGTTTGCCCGGGCGCGGCGCAATTTGTCTGGATCTACGGGAATGAGACGATGGCTTAGCTGAAATCACGGGAGGGTTAATTCCGGGCCTTTTCGACCATATCTAGGTTGTGTTAATAAAGGCGTTGTGGGGTTGATACGGGAGAAATGTGGCATATTATTGCGGTTTGTGGAAAATAAGGAATTAGATTGGTGAAAAGTGGCGGGTTTATGAGGGTATTTTAGACCCCGTTTTATTGAAAAATGTGCGTGATGACCTTTGCAAAATAATAATTTTAAATTACATAAATAGGTCAATTGACAGATTATTAGCTTGTTTAGAAACGTATTCAAATTTTTTAATACATTGATATTATTTTGATTATTTGAACTCCTAATGGTATGATCATCACAAAATCTCACATGCATAGAATATTCCTAAAATGCACAAATGTTTCGAACCACAGAAATATGACTACGTATCACAAACGGATATTGGATGCCATACGTATAAAAATATTACTAACACCCAAATGAATTTTATTGATTCCAAACAATTTCCGCCTTGCCAATTGGTTTTTATCGCGATGTGTGTAGGCATTTCCAATTCGCGCACTCCAGTTTTCAATTTAACCGCTGCCGACATTTTCGGACATGTTGGAGCGGTGATAGCGGTTCTAGCATATTTTTCTATTTAAAAATTAAATAATAGATCGAATTTATGATAAAGAGAAGTAAAGAAATAATTGGCATTAGTATTTTTATCATTGGTCTTGGTTGTGAACCGTGAGGCCCTGAATCGATTCTCGGGTCGAGCAATCTTTACTTTGTAGGAAGATTTCAGTTTGTAAAATCTCATATGAATGTACCGAAAGTAGAATTTAACTCTTGGCATGGAAATAATATATAATATAATTATGAAGATATAATATCAATTCATCAATGGTTCTTTGATCACGCAGGTATACACCTGTTATATTAAATATTGTTGTAGGAATACAAGCGTTTATTGTGAATGTGTTCTTCGTAAACCGATCGTGTAAAATGCTGTTTTATTTATGAGCAAATCTTAAGAGAATGAGGTTGGAGATTTTAGGTGTGTAAACTTCATGATGATTGTTTATTGGCACTTACTAGTATTTCGCAGAGGAATTTATAAATAAGAAACTATTGATTAATGAGAGTATAATTTAATAATCTTAATAAAGGTACCCAACTGTCACACGCATAGTCCTGACCGAATAGTAACATGGACTTGTACCAAAGATATCAGAAACGACCAAAGGACTCCTCACAACTCTCGTACCAGAAAAATTAATTGGCTCATAAACATTTATCTCGAACCCGCGGCTTCTCGTTTCAAAGTCTGGTTCTTTTCTTACGCCGATAAATCCCGATACACTAATTATAAACTAGAGTATCACAATTGTACACCCTATTTAGGTCGCCTCATCGACTGCCAATGTTATAATAGAAGAATATCGCAATCAGTATGATAATGCGAACAGCATGAAGCACAATAAAAATGAAAACTGTTTTTTCATCGCTACCAGCAAGTTAATGGAATTGGCACCGTATCAGCCGATGAGGGTTGGATTCCTGCATAAAATTCCTGTTTGTCTGCCGATGCTATCTGGAAGATTTGCTAAACGTACCGGCGTGGGTTTGAAGTTATCTGCGGGGTTATTATGTTGTGTCGTCGGGAATAAGTTGAGTAAAATTGTATTGAAATTAAATGAAAATATTTTATTGAACCCATGAAATGTCACACATTATTTAGGCTGTTTTCGCCATAGAAGAACGGGCAAGAAATTCTAGCGCTGCTCTTTTCAAAACAAGTTTACAATACAGTAATTATACAGGAGTCGCAGCGCAGCATTGTATTGGATGATTGTGGATATAGAAATTGAGGAATTAGGACGTTTGGTAATTGTAGTGGATTTTGGTATAACTAGAATAAGGTGGCTTGATGTATCATTGCTTCTTAGAAGACTGATATGAATTAATAGCTTCGATTTGGATGTAGTTTCGTCTAAGAGTGACAAGGAATTTGAATATTTGAACGAAAGTAATGGATTTACAATACCTTTAGAACTGTGAAGGTTCGTGTTAATATCACTTTTAAGATCCATTACTAAATATTAGGGAAAAAGTAACGTTTTTAAATTGGTGACGGAAAGTAAAGCGGACTTTTCAAATCAAATGATATAGAAGAAAGTTTTTTCTTTCTCAATTTATCAACCAAAACACGCTAATTCTTAACATAGTACCCTGTTCTACAAACAAGTTGCGCTAAAAATTGTCGTAACATAGAGGAGCAGGATGAAGTTACGCTCGTCACAAGTTTCCCCGATATTCGAGAATGCTAGGGTCGATGCGGTTACGCTAGTGCATTTCCACTCACAAAGAAATTGAACTGTTTACACGCTAATGAAGTTTCATTAGGTATTTAACGATTCAATGAAATTAAAAGGCGTGACGTTTATGCATGTATGTATATATTTTCGGTTCAGAGCAGGCGGACATATTATTTACTTATAAATACTTTATTGTACACAAACTATCACAAACAAAAACATAAAGCGCATAAATATGTGTAACAATCGGCGGTCTTATCTCTGCCGGCGATTTCTTCCAGACAACCTTAAGATGGACTGGAATGAATGAAAGAACAGAGGAAATGGGTCACAACATCTTGATCTTAAAGTGGGGTTAGGACTATGTATGTGAGTATTTATTTATTTATCAACTGGCAAAGTCTAGCCATTTTTCGCCTCTAATTATTCCCCACTGCACTATCAAGTGCATTGTACTTCACACAATATATCCCATTGATCTCGCATTACCGATGACGTAGTGGCCTCGCGTGGCGGCTCGCGCTAAGCCTGCGTTGATAGCGTATTGATTTGTCGGTGATACCTGTGTACATATTACATATTGAATTACAATCTATAAGTGTGAGGAATTGTAGACAAAGTCCACGCAGGTTTCTGATAGACACATAAATTTAAAAAAAATGCAAAAAAATTGTCGCTTTTTCTTTGCGAAATTTTTAATTGCATTGCCTCTGTAACTACTAAAACTATCGCCTGGCTTCGTTTTCGGTTGCAGTCTTGATATACCCGGTACAACATATCGGTGCATATACCAAAAAGCTATGAACCATGAAGTGCCGTATTCGATTCCCAATTCCCGATAGTACTTTGAAAGAGGTTTTGAATAATTGCTCACAATTTCTAACAATGAGGTTAAGATTATGTTAGTTAAGTTTATATGTAAACCACACCTCAACATCTAAGTTACAAGTTTTAAACAATGTGTGGATAATGGGAATACCTCGCTCGCTTTTAGAATATATTAATGGGGAAAGCAATTTGTATTCTCTCGATGCGTCACCGTGATGCGAACCCGAGTAAACGTTATGGATTTACCATCACATGCTTTTGTCTCAGAATTGAAAGAATTGTAATTTTTAACCGACTTCAAAAAAGGAGGTTCCTTGTCTATACCCTATAAGGCATTATTATTTATAATTATTTTCAAATACATGCGCGTCTATTCTACTGCTATGTTTATTTTAAGTACTGTGACTATGATCAACATTATCAACAAAGTTGGCTATCTCTTGCCGATGCATAAAATTTTGTCGACGTGGTCGCAACCGGATTAAGACATCCTGAAGCCGAAACACAACACATGCTTTCGTCTCTGTGTCGAGGTTTTGCACCTCTGCCTACCCCTTTTGGGAAAAACGTGATGTTTATGTAAATGTATGTAACAAAATGACGAACAAAACAGGCAATAATGAGTATTTTTCAACATAGGAACTGTATTCAACTACTCGTACTGCCATCATTGGCCCGATTACGTAATGCAAGTTTTTCATACGGTAGGCTTTTACCTCTGTTGTTGCTTCATACTGGGCATCTAGTTCCAGGAGAATGCGACAGATGGCGCTCGTACGGAGGTTTTATATGAAGTAAGTTTTAACGTTTAATAGGAATCAATGGTTTTATGTTAGATGCAATGAAAAATATTTTATTTTATGCACCAGGTTGTAAAAATATTTAATAAAAAAGTTAGCGTTATATTCTTGAAGCGAGGTCGACACTAGCGCCACCCGCCGCCAAATATATTTTCATACCAAGATGTGATAGGGGGCGACCCTATCGCCATGAAGAGTTCAAATACTACGAGTAATACATATATATAAGATAAGGTATTTGTATTAAATATAAGTAAATGAAGTGCCTAACATGGGAATTGAGTATTTTAGTATCCCTAGTATATTACATACTAGTGATTTATGAGGCTTAATTATTTTTATCACTAAGATTTAAATGAAAATTTGTTTCTTTGTGTTCTAAATATTTGTGAGCAGAGAAAGAACCTTTTAAATGCTTCAAACATTCAATATAACACAAAGTTCGAACGCGGCTGTGTATGTGTGGTATTCGGAAGGATATTAACAAAGTTACAACAATTCCTAATGCAGCTGGGCATTCGTGAAGTCAGAGCCAAAGTAATTACGACGAAATAATATTGTTCGATTTCGGAAACTACAACAATTCATTTCTAGTTTGGGAATAGTACTTCGGACAAATTGTATATACCCAAGTTAGGCATTCCCGGAGACGCGCTGAGCTTCAATGCTCAGTGTCATTAAAATGCGTGGCACTGTTGATCCTGGCTTACAGGAGTTGCAGTGGCGGGTGTGAGGGCGGGACAGTCTCCTATAAATTGTAATACCCATGGATTTTGAATGATATTAGTGAGGAATTCAGGAATGGCTGGTGGGCACATGGCACAGATAACTGTAGCCGAGGAGGCCGAGTGGAAGACAGACACCGGCAAAAATAGGGCGTTCAAACACAAGGTAAAAACCTTACAAACTCTGCAGGATATAAGGTCGCAACAGGTCGCTGTGGAGTTCCTTGGGGACGCCTATTTTCTGCAGCGGATTTATAAATACACCCAACAGTCACATACATAGTCCTGACCCCACACTAAGATCGAGTTTTGTGTTGTGAGTATCAGAAACAACGAGAGACTTTTTCGGTCTCACAAACACTCAGACCCGGAACAAATATCTGTGGATCTGTGGATTTCCTGAAGATGTTAAGGGAGTCGATAAATAATTGAAAGATCTCATCAATCAAAGTGCGTTCAACAGACAACACTTAATAAATTCATCAAACATAAACTGACGCTTTTTTCCCAGAAGGGGTAGGCAGAGGTGCAACCACGACACCCACGTTTCACTTTGTATTTTCTGTCCCACGATGTGACGGGGTTAGCCTATTGCCAACTCGGGCACAAATTGCAGACTCCAGGCTGATAATGAATAGTTAACAAATAAATAATTCGATTAATTCGTCACTAGTTTATACAGAAGTCCTAGATCTAGTAAACCGGTACCGTTTTCAATGTATTGGCAACGCGTGGGACGAGACTAGTTCTTGATTCTATTCGCGGCTTCGACTCTCATGTTTTAGCCGGAGGACGCGGAAAACGGACTGAAATTGCTTTAACTAACGTTAAGATAGGATTATTAGTTGTTAAGATAGGAGTATTAGTTAAATAAATGAATGTGAAAGGAAATAATAAGGACGATTTTGTTAGAATAGAAATAATTTCAAGTAAAAAAGCAATTATACATCAATGATTTATTGATTTGTTGTGTATTATTTTAAGACGATTAATATGTTTTGAATTTTGGAGACAATAAGACCTTTCGTACATGGCCAAAAATATTTCGTGTGTATATTTTTGTCCAATATTTCACAGATACTAGCGTATTGTTGTAAACTTAAATTTGTAAAGAGAGAACAATGTACAAAAAGCGTTATTAAAATCCCATAAATGTTTGCGGCAATATATAAACTACATTCATTCTAAATTTGCACAGAATAATAATGTGAAACCATTAAAGTATTCCCTGTGGCGACTGTGAAGTAGGAATGTAAATATTTTTTTGTAATTTAACTAATGGGAGCTTGGTAAATAGGCGAGGTATAAAAAAATCAGGATAGTTATGATGAGTATGCTGGCCATCTCATGTCGTTTGATACATAATATAGAGTATAATATAGAATTAATGCAATAAAGGACATGTGACTAAACAAAACAGGCATTACAAAATGTAAAAAACACAATCTTATAAATGTGTATATTCGATATACGATCGGTTTTAGTCAAATACTTTGTCGTTTTGTAGTAGACACCCATGCGGCGGATAGACGAAACTCACTGAAAACGGTGTTTTCATACAACCTTATTTTTCCTTCTAGTAAGCGACATTCACGTTTCGTAACCGAGCCACCACGTAGTTGCGCTACTCATCGCTAGATGGCGCTACAAGTTTTCACAACACATTAATTTTCCTATTGATTCTCTGTTATCACCGTACGTACAGGTAATATTATGTGTTAATAGTTTATTGGTAACGGACACCTGCTGAGACCATGGTTGCTGGATCGACTCCCAGGACGTAACACTGACTTTTCTGAGCCATGTTAATTTACTTCAATAAATAAATGTGTGTATTGATTGTTACCTACTATTTTGAGGGTGAAGGAAAACATCGTCAGAGAAATGTAAGTTCGCTAACACGCACAAGGCCAACTTATATGGCCTAACCCCTCTCAATCGTGCTCTCGATTACAGAGGATGCCCGTGCCCTGTAGGACGTGTATGGCATGATGACATTATTGTTTCGCGATAATGTATGAGAAACGTTATCTCGAATAGATACGAGCAGATCTGTTACTTTGTTCCATAACACGTTTGCTTACGCGTGCCGTTGAAACTATCGAGGAAATGTGTATATTGAGAATATTTACTTTATTTAATAGACGCTGCTAATGTTATATTTGTTTTGTTATTTCTAATAATGTGGTTGTTTTATAGTGTTTTTAATTTTAAAAATGCGTAATTGTGATCACCTATGTATTGAAAGTAATCTTTAAATAATATACATGTAAACAAAACACAAGTTTCCTTGCACGTTCATAGATGTCGCTGTAAGTACATACAAGTTTCTAAGAAACTGTTCTCATTCATGTAGAACTTCTTACTGAGGTATATTTATAACGATGAGTATATTTTTCTAAGGGTAAAAAGAGAATTAGGAAGCATCGTAATAATGTGTATTATATTCCTCCATTATTTCTTTGTAATACATTCGCATCGCATTAAGTGCTAACGGCCTTATTTACAGACAGATTTAAAACCTATTTTATTTATCGAATGTTTTGTCTTCTTCGCTCGAACTGATTTCAAAAGTCGTTCGAAAGAGACAAAACTTTGTAAATGTTTTGTTTATTTTCTAGTGTATACAAAATAAATTTGTTTCAAATGAGCTAAGTTATTTATGAGAACTACGGCTAAAGGAGACCGTATCTTACGTATGTTCCATAATTATTCCTACTTGAAACATAAAAAGACGCAAATTATTTAGCATAACAAATTGCCCTACCTTATTACAAGCATTCAAAGCTCAACGGCGATAAGTGGACACGAGAATCATCGCGGCGGCCATCTTGTCCGATTTCCCGCCAATTGGATGATTGCGCGGGAGTGCCGGTGTCGTGTCAAGGTGACACTACGGTGAGCCATTGTTTTGTATTGTTACGTCACAAATGACGGTTTGTTTTAAATAATACTGTAGCAGGAAACTGGAGAATGTACAGTAATAAATCAATACATAAATACACCCAACTGTCACATACATAGTCCTGACCCCACAGTAAGATCGAGTCTTGTGTCATGGGTATCAGAAACTACGAGAAACTTTTCGGTCTCACAAACACCTAGTAAGTTAGGTAATTAGGAGTTTTAAAGTTTAATTGTTTTAGCAGCCCATAACTCGTAGTGATGTGGCTGAGATTGATGAGGGGTGATTTAATTTGAGTAAGGGCTGGACTAACAAATCTATTCTAAAAACCTGTTTTCGTAAATGTACTTTTTGTGATTCGATTAGAAAACATTAAGGTACCCACAGATCCGTACCTATTCCCACCTTTTTGATCCATTTTTGTCAATGCTTAAAGTCCTGTAACCTATCTTTGAATTCATCTGTGCCAACGGTACCACTTTTCATCAGGTTTATGCTAAAAATCTCGTAGAAGATTAACATATTCTTGCCGTGACGTAACTAAAAATGCACTAGGACCATTGACACATCAATTACCAAACAGTCGAACGACGATCACGCGCTATCAGCTATCAGCTATCTGCTCCCGCAACGGTATCTATTCGACGCGTTGCGCCGTGCGTACATGTTTACAAATAGATAATATGTATTTACCACATCAGGTGGTTGGAAATTTCCTTCACATTTATGGTTTTCCATTGATAGACCTTAGATTTCTAAAGCGATCAGATGTGATCTGCGTCTAACGACCTCAAGCTGTTTTTATTGAATTAGTTCATTTTACGTCCAAGAGCAATAGATGCTATATTATCACAAACTACATAATCTTGTGCTTTCTAAAAAACATTGTGGTGGCAAATATCTTTAAGAGCATTTTTAATTGCATAGGGTTGACAAACGAGCAAATGGCTTCCCTAATGACAAGAGATTACCGTACAGAAACATGTACATAACTTGGATTGGAGATACGTTGCTAGCTTCTGAAAATATGATGAGTGAGAGATAGAAAAATGATTGGAAGAGGAAAAGAGTTTTGGGCCTTTACAATATATTCTGAAGCAACGCGTCCAGAAATAAGTGACTTATGAAACCAAACGCTAACCCACCCGATTGGAACACCGACACATTACCATAGATGAGATTACGTACCCAAATAAATCGTTGTTCTCTTGTATCAGCTGTCAATTATCCCACATGAATCGTGTTATACAACGACCGAGTGCCGACACATTTGTATGCCAACGGTAATGAGCACGGAAAGGTGCAATCTGTAGAATTGCACTCGAGAACTCAACCGCAATTGATGCAAAGCCATGGATCTGTGTAGGAAGCTCGAGTAATGCAAATTTGAATGTATATTTCATGTTTAAACTGAAACTGTTTACCACAAACGTAATCGTTGTTACAAATGTTATGCTAAAAATTGGGACGTAAAATAACCTTTTAAAGTAAAAAAAAAATTCAAACGCCTTCATCACTTTAGGCTTTAAGCATAAAATTGGATTGGAATTTAGCACTTTGGTTATGGATACCAAATAGCTATTTTCACTTGATAAAATCTTTCGATCATATTGTTGATCGAAGATAAAATGGGAATCGATATTAATAAATGATATTCCGATGCTTATGTGATGATAAGGGTTATGACCTATACACAAATATGGGCTGATGACGTAACAGAACCAATCATGTTTACAGTAACAGAATCATAATCAATATTGGAAATTGTAAGCCGAAACTCGATTCGCATACAGTTTTCATTGAACAAACACACAATACATTGTTGATTGAACTAATGTTTGGATCTACGATAACTAATACTGAGGTACGGTCTGTTCAAACAGCCAATCAGAACAGTACAACAAACGTAATAAGCAAAAGGCAAGTTTCATCTGGCTTGGTAATTAAATCTTCGAATCAAGTCAGACCATACCGATGGATCGATAAATTGAATTCCGTTTATGTAATTTGGTGCTCTAAAGTATTTATTATTTGTATTGTTTGGGAATAGTTATCCGGTAAGCGAAATCTTCTAAATATTAAGTTTCAAGGTTTAGTAATTTGGTTTTACTATGGTATAAAGTGATGGTACTAGTGAGACAGATAATGGTAAGGAAAATGTTGTTTAACATAGAATATAGCTAGCTTCAGATGATGGCGATGTCTTGAGATTGAATACAATTGTAACATTATTTTAACACACTAAAAATATATCAATAAATGTACATGAAAAGGTGTAAGAGGCTATCTGAAGCAATATTATCATATTTCATGGAAAATGCAAAACCACGAAAACAATTTTAGTTCAATTTAAAAATGGTGACTATTTAAAATTATTTATTGCATCAAACCCAGCACCAATATAACACAGAGGCGATTGTTACCAGCTACCAGTTACCACTAACCGCAGCCGACCTTCGCTCCGCGGTCTCGTTTTATCTGCGGATCTCAGGATTTCGACCGTTTTATTTACTCTATCAAGACATGGATTAACTTCGCTTCGTACGTTTGGAATTCTCTCAATTAATAGAGCTGTATGGTATCGGGTAGTTTATTGTGCTTTGTATGTTTTGTTGGGTACAGTTTTGGAGAATGCGTTGATTTTGACCAGAGACATTGTTTTTGCATTTGAGTATGCCGAGTTCATCTAGCGCCAAATATCCAATAATTTCCAGTATACTAAGTATGTGGTTTTTAACCAACTAAACGAGCTTTGAATATAATAATTTAGGGACAAACTTAATCAATCTGCGTTACAGTATTGTTCGATTCAAATAAATAAATTAAGCTCTATGCTTATAAGTTATAATGAAATAATTGTAATCTTTAAATTATGAAGAACCTTTTTCTAATATAATAGTCTGACGCATGTTAACGGCGAAGGAAAACATCGTGAGGAAATCTGCATACCATAGCGATTTGCAATGATTTCTAAGGCATGTAAAGTCCGCCAACCCGCACTAGGCCAGCGTGGTGAACTATATGTCCTAACCCCTCTCAATCCATTGTAGAGGAGGCCCATGCCTTGCAGTGGGACGTATATGGGCTGATACAGTAATTAAGTTAGTCACACCTGCGACGTAACATTCTATTTCTGATTTGATATATTTATATTGCTAATGACTTTTTTATGTCCATCAATGTTTTTACCAAATAGGTATGTAAGTGATCACCTACTCGCGACACGCAATCGTCTAATTCGTCTTGCGTAATTGAAGCCAGCGTCGCGTCGGTTCTAATGACAGGTTACGTGGTCCCCCGTCGCCCGTATCAAGGCCAGGGTAGGGTCCTGAAGCTAAGAATACATCGGAATCATTTAGCTCGCAGACTAAATTGTAGTTATGTAAAATAAATCTTTAAATAATGTCGTACTGAGCGCTTGTAGTAGACAATTTATGTGTTGGTGTGACGTGAAAATCAACATGTAGGTTTTAAGATCTATATTATTGGCTGAAAATTGATTAATAAGTGATAATTAAATAGACCTAAAGAAAAGAGGTGGGAAAGTATCATTGGCTGTAATTTAATATCAAAATCAAATAAAATAATACAGATTTTGTGTTGATTGCTGTTTAAAACTCACAATTAGTTACGCTTAACGAAGCGAGTTATGTAACTTTGTAGATGTATCCAAAGTTATACCGGATTATTCCGCTTTCCCAGAATAACTGATAAAATTACCCGAAATTTCATTTGTAGTCATGCGTAACTTATCACACGATGTGGAGGGAGGACAGCCCTTTCCAATCTTTTTGTCTTTAACAAAATGACATTGGACCTTTTCTTTGACCCCTGTATAAATTGGACTACTTTAGTCGTATTTAGATATTGAATGAAAAAGAGAGAGGGTTTGACACGTTGTGGCTACTAAAGAATTAATGCTGAAAGTTACAAGACTGATGCCTTTAGGATTGACTTTTATTCGATCTTAATCTACAAAGTTGATAAACAAATAGTTTTCAAGTGACAGCTCGTCAATTGAAGAAGATTGATGATGTTACAGATGCGATGTAAATTGATTTACATGTAATGATACTCTGAAAATACAATTTGATTGTGTTTATGTAGATGTATTCTCAAAACTACTGAGATGGATCTAAAAAAAAAAATCAGTGACAGGAAGCCACACTTTCATGGTTTATCATATTTATTCGACTGTATCAAGCGATGTGTCGTGATTATTGGAACAAATATAGATAGTACGTTGATAAAAATTAAATTAATAATAATAGGAACTTTGAGTTCCAGCAAAGTGTAATTTGACTAATAAAAATCTGACCCAACTAATGCAAATTGTTTAAACTTTTCGGTGTATAAAAGTTATAGGGAGTTGGTTGGTACTGGATTTTGCACCCGGCATGGTAATAAGACTTTGGGTGGCACATCTGCCTACCCCTCTTGGGATACAAGAGTGATGTATATAAGAATCTGACGCAGAAGTTACAGCGACGCGACGAAGGCCAAGCGCCGGATGGTGTCAATTATTCTCCGACTCCAGTAGGGAGCACGCGTGTCGTGCATGGGTGCCAATAAGGATGTTAGCTTTGACGCAACAAGCTATGTGATCCTTGCGATTTGAACTTTAACCTGATTAATTTAGAAATGAATTTCGAAAGAGATTGATGTGCGCATGTTTTGCGACAAACCTGGCTGGAAAAATAGCTGGTGGAAAAGTACCTTTAATAAGAGATACTGACATAGTTTGTGATTGAATGGTTCACACTAATAGTGTTACCTTGACCATGTTCTATAAAGAGGTTTAGGGCACAAGTCAGTCTCCCGCCTCTAGCTGAAGTGTAGAATCTAGAATTTGATGTCACACCATGTATGAAGCTATCGAAATGTTAGTCAAATTCAGCTCCATTCGTATCATTAACATCATAGTCCTAACCATGCTTTTGGTGGATAAACCCCTCTTGTAACATTTGATTCGATCCTCTGTTATTTTTAATTGTTTGTTCGTCAGTGGCCGGTCTGTGCCGGTATTCTGTGTCGCTCGTTAGCACTAGTTTACACAATGTGACACCCCGCGCCACCATCCCCTATGCAAGGGTTGTGTGTGATATATGAACTGTGCTTTGTGTTTAGAGTTTTGTTTGTTACGCCGGTAGTTAGTGGGATATTGTTCTTTCAGCATTATTTTCAACTGTTAATAAAATAAAAAAGAAATAAAGGTTGCAGAGAAAAAATCTTGACCGCTCCCAACGGGTCGCTGTGAATATCCTTGCGAGACGCCCATGTTTAAAAATTGATTTATTATTAGTAAAGATAATGATAAAAGAAATATAGTCGCTAAACCTTTGTTGGATTAATTGTTATATTTTAATTGTCTTTGTAGCTGTAATAGCTTTGTTGAAACATAAACTAGGAATTATACAATTTCTATCTCCTCTTCTGACCTAAAACGATTTGGTATAAAAGTAGTTCATAGTTGAATGACCATAGAAATTACTCTATCGCTAGCATTATAAAGGCTTACTGTTAACTTACTGCCGATTACTGCCGATTTAGCTTCACAGCCACTATTAAGACAATGGACGGCTTAAGTCTTAACGTGTTCTCTGACGCAAGGGTTTTTAAGCCTGTTGTGTGACTTTGTTGCTGATATTCGAAGTCACAGATGCTGACAGTTCTATATAGGTTGATCTCAATAGATTTGGGCTTTATACATTGCATTGATGATTAGAATGGATTATTTTATGCTGTTTTGGCTGATTCATGAATAATAATGGTATTTTGTGATACGATTGAGTGAAACAGGTCATATCGTTTAAAACTTCAATATTTATGAAATCCACGTTTAAGGTTTAATCATTAATGATAGCGAAATTTCGTATAATGGTATTAAGGAATGGGGAGGGTAGGCCTCGAGCCAATTCGATGCCGACAAAATTTTCGTATGTGTATTATTTTATAAAAACAATATACATTACGCATACATATTTTATTCACGGCCATTCGTCATAATGATATTACAATGCTGCAATAAATTGTTTAAAAAACGCAACCACATTTTTCGAAGATGATATGAAATATTCAGTAGTTAAGTCCCTCTGTGCCCGTATGCCGCGAGATTAAGACCTCCCAAGGACCTTTGGAGATGCAAATGGGAAAATTCCCCCTCGCCCGTCGTAAATCATTGTCCTCCCCTCGTCTCTGAGTGTTGGGTTGATTCGTTTCCTCTCTGGATGGGTAAAACTTGCTGATATATAACGATGTGGGCATTGAAGACATTATTATAGGCTTAATTCAGCTTGAAAATATTGATTTTTAATGTGACATAGGTAATCAATTATTTTATAGTATTTTAAACTACAGAGTAGTTATATCAGAAATACATGCAACGTATCTATAAATAAATATGGATCTAATTAATTACTAAATCAGCTGGTTTATTTGCCTTCTGCTATATGAAAAAAAAAATGGCTTTATTTTCATCAACTTCTTGAGGGTTATATGAAGAGAATGAGTGGTTTCGGTTTATATGCTTATTTTAATAGGGATTATCTCGCCGACTCGTAACACTGCCGTTTTTATGAACTAGCATCGACAATGAAAATCAATGAAACGCAAAAAAATTGAACTGTAAGTTGGGAGCTCCAAAGAACTTAATACATAAGTTAGCAAATATATAAATTGCTCACTTTCATCAAATCAAATCAAATCTAGAAGCTGAAAATATTGAACTAAAAGGTAATATTCGTATATACACACACAACTGAAGAAGATATAATATTTTATGTGGTTGGATAAGAAAATCTTCGTGGTGAGGCAATCATGTTATTTTATCTGTTTATTATTATGCCATACATATCGTTGCGAGATGAGTATATTCTGCAATGGAGTTTCTGTTACCAGGGTTTTTTACAGGTGAACATCCTGTGATCACATCGAACCGTTCATTGATAGGGAATTGCTAATTGAATGTGTGGAGATCAATAGAATTAGATCTGATGCGTTGTGTTCTATATCTATAGGTGTTTGCTAGAGGTAGGGAAACGTAACTTAAGAAATATATTGTTTGTCAGCTACACCCACTATAAGCCAAAATAATAAATATATTACGAAATAAATGAATACCTGAATAATAAATGAACAAACTGACACACATAATCTCGATTTAACAGTAAAATTGGGAGTATCAGAAACTCCAGGATCATCCGCAATCTGTTTTTTTATAGCTGAATTCTAGTCACCCGCACAGAGACAGATATATGTATACTCATAGAACATGTTTTGATGAACTAATGCGTTTTGCTATAAGACTCTCTATCTCCAGTCGTTGACTCAGTGCTGAGTATCGTGAACCCTTCATTTTGTAGTCATAAGTTTTATCTTCTTGCGCCAATCATCACGGTCTTGTGCTAACCTAATTGCCTTACGCAGCGGCTGTAAGACTAAACCATTCAAAAAACACAAGATGGAAACCATTTTATAATATCATTAAAAACAAAATGATCACTAAATACTGTTCAGCAGACACGTCTACGTTCGTCGAATGATACAAAACGATAAATGCTTCGACGCGTCGAGATTTACCACTAGACCAGGCGTATTGCGTAACTTATTCAATGTTTGTTTTTAATGAAACTGTTAATTGCTTCCCGTTTTTAAATAGTATGCTGTTTCTGTTAATACTTTTTATGTAGTATAAATGGGGGTTCGAGTGAATTTGAAACGTAGTAGTTCGCTGGGAAATTATAGGTTTAGTAAACGCAGTTTAAGTTGTAATTTTCCAACGGTTTTATTGAAGTTTGGTCAAGTCTATTAATTCCATACTATCATCTGTATCTGTGTCCGCCTATAAACATTCCGCTACAGGGCACGAGCCTCCTCTACAATCGAGAGTACGACTGAGAGGGGTTGGTCATAAAGTCCATACAAACATCGCGCAGTAAATATTTGAGGTAAAACATATATTTTCACGTGTAAGCTCACACTTACGCCCGCGAAAGAGTAGGCAGAAGTATGAATGCCACCCACAATTCTTTCTTATTTCCGTTCCAAATGTAATCACACTTGGGACGGAAATAATGGGGCGAGTGTGTCGGTAATCCGTGCCAAATATTGTAACGGAGCGCATCCTAATTTGCGTTATTAGAGGTATTGCGTTTGCACAATTGGGTCAGTCGATTATACCGCACTAGGTGGATGCAATTGTTGTATATATTGTATATTATGTAATAAAATAATAATAAATAATGAATCTTTATTTCAATCCTCCGCCGTATTCTCCGCCATTTATACATGCTAGAATAATTCGAGATACGTCTGTTCCAAGAATTATTAATACATGCATAATTCAATAAGTGGATTTTCCTGAATCTCAATTTCAATACCTATATAGATTTCACATCATAACATATTTATTTACATAACCACGTATAAATGCACCAGTAGATATGTGCATGTTATCTGTTTCCAGCGCGGTTCACGGAGGCCGCGTTCGATGAACGATACGCAGTATCTATTGTTTGCATGCTGCGTTTCGAACCGTATGCGTACTTCAATACTAGGCTTTTTGAAGGGTTTCATTCGGTGAATAGTCGCTGCATGGTAATTAATAGGCTTTGTTTTTGATATATGAAAATATTTTTATAAAATACTACGAATTCAACCCTGAAATACCGGGTTCGAGCATTTATGAGCTGATGGGGGATTAATCTATTCTCCGACACGACGACGAATGTTCGAACGTCGTATGTAAAACGAATGTGCCTATTTAATATACTACAAAATGTTGTGGTATATTAGATTAACCAGGTATATAAAAAATAATAGGAAAGAGTGTTTGTGTCATAGTCCTTTAAAGTTATTTGTCGTCAAGCAATGGTAGTTTGTATACACTGTAAACATGGGTTATATATAAATAAAACAGGTTTACATACATCTTAGAGATGTATCGATAACCGTTTGAATTAGAATTGAATTCATTTCCTAGAATTAGGAAACAGTATCTGGCAAGTAAAAGAACAGGAAAATTTAAAAAAATACTATATCGATTAGCAAAATAAATCTAAATGAGTTCCTAGAAATACCCACAACGTACATTCAGTACTGCAACGTGCATAAATAACGAATCGACATCGACTTATATTTATAGACCGCACATGTTCTATTAAAAATATCAACAAAATCCGAAGCGAATCACGAAAATAGAGCGGCGATGCACCGAGCGTCTTATGCGGTACACAAGACCGCAGAATCAAAACATTCGGGCGTGGCGGGTTAATGTTGTCCGCGCGGGTCGGTTGGACCGCGGGCGGCAGTCGCGTCGCGCCTCACACCGACGGTGCACGTGCGAACGAACCCGCGATATAACCCGTGCTGTGTTATTGTGCTGTGCTGTGCTGTGATTCTCTCGACGGTCTTGAGTTTTAAGACCGCGCCCAGAGGGTTGTACCGATGCCCGGTCGCTAAGACCGCGGTCTTGCCGTTTTTGTGTTGTGGTTTGCGCTGTTGGACCGGTTTTGCAGTGTTTACATTTTGTAAGTGAGTCGGATGGTGATTTAATTCGTGTTAATGCAATTGTTTTTGATGGAATACAATTAGATAATTAATTTTTGTCTCGTCTATGAGAGTAGGGAGCTTGACAACTGACGTAATTGATTTAATTGGTTCCTAAGATGGGTGCACTTTAGAATTAAAAATGTTTGAACGCAAAATATTTATATGATTTTTTTTTTGAAATGAATGGTTTCAAAATGGAATTTAAGTAAACAATGTGAGTTATTTATGAGTCAATTTAATTGTTGCTCAAATATAAACAAACCAATTAAGGCTTTAATTTAACTCGTGAAATATAAATTGGTTTTGATTAATTTATTTTTGTCTGACTTTTATTAAATTTATTGGGTATAATGATAATTAAGCGTATTCGTTATTTTTTATTATTTAGTATTATTTTGAAACTGTTTTTCTAAAAAATAATACGACTACATCGTAATTCAATAATATATGAATAGAAATCATTAAGATATCGATAAACAACTTGCTTTTAGCTGTAATATAAGTCAGAAATTATTTCCGATCTTCAAGCGATGTTCACTGCTAAGTTATCAATACAATTATTAGTACCAAATGTTACTTTACTTATTAAAGTTATAATGATCGTTGAAATATCCGATGTCTATGGGTGACGACAGTCTCTTACAATCGAATGATGTGTTATCATTCGACTTCAATATTACTAACATTTAGGTCCCAAAATTTATATTCTTCTTCTTCTATTCAGCCACTGGGAGTCCACTGCTGAACATGGTTCCAAATCTATATTATATTAGGTTAATTTAAAAACAAGATATAAACTCAATCAAACCTTCTCGGCCTTTTTATATCTTTGCACGGTACGGAATTATTAAAGCTCTCAAAAGTTTGCGCGAGTCTGCACGAAGGAGTTGTATCGGAATTGTTACTTTGAAGCTGGGAACGTCTCTCGCGTCTCTTTAAGACGTACATTTTTCATTTGAAAACCCCTACTGGTTGGTAAATTGAGTTTTCAGTTCGTGCGAGGTTTATTTTCGAATTTGATATATGTTTTTTGTACTTTATTTATGTATTTGATCGTGGAAAGTAGACTTTGACACGAATTTATTTTACAATTGTTTTGGATTTTAAAGTATGGGGACAGGAATATGGGAAATTATGCCTTATTCATATTGTAACAAGAAAATATGTTGTTTTTTTTTTAGAATTGAGCAAATTTTGGTATGGTTTGGAAGCCTAGTAGAGGGCAATGTTTACCCGGATATAGATAGAGCGAACCTTGTATCCAAAGCGCACAAAAAGTTGAATATCTACATTGATTCATCTATTAGCACTTATGATGCATCAAAAATAATTGAAATGTATACAAAAATATCCTTGAAATAAGCTACCTATATCTTTAACGTTTTATTCTTTAACTGTATTCGTTTAACATATGGAGTTGTGTTGCATAATTTCACTATCGTTTTGATCAATTTTAACCCATTCAGGAAAAATGCTTTCACGCAAATTCATGTTTCCCCAATCCTAGTTCATTGCTTGACAAATTAACGATCTAAGCAAACTGACGGATAATCACGTAAGGAGCGAAACTTATTGAATTCAATAAATTCTTATCGATAATTTAAAATTAATAATTAACATTTAATATTTGCAAAAAAGTGCGTGGTGGCCTATTGGTAACGGACCAGACGCGGCTGCCTACATGTTCACGGTGGTCGCGGGTTCAAATCCCAGGGCACACCTCTGAATTTCGGAGTTATGTGTGTATTGATAGTCAATCACCACGCACTTTAACGGTGAAGGAAAACATCGTGAGGAAACCTGCATACCGTAGCGATTTTAAAGAATTTCTACGGTGTGTAAGTCCGCCAACCCGCACTAGGCCAGCGTGGTGGACTATATGTCCTAACCACTCTCAATCGGTTCTCTCGATTGTAGAGGAGGCCCGTGCCCAGCAGTGGGACGTATATGGGCTGATACAGATGCAGATTTGCAATACGATTGCAAATTTTCGCGGTACTTATTTTCCCACACAATAATTGTTATTTTTTAAGTGTCAGGGTCGTATATACCGACCTTACCGAATCTCGTGGGTGAGCGCGATGTGTGGAGGCATTGACTGGTTTGGCATTTGTTAATAAACGTGACCTAGGATTTGGGTTTGCGTGTTTTACTAGTTTTTTTTGTAGTCTAGTTGTTAATTGTTATTGTTGTACCGATGTTAGAGAGAGATTCGATACTTGGAGAAGGAATGTAAACTGGTGTAAAATTATTGGTGATTTGAAATAACAATTAGTTAGATACGCAAAAAAATTAATCTGAATCAATTTAAATGGCTTGTAAATATTAGGATACCTGTTATGGCAATTATCACGTAGCACGTTTTATTTTAATCCTCAATAAATAATTTAAATAATAACAGGTTATGTTAGATCGGAAATATTTTTAGAGATACAAATAAAACGACTTTGCTTAGTGAAAACCCATGACAGACAGACTTTAATCTTTTTTTACAGAACAACCACAAACAATATACCATAGAGCTAATAACAAATTTATTTGGTGTACATTTTCTACATTTTCACGGCTATCAACCCTCTTATAGAATTCTTCAAAGTTATATAACTGTCAAATAGCCAAGTGATGTCGGTGTTTAAGAGCCACGATAATTATTTTTTTCGGATATAAAAAAAAATACTCCTTGTTTTCAATAGATGTTGCAGCAAACATAACTTTCTTTAATCTTAAAAAAAACTATTGGCACCAACTCTTCCGACCCTTAAAATAAAAATAATAATAATATGTGCAGGCGTTAACCGTGGCAACGCACGCCGGCCGAATAGACCCGCGCGGCATACAAATGCCAATGACCATATCGATATGTCCGCCGTGTATGGGCCGTACGTGACCGAACGTGCGGATAAGCTCCAATGTATATGACAAATATGCCAAGTGACGGGTTAAGATAGCAGAGGTGTGACGTGTTCTATATCGAGGTGATTGTTAGAGGGTTAAGTTTTAGAGATTGAATTATAATTCATTAATTATCTCAGTAGGCGACCCGTGTTCTTCAGAAATCCATGGCCATGTTGAACAATGACCGTTAAATGTATCTTGAAATTGTTTACCAATTAATAAAAGTTGTGTTGCGATGTATCCTCAAATTAATGTCTTCAAAACGAATAATACATATAGGAAACTGAATAATGGTTAATCATTGTATCAAATTATCCAGCAAATAATTATTTAATTTAAGCGAATAAATCCTCCAAATGAATTTCCAACAACCAAAGTAAAACTTTCAGAAAGCACATAATTTTCAAGATGGCGCATTGCGTCTTCATTCTTCAATATCGGTGGTTAAGTCAGGCCCCCTTAGCGCGTCGTGCATGGTCGACGGTTCGCCAACTCGATGGAGCCAAGTCGGCACTTTTCACTGCGCCCTGTGTAGAAGGGTGTGGGGTTGCTATGGTAAAAAATGACGAGAAAGTGTCGGAATTTAATTGTAATTATTCGATCTAGAATGTAGTTTATAAATCCAGGAAACTAGGGATTATAATATCTGGGTGAAAATTGAATATATTGAATGAAATAAAGAATACGAATTTTATTTCAAAGGATAAGAATTTAGAATAATAAGAAATACTGAAAGATTATGAAAGCCTTAGAGAGAGATTTATGAATACAATTGTATGTGGTTAAGCGAGTCACATAGAAATCTGCGTTTATAATTTTGAAAAACAAGAAACCTGTCACACACAAAAAATGTAGTACGAAGAGAATTGGAACGATAAACCTTAAAGAGCATCTTAGCATTAACGTTAAATAACACTAGATTTTTACTGATATATGGGCAAATATTTAAACATATTGACATGGCAACACTGCAGTGTCGGCAGCGGTGCGACGAGCTGTGCTCCGGTGCTCCAGTGTAGTGGTGCTTATTAATAGCTCGCTTCGCAGTATGGCATTGTCCAGCGTGTCTTGAGCTAATTATTAACAATACCATGTATTGTGCTGTTGATGGATGTAGAGAATATTGAAACATTAATTTCAAAATAATCACTTGGATAGGTTTTAGAGATAAAATTGTTCTTACGTCTGATATATTAAGACTAAATAGGATTTCATTAATTATTTTAGTATTCGTAATTGGTTTTGTTTTCATAATTAAATACAATAAGTAAACAATTTTAAATAGAAGGTAATTTTACAAAGTTACGAGTGTCTTGAGAATTCCACATTCAAAATTCAGTACAGTGACATCTAGCGACAAGTACCAGCACTACACAGATAAAAGAAATTATACTACACAATGCGTTATTATTCAAACGCAACATTATGCATCACATGCGCGGCCAACACTCTGATTTTGAAATCATTTCCGTGTTCAGCCGTCGGTCTGTCTCGTGCCACTTTCATATTAAATACTCGCAGTAAATGGGTCGAATACCCTGCCTTAATAAGATTGGGTTCGAGAAGTAATTAAAATTGATACATTGAAATTTACATGAGGAGGCTTTTATTCAATTTGAATGTTAATATACTGTGGAACAAGAGGATGGGACAAATGTTTGTGTGGTACTAATTTGTTTCGCGTCTGGGTGGATCTGAGTTGTAACTTGTAAGACTGAAAAGAGTCTTGTAGTGTATCTATACCAGCCCGTATACGTCCCACTGCAGGGCACGGGCCTCCTCTACAATTGAGAATACGATTCAGAGGGATTTATCGTACTCCGGGGGTACATTGAGCCAAAAACAAGGAAAATGCCGGTGTTATCGGTGAAAATAATCTTTTATAAACAGCCATGGCTTAGATATAAACATGGAAAAACCAAACATTGCATTGGTTAGAATAAAGGCGTTTCAAAATTTGGAAGTATTCTATATAATATAAATTAAATTAAAATATTTTTATATACTAAGAAATGATGATAATTCCCAGAAAAGGTCACCAATTTGTGGAAATCAAATAACGGGAATATTCATAGTTATGGGTACGACACCAAAACACGGATAAAACATCAACATACATAGTAAAATAAAAAAAGCTTTATCTCATGTCTAAAACAACAGCTTACCTCCAGAATCTCCATTCTTTAATCCTCAGTGTTGGTTCGCTTTTTTCAGCAAGGTCGAGATTAGAATTCAGCCATTGTGAGTCACGTCACAAATTCCGCGAATTTTCTTTTATTTCCCCCACAGGGAAGTTTGCGAATTAATCCATTCCTGCCATGAATATAAGTAGTCATAAATTACCGGTTTGAATTTCTTTAGCTGTGTAATGTACTTTGCTGTTGGTTGGAAAAAGGTCGTGTGAAAAAATAGTTATAATTAAGAGTTGGAGACTTATAATAAATTGTTAGAAGTGTTAATTAGAGCCCTTTACTATTTATAAGTTTTTAAATCTTGGAGAGTGACGAGGACATATTGTTGCATATTAATAATATATTTTTTTTGTATATTCATTTTTGTTTAGTATTTTGTTAAATTACGCACCTTTATCTGCAAAATACACTTAATAATAAGTCGCTAACTTGATATAAAACTAATGCCTTATCGGTTACATATCCTGTATCATTATTGTTTTCATAATCAAATTTAAAGAGGATATACAATATTTAAAAGATTCTCTAGATTTTATGCGACGTTTTAAAACCTTATTACGAACATAAACAGTTGACTTAGTATAAAAGGTAGCCACAACATATTCATAAATATCCTATGCAAATACCGTGGATATTATTGAAACGAAGCTACGTATAATATTATGTATAGTCGCTCGCGTCCCATACGGTATGCGGTTACGTGTATTACTGAATCCTTATTAGCTGGAGCAATAAAAACATGCCGCCATACCGATGTACCGACGTAGATTATTCAATCATATAGTGAGCTGTAGATTGTTATAAATAAATACACCCAACAGTCACATACATAGTCCTGACCCCGCACTAAGATCGAATCTTGTGTCGTGGGCATCGGAAACTACCAGACACTTTTGGGTTTCACGAACACTCAGACCCGAAACAAATGCCTGTGGATCACACAAACATTTGTCTCGGTGCGGGGATCGAACCCGCGGCCTCTCGTTTCGTAGCCGGCTACTAACCAACTGCGCTACAAAGGCGGTTAAAATGCAACTTTGTCGTAAGGTCTATGAGAAACGTTTAGGCTTTAGAGAATAAGCTATTGAAATTAAACTTAAATACCTGGCGTTAATGTATTTACATGTACGTAGTAAATATTCAATATTAAGTTATTCATGATTTGACAGTCTCCGTGGCGCATTTGGTTAGACGCCGCCCGTGAAATGAGAGGCCGCGGGTTTGATCCCCGCACCGAAGCAAATATTTGTGTGATCCACAGGTATTTGTTTCGGGTCTGGGTGTTTGTGAGACCGAAAAGTCTCGTAGTTTCTGATACCGACGACACAAGATTCGATCTTAATGGGGGGTCAGGACTATGTATGTGACTGTTGGGTGTATTTATTTATTTATTATTATTTATGACTACAATGCAGTTGATGATGAACACACTAACGTTTATTAAACGTCAACTTGTTCATGCGACAGCATCACCTATACGAGTAAAGGTCGAAATGAAAGGTATGAAATAAATGCAATTTTTTTGAGATATATCGTTTGTAAGATTTTGTTGCTATAATAATTCTGACTGCCTCGGTGGCGTAGTTGTACTACGGTACGAATACAGAGCTGAGGTCTCGGGTTCGAATCCCGGGTCGGGCAAAGTGATATTGGGTTTTTCTATTCATTATCAGCCCGGAGTCAGGAATATGTGCCTGATATGGCGATAGGCTCGCCCCCTATCACATCATGGGACGGAACTTACAAGGCGAAATGTGGGTGTCCTGTTGGCGCCTCTGCCTACCCCTTCTGGAATAAAGGCGTGAGTTTATGTATGTATCATTCTGTTAATTACAAAGCTATGATAGTAACCGAGTAACGTACCATTACGATGTAGTTAATCCACAACCTCATAGCAAATTACACAGAGTATTAATTGCGTCCATTGAATGAATGTAGTGCAAATTAGTCACGTATCTGTGCAAGCATCGTTAAGGGAAGTTTCCATAACATTACACAATGTGTTTGCTTGTTACTTAAGGAAATTTACATGTGTACTGGCTTTAGTGCTGTAGCAAGATTATCTTTGCTGCTTGAATAAATTGTGCCAGAAAAGAGAATATAGCATGAATGAAATTCAAGACTAGACTGCCTCGGTGGCGTAGTTGTACTACGGAGCGATTATAAACCGAGGTCTTGGATTCGAATTGCGAGTTGGACAAGGTGATAATGGATTTTTCTATTCAGTATATACAGGGTATATCAAGACTCCGACCGAAAACGAAGCTTGGTGGTAGTATTAGTGACTTCAGACACAAAGCAACTAAAAATTTCGCAAAAAAAATCGACAACTCTTTTTTGTAGTTTTTTAATTATTGTCGTATTTGGGTGATAAATACATAGTTTACCTAAAATAATTATTTACACCTTTTTATTTTTGAAGACGCAATGGTACGGTAGGGTTTAAATTACTATTTTCGCAATAACTAGGTATTTACTACCCAAACAAAATGATTTAAAAAAAATTGTAAAAAAAAATCTGTTGCTTATTTTGCGAAATGTTTAGTTCCATTGTGTCTGTAAATATTAAAACTACCACCCGGCTTCTTTTCGGTCGCAGTCTTGATATACCCCGGTATGTATGAGATACTCGACTATACAGAAAATTGCTGTTCGTTTTGACCACTGAGAATGGAATTTTATTTTCCATTCCAAATCTAGTGCTGTCTATTTCTCTAACTCCTTGTGTTTTGGGAGACAAAGCGAATACGGTTTAAGTTTTGTAGATGTTCATGAGCAGCAGCAAATATGTACCATCTGGTGAGCTGATTGCTCGTTTGCCGGACCTATAAAAAGCAATTATGTAAAAACGATACTCTTTTAAAATTCCCCTGTAAAAATAGCATTTATTACATCCCAGAATAAGTTAAAAAATAAGAATAAACAGGGCATGAATGGGAGGAGAAAAATCAGAAACAATATTAAACATTCTTTATAAAGTTGTCGATGTTTATATTTATGAGTAAACGTAAACTGCAAGCCTAACGCAGGTTTATGTATGAGGAAGTTATTTTCATTACATTTTTAATACCGCTCGTAAAATTCAGGAAGATAACTATCGAAAGCTTTTTATAATGCCATCACGAGGGAAAGTTGTTTATGTGCTACGGATCCTGTGGTTGTCGTGTTTTGTATTCAGATTTAATAGTCTTTAAATAATTTGATACCAATCAATTATTCAGGGTGAAATTATCCATAGTTTAGTAATTTATGTTCTTGTAATCGAAATTTTGTGATTTATATTATAATCACAGACTATTAACGTAGTCAAGTATATATTAAAATGGAATTAAAAATAAAAGTAAATGCATGTGTCTCAAGGTCCTTTAAACGAGCTCGGTAGACTTGTTTTGCATCAATAAATTAATGTGGGATGAATAAAACAAATTGCATCGAATCCTATTAGAATATCCTCTCTCTTGACTGCCTTATTAAAAAATAATATATGTGCCTTAATATTAATATCCACAAGTATTTAATATCTTAACAAGCAAATGTGAGGAAGCGCGGAAAATTCGCTTCAGATTCACAAACACGAAATTTGAGCAACGCGATAACAACTCCAGTTTCCCTTTGTAACAAAGAGCCGCTGTTTTCGATCAAAAGACGCGGATCTGTCGAAAATTCTTTGTTGAGTGTTTGATAGACAGGGTCGGAAGCACGGTAGGAACTTCAAGATAAGAGTATTTTTGAGAAAAATATATTATGAAATGTTTAAAAATAATTGGTGGAATACTGGTCCTTACCCTGTTAAACCGGGCCGCGTTCTGAGTTCAGATATACTACACAGGTGTCTGGTTTTAAGGCATAATTACGTCTTAATCCCAGAAGGGGTAGGCAGAGGCGCCACCAGGACACCCACATTTCGCCTTGTATGTTCCGTCCCACGATGTGATAGGTGGCGAGCCTATCGCCATATGGTTAGTGCATCATCTATTTGGATAACACGGCACATACCATAAGGTTCATTGTAATATAGTGAAGTACTCGTGCTAGTTAAAAAATATTATAATTTATTGAAATGATCACCAAGATCATGAGCATGTATTGTATTCCTACTTGCATTAATTGTATCCGTCATTCGAGTGGCACCGCTATGTATGAGTTTTTTGAAGTGAAACTTCTTTAGAATCGTTGTGATTTTAAATTCGATGAAACGAAAAAGCGACACATAGCAACCTGAAAAAATTTCGTATTTTATATCAAATATTTAACGTATGTAATTAATTTAGAAATTCATATATTATGTAAATTGCGTGGGGGCTTGGAATCACTAGAAGCTCCCCTTTACCACATGACACATTTGCCTACCTCATCTATAAAATGCGTACCCAACTCAATCCAAAACAATTTAATAGTAATAAATTAATGGATTCCAACTGCGTCCCTGATTGTGTAAAGCGAAGTTGCGAGCGCCTCGCAGAGAATAATTCGTTTCTGACACTCTGACAGCGGCTTTAACTTATTTCAGGCCGAATTAGAGATTGTCTTTTTAGCTTAGGTACTGCTTAAAACTGTCTGTAAGGACGTTGATTAGATGAGCGCTCTTTAGATTTGAGTACAGAATTTTCTAAAAGTGAAGTTGATTTAACATTGTCGAGTGCTTTGTAAGCGTTCTAGGGTTTTATATTTTGTGTACTATATTTTAGTTAGATGCCTCGGTGTCAAGGTTTTGTTAGAAGTCTCGGGATGCTTAAAGTATTAGAGGTTGATTGGAAATGAGTCAAAAACTGGAACTTGAAACCTGTAATGAAATCATATGCCACCGATTTCATATAAATGTTACCTTAGGGTAACTAGATTATACCATTTACTAGTTTTTACATTTGTATAGTTACCAATTAGAGTACTTTCTTCATCTTTGTTAATATACTATAGAGATACATATGTATCACTGACGAGGTAACATCTACCCGTCTTTTCCAGCCAACTCTTAATTCAACCTTAGTATTATATTTAGAATGATAATTACATATTTTCCAAACGAACTTGGCGGTCCCTAAAATTGACTAAGAGGCGCAAATTGGTCCCAAAGAGCGTCCATAATTAAACGAACCCGACGCTCAATTTATTTGTAAATTTCCTTGATCTCGTGGAAATCACCATCCCATCCAATTATGAACGAAAAAATACAAGTCTTAGGCGGATTTTACGAAGAAAAGTTAACATTCAAAAGCAACGCCAATCTTTATTTGTGTTTTTCTGAAGTGTTCTGTTTCCTTGCTTGGATTTATTTTGGGTAATTGTAGCCAACTGCCGCTTTGGTGAATACGATGAATATATCAAAGAATATAGCTGCTTAAAAGTTTTGTAACGGTGCACTCAATGTTCACTGCTGTGATGTTTCTTTTAACATATCAAACTATTAACTTATATCATAAAAATCAGGCTTTTGACTGCACAAAGCATCATTATGACTTCGCTATTATATCATATACTTACATCAGTAAAAGTCACTGCTATATTAACTCTCTCTCTCTCTCTCTCTCTCTCTCTCTCTCTCCAGCCATAGGAAGTTCACTGCTGAACATAGGCCTCCCCCATGGATTTCCACATCGACCTGTTGGAAGCTGCCTGCATCCGGCGACTTCCTGCAACCTTAACCGTCGCTACATTAACTACTACACCAATTTTAATACACACAAGTACTCAAAACTTTTACCGAGAAGCAAACTTTATTCGTCTACAAATGTAACAGCATTAAAACAACAGTTTTACTGAAATGGCAGCAGTAACTAGTTTTATGTGTAACTCGGATATTCTCAACGAAATCACGTACAGTCACTCGAAAGAACACGAGTTTATATTCAGAGTGCTTTTGAGTTGTAATTTGGGTATTTGACTATAATCGAATTTTTGTATTATTTTGCAGACAAACAGAAGCGCCATTAAAACACAACAGTTTTGTGAAAACAGTGATAAAGTAGCTTGTAACATGAGGCAAATATTAGTATTTTAAATGAAAGAGTGGGGACGTAGTGGGGACATCTTACCGTCTCTTTCACACCCGCACGCTATTATGCACTATAATGCACAGTGACCTCACTTACTTTGTTTTGCATCCCTTTTCTATTACCCCCACTACTAGATTTAAAAAGTTTCTAACTTGTTTAATTCTGAATGGATTTAGAAAATTCTTTGTTTGCTAGATTTCGGATATGGATACTTTTTGATTAATCCAATAAAAAAAAAATGAGTCAAATACCCTATTAATGGTGTTATATAATTATTTGTAAACGTAGAAAGATCTAGATCTTATAAGTTTATGTAAGGACTGTAAATGGTTATCGTTTTCAGGGCTGGTGATTGTCTTTTTTGCACTTTAATTAAAAGGAAAGGATGCAGTTGTTTCATTGTCAGTCTCCGTGGCGCAGTTGGTTAGACGCCGGCTGAGAAACGAGAGGCCGCGGGTTCGATCCCCGCACCGAGACAAATGTTTGTGAGACCCACAAGTATTTGTCTCGGGTCTGGGTGCTTGTGAGACCGAAAAGTCTCTCGTAGCTTCTGATACCCACGACACAAGACTTATTTGATCTTAATGTGGGGTCAGGACTATGTATGTGACTGTTGGGTGTATCTATTTATTTATTTATTGTTACTTAAATTATAAATAAATAGCACCGCTTTCAATCTGTTTGATGTAAAAAACGAATGCGTGGTATTTGGTTAGCTTTTTCTAACCTGGCTGTATGCAATGATCTAAATTATATAGAGAGTAGATGGTGTAATTTTAAAACAAAGTTAATGTATCTCCTATGGCTGGTATTCCATAGAATCACAATGTTATAAAAACGTTATAGTTCAAGTTATAAGAATTTGTTGCAGACCGCTTCTAACAGAACGCATCAAAAATATTAGGCAGATATTTGGCAGTAGACTTCCTATATGTAAAGATGACATAGAAATATCATTACTAACATTATGTATACACACAATAAATCCACAAAAGTCAATAACACAGAATAAACAATAAAAAATGTTGTCTAACAGACACTTTCACCAGAAACCTCGTCGGGAGGAAAGCGTTGTGTTAATGATTCATAGCGGAGTGAATCATTGATGTGCAATATATCTAGTAGAATGATTAGATTGATAGAGAATTCAGTATATTTTGTATTGTTGTTTGATTTATTTTTGTGTATAGAAGGCGAGGTGGTTTTATTTTAATACTAGCTTCTGCCCGCAAACTTCGTCTGCGTGATTAACATACATACATAAACTCACGCCTTTTTCCCAAAAGAGGTAGGCAGAGGTGAAATCATTGTTTGATTTCTATTACGTTAATACAAACCAGTGGCGTGCCTAGGGTTTTGGAGTAGGGCAAGCCCAATATTATTTTAGGTTTAATACATATTTATTTAGAAGACAAAAAAAAGACTAAGAACGACGAAATCGAATTTACGGCTCGGCGGCAGACCTATACAATATTAAAATCTAAGTAATACAAATATAGATAGCTTGTGGTCATGCAACCGTAACTTTTTACTGCACTAACTACTGAGCACTTTTAATACCCGGCATTACACTAGCACAACGATAGCTACTATGGTCCCGTGTTTGACTACGCAGTTAACCAAAATTGCGGACAGAAATTGTTATAAATACATTAAGGTTAAGTTTTTACAAGTAATTTTAATTACAAGTAATAGCATGCCTTTTGAAAGGACCACAATATCATTGAAATCATTACAATTAATCAAAACATTCTAATACACAAGTTTGTGTCCCTTGAAAATCTTATGAAACACGACTGTTTAATAACCTATATGAAGGGGAGCATGTAGAAATCGAATAACGTAGTTTAGTAAACTGAACCGATAAAATGCCTCTTGTGATTAACACGAATTTAAGAAATGCACAAACTCGGCGTAGTTTTCGCGCCAGTTTTAATATAATTGAATTAAATTACCTTTATAACGGCAATGAACACTTTCACCATCACACTAAAACCATCACAGGAAACAATACAAATCATTTTCGTATCAAAAAGTTTAAATAACATTAAAAAAACGAATAAATAACCTAAAACCGAACTATTTACAATTGCACAATATCAAAATACTTATGAAGTTAGTAGTAATTCGTACAGTATTGCTAGTAAACGAAAAAATAAACATTACAACATGCAATTATAATTTATGAAATAAATATAAAAATCTCATTATTTGTATTACAAAAATGATTAAATAATTTTAAAAAAGAACCAACATAATTTAATAACAATAAATATAATTTGGTTAACCAATAATGTTACACATGACGACCTTCAAACGTACGATGTTCAATCAAAACAATTCTGTGGTCAAAAGCTGGGCTTTTGGTTTAGTACATTATTGCTATATATAAATATCTATAGCTATACATTCGTAGTGCCAGAGTATTGCATTTCACCCGTAAATGTGAAAGAGATAGCATGCGTTGCCAAAAGCCTCGTAAAAGCACACGAGAGAGAAAAAGACAGATACATGTTTTGCGCGTACCGTCTTTTAAAAAATGCGTGGAGCTACGTAGAGGTAAAATTATTGAATGAATTTATTACAAGCGTTGCGCAGCGCGGGCGGCGCTTCGGCTCGCCGTCTCAGGCGCTTCATTGAAGAGCGCCATGCCGCGACGGAACGCGGTAAATTCAAAAATGGTAGATGTTTCGTAATTACTGTTTTGTATTGAATGTAATGGTTTCGTTCAGAATTTAGTATATACGTATTAAGTAAGGCAAGCCGGGCTTTTGGGCTTGTATGGAAGTACCGCCACTAATACAAACTAGTATGGGGGATATTAGATTTTCTCATTTATCTTCCATGTACAGACATCGATCGGTTAGAAGTTTATTATATGTATAGAAGGTTATAAAAGTCCAACCGGAGATATGCTTCTGATCCATTTCAATTGAAATTAGTTTATTTATACTGATAATTGAGGGTTTTTACATGAACATGTGCGTATGTAAATTGTAAAAGCATACGGGGAATAAAATGATCTTGGTTGCTTAAGCTTTACTTAATTACTAATAAAAATCATAGATGCGTACTGAATACGATCATTAGATTAATTAGCATTCGATAATTAGGTATTGATTCCTCAACTATCTAGAATATAAGGTACATGAATGAAAATAATTAATTGAAAAATAATTTATAGAACCAGTGCTCTAATCAAAATTAAATTCTGAAACTTACTAATTAGCAAACTGTATTAGTATTCTATCAGTTGTTGTATTTTTAATTACAGTTGCCAACTGTAATTCAACTCGGCCGCGGTGTATTGAAGGCGCTAAAGGAATACGTGCCCAAGGTTGTTATTTACACGAAGTTTTTCAATATATACCAATAGGAATAAGGATATAGATATACCTAACTTGTGGGCGGATGAGATAGAATTACGTAGGTGGTCTTGGGAATTTAAATTAGACAGCCTACGTGGCGCAGTTGGTTAGACGCCGCCTGTGAAACGAGAGGCCGCGGTTTCGATTCCCGCACTGAAACAAATGTTTGTGAGAACCACAAGTATTTGTTTCGGGTCTGGGTGTTTGTGAGACCGAAAAGTCTCGTAGTTCCTGATACCCACGACATAAGTCTCGATCTTAGTGTGGGTTCAGGACTATGTATGTGACTGTCGGGTGTATTCATTTATTTATTATTATTTCGGTAGGCACCGTATGCAGGATGTTCTGTGTTCGCGTGCTTAGTTAGGGAATGTATTTAAAGATTATGGATTTGAAAATATTTTTGTCGGTAATTGGATACATTGTCCAAAATATTTCATGTAAGAAGTTTTTAAAATCATCTGTTAACTCTTTTTATAATACCTATTCGCTGTGTTTTTGTAAATTTTCCCTACAATATTTATTTTTAATTTCACATACCTATCACTACATTAGCGCATACAATTGTGTAATTCATAAGAAAGGTTTAAGGATCCTTATTTATGTATTATTTGTTCTACCTAAATTCTATTTATATGTTTATAATTTTTGCATGTAAATTATTTTGGGCGAAAATAAAATTATTCATGTTAACACAGGTCAATTTACTTAACAAAAACCCAAACAGAACTGCCAAAAGCGATAAGGTTGATTCGAAAACGAATTGGTTTCGCCGTGCGCCTGACAAATTGATAATGCCCGACAAAGGCCCTTTTGTCGACTCCAGGCAGCGAATTAATTTTGATAGGTTTTAGAGCTCCCTCCCCGATGACAGCGGGGAAGGAAAAAATAGATTTATTTGAATGAAAAATGTATGAAAAATTGTTTCATGAAGGTACTGACAGACTACATATTTGCGCATCAATGTAGCTATTCTGCACTAATATGAGAATAAGTGAATTAGGTTGACCACTTTTATTATCATTTATCATCTTTCTCAGTCAAATAAAATCCAGGGTTAGATAGGGGCCTTCTTTCCGGAACTAAACACTTTAAAAAAATAAATTGCCTTTTTTGTGTTGATGGCAATTGCTTACCGAGCAAGCTAGTACATGAGAAAATGTATTTCCCATGAACCTTGTGCGAATTATATTGATTTCACGATTTGATAAAAAAAACCGACGAGATGCCAATAAGTTTTCCATTTGTGTAATTTTCAGCCACATTAGATACAAATCCTTGCTACGTTTTTACGCTGATATGAGCACTACAGCAAACGAGCCGTTTAATGTACCGTATGTAACAAGGAACTGTTCGCGTCACCTGCCCTCTATATTGATAAAATCAGTCTAGACTCTAGATTTCAGACTGAAAAGTGATCTCAAGTCTCGATCGAAAAAGAATTTGACTCGATCGGTTCCGACTCCGTTCAATCTAGTTATAGGTGGTGCATCTCGCGACCATCAGGTGTAAATAATTGACTGTTGAGATTCAAAGGGTCAATGAACTTGGTGTATGGATTTTTTTTCGGACTGTGTGGAGGTGCAGTGTGTAGTATTGGATATTTGTAACTAATTAGTTTGCTCTTCAGTATAGATGTGTTTGTGATCTTAAATCAAATATCATAGAATTTAAGCGTTAAAGAAGTCAATAACTTTGTTGATTTTCATCAGTTGCCCATTAATATCTTCAATATCGGATAAATCGGACGTTAATATTCTTTTTTTGTTTTCCGTTTGTTAGTGTAATTTAACTAAAAATGTATTTAAAGAACCGAGAACGGAGATAGGGTTTTCACAGGTTACTTATTTTTATTCACTGTAGAAAAGCCCGAATTTTAACAATGCCTAGGTATAAAGTAACATAAATATGGCGTCATATTTTAAACCTTAAATCTGCATGTTTCTAACGGTGAATACTTCAGCACAATAGCTGTCAGCGGTCATGAATGCAAGTGGAGCATATTTTGCGACGTAACCATGTAGACGGCCTGTCTAAATGTCAGATGTAAATATAACCGCTGCGAGATCGCGAAAGCATCTGTGATATAATATACTGTGTCTATATGAAATAGACATAGGGATACTAGAATACTCCCCTTCCGAGTTTTTCTTTTTTTCTCTTCTCTTTTCCCTACCGAGTTACTTTGCCCTTGTTTCATGTAGTATTTCACTGTGGGCCTTAGGCACCATTGGTGTTTAAAATATCTGATGATTTGTATTGGGGTAGGATTTTCGAAAAACATAGATTTGCTAGTTAGTGAAGTTTATTTTGAATAGATTTTTGATTTGTTGACAAATTTCAAATAAATTATCCATTTTGCGGCTTTGTCAATTTCCTTTGTACAATATTAGGGTGTAATTACCTAATACGAAGCTCCATCCTGGGCTCCTAATTGTGGCTAGGGGAAACTTCCACAAAGCTAATAAAATCCATCCATTCACCCAACACGTAAGCCCGACAGAAATAAATATGAGTAAAATACCAGATTCTTCAATAAAAGTGAGTATTTGAGCTTAGAAACACGTAAACTCGTTAATTGTGCAAGATTAATGGGCGATGTCGCCGTTAGCTTGAGCTCAGCTTAGCTCAGGACAGTAAATCCAGACAAAAGACGTGAGATAAGTGAAAAATCCCGAGCAGGGGATCTACCAATCTGTATACTTGATGAAGTGAATGATTTCTAATATTTTGATGTATAAGATGTTAGTGATTTAAAGGTTGTAGGAAGCGGTTATAATAATAATAATAATACACCCAACAGTCACATACATAGTCCTGACCCCACACTAAGATCGAGTCTTGTGTCGTAGGTATCAGAAACTACGAGAGACTTTTCGGTCTCACAAACACCCAGACCCGAAACAAATACCTGTGAATCACACAAACATTTGTTTCGGTGCGGGGATCGAACCCGCGGCCTCTCGTTTCACAGCCGGCGTCTAACCAACTGCGCCACGGAGGCTGTCAACGTTGGAACGCCAGTTTCCCTGTGCAAGTTGGTTACGGCAGTGAATTTTCTGAGGCTTAAAGATTATGATTATACATGTCTTGGATTAACACAAGTTAGGCACGTTCGATCTCCACACCGAGACAAATATTTTTTGTGACCAATTAATATTAAGAGTGTTTGTGATATCATCTTCTTACAAGGTGTAACGTGGTGTAACTAAGTATTGATAAGAGTTGACATTTTACCTTATAAGAAGCTTCTATGAAACATGTTATCAAACGTTAATAAACTTATCAGAATTACATGAATGGAAATCAAAGGAAAAAAACATTAATATTAATAACCAATGTATTGGTATATGATACGAATTAAAGTTACCCAGTAAGTTATGTACATGTTTTCGACCCATCGAACCGATCACGAAAATCGTTTTGACGGCCTCTGCCCGTGCCGGTAATTTGGTGTGCTTGATGGATGTATTGATCAATGTGGAATATTGTGATGGACGCTTGTAATTATAATGCCTAAAAATAATATCTAAGTATGATTGGCAGGCTGTTTTATAGCATAGGTTCCGCAAATGAGCAAACGGCTCTATAGTTCGTAGTTGAGATGGGAGTCACATCAAGTGGCAAAAGAAAAGGGATAGGGGCTTAAACTTAGGGCCAATTGCACAAACTAACTTTGCCCATAAATATGACTTTGAAAACTTCAATCCCATACATTAGCAATGTCGAATAGGTCACAAATGTATGGCGATGACATTGTCAAAATTAAAGTTATGGTCAAAGTTAGTTTAAATGCAACTGAGCCTTGTGTAGGAATTTCCGATGCACGATGGATCGACGACTTGAAAAATGTTGCGGGTAGTAGATGGATTTGGACTGTTCAAGACCGAGATGGTCGGTGCTTACATGGGAAGGTTTTTGTAAATACTCAGCGACAGTTCCTTGAATTGTAATAATCGATCTCCAGAATGATCTGAGTGATGTGACGGGTGAACGACCTACAACTGTAAGGTTGCTCAACTTTGATGTATAAATTTGCTATAACTGGTGCGTTGCGTGACTAAAGATATCGATTCCGATAACTTTACACAACGTAGTTTTTCTCAAACAGTATAAACATTGCGAAGTGATGTAAAGGATTTTCCCTTCGCAAACCGGAACCAATTCCGCCATTGTGCGTGTTTGCGTAGCTTGTGTACCGGCAAGGTCGCCCGACCAGCTTGTACGACCGGTTCGGTGCGTGTGATCGTGTGTGTGATGTGCAAGGAGAACTGGTCCGGCGTAGTGATTGCGACTGGCGAGAGATCGTTGTAGGTGCTGTGACAATTAATTCTTCGAGAACTTATAACATTTCTGCCTCCGTGGCGCAGTTGGTTAGACGCCGGCTGTGAAACGAGATCGATCCCCGCACCAAGAGGAATGTTTATGCGGCCCACAAATATTTCTTTCGGGTCTGGGTGTTTGTGAGACCGAAAAGTCTCTCGTAGTTCTGATACTTGCGACACAAGACTGAACTGATCTTAATGTGGGGTCAGGACTATGTATGTGACTGTTGGGTGTATTTATTATTATAACATGGCTCTAGTGCAATTATGGCATTCAATTTAAAATGGAATTCTAAACCATAATTAGTGTTTTTGTATTTTATGAAGGTTGAAGTTTACAGGAATTTACTGGATGCTTAATTAATAGGTTTGTAGAAGTCCTTGAAGTATTGGTCAGCAGTCGATTTTAATGCCTCAAATAGGTCAATAATATACGTACTAGTTTGATATTTAAATGGGACATACTTAAATGGATTTCTTTTTCGTACACACACACGTTCTCCAATTTTCTGTTTTTAGCCCGTTGAATCATATTATGAAGATTACCAAGGCCGATTCACAAAAACCTTCCACTAATTACAAACAGTAAGTAGACTGTGAAAGATTGTTTTAACGTTTCAACGGGCAAACCGATTGTAAGTATAATTTTTACTCTCTCGTTGACCTTTGGGACAACTTAAATTGAACGGTCTACGGATTTCGGCAATCACATTTTGTATATAAATGAGTTTTATTAATAGCTATAGTAGTTTTGAATTTAATGTTGTAGAATTTATTTATTTTATTTTTAAAATATTCTTATTAGGTTTAGGTGTTAGAAAATGTTTGATTCATAAATTCCAGACAACACAAGACGTGTTTTAGTTTCAGGTTAGGATTCTTTATATTGACTCCTGAGAATTGGGAATATTTATACGTATATACATATGCATAAACTTACGCCTTTTTCCCAGAAGGGTTAGGCAAATGTGCTTACCAGGACACCTACATTTCGCCTTGTATGTTCCGCCCCACCATGTGATAGGTGGAGAGCCTTTCGTCATATCGGTCACGAATGTCTGACTCCGGGCTGATAATGAATAGAAAAATCCAATATCACATTGCCCGACCCGGGATTCGTACCCTATACCTCAGCTTTGTAAACGTACTGTAGCACAACTACGCCACCGAGGCAGTGAGAAATATTTATTTATGCCAAAAAAAGTGTTCTAATCCTAAAATAACATTTTCTTTCGTATTAATTTAGTCATAAGTTAAACATTAAGTTAGTCATTTTTCCTATAAGCCTTTTAAATATTAAAGATATCTGTGAACAATGGGACGTATATGGACTGATATTTTTATACAAGCTATTTGAACACATGTATCAAGGAATCTCATATTGTAGATCTAAAATAAGATGAACAAAACTTGTTTGTATCAAACATACATGTTTATCAACCGGCCGACCTTGTCGACGCGTGTGATTAGAATATATCGAGGAGGGGAGGGGAGGGGGAGGAGGGAGGATAAATAGATTATGCTTACGTGTAGTTATTTATCGGGTAATTTGACGATTAGTTTTTTAGTTGCATTATTTACATACTAAATGGTGTTGTAAATATTTTTTGGGGATGCTGTAAGATTTCCTTTTATTTTATGATTGCCTGCCCGTATGCAATCTTTGCATTTGTGGAAATTGCCATGATTAAAAAATGAACGAATAATATATTTTGCTGTATATTGCTATTTAATTCATTAATCTCAGATGTGCTGCCTAATTCGAGTAATATAACCAATAATGTAGTTACTTTACTCTCGCTTTCTTTGTTGCCCATGTCTCTAGTTTTACAGGCAAATTGTCCATGAAGTTATGAATTTATAGGTACTCGAACTTCATATAAACTCTTTCTGGTTTTTGTTGCTATGAATGGCGAGACGAGCATGTCATTCACATTATGGCAAGCGACCCGACCGCTTATGGACAGTAGCAAAACCGAACACCATGCGCTCGCAATCCTAAGACATAAGATTTTAAGTCTCATTATGTCCACTAGTTACTCTGGTGACAACGTCTTTCAACCGTAGCATAACAGTGCATTTACACTGGTGTTTGGCGGGAGAAATAGACATTGCGGTAGTACCTACCCAGACGGTCTCTCAGATATGAGAGACCTACCCCCCCGTAGGCATGTTTTTGGCATGATTACATAAAAATGCTCAGTAAATTGATACTATTTCAATTAAACATATAAAATATAATAAAAATACCTACTCTGAAATGTTTAGTTGAAAATACAATATCAACATTCGCTATCGATTTGTATATCCTATGTCAGTCGCTCATGCGACTGCGAGGAATTTTTAATATAACTTGCGAACTTTCTGCTGTTGAAAACTACGGAGTTATGAATAAATATGTTTCCCAACTTATTATTGGCACTTTGTATTTTAAAGCTGAATAAGAAATTGTATAATTATTTATATATATTTCTAGAATTATCATGTTATTGATCTTGTAGTTGCGTGCATGAGAGTTAATTTATGAAATCCTAGGCTTACATTACTTAATTTTCGTAAGTATATTAGGCGGACGACAAATGATTTAGTCTTAATATGCCATTTTCCTTGTAACATAAAACATTTGCGTAGTAATTTATCAATAAATTAGTACGTTTAGATTTATCAATGGAAAATACCCATCACACCATTCAAAAAGATCTGACTACACCTCGCCATTCATGCCACAAAATTACTCACCCGTTGGCCATAAAAATGCTATAGACGGTTAATATTGCATACAAGTCGGTATGCTTAGTGCCTACATTCCCAGAAGCGAATTAATCGTAATGGCGGCCCGATTGCACGGCACGTCCTGTGTAAATACCGCATGATGCTTATGTAGAGTATGAGGTATGTAAAGGACATAGAAAAAAATGTGGCTTTATTGCTTTTGGAAACTAATTATTTATTTTGTACTATGTGCTCATAATAGTTCTCTGCTGAAATGAAATGAAAATATTTTATTGTACCCATGAAATGTCATACAGTCAATTTTTTCCACTACCATCTGGTTAACAAGGCTGTTTTCGCCAGAGAAGAACGGGCAAGAAACTAGCGTTGCTATTTTCAAAACAAGTTTATTGAGTAATTATACAGAAGTTGCAGCGCAGTTAAATTCAGAGCAGTTCATAAATAATTTATAATAATAACTAAAGACAGCCTCCGTGGCGCAGTTGGTTAGACGCCGGCTGTGAAACGAGAGGCCGCGGTATCGATTCCCGCACCGAAACAAATGTTAGTGTGATCCACAGGTAAGGTATTTGTTTCGGGTCTGGGTGTTTGTGAGACTGAAAAGTCTCTCGTAGTTTCTGATACCCACGACACAAGACTGGATCTTAGTGTGGGGTCAGAACTACTCGTATGTATGTGACTATTGGGTGTATTTATTTATTCCTGTCGAGATGTAGTATTTAGGTTTCTTCACTATTCAACGTTAAAGAGCAGGGTAGTTGACTATCAATACACACATGATTCCGAAAAGTCAGAAGTGTACGTTAACAAAATAACCTGTTACTTCACGTCGATTTTCTGTGAGTTAGCGGGGCCCCGGTCGAATCGATCCATTCATGCTGTATTGAAGATAATAAGGTTACCCCGATGAAATAATTTCCTCTTCCACTTAAAATAACAGAACCCGTGGGGCAGTATAATTCAAGTTGCATGGTCTCGTGAAAAATATAAATTCTTCATAAATAAACAGTTAATAAATTTATACACGAAGACTCTCGTCTGAATGGGGAGTTTCGAAATTCTAGAGTATTTTTATCGTGTTACCGTAGCACCATCCATGCACCAAAGACCGTCGAGCGCTCAATTACGATGCAAATAACCCTCCATTCATTTTTCCCGGAGTGAAATGTTCAAACATTAAATCCTTTAGGAATATTATTAATCATCACGGGTCGGTTAAAGCCTGGAGTCGCGCGGCCCACGCACGTTTCAGCGTAATGAAATTTCAGCAACGCCTGTGCGGTCCTTTTGATCCGCGTGTTTTTTGCAAGGGTTGAATTTTACGCGTGCTTACATGTGTTGTGTTTAATTGTGATTGTTTGCTTTATATACGGTGATTTATTTCGGAAAACGCTGTGTTAGTGGACGAAATATTTTATTTTGAAGTAAAGCTGTTCTTTACGTTATACAGGTTGCGTTTTTTTTGTTTATAATTGTCATTAGATCAATTGTATTCTAAAATCGACACCCGTATTGCATTCTTATTATTTTTTATTTATACCATGCTACAGTTGCAAGCAACTGGCTGTAATAAGATTTTATTCCGGGCCGTAAAAAACATGTGTGACAAGGATTTTCATTACATATATTGTTGCAAATAAAACTGGGCTCGATAACAATTCTACCTAATACGACCCAAAACTCACACAAACACCCGGTGTACTGCTGAAACAGAAACATGCAAATTACGAATCTCAGCACTCAGACTAAGAAAAATATTCGGACTTAGAAAGCCGCAGCGTGTTCCGAGTTCCGACGTTGAAAGACGCGGCGCGGCGTGTTATTCCGGGGTGTATTCTTGCGCCACTCAATCTGACGCTTGACGGCTGAGGGACGCCGTGTCTAGTGGAAACGCGATGTGTATTGTTGGATGGGTTTGTTATTTTACTATTAGATGTACTGCGATTATTATTTATTAACATAAGTAGTAACCAATCTTTCTTGAAGATGAGAGGTGTCGATTTTGGTACTAACACGGGTCCTTAACTTACATACATACATACATACATACATACATACATACATACATACATACATACATACATACATACATACATACATACATATATAAACTCACGCCTTTATCCCAGAAGGGGTAGGCAGAGGTGGCCACCAGGACACCCACATTTCGCCTTGTCTATTCCGTCCCATGATGTGATAGGGGGCGAGCCTATCGCCATATCGGGCACAAATTCGTGACTCGGTGCTGATAATGAATAGAAAAATCCAATATCACTTTGCCCGACCCGGGATTCGAACCCGAGACCTCAGCTTTGTAGTCGTATCGTAGTACAACTACGCCAATGAGGCAGTATACCTTAACTTAGGAATATAAAAACCTTCAAGTAATATGTGGGTATCACTTTATATCGTGTCTAGGGATTGCAATCCCGCAGCTCTTTCAATCCCGCGGGATCGATATGCTGGATCGATCGATCCCGCGCGGATCCCGCGGGATCCCGCATTATTGGTATTATATTTTAAAACCGAATTAAATGAAACTAGGTTATCTTTAAAAAAAAATTTCAAAATGTCTTACATTATGCAACATGAAATAATTTATTTCCTAATAAAATAAAATTAATTAAGTTCAAGAAATCAGTCTTCAATCAACCATTAAAAACTTAAATTTGCCCTTATTTCCATTCTAATAACAGTTTTATAATATTTTTAATTCAGTCTCATTTATACCGGGTATATCAAGACTGCGACCGAAAACGAAGCCAGGTGGTAGTTTTAGTGGTTACAAACACGATGCAAATAAAAATTTCACCAAAACATCGACAGATTATTTTTTTAGAATTTTTTTAAAAATCGTCTTGTTTGGGTGGTAAATACCTAGTTTTTGCGATAATAATAATTTAAACCCTTACGTACCATCGAGTGTTTAAAAATAAAGAGGTCTACATCATTATTTTAGGAAAACTATGTATTTATCACCCAAATACGACGAAAAGTAAAAAATTACAAAAAATAGTAGTCGATTTTTTTTTGCGAAATTTTTACTTGCATTGTGTCTGAAGTCACTTATACTACCACCTGGCTTCGTTTTCGGTCGCGGTCTTGATATACTCTGTATAATGACTAATAATACAATCACAATCTAGATGCTATTACTACTATGAGTAACCTATGGTGATAACTTATGAAAATACGCTCGTAAAAAACAAATGGCATAGTCTCATCTCCGAGCCTTCTGAGTGAACTGCAAATATATCCTGATGCTCAAAATGCTGAAAACTAGCTACATGTGTGCTTGAGGCGCCCTCTAGTCGTCGCTCCTTTGCGAGGAGCGGCAAAGTCACGCGCGCGCCACTCGCGATTTTACGCGAAACTTCACGAAAGTTTTAGCGCCAATTTTCAAATATTTGCGGGATCCGCGTTTTGAAGGTGCGGGATCCGGCAGACCAATAAATGCAGCGGGATCCCGCGGGATTGCGGGATCCCGTTTTGCGGGATTGCAATCCCTAATCGTGTCACGGGTAGTAGGATTAAAATAGGCTGAAATATAAATAATATTACGTAAGTGAGAAAGAAACCATCAGTTGATTGGTGATAAATAATTATGAAATTAATTAAAGCTAGTACATGCGTATGACTCATTAACAGATTTCATCCGTGGCTTTTTAACGCATCGATATAATTAACTTGAACTTGTGCTTAACGACTCTTTACTATACTGCATTGCAAGTAACCTCGGGTCTTAGGTTGAGGGAGTATAAAAAAATGGGTGCTCACATACCTTAGTTATTTAATATTCTCGGTGTTGTGTTGGCGTCGTCGCCTAGCGTCCTCCACTCAATCTCGCGTCACGTGCCACTCCGCTAGCAACGTTGTGGAAATGTTGCCGCTGTTACGAATCACTACTCTGTTAATGTTTGTTGCCTCATAATGAATAAGAAAAGATGTATTGTTTGTACTTAATTGTGTAGGGTATTTGTGAACGGGTTTAAATTTTGAGTTTGATGACTACAGCGTGTAAAGAAGTATTGTAAATTACACCGGGATATTTATATTGGGAATACTTGGATTCTTAAGAGTGACTACTTTATATCAGTACTAGCTTCTGCCCGCAAACTTCGTCAGCGTGATGAACTTTATTTGGTCCCGTCCCGTTATATCCCGCCCGTCCCGTCTCATTCTCACTCAAGCCATGTAATCCTGTCCCATCCCATCCCTTTGAGTATAAAAAGTAACAAATATATCGGAATTCCTTCCTCATGCTACAGGAATACTTAGTTTTTCGGGATAAAAAGTATCCTCAATGTTAATCCAGGGTGTCAGCTACTACCATAACAAATTTCATCGAAAACTGTTAAGCGGTTTTTGTGTTCATCGCGCACAACCGCACAGACAAACAGACAAATATTCTAAAAATCCTTTTTTTTATTACGTTAATACAGACCCCCATATTAGTTTTTCTCACTTATCTTCCATAATACAAAGAAACACCCTGTATGTAAATAAGACATATACCAGTATTTAAGTTGGACTTGTACCTATATAACTGTGAAAACCGCATCTCATTTCGTCTTGTAGTTTGCATTATGCGCAAGCAAATAAAAAGAAACATCCTGTATGTAAATAAGACATATACCAGTTTTTAAGTTGGACTTGTACCTATATAACTGTGAAAAACGCATCTCATTTCGTCTTGTAGTTTGCATTATGCGCAAGCAAATAAAAAGAAACACACTGTATATTAATGAAATATATACCAGTTTTCAAATTGGACCTGCAGCAATATAACTGTGAAAACTGCATCTCATTACGTGCGGTTGTGTTTGAGCAGTGTGCAAGAAAACAAAAAAAAACACTCTGTATGTAAATGAAATATATACCAATTTTCAAGTTCGACCTGCACCAATATAACTGTGAAAACTGCATCTTATTACGTGCGGTTGTTTTTGAGTAATGTGCAAGCAAACAAAAAGAAACACCCTGTATGTAAATGAAATATATACCAATTTTCAAGTTCGAACTGCACCAATATAACTGTGAAAACTGCATCTCATTTGGTGCGGTAGTTTTTGCGTGATGTGCAAGCTAATACAAAGAAACACCCTGTATGTAAATAAGATATATACCAGTTTTTAAATTGGACTTGCACCTATATAACTGTGAAAACCGCATCTGATTTGGTGCAGTAGTTTTTGAGTAATGTGCAAGCAAACAAAAAGAAACACCCTGTATGTAAATGCAACATATACCAGTTTTTAAGTTGAACCTACAGCAATACAACTGTGAAAACCGCATCTCATTTGGTGCAGTAGTTTTTGCGTGATGCGCAAGCAAACATACAGACAGACAGACAGACAGACAGACAGACAGACAGACAGACAAAAATTCTAAAAAAAATTGTTTTGGCTTCTGTTGCTGTTATAAAGACCCCCCGCGTTAAAATTTCTCAAATATCTTCCATGTACAGACATCGACCATTTACAATTTTATTATATGTATAGATAAATGATGTCATTAAAGGATCCGATCTCATGTGTAATAACAATATAAATATACAACTTTATTAGCGCAAAAAATGTCTTGTAACATGGACAATAAAGGTCATGGTGTGTTGATGTCATACTTTTGGCGAAAATGTAAATAAGACAGAGGTGTTTCATTGATTTACAATAAAGAAACGGAATGGTTTGAATTAAAGATACAAGCTGGTTCTAAAAGCGTTTATAGGACCACGTGTATACCACGCTGGAATATTCTAGGTTGACGGGCTTCACATATCATATAAATGTTGTAAGACATCTATTACATACAGATTTTGTAAATTATAAACTGCAAACGGATGATGAAATCCCAAAACATTAGTAACTATCATTCCTAAGTTGGAGTGCGTGGTGGCCTGTTGGTAATGGACCAGACGCGGTGGCCTGCATGTTCACGGTGGTCGCGGGTTCAAATCCCAGGGCACACCTCTGACTTTTCGGAGTTATGTGTGTATTGGTAGTCAATCACCACGCACTTTAACGATGAAGGAAAACATCGTGAGAAGACCTGCATACCGTAGCGATTTTAAAAATAATTTCTACGGTATGTAAGTTTGCCAACCCGCACTAGGCCAGCGTGGTGGACTGTATGGCCTAACCACTCTCAATCGATTCTCTCGATTGAAGAGTAGGTCCGTGCCCTGCAGTGGGACGTATATGGGCTAATACAATACAATACAGTACATTCCTAAGTGCATCTTGAATCACGGCGCTACGATTAAATTTGCATACGTTATCTACGCGGGTGCACACAATCCAATGGCACGAGATAAAACTGAACAAACTACATTAATCTGCTAGAACAATCACAACACGACCCGAGTGTTGTTTTGCATGATGCGCATGCGATTGCACGGTGCAGACGCAGACGACGTTGAATCGATTTGTCGGATGCTCGATAGTTTAGATGAACTGACAATAAAATTAGTAATATTACTAAATTGATTGTTTTATTTATATTATAGGGGGCACACGAGGACACGGTTCATCTGATGGTAAATGATCACCGCCGCCCATGAACATCTGAAACACCATAGGGCATGGAGACGCGTTGCCGGCCTTTAAGGTGGGAATACGCTCGGTTTTCGAAGGACGCCAGGTCGTATTTGTCTGGAAATACTGCTAATAACTGATGAAACGTATGAAACTCGGTGATGTACAATTGGAAAAGGCTACTAGTAAATGACAGTTGATTGGTGATGATGAAGACTAAGGACAGGATGCTTTTATTTGACTATGTACAGGGTTAGACAATAGACTTCATTAAGTTAGAACGAAAATTTTACTAAATAACGGAAGGACGATTGAATCTAAAAATCTAAACCCAAATAAAAAAATCGACTTAAAATGGTGCAACGTTGATTTCGTTGTCGAAACGTCGATTTTGGTGCGCTCCTTTATCATATATTAACAATGCGTAATCCCGTCTAAGACCCTAACAAACAGTATAAGTCATCTGAAAGTCGACGGGAGGCGTGGATGTCTGTTAAGATGCGTGATATCAACACGCGGTTGAGATCATTCTGTGTGGTGTGTGAGTGGTGATGCTGTGATGTGTGCGTGTTATACTTGTAGAATGTACTTTATTAGGAGATACGTAAGTCCTTTACCTGATAAAGAAAGTGCAGTACGGTTTATACATATATTTCAGAGTATCCACTTATGATTGTCTTTATTTGACGTAATAATGATCGCGTATTGGTATGTAAGTCCGCCAACCCGCACTAGGCCAGTGTGGTGGACTATATGGCCTAACCAATCTCAATCGATTCTCTCGTAGAGTCGGCCCGTGCCCAGCAGTGGGACGAATATGGACTGATATACATACAATGATGGCGTATTTATCGATGTTACCGATCCAATAATACGCGTACATGCTAAGATTTCTTCTACCAATGTATTTCTCGCGCCATAACAATATGAGCATAAAGCCATAAAAATATCCGTATATCACTAGTTCAAACGCGGCCAATAAATAACATTTTCATACTGCGACATCCACGCAAAACGATACATTGCCAAGAAGTGTCAAAAACCGATACTAACAACAAAAAAACACAAAGCGCACATTTCAAATTGTCAGATGAATAGTGGCGCGGAAAGCGCTGCTCTGTTGCAAATAGAATTTTCTCCACTCAGAAGCAAACTAGCACCCTCCCCCATTCTGCACAACCTCCCCCTCCCCTTTAAATCTGTCTTGAAATATAGCTATGTCGTTTCGGATGGCTGTGAACATTTTTCCCCTTTCATCCGCTGTGGACGAATTCCTCTGTGACCGACTAGAGAAAATTTTCTCACATCAAGTGTTGTTGACGCTTTTTATTAACTGTATTCAGAATTGAGAATATAAGGTGTAAGTAGCTGGAAGTTGCTGCAATTTTAAACAGATTTTTATGAAGTGCTGGAATTTTAGCAAGATTTTATAGATACATAGGTAGATATACTTTTCTTTTTACGCAAAACTTAAAACTAAAATTGGTTATCCCAGCTATAATGAACAATATTATTATATAAACCTGAATATTACATGATCTTTTCCAGCTCCGTTTCTCATATTCTTAATATAGTACTAAAGTAGTCTAGTTTCCTATAACTATTTCTCTCGAACCGTATATCAGTCAATCCTTTTTTTGCGAGATGAAACATAAAGTCTAGGTTCCAATAAAGTTAGATAAGAGGAAAAAAGGCGGTGTAGCACCCGTAAGGCTATTTGGCATATATTGGTCCTTCGAGCCAGGATAGAGACGTCACGGGTTGCACGAAATACGGATTTTGTTTCGTTTTAAATTTAGGTTACTCAATAAAATTGTTAGATATTTTGTTAATGTCGTGTAGAATTTTGATTGGAGATGCCCGGAATGGCATTAATTGGCAATAAGATAAATATAATTAAAAAGTCCTGTCGAAAATTTGTTCCCTGAAATATATCTGTATGTATAATCCTAAATTGCATAACCCTATTATTTATCGTGTAATGTATAAATAGCAAAAATTACAATTTTATCCGTAATTATTGTTTCAAGTCCACAAAGTACATGGCAAACGGAAATGAAGAGAATTATATAATAATATCGGGACCAAAAATGTTCACAATGTTTCAGTTAATTTAACAATGAAAATTTATGCTAGAAGGTTAAATACCGACAAAAGCTGCAAGTTATTTGACCTGGTTTATTAAATAGTTAATTTTTTAAATTTTCTGTAGAAAATTTCATTACTATCAGAGTTTTTAGCGATCATGTCTTGATATAATAATTATATCTTCATTAATTATTAATGAAATGAATAAAGTTATTATTTTCCATTTATGATTCGTCTTAATAAAATTATCAATAGATAGTTTCTAATTGTTGAATCTATTAACGCTAATTCTAAACCAGAAGCAACACTCTTGGTTGGTTAATTACTAGCTCCTCTGACCACAAGATTCCAACACTTCAATACCAAAGCATTATTAATAATTAATTAACTATTCTAACACCCTCTTCCACGCCTAGATCAATTGATCAATTCAATCAGGCAGAGCCTTCGTCGCGAACAACAAACATACGCCTACGACGCGTGTCAGTTTTCTACACGCGACACCGTTTTCCAATAAGCTCCTACGCCTTCGCTATATTACTCATCTACGAACGGTATTGTATCTGTATGCTCGTTTGTTAGTTTATGTTCGAAGAATATTGTTGGTGATGGATTAGGTCAGTTGGTTTTTTTCGTGATATAAATGAAGAAAGATACCTACTTCCAAATTTTATGGAGTGTTGAGATTGCTAGTTGAAATCTGAACAGTCGCTTAGTTTCTTAGAGATCCGTTGAGATTGAAAGCAGTCTTCAAAACGATTATTAATACTACGAGAAGCCGTGTAGATTTCAAATTTGACAATGATGATATTAGACACTCAGGTAGAAAAAATAGATCTCCTTCTAAAATTCTCAATCTAGAAAGAACATACAGTAAACAGGAAGAAGTAAAAGAAGTCACATCCAAGGAGTTAGTGATAAACTTGAAATTTAATATGATTCGCGTAGTGAAAGCCGTCTGCCAACGAAATATAACACGGGTGCAATAATAAAGAAGCTATGCGCTTGTGCGAGCGCAAATTGAATTTTTGCCAGCAAACCTCGACTCCGCGTCGGTTGGCGCGCCTGTTTAGACCCTTTTTGTTTCTAGATGGGTTTCATCGCTTCGGATTTGGGTATGTTTGTATGGGATTGAATTAGGGCGTTATAGGCTTATTGTCTCGCGGACTGTGATAACGTTTGTTGAGGAACCCTCGGTGTAATTGTGGCTTTTTAAGAATCAGGGATGTGTAAGTCTATGAAGAATATTTTATTAAAGATTGCTGCGATTTATTTTGGTGATATTGGCTTAAAGAAGACTTATAATAACAAATTTCTTTCAAGTGGATTTTAGTTAAATATTTACTGCCATGGATGCGCTTACTAACACTTTCACATGCATTAACACAAACTAGGAACAAGTTTTTTTTTATTTTTTTTATTGCAATGAATGACGAGACGAGCCTGCCATTCGCCTGATGGTAAGCGATACGACCGCTCATGGACAGTAGCAAGACCAAACAACACCATGAGTTACAAGGCAATGCTTGGCATTCCACTGCGCTCGCCATCCTGAGACATAAGATGTTAAGTCTAGATATGTCCAGTAGTTACTCTGGCTACAATGTCCTTCAAACCGGAACACAGCAGTGCATTTACACTGCTGTTTGGCGGGAGAAATAGACATTGTGGTGGTACCTACCCAGGCGGCCTCTCACATATGAGAGACCTACCACCAGTAACTTGAAAACATACTAATATTTGTAATTAGTTGAGATAAAACATAGTATAGAAGTACATTTGTTAATCATTGCTACACCCAGATCAAAAATGTCATTGTCTATAAATTAAAAATATTATGCAAAACTAAATGCAAAACGTAGGCAAGCAATCTAGAATCAAACAGATAAAGATCAACGATATTGAGCTCGATTACGTCCCAAACTGAACTTTTTTTTTTTTATTTATTTACCAGTACACATTAACACAATTAAATAGGTATAGATGTATCAAAAACTAGGATAAGTTTTTCTGCACATCTACAATCATCATCGATCAACCGTATTTGATACAAAGCAAATTTACGTAATAAAATTAAGCTTACAATTAGGTGTAGAAAGTAATTGAGCTGGCTCTAATACTTACTCTAAAAGATTTACATAGTTTGGATAAACATATACATTGGCCGACCACAGAATGTAGGTAGATATTTGTTTTTAAATCAATATAATACGAGATTACGGAATTGAACTCATGTCAATAACTGCAAGTAAACAGTATTAACTGGTGCAAAACCTTAACCCATATACGCGTCCCCGATGGCGATCTAACTGTGGTCTGATTACTGGAGCAATGGACAATTAAAAACAATTGATTTCTACTTCAGTGTACTTAGTTTGTTACGGTTTTTGTTATTATTGTATGAAGTGTCTTTTTATACTTTGATGCCATATAAGGGACGAATATATGTTACATATTAGATACTAATATGTGTGATCGACTTAACTATATCCGTATGCACAAATGGCTTAAAACATCAACTTATGTTGATTAATTATATTGGTACTTTTTCTATATTCGTTTAATATGGTTTTGTAGATAAGATATGAATGTGCTGTTTTGTTATAAACTAACTAACTTATATAACTTGTGTAAATAACTTGTATTTAGCTTTTCAAAATTCTAACAACAATAGTGAAATACATTGCCATATCAAATCGGAGTCACGTATTGAAAATGGAAAGCGTCTCATTTAATCGACAAAGTAATTTGGGATAAAGAACTACACATAAAACAGCGCCATTGTTGTAAATCTCCAAGTTTAAACGTGAAGTAGTCGGTTGTTAAATTTAACGCATCATTTAACTTGAACGGCATTTTTTTTTACCGCTGGACGGTTTTTTAAAAGCAACCGTTTGCACTTTCGAATATTTGCCGCGTGCAATTTGTAAACCTACGCGATAGTTTCATTTCGCTTGGACAAGTTTATTTGCTACATCGAATTTTGTATTAATTATTGCAGTTTTATATTAATTTCAGACGAAATTTAAAGTTTTTAAGGTAAAAGACAATAAGTCAATGTTATTTGGTCCTTTGAGCCGGATATTCTTAGTCACAGATTTAAGTGTCGTTAAAATTAATTGCCATGATTCTATTTAATTTACAAAACATTTCTTGAACTTCTATTTTCTTATTGAGCTTACAAATAATTATCAGTATTCTAGTTTGTCCAGCATGAGTTTTGTTTAAGTATGTTTTAGTACGTAATAATAATAAAGTACGTAGAATTAACACGTGATCAGCTAACGACCAATATCAAAATATTCCACAATCAATTTGTCATGCACAACTGTACAATATGAAACGATTCCTAACTGAATAAGTAGGCGAGTATTTGAATATTTGTTGTTTAGTATGCATTGTGTAGTGAGGATTGCCCTACTCGTAGCGCCGGCCTCGGCAACACATACCTATGATGTCACGCGCTCGTCTCCAATGACTCCGCTCTGATTGGTGTTGTAAATTCATAGATTAGTTGCCAGTGTATGTAATAGGTTTAGGATGGTAGGATATTATGGGATCAGGCGTTTTGCTACGCATGTTTCAGCTTCTATAATGCTGTTGGAAGCAAATTGTGATGCGGATTCCGTCTGAGGTTTTATTTCAATAGTATAATGTAGGATAATTTTACAATCATTGTTACAATTTAAACACAGTTAAGCAGTAAGTCGTTCGTTCGTCCTACATCGTAATATAAGTAAAGCGAGAGTAAAGTAAATGTTGTGAAGCAGTAGCACTTACTGAAATACATTGAATCTATACCTTATACGCCTTATAATGTTTGATTATCATACAAGAAAATTTGCCTCCCATTGACGTTCAAGTTGCCCTAACGATAACAACTTCGCAATTCTTTCATTCCAAGAACGATACTCAAGCACTTTCAAAATTTTATCAACAATCACACATGCAAGTATTCTCGGAAGCAGCCCGCCGCCGCACATTGTACAGATCGTTGTTAGCGCGTTGCTCAGCGAACACATAATTATATATTTAGCATTGACCACCGATGCTTCCGGCAGATCCCCTACAGGATAATTCGCGTACATTGACGCCACATTTACTGCCTGTCCCGCGACTGGTCGTTTGGTTGTTGGGGAGGTGTTTCGCACCGTTTATGTCGAGTTTCTTGATTGGGTGATGAATTTATTTGGTGGTTTATTTTAAGATACTAAGGGTCCTTTTTTCAATAGTTTGATAAATTATATTCGAATGTTGCAATTTAAACATATTTCCTAAAGATAAATCTGTCGAATTGTTAGGTTATTTTCTCTTAAGCACTTATCTGACGATGGAAAAATCAGCTCACATGTTGTTTTTGGAGTAAAATTTCCCAACTGTAGTTCAATCGACGATATTGGTATCAAATGATACGAAGAGTTCGGTTTATTTTCCTAACAGTAAGTAGATATATTGTATTTCTCTAGTTAAGTGAAAGTAATTCTTGTGGAGAAATAAATGTCTTAAACCATTATTACTTTTATTTGTAGACAATTTAGCCATTGTTGGAACCAGTAATATTTTATGACAAATGAATTATTGTTGATAAACTCAAACATCAAATTAATTAATGGAAACGATATAAATATGAATACATTGAATTGGTTTCATCATTTTCATGCAAATTTTCTCGTCAACTTTCTGATAACCTTTATTAGATCGCGGCCGAATATCGATTGTTACGCAAGAGGTCAACAGATCTCAACATCTGCTGTGTTTTTTAAAATATTATCATATAAATTTGTCGACGGAATAGTATTTTTTATCATGCGTACGAATTTGATTACCAGTACACACTTTATTGCGCAGAAACAGTCCAAAATATTATTGTTATTGTACATATCTCAAACCTTGAATATAAAAACCAAGATTTCTAAGAATTGACAACAATTACAATATTTAGTTTAAACAACTTGTCCTCATTTAAGTATTTGAGAGCCATATTTGAACACAAAACTTATGATTTTGTTTCAGGCTTGTTGTTATTATTTTTCAAAAGTAATATTATTGTGTAAATTTGACAATTGGTAGAATTTGCTTTTGAATTTCAAATTGGACGAGATATTTCATTTACGCTACGATACTCCTTAACATCAAGCACAATCCGAACGAAATCTTAATGGAGAATTATTGAAGCAAGAAACAATGCGATGACAAAACGGTTCCCTCCAAGGACGACGGCACTATTAACTGTAGAACAACCAGATAGGGATACAATGGACGGAGCGGTAGCTGTTCTGTTGCCGAGACCAACTTTAATACACGCTGCAAATGTTACTCATTTAGCTTCGTGTTCGTCTATATTGGATTCTGTATCGTTGTGTTGTGGATGGTTTTTATTTTTAAGAAGATTTTGTATAATGTGATATTTGGAGTGATTTAGGATCTATTTACTTTATAATTTTACTGTGGTGTATCAGCCCATAATCAGTGTTGAACTGGAGACTCCGAGAATTCGATTGAGAAAGTCACAAATTAATAATTTCTGTTCAGATTGTACATAAAAATTGTTGAGGAAAAGTAGTTGCATACTTCTAAATATAGAGCATTCGTAAGTGACAATCTTGCATTTGCTTAATGGCAATTGAAGGAACGAAAGGGGTACTGTCTGATTCATTGCATTTCGCACTCTAATGTCTAAATCAATTGGTCATAAGTGAGAGTTACGGTTTTTAGGTTTAAGTGGAGAATTGGCACCAGTCCTATAAATAACCAAAGCACTTAGAATAAGAGTGACCATTTACTTACCTTTTTTATTGTCCTTTTTTCACGTTAGCAAAACCATCGTGTGTCGTTAAAACTATATCTTTAAAATCTACTAGTCCAATGTAGAAATTCACGTTGATATAACTTCGTACATAATCCAGTTAGTAAGGCGATGTAACTGCTTCATTTAAATCATAATAAACGAAGTGAAGGATCATTCGCATGGTTTAATTGAATGAAAGCCATTAATGCACCGGCGTCGACAATTTCCCGCCTCCAAGCGGTACTCTCCTCTCGTCGGGTTTTTATATTTCGTCCTTATGCTGATGAAAAACTTTTAATTATTTACCATGAACTTGCTGTAGAGCGTTCTTGATGTTTTTGTTTTGTTCAGCGATTGAAGGGGAATGCAATTATTTGTTTAAATATTAAGCCATAATAAATAGGTACGGATATTATTGCTAAGTGAGTTAATGAATTTTATGAAATGTGTGTGTAAAATGGATTTGATAATTAGTTAATGTTAAAGAAGATGGGGGAACATGACATCCATAATAAAGTTAAAAAATGTCGAATTAGATATTTCGTCTATAAAACGAATTTGTATATACACCTAATATTTATAATTTATTGGTTATAATAAAGAACTTTATGGCTTTCGAATTTTCATAGACAATAATTTCAACAAGTCTTTCAAGTGGCCCTTACAATTTCTCTAACGTGAGTCGTAATCATGAACATTCGTGTAAGATCTAATCATTTGTTTGCACCGTGCTTACATTCATTAACCTTGCGAAGAATTAGTTCTATTTGCCGACAATTACACGGTAATGATACTTGAATATTTTCTATTTTTAAAATGTACTTATCGTTTGAAAGGTTTAGTTAATGTTTTATCTTGATATTGAAGGTTATCGGAAACAGCATAGCTTGGTTGTGTAATTAAAGTTTATTATTGTGTGTAATATGTATTCATAGATTTGCTGTAAATAACATGTTATTTTAGTTCTAATCAGGAAATTCAGATTTGTTTGAACTTTAAAATCAAATAGCATTGCTTGTTGTTACTTCATAATTTTAGTTTACTGATTCCGCAGTAAGATTATTATTTACAATTCTCTTCTCCATGCGAAATACGTAAAGTAATTATTTATCCAACAATTACTTCTCGATATGGTTTCCATCAAGTTATAAATCAACGAAATTAAATTGGGACACGTGGAACAGTACGCGTAATGCTCGTTTTCCGGCCGACATTCACCGTGTTTTTCTGCCGATGCGGTGTAATTGGGTTTTCTGGTTATTTGTGGAAAATGGAAAGTGTTTCTATATTTACTAAACGATCTGGTGTTTGAAGGTCGCCATGATCTTAGATCTGCAAGTAATTTTGCCACATATATTTGATTTTACGCGACAATATTTCATCACCTCCGCTTCAACGTCGATTTATTTATACTCCAAGTAAACAGTTCTAAACTATTTTTATTTTAGTTTTATTTTCGACGGTGTGTGTAATGCCTTATTTTTATATGTATTAATTTTATCTTTCTTCACTTTGCATCATATAAACATTGCGAGGATGCTGGGTAACGAAATTTAAATGTTGATTGTTTTAAATTTGTTTGTGTGTTTTGAAAGTTATTGGTTCAAAATACACATGTTACTTTGTGCCATATATCTGTTTGTCTTTTTTTTTGCTTAATATTCATAAATTAAAATTATTTTACAAAATACTTTAACAATAGATATCAATTTACATTCATGAATTTCAATGTAACAGTACATATTAAAATATTTTTTAGTTCATATTTTGATGTCTTACAATTATTTTGATCTCTTAACGTGTCTTAATGTCTTCACGGTCGAATGATATCAAACAAATTGTCAAGCAAAAAACTGTCATCGAATACCAAATGAAATAGGAAACCAGTTTGATTCGATTAGTGTTTCCATTTATTAACAAGCCCGATCGAACCGAGGAAGTTAGACGTGCGATCACGTCAAGGAAACATGCGGCCTCGAGTTTGAGGACTCCAGTCAAGCGTGATGGTGGAAAAAATGGTCGACGCTTATACTGTTGCGGAAAAGTATTTGGGGAAAGATAAGTAGGCTTAGGGAGCTGCAAGTGGTTTGGATGCTGTAAAAGATGGGGTAAATGATAAAGATGCCTTGAGTGGTGTGCGACGGGAAAACATCGATTTTGTTGAATAAAAATGAGAAAATGAAAATGATTGACATTCTGAAGATATTTAACGCAGGTTATAGTTGTACCATGTTATTTGTGAAAACAGATACCTCCGTATAAAAGATATCTCGATTACAGTTAATAAACTTCTAGGCCATCATTAAAATATGTGCTATAATAACAGCCAACAGTAAAGACTAAACCTACGCTACTGAAGTAGATCTAATTCCCGAGTAAGTACAGTATTATATTTAAATGAAGCCATTTGCAGTTGGAAAGGTTTCAGAAGTTAAGCACGAGACTATCGCATTACAGCAGGCGAACAATCTTAGCCCAAGGCGAAACTTTGGCGAGGATTTGTGGCAAATCTGTGCACGAAAACTGATATTTCACGGAATATTAGTGGCTATTGAGTTTAATTGGGTTCTTGATTGTTAACTAAGGACTGAATTTTCAATTGACAAATCATTGTCGTTCAATAACTTTGATGTTTTGATAGATCCTGTATAGAAAATATGTTAAAATGGGTAATGTAATTCGTCGAAGAGAATCGGCCCTTAGTACATTACATTTGTGGTAACTTTTTTATGTAATAATAAATCAGTAACCGGTAACATGTGGTTGGCATGTACACTTGTCAAAATATTGGTAAAAACCTTGATTAATCAGTAACCACAAGTCGAATTTAATGAGGTATGACAGTTTTTAAATATATTTTTTATTTAAATATAAACTTGAATTCAGAAACTAGTGAGCTAAGATAATTATAAAAAATATGTTGTGATTGAGTTACGAGGATTTTAATATTGTTATGAATGATACGGTCGTCATTGACATTCTTTAAGTTTTATAACAATCATTTAGTTTTTTTGGTTGCCATCAGCTATAACCATTTATTATATAGCACCTTTTTTTCTAGAAGTTGATGATAATATATCATCGTCGTATTTTCCTGACTGGTTTCCTCGTTTCCCATTTTCTTTCGCCGAGATAGCATTTTACAATTTTCTTGCTACGTTTCTCAGCTCGGAGTAAATTGTACCCATTCTATTACGTTTTTTGATACACCGTATATGATATCCGCCATTTTCGTTATTTTCTTGAATTCTTTATGTATGTTTCTGTATATACGATTTTATGTATATTTGTGTTTTTATTTTATTCGAATAAAGTGTGGTTAGAAATTTTACATTGCTTTTTTATTCACTAACATATTGTAGCTTACTCAGTACCAAGTACGTATGCTAAATTAACGGAGTTTACAAAAACTATTTTTCTTTCCAAAAAAACCTATTAAGCACTGCATGAATGTGACCTAATTTCTAGCTGTAATAAACATTATGTATGCGAAGTTTCATTTCTGCCTATTTGAATATTTAAATTATTGTTGAGAGGTTTTTGTTACTAACACAATTCAAATTCTCGATTGTAGAAGTCCTGTGCGATTATGGGCTGATACAAATATTATTAAAATACTTAATTAATCCCAGAATCCACAGAAATATTCATGACTCCAGCGTACGATAAGTCTTAAGTCATATAACAGGAACTACGAGAAATTTTAATCTCACAATTTATATGGCTAGCAATGATCCCTTCCATTCCTCGCAACATTATGTCAAGAGGGATATTGTACAACAGATTACACATAAACCATTCCAAAAATTTAAACAACACAGCAGCGTCACACAAGACCCCTTGTAGCTGCCTGCACAAAGCTTTGCCGTGCAACTCTTCAAGAGCGGAATAATTGACTTAATCAGCTGACACGTTTGACTTTTCAATTTGTTAATTGTGTCAACTTTGTGCCGTGTACTAAGTATTGTATTTAATAATTGATGCTTGGCGTTGTTTTTTTTTTGGATTTCTACTGGCAATTATACTTAATATTTGCCTTGTATATTGGAGCAATATCATCCTTGCTATGAACGTTAAAAAAGTATTCGCTTATGGAATGGTATAGTAGATAGAGATCTTTATCGTTTAATGTCTTTCACTTTCGGTCTGTGATTAGAAGCTCAAATGTTACGTTTAGAATGATGATTTTAGTCTTCACATTTAATTTTACTTGTGCATTAGGGTTAAGGTATACTGCTGGAAGTATTTATTAAGCTGCCTTTTCTCGTGAACTATAACACATTATAAAGCGCTTATAATAGACAATTTTTACGATCTGCTATATGAACAAGGTACCCCTTAGAGGTCCATTGCTTGTATTTCTATTTATAGTATACGGACGCGAGTTGTTAGGTCGAAAATGTATGACTGTACTAAACTACAGAACCGCTGTACACTGGTACTTTGAAATAAACATCGTTGGTCTACATTAAAAACGAAGTATGACACAATTCGTCTGCAAAGTTTGATAAAGTTTATTGTTAATAAATACGCACCGTCCATAACCATTGGATTTTTCCTCTCCCAACCGGTTGTTTGGAAGAGATTGCTTTAAGCGATTAGACCGCCAGTTATATCACCAATATTTTTGTTTTTCTTATGATTACTGTATGTTTTTTCTATTATTCTATTTTGTTTACTTTACATGTTTAAGTTACATGGTGTTATAATAAGCAGTTTATTACTATTACTATAAATCGATTAGTTTTCAAGTCAAACAAGGCTCAGATTTCATTAAAGTAAAAAAAAAAATGCATGAACCTATTTGCTTTCACGAATTTCCTTCGCCTGTGAAAACATTTTCAATTATAAAATTTATTTTGCATGCAATTCGTTTCGCTACGTTTGCAGTTCAAACTGAAGCGGCTTCCGATCAAAGTTTTGCCAAGGCTGCCCTACTAATTTTAATTATGGGAAAAGTTGTATAAGCGTTTTTTTTTTACTTCAATTACGAGTATCTGTAACCATTTTTGTTTTGCTGGGACATGCAATATTCAAGCTGCGGTTTCTTTTTGGCACGGCAAAGTTTATAATCGAAATGAGAAACTGCGGATTTGATTCCCGCTTTAAGGCAAATGTTGCTTGCATCAGTAAATATTTGCTTCGATTACTGTTGTAGTGGGACTGAAAAATCCATCGTGGTTTCTGATGGGCTTCAACACCACGAATCAATATGTTGGTACATACATACACAGCCAGTCACGTCTGTACTGGGCTAGTCATATTCTATGAATCTCAACTTTGTGCGGTCTTGACTTATCACTTTCGCTTTATCCACTTTCATCAATATTTTCTCGACTCTATTATTCCCAGCATTATAAAAATCAATATCATCAGTGTTTCTAAACTCTGCTACAACGTCTCTAGTATTTTGTCGTTTACTCAGCCATTAATTACCCGCCATGAATAGTTTATCTTCATTCGGCAACCTCTTTGGTGTTCAGAATTTTTTGTCAATTTCATCGACACCGCGCGGACAAAAAGCATCCGTTTTACATAACGGTCACTTGATCTCGTAACTGTATTGCAATATTTTGCTTATTGCTGGTTATAGGAATTTGTTGGTCACATGATTTCCAATTATTGTAAGGTTTGTAATAGAGTGTTCTACAAGTATAAGCTTTGTTAGTTGTGTGGTATCGTACATATCATTACACTCATGATATTTTGAATTTGAATCTGGTGATCATAGGGCAGAAAAAAACAAAATTTCTGTTACTTTTTACTAATAAAACGAAATAGAGGGTCAGCACCGAGTTCTAAGAAAATTCTAACATCATTTGCTCGATAATATTCTAAAGACTCTGTTACCCAAGGTTTCCTTATATATTTTGTATATCTATATGTTCTGAACTAAGATATGTACGTATTTTCCATTTTCGCGTAAACATATTTCACGGACAATATTATCTGCTAAAGTATTCTCGGTAAGGATGCTAGATAAGCGTTTAAGCTATCTTTTACCTTGAGATTATAATAGTGTTAGAGCTATTTACATTCCCATATTTAGTTTTACCACTGTGAAATATCTTGGGAAATCTTTATCTAAAAGTATAAGCCAAATCAAGATGGCTGAAAGGGAATATCGCCCTGCTTCATATATGTCTTGAATAAGAGCAAGCAGAAGAATATGGAGGAGGAGGAGGACTGTAAGAGTGGAGGCCACAGACAGACAAGCGAAGTGTCGGACGCCCGCCTACAAGGTGGTCGGACCACCTGGTTAAGGTTGCAGGAAGTAGACGCTGGATGCGGGCCGCTTCCATCAGATCGATGTGGAGATCCTTGGGGGAGGCCTATGTTCAGCAGTGGACTTCCTGTGACTTAATAGATAAATAGATAGATAGAAGAATTTGAGTCAGTATTTCAAATTTAAATCAAGGTAATAGAACAAAATGAAGGTTCTTCAATCAAGAGCATATCAATCGAACTGCGTGTCTATATTAGTAATTGTTGTGCAGAACAGCAATTAAATTGATTAATCCAACAATTTTCGCAACAGCTACACAAAACGGCAATAGCCTGTAAACGTTGGCCGCGGATAATTGAAAACGGCTGTTTTAAGACTAAACAGCATTTAGTTTACTGTGTTGGCGCGCTTCCTGAATTTACAATGACTGACGCTAACAATATTTGCTGGGTTGAAGTACCATGTTGTTAGTATTATCATCATCACCATCATCATCAGCCCGTTGCATTCCACTGCTGGACATAGGCCTCTCCCAAGGAACGCCACAGAGCCCGGTCTGCTGCTTTACGCATCCAGTCGCTGCCGGCTGTTAGTATTATAATGATGGCTAAATTAGGCTATGGAGGTCCATTAATGGATTGACTGTAAGCCATCAAGTTACGAGTTATCGTACAAGATGCAGCAAGATTTTTATGATGATTTCACATTACCCTCGCATAGAAGAGCGCAGATGTCCACTTTCAGAGACAAAGAAAGTGAGAGAGAGAGAGATAGCACAGGCATGAAAGGAGCTGCATTAGTCCCCTTAGTTGAAATCTGTTACGATATGTATTCAATTGTTTCTGTAGGTGAAAAATATTTTTCCATAATTCCAAATACAGCATAGGAACGCGAGATGAGTCAAGTCTACGTATACGTCAAATATCATAATCAATAATTTTAATTACGAGCTTTTCGCGTTCGTGTTATGATATCGACTATTCAAACAATGAATATTTAAAATAGCTAACCCACCGGCTAATAACGAAATCCTTATAATGATATTCAGTAAAGCGAATATTCTGTACCATCAAATTATGAATTAGGGTTGAACGACCCGGCTGAATTTGTTATTGTAATTTCGCGCGACCGAAACGACATAAAGGTCCCTTATTAAACATTCTCTTTGATGTTAAACGGGTTAGTCACAATGTCGGAGGACCCGCGCCCAGAATTTTTGGAATTGTTAGAAAACACGATTAGAAAAGTGGTATTTTTAAGAACAAAAATAAGTAATTCGATGTGAATGGAAAAGATAAAGGCAATGAGATAGAAAATTAATAAAAAGACGCATGTCATTTGAAGTAACCACTTAATACAACTTAATAATTTTATATAGCAGTCAATGATAATTTGTATTTAATAAAATGGGGATTTTCAATAGATTCTGAGAAATTCCATCTGTAATATTGTAATTTTGATCCTATTAACTTTTCCCGTTCCTCAACAATATTATGATGTATCAGTTTTAACAAACAATAAAGAAACTTCAACTGGCGGAGGTTGTTAATACGATAGCCATGATAAATAATAGGCCACAGGTTCAATCCACAAACCGAGACAAATCGTTGTTTGGTGCATAAATCGACCAGGGTCAACAGTGGCACGCAAAGAATTGACAGGGCTTCAGAGCTCGAGTCTCTTAGGGACACCAGCTTGTCTTTAACCCGCATCGAAATCAATTAGAAAGAAAACAAACCAGTAGGATTTTGAAACAAAATACACATATGTGTAACGAAACTAAAATACCTATCGTAGTTTCAGATACAAAACATCCATCGTACCTGTGGAGTCTATTCAAATTCTAAACCACAGCATCCAAGCTAAACAGCACTGCACAGCGTTCGCTTCTACCGATCGCAGGTTGACACCGATGCCCAGCAGGGCATGAACCGACCGCGCTCACAGCGCACCGCTTTGTACACAAACATGTACTGAGTAGTGTGACGTCAGTTTTGATGACGTCAGGATACTGGATTCGTTCGGGGAGACTTGGAGATTGCTGTAGGAGGGATGGATGATGATAATGATAAGACAAGAACGACGGTAGTAGTTTGGATAGGAAAGGAAGAAAGCAAGTCATGAATATTCTTGATGACGTAAACAGGAATAATGATTTGAAGAAGATGTAATTTTGTGTCTAGGATATAAAAAAAATATGTGTGGTACAATTTACTATGTGAGAGCTTTTTCGATTTAAACCGTTCTGGTAAACGTCGCGGGACGTCGCTGGATGCAGGCTGCCTCCAACAGGTCACTGTGGAAATCATTGGGTGAGGCCTATGTTGAGTAGTGGACTTCCCTTGGTTGACGGATGGATGGAGCTTTTTTCGTTCTTAAAGATATATGTTTGATTTGCAGATAAACATTAGGCTTTAGGATATAAGATTGTCCTTATTAATTTTATATTAAAGAACGGAATTTGGGCTGCACAAGCAAGGACTCTTCAAATCTGTATCTATACTTTTTATAGAGACATAAAGATGTATGACTCTTAAACAATACTCAAGCATAAACGTATTTACATTTTACCACGTCATTATCTCCTCATCTGAGTAAAAAACAGTAGCGATTTACGACGGCTCATAACCGTTTAGTGGCTTTGCTCGGCTGAATAATATTGTTCCTTTGTCTGCACTCGCAATTACTGCAGCTATGAATCTTATCGCACTTGCTTAGTACATTGTATTTGCTATAATAAAACTGATTACAGTTTTGTGAAATGAATGCTATTAATCTACTACTTTAGAGGCAGAGAGGGGAGGGAGCTTCAGGGAGAGACTAGAGTTGAAAGTAAATAAAATGGTTACTTTAACGTCTTCGAATAAAGATTTTTGTGTATTACATCGTACCGTGTGATGACCAAGCTATAAACAAAACAAAAATATTTCTAACTCACACATTTTTTTTAATCGAAGTTCAACACATGAAAGTAGAATAATTCAACTGATTACTATAGATCTGTGTACTCGGCATAGGATAATAATGCCGGCAAAATCCACATAATTAACATGAATTCAAGCCAGCGCGATTCAGCAGAATTTTCCAGACAAGCTGTCGTAAACGAAATCTTTCCTCCCGATTAAATTTAACCCCTCCGAGCTAATTGGATCACTCGCTCCCTTTGCCGTTGCACCGCTCCAACAGATTTGCCTAGGATGGGATTATTATGCTAGACTAGGTCTGGAAGAATGGGGGATGTTTTATAAACGTGGTATAGTCTTATCTCTATATACTTAATTTGACGAATTATTTAATAGAGAAAGAGACAGCAGGTCATCTGAATCAGGTACAATTTCGTAACTCCGGGTTGATAATCCAATATCACTCTGCTCGACCCGGAGTTCGAACCCGAGACCTCAACTTTGTAATCGTAGTAGAACTACGCCACCAACGCAGTCTCGTTTAAAGAATCTCCAATAAATCCCCAGGTAAAGCATGCGTTAAATGCAAACAGTGTTGATAACCCCTCGTACGCCAGTGATCGCAAAAAACAATAAAAGCATCACGCGGCGGTTTCGGGGACACGCTGTCTCGTCCACTTGAAAACCACCACATTATCCAATTCACGCTCGCCAAATTGCCAAAATCACCAATGACAAATCGCTTTTGTAGTGAATAAACTGTTGTAGCGTATTATGGTAATTTGATTCGCGGATGTTCAGTGTTGGTGCTGTAGTGAGGGGGCGGGAGCGTGTGATGAACACCGGTTGTAGAATCTTGTGAGATAAAAGATACTTTAGGTCTCACAATGCTGAGACAAGAAAGCTATATCTTTGGATCAAATAATTATGTCTCGGTGCGAGCTTGAAATATAAGTAACAAAAGATGTCTGATTCTTACGGCATTCATCGCACATCTACATATGTGAGGAAAGTTCAAAATGATTTTTAATAAATGGCGTAAATATTTGCCTTCTCTCCCGTTAATATCGAAGAGTAATTTAATTCTGACAAATCATCTGTTACCTTACACAGGAAGATCGAACCCTAAACCTTACGATTAACTGCCGAATAGTACCAATAAACGTATAAACAACTATATTCTCCAATCGCAACACATGTTGAATGAAATCCACGCAACATTGACCTCACGAGTCACGACTGACCCTTATCAAGTTACGTAGCGCCTTATCAGCGAAAGGTTGGCCGAATGTGCAGTGGGCGGGGCCTGATAACAGCCCAGTGACGTAATGATAACGATTGGATGCAAGCCAGATACATTTGTTTCGCAGATGCAGGGAATTTAGGAATTTCGCACATTTTATAAATAGGGTAATGAGATGAAATTTTGTATGAGTTATGGTATGTTTATGTGTGGGTGCTATTTTTGGATGTTGAGAGTTTAGAGTTATTGATATCTCTTTGTGTCTGCGCTTATGTAATTTTTTGAGCGTGTTGCTGTTTTTTTTGACTCATGACTGATCATGACAATGAACACTCATTTCAGGCAGCCGTTTTGTAGATTTTACAAAACTTTGAAATTTTTATGATAAACCTATAGGTGTGCAGGATTCCCCACCATGTTTTCTTTCACTGTGAAGAAAGTGATTCGAACTCAGTGGCATTTGTCCTGAGTTGGTACTCGCATCCTCCTATTTTACAGTTTATTTTAAAGTTAATGCTCCCTTGAGATTTAATAGAGAATTATTCAAGAGAAATTGTTTATTGATATTGCACTAAACGCCACCCAGATGTAATCTCGCAAATTTTTCAAATATGGTCCGCAATAATGCATGTTTATAAACACCAATGTTATTATAATGTAGTCGTAATTTTAAGTTTTTTTTCGGTGCCAGTAAACAAGGCTTGCGTCAGCGCCTGTTGAGTGACCGTTGCTCGCCCACATGTGGGCTAGTGACGTCATCTTGCTTCTTCATACATACATTACCCAGCTAGTTGTTAGTGCATAAAATAATGATCTCTGGTTTTTTGTTGCGTGATTTAATTTCTAAATATTTTTTTAATTACTTGCCTTGTTGGTGTAGTGGTTATACCAATAGTCGAGTTAAAGGACTCATTTTATTCTGCAAAGCAATGTAACTGCCACTTCACCTGATAAGTGCAACGATGTCCAGATAGTGCCGTGAATGATGACAGACAATTATCTCTTACCATTCCATATTATTATGTCGGCCAGGTTGAAGGCTTCTTTATACTGCAGCGGTAGGACCCATACATAAAGTGGATACATATTTACTTTGATACATGTCATTTAACATCAAATGTTCTACATTTTCTTTCAATTCCTTCCAAGCGAAGGTATTAAAGATCCAACTCATTTTATAAAGATATTCATGCGATTCTCGCCCTTGACTCGGTGCAGTAAGGTTTAAAAAGATGTCTGAGTGAAGCTTCGAGGCGAACGGATGTCGTGCGTGCTTTTTATTAATGTATATATTATTGTATACAGGTTTTATTTATTATGTGAATGTAGAACTCTGTGTAGGAATTGTATTATAATATGTAGTCTTTAGTACTACCTTACTGTAGTGTTATCAGCTGGGCGTCGGACGCCTATGAAGAGGTCTGCATACCATACAGCCACGGCTCAGTCTACAGCCGGTTATCAGCTCATGCCCATGTTCCTGGACATCGGACTCCTAAGAAGATGTCTTCATATCATATAGCCTCCATGGTGCAGTTGGTTAAATGTAGTTAGCGGGTTCGATCCCTGCACCGAAACAAATGTTTGTGTTACCCACACTTGTGGAAATAAGTACTTATTTCCATCGGTTCTTGATGTTTGTGATACCGAAAAGACGCTCATAGTTTCTGATATCCACGACACAGAACTTGCATCTAAATGTGAACTATATTTTTATTTTATTAAACACAAAACAGGTTACAATCATGAATATAGTAGAATATAATATATACACAATGTATATATAATTTTTTAGACACTAATTATAACCCAGAAACTTGTGTTCCAATGAGTAAAAAATCAAATAACTATAGGCTAAGTCTCCTCAATTCTCTTGATTGTATGACATGGTCAGCAATGTCCGTTTATGGATTAATACACTAAAGTACATAAAAGTATTACAAGTATTCTCAGAATCCAATAGTTGTGTATAAACGCGGAAATCCTTGCAATTACCAATACGCGTGCAATGTAGGCAGGGACGTTATGTAGGGAGGCGTTGTTGGCGTCGAGCCAGCCTCCTGCAGATCGCCTTGGTCACTTAACGACGCTTTTAAGTTTACTGCATAATGGACAACACATAGACACTTGCGATTTTTATACGAAGAATAGGTGAAGCATAATCTCGATTGTACAGGAGGCCCGTGCCTTGCAGTGGTACGTATACTGGCTGATACAGATACAGATGAGAATGTTGTGATTCGTTCAGTATAATTGAGGCAAAAGTTTGTAAAGATATTTTGGGGTGTATGCGACGTGGGACGAAAAGCGATCAAAGAAAATATTTATAACAGTCCAGTTTTGTTTTTGGATTATCGGCTACTATCCATGTTTATTCCATTTCTTTCGGTACAGTAGTGACTATCAGCTGCAAACCAGGAATGCTCGATGAAGCTGATGATGTTTTAAGCTAAAACATCGATGTTTTAACATCGCTGTTTGCATGCATTGAATGAATGCCGCCATTTTTCCCATGACATGCAAAAATACATACATATCAGCAAACACAACACACAAATAATTACGAGAGCATTATCAAAACACAAACATCTCGTGTTTTATGGTAATACGTGTAATACAATTACGTTTAGTGGTTACAGCAAGGCCGATGCCTACATAGTCTGCGGGCCCTTGAACCAGATGCGTCGATACCGGTTTGAGCACGTCAAGCCTTCGAGTTTTGCAATGGAAAAATGTGTTACTGCAGTTGAAAATGTCATGTCTATTTTATGGTAATGTGTGTAAATATGGAGTAAATATGAGACATTAATGCAATAACACGTAGTATGCAGATCGAGTTTTTAAATTTTCAGATGAGAGATCTGTTATGTGTAGTAAGAATAAGAAGTGTCGATTCGTGCATGGTAGGCTTCGCTAGGATTGAAACAAGTGCCTAGACTTTGTTTAACACGTTAGCCAATTGAGGGTTGATAGACTTTACATATTAAGGTAAAATTTCTATTTCTGTGTCTAAAATTTTCGTGGTGTATTTTTTAATTTGGATAATATTTACCATAAAAAATAAATGCAGTCCAATCCTACCCATAATATAAACATAATTTACTATGAAATAAAAAGAAAGAATGTCCCATTTAGCATGAAAGGAAACCTGTTCGGTATCTCTATTCACACATTTCACCTGTATTGAAACTTCGCCGTAAGTAATCACGGTTCGCGTAAAGCTCCATAATGCCAGGCAAAAGGATTTATAAGATTTTGTGCAAACGTTTACATGTCGCGACGTTTCAGCTATTCATAATTCTTTTCAAGGATTCACCCCTACTCTTCAACTAAACCTGCCTTGATACATCCTGTATAAAAGGCCGTAGTTAGAGGAGGTTTCAAGGGGTCATGGGTCGTAGTAACATCTAAAAGTGAAATGGACTAAACAGTTGCGTAACCTTTGGGGAAATTGGAAATGATGTGTTGGTGAGAGAATTTCTCATGTACACTATACATATTTTATAAAAAAGCCAAAAGTTTATTGTCATCTTGTAGAAGCTTACAAAGTTTTATTATAGTAATAATAACTATAATAATGGCTAAGGACAGGGAGAAATACAAGAAGCTGACGGCCAACCTTCAGCACTGAAGAGGCACTCCAAGAAGAAGAAGAAGAAGAATAATAACTAGGTGTAATACACATCTTAATGAATCCCTTTTACATAGTAAAACTTAAAAATAATCTGTGATACATTCGTTTACGTTTCTTGTATGACAAGCTGTTAGTTTTAATTAAAAACGTCGTCACTTTCGATTGCATATAAAATTTGAAACATACTAACATGTACTATGGGAGGTCATGATGCCCTCTATTCAGATACACCTATCTCCACTCCTGTTTTTATACGCACAAGGGGTGGTAAGTGTCGGACGTACGTTTCGAGCACATTTCGCCCTTCTGTTTACATTGAGTCGAGGTTTATCTTAAATGATAGTCGCACGTCGCACTCATTGTGTAGGCCGACGCCGTCTCTTGTCTGTGTAATGATTCTGGAATTATACAGAGGTGGGTTGATTAGCTGCTGAGGTTTGTAGGTGCACTTAGGTTGAAGAAAATATATCCATGAATGAAGATATGGTGACATCACGATCGTTTAAAGTAATAGGGAATTACTTACTGCCGACTGCGGACTGCCTCGGTGGCGTAGTTGTACTACGGTACGACCACAAAGCTGAGGTCTCGGGTTCGAATCTTGGGTCGGGCAAAGTGATATTGGGTTTTCTATTCGTTATCACCCCGTAGTCAGGAATTTGTGCCCGATATGGCGATAGGCTCGCCCCCTATCACATTATGGGACGGAACATACAAGGCGAAATGTGGGTGTCCTGGTGGCGCCTCTGCCTACCCCTAATGATAAAGGTGTGAGTTTATGTATGTATGTATGATATTACCTAGTTTATTGACCCTTGTAGATACTGTTAATGACTGGGTATTGGTTCCTTCGATGGAGCGAGTTGAAAAATCAATGTTGATGATGAAATGATGTTTTCATTCTGCATTAAAGTTTGTCGTAGTCTCGTGGTTCAACTTTTAGTTCGATGAAATATGACCCGCACTTTTATAACGTCATAACCGACACGAATGCTTCTTTCAACGTTTTATTCAATTTATCGATATTAAAAGTTTCTTGTCAATAGATCTCTCTAGAAGATCTCTAGACTGTGCCCTATTAGGACGTGTTCAGTTAAGAGTGCTCTAGCAAAATATTAGATTTCCTAAAAAGTATAGATAACGAAACCACCGAAAATATTCTGAGCTCCACAGTCATAAAACTAGGCAAAATTTAAAAACATTCCAAAGACTGTCACCTAGTTGTGTAGATTATATTTATGCATAGACATAAATTTCTTAACAAAGCCGTTGTAATGTTATTTTCATGCATCTAACTCTCTTGTATACATATGTTTTTAATTCCTCAATTGGTAGCCCAAGACACAGGCTATGCCTAGTTTGGGTACCCCTGACAATACTTATTTTAAGTAACATTAAGTCTCTATAAGTCTTTATTTTTTTTTTAAAAACAATTTTTCATTTTTTTTTCAATATCACACACTTCGAACCTCTATGTTATCATCATTTATTTATACGTATTTTGACACATTGTATCTTTTCAATACAAGGCATTGAGTAGGCGACATAAATGAGGCTATCGTTATCGTTTGGTCCCATCGCAGTCGGAATAGCCGTCGACACGTCGCGAAATATCCATTCATAGCTCATACGCATCCGACGCGTTATCAGGCGCACTTGAGGTGTACGAGACGATGTTTAGATACGTAAACTTACGCCTTTTTCCCAGCAGGGGTAGACAGAGGTGCTACCAGGACACCCACGTATCGCCTTCTGTGTTTCGTCAATGTGATAGGGGACGAGCTTATCGCCATATCGGGCAAAAATTCCTGACTCCTAATAATGATTAGAAAAATCCAATATCACTCAGCCCGACCCGGAATTCGAACCCGAGACTTCAGCGTGGTTTATTGCATCGATTTACTTCAATTTCAGCTCTCAGGCATGATTCCAACAACTTGACTAACAAGAACGTTTAGACTTTCATTTTCTATGCAACGAAAATAGTTTTCCTACTTCCAGCCCACTCCAGCGCATTACATAACCATTATGCAAATGAGTATTTTTTATATATTTCTGTTCATGTAAAACCAGATTTTATTGACCAATTGCACGCTTTGCTAAATGAACTGTGACAATTGTATAATGTTTACGCAACAGCCTGTGTTGTGTTGCTGACAGTAAATTTTACTGTGGCCTTCTGTACTGGACATACATAGACTCTCATAAACTCTCACCTTTTCCCAGAAAGGGTAGGCAGATGTGCTACCATTAGATCCACGTTTCGCCTTTTCGACCTTGTTTCGCAATATCGAGCACAAATACCTGACTCCAATAGAAAAATCCAATATCGCTGCCCGACCCGGGATTTGAACCCAAGACTTCAGCGTTGTAATCGCTCTGTAGTATAACTTCGCTACCGAGGCATTCTGTACTGTACTGTAATATTTTGGAAATATTCACGAGGTGTTCGGGGATGGCGATCGATTGAACATATTTTTACTGAAGGATTTATTGATGAATGAATAGGCTGGTTTGTTCGGTGTTTGTGTGTAGGTAGTTGTTGATCACAAATTATATATTTCATGTTATTTACGAATTTTTTGCATACTCACAACTTCATAGATCACTTTTTAGATTATTTTAAATATTGAACAGGTTAACTAAATATACACAATGGTTTCTTAGATTTACGCGAATATTACACATTAAAATAAATCTAAAATCCGTAAAAAAAATATATTTCAATAAATATACATATTTAGTTACATAAATAAAACTACACATTTTATCCATAGACTGTGGATTTCCACTATGCGCTATCCTCACATCCACTTAACATTACTCAATGTTCATAAATATAAGCATACATATTACTCATTTTTTACAATAATATAATATTTTCTAAATCAACTGTGTCAATTATAATATTTGTGGTAATGAAATCATAATTTTGGGATATGTTTGAAATTACATTGGTTTCGGATTAGCAAACATTTGCGCAAACACTCAAATATTTGTCTCCAATCTTTTGTTGTTTTGCGGCTAACTACCGAAACCTTGTGTCCAACATTGAAACGTTTCGTTGTTATTTACTGGAGGTTACCTTAAAAGTTATAATAAAGCAACAAAAAATATTCTATTATGTTATCGGCCTTGTTGAAGAGAAAAAGTGACACGTAGGAAATTCAGGGTTTGTTTGAGGTAATTTAGGGCCATATTTAATCCGATTCGCCAGTTTTCTTACACGTCATCTTAGTGTGAAGTCAAGAATATAACAATTTTATCAATAGACTTTATATTTTTTATGTTAAACTGCCATCGTCGTTGAGCAAATTATGACCCTGCCCAATCGAAGTAGATCGGGGTTTGCCACCCAAATTTAACACAAGTTATGTTAATTTTCTTTAAAATCATGACATCTTGAGGCACGCAATCGAATTACTTCCATTTACATTACAAAATCGTCCTAAAACACAAATATAATATAACTACAACACAAGCGGCGCTTATTTCACCAGCTCAATAGTCGCATCCCGATGGAACTGCCGACGCAGACCCGACAGGCGCGACACAAAAGGCTCGCATTGTGTCGACACTCGACAGACGCCGGATATGTGCGGATGTTTCAACTGTTGTTGAGTTTAATAGATAAGAGTGGTAGGTAACCGTAATATATATAAACCCTTTGAGCAAGATTTTGAAAGAGATGCGGTCTTACGCCACATCGTTGGTCGTCGGAAAACTCGTAAACGAAAGATCGTTGCAGACCCGTCGCTTTACTCCGAAATTCTGTGGATTAGTGGTGCTACACTAGACCAGATAGTCCAGGGTAACTTTAGCATGGCTCAGCCACTCGCATTTAAATAATTTATGAAACAAAGAGTCAGACAAAAATACAGTTCAAATAAAATTGAGAGCACGAGAAAAACCCCATCATCATCCATCCATCCATCAGCCAAAGGACGTCCACTGCTGAACATAGGCCTCTCCCAATGATTCGAGAAAAACCCCAATCTATCAAAATTCCATTAATTACCGCGGCTTTTTTAACGTCGATGAGTTAGTGTAGCAAGATCGTCGGCACGAAGTTGGCACGCCGCGCCGTCCATCGCACTCGATAATTCTAGTATTCTCGATAGTCGCAAATTGAATTTGTTCAGTCATATTTCAGAGATTTCAGCGATGATTAAATTGATGTCGGATTGCGGGTACAGTTGTTCGTTCGTGCTTCCCTACCAAGCTAACCTTGGGTCGGTATTGTTTAAAGTATGAAGGGTGTAATTGTGAGGAACTGAAATGAAATTTTTAATCTATGTATAGATGAAAGGTAAAGGATAAGTTTTTACCGCCGTCCATGAAAGAACTTAAAAATATTGTAGTCCTATTCACGACAACCTTTGATGTTAGAGATGAAATACAAATTATAAGGCTTGAGGTAAACTTACTAACTTGTTTTGAAATTATTGATGCAACATTTTATCCAACAATCATACACAATTTTAATTGAATCCTGACGATTCTTTTGAAATAAAGATATGAATAAAGTGATGATTCCACAAATAAGTATAAATCCGCATACAGCTCCAATATCAGAACACAATGCAATCGCTATGATACTAAATCGAAACTCATCCTGTCTATAAATAGCATTATTGCCTTCATCAGATGAAAGCGTTTCAATCAACGAACTCCCGGTGCTAATGTAGAAACTCTGTAATACACTATTATTTGAATAACAACGTGTTGTTTACGGAAACTGCGCGGTAGAATCCGCTGTGTGTTTGGTACTTTGTAAGACTGTTTCCTGTAGGTGGAGTAGTGTATAATATCAGTGATATTATATGGGAATATAATATGTGATTGATATGGGTAAACGAGCTAGTAGGTTGCAGAATGAAGCAGGATGCAGGCAGCTTTGAATAGTTGTGGAAGTCCTTGGGGGTTGTATTCAGAAGTGATTTTTTTATGGATGGAGATGATGAGGAAATTATCTTGGTGCCGAGGAATTTATACTTCTTGGTGAATAAATAACGATCTACGAGTACACTAGAATTTCAAAGGTCCAATATCCCAACCATTTCTTTCTCGGTAAGAGAAGTTTTAGTACCTCTAAGTTCGCAATGCAAAAATGGTTCTTTACACTTATTAATTCGGGTATTAATGAGTGATTGTTAAATTATCAGAATTAAAAGAACCGTTTAGTCTTTCGCTGGTTGCTAAAAAAGAAAGAAAAGACTGATTTTATCATAATAGTGCAAATCTAAAAAAGCGTTCCTGCGAACAAGATACTAATTAATTCCACTAATTACGGAAACAATAACAAACGGTAGGCATGCGCTAAAAACGAAAGTCGACCAATGAATTATCCGTTGGTAGTTGGTACATTACATTAGTGTCGATAATAAACAAGTTCTCGGCCGGAGAAATTTAAAAGCGTCAAATTTTTATTGTTTACTTTGGTTAATTATGTGTTAATGAAAGGTATAACAGCGTTGTGTCAGTTATTTAAGTTGATTGCTTGGGTAACAGGTTCGAATCTCGTTTAGGTAAATAAGTTGGTAAGTTGTGATACTTACTTATGGTTGCACGGGTATTCAATAAGATTTGCTAAATTATGTACCTATATTTTTTATCTACATAACCATTGATTTACATTAATATTATTACTGTATCAGGAGCATTTTAGATCACAAATTTCGTATTTAGGATTATCAATAGTAAGTCTTATTTCTGCAGGCTATACAAAATACATACTATATCTATGTAAAATTCACAATTATGTAGGTCGAAAAATGACTAGAAGCGCAGAAACCCAAATTACCATCCACTGCGTCATAAATTCCTCAATACATCAAATTAACAATATCTGCGCTTGTTAGCACGGTCATTAAACGCTTGTATATTCGCCTAGGTCATCACTTTCACTGGCTCTCACTAGTATAGGTTCCCATGGACGCTGGACGTTGCCCGACCAGTTTCAACTAATCGCGAGCAGCCGTGTCCGCCGATGTTTTTACCTTTAACAGCTATTTGTGGGTTGATTGAACAACTTTCTGCGGACGTGATGATGTGATGTAGATTTTACAACCGACAGTTATACGTAGTCCTAACACTACGCTCAGTAACGAATCTTGTATCTTACTTATTATGAGGGATTAGAAAATAGCTGTCACAAACATCCAGAACAAAATCAAATTCATCTGGAATAAATTTGTCTCTTTGCGGTAATCAAACCTGCGCCCTCTCGTTTCAAAACCAGCCTCTAAGCAACTGCGCCACGGGAGCTGTCGAAAAGGAGTGCGATTAAGCAAGAGGCGGATCTTATATTTTTGTATCGTAACAACGATGGAAAAAATAAGCCTTACTAACTTCCTAAACATACTCAAATAAACTATCTATCTATATCAGCCCATATACGTCCCACTGCAGGGCACGGGCCTACTCTACAATCGAGGAAATCAATTGAGAGTGGTTAGGCCATATAGTCCACAACGCTGGCCTAGTGCGGGTTGGCGGACTTACATACCGTAGAAATTCTTTAAAATCGCTACGGTATGCAGGTTTCCTCACGATGTTTTCCTTCACCGTTTAAGTGCTTGGTGATTGACTATCAATACACACATAACTCCGAAAAGTCAGAGGTGTGCCCTGGGATTTGAACCCGCGACCACCGTGTAGGCAGCCGCGTCTGGTCCGTTACCAACAGGCCACCACACACTTTCAAATAAACTATGCAAATAAACTAAAGCTTCTCAAACCCAGGAAAAATATTTTAAGCCAGCCAAAACTGAAGTTTCAAAGACCAAGAATTCCCAAATGTTTGCGAAAACGTCACGAAAGTGGCGAAAGTGTTTAAGTTCAAAATGCTGGTGTGGGTCTCTGAGCCAGATATTCGACTGAGACAAAGGGAACCCTGCTCAAAGCGACGGTAACATTCCGGGACGTAGATAGTTCAGTGGGTAGGGATGGTGGTGCGGAGAAATTGTATGAGGCCTGATATGTAGATCTGTTTTTTCGTACTAGTCTTGAATAGTATAGAGAGGAATGGGATGTTATTATTAGGCTATGTTAGGAGTTGAATAGGCCTATTGGTGGTTACTGGTTTTTTTGTAGTGGACAGGCATTGGTTTTTTTATCGCTATGAATGGCGAGACGAACATGCCGAGTATGCGATATGACCGCTCATGGACAGTAGCAAAACCACTAAACACTATGAATCACAAAGCAATGCTTGGCATTCCACGGCTCTCGCCGTGCTTAGATATAAGATGTTAAGTCTCATTATGTCCAGTAATTACTCTGGCTATGTCCTTCAAACTTGAACACAACATTGCATTTACACTGCTGTTTGGTGGGAGAAATAGATATTGCGGTGGTACCTACCCAGACCTACCCGGTACCTATATGGCCTAACCCCTCTCAATCGTACTCTCGATTATAGAGGAGGCTCGTGCCCTGCAGTGGGACGTATATGGGCGGATACAATATTTATTTATTTACTATATTAAATAAATAAATAAATACACCCAACAGTCACATACATAGTCCTGCCCCACACTAAGATCGAATCTTGTGTCGTGGGTATCAGAAACTACGAGAGACTTTTCGGTCTCACAAACACCCAGACCCGCAACAAATACCTGTGGATCACACAAATATTTGTTTCGGTGCGGGGATCGAACCCGCGGTCTCTCGTTTCACAGGCGGCGTCTAACCAACTGTGCCACTGAGGCTGTCAAATATTTATATTGACGTGACAACCCTATGTGCTGGGTGTACGTAGCCGCTTTATTAAGTTTTGGTAACGTTGAAGATACGCGTGCATTGCTGCGGTTTCTGTGACATATATTTTGGCAGTTATGCTCGTGTACAACGTAAGAAGTTTCATATAATATCTAGCAGCATTTTGTACATGATTTTATCTTATTGAATATAGGTATTTTTCTAGGGTCTCTACAGTTATCTGTGAGAAGCGGCCTGCACACAGCGATTTGTTCCAACCTTTGATGGTGTTGTTTAGTTTTGCTACTGTCCATGAGCGGTCCTATTGCTTACTATCAGGCGAACGGCATGCTCGTCTCGCCATTTATTGATGAAAAAACTTTATTGGGTCATATTAAACGTGTATTTATAAATACCGTGTGTATTGTATATTGACAGCCTCCGTGGCGCAGTTGGTTAGACGCCGCCTGTGAAACGGGAGGTCGCGGGTTCGATCCCCGTACCGAAACAAATATTTGTGTGATCCACAGGTATTTGTTTCGGGTCTGGGTGTTTGTGAGACCGAAAAGTCTCTCGTAGTTACTGATACCCACGACACAAGACTCGATCTTAGTGTGGGGTCAGGACTATGTATGTGACTGTTGGGTGTATTTATTTATTTATTATTATTAATGTATAGTTGTCTACTTATGCGGCCTATTATCACTACTTACTATTTACGCTGAAACATTCAACTTTTCCATCTTCTGTGCCAATGAAGTAAACTTTCATATCTTCTGAAATGTGTTTAGTATCCAGCCATCATATAGTAAAAACACAAAATATAAAAAAAATCACTCACTTTTCTTTACCGATCCTAAAATTCCTTTGAAGCAAAATCCTTGATCTTTAACCACCCCCCGCGGTGTTCGTGTCGCACCCCGACGGATATCGCGTCAATTTTACCAGATTACCTTGTGATGTTTTTTTCACGTTTAAAAAAATCATGGTATAATTTTTTTGTTTAGCAGTTTTGCACAAGACATTTTTACCTAGATTCTACCATTACGACCACCGTAGTAATAGAAGTTGTTAAGTTTTTTACGACTCGGCTACCGTTGTCCGTGTTGGTACTTTGACGAAGCGAGTTCAGAGGTAAACAAACCGGACTTGAATGGGTTTAGTTAAGACAGCCTCAGTGGCGCAGTTGGTTGGACGCCGGCTGTGAAACTAGAGGCCGCAGGTTCGATCCCCGCACCAAAAGAAATGTTTGTGCGGCCCACAAATATTTCTTTCGGGTCTGGGCGTTTGTGAGACCGAGGTCTCTCGTAGTTCTGATACCTGCGACACAAAACTTGATTGATCTTAATGCGGGGTCAGGACTATGTATGTGACTGTTGGGTGTATTTATCTATATAATATTGATCAGCGCACATGGTTACTTACATACATAAACTCACGCCTTTTTCCCAGAAGGGGTAGGCGGATGTGGTACCAGGACACCCACATTTCGCCTTGTATGTTCCGTCCTACGATGTGATAGGGGGCGAGTCTATCGCCATATAGGGCACAAATTTCTGACTCCGGGCTGATAATGAATAGAAAAACCCAATATCGCTTTGCCCGACCCGGGATTAGAACCCGAGACCTCAGCTTTGTAGTCGTACCATAGTACAACTACGCGACAGAGGCAGTCGTAAATAGATACAATGTGTGCATTATACGTTGTTATTAAATTCGCCCATCTATATCTATCTATAATATGATTAAAGATCTCTCATGTAGCAACAAACATGTTATCACAGAGAAGCTGTTTTCTAGACCAATGAGTGAAGAAATTACTTATTTATGACATGTCCGTCAAAGTTTATTTTTCGCGGTCCATTATACATTTTGAGGTCGAAATTGTTGTTTTTACTTTATGTTCGAACCACTGATGGTCTTAATGTATTATCGTAATATCTATTATTTTGTTGTAGTCTGTTTTCTATCTAAATATAATAGTTTGGGGTAATTGGTTATTGGAAATTTCTTAGCGTTTCATTTCAGTACAATGCTAGTTTAATGGATTTTCTAAAAATCCTATCAATTTCTTTTACTATTACATTTTCTATACCTTCTTAATTGTCACAGTGTGCAAAATGTGCTTAATAAGTCGTAATCATACACATAACTTCGAATTATTCCATCTAAAACCGCGTCACAGCAAACAAGATGACAAAACACCAAGTCCACTCGCATTTAGCGGCGAATTATCCAATTCACCTATCCTGCAATTACGACAATTGGACGGTGACTTCATCAAAACATTGACCTTTTGGATTAGGGCGGTTCCTATTGACTGTCGTCTCCCGTTCTCGGCGCGTTATCAACCACTATCATTGAACGCTGTGTGCAGTGCTCTCAGCTCCCACTAGTCGTCAGTACGGCGCGGAACGTCGCGCGAGACACTCGTGTACACGCCGACTTATAATTGCAATACCGGTCCAAACAAAAATTGCTGTGTGTAGGTAAACTGATCTCGAGCAGTAATAAGATGTGCCAAGTGTCGTGAACAGGATTGCAGTGTCAAAAAGGAACAGTGAAAATGCATCACAAGTGTTAAAGAGTTCAATTGCTACAGTCGGTATGTACGAAGTGTCGTGCGTGGCCGGCAACAAAGTCGACGCTGCGTACGCAGTGAAGAGTCTGTCCAACGTGATACCGCCAGGGATGGGGCATGCGGTCTCCGTGCAGCGCCACCATGCGCACTCGCAGTCTTACAAACACAAGCCGGAACTGCCGCCGCCGGTCTCAAAGCAAGACGCTCTAAAATCACATGTTATGAGACTGCTGAAACGGTCCAAAAGCCACACTCCCGCGACCAGAGCTCAAGAGAACCAAGTAGACCCGAGGAGTTTTGACCGCCGCACTGTTTTTGCGAGACCGGTCACAGATGAGCAAAGGCGGAGGCGGAATTCCGCGGAACGGAGGCGCAGTGCCGACAAGCGTGTGATGGTCACCATCGTCGATGGTCTGCCCGTGGTGGTGACTGGGCAGAACCAGGTGCCGTCGCAGCCGCCGCCGCCGGTCACACACCACAGGCACTCGCATAGAGATAAGGTAAGAATATCATAGGAAAAACAATGTGATTAGATTTAGACGAAACATTATTGCGATAAATTTTGAACTCTGTAGTGACAATGTTAAAGTTTAAAATTGATTGGATACATTTGCAATAAGATAACCATTTTGCATATTTTCCATGATGATTGTATGTTAATACAAAGTTTTTGCTGACAATGAAAATTGGTTAAAACTGTGCAGCGAGTCTCGATTGCAGATAACGATCGGATGTTTATGCGTTTGTCTAATTACGTTACCTGACGAATACTCGCATTGTGGTGGCGTGTGAAAGACGTTATTTACCATTACTAAATAGTAATTTAAGATTTGAATTGTGCTATATAAGCTACCGTTTTGAAAATTAGAATGGGTTGGTTTCTGAAAAGATGAGGTTTTGTTAAAGGCTGGTGTAGAATTCGTGAAGACATGTATGGAGGGTGAATATTTTAGAATACATTTGAAATGATACATCGCTAGGCATTTAGTGAATGATATTTTAAATTAATATATTAGAATAATGTATTCTTTTGACATGACGAAGATTGATCAATCATGAAATGTATGGATTTAATTTCCATGTTTATACAAAACATTTTGGTTCGTTTGTGTTTTAGAAAAATCATTCAGAAAATATAGTTTCTGAGAAATAATGCGAGATTAGAAGCACGGGTTATTTTATAATGATTTTCCCGTTAGTAATCTTATCTGTCTTGAAGTTATTGGAATCGGTACTTTTGTAGATATATCATTTATTTACATTATAAATAAGTTGCAAAACATAATAGTTACTGTAGTGTAACAATTAAAAGTTTTATACATCTCTGTGAAGATACGAAAAAATAAATTGTAAATAATGTGTATTTTTCGTTGTGTTCTGATTCGTAAACCACAAAGAAAAAATAGCTAAAATTCTAATATGTATATGTTTTTCCTATCTGAGATATAGAAGTTATAAAAGAATAGTGGGTATGTAGACATAACTGAATAATTCCATATGGAAAACTACATTTTTGTTCTATACATAAACACAAAAGCTCATACCACACAGTCAGCAAATAAAAATGCGGTTAATGAATAATTAATACGTACATTGCACATAAGGAGCATCTGTGTACTGTGACCGCGTGCTGACGTCATCGTTATCTTAATTACCTTCACGCGGACTGCTGTGTGTGGGTGATTAGGGATCACTAATAATTAAGGACGGTCTGCTTAGACTCGATGTTTCAGGTCAGTGTTAATTATTGTCTTAAAACTTGTTCTAAACGCCTTATTCATAGACAGATTTAAAACCTATTTTAGTTATCGAATGTTTTGTCCCTTTCGAACGACTTTAGAATTCAGTTTGAACGAAGAAGACAAAACATTCGATAATTTAAACAGGGTTTAAATCTGTCTATAAGGCCGTTATTGTACAAAATTGTGTACATTGTACAATCACTTTAATGGTCTAGTCACTAGTGCCAGTTTCAGTGTGTAAATTCTGTGATCAGTAAAGTCCCGTGTTTGATTCTCGGGTAGAATAATAGATTTTGGTTTAGTTGGTTTTTTGAATTTGTGCATTCCAATCATACATATTGGGGAAGAAATTAACTCGAACTATGGGTGGTACGAAATTCGATGTTACAACTCTATGTTAGTGTATTTGGCTAATACGCTGTTTGTGTAAAGCAGCAGGTTCGATCCCCGCACTGAGACAATATGTGTCCACAATGATTTGTTTTGAATCTTCGTGTTCTACAATCGCAGTATCGTATAATTACACCCACTACACCATGTTAATAAGGAAGGGACTATTTCAATTACTGACAGATATATTTATTATTTATTTCCCTATTCATAGGTTTTCATTATGGAAAATAAGCACAAAACCACATTATAAAATTACAAACAACAGAAGGAAAATAACATCGGTGGACTCCGCGTCTGAGTCATGACTCGGTGTCCCAACGAATCTACGACTCCACTAATGCCTCGTGATTTAATTACTTCGGATAATGATTCTAATGCAAGGGACATATTGTACTGCCTTTTGTTGATTAAGGCTTTTGTAGGAGTAGGGTAAAGGCTTTTTAGTAAAAAGGGGGTAATTAGTGTTTTCGCTTAGCTTTTTTTTGAGGACAAATGTTGTTAAAGTGCCGAGTTTTTTGGAGAGGGTAGTGATCAAATTAGTTAAGTATGTAAGATTGTAGAGTAGGTCCGTGCCCTGCAATGGGACATATATAATATGTATAATAATGTATTTTATCAGCCCATATTTGTTGTACTCTAACATTTGTATAGTAACATAAAATTTACCAGCGATTAAACTAAAGTGAAAATACGTATTGTATAATACTGTGTTTTATCAGCCCATATATGTCCCACTGCAGGGCACGGGCCTACTCTACAATCGAGGGTACGATTGAGAGTGGTTAGGCCAAATAGTCCACCACGCTGGCCTAGTGCGGGTTGGCGGACATTACATACCATAGAAATTAGATATACATATATGCAATTTCAAAATTAATCAGTTCAGTCTCGATCTCTCATAATAAATGCTCATTTACACCGCATTAATTAATTAAAAATCAACACAAATAATTCCTCGTGCACACACGCGATTCGGAATCTCGATCGTTACCCCACATTCGTACATGGCGAACGAATGCGATTCTTTTCGGCACACATACACACGTACGTGAGTTGTGAAACTAGGCGTGCGAAACTCGGATACTTCGATACTAATTGATTGTTATATAAAAATCGCGTCGGTGTGAATGCTTCCTGTGGCATAGATATTTTTCTTGGAAAAAAATGGATAAAGACAACACGTCACATAAGTGACGTGCAGACGTATTTTTATTAGGGCAAATGAAGAAGCAAATTTACATAATTAATTTTAAACTAGTTTTAGTTTTAATTATGCATCAACAAAATAGCCTCAAATATCCATAGAACAATTAATATGAGCTTTTTTATGGAAATTCATTTAGTCTCAAGTCAAATAGTTACTAGCAAAAATATAAACTTGTTATAAGTAATAACTAAGCCAGCGTGGTGGACTATATGGCTTAACCACTCTAAATCGTACTCTCGATTGTAGTGGCGGTTTATACCCTGCAGTGATACGTATTTGGGCTGAAACAGTACAGAACAAGTCAAATACGTTTCACAGAATATGTCCAATATCCTATTGTTTCCGTTTCATTTAATTTCCTCATCTTGTCGACAAGAAGAGAGGATAGCTATTGCCTCTGAAAGTGATTTTTATAGCGTGTCTAACGGTCGGTTAAGAGGAGATAAAAGGCATTTCACGTTTAATTGGAACTCATAAAATTACACTGTTGGCGTACATTCTTGTTTTTTCCGAAATCAACTGAGGTTTTGTTAATAAAATATGTTGCAGTAGTAAGCTACTATGGGATTAATGGTTAAAAATCATAAAATATCAATCTGTTTTTTCCCAGAAGGGTTGGCAGAGGTGCTACCAGGACACCCATATTTCACCTTGTTCCGTCCCATAATGTGATGGCTAAAAATCACTTTATTAGTTAATACCAATATATGTAGAAATTGAAATTAATAAATGCATAGTTCCTACGGGCTACGTGTTTGGCACTCGGCGGCCCGCTTTCAATATGTTACGCATATGTTTTGATTTGTTGGCTGGTCAAGTCAATAAGCAAATTAATCAACGTGTACAATGAAATATGTATTATTACTTTGTAGTAGTTTGAAAATATAAATAACAAACATAAACATAACTTTAAAATAGATATAAGTATATACAGTGAACACGTGAAAGTAAATCGGTTCAGTTACAACACTCGGTTAGTTATTACGCAATCTCAATGTTTTTTTCTAAACATCTGGCCGCGCGATCACTGCCGGTGCTCTGTATACGTGCCGGGCTTGCTTATTTATGTCTTTACCAGCAGGGTTTTAAGTTGTAAGCCCGGCTTGTGGGCATTTTTAACTGAAATAAAAGGTTCTGTTTACGACCCGTATGTTTTTACTCGCGATTTACGAAAAAGGTATCAATATGGATAAGTGTTTTGGCTTGCATTAAAATGCGTGTATTTGGTTGGTGTAAATAAAAATATTGTACGTAATTTTGAGTTAAACTGGGTGTTCCATTACCGAATTAGATATTAAGAAGTATTATGAAGATTCCGAAACTGTACATCATTATTGCTAGAACCTGTTCTGTATACGGACTGGACGTGCCAGGCTTGCGTTATTTATGAGCATTCACCTGCCGTCTTTCTAGAATTGCAAGCCCGGCTTGTGAGTGCCATTTTAATTTTAAAGTGTGGATGGATTACTCGTCTTGCATTAAAAGATATGTGGGTGTTGTTGTTAAGAAAAATTGTGTTAGAATTATTGTATGTAATGATAGACGCTACTACAAGATCTAAGATTCGTATGATCATTGCTGAATTTCGAAGAATGAGTTGTTTCTTAAAGATCCATTATTGGTGGACCCTTATTGATTCTACTTTATTTGCTTTAACGAAGCAATTTTAAGCTAAGGTTTTGCGTAGGACGAGTATATAATAATGTACCTAAAGCTTACTGTTCGGACAGTCCGCCATGTCATTCGATAGCACGATATGGGATTATCAAGTTTCCTTCGCGTAATGTTTACGGTTTAATTAAAAACCTCCGGTTATCCGACGTGGTTCTGCCAAATCCTTTTGTGGCGTGTTTTTAACGCTTTTGTTAATCAACTCGCAATTTACTTGTGTTTTTGATTACGGTATATAAGTATTAGGGCCTCGTTCACCATCTTCAAGTAAACCGTTGATTACTTACTTTTTGATTGACGTTATTTGACAAGCAAATGTGCAGAGTATCTTCGGTCGATTTCACAAGTGAAAATAAAGTAAAGTGCTGGTTATGTGAATGACATAAGAAATTGAACGAATCATTCGTTTAATATTGCGTCAAATGTTCCTCGCCCTGCCTCCCGCTAAAGTGTCAACGTTTTTTTTTCTTACAAAAGAAAAAAGGAGGTTGAGATTTTAACCTTATTATAACCATTAAGTAAATACGCTAATCGGCAGACGATGCAGCCAGTAAGTTACTTATTAATGTAATCATAGGATTAGTATTACTGGAGCATGGTGAAATCGACACATGATGTTACGGATGACTTTTACTGATGATTAGCCTAATCAACGATTTACTTGAAGATGGTGAACGAGGCCCTTAGTATATTGTTTGTTACTGTTTAATTAAATACATATGTAACTTGTAGTCTAATTGCTTTATTCATAGACAGTTTTAAACCCATTTCAGTCATCGAATGTTTTGTCTTCTTCGCTAAAACTGAATTCAAAAGTCGTTCGAAAGGGACAACACATTCGATAACTAAAATAGACTTTAAAACTATATGAATAAGCTCGATAAATTATAAAGTTATGTGTCGTATTTGTTATTTGCATACAAACATGATTGATTAGTTGAGTAACTATTATTCAGTTGTTAAGGTAATATAATGAATATTAATTTAATTAATACACCAAAACGTCACAAACTTATAACTTGATGTCTCTTACGTCGTGGCTTTCAGAAACTACGCGTTTACTCATAGAAATTCCTGATGAAGCTTTAATATTACTTACAATGTAATTAATACAACAAATATTTATTTTATTTTATTTTATGTTGTGACATGGAAGACTTACAGCTATATATACTTAAAATAAACTCTAGAATAAAATACTGATAGCCAATAACAAGTCTTCACTTATAGTAGTATTAGTAGTAGTATAGTATAGTAGTAATATGTTAAAAATATTGTCAAGTTCATGTTAATTGTAACTTTAACTATTTCGTTCACTCATACAAAGCACATATATGTATTTTGGACGCGATTTGATAGCCACTCGAGAATTTAGTAATCATGATTAGATTAGATTTACGCGAATGTTACACTTCTGTGGTTACACATACTTTTATTTCAATCTAGTAATCATCTCATAATGAAGCTATTAACAAAACGTTATATTTCATTGCCAGATCAGAGGCAATAAAAAATCAGCTGACAGACGTAACACAGTCGTCCCGTTACGTACACACGCGAGATGGTTTTTCAAGTTTATTATCACCATTGATAACGCTATCTCGCCTGATAACTGATAACAGATAGCATATTTTTCAACGTGTCTATTGTGATGTCGGCTCCTGGCGTTTATTGACTCATTGAGTGGGATTTGAAGGTCTTGTTCGAATTAGTTTGGAGGTGAAAATAAGGGGTTGATTACTGTTGTGGCTGTTGTTATATTTGTGATACATTGTACTAAAAAGGAGTCAGGAATTTGTGCCCGATAAGGCGATAGGCTATCCCATTAAGGGACGGAACATTAAGCCGAAATATGGGTGTTCTTTCCCCTTTAGGGAAAAAGGCTTGAGTTTATGTATGTATGTATTGTAATTATAAATAATAAACCTAGTGACATTATTTTTTTACTAATGGACATAATTCTGCATAATATATTCATTAAGTGCTCTCTAAAGAACGAATTAATACGAAGTTTTGTCGTCACACATGGTCATTTGCTGTCTTTGATACAAAAAACTACGTCATCATCAGTCGCATTAATAAAAAATATTTAAAAATAATGGCAGCCTGTTTACATTTGTAGATATTGTATATGCCCTAACCCCACTGATACTACGCGGCATATTTACGATTGAGAGGAGAACAGGTCTTCTCCTTAAAACGGAGTGCTTGAAGTAAAAAAACCATTTAAAATGTATAATAGCATATCTATTTAAAAATATATTCTAACATGAAAATTAGTAAATAAATCTTGTATTTATTCGCGGTCGTATCACATATAATAGATTAGAAAGTGTTTCTCGGCATGTCCAATTGGTCTTGATCGAGTTTCGACAAAAAATCGACAGGAAAACAATTGAAATGCACACGTTGTCCACAGTGGAGAATTTTGAGAGGAGATTAATTTATTTGTATCTTCAATATAGATTAGAATTCAGATCCTATATTCAAATGATTACATCGATTAACGAAAGGTATCTTTTATAAGAGATGAAAGTACGTTTAGCAAATGCTATTTTATTTTAAGTAATGGATTTATTTTTAAATTAATCCTTCTTTAAACGAGGTGAAGGTCCATGGGCGGTGGTGACCGCTTACCATAGCCAAGTAAAAAAAATATAATAAACACAGTTGAAGTCACGATATTTCTCTTTACAACATTATTCATGTCATATACGAGTATGTAATAAATAAGTATGTAAACGAGGAAGAAGGCAAGTAGCACGCAAAAACAAAATCAATAGCCATAAGCAGATACAATTTCAACAAATTCGTAAATTCACCGTTAATGTAATTTAATAGAGATAAGAACAGGGTTAAGCCTATAAAATGGTATTATTTATTTATTATAATATTGTTGTTATTGTTAGTGCCATGTAACCTCATTGGCGATGTTATTTCACGATTTAGACTAACGAAGTACTGGTAGCGACATCCGACGGACAATAGAAGAACTAAATAAATTGTTGTCGTTTCGGTGCATTTGGTTTCATAAAAACGGAATGTATTATTTTATTCTATTTATCATTTAAAAAAATATCCATACGTTAATACATGCACAAGAGTTTTTGTAAATAAAACTGTGCAACGCTGACACATTGGTGCGGCTATTCACCGCTAGATGGCGTGTGGTGCTTTTCAAACACAAAGTGTACACTTACTTTTGTTGGTGGTAAAATATGTAAATGTGTAATACGTTGAAATAAAATTGTATTTCTATGTTATTAAATGTAATTTCCTTGTACAATTGGTTTTCATAACTAATATACAAAACTGACATTACTTGTGAGTTTATTTTATTATATTATCCCATAATGAATTTTATTTAAATGGCAAAAGTACTCATATATTAATATTTATATTTTTTTGACAGCCTCCGTGGCGCAGTTGGTTAGACGCCGCCTGTGAAACGAGAGGCCGCGGGTTCGATCCCCGCACCGAAACAAATATTTGTGTGATCCACAGGTATTTGTTTCGGGTCTGGGTGTTTGGAGACCGAAAAGTCTCTCGTAGTTTCTGATACCCACGACACAAGACTCGATCTTAGTGTGGGGTCAGGACTATGTATGTGACTGTTGGGTGTATTTATTTATTTATTTATATTTTTTTATGATTCTCGAAGTATTGCGGAATTTACGTGCTCAGCGTATCAAAAAGTTTAATTGCAATTAAAAATATTTTTAAACATGAAAAATCCACGCACGACGAATAATTTGTAATTGTATGCAAATTAAAGGTCTTGTAGTTGTTAACTGTATGCGGGTTTTACGAAATTAAAACGAGTGGAACCATCACCTGTAGCCTTGAGTTGTTTGAAATGTCCGAAGACTTGTTTAATTTCATCGGAATTAAGTTCATAAAGCCAGTAGTGAAGGGTCGCAAGTTCGATCTTGGCGTTAAGACATTGTGGTATTTGAGTATTATTTGTATTTATTTTATGTCCGTTGATTTGAATATGGCTTTAAGTCTTTTATTTATTGATAGTAATAAAATCATTGATAGTATGTATAAAATTATTGATAGTAAAAAAATAGGCTCGCCCCCTATCACATCGTGGAACGGAACATACAATGCGAAATGTGGGTGTCCTGGTGGCGCCTCTGCCTACCCCTTCGGGGATAAAGGCGTGAGTTTATGTATGTATGTAATAAAATCCTTTTGTATGAGGGAGATGACTATGTTGAGTAAAAAAATATTATTATTCTTTATTGAATAACATTCATAGAATGTTTTTATGTTCAATATTCGCCCACAAAAGACCATCTAATCTTGATTAATCGTTGAGAACTGAAGTTGAATTGAAATAAAACAATATGTTATTTAATCCTCCCAACGGACTGTTGTTACATTATCAAAATTCTAAACCAACGCATCAACCGAGTCACGACTGTATCCCCAGAGAAGTAGGCAGATGTGTAATCATGCGATTTTTTAAGGTTATTGTAACCTTTTAATAAAAGATTAGCAGGATTTTTACGATTCTTTGTAAAACAATTTGAATAGATTGGATTTTGTAGGTCATCTTTAATGTTTTATAAATGTGTCACCTTGGGTAAAACTCTTGAGCTCGCCTATCAGCGGGGTAATTCCATACTGAAATATACACAACATAATATATTACAAATAGAACATTCATCCCATGATGTGATATCTGCATTGCCATCGTAATGAACATAAATCTATTCTGAGTATAATCTGATTTTTCTAATTAGTAGATTAATTAAAGTTAAATGAGTTTTATTATAACATATTTACAATCCCGAATAGATCTAAAGGACGAATCGTATCTTATCTTAATAATAATAAATCATAACATTATCCTGACATAAAATTTAATAAGTTAATATCAATAAATTTCAAATCGCGCCTTATAAAGTTAAGTGGAATAATCGAATCCCCCGCAAACTTTACAACTCATTTTGAACTTTATCTAATTTATTTAAAGTCTATTTTATGTCTTGCAACGGTTGGAAGGTCATAATATAGGCTACACGGGCGAGGTCGTCGACCTTACCGCCATGTGGGCAGTGCTGTAGAATTGCAAAAACTAGTTTCCACGTGACGCTCACTGTTACACAATGGTGTTTTAAGTACTTTATACTTGCATTGTATATTATTGGGATTGTGTATTGAATAGTCATAAATGTATTTAGATGGGTGATATCTTTGCAGCCTTATTCGTAGACAGTTTAAAAAACCATTTTAGTTATCGAATGTTTTGTCCCTTTCGAACGATGAATTCAGTTTGAGCGAAGAAGACCCATTCGATATCTAAAATACGTTTTGAAACTGTCTATGAATAAGACCAGCCTTTATCAAAAAATAAATTCAAGTTGATTGAAGTTGGGACTCGAAACCGAGACCTCAGCTTTGTAACCGTACCTTAATATAACTACGCCGCCGAGGCAGTCGGGAAATATTTCTCGAGTAAGTAATTATAGTAATATAGGCACACCTTATATCCCGGCGGTGTTGCGTTTCTAAACGTGGTGATTGTAATTCGACTAGAGTTAAAGGGCAAATGTAAACGCTTAGATATTTCCTGCATTTCCGAAGAATGTTGGTTCTGCAACTGAGTTGGGAGAAATTACACAATTTACCAATCTGTATTACTTCATTGTTCATCAATTGAGTTACCCTAGAAGTTTTACTGTGGTTCTTGCTGTAGATTCTATTGATTCCTGTACACATGTTGATGTAGCTCATGCCACATAATAATAAATAATAATATTACGCCCAACAGTCACATAAATAGTCTGACCTCACACTAAGATCGAATCTTGTGTCGTGGGTATCAGGAACTACGAGAGACTTTTCAGTCTCACAAACACCCAGACCCGAAACAAGTAGCTGTTGTTCACACAAACATTTCTCTCGGTGCGGGGATCGAACCCGCGGCCTCTCGCTTCACAGTCAACGTCTAACCAACTGTGCCAGGCTCTCATAGAAGACTATGCTCTTGCATTAGGTATACTAAACTCTAAAGTAAATGCATTTCCCTTACTTTTCGCTTCGTCTCTTCTCTTATATGCTCGAAGCTAATCCTTATAGGAACCAAGTTGTTCGCATGTAGAACACCCGTTAATTTCAACACTAGTCCCCGTCAACTCTTACTACAGAAAAATACCTGTACGTCTATAAAAAAATTACCTTTTATATAGTAAAGCAGCGGTACCCACGTGCCGAGTGCTATTGAGAATTTCTTTAGCGGCTCTTTACAGGTAGTTGCAGGCACGCTAATTGGCCTCTCAGACAGTGACGTCATAGCTACCCTTTGATTAACCGCTCTGAGCTTAGCACGGAGCTAGTTTGTATGATGTCGGAATGTTAAACTGTAACTGAATATGGAAGGGAAGGTTTCAATAATTTTGGATCGGGTGAAATCTAGATATTATACCTTATGAAAATTTGATGAATAGGCTATTTTTGTTGTGCAATTTTTACGAAAATTGGAGATAATAATTTGTATCTCGATATTTAAAACAATTAGGTTGGTATGTTTCGGACAGTTTCCATGGCACAGTCGGTTGAAAACCAGCTGTGAATAACACGCTGCGGCTCAGAACCAAAATGCGCCAAATTATCATTAGCTTTTACATGTTTATTTCGTGTTTACGCATTGTAAGACCAAAAAAATATATCGTATTTTATATGTACACGACACGGGACTTGATATCTTACTGTGGGATAATGTCTATTATAAATGTAACGGTTACGTGTAAATATTTGGCCTTATTCATAGACAGTTTTAAAACCTCTTAAACTTATCGAATGTTTTGTCTTCTTCGCTCAAACTGAATTCAAAAGACGTTCGAAAGGGACAAACATTCGATAACTAAAAAAGGTTTTAGTACTATGAATAAAACGGATTATGTTTAATTATTTCTTCTCTAAAACCCAAGGTTTCCTTTTTGCTGACCATCAACTTCAATTCCAAACTCAAACACGATGCAAATTCCACAATGACATTTTCTAATTTGCTGTAGAATTTGCATCGCTCGCTCACTCCATTACCCTGGTCAGCGGTGAGCCAGTTGCATGAGTAATTAGTTTTTACATGCATTAGCGCGGAGCATCGGGGATGTGCTGTTAGTCGTTTTTTACGGAAGAAATTTGTGTGTCGTAGTGATGGGTTTTTGTTCTCTTGTACTAAGATCCTGACAATGATTATGGTGTAGGTAAATAGGCCCAGCTACCCATAATGGTATTGTCTTATGTCGTGGTTATCAGAAATTATTATTTTTTCGTTCCCACACAATTTTGTTATCACCTACAGCGGCAGAAAGTACACTGCCGATCATAGGCCTCCCCGTGTACAGAGACCTGTAGTTCCACATTTTTATAAATATTAATTGATCATTGGCTCTTTCGGATTGAATCTACAGCCATTTATATCACCTGTTTACCCCATACTAGGCCACAAATTCAAGGATAAATCATCTAGCCCTAAAACATGAACGAAAATGATAAAATAGACCACAATTTCTTCATCAAATTGAATCAGTTTTCCTCATAAAATGTGCAATAGGTGTTTAAACAAAGATACAGATTGTTATATTTTTCTCTATAGTTGGTATGAGTAAACGGTCGAGTGCAGCCTTCGAGTGACTCATTCCGGTGCACACGGCCTCACTGTTGCGTGCACACACACTCGCAATACTGTGATTTTTATGCCGGCATGGCTTGGAACGGGGTTTAGGCTGTGTGGTGTTGCGGGCTGTTATGTATGTATTTGGATGCGATTCTCGGTTCGGACTTTCCATATTCGCGGATCATCAATTTGAAAATGTTGTATGATTTAATTGAAACAACGTGGATAGTATGTGTTATTACATACTCTATAAATCTCAACTGACTAAGAATTATTGTGGAAACAAAATAATTTCAGGTAAAGAAATAACTTCGGATTTAGCGCCCATATATTTAATTATTTATCATGATTTTTTTCGCTAAATAACAAACCTACCATCCATAAACCGTAATGCATTGTTTTAAAAAAGCGAAATGCCTAATCGTCCCGAACATTAAAGATTTTACCGAAAAAACTCATAATTACGTCCCGTCCGAAGCAATTATTTTTTATAACTCGCCAAAATTTCACGAGATTCGCCGAAGAAAGGTGATCTCGAGCGGCGGAAGTCGCTGGCTAAAAACTGGTTGCCGGCCTGCGCCACCGAGCGATTCCTGACCAAAAAAATAAGCTCCAAACTCGTTTTGTCTACCAAAAAATTGTCTGCGAGCCTGCGTTCATATCTCGTGGTTTTGGAACCGCTCAACGTTATTTCTACAATATGCAACTTCGCACTGATTTTGTAAAACCGTGTAACACTATACACTAGTATTTGGAAACAATGATTGAATTTCTAAACGCAATTCCGACGTTGCAACAATAGATACGCACAATCTGAAATTTACACCTGCAGTTTAACCACTCTGCGGCTAACGAAGCCGAGCGGGCCGCTTGCAAAAGGTCGTCTGTTCTACAATCCAGTTGGTGTCACGTAGTTATCGTTTCATTAAATGCGCCAATCAACGGTGCGTGTTAAAGCAAAATAAACAATATGGCCATTAACAAGACAAACATTGTCGATTGCACGATTTTGTGCCGCTTATCTGCATATCACGTGCGACTTTTTCTTTCACCCCCGCCCCCCCCGCGCTAAGGCTGATAAACCGCGGGTGGCGCGGCGCCTGCGCCTGCGCAACGCTACCTCAGTCTCCCCCTTGATGTCGTGCAGAGCGGACGTCGCGCTGTTCCCAATTTAAATTAATCAAATCTCAGTGATGTGACAGTTGGAATGTGGAACATGTGATTAGTGCTTACAAATCTACATTTTCGGTACATACCAGTGCGAGTGTTGTGAATGTGCGAAGATTTTTTTAAATATTATCTGTGCATCGCGCCCGATACCGTTGCTTCGCGCTTCGGTGATTCGGTTAATAACTCGACGGATTTACAGTGTATAGTGGCTTTGCTAAGATTTTAATACCTTGGAACAGGTCACTTACCTTCATTGGGTAAAATACAATGGATATTTCTCTTACACATTTAGCCACCAACGAGTACAGTTTCCATGGAACGCAGGGAATCGGATGTTTTTTCTTTTGGTTTGTCTTTTTGTCTGTGGAACTAGTTTTGAAGCGGTACAAGTTTTGTCTGAGATTGAGGTAAATATTGGTATTTTGTAGCGTCATCGATCATGATTGTCTCGAGTTATCGTGTTGTTTTGCACGCGTGGTAGACGGCTGTTTATTCACCTGGCTAATTGATAAGCTGTATAGGAAAATGTTGATCGATGCACAGACAGCGCAACTAAATGGTGGATAATGGATATTCTTGATAAAATACATTTAATCACCGTGTACATGAAAATGAATCATGTTTTCTACTTTTTTGAATAATAAATAATTGCTGCAATGCATTGAAGATACAAATATAATAGGCGAACACAGCAATGTTTATTTTCCACGTGTTATACATATTGTGTGCAAATAGCGAATTATATTAATATTTTTTATACGTATGTATACCACTCTCAATCGATTCTCTCGATTGTAGAGTAGGCCCGTGCCCTGCAGTGGGACGTATATGGGCTGATACAGATACAGATACGTATGTATACATTTTATACATATTTTATAGAATAAATATATTTTATTTTAATTGTTATTTCAACAAAAAATAACATTCTCGCGACCACAATTAAGTGTCATTTCTAATGCTAATATTTCCATAGCGATACATTATCAACATGTAAAAACTTTATTATGATTATAAAAGATATGTAATAATAAAACAAAGATTACAATAAAAATTAACAATTTGAGACAATTTTAAACATTCGATAGATAATTCGGGTAGATTATTAGTCATTGGATGAACAGATAAAATCGTGTTTGTATTAATAACTGAAACGTAAATGAAGAGAGAAAAACTAAATGAAACGTACATATTTTGAGTGTGTGGTTAATGTTCCACGCTCGACGAGTTATAGGTTTTAATGTTGGCTTTTGTTTTTCGTCTCGGCTATATTGCATTAAAGACCTTGATATGCATTCTTGCGAGCCTGTTTTACTTGCCTTCGAATCTTTCAAGTACATACATATTTCTACTAGGTATTACGACGACGTACGTACTAAACATTGCGGGAAGTCGCTGGACGCAAACCGCTTCCAACAGTTCGCTGTGGAGACCTTGGGGGAGGCCTGTGTTCTGTGGACTTGCTCTGACAGAATATTATAAGCTTAGGCCTATATATCCTATAAAGCTGAAGGAAAACAACGTGTGGAATCCTATGTATATAGTATATACCATAGCGATTTGTAAGAACTTCTAAGATATGTAAAGTCCGCCAAGCCACACTAGGCCAGCGTGTTGCACGATAAGGCCTAACCCGCCTCAATGGTACTCTTGATTATAGAAGAAGCCCGTGCCCTGCAATGAGACGTATATGAGCTGATACAGTACAGTATCCTTGATGGGGTAGCCAGAGATGTAATTAGTGGCACTTAAAGTATTTCCAATATCTATTCACAATATTTGATGGATGGCGAAACATATAGTCATGTCGGACTTATGAATCATGATTAAAAATAGGTAAACATATGTGTTGATTTTTAACTGCCTTATTCATAGATAGATTTAAAATCTATTTTATTTGTCGAATGTTTCGTCCTTTTCGAATGACTTTAGAAATTAGTTTGAGCGAAGAAGACAAAACATTCGATAACTAAAATAGGTTTTAAATCTGTCTATGAATAAGGCCGAAAGTCTTTATTTAAAAGATACTATGACTCAAAGTAGTTAAAAAAATATTTAATAATTTGATCATAGGATATTAAATGTTGAGAAGAAAGAAAAACTATTTATTTCACACAGTCGCAACATACACGAATATTATTATTATAACATACAGAATAAAAAAATAACTGATTGCGGCTGTGACCGATTATTAATGTTTTCAAACATATTACAAAATTCACCACTCTATTCGGATTTCCCTACAGTCAGAAATTGAGGAAATTGATATGGTTTAATAAGAGGCGTATTTGTACAATATGAATGTAGGCGAATTGGTGTTGTGGTCCTTTGTGAAGGCTTGTAATGTTGTCGACCTTAAAATACTAGGCTTGAGGTTTGTCAACTTGTTGATTAATAACCGGTGTATTGTTAAGGATTATCTATAACTAGTATACTGCCTTCGTTGCGTAGTTAGTTGAAACACATTGAAATGAACAGTAAGAACGATCACCGCACCGAGAGCAGTGTTTGTGAGACTCACAAATATTTGTTTCGGGTCTGGGTGTTAGAACGTAGTCTTTTAGTTTCTGATACCCATGACACATGATTTAAAGTCGGGTATAACGATGTATGAGAATATGTGTGTCAGATTTTACTCATTTTGCCTTTGACCTTGGTCACTTATTCCTCATTTTGGGTTCGGAATTAGAATCCACAGTTGATTCGTTACATTTAATATATTCATTATCTACACTGAGTCTATGAATCATTTTCAATAGGTAAACGTTTATCGGAATAATATTTATGAAAATCAATGTTTAAATCTACAATAACTTTAGCATAATTATATAGACATCGATACATAAAGAACTAATATATTAAAAAATTGAATGAATTTGCATACGAGTAACAAACATGACGTGTATGAATTTAAAATAGTTTATTTAAATGCGTTTCATTAAAAACTTATGTGGATCATTATTTAATTTTATAGTATTTAATATATTTAGGTCATAATGTTCACTATATTTTAAGTTTAAGTTTAAGTTTTGTTGTATGAAGCATCATTTACCGTAACTTTGTTATGGTACATCAAGTGCAGTTAGTCTAGTGCGAGGCACCTTGCAGTCTGCAGTCACGTTTCAATAGTTTTGTTGAATTGTCTCGTCGCGTACTGTTCGCCATTATTTAGATATAGTAGTATAGATTATAGAACATGTGTGAGATCAAGTGATCTTGTTAATCGTCGTTCATTGTTTTAATTAGACTTCAAAAAAGGAGGTTATGTGTTCGACCGATGTTTTTTTTATTGCGATGAATAGCGAAACTAGCATGCCATTCGCCTGATGGTAAGCGATACGGCCGCTCATGGACAGTAGCAAATCCAAATAACACCACGAATTACAAAGCAATAGTTGGCTCTGCGCTCGCAAACCTGAGACATAACATAAAATCTCATTATGTCCAATAGTTACTATGGCTATAATGATAACTAAAATACGTGTTAAAACTGTCTATGAATAAGGCTGTTAAAGTGAAGGTACATTTAGTTCTGTACTATCTCTGCTACCGATGCACACGACTCGCGCCGGATTTGTCGGGGCCGTAGAAATCTCGCGTCCGTTTCCCGCTGCAACTACGAATACAATCGTTTTTGTACCGTTCTCGATGTCTGTGCAGTAGGTAGGTGTTGCGTTAGTTCGGTAGATACTGCGGTTTGATGTAATAACTCATGTTTGATGTATCACATAGTTGTAAAGATTGTTTAAAGGATATCACGAATGAATATCACGATGCGAGCAATGTGATTTTTTGGCCGAGAAATTTGCAATTCTCTTCCAACTCACATAAGCTAACTTGGCATACTAAAGCTTATACCCCTTATGTAGGAAATCGTTGAATGCAGGGTCTTTCCACGAATCATAATCGAAACTGTGGATTTTTTGTCACGGCACTTTCTGTGATTGATACTCGTAATTAGAAGGTAAATACTCTCTCAAAATTAACGATGAAATCATTTCACTCATGAGACACGTCGTAATTATTTGTCTGAGTAAACAGATCGTGCGTGTAGTTATCATTATTTGAGCGATTTATGTGAACACGTATTTGGAGCGCGGTATCTGAGTCCCCGATTGCTTGTGTAATTTCAACGATAAATTTTATATTTTGATTGCTGGCTACGATTAAGTTTTGTCATTTAAATAGATTTGTTGAAATTGTTTGACTAGTTCGTAAAAGCGGTGGTATTTTAATTGAAGATTTGTAGAATGTAGACTACGGAATTATAGAATCAGTTAATTTTAATTTTCTGCTTTAAAATAATTTTTTTGCAGTTACACATAACACAAATTATTAAACTTTAAATAAAATAAATGCTAATTTAAGTTTTAAAATTGTGAGAAAATATTTAGTGACCATTATTTAAAAAAAAAATGTTTTTCGTTTTGATTTTAAATTATCTTATTTAGATAACTTTAAGATAAAATAAATGGGAATGTTCGCCTAAAAATGTCAAGAATTATAATCAAAACGATGGCCCTCATTTATTTAAAGCGTAATTGTCGTTTTTATATATAAATATTCGTTTTAATTGCGTCAATATATTATCTGTAAACGTTTCATGTGTACTGTAATAAAGATATTTTTATACGCGTTACAAAACTGTTGAGTAATGGTGTTTGGTCCGACATTTATTAATTACACCTGATGGATAAGCCACGACATTGCTGTGTATATTGTGGGTTCGAATCATTTTGTACAATAATATGAATTTCGCGTACAGGTGAAAATCAGCGCCGTAGCTTAGGCTTTCTTTCTTACAAGAGTTACAGTTGTCGGTGATTGGGCTAGATAGCTTTAAAACGATATAACCACATTAGAAAATTCTACGGTATGTAAGTCCGCCAACCCGCACTAGGGCAGCGTGGATGACTATATGGCCTACCACTCTCAATCGATTCTCCCGAATGTAGAGTAGGCCCGTGCCCTGCCGTAGGACGTATATGGGCTGATATAGTATAGTATAACCACATTAGAACCTCTGGCGTGATTTAAAATCTACTTGAACTTGTGAAAAATAAATAAATAAATACAAATAAATAAATACACCCAACAGTCACATACATAGTCCTGACCCCACACTAAGATCGAGTCTTGTGTCGTGGGTATCAGAAACTACGAGAGACTTTTCGGTCTCACAAACACCCAGACCCGAAACAAATATTTGTGGTTCACACAAACATTTGTCTCGGTGCGGTGATCGAACCCGCGGCCTCTCGTTTCACAGGCGGCGTCCAACCAACTGCGCCACGGAGGCTGAAAATCACACATAATTAAGTGAAAACACTCCTTACAGTAGAAAGTGTGCGCATTACCCGGCTCTGTTGCGCATATGACATCATTCACGTGCACACACACACCGTTATCACGTTATCAACGCCAGTGATAACAGATAAACGCTCCTTTGACGACGCGATAACCGCTCGAGTGTTTTCAGAATATTGCCTTTTGTTCAACCGTTTTTATAACTATATTGGTTTCGTATTAGATATTGATTGAAGGATATCTGTTTCCAAGAAGAGGTAATTGGGAGGCAAATGTAGTGATATGTTGTTTGGAATTAAACTGGGTTATTATAATCTTAGTCGATGGACCGTTAATGTCTAACGGTCCTATTTGTAGACAGATTGAAAACCTATTTTAGTTATCGAATGTTTTGTCCCTTTCGAACGACTTCAAAATTGACAGCCTCCGTGGCGCAGTTGGTTAGACGCCGCCTGTGAAACGAGAGGCCACGGGTTCGATCCCCGCACCGAAACAAATATTTGTGTGATCCACAGGTATTAGTTTCGGGTCTGGGTGTTTGTGAGACCGAAAAGTCTCTCGTAGTTTCTGATACCCACGACACAAGATTCGATCTTAGTGTGGGGTCAGGACTATGTATGTGACTGTTGGGTGTATTTATTTATATTATTTATTTATTTAATTCAGTTTGAGCGACGAAGACAATACTCTTTTCATTTCGATAGTTTTATCAGCCGGCGCTTTGTTTTCAATTGATTGGCCATGTACATACTATATGGTTTGTTAGGTCATTTATTCAATTATTTAATTGTATGATTGCTTGCCTATGCTAACAAGTAGTTCTACCTTTTGTATGTTTTCGGAAGAAATCTCTCAGTTCACCGTTTTAATTGAGAAGATGGAGTTATATACAATTAAACAATACGATGTATGTAAATTTAAAATGGTTTTATTAAATTTTTAAAGAATACGATATAAGTAAAGTTATCCGAATAAAGGTCAATTAAATCGGCTATAAAATTTTCCACTTTCATTTTCTGTTTGTATTTAAATGACGATGTGAGAATCATATTATGTTTAAAATTCTCACAATAGTAGTAAATTGTATTAAGTTCTCGCTGGTTTCCACGTGGCGCGGTAATTGTCCATTATTTCGAATTTAGATAAAATAAACGTGACCGCGGTTTTTATTTTCACATGTTTATGTTGACTTAGTTTCTTTTGTGTGAATTACAAACAAATAAACGACAAATATACATTGAAACCATTTCGATAAATACACGTTATGCTTTCAAAAGTATTTTTTGTGATATTAGTGTGGTATGAAGTACCTACCTAGTTATAGATTCAAGTTAAATGATTTTAGAAGACATGGCTTCTATTTTCAGATCAAAAGTAACAATTTCTTGATGATATTTTTTTTTCTTGAGTCACCGTTGCTACCTTGTGGCATATTATATTAGCTGTTTAATAAGAAAGAAACATGAGATGTATAGAAATTCAGATAAAACTCCGGCTATAAATGTCGTCTATCCATTTCGTGGCTTGAAGTCCGCAACATATCAAGCATAAAGAGATCTGTCTGTCAGTGACTTATAAAGATAATAAAGTGGAAAATAATCCTGAACATATAAGATTTCACTGCTGTAACTATAAATCTGTGTTTATAAATATTTCGCACCAAAAATCAAGATAAAAACGTGATCTGCAAGGTCATAGATATTGAAGCATATATTTCTCCGTTTAAAAAAAATATACAAATGTTATATTATAAGTAAAATCAAGAAGTTTTGCCTCGCTATCAAGTAGTATAATAGTTGGCCGGCTGACGAGTTCCCTTCTTCACATATTGAAGTTTAGGTCAACTAGGTTTTCTCCTAACTTAAGTCAAAGCTTGATTTAACAATTGACTAAGTGAGATATAATCTTTCTCCACGATACTCTGACGGGACTGTAATATAAAAACAACAACGCAACACATGACATTAATAAGTGCGACAGTCAAGTTAAAATCCGCCAGATTGTTTGTCAAGTGCGCGACCTCGTCGGAAGGTCCCAGCCTCACCGCCGATAAGGCGAGGGCGGTGCAACTCGCAATAACCAGTCGCTTTTTATTATCATTATGTCATGAGTTTTATGTACTGTTTCTTATTTATTAGGTCTACTATCGGACAGACAGTAATACATCAAAACAGAGGGAAAACATAATATAGACATCATTGATGGTGGCCGAAAATATATTAGTTTTTGGATACTGTATTACATTTAAAGCAGCAAAACAACTTGAAAGTGAATAATTGTATTAAATAAAGATTATATAGTTCTCGTCTCTAAAAAGGGCGAAAATATTGCAATAAATAAGTCAAAACCCTTAACAATACTGTCGAAATACGGTACTGAATTTTCTACCCACGTTACTATAGTTGATTCGTATTAAGATGCATCCATTGAGTTACAAATAAATCCTTAAAATACCCACAACATGTGACGCTTTTAAATATATTAATCCCACCATAGGACCACGAGACATGGTGTCATGTGTATTAGTATTCGCGCCTCATACAACAAAACTGATTACAGAGGCGTCGCGACGCTTAACAACCGGTCGTACTTGTACTACATGGTTTAGTTGACTTGGTAATGAGTTATCTGTACATTTGATGAGCTTTATATAGTTGTTGTGTTATTGTTAGTTCATAATGTTTGTAGTGCAATTGCTGAGAAGTTGATAAAGACTGTTAAAAGTTCGTATTCAATCAAGGTTAAAAAGAAGTCTGGGTGTTTGTGAGACCGAAAAGTCTCTCGTAGTTTCTGGTACCCACGACACAGTACTCTATTTTATGTATGTAACTGTTGGGTGTATGTTTTAGTATGTATATGCAAAATGTCTAAAAATATTCTTTATTCAAATAGTTTTTCACAAGATCTTTTGAATCGTTAATTATTGGTACTACTTACTGACGTTATCTGAATTGGTAGACTACACATTTGAAATTTTCTGTTCGATATTTTTTACCCATTAAGTGACTATAGAGATTGGAAATTTCATGTTCAATAGTAAAATGAACAGCGAAGATTATCAGAACTATTGTTTTTATTTGCGAATAGAGAAATCTCGTGATCATCTGTATTGACCTCGTATTGCTGTGCTCAATAGCCAGAGCTTCATCGTCCGAAATTCGCTCGGCCCCGCTCTCACGACACAAGGCGGTGGCTATAAGGCGTGACGCCTGCGCTACTAACCCAGCCGATTGTTTCATTGCTACATTCAAATGGATGAAATGTTTCGAAACAACTGCTTAGAGTTTAATTTTGGTGATGTCTGTAGTTAAGAGTATGAAGGTTGGAGGAAACGGATATGTGCAGACAGTTTGAAAAAGGTTGCTTTGGGTTTTCTTAGGGAAATTATGTTAAGCTGTTAAGTTCATGTTGGTGAGAATGCTGATTATGATGGATCTGAAATTATTATCTCTCTCTTCAGTCAAAGGAGGTCCACTGCTGTAATTATTGTCAACGTTAATTTCGATTATTTATACCGACGTATAAACATTGCAACGTTTTCGTCAATAATCAAAATAAGGGCCAATTGCACAAATTAACTTTGCCCATAACTATGACTATGAAAACGTCAATCCCATACATATCAATTTCAAATACGTCACAAATGTATGGCGATGACATTGTCAAAATTAAAATTATCGTCAAAGTTAGTTTATGCAACTGGGCCTTAGTAAGGCGATATATTCGATATTTCATTTTTCTTTAACTTTAACTAACGCTCATCAACACTAAACTGCATTTTACAATGGCAAAAAAAATTGCCCGCAAAATAAAGTCGGCAAACACAGTACGCTCATCACTGCAAGAAGTCTTTCATCCCGCAGGCTTTGTTGGCCGATCTTAATCTATGCTTTACGAGCTAATTCCGGTTTATTCGCCGTCTTAACTTGCTGCCAGCTTGTGGAGGAAAGCGTAAAGATAATGCCATTTTTGTCTCCCTAGGATTATCTTTGTTAGGAATAGATGTTTGTGTGTCTTAAATAAAAATAACGGGGAGGTTTGCTGTTGTGTTTTATTTGGTTAATTAGGTTCTTGGAGATTTAAAAGGTCTTGTTACTTCACATCACTTGTGATGTGATATGGTAAATAGCCTTGTAAAGTTATGGGTAGTATTCTTTTCTTATTACATACTACATATGTTAGCCTCTTTCTGGTTGTCTTTTTTTTACAATAAAAAAAAAACAGTTTCAATATCACGTTTTATCACGTAAGCATGCTTTAATCGGTGACTCAAAATTTGGCTAAAGATATAGGTCCATTGAATTCAAATTCAAAATAATTTGCGACTACCACTTGTACAGACGCCATAATCGCAGGTCATTCATCCTTGTGACAAAGCATTTAGAGTATGAATATTTCGACAATTGTACGACTCGAGGTCAGAACTATTTGGGATGCTTAATTAAACCGAATTAAACTGGTCCTTAGTCATCTTGTTTGGCCTTTGTGGAGCGACATTCACAAATAGGATGTGTGAAATATTTTTTGAGTCATTATGCCCTAATATAAGAATAGAATGTAAGTACTTTGGATTAAGTCTGTAAACTTGCATTTTATTAATAAATAAATAAATAAATATAGTCTGCAAACCCATGTGTTTTTTAATTATAGTAATCATTAAGCTATGTGAGAAAGTTACATTGAAATTTATTTACGGTAATAGATTGGTGGATGCAGATTCTTTAAGAATTGTTCAAGATGTCCATGTTAAGTAGTAGCCATTTTGCAACTGTTGATACATGTAGTGGACAATATACTACTCTCAAATTTTAAACTTTACTTCCTGCATTTATTGGAACTTTCTACTGATACGGTTCTGTCGATATAATTTGTACAAGTGTATCTGCTTAGATATGCGTCTTTTATAAGCTATTGTGACTACCAAATACCAGGTAACGGTTTTGCTTTTCTTTAACCAGATTAGCTCTGTGTAGTCATCAGAAACTATCGAAAAACATTTGATTTTAAATTATCCCTCGCGAAATAATAGCATACAGTTTTTATGCTTTTTTTCTGGTATGTATATTAAATTGACCAAACTGTGTACATTATATAGATAAAGTAAACAAGCTAATCCATATTGTTACTTTACCGCCCAGGTTCAAGTTATAATATTATTTGCGTTAGTGACCATCCAAGCAAATCCAGTTATTATAATGACGACCTACATAGACCATTCTTCACGCTTCGTTTGAAGGATACGGTCATTTTTGTAGCGCGGTAGGGTCGCACACCGGAAAATTGATTGAACGGTAGCCGCTTTTAAAGTGATGATTCATTTCTAACTTAGTCTATTTTTATGGAATTCTGATTAAAATGTTAGATACTAAAAGCTACCTTTTTGATGTAAGCATCCATTGAAATTCCTTCTAGATCGAAGAGTCGAAACCGAATGTACATATCTATCTATCGGTTATACGAAAATGCGACACATTTGCACGATATAAAGGTTCAACAAACTACGATTGTTCTAATGCAGTCTATATAAACATATTAGTGTAGATGAAAATAAACTCTAATATTTTTAAAAGCAATCTCAATTAACAATTTATAAGTCTTACACATCAAAGGCCAGTTGTATCAACTAACTTTGTCAATTACTTTAACTTTGGCTTCGTTGACTTCGTTGTAATCAAAGTTATGGCCAAACTCTCGATGTAAAGCATTAGATGTAGATTACTAACACAAACATAATTATAAAACAATATAAATGAAATTAATTGCTTGGAGAGATCGCGTTAGCGTCACGCCCTTGGTTTGCGCAACAATCGCCCGTTTCCACGTACCTTTACAATCAACTGCTGTTTACTGCACACTGCATTGTTTTATCGATTAAGTAACCAATCGAATCGCACGAACAATGTTGATTGTCTCAGTTTATTTTTTTAATTCGCACTCGCTAAGCTCTCGTTCTAAGCGGGCGAATTCGACGCGAATTAGGTTGGTTATGGGAAATTCGCGCGGTTTGGTTGAAGTATCGAATATTCTATATTTAATTACCAGGCTTAACTATACGCAGTTAAATGATGGTTTTAGTAAAATCAATCACATCGACTTCAACTTTGTATTGTACTTCTTACGATGTTATAATTAGTTTATAAATTATAATTTGGATTAAAATAATGTGGAGAATTTAATGCTCTCTATCGAATTAAAGGTTACAAATGTACGTTATTTTCATGCGTAGTTTTAGTAGGAGCTTTTCGCCCTTGTTCACGATATATGTTATATGTGTTTTAATATAATTCGCTTTGTTTGGACAACTAAGCTAGCCTTGTTTTAACATCAGGGGATTTGCGACGCAAGGAGATTCTTAATTGGCTGGTGCGTTCGCATAATTATGTACTAACGTCTTTAACCTTCCCCTCCTCATTTCTATACTACATCCCCAAAAGCTGACTATACCTGTGAATGTAAGTTGTTTCTCAATGAAAATATTCATATAAAAAAGAGTTTTTTTTTAAAACAATCGGTCTTTTTAAACTCTTCAACAATAGCTCGTTTCGGTGGTACTGTTACGTAGGTAACGATTTAAAAGATCTGTAAAATACGACTTGTATTAATGGCAATTCGATTTTATATGCCGTGCTTACTTCCCTTCAGATAAACCGGCAGCTTATTTCTTACATTAATGCCATAATAGCGTCTGCACAGTTGAAAATGTTGGCAAAAACAGCCAATTACATAATATTACAGAGTGCATTTCCTAAATTGGTTATTCTTGCAGATGCCCATGCAAACGAACTCGATTCGCGGGAATCTACAGTCCCAGCGATGCGGCGAATTCAGTTTTTTTGGCTTTATGCCCGTAATTATATTCTGAATGTTTTTTATTTGATATTCTTGTCGTAAATTGATTTAGCAACTCTTGTAATATTTTGATCATGAAGTGACTGACTTTCCCTTCTAATTCAACAACCGTTTTTATGACGAATTTCCTATGAACAATAGATAACAGTGTCTCACGTTGGGATTGTCGCTTTTTACTTACCCTATGAAACCAAAAATAACCGTACAAAATAACAATAGTGCAACTAGAACAATGGTACGAGAGTGGTCGCGGAGGAAAGTCGCTCATTGCTCGCGCGGCGTGACCCGCTGTCTGTACGAGAAATGGCTCCAAGTGACTCATTGGGATTGTCGCTTCGCTTGCTACGATGCGGTTGAATGGTTTAAGTAAAATAGACTTGAGTGGACAAGAACTAAAAGCATTTTTAGTTTTATTGTGCCTCGTACGGGTTCTACTTTTGAAATGCTTGTGATGGACGAAATTAGTCAGATAATAAACAGACTTCATGACAGACAGTTGAGACAATTGAGATATACGTTTATATGACACACATATTTGTTTCGGATCTGATTGTTTGTGAGACCGAAAAAGCTCTCGTAGTTTATCATACCCAGTAGACTTGTATCATATTGTTAGTCAGGATATTGTGACTGTTTTTATTTGCTATATTACTATGATTATAACTGATTTCCTCCTGAGTGGAAAATAATCACAAAATTTGTTTTGTCATCATCTTCACCTACTGGAAATACTTCGCTGATCACTGTTGGAGTTCGGTGATTTGTTAGTAGTTATTCTTGCGATTAATTTGCTAAAGATCAGTACATCACACGCTATCGTAAAATCTCTCCACCACTAGCGACACGGGGCCGCGACTGGCAACAGTAACGGTAACCGTCCGATGTAACGGTAAGCGACGGCTCACTGTTCGTCAGCTCTGATGCGATGTAAACGGACTCATCGCACCTAATTAATACGTTTCACAGTGTACTAATAGATCATGCGTCAGCCCTATAATCTATATTGGAAGATAGGTATCTCTTAGAGCATTATTTGTTTCCAACACCTTTTTCTTTCTGATTCTTTGCGGGTTTCACACGTAGCGATATAACTGTGCAAATCTGAGTTTGCGCCAATACACTGGAACGTGTGTGCGCAAATAACTTCGTTCCAATTTTCGATTCGACACTGCAAACTGGCGTTTGCGCAAACGCACTTGAACGTGTGTGGTGGCCATAAGAGCCTCGCTGAGCTTCAGTGCTCGGTGTCTGGTGTACAGCCTGGATGACAGGAGTTGCAGTGGTGGATGTGTGGGCCGTATAGTCTTGACAATATCTTGTAGATATTATATTTGGACAAGTCTGTGCTTAGTGCTTACCATCAGGTGTTTTAGAGTCGCTATGTGATATACGTAAAGATGTTCTAGATTCATATATTCTTAATACCTCAATCACAATTAAAACTCATTTATAACTGCCGTGTAGCCAAAGTTCTTTTTGGAAAACAAATATAGCTGTAATCATATCCTCATTAACTCGAGTATGTGTGTTGTTCAAATGTTAACTATCATTTGAAATTGTTTTACAAACGGTTAACGATGTAAGTACACATTGTTAAAAAACTGACTATAAAAACTTTGTTTGCGGTGCGCGTTTCAACTGTGTGTTGCTAAATGAAAATCGAGGACAAAAAATCTAGGATTCTTCGTTTTTTATTTAGCTGTTATTAAGATTTTATTGCCGTGTGAAGGTATCTTGTATGGCTTTATGGGTTTATGTTATTTGATAGTATTGTTTAATGTTATGTTCCGATTATAAAAATATACAAAGGTACGCTATTTCATCTTAAGATGCGATGGATGAGTAAATAACCAAAGTTACTGAACCAATGACTAAAGAATTGACATCATTTGTACTTTATGAAGATGTTCTTATTTAGAGATAAATTGATTTTCAATTCGAAGGCTTCAAAAATGTATAAAACAGTAAATCTTAACATCTGGCAACACCGCCGAAAACAGTCATCCAACAGCAATGTAAACGTAATAAAACCACCATATATGGTCGACCACCGTATATAGACACTCGTTAAGCCAGCTTTAACAGGCAGGTTGGCTTCAAGACCTTAAACGATACTCTCAACTCTCATGCCTAAATATCGTGTATTAATCAATTATATCGATTTAATGAGCGGATCGTGTATCGATAGTTGATGAAAGGATGACCTCTCGTTTGAGGTCGTTAGTCGGTTAGTTTGGTTGTAATTGACGTGTTAAAGTGTACATACGTTTTTTATGGACTTTACTAGGTTGATCTGTCTCGTTTTATTAACAAAAAACACACATTTTATTTGAATAAGGTGAAATAATTATTTCCAATTAATAAGAACCAAAATATTTATATATATATCTACAAATACAATTATTCATCACAGTCTTAAAATATGAATTTTCTGATCAGCCCAGTTATCATTAAAAATACACATTACAAGATAATCTTCGTAATTTTTAAACAAACAAAATGTTAAGAGGCTACAAGGGACCGTGAGAAATAATTCAATTTATTAATAAAAGGTTCATTTTGGGTATCAAAACTCGTCACATCAGATGTAAAGTTTATCTCAAATCTGCTCTAGAGTATAACATCCCACGATAGTTCCGCAACCAAGACATGCGACCGTGGGTGGTACAACCTCGCGTGGTCGTTAGGGGCCTCAATGTACACTGAGCTCAAAATATTATCACGTTGCTTCTTCGTACTGTTAAGTTGGTAGCAGCAGGCTTTTGGGAGAACTGTACACTATCTGCAGTTTTTATGCTCATGATAATTACGCTGAAGGTAATTGGTTAAAGTTTGTCACTGGCACTTGTGGTTTTGGCATCATTATTTGTTTTATGACAAGCTAACAAAGAATGCATGAAAATGAATGTAAATTGAGGAAATGTTGTGTTTCTGGTGTTCAGGACATATTATATTAACTTGCTTTACTACATAATATTATAAGTGATAATAATGTACAAACAAAAATTTACCAAAATACGAACCTAATTTATTGCGTGCGAAATAGAAACCGTCAACGGTGCTATTTCATTGTGTGTCCAAATATTTGTTTCTTTGTAGAAACAATAATATAATTTCGAATTTCAAAATTAGATATCAAACAAACACATCGCTTTCATCCACTTTTGTCAAGCCTACTTCAGCTGATCACATACAAACATCTTGTGACGTTTCGTCATTGTATACACGGTACCATTACGAAATACTGGTATTACTTAGTAAATATACGTATAATATTTTGTTAGGTTATGTAATGTAAGCTTGCGGCATTATTCATAGACAGATTTAAAACCTATTTTAGTTGTCAAATGTTTTGTCACTTTCGAACGACTTTAGAATTGAGTTTGAGTGAAGAAGACAAAACATTCGATAGCTAAAATACGTTTTAAATTTGTCTATGATTAAGACCGTTGGAGTTTGCACCTTGTTGTGATGGGCGGACTCTGACTTAAGATTGTTGAAAGAGCAATCTTTTTATTTGATTCAGTATTGGTAAGAAATTATGATATTACAAATTTCAATGTACATACGTCTACGTAAATCTAACTACCATATCTCTAAAACCATTACAAAGCTATATGACAGCGCCCCATAAAAATGACAAAGCTACAAAAAATAACTTTCATTAAAGCACACGCGAAAGCTTTGTGAACACGTTTGCGGAGTATCGCTCTATGTGAAACTATTTCTATTTCGCAACGAAATGAATAAAATTGTCGCGTATTTTTTTTCGAACTCGACGCCGCGATAACGATGCGGAGAAGTTGCCAGACTTAAAAAGCGAAACGTTAAAGGTTGCCAGATTGGAAATATAGTTTTTAATGATGTTTGTAGTTTTGTACCGCGTTTTACTGCGGTGCAGGACTGAGAGCTGTAATTTGAAAATGGAATCTTTTTTTTTCGTGTTTTTGTCTGTGATTTGTTAACGGATTATATATTTCTTTGTTATTTGCAGTATGGATAAAAATCGGTTTCTTAAAAGTCATGACAATTTCTCATATTATGTTATGTTTTTTCTGACATGTCTTCCATGAAATTTTAAACTTTTTTTTAATGGGATCAAAATGGTCTTGTAGTTTTTGATACCTTCAATAAAACAAGTATTTTAATGTAAGATCGAGACTATGTGTAATTTATTTATTAGAGTTAAGCCCATTTGAAAAAGTATTTTCTTTCATGTATTAAGTGTAATAACTCCTTTGCAAATATTAATTCAACGGTTAACTCAATATCACTACTCGTGTTACTATAAAATGATCGTAATAATTCAATTATAATTGCAGGAAGCTGTAAATATTAATAGAAACTCGTTTCTATACAAAACATGTATGAATTAAATTACGTGAGTAAATCAATTTGTCGGCTTTCACATTTTTAATTCGTAGTGCTAATCGTGTATTGTATGTCTGTCTCTTTCAATATTGTAACAAATTATGAGATAGCAATGTAAATTAGCCTACATTACGTATTACTTATCACATGTTATAATTTTAGTAACGGAAGATAAAATGGAAACGTTTCATTTATACGATACACATTTATTTTTAAATTACGTAATTAATTTTTAAATTAACACAAAGTCGCTTTTCAATTTATATTTCAATTAAATTTACATTAGTAACTAATGACTAAGCTAGGCTGTACGAACACGTGTACCTTCGTCACAACATTTAAAAAATCCATCAGACAGCATCTGTCAAAATGGGCGGCCGACATTGGTTACCGCGCTAACCAGATTACATAAACCGGTTCGCAGTGAGATCGCGCAGTCTAGCTTTCTAATGCAAGCCTAGGCTATGATCGGAATGGCCTGTCATCCTGCCGTTTGTTTCCTGGAAGTTAAATCCTTTTTTCATTCATTTAAATAGGTCGTATTATTAAATGGGTGTGAAGTCTCGAAATGATGTAAATAAAAGTGTTATAATGCCGCAAATCAGAGTTAAACAGCAGAAACAAAATGATTGTACATAAATATTATCGAAATAATACTTTATTGAAATTTGAATTTGATGTCTGTATTGCCCATTACAAAAAACGCTGGCTTTACTTCAAAGGATTTTGGTCTACGAGTAACACCTTAGTATAATAACTGATGTACTAATGAGGTTTTCGTAACAAATGAATGTCATCCAAGTTGTCTACTAGTGATTTGTGGTGTGTCTAAAGACTGCAATCATTTGCCAATAAGTAATAACAACTAGGACGGCTGGGTATGTGCTCCAAAGCATAGGGATTAGAGATTTCACGATTTCGTATCCATAATTAAAATGTTGAAATGTATTTTATGTCGTCAAGGTAATTCGTCATTTTATGAATAACGTTTCAAATCATCAAGCCATAAATATAAAATTTTGGTTGTGTCATACAAGTTTATTTGTGTTCTTATTCATTCAAAAATGTTATACAATGCATAATCCTTAATATTTGTCCATAGGAATAATTTATAGCCTCATTAAAGTTCCAATGTCGTATCGTGAGATGAATTTTGTAATAAAGTAAATCTTTTTGAATGAAGCCGGGTCGTAAATGCCTTGTATGGGTGAAGGTATAATAAACGTTGAATCACTCTGACCATGATTTGTCTTGAAAAATTTAAGATACACCGAAGATTAAATTAATGGACCTTCAATGAGGGTTTCATGAACAACGTTTTTTTGGATAAATATATTTTGTAATTTCTCTCAGGAGGATACTTTAGTTAAATTGTAATATCATCCATCATTTTTTCGTGCGTATAGAAATTGGTCTTAAAATTAATTAGCCCCATTTTTGGAACTCTAGATCAGCAATGTGACCACAGAGTTCCTTATAGTACTTTTTGACTTACAAATGAATGGCGTGAAACAATTATTTCCGACGATTGTCTTTATTATACCGGTAAAAACGCTCGAGAGCTGATCGCCTTTTTTTAAATGGATGGAGTGTTTTTATTATAGTATAATTAATGTACTCCTAAGGCAAATGACATAAAGTCTAGAAAGCACAATGGCCCTCTAATGTCGCATAATTTCCTCTGGACGGTCATTTCAGATAATTTCCATTCTGAGTGCGAGCCGGTCATTACATTAATTGTGCACGATTAAAACTCAAAGACGAAGGTTTTCTGTCAAGATTGTGAGGCAAAGGCGGCGAAAATATACAGCCTTGCTACGAATGCTTTTGGTTGTACATTGATATCGTAGTTCTATTTTTAAAACGAAATGTAATTTTAAATTTGAATAATAAATGACTTGTCAGCCCATGGCATAATTAGATAAGAAATCAGCTGTGAAACGCAACGCTGTAGGTTCGATATACGGAACGTGACAAACGTATGTGAGAACAAAACCTTTTTAATGTTTGAAACCTAGGACACACATGAGTGTGTATTTAAGTGTTACGTCAGGACAAAATGTAATTAAGAAATTCCAAATCCTATACGCGTAGGTTAGAGCACCACACATTCAAAAGTGATACATACGCTAAATACTTTAAGGTGAATAATCGCAAGTTTCCTCCATTTAGATATATTTAACACAATAGTCACACCTTATGAGTGTACTATTTTCTCGGAAACATCTCATTCATATTTATAAACTGCGAGAGACGTTCGCGCCCATATAAGGACTCCGAAAGGCTTCCAACCTGTTCTGGCATTTTTGTACAACAATAATTGTGGAGGCACCTGTAATGGACACTTTTGATCATTTTAATAAACCTCGCGTGCTGCCTTTTAAGGTTACGTGTGATAGTATATATTTTCATTTTGCCGTGTTAGTACAGCTTTATTTTTGGTGATAAAGCCTATATGGACATAAGGTGCAAATGGTCGAAGGTTAATATTATTTTCGCACAAAACCACTTTTTATGACCTGGGTTCAATTTCTAGGGCAGATCTAAGTTATTATTTTTATTACAGTTTGGTCGCTCTTATTATGGATCAGAAAAAGTTGAGAGGTCTTAACTCTTAGGGTGATATTTTATGAAGATCCTATGTAGCTTAAAATATCAATATTTACCAACGCATACAACGGGAAATATAACAATAATCAATTACTAATTGATCCCTCCTGCCCTTAATATCGTCAATACTCATACTCGTATAACATTAACCTCTGCTTACTCCGTTCATTACAAGTGAAAGTCCTACACGGTAACACACAGACGGACCGGCCAAGAAAGCTTAGAAAGCAGTGTTTCTATTTAATTATCTCAATGGATAATTTATTACTACGGGACGTCCTCTTGTCTCTTTTAAAAACGTTTTTATGCGTTTAGAATGTATGCGTTAACCGGAACGTAGAACTACTTTAGTATTATTAAAAATAGTAATTTCTGTTTTGTTTAAACATGTAATTAAAAAAAATGTATCATCATTTTCTGACGCAATAAGCCTCGGCTAAACACGAGCCTCCACCAAGAATTTCCATAGAATGTTGCTGAAAGTTGAAATTGTTTACCGATTTACCCGTAAACAAATTAGTCATATAGCTAAACACATTTTTAATCATAAATAATAATCCATTCCCACGATTACATCACACGGTACATTAGTGTCTGCAGTTATTTTTTAGTTTCAGAATGTATGAATGATTTATTCGCGATCCCGACACGTGGTGGGCATGTTTATCAACACGCCTGTAAAAATAAACTGTGACGTCATGGATTTGTATATTTCGCTTTGAGTGGTTATCATGTGAGTTTGTGAATTGAGGATGATGTTTTGAATATATGAATTGAATTTGTAATGTCACGTGAGGTATTCGGCTCGGCAGGGTAAAGGTATTTCTCTTTATTTTTTGAAAACTCTGCCTAGTGGACGGATAAAAACACATTTAGTATAAAAATATTAATGCTAAATTAACAATTAAACTGCCTTTAGTTACATTAAAACTTTATTTGGCATACTGCTCATGCCATTCTTTTATGACTATCTGAGAATGAAAACAGTCGAAAGTTTGTATGTTTGTCGTGTACCAATATATCTTATATTATTCTACTTGCCAAAATAGAAATCTAGCTAAACGATATTACTAATCGCTATGCCAGTGCGCCATTTATCTTAAAACATTAATAGTTTGAATATCAGCTGTTACAGTCCCACCTACGTATGTTACTTGCGTGGTACGGTTGGGGGAACTTTTCCCCTTCGGAAGTATTTATGTCATTACAATAAAGCGTTTGCGGAGCGCTAAATGCTTCATTGATACATTATTTTTGTATGAGGTTATGTCAATGATTAGGAGATGACAAATTTTGTTGGTATATTATACAACCTGGCATCATGGCATTAAATACAAAGATAATTATATCACTACAGTTTAATGAGACTACAATTACCATCAGGTGTAGTTTAGTTGCTATTGTAGTCGCTTTGCTTTCTCATTATATAAAAAAATAATATCTAAAAGACTCAGAATTTCATCGACCGATTATTGAGATATTTATTACAATAAATTGTATATATTATATTATCATATTTTGTTGTCAGTTGACAACACTTATTACTACGTCACATTATAGGTCTCGTATACGTGTAATAAATGTGAAGGTCCCGGCTTCGAATTCCATGCAGGGTACCTAACTTCTGTATTGTATCTGTATCAGCCCATATACGTTCCACTGCAGGGCACGGGCCTACTCTACAATCGAGAGAATCTATTGAGAGTGGTTAGGCCATATAGTCCATCACGCTGGCCTAGTGCGGGTTGGTAGACTTACATACCGTAGAAATTCTTTAAAATCACCACGGTATGCAGGTTTCCTCACGATGTTTTCCTTCACCGTTAAAGTGCGTGGTGATTGACTATCAATACACACATAATTCCGAAAAGTCAGAGGTGTGCCCTGGGATTTGAACCCGCGACATGATGATGACATGATAATCTATGATTTGCACTAGACTAGAATTTGTGCTTTACATGACAATAAGAAGGTTGTATGACCTAATGAAGATTGCAGGAATTCGCTGGATGCAGCCCGCTTTCAAAAGGTCGATGTGGAGATTATGCTGGGAGGCCTGTATTCAATGGACATCTTACAGCCAAAAAAATATGACAATTATGATAGGTTCAGTGAGCTGTGGTATTGTCTTCTGCCTACCCTACAAGAATACAGGCGCGAGCTTACATATGTTATCTAAATTATTATTGTTGTTAAAAAACACTCGGTAGGTCGGCGGAGTGTATGGATAGCTATTGTAATTTAAGTGGACTTTCCATTAGCCTAATGTTCATTAAGTTGACAACATCGGACAGTGTAACTGTGCTCTTAGTTGTTTCATGAAACTTCGTAATACATTGGTTTGGTGGCGCTGTATAAATTGTGCAGTGTGTGGTCTTCGAGTCGATTTCCATGAGAGGAAAGTTTGTGGAAATTGGCATATGTAGTTGGTAAATTTTGTCGTGCATACTCTAAAAATATTTGTAAGATTTTAACAGTTAAATTTATATCGAGCTAAGCCCATATTATTTTAGTAATAGAGGACACTTGGACTTAACAGTTGAAACTGAGCTCATATAGATTAGAGAAATGAATACAGCACAAACACAATTGAACCGGGTTAAACACATTAACTTGAAAATACATACAAATAAAAAACGCATTAATATGAATGAATTTGTCCGGTGAATGTGATAATGAGGCCTGTATGACGCGACGGGTCAAACGTATTGTGAATGGAGTTGGACAAAGTTTAATGAGGGGACTGTATTGTAATATCCTGGTAATACAATGAGTGTAGTAATGTTTGCAATAATAGTGTGAAAGATTCTGAATGTTTTAGCTCTTGGTGTAGGTTTAAAAGTAATAAATATCGCATAGCTTAAACAGCTGGGTGTAGAAATGTGAAATGTTGTATAAAAAAACCATAAGGTTATTGATTACTAAATAAGATAAAAGAGATCAAAGTGTGCCACTTATAAAGTTAAAATATGTATGTTGGTATATTAAATATCAGATAATTAAATAAAGAAACAAAACAGAATACGAACACTGAAACACAACGGAATAAAAATCAAAGTTTTGTTATTAATTGCATGAATTTAAAATGCAAATAAAGCTATTAGGAAATCCGTTCAGTTCAATTTGAATATGGCGAATTATTTCCTACATTTTTGAAACCCAATTCAACCATGCACCCAGATACCCAAATAGCGAAGAAACCGTTGTATTTCAACTCAATTTTCACAAAACTTTAATAAATACCACCCGCTGTTTTTTTTATCTAATCGTCCGAATTTCGCGGATATCAGTCGTTAGTCGATTGCCGGTGAGTGAGAGAGATAGAGCACACAATACAGGTTTTAGAAAGGGACGGAGAACGGCTCTCGGTTGGATGATTGTGAGTCACGGACCGGCGCTCACGCAGGGTATTGTATGGGTCCAAGTAATGAGTAGTAAGCGATTTGTCATCAGGTAGAATTTATTTACTTTTGTAGGGTATTGTGATTTGGATTCTTTGAGTGAAATGGCCTTTACAATAGGTGCAGGTTAAAGTTTAAAATAGATATGTAAATTCCCGTATGATTTGAGTCGTAAATGTTTAACTTATGAAGGATGAAAGTTGATGTTATGATGTAATAGTAAGATAATTTAGTAGTAGGTATAAGTATATATAAGTTATTCATTTTCTTTACTGGCAGTATAACGTACAAAACCTGTGTAGGTCTATACATCGAATGGTGAAAATTAAAAATAAGTAATCGTTTATCCACAGTTGCTCTTTTTTGACAGTACTGGATTTACAGTATATTCGAATACATCTTAGGCTCAAAATATCGTCTCGTTACCATTTTGACCAAAGGTTATAATTGAATGTTGCTTTATTGTTTGTATAACCCGACAATATATTGTTTATCTCGGTGCAAACACTGCTATCTATATGAGGCTTTCAAATGTAAGAGCGATAAATACATCTAAAATAACACCTAACGTGTAAAAATAATTATCTATTGGCGGTACATTTTGGCGAATATAATCAATTGTTATCGTCGGACCATTATTACCCATCGATAGCCTGCTGTTAATTATGTTTATTCTATTTGTGTGCTTTTAATTACGTACAATATTATTATGTTTAGTTTGATTCGAGATATATCTCTAATTATAATAGTAGTGATAGGAATTATAGTTAATCCCTTTACATAAAAACGCAAATATTACAAGTAATAATTTTACATTTATTTTGTGCAGTTATTTTGACGTAAAAATACCACCTGCTTTTATTTATTAGTCTCAAAGTCTTCACATTAATTATTCGTTTATACTGGCATGTAATTAATTAATTTAAATATATTCAAGGCGATATTTTTTATTACAAGCGGTGTTTAAGCAACAGTTGTATTTATACTTTACTATATATACTTGCTTAATACCCTCCTGTCTTTTTTATCTTTCCTCTCTTTTCCCATCTAATTGGCTTCATTTCGTGTCTTGGGCTGGCCCGTGTGACGAAAGCGTCGACCGCGTTGACGGGGTCGGCTTGCTATCTTGATGTATTATTGCCTGCCAGGCTTTACGTGTCTAACACAACAAACGTTTGAACAAACCACATGTCAAACAATCGACACATGATCTTCAATTTGGAAAATATGAGCTCGTAATTGCTTCGTAAAGTGTTTAATGTTCACTAGTCATCTTGGGTTAAGTGCCTTTTGTTACGACACAAAACATAACAATTTTGTAAATTGGCAATGGGAATGAATTTGTAGTATTTTTCCCAAAAATAATCAAAAGACAGAATGTCAAAGAAAACAATTTTGAAGCTGCTCCGCTCCAGTAGTGGTTATGTCATTAGGCATTAATTCTATATTAGGTACCTTCTTTAAAACACAACTGCTATTAAATTTTAAAGTAATTGTGTCAGTAGTTTAGCCACAAAACGTTACAAACAAGCAGACACTACAATGTTTTTCTTTATCAAAGCATATTACATTGTACTAGAGTTTACAAAGTTGTGTAAAATAAATTGAATTTGTTTTATCAATTGGAACGATGTTTTACAAACTTGTGTGCATTTTATTTCAATATTCTAATGTATTGAGTGCATTAATGTTAAGTGTTGTCATATTTTGTATGGGATATTATAGTTTTACAAATATAAATTTGTAAATTTCTGTTGTCTGTAAAATAAACTATAGATTTTCCTTTTCGTTCGATGTGAACTTTAATAAAAGCTTTGAAGCATTAAGATAGAGTTTCTCTAATAATCCTTTTCTCTTCCCAACGTTCTATATCTCGAAGAAAAAGGATTTTTAAAGGCCGACAACTGAATTGTTTTCTAGGTTACATGTTTGTAGTTTCGGATGTCTTAGACTAAGAAAGAAAGAAAGAAAGAAACATATTTATTACCACAGAATGCGAAGTACAAACATACATTAAAATACAGAAAATAATAAGAAACAACATCTAATTAGTGTAGCAGTTTGCGCGTCGCATCGCTGTGGCACTTAGGTGACCACTCAGCATAATGTTGCACTGCGGCGCGAGTCACAGCGCAACGCTGATTTTCAGTGGTCACCCATAGTGACATGCGAACGTCGGCCAACATGTTTACACAATATAAATAACTACATACTAAAAATAATAGCAAAAAAATAAAAAACAATAACAAACAATACTTAAACATTCACATTACGCAATCATATTTTCAATTGAAACACAGAACACTTATGAAACAAACTAAAATAATAAAAGGTAAAACAAAAATAAATAAATAAAATAACCGTATTAAATAATATCGGAGCATGGTGCTCCGTCCCGCTTCCCCACGCCATCCATAACAAATCAGGTTGCGCATGCGTATAATAATTTTTATACCCAAAACATAATTCCTTTTTTTCAACTATTCGTTGTCATTGAAAATAGATTCTTGCCACAGCATTTACTATTAAATGAGTCGCAATTATTTTAGCTCATTTTTTTTAAATTGTGATTGCGAGACCGAAAAGTCTCATAGTTTCTGATACCCACAACAAGAAGACTTTTATCTAGTATGGAGTAAGATAATAGACACATATGACTGTTAGATGAATTTATTAATATTCTTCTACATAACTGCTTCTTCACTTTGATGTGAAAGGCTGGCGATGAGTCAGAGCGGTTCGGTCGCGAGTGTTGAGACCGCGAACCGGTTCTACTCGTCGTTTCAAGCGTTTTTTTACATATGTACGTTTGTGGAAAAGAATATTGTGTTTCGTATGTGCCGATGTCAATTTATAAAATTGTTTTTTTGGAAACATAAGGTTTTTGTCAAGATGCTCGTCTCCTGTAATAATGGGATGTGGTAGCATTTTGATTTCCTTTGGAAATTGCTTATGAAATGATATTACTGTATATGTTTTCATACACGTAGTATGATATTTGATTGGTATGATATTGGTATATGGTTTTATTTGAATCATTCTATTATTTATTATTCCACTCGTGTAAGTAATTTTAAACATTAAATTAATTTATACATTAATTTGGTGACAGCGCAAAGCGTGTAAAGTGCTTACGTATGAAAACGTACATGCATCGGACACGAATTGCTAACATTAAATACATTACATATACTTATGTGTAAGAAATGTAGTAAAATATATACATTTAGTGTCCTTAGGTTTAATATAAAGTATAGCAAGTATATAATGATTTCCCTGGAATCGGGAAGAGCAGTAATTTTCTAGTGTTGGTAATGATTCGTACGTTGAAGTCGTTATTACTCGCTCAGGGATCCTAGGAATTGTTTACGTGGTTCCCACTAACCATTATAGTGTTGGGTTGATAACTATTCTTGCAAGACTGGTAGATATTATGTGGGATTAAAGGAAATTAAGAAAATAGTGACTATCCGATCTTACATACATACATAAACTCACACCTTTACCCAGAAGGGGTAGGCAGAGGTGCAACCAGGACACCCACATTTCGCCTTGTCTGTTTCGTCCCATGATGTGATAGGGGACGAGCCTATCGCCATATCGGGCACTAATTCCTGACTTCGGGCTGATAATGAGTAGAAAAATCCAATAAGTATTACTTTACCCGACCTGGGACTCGAACCCGAGACCTCAAGTTTGTAATCGTACCGTAGTACAACTACGCCACCGAGGCAGTCTATCCGATCTTTATTTTAAATATTACAAGTATTGGCTTAATTCGAATTATGTGCGAGGAAAATAATGTTTTTATAAAGAATTTTCTTCTTGTTTAAAAAAACTGATTAGTAATTATAAACTTTATTTAAAATTTTGGTGAATCTTAGGCAAATTAAACTTTAACAGTCAAAACTGAAAGCTTATTAAATTAATCACATTTGAAAGTAATTAATTTGTCATTTATTAGATAAAAAAGGAACACTAGATTATACAGGGTTAAAACAGGTAGCGTGTTAGGCACTCCAGACACCCCTCTGAATAAATTATATAGGGTGCTTTAAAGGAAGATGGTAGACAGGGCTAATGGTGTCTGTCTGAAGATCCTTGTAATTGAAGCTGCTTCATGAGAAGTGCTCGTGTTGTTGTCAAAGGGGTTGTATCAGAGTGGTAGTGGGTTCTTTTAGACTTATCTTCTTTTAAAATAGGGGTGTGTAGGGTGTGCGAGATGAAGTTATCGAAAAAAAATATTGTTTTACTAAAATGTAAATTTATTTATGGATACAAAATACTTAAGTGATGAATAAAACTGTTTTACCATATTTAAGCAGAAATAAAATTGTTTAATGACATGATTGATTTTATGGACTGCCAAACAGTCGGTTTTATTAATTATTTTGATTTATGGTTGTTTGATAATATTATGTATTGTAAACGCACCCACTAAGATAAGTTTCAGTATGGCACCACATAAATTGTTCAAGACTCTTACTGAACGTAGCTCACAGTAAATCTACTACGATGTGCACACAGAAAACATAAATTGCAACTGTGTACCCGATGAATACTGCAAATAAAAACATCGGCCCATAAAACTTGCACCTTCGCGTTTCGCAATAAAAATACGCGGCACTAACAGTCGATAAAACATGCGAACACACGCGAGCGAAAAATACTGAAATAATAACTTTCACACAACTTTTATATGGGATAAGTTCGACCGGGCTGCCGGCTGTTCGGCGAAGGGTTAGGGTACGTGTATATTGGAGAACGGAATACTGCGATTTTGGGAAAAAAATTGTCAGTAAACTATTGCGATTATTGACAAATAAATGTTTTTGTGATGGGGTAATTCATTAACTGAATGTGATATGAGGGTTAAACTGAAAGATAATATATTATATTAATTAAATTACATATACTACTGGTAACAATTGTACCTTCTAAAGATAGACTGGTTATAGAGACCGGCAAAATTATTTATTGATCTTTGAATAATAATATGAGGCAGCTAAAAGAGTAGGATAGGATTGTGAGTTTCACTCCCAGAAAAGCGACGGGAAAAACACTCTTGCCGTAGCAATTTATTCGGTCAATGAACTTCCGAGAACCGCAATATTCCCGCCCTTTCGATCTCCCGTAGCCACGTACCTCGTACTGACAACGCATCTATAATTCTGCATGTATTTTAGATGTGCAGTGACGAAGAATCTAAATCATTAGGTAAACCTTCTCCTTTTAGCAGTCGCTTTGATATAAAGTTTACGAATAATTTGTTTTTTCAATCGCATGACGAATTTCGCAAGTAAACACGCCCTTACACTGACAACAGACCGGCCTACATACGGCAAAAATAGATTCTATGGTCGTACAGTAACCAATACAATGACGGAAGCTTGTGGTCCAACGGTGACAACCGCCACTTAGAACACACGCGAAAATGCACCCTAATACCATAGTAATTAGTGTCAAGTTGGTGGTAAAATAAGTTTGTGCAGGTAGGGAGTAGAATTACAATCGGCAATACGAAGCAGAACATGAGATTGTTTGAATGTAACACGGTCGATGATTGTTGGATTTAATTGTTTTTTATTACTTACCTGGATTAGTTTTTGTAATGTAAAATTATATTTTTGTAATATATATTCGAGGATTACTGAGATATATTATGTTAAAGCTCTAGAAAAGAATAAAATTGGAGTGCGATTGAGATTGCAATTTACGATTTAAAAGCAAAAGGGTGACGCAAATCGGTTGACCCAAATGAAAACTTCTTCCATAAATTGTACAATTTAAACCTCGTAGAATTGAGGGAGACCTTCGCCCAGCAGTGGGATGGTAAGGGTTAGTAAAAAAAAATCGTGGTTTCCTTGAGGAGCAACGATATTCCTTCATAGAGAAACGAATTATAATTCTGGATCCCTAAAGAGTTCTTCATAGGCGTCATTGGACATCTATCAAACAACCTCCTTAATCGTTCTTTTTACGTAATAACAAAATATATTTAAATTGTTTCCTAATGGATGACTGCTATTAGTTCACGACCTTGTTTCATGAAATATTCGTGCCAAATACAACGTTTTTCTTCAAGGTTGCATGCACGAACGGGTTGAAAAATTATGTTGTGTGGTTGTTTTCACAGCCTTAATTAGTTTGTAATAACGAATGAAATATTTGAAACAAATATTGTTTGAAAAAATCAAGCATAATTTATTAACCCTGTTGTGAAAAGATATTTATTTTTGCACAGGTCATTTATACCCGTCCTACTTTTCTCAGAGATTTTATTTTGCCTTTAAGATTAAACCCGTAAACATCCACAAGGTCGCACTGATCAACAAACAATACTTTCATCGCATCTGCACTCGTTTTGCATCCGTCTCTCGCGCCAAAATCGTCTCGTTTTATAAATACGCGTAAATTAATCGTAACTCCTCTATTTATAGCCCGGTTTGGACTATTTCTGTTCGCCGTGGGTATATTTAACCCTCGCCCACTCTCTGACTCACGGACAGTCTTTGCTTACGTTTTGGCACTTTGAATAGCCATACGTCAACGGTCATTATTCTTTGCGATTACGTGTTAACACTTAACCCGTTGAATGGGAAACATAAATATAAGCAGTTCGTGTGAATTTTACGCTAAAGATAATGAAAGAAACTTTAGTATCTATATTTGAGGTATATATTTTTAGAGAGCCTTAATGAGTTTAAATGTATTTGCTTTACCGAAATACCAATTTTTTATGTATAATTCGGTTTCAAAAAAGCCGAGATTTAGTGTAAAATTGGTTGTTCGAAAATAAGAAATGAAGCGATGATTGAGAACGTAACAAAACATCTTAAATCAAGCGAAAAGCGTGTGAATTCCACCGTTGTAACACCTGATAAGCGGTGTAAATAATAAATTATTTATGTTAAGTCATGATCTCTCGGACCTTAAGCAAATGACATTAAGATTAGCGAACATGACCACTCGCTTTCATAGAATGACGCGGCCACTCGGCACCGTGCGAACGTTCATTTCGTAAACGCGCTGCAATTCTGATATTAAAGAACGATCAAGAACATATAAACATGATTAACATACGTTTTCCCGCTACACAACACGGTTTTTCTGTGTGTCGTTTTGCGCTTTTGAAACTAGTTGTGCGCGGCCAAGTTTAGTCACAGTTTACTCGTGTCGTCGTGTTGTTACGCCGCGACGGTGAGCGGTGACTCACCACTGTTTCGTTCACCATCTGTTGCGCTGTCGTGACTTCGAGATCAAGGATTTTGTAATTTTATATACGTAAGAACTCGTGTTTTTTAATATCGAACGATGTTCGTATAACGTTTTCCAACTGTGTGTTTGTGTCGTCCGGCTTGTGTGTTGTGTGTTGGCGGTGTCGACGTTCGTCGGCACGGTGTCGGTGCGTGTTCTCTAGGTGCGTCCGCAGCCCGGCTTTGTGTAAGGGAACTATGGTGAACGGTGGAGGCACATCGGCTCTCTGATTAACAATGTCGTTTTGTCTCTTTCTTTTGCAGATGGAATCGCATTGCGCCGTCACGCTCGCACGCCCGCGCGACCGCTAAGAAAAATTATAGAAACTTGATTAATTTCGGGGCTCTTTTTTGTTTCGGTCAAGAGAGTGATGTTAAAAAAGTGTAAGGTTGTCGAGACGGATAATTATATTGATTGTAGCTGTAGTTAGGTCCGTTTGGCTCCGGGTGGGGCCGTTTCGAAACCGTTTTGTATGTTGGGTCAAATATTTGAACCGATAGATATTTGTCTCAAACTGGGTGGGTTTAGGAGCAGGTTTCATGTAGTGTTGGTAAAGGGACAGGGCGCGGTGGCCTTGTTATGATTACGTTTAGATTTGCTAATTTATCGCAAACGAATACGAGTAGTATTGCATTAACGTAAAGCGTAGCTAATATTACAGAAGATCTAAATTTAGTCCGAGATTTTAGGAAGGTAGAAATATTTAGTAGATTGCAATTTCATTCCGACTACATGTCGATATCATAGATGAGTTGTATGTAATGACTTACATAGTAAGATTAATAGGTATTCGTACGCAATGGCTCATTTCTATCTAGTTTATAGTTTATACCTATAAATGTTAGACTCATATTTAGGCATAAATATCTTATCCGTTCCAGCACAGTTTCACCTTTCCTAATTTCAATTCTTTGAATTGCTCTTTGCACTTTCTCCTTTCATTACTTTCTTCAGAGTCTTCAAACTTTTTGATTGCGTCAGTACAATTGACTTAGGGTCTTCTCCAAATTTTTGTAATGTCTGGGGAGATATCACTTAATCTTTCAAACTTTTGATAGAAATTACTGTGTTTAGTACTGGCTCTCCTACTAATCCATTATTGAAGCACAACACAAGGTTCCTGTTTTCAACTATTGATAAAGTTCAATATTGATTTGTCCACAAATAGACGGCATTAGTGATTGATACTCTTTGAATGGATAATGCACTCCGGTCTATTAGAGGTCACAGGCATCAGTCATTAGGTGAATTAATCGATATATAGTTTACGTCGATTGTAACAATAGAATTTTGTTTGTGTGCGTCATTAGGTGAATTTTAGATGTCGTCTGCTAGAGTTATGACGTCTATTGTGACCCTGCTGTCTTTGTGGGCCGATATGGTCCTTTCAAGAATTGTATGTAGGTCTTTTTTATATTAGCTTTATACAGGGTATATCAAGACCGCGACCGAAAACGAAGCCAGGTGGTAGTATTAGTGATATCAAACACAAAGCAAGTAAAAATTAAAAAAAAAATCGTCTTTTTTTTGCAATTTATTACTTGTCGTTATATTTGAGTGATAAATACATAGTTTTTCAAAAACTAGGTATTTATCCCCCAAACATGATGATTTTTAAAATACTGTAAAAAAAATCCGTCGCTGTTTTTGCAAAATTTTTATTTGCATTGTGTCTGTAACTGCTAAAACTACCACCTGGCTTCGTTTTCGGTCGTGGTCTTGATATACCCTGTATTACTTAGTATCGATCTGTTTCATTACATTGGTGTCTCCTAGCGTTTCTGTGAGGTTATGACATATTTCACAATTGAAATTGTGGATTTGGTTATTTCAGCGTCTCTGCAAGTGAAGTATTTCGTCAATAACTCGCTGAATTGTGTACTCGTTCGACAGTTTGGTTTGCCACGCCTCGTCCTTTTCACATCTATGTAGGTCGCACAAACTTTATCTTTAGAATTTCGGCATTGTCGTCCTTGTGTTGGCATGTCGAATATTGGTTGTTATCAACGCGCTATCGATAAGAAATGAAGTCACCAAATGCAATAGGCATTCGAGATTTCATTTTGACACTTTTCCTTAACAGATCCTACTCGTCAATGTGATAGAACTGTGATAACATGAACTGTTAGTGTTGAAATGTTAAAGTGAAAATGGAAAGGAAACTTACACGAGAAGATTTCATGAGGAAGAGCTTTAGGGCTCCGCGGAGTCCGGCCTCCCAGGAGGGCCAGGAACCGGCTGTGAACGGCGCGCCGCCACCGTCGCCGGTCTCGTTAGCAATGCTGGAGAGAACGTCACAGACGCCAAGGACTCAGTACGAAGTGACGTCATCTGGCATCGCTCCCAAACGTATAGAGATCAGCCGAGCTCATCCCATACACTTAAAGTCATTCCAAGCTCCAAAACCTCCCGATGATAATGCTCCCACACCGCCTTCAGACGACGTCCTCAGGAAACTCGAAAGGCAGATTGGTGAGATGGAGCGAGGTCTGGAGAGAGCGCAGAACGGCAACGTGTCAGTAGACGAAAGAGTCAGATATGCTGAACACGAGAACTTATTACGCACTGGCGTGTCTTCTGTCGGTGGTGGGGGATACTTGCCCGCCGATTCTGATACAGAACACGACGTAGCCCCGTTCAATAGGAACGAGACAACTCGAAGTAGCACGGGAGGCGCGACCCCCGTACCACGACCGGCGACGCGGCTCGCCCGGACCAACTCCGACACGCAGCAACACTCGGTAGCGGCCACGGCTCGACTCATGAGAAAGTTGGCTGATGGCGGCAATAAGGACGAGAAGGCTAAGGTCATATCCAGGAAGGCTATCCAAGCAAGGATGGAGAGGGTGAAGAACTCCGTTGTAGGCACTAAGCACGAGCATCGAGTCCTGGCTGAACATAGGGCAGATCCACCTTCACCCAGAACTCCGACATCACCAGTGTCGCAGAGGGCGTCAGTTCAGGTAATCCTTGTGAAAGTCTGTGAAGCGTCCTAATAAATGTCACGGAGAAATATGCAAAATGGCTACTTACAACTTAGCTTAACTTACAGCGTACCAAATGAACGTAATATAAGTTTTGTGCTCCAACTTTTCTTTTATAATATGATTTATGTTTGAAGGAATATTTACGGCATAATTTACTGTCTAATAAGGATTTGGAGGTGAAATTTGGTTTTGAGATTTTTTCTGTAATAAGTAAAATGGTGTTATTAAATCCAAAATCAAATAAAACTTATGTACTAGATTGACAATATAATAGAATTCTATATTAATTAATACATATTGCATGACCTTAATATGAATTAGAAATTACTAATGAAATATGAGTAATTAAACTTTTCACTTTCCAAGTATTTGTTCCAATAAATAATTTTATTAATTCAGTTTCACGTTACCTCGTGTTAGTGGCACCTGACGTCACGAATGAAGATGGCGACAAGGTCATAGGGGTGTGTTTAGGGTTGAGCTACCGTTGCCGATGTGACAGGTGTTCTATATGGACCGTTAGTTATTGTTGGCCGTACCCTTAGTTTTTGTAACTTTATTATTATAGTAGTTGGAGGCATATGCTGTTTAATAATATGGCATTTTGCGACTGGGAATTTTAAGGAATTGCCAATTCGAAAACAAAATGCATCTAACATTTTATATATGGAAATATATTTTTTCAAAGTAACGTTGAATATTTATTTTTCAGTTTTTAATGTTACGATTCTAATTTTTACGATATTATCTTTTTGTTTTCTTTAGTTTGTTTTAGTTTAATTGGTTGTTGAGAAATGTTAGATTTGTGTTTTGCTTGTTTGTTTTTTGTAATCCTCTTAATTTGTTGTGTAGATATTTATTTATAAGGTACGATGGGACTGTCATGTACTTCATATTAGTATAAAAGTCCCTTAAATATTGCTGAATAAAAAAAAAAAAAAAAAAAAAAAACTTTTGTGTCAATTTGCATCACATCCAAAATATTAAATGAGAACTACATAATTAAAGTGTAAATTGCAAATTACAATTTCGAATAGTTTTCAATAGAAATCGCATGCTATTGCAATATAGACTTTATTTACATACATGGCGAATATATTTGCTATCACAGAACGACCGCGCTATGTTCCGAAGTGAAGGCAACTGGAAACTTAAATGGTTGTTGTTCTATAACTAGACATCTATAGACTTAGTAGATGCATTCACTCTGGTGAATACAAGTTTGTTTGAGCATCAGCTTACTATTGGAACATGTTAGGAAACACATATTCATATATACATTTTATAGATTAATCAGAGATTGAGAATCAAATATATATTCTTTATTTATTAACAAACAGTCTTATAAATAAAAGCATGATTACAAAAGTTTTAATATAATTGTAGACATATAGTTTCCTATATATTTTATACAAAATTAAAAAGTAGTAACCAAATTATAGATCCATGTGATTTTTGTCTTAATGAACAACAGATTTTCTGATTGTTAGCTAGACTATTTTTTAAATCTTTATTTGATAATAGAAAAAGCCCGGAATAAAATTAAACTGTAAATTTACTTGGGGTGATATAGGACATACGAGTAATAAGTCATATACGAACACAGAAGCCAAGAATTCAATAATTACTTGTGGAATTGTAAAAATCTATGTGTTTAAACTAATTAATGTTATTTTATTTACAGGTAAGCATGGTTGCGAGATTATCCAGTTGTTAAAATATAGCTTCAGGTAAGGTGTAACTCCGCCATTATTTTTTGAGTGCATTTTGTTTAGATTAATGTGTTTACGAGACAAACACGTCGCTCTTCTGGTGGGAGCTCGGTTTAAATCGCCGTTATTATACTGGCACCAATCATCACAATGCACCTTTGGTAAGGGTAAACATCTACATCCAACACAATTATGACGGCCTAATTTATCGCGATATACGCAGGCAAACCCGAAACGCAACACTTACCCGCGACATCACGTATACCTGTATACCTGGTCACCATCCATACGGATACAAATTCCGTAACTAACATTCCCACTAACATATACTTATAGAACATGCATTTAACCCATACTAACTGTAACAGTTAGTTTCCATCTCGCATTGTAATTACATCACGCCCACTCCCGGATTCGCGGATCGTCAAAATCCGAAATCCGCATTCCGACATTGTATACAGGTTTTTTACGGTTTTACTACTTAAGAACAAGAAGGATTGAATAATAGTTAGAAATGGATTAAACCTCGATAGACAGAATTAGCGACTGTAGGCGATGGTGAAAAACTTATGATAGTGACCCACGCAAGGCCATGCACAGGTCGGTAGGACCGCGAAAACGAGCAAAGCTGTTTGAAATCATCACAGTCCATATAACCAGATATAATTTCTTAAAATCAGGTCATCATAAGTCATAGACACATCACTATATCCAACCAAAATAGTCATATCCGAGCTTGTTATGGAGAAAAATCAAAAATCAAAATATTCTTTATTCAAGTAGTCTTTTACAAGATCTTTCGAATCGTCTTTGAATATCTGCTACCACCGCTTCGGAACGTGCTGTAGTTGTGAAGAAGAAACGGCGCAAGAAACTCCCGCAGCAACACGAACTGTCACGAACTGAGAAATTTAAATATCGAACAGATTTTTGCACGAAAATGATGTCAACTTAATCAGTCAATGAAATAGGAGTTATAATAAACGAATTCTATTGTACTTTCGGTTTAAAGCAACACGGTAAAATTGCGTCCATAGACAATGTATCGTGGCGGAGTTGGTATGACGCCGGCTGTGAAACAGGAGGCCGCGGGTTCGATCCCCGATAGAAATGTTTGTGTGAACCACAAGTATTTGTTTCGGGTCCGGGTAGGTAATTGTGAGACCGAAAAGTCTCTCGTACTCACGACACAAGACTCGATCTTAGTGTGAGGTCACGACTATGTATGTAACCCTTCGGTGAATTTATTTATCTAGCTAGCTATGTATCTATCGCCAATGGATCTATCTGAACTTGTTATCTGGTGCATGGTATATCAAAGGATATAACAAAACTACCACAGTTCTGGTGGACCCTCTTCTGATGTGCTAAGACGAGGGCCGTCCCTTCTGCTCGTATCCTTGGCGCTAATTGTTTCCGCTTATTACGCAGACGCCGACGACTAAAGAACGTCCGGCTTAGACGCTGAGGATCAAATCTTATGTGAATTTCCAAAAAATATTTATTTGTCCTGCGTCATATTTTTTTTATTTTAATTGTACCTAAATGGTGTTATTTTTTTAAGATAGTGGAGGTAATTATAACAAAATTAATAGTTAACATTGATAACCAATCAATCTGATACTAAATTATTTTGTTTCTTTATCAAAAACCACGATTCTTTGGTTTCTATAGCACACACGCACACACACATAAATACACACATACCTACACAGTACACATACTTGTCTAATGTTCGCAGAATATATAAATCCTCTAAATTCTTATTCCTAAGATTCCTAAGAAATTGAATGAGAATGAAAATCGCTCCAATTGACTCTTCGCGTCTTTCTACCCATCATAAGGTTTAAATATTGAATACCGTAAAAAGTTTATACAATGCTACAAATCAAATACGTTGACACCGTACTTACTGAAAGCAAAGCTAGTAGGGACATGTTGGATCTAATTCAGTGTATCAAGTAAAAATGTTACGTATGTCAAGGACGGCTCACTGCCGCCGGAGGCACGCGATTTGAATGCCCAACGCACGCACGCACATACATACTAGCTATAAATATACATTATTATGGTCTGAGAGATTTATTATAGGCAGCATCAAGGATCCGTATAGTCCGCGATAGTCCGCAAACCTGCACTAGGCCAGCGTGGTGGACTATATGGCCTAACCACTCTCAACCGATTCTCTCGATTGTAGAGAGGGCCCGTGCCCAGCAGTGGGACGTATATGGGCTGATACATACATATCAAGGATGAAGTAGCTACAATGGGTTTGGTGGTGAGGTCAGTGATGTCTAGGTAAAATAAAACAAATACACTCAACAGTCACATACATAGTCCTGCCCCCACACTAAGATCGAGTCTTGTGTCGTGAGTATCAGGAAGTACGAGAGACTCTTCGGTCTTACAAACACTCAGACCCGAAACAAATACCTGTGGTTCACACAAACATTTGTATCGGGGATCGAACCTGCGGCCTCTCGTTTATCAGCCGGCGTCCAACCAACTGCGCCGCGGTGGCTGTCCATAAAGTATTGAAAATGTAGACCATTATCTTTTGTCGGTGGATATCGTTGGTGGTAAGATGTTTGTATTTTACCGGATAGCGAACAGAATTCAGTGGCATAAAAGAGATAATGGACACCATAGAACAGCTGAATAGTTTAGAAACAATTTCAAGTGTTATGCAAAAGAGAATCCACAAGAGTGAGTGGTGTTTTGGGTCCAGCCTGTGTATATCTGCTTTCGAACAAGTTTGTATTTTTCCACTGATTTAACTAGCAAGTGTATTCTTACTTATCAAGTCAGTTTAAAAATTGATAACGTCATATTCAAAGCGTTGATACCTTATTGAAGCTTCTGAATAGCTGATTAAGGTAGGTTTTGAGATTTCGACACTGAATCGCCCTCAATTTTACACATCCATTAGATGTAAAAAATACAATTAGTCCTTTCTATCAGCACATCAAATCAGCAATTTTAATATCCTTATTCAACCTTATATGATCATCAATAACGCGAACCTCGAAGCAATCTCAATTCTCAACTGCTTCGAATTTCAATCAGCAGTCAATAAGCATCGCATCATCTTCTAAACATAACACACGTCCGTACTCGCGCGAGTCGATGTGTTATTCATTAGTGAAAAACTCTGCAAGGATTGTAGGAACTCGGGATGGATAGGGGAACTCGGAACTTTGATCCATAAGATTGATTCGCTGACTTAAGTTAACGTGTTTTGATTTGACAGTAACTTATGTGAACGTTTCGCGCTTGTTGAGGTTTTTTTGATATTTTGGGTAAATTTAACGGTAGTCTAGTTGGCAAAGAATCAGAGTGATAATAACAGTCTTGACATTGGCTGGGTTGGCTAGAATATTTGTCTCGGTGCGGGGTCCGAACCCGCGGCCTCTCGTTTTACAGCTGGCGTCTAACCAACTGCGCCACGGGGGCTGTCAAACTACCCCTGTGTCTTTCCCAAAACGTGATCAAACTACCTCAAATTACATTCCATTCAAATTTTTACCATACTGTTAGTTAGAGTTTATAAAACAACAATACATGACCAAGTTGGCCATTCACCGCTGAACTTTGGCCAAAGCCGCATAAAATCTTTTTGTGTTACCGAACCTGGGTGACGTGGTGCGAACTGAATTCCCCCTCGCGAAGTGCTAAGCCGACTCGAGTTGGGACAAGTTGGTGATATTTTCACAGCTAGAGGGCGTGGTAGTTTGTCTGGCTTACGAGCAAAATGTTACCTTTATACACTGACGAATTTAAGGAACTTTGTCGACGCATTGTTTGTTATTTCGTTTTATAAAAAAAAAATATATTTTAGAACCAACAGTCCTACAAGTAACCCATCGTGAAATATCTGCGTATCATGTGCTCGATTCCATTATACCGAAATACGAATCAGATATTTGTTTTTTCAATCAATTTCTAAATTCATACACCCAGTATGACTTCTCAATTCTCATTTCATGCCTTGATTTTCACCTCCTGTAATATACCCATCAAACAGATTCCTGTAATTTCTATCCACTCCACACATAAACACCTATACACTCGATATGCAGACACCACAGACGCGCCATCAGGTTATGTATGGCATTCACTGGCTTCGGTTGACTCGAACAATTTGCGTGCACGCGTGCAGCGGATTACGGCAACTATTCACTACCATAGAAGCATGCCATTCGCCTGATTATAAGCGATACTACCGCGAATGGCAGTAGCAAAACCAAACACTATGAATTACAAAGCAATGGTTGGCATTCCACTGCGCTCCCATCCTGAGACTTAACATTTGAAGTGTCATTATGTCCAGTAGTTACTCTGGCTACAACACCCTTCAAACCGAAACACAACAATGCGTTTACACTGCTGTTTGGCGGGACGTTTAGTACGTATAATTCAGATGAGGTTAAGTTTTCTGTTGATTTTATTGGGTAGTTTGATGATGGATGCAATAATTTATATAGATCCCACTGGAAGGCATTGATCTTCTCTACAACTGACACTTAACCTTCTGCTTGACTTCACATAAAATTCTGTAAATCTTAATGATGTGCAGGTTTTCTCTCGACATTTCCTTTCGCATGTGCATGACAATGGACTGTAAATGCATACGAGTGTATGACTCCGAAAGGTTAGAAATGTACCCTGGGATTCGATGGATGCAAAATCTATAATGATAAAACCAGCAAACGAGCAAGAGAAACACAGCGAAAATTGAGAACCGTTGTCTATGAACAGATCTACAATACCTAGGGGAGCGCAGGTGCATTAGCCATCTTTTAGAGTACAGGATACCAAAAGCAATGTTGGGAACGAAAGGAATATCATTTTATAAAAATATTCACCGTTAATCCACTAGGAAGCAACTAACATAAATCTATTAATAAAACGCTTTCTTATCAGTAGCTCAGGATTTCCACACGGCTTATTGACCGAATACGAACATACCTAGCTTAACACGAAAAACAAAACCTTTCAATAACGGTTTATTACGGCACGAGCTAATAAACTATGCATAACAATGACCAAGGCCGAAAAAATAACTTAACGAACCTCCACCAATGACGCTAACATAAATGCAGTATTAGCGCGCGTGTTCCACGAAAATAAAGCACTTCCGCCGTTGCGTTTACGACTCCGCTGCCTTGATAATTGAGTATTAATCACGTTGTTTCGGATTCCCTTGTCTTACGACCTTTTGGTTCTGCGTTGAGGGATGGACACGGCAGCGGGTTTGCCAAGTTTGCGTGACTTTTCCGGGGTTGTTTATGAAATCTCAAATGTGCGTTTTGTTATCGTTTAGTGTGGAGGATTGTGCGTACTTTATTGGTAAAGTTTTAGAGAGATGACAGTAAAATTGCGCTGTGAAATATATTTGTTAATATTACTTTAATGTTTGGAATATAATTGTGGGAAAGATGTATTTTTTTGTACTTAAACATTCGCTTAAAGTATGACGTCTTTTAGACAATTTGTAGTACGTTTTTTTATGCCTATAATCATATCTTATTTGTGTATTTTGTGCATATGGATACTTGCATCTTAATAATGTAGGACAATGGCAAGTAGATAACGTATTCGTCAGACAAATGTCATTACAAAAATTGTTATTCACAGTGCTTCTGGCTAAGAATTCAGGTGTAATTATTTCACAAATACAAAGTAAACAACACACCGGTCAAGTTCACGTCATAAAAAGTATATAGTAAAAATAATATTTTTATTCAAAATTTGACTTATAGAACAGATGACTAAAAAGAATTCAGGAATATGGGCTAGTCTTTTAATCGCCAAATAACTTGGGCGCTCAATTTATATATCATTAACAAATAACTAGCCAATTGTTTCAGTTTTTTTATTTAGTCTGGTTATGATTTATGTGGATATCCTTGGGGGAGGCCTATGTTCAGCAGTGGAGTTCCTGTAGTTGAAAAGTTAGATAGTTTATTTGGAAGATGACTTTTATGGCCGCTTGTCACTACAACGTGTCCATGTTCTTCCTACGAATGTATCAGAAAAAATGTTGCTGTCTAATAATTAATTAGCAACGTTTCACAGTAATTCAAGCAAAGGATATTTCTTGATTGTTATATTCATAGGAGGTCGTGGATGATAAATGGCACGGGTGAAAAATCTGATAATTGAAATAAAATATTACAATTGACAATTACAATAATAAACCGCGAAATAAAATTCCGAGACATACACACGCTCGTCTTACCGCTCGCAACCCCGTGCCACCCCATTTCGTCACTTCCGCTCAGTGCGATTCAAAATGTCTGCTCGTTCAGACGTGTGTTGTGAATTCACTTGGCGTGCTACAATATAATTATTATTGTAAAATATTATGCTTTATGTAGTGAAGTGTTCTGTGTAATACGATGGCTAGAAAACGGGTAAGGCTGATAGGTTTTTTAAATGTTTTTTTAATGCTGTGTGAAATAATATCGACCTTATAAATAAGCGGAGTTTACTTAACTCTCAGATCTCTTTGAATAGTTTTTTTTTTTCAAGATACTATTACGAACTCCTGTTTTCGGGTCAATCAACCCTGTTGCTTTGTTTTTCCAGGGATCATTGAATTTTAATATTCTTAAAATATCCATCAATTCGATGAAAGATTCAATAGCAATTTCACGGGTTGTATTAAGGTGTAAGTAGCTTAGATTTAATTTCTTCTAACCTTTTAATATCTGGGATTGGACCAAATCGTAGTTTGTAATTGGTTTAAAGTCCAATGAACTTATAATTGTGTTTCCTTTTTTTGTCGGACTGTTTTTAGAGCGTACAAATTGTGGTAATTGTATTAGTGTTTTTATCCCATCAACGAACAGTTTGGTTGTAGAAACATGGGAATATTTTCGATTTTTTTATCCTTTTGTGTATCACTCAGAACACGATTTGATAGTTATGTATATGGATTACAGCTTTTTTGAGTGTGGGTATTATTGTAAAAATAGGTCGGTCATCGGTATTGTAAATTATATACTTAATACTAGTTTCCATGGGGTTTTAAATGTTATCGTCCTAATATTTGGCTTTGAGGAGTAGGATTCAAATTTCAATTACAGATTCGTTTAATATATCAGAATTTCAAGCTGCATTTAGAGTGTAGAAATGCTTAATATTTTTATGTTTATTTTATTTATTTAAAGCTTCATATACTGAAATTATACAGACGGACTTAATGCCTGAGACATTCTCTACCAGTCTACCTTAGGGTAGTGAAGAAATGAAACACAGCACACACATATAAGCTATATAAATAAATTACAATAATAATATACAAGATATTATATATAATATAGATTACATAAATAACTATACTTAAATTAATACATAATATATACACATATAATATACGTATATAAATAACATGTATAAAATATATTTTTCTGCAATGCTCATTCTTTTTGTTGAAAATTCATCTACAATTGCGAATTTATGGCCAAGCCAATGGGTGGCGAGCGCAGTGGAATTCCAAGTATTGTTCATGGTGTTGTTTGGTTTTGCTACTGTCCATGAGCGGTCGTATCGCTTACCATCAGGCGAATGGCATGCTCGTCTCGCCATTCATTGCAATAAAAAAAAAAAAAAAAAAAAGCCTGCCCAGTTATCGCTTACCATCGATAGCTTGCTGGTTTGTGGCACTTATTCTAATAAAACATTGAATATATCAACACAATCGAACGTTCTCGTAATAATTGTTTTGATGCAGGGGTTAGGGTCTTCTATGTGTTAGTTGTTTGTTATTATTACTTCGTCTTTATGAATAAAAGGTTTCCTTCCCCTAATTCTATTTCTTTTCACTAGAAGTTTTGACAAAAGAAATGGTGTTAGGATACCGGGGGATTGAATATGGTGAGATTTAATTACTGATATTAGGATTTTTTATATAAGCTTAGGGTATTCGTAATATCATGTTTTCTATGTTTTGAATGACATTTGCGGTGTAAAACTCCACATTTCTATCATATTTTTGCTACAATTGATACTTAGATGGTCAAGGTTTGTTATCTTCTGCGTATTATCAAACAGTTGCTCGTACAAAAGCGATTGATCCTCGTCGGGTGATATGAGATAAAGATTGGCGCCGTGATTACAAAAAATCAAACGCTGATAAACAGCTGACGACTCTTGTATTCGGCTGGAGATAGTTTTTATAGCATCACCATTCGGATGTAATACATTAGGAGGCTATCAGGTATATTTCTCAAATATAATTGTACGATATTTAGCACAGAAGTTGGGGATAGTGAGGTCTAAACACGTACAGAACTGTAAATCTTATTAAATTTATTTTTCTTCCCTATATACGTAGCACTATACCGTAAGAAGATATTTTTGTGACACTTCAGGGTTGCTCTTAAAGGTTGAAGTGTCCCAAGAGCAGAATCTGGACGCCTACGCTAGCTAGCTAGTAGCTACATCGTGAAACCGAGTTATAAATCTCGTACTTTTTATGAAGTACGTAGTTCATCGTTTTTAAATAAGTTTAAGCTAGTTTGGAAGTCAATTTTGGCACGGCACGACTAATAAGATCGTTTAAGAGTTTGCGAGTGGCCGACTACGCTTGGCTGGGTTCAGCAACTAAGAAATTTGGTTTGAGAAGAGTGATGGAGTTTTATACGATAAAAATGCATGTTGCAGTGTGTTTTTACGTATTAAATGTACGTATGTTTATGGCTGATTTGGAAATAATGCATGGAAATTAAAAAAATATTCGAATTCTTTTGTACTACGTTGAAATTTAGTTTTAAGGAATTGATTTAATTGAGCAAAGTATAATTTTATATTATAATGCATTGAGGGCTCGCTATCCGGCTGTAAAACAATTGCAATCACTGCCATAAAACAGAAAAAAAATGACTCACTAAATGCATCAGTAGAACCGTTCTGTTGTACAAACGTACACGATCACATCCATTGACGCACGAACTGCTGACATTGGCATTGAAACGCAACAAAGCTTTGCAATGAATAGCATACTCGCGAGACGGTCGTCCATCGCAGATAATACGAAGGACAATGCATACCTTATCGACGTCCGTTCTGTTCAATTAAATGATTCTTTATAAAGAGCGTCGAGACATGTTTTTGTTTTCTTGTGTATTTTGTATGCCGGTATGACAAAATATATGATGATGGTGAATCCAGTGCAATGCAAATAGGAGAGAGATGATTATCTCTCCATAATCGTAGCAATTGTACCGGTCTTCTCGAAGCCATATATGCGCTGAACCCAAATCTCGACTTGTATGGGTATATGTGACTAGTTTTACATCATTTTTTATGATTAGTACAGGGCGTATATGGATGTCTTCTGTATCTGTATCAGCCCGTATACGTCCCACTGCAGGGCACGGGCCTCCTCTACAATCAAGAGTACGATTTAGAGGGCATAAACGCTATTGTCCACCACGCTGGCCTATGGTATGGTATGCAGGTTTCCTCTCGATGTTTAATATCTTACCACCAGTTAATTTGACATAACCTCTATTAAATGGGAATACAATGAACAAAATTCACTCTATATACAACAAATTCATATTATAAACACAACTTCAAGACAAAAGGCCTTCTGCAAATGTTTTTAATATTAATGAAGGTAAAATAGCGAACTTTCATAACAATCCATTGTTGGAAGTTATAAGTACAAGTTGTATTCATCGTATTTGGAGTAACTTTGACTTGACGCTCACTGTACCGAATGAAACGTCTGTTAATTTGTGTTCTCATTATTTTAATTATCGTCATCATCAGCATCATCAGCCCTTCTGCGTCCACTGCTGTACATAGGCCTCTCCTATAGCACGCCACTGGACATTTCCTCGATCTTCAGCCCATTGATATTTCTTATCGAAACGTTTTCCATTTTTTGTCATAAAGAATGAATATATCATTTTCAACTCTTAAAATATTCATTCATTCTACTTAGGCGTTATCCCGGCCGGTGCCAGGGTCCGCCTTCCGGCTGAGTCTCCTCCATTTCGCACGGTCCTCAGCATCTTCAATAGTTAGGTCATCGACACTCATATCTCCATTGACGACATCTAGCCAGCGCTTGTAAAAAAGAAAGAACATGCGCGCGCTTCCAGTGCGTGCACCCGCTTTATTAGGGAGGGAAGTGGACAATAATTTATTTCCAACTCCTCCTATTAATTTAACTTTTTGATTGATTTCGTTACGGGTTAAAGACAAGTTAGATATTCCCGGAGACTCGCTGAGCTTCAATGCTCAGTGTCATTAAAATGCGTGCCACTGTTGATCCTGGCTTACAGGAGTTGCAGTGGCGGGTGTGAGGACGGGACAGTCTCCAGCGCTTCTAAAATGTTGCCAAAAGAAAATCCCAACTCACATTTCTAAACTTCAGTGGCCAATGAAAAAAGCCACTAAGTACCCAGCTGGTAACTGAATAAACATTTCCGCGTCCTTAGCGAATACTAAAAAGATTTCCCTTATATTTACAAGCGATTTAACCCCACAGTAAATACCCGCGAGCGTAGATAAGGGCTTTTAAATAAATTCACCCATCGGACTCGCGGCGAGCCGTGCGAGGGACGGACGCCGATAAAATTCGCATTATTGCCTCATTATTCAACCCGTGTCGATATTTACACACGGGTTATATTGTAACGCTATGTTGAACCGCGGGGATGAAATTATGTGTGGTGTTGGTAAATTCAAAATTATAAGTGCGATACCGGTGGCATGGGTATTGGCAACAAAAATAAAAATAAAAAGTTTTAATTTGCAAAAAAAAACGAAATATTATGTGTGCATTTTCGATTAGAATAAATATCAACAGACCAGTGAAAATCCTGAATAATGCATACAGCGACTATCAGCCATGTTTATTAAGGTGTTTCTCCACCTTACGGGTAAACGCCAGAGGCAGCCTTTACTATTTTCTGGATTCTCCACAGTTAGACATTTGTTGGGCTGCAGCGGCCATCAATGAAGAGAGTAGTGTGTTAAAATTACCTGATTCATTGGAACAAAAGATTTGTATACGTATAAAGAGAACTTTCTCTGTAAAATTGTTCTGATATTATGTAATCAATTTATGTCTTTTACACAGTTTTTCATTGCTCCATACGAAGGTACAGTTCAGTCTACTTAAAAAAGGAACTAGACTTCAACCCCGTCAAAGCGTCACACGGTTTGTGTTCAAAGCGCACCATGCGTCCAGTTACTTTGTAGTTTGTGCTCGGGTGGCTGCGATTGGCAATATTTCACTCGGCTAACAGCTTCAGTCGTTCCTGTTTCGATTATGCCAGGTTTTTTGCTATTCATGTTTTTTTGTTTGGGTTTTTTACCTGTGTGTTTGAAACGTACGACGTGATATGCGATAATGTTAAGTTAGTACATCTCACACAGCAGATTTGCTCTATCTAGGAAACAACTACCTTAACCGTTTAGATTTTATTAATGATTCCAATCTAAGTGAATTTCATAGAAGTGTCTCTTCCATAAAAGAAAAAATCATACCCAAAACAGATATTCGTTTAGAGCACCGTTCATCAGGTTTAAAGACTTTAACATTTCCGGCGCACAAGAATACAATCTCTCAATTTATAGTTACTAAACGAAGATAAAACGTTTTATTCGCAATGAAAACTCATCAATCTTGCGACACCGTGACGGCCGTCTTAACTTTATCTTCTTATCGTGTATCAGCATTCGGTTCCATTTTATCTCCCGGTACACGAATATCTGTCACGCCTACATTTGTCTTTGGATATTTTCGTTCATTGTCAATCTTCTTGAAACTGTTAATTTTAGCAAGCGATATTAAGTTCAGAAAGAACGGATTTCTGAAGCATAAGTCTCATGTTCAGAAGATGATTTACAATATTTACATAGTATATTCAAAGTTATTTATTACTTATTACAACAGTCCCCATACTGTTATTGTAGTTTCAAGTATACATTACATACCTGAGAGTTCTTTTTTCGAATTTCAAAGTTATTCGACATACACGAACCTAAACGAGAATAGCCTGATGGGTTTTTATTAAAAAAAATCTTATAGTGTTGGTGGGTCTTGTCCAGCATAGCGACATAATTTTAGGACTGTTATTAATCTGAACATTATTCTAAAAGCAAGTCATGTCCTAATGTGTTTAGTTTTATCATAATTGTCGTTTCTATTCTTCGCTGAAAATGCTTGCAGCAAAACCCACTCGTTCGATGCTAATGACGAAAACTTTTACGGGAGGCGTGAAAACTCTTACACCTCCTCCTCTTTTCTTTTGCGTCCCTTCTATTAATTTTCAGACCCTCAAAGATTCTCAAACAGGATTGAGGTGTTACGTTGCTTTAAGTTATTATTCGATGAACAGCTTCAACAAAATTATCTTCGTAATTGATTTGAGTTTTGAGATTGAGAGAGTTCCGTTTCTTCCTTGAAAGATTCATAATTTACAATTTGTAATTAACTTTAATTTAAATGATGTTTCTTTTGTTTTAAAGTTTAGTGAAGTTTTTAAATACGAACATGAATTGTGTCCAAATGACAATTATGCAGTTAAGTGCAGTGTTGTGATTGGTTCGATGGCGGTTTGAAGAACATCTGAAGATGGGCGTCAAAGACCGATATCTGGTGAATAATTTTGAATAGATCTGTTACTTGCTTATGCATGGACTTTTATTCGCTTTAACAATAGGTTTGTTTAGTTTTCTGTCGGATATTCTTTGAATTGCCTCGATTCCTAGTTTGATGCTTTTGGTTTTGCTAGTAGATAGTTTCAATTTTATAGAGTATTTTATCGGTTAAGTTGTTTCAGTGTTGCAGATAGATTTTTCTTTACCCTATGTTAGATTTTACACGCTTATCAATTAAGGATTGACTTTCAAATTCCCAATTTCATGCAGTCAAATATATATATTTTTATGTTGTGAGTTACCCACAATATAAAACTTGTATATTAGTGTGTGAACACTATTAGTAAACATTTTCATAGACAGTTTAAAAACCTATTTTAGTTATCGAATGTTTTGGCCCTTTCGACTTTTGAATTCAGTTTGAGTGAAGAAGACAAAACATTCGATAACTAAAATGGGTTTTGGAACTGTCTATGAATAAGGACATTTTTATCTAATAATATAGTCCAATATCTTAAAGTTATTACAAACATGACAAAGAAATTGAGTAAATTGCTGAGGAAATAAGGATAAATGTTCCCACAAGGGCGCATTAACTAGGCTTTCATTATGAGGTAATGTATCTGAAGCTTACCCGTGTCGGAATATTTGTCACGTAAGCTGTGACGTCACGGGATAAGGCTACGAAATATCTAGGGAAAGTTTAATATAATACGCGTGACGATTTACCGAAGGTATATTGTTTTGTAGTCTACATATGTTGTAATAGTTATAAATATGAATGGATTTAGTTTTTGAATAGATTAGAACACAATGTTTTGTGTTTTACGTGTCTAGTTTTTTAACTGAAATTAGAGAGTCTGGTTACAAAGCACCCACGTGTGACTTTGATGTTAGGCAGTTGTCTAGATGATTCGTATCTAGGTGCTATAAAGATTCGTACATCTACTACGGTTCAGCATTAAATTTGCTTCACCTTAGAAGTATATGCACCATGTTAAATAAAAATATGTGTAAACGCAACAACAAAAAGGCACAAAAAATTTATCTCCTATAATACGGTACAAAAGCACGTAGACAACACATCAGTGATTCAAAGCGTCTCAAACAGAACCAGCGGAGCATTTAAAACCATATGAAAATTCTTTTCAACGCCACAGTCACGACATCGTACAGACTGAATTCCTTTCCGACCCCCCTCCGTCCCCCACCTCTACCCGGCCCGGGGCGGAGGAGAAAATATCAAAAAGAAGGCACACTTTACGTCTGCCAAATGAGGGTGAAACTGAAGAATGTGACCCGGTTATTTTAAAAAGGATTCGCGTATGTGCAGGTAGTATGAGAAGCGCCGCGCTCTGAAATTGCACAAATACCTTCATCTGTTTAAATTGAGAACGTTGGTTTTGTTTTATAGAAGATGGCGGTATTCAATGGTTGGCAAATTGAATGATTAATGTCAGTGTTGATGACAGAATCATCTGTAAGTAAGAGTGCATTACAGGTGAAGAAACAGTAGTTTCGATTTGGAGGAATGGAGAAAGTGGCTATGTTCACCGTTATCATCCTCACATTTGGATCACATGAATATTCTCTGGATTATTATATCTATGTACGTAACTAAATCCATAATTCACATATGTTCTTAATTAAATTGTAGACGACTTTTCCTTAAGGCGATATAAATATTTGAAAGACTCACTTTACTTTTAAAGGGTTTTAAAAGGCACTTTCAGTTAAGTATGTTGCATGTACACAATTTGTCTAATATAGGAAGTGACACACTTCCCTTCTCCTCGGTAAAACGTCCTGTGTCCACTTGAGCCATTTCCGAACGGGAGCAGGGCGCATCTCTGTGTAGTGTACAGTTACTATGTGGATTTAGGTTAATAGTTAGGGTTTGCAGTACCGGGATTTAGGTTCCGGTGTTGATGTGGTTCCGGGATTTCATGTAGTTTGGTTTTCGGTGATGAGTTGTAAGTGTATTTGATATATGAAAGCGAAATATATTGTCTCTGAGAGGCTAGGGGAGAATAGAAGAAATATGAGAGGGTGAAGAATCAGTGCTTAAGATAATGTGAGTGGAAACATCAAGGGAGGTATTAAACTGCTAGGAACCTATTGTGAAAGATATCGCGACCCAAGTTTGATTTCGTATCTAGGTTAATATGTTCATTGCTAAGACTACCATTGGAACTGTGGTAACAACCATTTCTTCTTTATTTTAGACGCCATTCACAGCACAAAACGCGCAATATCGAATTGATTCATAGATGTAAACTAAACAGCTGTTTGACCAATCTAAATTCCAAACTAATCCGGCTCCATCTAAAGACATCTACCGGAATTTGCCAATTTTTCCGGTATAGATGACAACCCTACCTCCACCGCAGGCAGACAGCATTCCAGTTTGCGTGATAGGTTTTTTTCTACCGGCTGTATCAATGTAGGTCTATTGTATATTGGCTTTGTTTTCAAATGTCACAGCAAATGAAGAGTCAATTTTAAATAAATATTCCGGTTTTGGCACGCGATGTCGTGTTCAAGTTGATTGGTGTTTGTTTAATTTATAGTTGCTTGATTGGTTTGATAGATTTTTTTTATTGATTGGTATCGAAAGTGAAATGGAGTGTAGGTCTTGCTTTAATGTCGTCTTTTTTATTTTAATTTGAGATTTTATTAAACGTCATAGATCTAATGACAGTATATTCAGTCTGAGAATAGTGAGTAGCAGTTGTCATTCTGTGATTGGACAATACATTTTAAGTATTTTTTTTAGTTCATAAAATCTGATTGGTTTAATACTATTGTGGCATTTCTAAACGAAATAGTTTCGAGAAGGATTTTGACGTTTTGTTTGGTTGTCATATGGCTGTTTGTCGCGAGACTGTTGAATAGAAAATAGCTTTGTAAAACCTAACGGTAGTTAGGTATTAACCAGGAAAACATTCCAAAATTGGTGACCCCGACGACTGGTGTGTCTACGCATCCTGCTACAAGGAGTCCCTCGGAGGCGCCGTGCAAGCCTCGCGTACTTGGCAAAGCTCTTAGAAGGAAGACGACCACTAGATCAACACCGAATTCGCGCTCCAAGCCGTACCCTGACGCCATACAAGAACTGGAGAAAATTCCGCATCTGCCGCTGTCATCCTGCCACAGGCCACAGAACGAACGTGAACGCTGGTTTTGACATTCGGCAAGCAGAAAAGGATATCGCATAAGTTTTATTGTTTTAATGTTATTACTGCATCTCAAATTTACTACTTACTATAATTTTTATTATTATACATAAAATATTTTATTATTTTTGGTAGGTAGGTAACGAACAACATTTTTTTTTTTTTTTGTTTGCTTAAATTGTATCTTTGCTACATCACCCCACTGAGAATATTTTCTTTTTCACGTGCTTTTATTTTGTTTTCTCTCACTATGGCCAAACCGAATGTAACGCAACCAGAGGTGGACAAAATATCGGTGAAGTTGCCACCATTTTGGCCTGAGAAACCGGCAATCTGGTTTGCACTTGTTGAAGCCCAATTCGAATTTGCTGGTATTGTAACAGACAATACCAAATATAATTATATTCTCAGCCAAATGGATCAAAGGCTCGCTGGGGAAATTGAGGACATTATTGTAAACCCACCAGAAACGCAAAAATATATTACATTAAAAAGCGAGCTCATCCGACGTTTATCAATTTCGGAGGAAAGCCGTATTCGTCAGCTGATTAGTGAGGAGGAGTTGGGGGATAGAAAGCCGTCCCAATTATTACGTAGTCTTAGATCCCTAGCTGGTGCATCTATTAGGGATGATAATGTTCTTAAGCAAATATGGGTCCGTCGTTTACCGTTACAGGCGCAAATCACTTTGGCATGTCAACTTGATCTTCCCTTAGACAAATTAGCGGAAGCTGCTGATAAGGTTCAAGTCTTCAACTAACTAAACTCATAATTCCGGGCAGTGACATACCTCTCTGGTGTGATTCATCAACGGGTAAACATCGTCCTTTTATAACACCTGAATTTCGCCGTGCGATTTTCAATAAGTTCCACAATTTAAGTCACCCGGGTGCACGAGCGACCGCGAGACTCGTTGCTGAACGCTATGTCTGGCCTTTCATTAGAAAAGACTGCCGCAAATGGTGCCGTGAGTGCGACGCGTGTCAACGCTGCAAAGTTACCAGACATACCAAAGCTCCGCTGGGGAATTTTGAAACTCCATCTGGTCGATTCTTGCATGTACACATGGACATCATCGGACCTTTACCGATGAGTAATGGATATCGTTACTGTTTAACGGCAATAGATCGTGTGACAAGGTGGCCTGAAGTTTGGCCAATGCGTACTATAACTGCAGAAGAGGTCGCCGAAACTTTTACAAGAGAATGGGTCTCTCGATTCGGCGTGCCTACTGTCATCACTACGGATCAGGGTACTCAATTTGAATCCGACTTGTTCCGCCGTCTCATGAATACTTTTGTCACCAAAAGAATAAGAACAACCGCTTACCATCCACAGGGAAACGGTATGATAGAGCGGGTTCATCGACAGCTTAAGGCAGCATTGATGTGTCACAATGGGTCCTGGGTAACTGCTCTACCATTCGTTTTGCTTGGAATGCGTTCCGCTTTCAAAGAAGACATTCAAGCAACTGCCGCTGAATTGTTATATGGGGAAACTTTGCGACTGCCAGGTGAATTAATTGTGCCTTCGCCAAATTTCGGCACTAGGGACTTAAACGACTTCGTTACACGACTTCGTAACAAAATGTCGGCTATTCGACCGGTTCCAGCCTCTCGACATGCTAAATCAGGGTCCTTTGTTTTCAAAGATCTCAGCTCTTCTACGCATGTATATGTACGGGAGGACATGATCAGGAGATCGTTACAGCCACCCTACACGGGCCCTTATAAAGTGCTCGAACGCGCGTTCGACGGGAAGACCGTTTCAATTAATCAGAAAGGCAGAAAAGTCACAGTCAGCGTTGATCGTCTCAAGCCTGCATTTGTTGCAGACGATCCCTCGGCAGCACAGCTAGCAGGACCATTAAACTCCCCAATTTCTCCTCCTGCGTCGTCACAGCCCCTAGCTCCGTCGAGAGCCTCTATTACACCTTTTGCTGCCCCTGAGCCTTACATTACTCGGTTTGGCAGACGAGTTAAATGCTCACGTTGATAACTTTTCTCTCTCCGTGGGGGGGTGATGTGGCATTTCTAAACGAAATAGTTTCGAGAAGGATTTTGACGTTTTGTTTGGTTGTCATATGGCTGTTTGTCGCGAGACTGTTGAATAGAAAATAGCTTTGTAAAACCTAACGGTAGTTAGGTATTAACCAGGAAAACATTCCAAAAACTATAATACGTATAATAGATAGGCAATTTTACTGAAAGAAAACATCATTTTGATTTTGAAAACAATTCGAACTGCAATCAAAGATTTTTGAATAATCGCATGTCGGAAGCGGGAATAGAACCCGCCATGTGGTAAAAGAAATAACACCCATCATTTTAAGATACCAATCAAAAGACTCGATCATAAGGGTTATTTTTCTCCATTTAACATAACATTTTAAATAAAAGGTACTCCAAATTGTCCACTCCTATAAGTATAGTTATCGAAAATTTCACTCCAAACTTCAACATCGCAACTCTGCAGGAAAATAAAAGCGGTGTTCCAGTTTTCGAGGCGTTTCCCGAAGGTACAGTGCTACCGAAGCCCGCTTTACATCACAACTGATGTGGCCGTTACAACTTTACAATATGAATAAATTTACCCCATTACTGTTGTTGCTTGTTTAAATTGTTTTAACAGAAATGGGACGTGGTATGTTGTGGTTACGTTGGGTTATGTTAGGGGAAATTATAAATACAAGTTTTGTTTTGTTGTTTTTGCATGTTATTATAATATTGGATTATGTTACGTAAATGAGGCTAATTATGTAATAAGGACGGTAAAATATAATGATCTTACACATAACCTATAAATAGTCGATTTAACTTATGCAGAATTCAGTCAATAATTTATTACCACTTAACCGGTCAAAGGTCGTAAGTTATTAAGATCATATGATAAGGGATGAGACTATCATCATAATGGGCACAAATTCCAGGTTTGGCCAACATTGTGAAATTACTGAAACTGAAAAATTTACACATTATGGAGTGCCTAACATAGAAATCGTAGCCAGAAGTATACAGTTCACAGTCCATATATACCAGTACACCAATGAAGAATATCGAAATTACCTTTTTTTCCTTGAACCAAATACATAAAAATTTAAGATAATCCCCCAATTTCCCGCGTCGTCCTTCGATTACCATACCATTCTATCATTCTATTGCGTGAAGAATGGGTAGTACGTTTATAATCCGAGATTTCTGTACGTTTGTACGTAAAACCACAAAACCATTGGACGCGACTTACCGCATATCCGCTGAAGTTTCGATAAATCTGAGGTTTAGGTCTCTGGGCCTTCGGACTGATTGTGTATGGTCCCGGTTTGAGGTCTGTTGGGTATTGGAGATTATCGAATTCTGACCAATCATTTTGCAGGGATTAATTGTTTAAAGTTGTTGAGCGGTTTTGGTGTAATTTATGGAAATAGTGAATGTGTAAAGAAGTGATGTGGCGCTTTTCATATCGGTAGAAGTTTTAATTTAAATAATTTCAGATAGATGTATTTCGATAAAAAAATCCATATGTCATTGACTCTCTGTCCTGCAATTAATTTCCCTTGAACGAAATGTATTCACCGTTGTTACTTGATTGAATTTATTACATGAATATGAGTGGGTGAGACATTTGTTTGGGCTCAACAAGGAGGTCGAACTCGCGGACTTTGATTTTACAGTTATTTAATATATACACTGCAACTAAAATTGTTATTATAATAATATTTAAGTGCATAACTTTAAGTAGCATAGTGATATTTCCAGCAATATATCTCAAAAATATCACCAACTAAATCGTACACGATTCAACGCTAACCCGAAATTGCCAGTTATTTGTTTCTATCCTCACAGCGAGGGCGAATTTCCTCCATTTGTGTCAAAATAAATGACGTCTTAAGACGGGGTGCGTGACGCGTCGCCGCCGTCACGTGTGAGCTTGATTGAGACGGAGTAACACGTCACATGCAGCGCCGAGGGTTGAGAGGACGGTGTATTACGTCGGATGATGTGCGTGATTTGCTGTTGACGTATTTTATAAAGATGCGAATGATAGTCGTATAATAGGAGGATGTTTTATGCGGATTTAGACGATAGGTTAAAGAAGGAAGTAGGAAAACTAGAATTTAGAACCTACGCTGCTGGCTTTGCTAAATAAAGCTTGATCGGAGTGGTACCACTATATTACAGAAAACCAACTTAAAGAACTTGGCTGTCGTCTTGAGTGACCTGTAATAATTCTTTGTCTTTTCCATTTCCCATTGTTTAATTTATCCACCCTCTTAAGCAACCACAATAACTCTGGACTCATAGATGTTTTTAGCACGTATTATCAAACAAAAAAAAACCTAAAAATAATTCCAAGCAAACAACACATCACACACAATGCAATACGAATAAAAATCTCAGTATTACAGAAGCTAATTCTTTCAACAATGCACTGGATAGGTGCGAAGCCGGGTGATGTCGCACGGTAGCCGGTATACGCGTGTGCGACGTGCATCGATCCACATTGTGCTGCGGCGTCGCGTGATGTGCGCCAAGTGTGTTCCTGTAATGGAATTGTGTCACTGCATTCTGCATTTACTATGTCATTGTGGATGGATAGGTTTAAGTTGTTTTTTTTTGTGCTGTGGACATTGGTCTTGTTATTGGATTTCCTGGTTATGTAGTGGCTTGAATGGATTAAACAGAACGAAGAGTAGGTTGTTCGCCAGTGAAGCGTCACGTCTGCCCATTAACGAGCGTAGTACGGCTCAGAACTTGATTGTTATTAACCACTTCATAATACTGCATTGCACTCGTTATACCGAGATGTAAAATTATAGCTGGGCTGTAATCTTTTGATTGCCTAGTTGAGTAATATGTAAGAGGTTTTGCATTTCAATAATATTAACTTGAGAATAAAGAACTTTCTTTCCCAAGATATAATGATCACAGATATAATAAAAAAGTCATTAATATAACTCATTAGGCATTACAACTATGAAATGCCGAGTCTGTAATGTCCATAATCTATGAGACATTACTCTACGTTCTCTATGCAATAACTGTCTGTCACACGCATCTGCGCTTATTTTCACATTAATAACATCGAACAGGAAGTAACATGAGTGCGTTGACCCCGGATCGATAGGGAATTCACCGAATCTGCTAAAGAAGCGATGCGATGAAGTCTTTTGTTCTATGGCTTTTGAGAGTCGCGTGGAATTCCGAGATTATAAAAAGTAAAAACTAAGTGAGGTTATTTTTTAGTTGTTACTTTTGGTTGTAAGCGCGTTCTAAATATTTTTTTTATACATGATCTACTCCCGCGGTTTATGGTTGTGTTATAGTGACACACTTTAGCGGAGTTTTTAGTTTTTCTTTTATAAAATCTACCACCATCAAATCAAGAGAATTCTTCTACATTTATATCTTGATTAATGATTGCTTACGGTCAATGGTGAAAAGACGGTGGTTTCTTGCTACCGATATAGATCATTTTTGGTATAAATGCTAGTCTTGTATAAAACAATTTCAATATCCATGTTTTACAATAGTCTGGAGTGTGATACAAAACAAAATTTAGCGTGTATACAGTTGCCATACGCTCGCAATTTCAACGAAGTGCCGCGCTTGTCCCGCGGGATGTGAGCGTGTTGTGCAACCTTGTCCGAGGCATTAACATGTAGCCTACATTTTATATGCTGTTTTAATTAGAGTGGTCGTATCTTTGTGCATGTGGAAATAATTGGTATTATACCGTATGGTCACGTGTTTATTATCGTCGTTGTCTGGCTCAGGAAGTGCTCTGCTGAACGTAGGTTTACTCCTTGGAATTCAATAACGATCTGTTTGATACGGCCGTTATTCAGCAGCTTGCTCCAACCTTCATTAGATTTTTTTTATTGCGCTGAATGGCGAGACGAGCATGCCACTTGCCTGATGGTAAGCGATACGACCGCTCTTGCACAGTAGCAGAACCAAACTACAAAGCAATGCTTAGCATTCCAGTGCGCTCGCCATCCTGAGGCATAAGATGTTAAATCTCATTATGTTCAGTAGTTACTCTGGCTACACTGTCCTTTAAAGCGGAACAAACCAGTGCATTTACACTGCTGTTGGGAGAAATAGACATTGCGTTGGTACCTACCCAGGCGACCTCTCACATATGAGAGACATACCACCAGTAAAAACTGTGTTAAGCAGAACAGCGTAATTTGATTTATCACCAAGTATATGTCACTTTGTTTCACCAGAATAAAAACATATTTAACATTTATTTAATTAAACTCCATTTAAACAAGCTTAACGGCTTATCCTGTCCCGAAAATCCTATTAAACGGTGTTTCCCATGTCCTGTAGTACGTCCAAACTTATTACCAACAAGCGTGCGCACATTTCCTATGAAGTTTTAAACGCGCACGTAGATTTTAATTAAAAAATCTGTTTTTATAGTTCGTGCAAAAAATGGGTGTTTATTGAGGTCATGCGCGTGTTCAGGAAGTGTATTTATTTTTATGTTTTGGTAAATTGACTTGGTTGGCAGTTTAATAAGTTTTATAGGGTCTGTTTTGTAACATTCGCCTACAAGGTGGACTGACGACCTGTTTAAGGTTGGAAGTCGCTGGATGCAGACCGCTTCCAACAGGTCTATGTGGGGATCTATGGGGGAGGCCTGTGTATGTTCAGCTGTGGACTTCCTGTGGCTGAATAGATAGATTGTAACATCTTATAGAAAATACTGATGTCTAGGCTTGATCACGGCCCAGATAATGTTTTTTTTGGGATTAAGTAATTGTTTAATAACGTCATGCGTTTATCCCCGAAGCGGTAGGTAGTGGCGAAACTGGTGCTAACAGCTATAGGTTGTCCCAATTTATATCTTCCCAAAAATATGTAATTGGGTACGAGCATATCGTCATACTAACCGAAAAACATGTTTAGTTTAACTATAATTTTAAGTATTATTTTAAAAATATTTTTATTTGCCGTCAAACTTGAATTTTTGCCCCTTTTTTTTCGCTTTGTTTTTTCGCTATTTTGTTTTCATTTTGGAATCGTTTTTTTTTTCAGTAAACACGAAATATGTATGCATATATGTAACGAGAGGGCCCAGATGTAGGCATAAACCTTTAACTTCCATGAGCTATTATCTAAAACTTAGTTCGTTCATTCGTTCGTATTGGTCATACAAAAAATTAAATAGCTGTTATGACTAGTCAATACACATATCACTAAATCTCTATGTACAAAATATTAGATATAACATTATTAATAGTGTCTAGACAATATAAATTCTAGAGAGATATATCAAGTTAAGATTAAATTTCGTCTCACAGTCCGGACACCCGATCTCTCTATGTAACGATATTAGTGTCAGTAACAATTTATGCTAATTAAAACGTTTTGTTGTTCCAGGTAAGCCGAAGCCGGGTACGTTGATGGTATTATTTTGGTAAGATAGTGTGGTGTTGTGTGTCAGCATAGTTGTTTTACTGCTATACAGGGTATATCCAGTCTGCGACCGAAAACGAGGCCAGGTGGTAGTTTTAGTGATTACAGACACAATGCAACTAAAAATTTCGCAAAAAAACAGCGAGTGTTTTTTAAACTACCACCACCACCCAAATATAATGATAAGAAAAAAAAAGATGCTTTTTTACTATTTTTTAAGTTGCACTTTGTCTATGTAATAATAATCTAATGTATTAATATTACCACCTAGCTTCGTTTTCGGTTGCAGTCTGGATATACCCTGTAGAATATGTTGTGAAGCTTTTGCTAAGCGTTCTTACAAACCGATTCCCACCGGATTTTCTTTATTTCTTCATCTTAAAAATTACATAGAATTTATTTATTAAAGTATTACATAGCTTTTCGTCTTCCCTGTTGAAAACATCTTCGCCGATTCTTCTTGCATGAAAGAAAAAGAAAAATTCAAAAGAGAACTTCTTCGCTAACACCTTACGTATGTTTCCTCTCCTATCCTCTCCAGTGCTGCCAATAACCAAATGTAATAGGCGAGTGTAATCGCTTACCATTAAGTAAACCGCTTACTTGTTTGCCGGATCATGCAATTGAAATAACTACATACCATGAACGAAGTTAATATTTATATCTATCTTATGCTACTAACATTGTTTGATTCCATTCAACCGTATTAATGGGAAATATTTATTCCTCTTAGAAAGAGATCGGAAAGAAAGGATGGCACTTATATCCACCCAGACGTAATTCGTTGAATTCCTTCGCGATCAGCTGTTTGAACGGTCGTTGACCCGTCCCCGTCTGGAAATACTAATGCTATCTGAAACTTGTAATACTGCTGTTATTGGAAGCTAGATCCTTTGGGATTAATTTATTTACATTTGTAATATGTCTTCTAAATTGGTTTGAAAAAGTTTTAAAATATTTGTTTCGTTGTTTTTGACATTAAGACTTTTTGAGATATCTGTGTTTATTTTTGCATTGTAAGGCACTGTAATATACTCGTAGTATGACGACATATGTAAACATAAATTTAAATACGTCATTTTATAGACCACACAATCGATACTCGACGATTATTGATTAAATAATTCCCAGACATGACGGCAAAAAATATTATAATTAATCAACACATCTAGGTTATTACGCTCGCCAGACCCTTTTTTCACGCGCCGTTTGCATCGTAACCAAACATTACCCGCTTCGTTTGACCCGTGTTCTTTTATTAGATACGGCCCTTCTGACCCTACCAGTAAGCCAGTATCGGATCGGTGTTCGGACATATCGATACCATTGTTGTCATTCGATTGGCTTTCAATCGTTAAAACTGCCGCGCTGTGACGTGAGATTTGGCGGGAACTTTGAAAATAGAACGCGTTTTGTTTTGTGCTAGTGTGGCTATTGCGATAAGGATTAATCGAATGATTGTGTGCTTGAATATTAATTTAAAACATTATTAATATTAAATCAGTGTGATTTCGAATTTGGAATCGATCGATTGAGTGCGTTTAGAGAGTGATAAAGTATTATGAAATTCATGTTTTATATTCAAACCCTTAAAGTCTACAACACATTAATTTAAAATCAAAAACTGTCTTTTTAATTTAATAACACGTCTTGCTCTAATTGATTCTACAATTGTTTAAGTTAATACTGCGTCTGACTAAAATAGAAACTAGGTGATAGGTCTCTCATATGTGAGAAGACACCTGGGTATGTACCACCGCAATGTCTATTTCTCCGGCCAAATAAATAATAATTAAATGCATTGTTGGGTTCCGGTTTAAAGGACACTGTAGCGAGAGTAACTACTGGACATATTGAGACTTAACATCTTATGTCTCAGTATGACGAGCTCAGTGGAATGCCAAGCATCGCTTTGTAATTCATGGTGTTTGGTTTTGTTACCGTCCATCAGCGGTCGTGCCTCTTATCATAAGGCGTATGGCATGCTCGTCTCGCCATTCATCGCAATAAGAATTAAAAAAAATCCCGGAATTCCGTAATTCTTTGAAAGTACTGACACTCTCTTGTGCTTAGATTTCTCCAACAGGCCAAATTTTAAGCTCTCAAGCAATATGCTTCAAAATTAAAAACAGCCATGTTGCTTCCACCTTCCTTACGTTAACTTGCTAAACTAAAACACACTAAGGGACAATTCCTCAAACTAACTTTGCCCATAACTTTGACTTTGAAAATGTCAATCCCATACATTAGCAATGTCAAATACGTCACAAATCTATGGCGATTGTGAAAGTCCAAGTTATGGGCAAAGTTAATTTGTGCAACTGAGCCTAAGTGACACAAGTATCTAGTTTCTATATTTGTGTGTACTGTGTGTTATCGATTGGTCGCGTGCCGTGCCATCGGATCGTTTAATTTTTCATCGGCCTCAACTCTAAGTATTGCTACGTCATTGTGTACTGTTATATCATTGTGTACTTCATTTATTATGTACTGGCTTTCTTGTTCATGTTTGTTTTTAATATCAAGTTATTGGAAAATGATTAAGCTTTATTGTATAAGAACACCTTATTTAGATATTTGGTCATTACAATGTACCAAACTATGGTAGTGCCATGGACGTGTCAGACAAAATTATTTGTATGAATTACTGAAAGTCACCAAAAACTTGTTTCACAACACCCAGGCGCAAAACAAATTCTTACGGATGTTTATATTGTTATTTAAAAGCATTTGTCTTGGTGTGAAAATCGATTCCACGAGCTTTTGCATATTTTTAACACGATCTTAGATTTTTTAGTCTTCCAGTAAATAGAAAATGGAGAAACATTACTTTTTTAAGCTTCAATACGATCGTTCTAATTACCTTGAAAATGTTCGTTTACGTGTCACATCAAAATTATAATAATCTATCTCTTAAAAATATATCTAGTAAAAAATTCTACGAAATTCCAATTGCGGCAACTGAAAACTTGCTGCAACTCCTAACTTTTGTCGAAAACTAGTACAATGTTAACAGTTTTCTACAACTAAAATTGCTCTGTGTGCACAGCGCCTATCACAATATTATTTTGATACACAGTCTGCTGTAGTCACATAATATCATTTTTCCACCACTATATTTTTACAGTAAACTTTACCGTGTAATACGCAGTTTCAGCCACCCCGTCCTCTTAAATTATCTATTGTTGCCTCATCACCCCCCTTGAAACTGGAGGGCGCTTCAAACCGTCGGGCCTCGAGTCGAAACTGTTGTTGCAGACTACCCTGTTATTGGGGTATCTGTTACAATTGAGCTAGGGGTTAAAGGGGGTTATTTAATGGTTTCTCGTGAAATGTTGAAGATGTTACGGGTGTTTTCGAAGGCTAATGTTTGTGTGAATTGAAAAGATTATTGATTTCTTTTAAAGGATCGGTAGGTGATACACATGTTAGAATGACACAAGATGTGGTAATTTTGAAAGTAATTGAATATTGTAGACAACGAGAAGAAAGATGAAAAAGAAATTCTGAACAAGAAAACACCAGATATGACAGTTGTTGGAGCTATTCATTTAATTGTTATTAGCAGTTGTGATTAAACAGTATATCGATTGACAATTAGTAATTTCGATATAATTGAGGCAGTTAACTACACCCTTTTGTATTAAGATATACACCAGGCAAGTATTCCATCTGAATACGTTCTGTAATCTCCCACTCGAAGTCAATAAGTATTAATGCCTCTTCGATTCTACACGTATCGGTGGATCAAAGATTGGCGAGTGTGACTCGTTTCCTCGTCAGATCTGATCCCCTCGCAAGCCCTCAAGAGTGTTTCTCTGAACTGAGCTAACGAACCACTTGGTATTACTAGTGTTTGTTTGAAACAATGGTGCGGGGACTTAGAAGGAATAAATAGGTGTATACGTAATGTGGAAGATTGTGACTTTGATGGGATTTGTTTATGTGGTACCTTTGTTGCGACTCCGACTGCCTATCTGTAGTCATACTAGGGTACGATTACAAAGCTGAGGTCTCAGGTTCGAATCCCGGGTCGGGCAAAAGTGGTATTGGATTTTTCTATTCATTATCAGTCCGGAGACAGTAATTTATGCCCGATATGGATATAGGATATAGGCCCGCCCGCTATCACATCATGGGACGGACTAAGAATATGTAGAACGCGAAATGTTGGTGTCCTGGTAGCACCTCTGCCTACCCCTTCCGGGGAAAAGGCGTGTGTTTATGTTTTATATTAACAATAGTATGAACAATACGAAAGAAGGTTTCACTATCATTATCATTATCTTGAAGTTAGACTTTCAAAGGATTTCCATAGAGACAATATACAGCCTTTATCAGGGGAATGAATAGTACGAACTAGAATGTCTTAATTAACCTGTATTACTGAGATACAAATAATTAGTTTGCTAAGGTGGTTAAGCAGAGAATGAAAGCTTAAATTTAAATTAGTATGTTTTTAAGCCAATAATATAAAAAATAATAGTATGTAGTAGATAACACAGTAGATAAGTTTTCCTTTGGAAATATCTTTAATGAGTTCAAGGAAAATATCTGGAGTTCGTCTAAAGCTTCGTTACAATTTTAAAATTTCAAATAATCCGCTATTTATGCTTTCCATTTATGAAAGGTTTAAAAAGATAATGAAACAAATATTTGATTCTGATAATTTGTAGACAGTAAATAGGAAGTCACTAGCGTCTACACAAGGTATTGTTATCCTTTACTCTCTTCACCGTAACTGATATATCCGTCTCGTTCTCACCGGACTATAACAATAAACGTATCGGAGGGTACCTGATAAAATAATCATCAGGCATTCTTCGACCGATATCTTAATTACGTTCACGTTTGAGTGGTTTTAACTAACGAGGCACATATACATAAAGTTATATATTTCAAGGGTTGGCAGGGATGTAGGTACCTTATGTCGATAAATCGAAAATCGATATTGATTTCGTTGGTATTGCCAGGAGTTCAGACAAGGCAGCCTCAATAATTTCCAAACATGAATTTTAAATTAAGACATAATTGTTTGCGGGCTATCTAGTTAATGTATTTTAATCATTCTGATTAGTAAGTGAAGCTTTTATAAAATGTTGGAAATTTAGCGATAGAATGATAAATAATTTCTGATTATGTTCGGTATTTATAAATTGGTACACGTGTAGGGATTCGCTTTGATGATTTCATATCAAAACATTAAACATTCGGTCACTTGGAAAATGAAATAGCGACATCTAGTGTCTAAGTGGCGCAGTTCGAAAACAAACAAACAAGAAAGAAGCCAAGAGAAAGTAATTAAAGCCAGTTTCATAAATAACAGTTTTGAAATGTTGAAGAGCATAAATTCAAAATGTAAGCGTGGAGATGAAGTTTCTAAATAACTTTTCTCTTTATTTGTACTCGTTGGAGATAGGAATAAACTTTGATAGGATTTGCTGACAGGTATTAATATAATATGTAATTAGACTATTTTATTATAGATAACAAAATAATTTTCGATTTTCTTGTAAAGGTTACCGTGAGGTTAGTGAAACGCGTGGATTAAGAAACTTTTAGTTGTGAAATGTCACAATACAGATACAGAAAAAGCTGATTTTTCTAATTATGAAAGGTTAAAGATTATTTTAATTTCGTCTATGGTTAACTCTCAGCGAACTCGGCCTGTTTTTGTTTTAGCAAACATAAGTAAGTTGTAATCTATCTCTTATCTTCTTGATCTTTGCCAAGCCTTTTTCCTTAACAAGATATGGCAGGACGAACGTATCGGTTTATGCGAAATGCATAATGCTAATTATGTGCACAATGATAACGGTTACTCGTATATAAATATTAAATTGATTTCATTATATTGATAAAATCATTCGCCATTATCAAAAGAGCTGAATTATATCGATGACGCGGCGACGGCACTCAATCAGCGAGCGTTATTTTCCAATCGCCGATGATTACTGTAAAAACGATGCAACGCATAGCAATGCGTCAGACATGTTTGAAAAAACGTGTTGTTCTTTTTTCGTCATAATCCGACCGGTTATTGTTTATCGTTGTCGCGTTGTCGGTACGTTCCATTGTATGACATGCGAACGTATTGCGCGATTTTTATACTGATTTGTTGTTCTTTTTTTAAATGTTATGCGTTTTTCTGAGTGGCCAGTTTGGTTTTTAATTTTTTCAGAGAAATAATGTTTTATATTTGTGTTGTTGATAGTTGAATCATGAATGTGGCGTGACGTTTATTTTTTTGGTAACGGCGTGTGACATATTAAAGTGGATTGCTTTTTTGTTTTAATTAAATTACATTAGACACGTTCGCGAATATGAGTTTATTAATAGTTCCAATATTATTTACAACAGTGTTCGTAATGGCTTCATTTGTTATAATATTTATTTTTAAATGAAATTACGTGTCATGTTGGTCTGTATCTATATTATATCACGAGATAGCATACTTGGAATTTCTTTGCAATCATTCGATAAATACATTTATTGTTTATACAGTGTTATAAATATAAACAATTTCAGTTTACGTGCTCTTCCAAACCAAATCTCACGTAACATCCGCGTAGACGTAGTGAAGTGATCGTTCTAGCTTCAAGCTAGTTTGAAGTTTCCTCGTGGTGGTGTACACAAGGCCGGCAAAATAAATCCTCAAACGATGCGTCACCGGGTGCTGCCGCTGCTGGCGCCGGTGTTTTTGTCTAAGCTGTGGCGAAGGAGACGGCGGGCGAAAGCCATCGAGAAACTGCACGGGGTAATTTTGAACTTTTTGGTAATTATTAGCGGCCATTTTGAACCTGTTATAATTTGCACGAGATGTTTGTGAACCTATTTGAAAATTTATGTGGTGATTGCAATTGCAAGGGTAGTTTCGAATCTACAAAAACTAAACATTTATGAATTGGAGTTACTGCAAACCTGAATTCTAATATTTTGTCGCCGTTTGGCTATTAAGTGTAGCTGACATTTTTTTCTAATTCCTTCATTTGATTTTGTTGACCCAACTTTTAAAAATACTGGCAAAATTAATTTAAATGAAATACAAAACAAGTCACAAAGCCAAGTACACATACTGTCCTTCCGTCAGCCGGACAGAATCTATAATCTTTATGTATGACATCAGACAACTGAATACGCATATTCAATAAACGCAATGGTGTACGAAAATCCCGAATTCTTTCACTTATGTGCGTAAAGTGAACAATTCGACCGAGTGTTATTATAATGGACGCTTTTCCGCAATCCCACTCCAGGGGAAATGACGAATTTAATGCCGCCATTTTTATTCCCCCTTTGTCCTCTTTATATGTACACTTTGAGTGCGTTATTTGGCCTCCATTTTGAAACTGACGCAGGTTTTATTTGCGGAGGATATTTTTGTATTTCTATAGGTACATATTATTATTTGGAAACGAATCTTAGGGATTATTGTATGGGTGGTAGAGATATGACAACATAGATTGAAATACACATTAAGATCAATTAAGCGTTGTGTCGTAATCAGGAACTACGAGAGACTTTTCGGTTGAAATACCTGTGGATCACACAAATATTTGGTTCGGTGCGGCGATCGAACCTGAAGCCTTACGTTTCACAGCCGGCGGCAAACCAATTGTGCCACTGTCAAGACTTACTAGTATTTTTAGTTCTCCAGTTCTAATGACACACATGTAATGACAATATCTAGTATTTGCCGCAGACCGCGTACAGGCTTGCTAGCGGCTTAGCGCGCCCGGTGGAATTACGTTGAAACCCGACAAGGCGAAGTTTACGTCAAGACACGCGGCTTCGCGGCCTTCGGTCAGCTTCGTGTTTGTAAATGCAGTGACAGTTTTAAAGTGTATTTATTAGTTGGATTTTTGTGTTTTATCGTCGTTGGTGCCATAGACGTGGAGTGTTTATTTTTTGAGTTATCAAAAGTCTAAGTAATGGTAAAAAGTATTCTTAGAGTGGCCAAAATTCAACAAGTCCTTCAGAAGTGGATGTGGTTAAAGTTATTGTCAAATAGCGAATGCTAATATCTACACATTTTTGGACTACAGTGTAACATGCTTATGTTGAGCTTTAGAGTGCAGTGAATAAAATGTTTGCTAATATACTCAAATCGGTATCTACGATTTACAGACAATTGAGTGTAGTAAAATTACTGTTTGGTGATGAAGGTTGCTGAAGGCTATTCGAGCTTAGAAAGCGATGCGTATACGATCAGTGTGGAGTTGTGCGTGTGTGTGGACCTCTGTGAATACGTGCTATCAGGTAAAATGATGGTATCTTACCTTCCGTTCAATTTAGCAAATCTTGCTTGCATGGAACACCTCTACAGTTCCATTGCGAGGACTTATATTTCTCAAAATATGGCCAAGAAAGATGTATCTACTCGTTATTTGTTATCAAACACTGCCAATGTTCTTCAATTCACATAATCTTTTTACCAGATCATTCATGTTACATTGAAAAGCATCCAACACTTCCGGATTTTTTGCAATCATTCGCTGGAACCTAATTCATAGTCATCTTTAGGTCAATGATTTGGATTTATTCGAAGCACATGCTCTACCTAGGTAGGCTTATTACGTATATTTGAGTTTTACTGCGCACACCCGTGTTATTACATGGTAATCAAGATGACTGATCTGCGAATTGTTATGCTGATCACTATCTTCGTGCGAAATGAATGAAAGGAAAAAGGGTCATAAATTCTTTGCGTTTGCAGTATGAAAATTGACTCCACGAGTAACTTTTTTCATTTATACTCCAAATCCCATAAATTTTAAGCAAAAAGGCAAGTTAGAAACACGTAAAAAAATAGTGGGTAGGTCCTACTTTAAGTCCACATATCTCAAAAACATAACTGTCAATTATCTTCTAATTGAGCATAGTAAAAGCAGATATGACTACCAAAAAATTACACAAATTTCTTGCGATCTTAGTCATAGACAGTTTTACTACTCATTTTAGTTATCGAATGTTTTGTCCCTTTCGAACGACTTTAGAATTCAGTTTGAATGAAGAAGACAAAACATTCGATAGCTAAATAGGTTTTAAAACTGTATGAATAAGACCGTTACAGTTAATGCGTCATTTTAGACTCAAAGATGTACATTTTGGGCGTTTCCTGTTCAACATATACTTGTATTTTAATAAACCGGCTCTAAAATCACTCCACTCACTGCAAAATTCACAAACAACATGTACATCCACAGAAAAAATATGTACACACACAACAAAGAATACTTAATGAAACCTGGATATAACCGCGTCTGCCCGGATACACTGCGGCCGGGGCGGCTACCCGGGTGAACGAACTCGCGGCTCCTGGCTGTAAACACTCCGGTGAAATGGGTCATTGTGTTGAGAAGCCTGTACATAGGCAATTTATATTGTACCCTCAGGATGTGGAGTCTGCCGGGTGTTGTCTTTGTTATTTATTTGTTTTGGTGTAATAAGCTTTATTAGACGCGTGTAATAGATATGCAGGTTGAATTTAACTTTTACTTTGCTATTTGTCATTAGCTCCCAGAATTTGAACCTTTCTAGTGACGTTATTACGTGGTAATAAAGGTGTATTTTTTTCAAAATCAACAGATTTCCTTCCTGGAGTATTTATTACAAATTATTTAATATTTTGGTTTTAGTTTTCATTAAATTGTACCCGAGACTTCTATGATTTCTTTTGTCTATTAGTCTTGGTTTAGGACTTACCTATGTAAAATTGGTCCACTTGTAAAATTGGTCATGTGGGTATAGTTTCTGTTCAGTCCGCCCTGGTAAAGTGATTTCACCAAAATGTATGTAAGTGCAATTTCGTCGAAATAATACATATATCGTTTAGTAGTGCCATTTTTTTGTCTTACCCTTCGCCACAGCTCAATGTTGCAGCAAAGTGCATAAGTCAATGAATCCTATATTTCACAAACTAATAATTAAAACAAAATAAATTCCCAGTTGTAATACGTGCATATTCAGAAATTGGGTCAAACGCTCTCGGCCGCCTAAAATTGGACGAGTGTGTGTGTTCGGAGTGGTACATATGCATTGTTTGAGCGCGGCTGTGGAGCAAGGTTTTTGGGGTATGAATATATTGCAGTTAATTTCTGCATTGTGGTACTATTTTAACTAAGGTTTTACATGATTTTGGGGTTATGTGAATTGTGTAATGTTTGGTTATCGTGTATAGGGTGCAGAATTGACGCCAAATGATATTAATTAATTATTTTAATTTAATTAAACACATTCAGCATCACGATCTAGGTAGTACTCCTTAACATACTTATGCTCTATTTAAAAATAATTTTATGACGTGGAATATATCGCCTGTAAAAGCAGTTTAGTAGTGATGAATTAAATTTTTTAAATAATTATATAGCCCTTTTGAAGTCACTAAATGTGTGTAGTTTTCACATTTTAACCTAGCCAAATTGCAGGAAATATTTCACTCGGCAACTCGTGTTTGTATCCCGGTACAACCGAGTGAATGATGGACCATCCATATTGCTCCATCGTGTGACGTACGATGTACAATCCAACTGCATTGTTTGTTTGCTAAAATTTTATTTTAATTTTATTTTGGAGTAATGTTAAAATTATTTTTCTCCGTTACTCTTCCGTAATTCGCCTGTATTAGAGTAAAGTTAAACGCTGCCACTCAGTTATTCTATTTATGGTCATTAATTACTTATAATAACCTATTCGTATAGTCGTCTTATTTTAAGGAGTAACGAACATTATTCTCACTTTGAAGAGATTTTTCATACTATTTTCTCCCCTGTATATTTTTTTATATCAAGAGAAAAGCTATAAAGTTCAAGTTAAGGCATCCTAGGGAGGCCTTCGTCTATATGCAGCGATAACATTGATTTTCTTTTATTTCTTTTTCTAAGTATTGTAAATGCATTAGCTTACTTTATTTTATCAAACCACCAGTTTTTACTGGTCTCAGGGTCTTGAAATCCAGGTATATACTACAAAGGCATATGCTATCACATGTGACCAAACGTAATTTTACATTCATGAAATATATCTGTCAAATTGCAGACATCAAAGCTATCGTATTCGTTTTCCCAAAAGTGATTTTGATAAATATAGTAATGTGTGCTTGTTTTCAGAGCGCGTCGGAGTCGTCGGCGGGCGCGGGCGGCGGCGGCTCGGCCAGCGGAGGCCCCAGGGTGTCGTCGCGCTCGCGGACCTCCGAGGAACCACATATTGGTTTGTACTTTACTTGGAATTGGTATGCGAGACTGCCTGCCTCGGTGGCGTAGTTGAAAGATTACAAAGCTTAGGTTTCGGGTTCGATTCCCGGGTCGGGCAAAGTGATATTGGGTTTTACTATTTATCAGCCCGGAGTCAGGAATTTGTGCCCTATACGGCCATAGGGTCGCGCCCTATCATATCTTGGGACGGAAAATTCAAGGCGAAATGTGGGTGTCCTGGTGGCGCCTCTGCGTATCCCTTCTGGGGTAAAGGCGTGAGTTTATGTATGTATTTTGTATGCGATAAGGCATGGAATTTGATGGAAGACCAGCTGGTTGTAAAATCTAATGGTGGAAATATTTGTGAAATTACATTATGTAGTTAACCTATATTAGAGCAGGGTAAAGCAGATGGAGAATTAATATAAACATAATTTTGTATTGACTGTAATATGTTTCTACTAATTGTATATGGCTTTGGCAATGAAAAAATAAAGATAAATATAGTATTCGATATCAGAAAGGATGACTTAGAATGACATGGAATGTAAAAAAATGGTCACTATGATATCCGTGATTAATGTAACGATAAAAACTTCAATAACATGTGAAAGAAACTACATCTTGTTCTTGAAACGAGTATTGGCACTGCCCCCCTAAATGATTTATAGGGAAGTCTATGTACAACAATAATAAATAAATAAATACACCAAACAGTCACATATATAGTCCTGACCCCGCAATAAGATTGTATCTTGTGTCGTGGGTATCAGGAACTACGAGAGACTTTTCGGTCTCGCCCGAAACAAATATACATATATGGTTCACACAAACATTAGTTTCGGTGCGGGGATCGAACCCGCGGCCTTTTGTTTCACACCTGGCGTCTAACCAACTGCGCCACGAAGGCTGTCACACAGTACACTTACTATGTTGGTACACAATGATCATTGCTCTTAAATATATTTTATTTTCATTGCAGGAAAGTACAAGCTTCTAAAGACAATCGGCAAGGGTAACTTCGCGAAGGTGAAGCTGGCGAAACATGTCCCCACCGGCAAGGAGGTGGCCATCAAGATCATAGACAAGACGCAGCTCAACCCGGGCTCGCTGCAAAAACTCTTCAGAGAGGTGAGGACTTAGAACCTAATGGATGACACATATCGTTTAAAAATGAATCAATATGTAAGATACAAGGCTATGACATAGGTATCTGAAACTAAAGGAGATAATTCTGGAAGTCACTACACCTAGACTTGGGTCTGATGTAAATATTTGCCCCGGTGTGGAGATCGGAGATCAGCCTTTCGTTTGACAATCAAATTCTTAACCGTTCTACATTAAAGTAACCAAGGCTTCAATGCAATTGCGTATATATGACACGTAAACTTTAATCCATTGTTACCTCAGAAATCACATAAATCTAAAAATATTTGTAAATAATTTACATTACGTTAATCAAGTTGGAAAATAACAAGTTTTAGATTGGTCTCCTCTTTTGATGAACGCCTTAATCCTACTATCTAGTAAAACCTGAACTAAACGTAATTTTATGTACTTACAGGTGCGAATAATGAAGATGCTGGACCACCCGAACATTGTGAAGCTGTTCCAAGTCATAGAGACTGAGAAGACCTTGTATCTGGTCATGGAGTACGCGTCAGGAGGAGAGGTTAGTAATACAATGTAGACTTAGACTTGATATTGCCTCCTTGTGCGGTATTAGATGTAAGAAGATTGAAAAATACTGGCAACAATGGTATACATTAGTAAATATATCTTTATATAAGCAAAGCTCTGAATCAGTTTGTTTAGAAATTATATACTTTAGTTGAGGACCCTTCAGACTCCGACCTTAGTGGTTTGGCTGTTAAGCCAATAGAATATTATTATTGTTGTGGAGTAGACAATCAATTTTATTACATCAGTCTAAATGGCAAAAATCCCATCGACGCAAAATATCAGACTCAATGCATGAGACAATTTGATGTTGCTGAAAGTCAACAAGAGATTTAATTTTGTTCATTAAAGCATGAAAACAGCTCAAAGCCGGCAGAACCGCAACGCATTAATATGGGGTACAATCATGCTGTAACTACAACAAGCTAACCGCAATCCGACGAGCGGCGTATCGCTTACCGATCCCGTAATTTGATGACAATTGAGTACGGAGATCTGATGTGATAAATTTAGAATAGTCACGTGATTTGCCATCTGAAGGAAGTTTTTAAAAAGATGTTTGTTATTGGCATTATATTGAAAAAAGGACATACCATCAATCTTACTAAAAATCTTATAGAGATTGCAGGAGAGTTCAAAACAGATCGATTCGGAAATCTTTGAGGAAGAGAGGTATATGTTCAGCAGTGATTAATTTACGAATCGCACAACAATTCTAAGCGCTCTAGAGGTCTCTTTCAGGTAAGTTTGGCAATTTTATACCCACAAGGCAGAATTTCGTGCTGAGACGTACGTAAAAGTACATGAATGATAGAGACAAGTCGTTTTTAATAGATCACTATCGAAATCCTTCAGTTAGGTCTACATTCAGCAATAGCAAGTTTTTCTATAACTGATAATGATAAAGTTGTGAACATTTTATCTACGTTCAAAGCAGTTAATATATAAATAAATACACCCAAAAGTCAAATACAGTCCTGACCACACACTAAGATCGAGCATTGTGTCGTGGGTATTAGAAACTACGAGAAACTTTTTGGTCTCACAAACGCCAACACCCAAAATGGCAAATTGTGTGAAACGGATGTCGTGGCGGCCTTTCCTATCACAGCCGGCGTCTAACCAACTACGCCACGGAGGCTGTCGATGATTGATGATTGTGTTAATGATGATGAATATGTTTGTTCTCTAGGTGTTCGATTACCTAGTGCTGCACGGGCGCATGAAGGAGAAGGAGGCGCGCGCCAAGTTCCGCCAGATCGTCTCCGCGGTGCAGTACTGCCATCAGAAACGCATCATACACAGAGATCTTAAGGTATGGAGTTGGAGTTGTACAGCATATTGATATTCTTTTCTTAACAAGTAGTTGCTTAGGTGTAATTTGGAGTCTTCAAAGGTTAAAATCACCCAGAAAGTTTTGTGTTGAGGGTAGTTTCAAAGAGTCGACAATGTGTTTAAGAAATATTTTGAAAATTGGTAAAGCATTCTCATTTTACAATGGATAACTAGAAGAAGTTTAGTTCAACAAGATAAAATTGAAGAGAGTTACGAAGTCTAGTCTCAGAGAAAATACATGACCTTGTACCATACCATTACCATAAGATTAGCCACGGGTATTCTTTTAATCATACCAGATGTTCTCTTATGCAGAGATTTAACCACTGGGTTTCTATATCCTGAATTAAGCACCATAATTCCTCGCTTCCAGGCGGAGAATCTACTACTGGACGGCGAGATGAACATCAAGATCGCGGACTTCGGGTTCTCGAATGAGTTCACGCCGGGCGCCAAGCTCGACACCTTCTGCGGCAGCCCGCCCTACGCCGCGCCTGAACTCTTCCAAGGTAATTATTATCACTATAAGGATCTTATTATCTGGGTCGTTTTGAGACAATTTAGTAAACTTAAAGGATGAAATATAATGTGGAAGATCATAAAATAAATGTGATCCAACAGGGCTCTGTGGCGTATCTTGGGAGAGGCCTATGTCCAGCAGTGCGCTGCAACATCATCAACCCGATGATGATGATGAAAGGATGAAATTAATAAGCGGTCCTTAGGATCCCGATGCAAATGTGGGCATGTCGATAAATATGGCCTGAATGGTCTATTTTCTATGGGTTGACTTAGAAAAACGACCATTCATATTTTCTAATTCAACCCTTTGTTTACGATTATAATTGTATGTTCATTTCAGAAGATTTTTTTTTTATTCAACGAACTTCGTTACTCTTAATCAGTTTTTGTGCGTGCCACAGGGTGGTGAATTTCATGAGAGAATAAATTAATTAATTCTTATAATATAAACAGCTGTAATAACATATTGTCAAGCGACCCTAAATGTCTAGTTTAATTTGTAACATAAGGCCAATAATAAATAAAATATAAAATCCAAATAAATAATTTTATGAATTTGTGAAGGTGATTCATATAATATTTTATAAGTGTTAGTTCCGGTTTAATTATTCTGTTGACATTTCTCCACAGTATTGAGATTGTAATGTGTTGTGTTATATTCCAGGCAAGAAGTACGACGGTCCCGAGGTGGACGTGTGGTCGCTGGGCGTGATCCTGTACACGCTGGTGTCGGGCTCGCTGCCCTTCGACGGATCCACGCTGCGGGAGCTGCGCGAACGAGTGCTGCGGGGGAAATACAGGTTAAAAACATACTCAATCAAACAGCTACAATAATATAGTAGTTAACATAAAAAACCTTGGTGATTGTCTTTTCAGAGATGCCATCTGTCCCCGACAACTTGCTTTTGATATTATGCAACGATCGCATATTTGTTTTGGATGCATTGACTATTAAATAAATATGGAAAACTTGCTTCAAAATGCAGTAGCCACTGAATACGTCAATTTCCTTACCGACCGTCTCGATTTTTTTTGTAAAGATGAAATCTGGGATATTGTAGAAAAATAGGATTACTAAATCGGACTAAGTGAACGCAACCTAATATGGAAAGTGATAGTGATGATTCCTTTTCCAATCCACAGAATACCGTTCTACATGTCGACGGACTGCGAGAACCTTCTGAAGAAGTTCTTAGTCCTGAACCCAGCGAAGCGCGCCTCCTTAGAGAGCATAATGCGAGACAAGTGGATGAACACTGGTTACGAGGATGACGAGCTCAGGCCCTACATCGAGCCGCAGCAGGACTTCAAGGACCACAAGCGGATAGGTGAGTGACGGAAAAAAAACAAAAAAAAAGGTTTTGTAAAATTTTGAAAAAAAAAAATTTTTTGAAAATTTTGGGATGGAAGCTAGTAAATGCTGTTAAGGTTGTAATTTTGTGGTGGTTAAGCCAGATTTTTTGCTAGGGTTTGTTGGAATAAAAGATAATGAATTTAAGGTCGAAAGAAGGAAACTTGCTGTATCAAGGATCTTCATTTACAAATAGTAGAGTTGGGAGGAAAGACATTGGAGTAATAAGTTTACTATAGAAAAAATAACCGGATATCCGGATTAAACAAATTTTTTTCAAAATATATATCGGTGATAAAAAAAACAATAGATGCTGATCAACCTTCAGGGTAATTATATTTTAATATATCAAACTTTGTCGAAAAGAATAGAATGGTAAACAATATGACAATATAAATATATCCGAAGAAGCAGAATATATAAAAAATATTATACGCTCGCTTTTGCGAAGGTATATATGCACGCTACTATTCAGATAGTTCACGTCATGCATATCATATAATATATAATATATAATATCATCACATATATAAGCCAGAGTATAAAACACCATGTATCTGTCGTATGTGACGTTATTCATCTATTACACCGCATTCAATTGGTAACGCTACTTGATATCTATTCAACTCTTTCCATGCAAAAAAACCATTGAATTACCTTTGAATTTTAGTATTCTAAAATTCGGAATATTGGAGTAAAAATAGCTCAAAAATTGGCAATCATATAACATTTATTTATTGGTTGTCGCATTTTTAAAAATATATACACAAAAATTAATAAAGAAAAAAATAATCTTTAAAAGACCGAATGAAACGTCATACGGGTAAAAGAGCTCCTAAGTATGACATTTGTGACGCCAATCGCATGGACAGGGTTGCAAGCTAAACACAAAATTGTACGCTATGTTTGTAATAAATGTATTTTCTTGTATTTCATGCCGTCATTGGCACAAATGACGCGGGCTCAGCGCAAGTTGGTACGTGACAAGGGATTAGTAAAAGAAGACTAAAATTTATCTGTGTTTAAATAATCGATGCTCAAAATTCTGTTTTGTCGTACATCTTTCATACATTATAATCGATTAACTTTTTTATTGATAGCTAATTCAATCGATTGTAAATAAAATCGATATGATTAATTAATGATCTCTATTTCAAATAGTAAGATGTCGAGAAGACCGAATTATTGCATTAGCCTATTGTATGTTTTATGTATTTAAATGCTTTATTTGTGTTATTTTATGTAAATTATTTAGATATTTATATATTTGCTTAATAGGTATGTAGTTAGGTATTTACTTATGGGTTATATTAATAGTGGTGTATTTGGTAGTCGTCAATAACATGACATAATTTATTCAAATATGTATTACAATAAATTAATTCAAATTAATTTTTTTTAATAACAATTAATAACTTTGACCATTGCGAAAAGAAATACTGAATACCTGTAGCAATCGGTTCGCGACAGAAGATATTCTATCTCAAAATAATCTATAATTGACATACATACATTCATAAACTCACGCCTTTATCCCAGAAGGGGTAGGCACCATGACACCCACATTTCGCCGTGTATGTTCCGTCCCACGAGGCACAATGTGATTGGAGGCGAGCCTATCTATCTATCTATCTATAATTTAATGATTAAATAAAATACAAAGATGCTCTACATTCTCTTAATTCAAGAAGTTATAGATGTTTTTTTAAGAAGACGATGGTTATATTAATTTCAGTTTAGTTATTTTCTATTTGAACTGTATTATGATTTAATAGTATGCCTTGCCGTAAGCATTTTGGAATGTTCATACTTGATATAATTTTCTATTTTTCGATGTTTTGGTGGTGGTACTTTTCAATAGTAATTGGTGTTATTATTTTGCAAGTAGAATAGATTTGGTATGGTGTGGTAATTTTAGGTTATGCATACAACCTGAGTATCTATAAAAATGAGTGACATTTAAAGTTTACTATTGTTTTTACGTTTGAATGGAGCTTGTAGGCAAAGGTTTCCGTATCATTTTAAGGAGAGGATTTACAGCGATTGTCTATTATTTTAAACTATATGACTTTTTAGAAGTATAAATATTTTTTGATTTTGTAATCTCATTCTCATATGTGTCAACCGCAGAATTTTAACTCTCTACTGTCTCCACTCATTCTAAGTTCGATTCTTCGTCAGTAAGGTGCAATGCTATTGCGCTATTACAATCTTCTGAGTTGAAACACGTAAGGAAGTTCCTTCTAAGGATTATTAAAAGGTTTTACAATATACAAAATTGCATAATTTACGATAAAAAGTTCTTAATAAATACAGTCGTTTGCTCTCAACCCCTGATTATATGAAATCTATATTATATGTATGTTAATTTAGTACCGTTTCTCCCCCACAGAGGCGTTAGTGTGCTTGGGTTACAACAGGCAAGAGATCGAATACTCGCTCGCCGAGGCGAAGTATGACGACGTGTTCGCCACGTATTTGCTGCTCGGCAGGAAAAGCACCGATGTGAGTATTTATTGTATTATACGTAATAATATATGTATTAGAGTTTTAGAAAATTTTGGGTATCTTTTAGTGTTGGTAGATATTTCGTATCCATGTAGATAGGGAGAATTGGACATAAAGGTGGTAAACCCGTCATATCAACCTACACATGTTAATGGACTGCGCCGTCAGACCCAAGGATCCCGATCTGTCAAGATAATGGTCATAGGTTGATATTTTGTGATCAAGTGGGTGATGTTAGACAAATATCACATATTTTAAAGGTAAAAGAAAATATATAAATTAATTCTATAATGAGTGAAGTCGGACAATCTGCACTAAGCCAGTGGGTAGACTGAGGCCTACGTCTTCTCAATCAAATTCAACACAAGATTGTAGAGTCCCCTGCACAGCTATGGTTGATTATGTTCTGATACAAGTACCTAATATCCAATCCATGGTAGAGATTTTTTCGTATCGCTATAAAAATATGAACCATTTGTTTCTTCCTCAGCCGGAGTCAGACGGCAGCCGGTCGGGATCGTCGCTGTCCCTGCGCACGGCCGCCGCCAACCAGCCGCAGCAACCCGCGCAGACCAACGCGCACTCAGGTACGCACGCACACGCACTCATGCGTCATACACGTCATATACGTCATACGTCATACACGGCATACGTCATACACGTCATACGTCATACACGTCATACGTCATTTCAGGGAACATGACTAATAAACAGCTACCGTGGTTTTTATTATATCATATCATCGGATAAGCAGTTAAATTACGCTCATGACAAGTCAATACAATAACAGGGAATATAGGACAACTAGAGCAAAATCTACAAATATTCTTTAAAAAGATTTTTGGGCAAAATAATTAATTCGCGTCATAAACATGCAACTTGATCATTTAACGTTTAATTTTTGAACGTGCTTATCAAAGGAGTATTGAATATTTACTTGAAAATAAGTAGATAACTATAGGTTAAATTAATAGCAGGCGTAAGCAATTGATCTCTGAAATGCTAGTGTTTTTTTTATATTTATATATTTTTTTATTAAATTATACTATTTAGGAAGATATTTGAAACGTGAGGTACAAAATGCTGTAAATAAGCAGAAAAATATGAAAGCTTAAATATAACGCTGAAATATCGCTGTAATTAATTGGTATACGGAAAATCAAAGCAGAAAATATGTAGTTTGGATATGGGGGTATAGCGCCCAAAGCCGGCCCTAAATGCGTTCTTGTAACGGAGCTTTATTTATAAATTGAAATAATGTATGCTTTGTTAGTAAATGTCTGGTTCTAGGCGATAAGGGCGGCTTTTAGCTTAAACTTCTAACAGGGATGTCATCGTCACGTCATCAGTCCTTAGTCTATGGTCCGTTTGTCTATTGCCAATCATTATTACGAGTTGTTGACGGTTATTGACGCCATGTTGATGAATATTTCGAACTTAATAAATTACGAAATGTAACATTCGAAAAGGTGCTGATTTTTTAAATTTTGAGCCACATAATATAAATTATGTTGTACTAATCTGATGTAAATGTTGGATATATATTGTCTTTTTTCTGATAACTTCTGCGTAATACATGGCGACAATGAATGTCAAAAACTTGTACACATTGCTCGGTTAGAAATGTTACTAACGAAAAAATATAAAATTTAAAAAAATGCTAAGAATGGTTTGAAAAGAAATGACATATTATTGTTTAATTATCATTACAACTATTACAAACTATATTTACAATATTTCTGAACGGGCAATAAATGTTAGGGTTGTACAAAAAACAAAGTAACTGCCTAATTCTAAATTCCGCCGTCGTTCCTCAAGATATTCCAAAATCTGTAGTAATTATATTCTTTCACCTTTTGATATTTGATTGATAAGTATTTTTTGTATATAATTGTTTCATTTTGTTTATTTTAAATCTGTGTAAATGCAGTTCCATTATTTTTTGTACACGTATTCTATCATATTGTAATATTACGCTTTATATTACTCTTGTCGATTGTCGACCTGTGAGCTTAATGTGTCGCGTGCCGATCACTACTCGCTCTATGTTTGAGAATATTGTGTGAGTCCTGTATAGGAGAATATGCATTCAACAGCACCATTAGGAGGTATAAAATATCTTGTGACAATTTATTTGATATCATGTATGACGGATAGGTAATTTCTCGTATGTTTGTAAAATCGTAGAGAGCATGAGGTAGAAGGACGTATTTCGGTCACAACGTTGAATAATAGAAGACTTGAAGCGAAAATGTGTGGCAGTTGTAAGCATGCATGGACTGTGAATTGGTGAGATCTTGGGTTCGAACCCTATGCCGCGCTCTCCGGTTTAGGCGTGTTTATTGATTACACAATTTTATTAATAATTTACTCATGAACGGCCTGATTGAAAATTTCATAATAATGATAGTGCGATTAATTCGCCCTTTATCATGTTTAAAACTAAAAAACCCTTGAGGTAATGATACCTCTGCCTACCCCTTCGGGGAAATAGTATATAAAGTATGTGTGTGTGTGTATGTAGCGTTAGAGAATACGGGAAAGAAGTGGTTATGTACATAAAGAGAAGTAGCGCGAGAATCGGGTAGACGTGTGTCTGTACGAAATAAACTACTCGGAGAGTTTTTAAGGGATTGACGAGAGATTGAGGTATAGAAGTGCCAGTGTTTGTGGGTAAAATGAAGAAAGAAGAGGAAGGAAAACATAATGTCAGTAAGGGAGGGAGAGAGAGAAGATGCAGTATGAGTGCAGTGAGAGTAGAGTAGTGGTGGTGGTCGGATCGCGCGGTGCCAGGGTGTCGGTGGTGCAGGCGCGGGCTGCGGCTCGCCGTCGCACCGCGGCGTGCAGCGCTCCATCTCCGCGTCCGCGCGCCCGCAGCCCTCGCGCCGCGCCTCCTCCGGCGCGGAGGTCTTGCGCACGCAAGGTACTGCCGCACACACGGACACATGCACACTCATACAATACACTTAACCAACACGCACACTAAACAACAGTTCAACACTAACGGCTTTATTTATAGACAGTTTCAAAACCCATTTTAGTTATCGAATGCATTGTCTTCTTCGTTCAAACTGTATTCAAAAGTCGTCCGAATGGGACAAAACATTCAATAACTAGAATAGGTTTATACATCTGTGAATAACGCCGATACAATACTACCCCTTAGTACGCTTGATGAGTTATGATCGGCCTGGAGATAGCACTGTTTTTTTTTTATTAAATTCGTGAATAAGAAAACAAACTCCTGACTACCACAGCCCGTGAACAATACTTGGCCCTTAAGTGCGTGGCCGGCATCTGAAAATAGGGCAAGGGCAGAATAAAGAGGAGAGTTTGTGTTATGAGTTAATAAAATAACGTACGACAGTTCTCCGTGCCTTCTTTGTCTTTTTTAATATACGTGCGCAAACCATGGTTTGTGTCTATATTCAGGCCGGTTACGACTCGTCCGCGGATCTGAAACACATTACGATACCAAAGTTTTAAATACTCATACACTTTTATTTATTACTTCTATCTTTATCTATCTGAAACTTCAAATAATACTAACTTTTGGCTTTAAATTTAAATGACATTCCTAACCTCATTTTAATTAATACTACATACTTAAACTAAAGATTATTTATGTAATGATTGTTGCCAAATGGCTAATTGTTTATTTTCAAATATTGCATATATTCAAAAACACCTACACTATCTACTCATTAATGATTATTTATTTACTTTAATATTATAATTATGCAATAGATATATTTAATCGAATTTGGTTTACATTAATGCTATAATATTGGCAAATGAGGGTAAAACGAAAAAAATGGACGTAGGAATTGAAAAAATATAATCAGGTCGAAAAATTATCTAGTTTTAAATGTTTCGTTAAAAGTTAATGTTGTGACGTCAGACTACTAATTAAAATGGTAGCGGGATTTGTATCGTAAGCTTCCTCTCATAGTACGTTGCGAACATAGCTTATAATCTTTATGTTATGTATTGTTGAATCAATTCATTGGTTATCGGGGATTCATGCTTTGGATTAACAAAAATCTTCTAAACATTAAATATCGCATGTTCATATTGAATTTTTATGTAATTTCACCTTGTGAAGAAGAAAATGTAGAATAAATACTTACATTTTGGTATAAGACAAAAATATTGACAGTAATTTATAATATGGAATATTAAATATTATAAATAAAATAGTTATTTTTCCCCGTCTTTTTAAAATTACCTATGTAAAGTAGTTCTAACTTGTTCCGCTAGATGTCACTATAAGTGATAGTGCGGCGCAAATGTGTAATGTAACGGCGATTTGTTTCGCAGTGGGTACTACGACGTCGTCTGCCAACAACACGACCTCCACGGCGACCACGACCACATCAAACTTTAAAAGACAGGTATGATTATTCCCAATTCATAACTTATGTAATTATTTTATACTGGGTAGCGTCGCTTCGGACGCCAGCACACAATGTGGATAGAAGATGTTATGAATGTTACAGAAAGCCCCTGGATTTACCTTTAATAAGCTAAGGAAAACTTTGGAGAAGGATATGTGTAGCAGTTGACTTCTTGTGGCTAAAAATGATGAAATTATAAAAACTGTGTCAACAAACTAGAATTGTCTTCGTCTGGAATTTTACTTGACTGTAAATATATTGACCAAGGGTTTATCAAATTCTAAATTATCTATTCTCAATGTTTTTTAATCAAACTATTTTATTTAATCAAATTTTTTTATTGGATTTTTACTGTATATCCCTAGTTTAAGTGTGGATTTATTATACAATTGTAAAACTTTGTCTTTTACAGAACACTATCGACTCGGCTTCCATAAAGGAGAACACGGCGCGGATTGCTCAGATGCAAGTGAGTAAAAAGGTTAAAAATGCTTTCAACTATTTTATCTAGCATTCTTAATTTTTATTCTTTAAAATCTATACACTTCTATTGAGTTTTTTTTTATATATTTTTTATTCTTAATTTAAATGAAGACATCTTCTATTGACAATTTTTCTTAATTATTTCGCGAAGTAGTAAAATGGTGGATCCTTATCAGGTGCAGAGTGGGTCACGGCCCACGAGCGCACAGCCCAAGGCGGAGGCGCGCGCGCGCACTCTGACGGGCGCGCCGCGACGCACACACTACGAGCCGCCGCACCTCGCGCCCAAGCTGTCGCCCCCCGCAGACACGCCCAGGTACGGCCCTGGATACATAGCTCTATCTCCATCGCACAAACGTGCTATTTTCTGTACGAGTGACTATCTCCCTCGCACGAAGGTGCCATCTCTTGTAGGGGTATGAGTGCCAGGTACTTGCCACACTTTTAAGTCAATTACTAGCGTATATTCCGTGGTGCCCTTATACTGCGTCCATAATACGACCTCCTGTAGGATTATGGAATCCTAGTACGTTAAAGATATGTTATTATTAATAGCAAACCTTTAGTCGATGCTTATGATACGCACCTACTTCTAGTTGATTTATGAATGCCTAGTATATTTTTTGACAGGTGGGAGATAAGTATATTTTAAGTAAAATGCTAGATAGTCCAGATGGCTATTGTATGCGTATAATACTACTTTTAAAAAGTTTATGAGCGCCAAGCAGTATTCTTTTGTAATAGGTAGGAATGGTAATTTTGGTTATTTAATAAGTAGTACTTTCTATATCGCTTGTAGGATCTCTTATAGGTTTCTGCGAGCCTAGTACCTACAGCAGTAGCAGTAAGAGATTTATTACTTTACTGTAGCAATATTATTTCTATATATTTATTTGTGTGAAGTAAAGCTAGGTGAATCCAACCTAATATTTTAGGAGATTGATAAACGTTTTCGAATATTTCTTGACGAAAAACTGGTGAGTAAATCAGATACAGGACCGAGATTTGTTCAAAATATGTGAAAGTTAGAATATTATTTAAAACACAGATTTTGTTATATACCTTATTTTTTATGTATTTCGTGCTTAGGGTGTATTTAGGTTCTCATATTATGATACCAGATATTATGTAATCAAAGTTATGCAAATAAAACTTACCATTACATGACACAATTACAAACACAAATATTTGTTCGTGAAAAATATACATTTATATTTATGTACTGAAATGAGACTATATATGTATGTATCTACTGCATAACACATATGTATATACGACACGAAAGCAGTGGCGAAGCGTTCATACAACCCGATTTCTGTCGGCTTACCTTATGACATATTTTTTTTTATTAGTTTTGTGATGAATCCACCCTTCGCCACTGCACAGCATGTATACCATAGACTAACAGCATGCGTAAACGCGCGACAGCACGGTGGTACAAGCGGAGAGTAAGAACGGCACCGCGAGCGCCAGTAACGGGCCGGGTGGGGCGGCGGGCGGCGCGGCGGGGGGCACGGGCGCGGGGGGTGCGGGCGCGGGGGGCGCGGGCCCCGCCGCCGGCAAGACGCACGTGAAAAGCGCCTCCATATCGTCCGGCAGCGGAGCGCCCCCGCTCGGCGCCGACTCCGCCCCGCACAACGCGTCCGCCAGGGACCTGGCGCAGCCGCGACCCAGGTACCGATGCACAGCAACCTAGCGGCCACTGATGCACGTACGGACCACACTATAGTCTATGCACAAACACCGTTAAAACACTGGGATTATTCTTAAATTGTACATGACTAATAAAAATTTGTAGGTATCAAATCATAACTCCACAAAAAGGAGGAATGATGCTTTTTAATCTGTATAATATTAAATCGGAAAGTAATGTAAAAGTAGCAGGAATAAATAACTGCACCGCTTAATAAAGCAGCCAATGTATTGTATTTAGCACAAGAAATGTATTTTATTGAAAGATTTTTTGTAGATAAAAAATAACGTTTAAATCATTATTTCATTAGAAAACATAATAATGATAAGGGTCAATTTTGTTGCTAGCTATTCATGGTTGGGTCATGTATTTATATAATCATCAATGAATAACCTTTCAATTTGCCTAAATACAATAAGTACGGTGACAATTTCTGAGTATTATTTTAAGCTCGTTTTTCGCAACAAAAATTTTTTTTTTTTTTTAATTAATTATTGGAGTGTACTACACAAAAAAGTGTTAATATGTCCGTACGTGTATCGATTTTCCACGCCGATTAGAGCTTTCGGTTTTATTTTTCGCAATTGGCAATTCTTTTAATTTGCTGTCATCGAGCACTGGTGTTGCCCACCGTATAATTTGCCGCGTCACATTCGCTATACGCTTAAAGGCTATTTTCAAAGAGTTTCTATGCAATCAACAAAAACAACACGCTTTATTATTTCACACGTTGATTTCGATTTGGTTTAAAAAGTTTTTTTTTTATTATGTGCCACCGTATTGTTTTTTTTTACTAAATTGACTATTGTTTGCACCGGGTTTTTGTTCGTTTTGGTTTTTAAGTAATGTGTTTTTTTATTAACACTACATGTCATTAACACTTGCTTTTTAATTTTATGCACTAATGTTGATTTATCTGATGCCAGCGTAGTTAACATTATTCATGACCTTAGTACGATTTCTTCAGACAAATTCGTGAATTCTTTAGCGTATTTCTTTTGACTCATTCAAAAATGTTATAATAATGTCCGATATGTCAATATATACGAATTTAATGTAATGGATCGCAGCTAATATTGACACCTACTGTTTGTGAATGATTTTTTTAAGTCCTAAGGTAGGATTTTTTAGGTTTTAGTGGAAGATTTTTACTTAATATTAATAAGTATAGCTGGCATTAGGTAAATTATATGCATATAATAATTCTCACACACATATCCTCACTATAGACAAGATATATAAATTCAGTAATGGTGTAATACTTGTTGTTTTTTATATTTATATTGTTTACTCTAATTTTGTATGAAAAAATATTCTGTATATCTCTTTAGTCACGTAAAAATTAATGCATTTAAGCCTAAGTATTATTTTTTGAATGTGATATTTTTTACTGTATGAATATTTTTTTTAGTGTAGTAGAAAACTTATTTTACCTTTGGTTGGATCAATATTTTATGTTTTTTATTTATGTTTGTTATTTAAAATTAGTTGACGCACGGATTAACGTTGTACTATTAAGGGAGAGTAAAATGCTTTTTTTATTGTAGACAATGTAGTAAGTTTTTTGTGGTTTGTAATTTCGATTTTGATATTATTTTAGGTAAATCAATTTTTTTTTATCTACTTTAATGTTCATGTTTGGAATATTATGTAAAAAACTGTGTATAAATTATAAAATGAGTAACAAAAATATTTTTTTCTTAAATTTAGTCAATATTCTTGTATTTGTTTACCACTTTTTATATATTTTTTTTGTATTGTGTAAAGAGTGTAACTTAGATATGTGCGTTGTGGTGTTGAGTAGTGTGACGTGCGGCGTGTCGAGCGGCGGCGCGGGCGGCTCGGCGGCGCGCCGGGACTTCCCCAACCCGCTCGTATTCCCCAGGAACGTGCCCTCGCGCTCCACCTTCCACTCAGGTACGCTGCATACTTTCTAGCTTTAGGACAGCTAGTCATCCGATGTAGTCACTCCGTGCCCATGAGAATAGATGTCTCAAGAATCTCTAGGGACGTACCACCCTTGACGATGTAAAGAACGATGGGGATTTAGTAATGATTTTTGTACTACTATTGCTCTGGGCGAGATTTTCTAAGGCCTATATACGATTCGAATACATGCGAAAAACAATAGACTTAAGCCAACTGCTTTTTTTCCTGGCGCACTGATCACTCAACTTTATCCCATCCTAACGCCATTAATTTAATGATAATCATGCCTCGGGCAATACCACTGAACAAGCCGAACATAAAAAAGCGTTACATGTAAATCATGTTTATTCCTAGTATCACATTATTATATTTTCACACTGAAATATGACTGCCTCGGTGGCGTAGTTGTATTACGGTACGGTTACAAAGCTGAGTTCTCGGGTTCGAGTCCCGGGTCGGGCAAAGTGATATTGGATTTTTCTATTCATTATCAGTCCGGAGTCAGGAATTTGTGCCCGATATGGCGATAGGCTCGCCCCCTATCACATCGTGGGACGGAACACACAAGGCGAAATGTGGGTGTCCTAGTGGCACCTCTGCCTACCCCTTCGGGGATAAAGGCGTGAGTTTATGTATGTTATGTATGTATGTATGAAATATGTACCCATAGGCTCAACTTTGCTGCGTTTAACACCAACCGCATCCATGCTGTAATCTTACTTTGCAATAAAATAATCACAAAAAGCGGTTAGGAGTTTGAAATAATTTCAAAAACAAAGTTACAATAGGGGTACTAAAAAAAAATGCAATATGTGACGAAACGCCCCCGGCCCGGCAGGTCAGACGCGGTCGCGCGGCGCGGGCGGCGCGTACGGTGACGGTGGCTCGCCGCACCAGGCGCGCCCCTCCTTCTTCTCCAAGCTTTCGTCGAGGTTCTCCAAACGGTGAGTCCATCGTCCCACCACACCGCCATCATACGCATTTGTTTATCGCGTGGGAGATGTCACTATGTGTTTGTAGGAAATTAGTTTTAAAAAAAAGAAAAAAAATGTTTTTAAAGAACTTCCTGTTAGCTTTTTTTTTGTAGAATTTTGACTTAAAATAATGACATTAAAAGGAATAATACACTTATTGATTAAAGATTAATTGTATTATTAAAATATCAATGGGGTTACAAGATAAATATTTGTACAATCAATGATCAAATACAGGAAATAAATGTAAGAATGTCGTCACATCTCCCACGAAACAAGGCTTAATATCTAAGCGGCAGACTTTACAAAAATATCTCTAAAAATCAGAAAGTCGATGCCATAAATTTATCTACTAACAACTAACTCAATACAAAATTCACTATAAACTGCCCATTTACAAAATACACATGGACGATACGCTAACATTATAATTATCATCAAAAGTGACTAATATCCAATTTAACCACATTATAATTTCGGTGGTGATGTATATTATTATTATTTTTTATTATTATCGTAACACATTCCATTACGCTAAGCTTTGAGCCTGCTGGTAGACCCATATTTAAGGCATTTTGTATTTTTTATCACTATAAAAAAGATACCACAACTAACAAAAAAAAAAAAACAAAAAAATGATTTTGTACTTCAGTTGCAAAAAACAAAATGCCTTCTATAAATAGTGGAAATAAATCATGGCTAAGTATATTCATCTCACGGGCACGCCTATATGTTAAACAAGCACAGCTTCCGCACTTTGTGTCTCATTCTGACTCCATCCATATCAATAGGAAATAGCCTTTTTTATAGACCTACAGCGCCTTATATGGCCAAATGTTTTTTTTATTCAAAGGGTTGTGGAGAAAGACTCGTGGTTTAAATGTTTAGTCAGTAAAAAGAAAATAGTTTTGTTTCCAGCCTCTGTTTGTGTTTTTCTTTCGAGTTTCTTACTTTCACACATGTAGACATTTGTGCGTCTCTGTCTTTCATATGTTTGTTGGAAAAGGATAGATGATAATTTGCCACATCCTAATTCAGCCTTTCTTTGCATGGCTCGGTCTTTTGATGAAAAAATATTAGCTAATTGTTTTTGTCTCTGTATTAATTATGACAAAGGTAATAAAAATAGTATGTATTACTTTAATCACAATGAGGAATATTTGTAGAATTAATTTTGTAGCAGAATGGAATAGTATGTTTGAATACTCAAAGGGCTTTTCAGAATCTACACAATTTTCTCTATGGTTATATATATATTTTGTAAATAATTTATTACACCATAAAGACACTATTCCTCTAACTGGTCACTCTATTAACCCACTCGTTATGTCTCGTTCTGTGGATCATTTTCTATGTGTGTTTATATATTTTTTTAGTATTATTATTATATTATTTTTACATTAAATAGTGTTTATTGAAATTGTCTCCCTCTTGAGATTCCGAGCTCTTCAATTTTTTTTTCGTAATCTCGCGTCAACACAGGGGATGCACGTTGCTAGAACCTCCTACCTCCCTTTAAAATACGTAATAAAATAAGCACAGTTTTTCCATCCGGTCTGACTCGCGTTAAGTTTTCCTTGAATGTACTCTCCCCTTTGTCGATATTAGTGTCAAAGCATGTTGTATTCCCCTATTCAATGAGCTGTTTATTTTAATTTTTAAACTTTTTATTTTGCCTACTTAAAAGTGTGAGCTGAGGCGAAAGAAGCATTGCCTATAAGCTTTGAGTGTTGTACGTAGTGCTTTGTCGATATCGATAGACGCGTTTTTTTTACAAATTAAAGTAAGCACCGCCGGTTCTTGCCTCGTCGACCTCGTGAGGTGTACGGAGTGTGATGAAACCGAATTGTTTTGTCGATAAACGTGTTTCGTGCATCCCCGTGTTTACGACTAATTGTTTTTTTTTTTATGATCTAACCGTACGCTTCTACTAACGAAACGTCGACGTACGCGTGTCTTTTTACAGTACCGATTCGCTTTTTAGTCTATCCACAACCCTTAACGATTGTTGCGACGTGACTTACGTGTTTATCGATGTTTATTTTTTTAATTTCACGGAGGGAGCTAGTGTTATAGTATTGTGCATCTTGTGTTGCGGCGCGAGAAACGTTTTTGTATCAATTAATGATTGCCAAAATAAAAAAAAGATAACTGGCAAAGTGTGAGAAGAAAAAATAATGAGCCGGAGGCAGAAGAGGGGGCGATTCGGCTTGCGTCCAGTGGTGTCGCTCACACGCCCCTTTCTGTTGTGCGCAGGTTGAATCAGAACCCATGAAGCGAACGCCGTTGCGAACTGCCAACAACCGTTTACAGAGAAGATTTAAAGTTAAGACTATCTAGGAATAATTGTATTCAACAGTGACCGTCGAACGTGACGGAAACAAGAACTAGAAATAATACACAGTTTACTGAGAAAAAAATCTACGTGACAAATGACTTCATGTCTGCATTGTTTTTTGTCAGTAAACTGGACAGACTACACTTTTTTCAATTGGTAATCAACAGTAACTGTCCGTTAAGCTATCATTTCATAGGAATTTGATGTTTGGAATTCATTTCAGTAAAAAACGCGACGGCCTTTCTGTTTACGTGTTATTTTTAATAGAATTTATAAAGGATGTGTCTATTAATTTTATCGACTTCGACGTTCGCCAATTGATGAAATATTTTTATTGATACTCTGTGTAGTAGTGAATTATATTAAACAGTTTAATCAGCGTACATGTGTATTTTCTATAGAGTATGTTTATCGATAGCTGTTTTGCATTGTCGATTTTTTGTCATAGGCCTGCTCGTCGATGTCGATAAAATATCTCCGTGTGCATCCTCAATCGAGATATTTTTATATATTGTAAGTAGAGTTACGTCTATAGTAAAAATGATCGTACAAATCTGAATAAGGTAAAGTACACACTGTGAGATATTTTTGTTGACAGCAAAGTAACACGTAAGGCAGTGCTAGTCCCGTCGCGTGACGCATTTCATATTAGGTGTTAAGACTATAGAATGCTATCATACGAATTTTGAACATTCCAGGGTTCCCGTATGTATTTATCTCTTTTTTTTTTCTTCGCAAAAATGCACAAATTATGTTTTTTCCAGATCCTAAAAAAATTTGACGACTGAAATATTTTGTATATTTGTATAACATATGACGGTAGTTTGGGATTCTTGTTCGTTGTAACGTGGACCACTTGGGAAGTACCTATTTTCTTGTATATGTCCCATTATTCAAATGTTTCAGTACCTGGAACTAAATTTATCAGATCAAAATTATATATTTTTGACAAATTGCTTTGATATTTTAGTAGATAAATCTATTAAACATTTTTTTTATTCTGTCACGAATGGCTATTTTATATCTATAATTGATGTCATTCGTTATGGAATTACCTTTATAAAATGTATATTTTAAAATTACAAAATAATATATTTTCCAAAATGTACCTACTGTTGTTAACTAAAATTGATATCGTTACTTTTAGAATTACAAAAAATGAATTAAGAATCAAAATATTTTCCAAAATTTACCATTGTTAAAATTACAAAAATGTTTCGCTCGTTTCCAAAATGGTCCACTTTTAAAAAATCGTAGTTACGTATAATGTGCGAGTGAGATATCCAGTATGTTTTAAAATGTTTAACGTTTAGTGAGTCAAGCCGGCCCATCCTTAGCTTTGGTACAAATACTCAGTAGATGTTACCTTTTAACGACAATCAGGGCAGCTGTATTTATATAACATAGTTTAGAAAAATATTAACGTTTCATCTTCTAAAACAATCGTACTGATGGTTTTTATTAGCTGGTTAACGTGTTGATACTGAAGGAGTTTGGGAATGTGATTTTATTAATATAGACTTTGTAAAGAACACAAAAAAAATAAGTACAGTATTTTTGTAACCATTTTTTGTGAACTTGGCCTAATGGAATTTTATAAAAGTCGTACATATTGCTAAGTCGAATCTTATTCACAATATTTGTTTGGAAACACAAAGAAAAATGTCTATGTTATTAAAATTATATTCCAAACGCCTTTTTTATAGAAGAAACACAGTGCTGCCAACATACAATTCGTCCATTTTTTTTGTCGCCTTCGCAATACTTTGACGTTACATTGTTTTTATATATCTATTGTAATGTACCGTTCTGTCGAGTTTTCTTATTAATTTACACAGCTTGGTACAGTAGAAAAATAGTATTATATGTTAGAAAATCAGTTAAATTCAAGAAGTAGAATGTTGATAAGTAGGTATCTCATAAGAAAAACTTTTTTAAAGGCTAATTCATTGTTTGATACAAAGTTTAAGGCCTGAATCTTTCAATAGCCTTTTTTTTCATAAGTTTGTACTGCTTTTTATTATAAGTACACAGTCTCGATTGAAGAATAAATAGAAGATCGAAGAATAGTGGAGGCAACGTGCCTTGGGTAGGCGACTTTATTAAGGTTACAGGGAGTTGATGAATGCTGACCGCTTCCCACACAGGAAATATTCGAGAAAGGCCCATGTTCAGTCGAGTCCATGTGGCTGAAATCATTATAGATAAAGAGATTTTCTACTAACACTTTAAACTACTTGCAGTGTGCTCAAATAATATCAGAATATTATGAAATATTTTGCAGCCTTTACTTCAAATGTAATGGATAGAACGGTACATAAATCTATCAGCAATATTGTCTTCATATACTTATTACTAATAATGTTTAGCTTAAAAAAATATTGTACATATTATGTACGTTTGTTCGTGTAAGCGTGGATGTGTCAATGATAAAAAAATGAACGCGTGTGATTCATTTTATCGTGTATCTAATATTTCCTAACTTTTCTATGATAATGCTATTAATCGGTCTACTAAGCCATGGAATTATCGACATTACATTCGATATCGATTGTTTCCTAGAACGTGTTTGGTAATTTTATCGATGTCGATGAATTTGTCGCGTTTCGCTCATTTCAATTTAACATATATTCGTATTTATTTTTTATATTCGTTATTTGGAAGTCAAAATTTAATTATCTACAAAAATACTAATTAATATTTTTCAAATTTCTACATACTTTTGTAATATTACTTCACAAAAAAATATCTACACAATTGGACCCCAAAAAAAATATAAATTTATATAAACTCGAAAGTTATATGTACACCTTTATTGTATAAAAATCATATAGTTTCATTTATTAACTTATTATTATGTTTATTGTTTTAAGGATTATTATTCAATCTTAGAGTCTTGCATATGTGGCGTAGCGGCCTAAAATCCAATGGTTTTGTTCAGAAACGAACAGTCGAGATATGTAGCCGTCCTTGTTTCTCCTTCCTTTTTGTAACTAAGAAGAAAGAGAGGACAGTATATCGACAGTTTTTTTGACAAATCTCACATGTAACTCGTGTCCAGTATTGTCTCATTTTTATATATACTATATGTATAACTAAGAGTTAGCTTATTGAACAAATTTACGTTTCTAACGTAGGTGCTGTGGTAGGAGTCTTTGGATTAGTTTTGTTTTTTGACATGATTATGCCGATTTGTCGACCACTTGAGTCGTTGACTTGACACTTTTCAAAAAATTGTTTTATAGAAAAATATTGAGGACCTAATTTGGGATAATAAAACCCTTAAGTATGAGCAACCTGGTATAATATTAGGAGAGACCCAATACTTATGCCATTCTTCCCCGACCTTCCCTTTTTCCATTCCTTCCAAAATAGGAATTTTCCCCTTTCTCCTTTCCGTGTTCCATTTTTGTCTTCTTCAAAAATAATATATCTTCAATATCACACACTTCTATATTGTGAACATTATATTACATAGGTTTATTTGAAATCGTTTTATTAAAACGTGTGGAAGCGTGGGTGCTACAAAATCTTTGTACCGACGGATTTTATATTTTGAATCATCATAAAATTCGCTCTTCAATAACTTAACATCCGATCGAATGTCCATATTAACCTCATGTGGATTGAGTTGCTTCAAAAAAGGAATTAAACAGTTTGTAATTGGTCTGAAAACTCTGTAGTGTGTCGTAAACGAACTAATGGCACCGAATAAAATCAATAGAAACCCTTCATTTTCCCAGTCCTAATGGCGTCTTCCCAGACAGAAATCCCAATAATTACTAGGGCATTTTTTATGCACCAAGCAAATTTTTGAACAGTGTCATTATAACATATTGACATGCTGTGCTGATAAAATCCTTTTTTATTCACGCAGTCAAAGTATCGATATATTTGCATAGGAAGAAATAAATAAATATATATAAATGAACGCACACAATCTGTGCATATAATATTTTTCTTTTCTTTTTTTTATTTTCCTGTGAGCATTTTTTTTACTTTACATTTTAAGCAATGTATCTATAATTATAACTGCGTATAGGAAAAATGCAATACATTCTAGCTTGAGTAAGTCTAGTTTAATGTTGTTTTCTATTAATGTTTTTTTAGTTCAGAATTTGGAAATCGCTTTTATGTTTTTTTTTTATTTCTGCATTTATATTTCTGTTTTTCATTTTGTTTTCAAAAGTTTTGCATTGATGTACGATGCGTTTTACAAGAAATTGTATTTTTTCAATATACATGTTTTTTGTAACTAATTGTGTTCAAGGTGTTATATCGAAAGTATTGTTTTAGCTACGGTACGCGAATGAATGTGTTGCGCTTCTCCAAAATAATCAGTTTTTTTTTTCAATAACAATTTGTTGTTTTATTTCATATCTTACTTTATACCTTGTATTGTCATTTGTAAAATAGATATAGCTTATTTTAAAAGTTACTGCTTCAAATATTGCTGTCAACTTTTGGTATATAATACAAGAAACACAATGCTCCCGAGAAAATTCGTTATTTATATTTTTCAGGCACATGTTAAGTAAGTCATGTCGCAACAGTCAATATTAGGAGGTAAAGTTAAAAGCAAGAGTAGTTAAAACTAGTTGGTGTCTAGGCACTTTGTTATTTAATTAGTATATATTTAGATGATTTTAGTATATACACTTTGGTAATTTTATATTTTCTAGAGATTAAAGAACGAAATACACATGTCTGGATTTATTAAAAGTCTGCAAAAAAATATTTAAGGTCTATAAATACTACATAATACACTCAATTATTGCAATAATAATAATATGTAAGTATAATCCCAATAAAAAAATATTATAACAATATTTTTCAATGTCATTTTCATAAATTGTTCATTAAACTACACAAAAAGCATGCCATAAAATATTATTTTGCCTCACTGTTCTCGTATTAATACGAGAAAAAAATAACTACGATGATAAACAGAAAATATAAGTATTAAATGCACTATATGTACCTCGGGCTAAAAAATCGATAAAATAACATCACTCTATCGATTGTAATCGATATTTGTACATGACTTTTTCCATCGTTTTCATGAAAAAAAATAAAAGAACAGTACTAACGTGGTGAGTATTTTCTTGCCAGTTTGTCCGTGTTGGGCGATTCTACCGGACGTCAGAAACCGCGCATATTTTCCTCCCTGGATATACAACGGAGGTAGGGCCGCGATATTCGCACCGCCCCATTGTTTTTTTTTTAAGATATTTTTTTCTTTTATATTGACAAAGTATTGGTGATTTGCGAGCGGTGAGTCGGTTTTGTTGGTTGGTGAGATTTATAAATCAGAAAAATATTTTTATTTTGAATTCTCTTATATTTTTCTTTGCTAAGTGTTAAACATTTTTTTTTTTCATAAGTGATTAAATTCAATGTTAAATTTGATGATACATTCTTAAAATGATTAATTATTACAAGTAAGAGATAGCTGATACGTTATTTGCATGGACTTGTTGTGATGCAAGTCACTAACAATGCATTTAAAATTTTTTTAGCACTTGTTAGAAGTTTTTTTATTAGATTTTTTTACAAAAATGTCTCTCCAACAACAGCCGCACATCGTTTACATTTGTTTTGGTTAAAACTTATTAAATTGTGTGTGAGTGTACTTATCCCGAGTAGTCCAACCGATTTGTACCGTTTTATATTCTATAAAAAAGATTCCAAGCATGGTATACAAAAATATTTACCCCGATTATTCTAACAGCATGCATGTCCAAGATTGCATTGGTTTTATTTTTGTAATTAAAAAATGGCATGATATATCTTTTGATTATTCTAAACAACTGATTTTTGTCATTATTTTCAATGGGATTCAATAAGAGATTTCTTCTATTAAAATAATAATTTGGATGTCATTATAATTTTCTACTATATTACAAGTGATATGACTGAAATATGTTACGTAATTAAACACAATGAATATTATTTATCAGAATAATAAAATATAAGTGTATTTTATTAAATTCTGTTTAATAATTTTCTTAAACAACGTACAAAATTGGATGGATTACGTTTTATTTTCGTGATTAATAACTGTTTTTGTTTTGGTTCGTCAACTAACCGGCAAACAAAAATTACTAATATCAAAATTAAACGTTTTGAACTCGTCATAGTGTTAGGAAAATTAATAAGAATGCGACAAATGACAAAAAAACATGTCAGGTAAGTTGCGGAAAAAACAGGCATGTTAAAATATAGTTGTATGAAGCTATTCAGTGTTAGCTTGCTTTGTGTGTTGTGTGCTTTATAGATATTTTTTTAATTTCCCTATGTTGCACTTCTGTTACCCGCCTTAAAGATTTTTGTAACAGGCTGAAATTGCGCCAAAAATAAAACTATGTATTAATACCACCATAATACATTTTTATTCTGCTAAAATTATGTGTTTTGTAGAAAAAACTAACATGTTTATAAAAAAAAGGTTGTGCAACAGTCGATAAAACGGCCACATTAATATCGATAAATCAGCGTGTTACGAAACTCAAACAAAATAAGGTGTGCGTGTATCCGAACTCCCGCTAGTGTCCCTAGTGTTAGTTTTTATGTTTTTCTGTTTTTAGGCCATTGGACGGTACCACCCCGAAGCATGCAGTAGGCGCTAGTCCACAAGCCATGCTTGGGTAATTATTGCTCGTTCATTATACCGTATTTCTTATTGTTTTTTTTCTCTACAATCTAGATTTGCTAATTCTGAACTTTGCAAGTCTTTTGCAAAAACTAAAAATCTTTTTTCTTGACTAGTTTGCAACGTGCACGTGTTTTTGTAATATTTTTTACGAACATTCTGCCTTTTTTGATGTTAGAAGTCACTTCTAGAATTTATGGTAGATACGATTGTAAACTCAATTAGAACTTTCTTGTTTTTTTTTTGTTTCTTATGTGTAGTTTGTGGTCAAATGTGGAGTCTCACAAATTTTGTCTATGGCAAAGGATAACCATTGTCTTTTACAATTTTCAATGCTAATATGATTTTTGCAGTACTAACAAAAAGCCGTATACTCGATTCTTTGATTTAGTTTTTTTTTTCTTTTGTGTTGACTTTAATTTTTGTAAACCACTTTTTATAGTGTAAGTTTTAAATTAATTTACAAAGAATGCTCGATAGCAACAAACGGTCTTTATATTACATTATGAAAAATTCGAAACAAAATTTGATAAAATCAAATTCGATTAAATCGATATTTTCTTTATCGATAATCTTGTCCTTATAGATTGCACATTCCTATTCAAACAATCGAGTAGTAGTTGCTTGCAGTTTAATCAGCATTCTCTTGCGAACTCATAATTATGATTTTCTTTAAATTAATTTTCACAATTTCTACACTAACAACAATAATATGGTGTGGCATGGATGGGTCTTAAAAAATTAAATGAATACATAAAAATTAAAATCATAGCTGTACAATATTGAATAGGTAGGTAAAATCGGAGATAAATTATTTTCTCTCACAGATTATAGCAAAATATTTTCTATTTAAACAAAATTAGAATCTCTATTTAATTTATATCAATTTATACAAAAAAAAATAACTTGGAAAAGGTAAGAGAAATAGGGATCCAGGTCGAAACAATTTCTTAGGATTTAGGTTAGATTTCATGTTTTCTGAAATTATTCATTTCTTTATGCTAAGAATTAGGAAATCCAAATTTTTAGATCATTCTCAAAATATTGCATATTAAAAGGTTTTTCAGACAGGAATTTTTGTCCAAAGTAATGTTATATTTTTTATAATATAAATTCTAAACGGTAAATATATAAAAAAAAAGATTAGTTTGCACTTTTTCAAAGGGTTTGAATGGTGCTTTATAATAGGAAGTTTTTTATATATTTTAAGGCAGTATCAATATCGAGTGTATACTTGATGCCTGTTAAAAGGATTTGTAACTGCTATGTAAAGGAAAATTTAGGTACAATTTAAAGTTTTGTTAGGATACTATGTAATGGAAGATTTTAATTTTATTTGAAGGCTCTACATTCTATACATTGCTTAGGTGTGATTACAGGGTTTATGCGTACCATGTAGTGTCAAGTTGTAATGTATGTGTGGGCGTGCGTTGCAGACAAGGCAACGAGGAGCAGGTGAAGCCGCGCGTGCTGCGCTTCACGTGGAGTATGAAGACCACCTCCTCCAGGGACCCCAACGAGATCATGGCCGAGATACGCAAGGTGACATTCATATTTAATAAAATTAAAAATATAGCTTGATAGGTAGTGAGTACCTATGCCTGGAGTGCCAGTCGTGAAAGGTCATGACCCTGGGTCAATTTTAAGTAGAAGTTCAGTTTGAGTATTTTGGTTTGACAATGAGTTGCATGTTCCGGAATTTGTCTGGTATGGCGAGGGGCTCGCGTCTTATTATATGTTAAGACGGAAAAAAAGTAGAAGATCTATGGGTGGTACTAGTGTCTAGTATTACGTTTATGTACCTCTTCGGAGGTTAACAGCATTGAGAGCTAACCTAATGTTAAATCTAATGGTTTTGGATAATAAAGAAGATGTATTGATCTAGCATTGTTAATGTATGATTGCAGGTGCTAGACGCGAACAACTGCGACTACGAGCAGCGCGAACGCTTCCTGCTGCTGTGCGTCCACGGAGACCCCAACGCGGACTCCCTCGTGCAGTGGGAGATCGAGGTGTGCAAGCTGCCGCGCCTCTCGCTCAACGGCGTGCGCTTCAAGCGAATATCCGGTCAGTACCAACACGCAGCGACACAACTCTATTTACAGGGAGTTCATCGTACTCACACTCTCCTTGCGTGTTGCAGGCACCAGCATCGGATTCAAGAACATTGCATCGAAGATCGCCAACGAGCTCAAGCTGTGACTGCCCGGGAGCGCCCCGCGCCGGCGCCGCCGCCGTCCCCGCGCCGCCGCCCCCGCGCCCCCCTCCCCCACCAGCCCCGCGTCCCCCGCCTCGCCCTCCTCCTCCGAGCGCGCCAGCCCCCCGCCCGCGCCCGCGCCGCCCCCGCCGCCGCGCTCCGACAGCCTGCGCCTCTCCGCCGAGGACATGATGCTCGTCGCCAACGGCGGCGCGCGCACCTCCACCGGAGCCCTGGCGCACTTCCTGGCCGCCTACACGCCCGCCGAGCTCGCCCTCGCGCGCTCCGACTACCTGCGCCCCCCGCCCGCGCCCCCCGAGCCCGCGCGCCTGCCGCTGCGCCCCGCGCTGTCCCTGCGCAACGACTCCTACGTGCCCACGCCCACGCACGCGCCCTCCCCGCGCGCGCCCCGCGCCGCGCCGCGCCGCCCGCCCTGCGCCTGCCTGCCGCGGGACCCCATCCCGCCGCCCGAGCTCTTCGACTTCTGAGCCGGCGCCGGGCATCACGAACACAACCGAACGTCTACCGTCACTCGAATACTGGTCGATATGGGAATGTTCGTCGACGCTGCCGTGTCGTCGACTGTGCCGGGACTCTGAGGGTGTGTACTGATGTGCCAAGTGATGAGATTCAGCATCGACATCGATAGTGACGCGACGGTCCTGCCGGCGACGCTGAGTCGTCGCGATTTAAATCAATCAAATATATAATTGTTTAGTTAATTTTGAATAGTGAAACGCTCTCGATTTAAGGCGCCTCCTCTTTGTATAATAATTTTACGTTTCGTGGATTTATTGTGTAGATAAGTTGTGGCGGCCGCGTGCGCTGGCCGGCTCGCGAGGGCGCGGCGCGAGGTTCGGTTCCGTGATGATGTCGCTCCGCGTTTTCGCTTGTATTGATGTTTTTGTGTCGCGATCCTCGGGAGCGGGCGGGATGTGTTCATGCAAAATTAGTTTCGAGTCGGGAGAAAAAATTGTACGCCAGTGCAAATGGTTTCAAATATCGACCGTCCTTAAATTTAGTTTTTATATAGTTGCTTTTCGGTCAAAAGGGGCATCCGCAAATATCGTTTCACAGTAAGTCATCCATTTCAAAATATTTTGTTTCGATGGCGATTCGACCACTATAGGATATCGACAATGGGTATCTAAATAGGAACTAATACTTTATCAGAATTTCGCACAAAATTTTCTCCTCGATTCCGTGAGTGTTACGTAAAATAAAACGTACTAAAATAAAAGACATTAGTTAGTCCTCGCGGCGCGCGCGGCCGCCGGTATGTACGTGCTATCGCTTTAAAAGTAATATACTGTCTACATTGTGTATTCTATTACATTTTATAATTGTACAAAGTGTTTTTAAGCTCAACAATATTAAATACATATAGCTTAACGAAACAAACAAACAAAAAAAAAATACGTTAATTATTAATTGTAATTTTGTTCACTATACTTGTACGATGTATGTGAAGTTTTCCTGTTTTTATTTTTTTTTTTGTTTTTATTTTCACAATTGTAATGACAAAATATGAATATACGAAATGTGCGCGTGGTTGTCGGTGTAATGCGGTGTGATTTGTGTGGTGAACGCGTTCAGAATGGACTGGCGTGTCGCGTCATGTCGGACTGACGTGCCGCGTCAGTTTGGAATGGCGACGAGCACGCGGTCGCCCACTGCTGTTGTCTCTTTCTAATTATAAGGCTGAATTAGAAAGTGTCAAATTTGTGTACGGGGTGTTTGTATTTTGGTGATTTTTGTGAATAATACAGTAAGAAAATATTGCCCATAATAAAACAATTTATTGACTAAATAAAAATAAAGTTTTTGTATCGATAATAGTTGGACATTGTTAACTATTTAATCATGTCCGAAGCCACCTCACCATAACTTGAAATCTTTGTTAAATTATTGCAAGTGAATGAAGTACATACAGATAAATCTAAATATAGGTATCTAATTATAACATCTAAAACATTTTACCAAACAATACATTAATAATAAACTAGGGATAGTCAAAGCCACAATAATCTCTGGAGTATCGGCTGTGTGCTACCGATATATACGATCTGATAAAAATGTTACCGAAAAATAAAATACGTGTCAAAAGGCAAACACCCGTACGTATAAAAGAGTTTTACACACCTCAAAGTTAGAAGCGATTTTCTATAGATTTCAATTTAAATGGTATAAATATAGATATGGTGTATTCGAGATCTAAGTATTACGTAGATTGTACAGCAATAATTGTCGAATTGTGTCGGATTGTATGTACGTTTGTTTCTTGTCTTGCGCGTACGTGACTGATGGCTTGGACTGACGGGGTCATAGGACAAAAATCGAATCGATTGAAGCGATTTTTATCGATAAAGATATCGAGTACTATGATATCGATGAATTATTGTCGATAAATACAGCATCTAGATAAATAAATGGAGCGGTTATTTTTTTCCATTATATTTACGTTTAAAAATAATCTTCACTATTCAATTCAAATACTTCAAAATTGATAGAATATCGATAAATACGTTATACGACCCTATGCAAGGCTCTAACGGCGAGCCATCAGTCCCGAACTTGTTGATGCGTCGTTTTTAAGTCGACGGTTGAAAGGGTATCGATAATTTGATAAAAAATATATCGTTACATTTAAATTTACTGAAAAATTAAATAGGATTTTGTAAGCCAGTACTGAGATTAACTTAAATAATTTCTTAACCCCAATTGGTTGTTGTAGTTTCGTTTTGCGCTAAACTAATTAAGTTACTCGTGATTTAATCGATAAATTGAATGATCGAATCGGAGTTTTATCGATAAAAGTCTCAATCGTCGACGGTAAAATATCGCAGAGGAAAAACTCCCTTCAGCCTTTATTTTTTCGTGATTTCGTGTGACGCTTTGTTAAATTTTTATCTCGTACTATATATTATATTTTATGTTTTTATTCTTTTGTCAATTTGCGTGTGATGTTCAATACTTACTAGGTGATAATATATGTAATATAATTAAGTTTGTACGCATGCGGTGCGCAAAGCGGCAAAAACGTCAATGGACCTTCGTTTTTTTTTTCTATCTTAATATTAGTTAAGGGTAGTGTTATACTTTTACATGAAATCACAAATCTGATGTTTCGGGGGTGCCGTCGTCGCCTTAAGTGATTGAAAAATGTTTTCCAATGTATTTTTATTTCTATATATTTCTACAAATCGTAGACATAATTGATTTTAATGATTTTATTGTTTTAAATGTCCTGTGCCTCAAATCTAAATAACGTTTTCATTTCGGTAATACTAACAATAGTATTAAAACGCCGTGCCATTGTAAAAAATATTTATATATTGCTCTCTGCATTTTGTGTCTCTGTCATCATTTAAATTTAAGCTGTAAATCGATTTTAATTCTCCCAATGATGTTTTAACTTTCAATAGACATGTATTAATAAAAATTGAAGTAAATGTTAATGGATGTTAATATTGTAAGGCGTCGCGCGCCCCCAGAGTACATAATACTGTTTAAATAATGTAGTTATATATTTATATATATGAGCTTTGTTTCAAGATAACGTTAGAGTAGTGCCGACCGATGCCTGTTGACATTGGCGTGTGCGTTTGTGAGGTTCAAGTGAAAATAAATTTTATTTTTAATTCCAACGCGTGTTTTTTTTTATCCTTCGACATACATAAACATCACGCCTTTTTCCCAGAAGGGGTGGATAGAGGTGCAACCAGTACACCCCCGTTTCACCTTATGTTTTCCGACTTCCGTCCCTCGATGTGATAGGGGGCGAGCTTATGGCCACATCGGGCACGAATTCCTGACCTCGGGCTGTTAATATAAAAATCCAATGTCACTATGCCTGACCCGAGACCTCAGCTTTATAATCGAACCCAAGGCAGTCTTTAATTATTTTTAATTTGAACGCGTTTTTTCCTTCCTTATATAGGATATATCCAGACTGCAACCGAAAATAAAGCCAGGTTGTACCAGTGGCGAAGGGTGACTTTTTTCAAAAGGGAAGCCGATATTTCTGGTTTTTAGTTGATTTATTTATATTTTATATTAATATGTCAATTAATTTTATATACATTTTTTATACATTTAATATAACTTTATAAGACACATAAATTACAAAAGGGAAGCCGGAAATAATCGGCATACATGGAGGCTTCGCCACTGGGTTGTAGTATTAAAGAAATTGCAACAAAAAAATCGCAAAAAAGCGACCTTTTTTTACTTATCGTATTTGGGTTGTAAATACATAGTTTCCTAATGTCAAATGTAAAAAAAGTGATTTCATACCCTCAGAAATAAATAAGATATTTAGCCGCGTATTAGTGACATCCAAATTAAAACAATGACTTAAAATTCATAGATTTCATAATATATTGAAGTTTCGGGGATAAGGGACACCAAAACAAATGATTTAGCAACTAACCAAATCATAAAAAAGTAATATAATCTGCACCTACCAAAAGGTTTAAATTTCATTTTCATTTCATTTCATTTCATTTCATTTCATTTACTTTAGAGTGACTTTGTCGTGTCATATAATAATAATACCGATGCGCTCTATTAATATCGAGTATAAACCAACTCATGAAGACATTTATAATAACAGAAAAGGGAATCAACTTTTAATAAAAAAGAACACATGTGTCAACCATTTATTAAATAGTATTAACTACAAAACCATGTCACATAAATTTAACTAACAGCTATACAAACATGATTTTAATTATCTATTTCTTACAGTTTCTATATCCGGGCTGGCTCTTTCCATGCCTGAAACAAACAAAATATTATAATTATTACTTATAATAGGTATTTGTAGGTAGTTGATAGTGCCGGACACGGGTCTCCACTACAATCGAAAGTACGATTGAGTGGGGTTAGGCCTATAGTCATAATCACTGTTTTATAGCTGTACAGAAAACACAGAAGAAGCCTGTATATCTGAGAGTCGTCTATTTCTGTGATGTTTGAAGTCCATCCACCCAAACTAGGCCTTAATCCCACTCAATTGTTAAGAAGGTTATGCTCATATTCAGTACAATAAAAAATTATATAGATTATTTGAAAAGTATATTAGTTTGACTTAATAATATAACAAGGGATCATGGGTAATTTATGACCCGGTCAGTGACATAACCACTATTAACCTTCCTTAAATGAAAATATTTATTAAATCCATAAAATGTTAAACTTTGCTTGAATTCAGTTATTTTTTAGTTTTGCCACCCAGTTCGGAAGACACTGAAGAATGGGCAAGAAACTCTCATTTTGTCTTTTCTTCTCACAGATTTTGTTGGTTCCTTCAGGAACTAGATTCTTGTATCGGCCTAACACTACATAATTTAATAAAAATGAGTAAAGCGCTCTCACCCAGTCGTGATCGGTTTGCTTGGCGGCCTGCATCTCCAGGATGTCGTTCTGTATGGCGACGCTGAGTTCCTGGATGGGCACGGGCTCCGTGCGCCAGAACACGTTCTGATACTTACTCGTGCGGTTCCTGCGCTTGTGAGCTTTTAGATGCACCTGGAATATTCATTGCTTCAATTATTAATTTATCGGGTTTGATGGTATAAAGTTCACGAGTTTTATTTTGTGTATTTTGAATTTAAAAATATATATAATTTATATATGTCGACACGTTCGAACAAAATTCCCCATCGTGACAAATGTGAAAATAAATGTTGTGTTTGCGTACGCGCGTGCATACGTGCGTGCGTGTACGTGCGTGTACGTGTGCGTGCGTGCGTGTTTGCGTGTTGGTGTGTGCATGTATAACCTTCTTGACGTGCGTGTTGACCATGGAGCGCAGATGGAAGAGCGCGGGGCACAGCGGGCAGCGGCGCGCGGGCGCGGTGTGTGCGCACAGCGCGTGCTGGTTGCGTCGGTTGAGCGACACGAACGCGCGCCCGCACTCCTGCACACGCAAACAGCCATCAATTATAAACTCACGCCTTTCTCCAACAAGGGATAGGCAAAGCAATGCTTGACATTCCATTGCGCTCGCCATCCTGAGACATAAGATGTTAAGTCTCAATATAAAAAAAAGTCTCAAAGTAAAAAAAAAAAAAAAAAAAAAATATGTCCAGCAATTACTCTGACTACAATGTCCTTCAAACCGAACATACAAGTGCATTTACACTGCTGTTTGGCAGGAGAAATAGACATTGCGGTGGTACCTACCCAGGCAGCCTCTCACATATGAGAGACCTACCACCAGTTACCCACATTTCGCCTTGTGTGTTCCCTACCACAACGTGAGAGCGGCGTGCCTATGACCATATCAAGTTCATATTCCGAAATGTTCGAGTGATCCACAGGTAATTGTCTCAAGTCTGGGTAGTGAGAGTGAAAAGTCTCTTTAATACCCGACACAAAAGTCGATCTTATTGTGAAGTCAGGACTATGTATGTAACTTGAGTGGGTGTATTATAATGACCTTCTTCATAGACGGTTTTAAAACCTATTTTAGTTAGCGAATGTTTTGTCCCTTTCGAACGACTTTTGATTTCAGTTTGAGCGTTGAAGGCTGTATGTATTTTATACTCACATCACAAGTATAAGGTCTTTCGTTGTTGTGTAGACGTTGGTGCCACAACAGCGCCCTCTGGTCGACGAAACTTCGCCCACAAACAGTGCAAGTACAGCGGGGCTTGTTGTCTTGCACTGGCTTCTTGGCTTCTGCCTTCCGGGGACTTTCTGAATCTTGCCTGTAATTTCAAATAATATATTAAAGTACCAGATAAAGAGAAAAAAAAAAACACGTGTCATTAGCTTGTATAGGTGTGTATTTTAATAAATTAAATCGACAATACTTGCAGAAGGGAGTAAATTACCGCGGACTAAAAACGATTATGAGAGCCGATAAAACATAGACCTTATTGTCTTTTAGATTTAAAATACATCAACGAATACTTAATACAATTCCGATACCTTAAAAATTTCAGCATGTCAAATTAACGTTAAGCACTCTTAATTACATAACAAAAAATAACCAATAAGCAGATAAAGTTCGCGCGTAAATAACAAGGTTTATATTAGTAAAAAATTTCTATGTATCAAAAATAATCAAAATAAATATACCCAAAAGACACATAAATAGTCCTGACCCTACACTAAGATCCAATCTTGTATTTTGTATCTCGAGAGACTTTTCGGTCACACAAACACCCAGTCCCGAGACTAATATCTGTGGGTCTCACACAAACATTTGTCACGGTGCGGGGATCGAACCCGCGCCTCTCGTTTCTCAGCCGACATCTAACCAACTGCGCCACGGAGGTCGTCAAATGTATAAATGGTACAATACACACTTCTTTCCTTTCTCCTGTATATGTTCTTCATGTTTCTTTATATGCAGTTCGAAGCTGATTTCTCCCTTGTACATGCGTCCGCAGTAGTAACAAGTATACTTCTTGTAGTGGCGACTCTCCCAATGCTCCGACAAACTCTGCTCATCTTCCAAGATCACTCCGCATATCTCACAGATATGAGAACTGTCCGACTGTAATATACAATACAATAGTTGATATTTTTTTAAAAGTTACAATTTTGAATTTATGATGCATATCAGAAATATGTTAAAGCTATTGGATTTGATTAAAAATGTTTACGAGTTACAAAAACTTGTTAAGTAAACAATAATTTCTAGTCGAATTGGTTAAACAATAACGGAAAAATAGGTACTGAACAGTCAAGGCCACTGTCTAAGAAGTTTGCCGCGATAAAATAGTTAGAATTTATTAAAAACATGAGCTGTAGAGAGGAAACTAATTTCATACTAACACATTCAATCCAAATAATAATCATCGTCATCATCATTAGCCTGTTGCAGTCCACTGCTGGACATAGGCCCAAGGTATGCCACAGAGCCCGGTCTGCTGCTTTACGCATGCAGTTACTGCCAAATAATCAAAATGACATATTTTTACCAATGTACAAGAAAAAACATTATCGCTTATTACCCTTCCAATCCTCTTCATTTTCTCATGCCATTTGAGATGAGCTATGATGGTGTCTCGTTTCTTAAACACGGTGTTACAGTGAGCACACTGATGTATGTTTGTATGTGTTTTCAAATGATTGTGATATTCTAATTCATCCTCAGTTATTGCTTTGCATACCTGTAAAATGTATTTTGAGGTTTCAAATTTATGTAGACAATATTGCGCATTGAAAATGTGCTAGGACCAATATCAAACGGCAGTAATGTTATGTCACCACAACCTAATATAAAACGATACAATTGACATACCTTACAAACAAACAAATTAATATTATGCTCTACTTTCATATGATGCTGCAATTTGGCCACAAATCTATATTTCACTGGACACAAGCTACATGATTTGTAAGCCATCGGTCCACGCTTTTTCCTAACCTGCTTCTTCTTTTTACCAAGTGCTACCGACTGGGACAATGCCTCATTATAATTCTGTTTCTCATAATCATCAAGCAACATCATCTCGCCATTTTCAATTTTGTAAAATAGCAGTTCACCGTTTTCTTGTACAATAACCACAACATCATCGTCATTTTTGGCTGTTGTATTTGTAGTGGATGGTGAAGGTTGTTCCACTAGTTGCTCGGAACCAATTCCTTCAAAGTCATAGTTAAAACTTAATGTTTTTGGAGTGTATGTAGACAATGGTATGCAGATGGTGGATGGGTTATCATTGCAAATTGAGTCAAAGCTTTGATTCAGCTGCTCAGTGTAGTAGTTGAGAATCTCCTCGCTTGTTTTACTTTGTAAAAAGAATTTGTATGAAAGTGAAGCGTTCACAAAGCAATTTAGGCACACATTGAAGTTAGAAGTTTCATTTTCAAACTGGAATAACACATGAACAATATTTAGTTTAAGAAACTTAATAGTAATTGAGTGAACATATAACTTCTATGTATATACGGGCTGTTTAATATATAGGTATAGATGCCTTTAAAATACATTATAGTTTACTCTATTTCAAGCACATCGACTAAACCCTTGCAAAAGTGGCATAGGCCGGATCAAAATAATTAAACTACGATCGGAAGTAGCGAAAAACAAGTTTCATAAAAAATATACTCAACCTTGATTTGGCAGACTGTCTCTAGGACATCAGCTATGCAATATTCACGATCTTCTTTACAAACCTTCGTGAAAATATTCTCGTATTGATCATTTAGGGGCGTCAAGCAAATAATGCACAAACTCTCGCCCAATGTGCCATTTACTAAATGCTTCACTAACACGTTTACGTCCAATCCACTTGCCATTGTTTATAAGACCTTTCCTGAAAAACAATTTTAAAATACATTTTTGTTTACACACGAAAACCCAAGAGTCAAGACATTGTGTTTTGCTTCAGAATTTACCACCAATTTCTTTATAGATGCGTTCTGTATGACACAGTGATTTTGTGAATAGATCCGTTCACGATTATTCAATAATGTGCGCCCAGCGCCATATTATCGTGGTTGGTTGCTTGGACGCGATGTATAAACTAATAATCGACTAATTGTGAATGGATTATTAAATTAAATTTTAGAAATGATTAATATTGGTAATTGATAGATCTATTTAATATTTTAAGTTCATATCTTTATATTATCGGCATGGATATAAAAAAACGAACATGTTATTTAATCTTATGTAACTTAATTAGTCGATCTACCTATTGGTATCTCTATTGAAGGAATACAAAAAAATCAAACATATGTCATGAAAAGTGTCAAAAAAATAAAAAGTAAGGAGGGGATTTGTTTAGCTTTTAATATTTATTTACTAAAATTAAGTTACGATCGTACATTTACAGGTATTTATTTTGAATATCCCTATATATCCGGTAGTTATATACATATTAGATGTGTAAAAACCAGGATTATGATGTTAAAGTTTCAGTGCAAATTGTCGTAATGAACAGTAGTAACTAATTAGTGATTCCTTAGCTCTAATTATTAGTGGATATCAACCGAATTGGGATATGAAACCGCAATTGCTACTTGTTTCATGCCTGGTAAAAAGAAACACCGATTATTCCGAACTCAGTGTAGTTGACGAAAAGATTTAAGTGTTGAAATATGAATTATAAGATTTTATAGCAATAAATTAAAGGTAAGTTAAATTGAAGGTCAACATATATGATAAACGTGAATATATTATATTATGATGTGACATTTTCCATGGTTTTGGTTTTAATTGATCTACAGTTTATTTTTTTACTTACTTATTCATGTAGGTTATTTAAACAAAATAGGTGAAATTATTCTCAATCATGTGTAGTTTTTCTTATTTCATTCTATTTAGATTCTCTTATTACAACATCATTAAAAATAATTTGTTTTAACGGTCACTTGTATGTAGGTGGAGCAGACACTAATAATAAAACTACAAATATTTTGCCCAAAAAAAGAACCATAAAGTTTGCCAATGTATGTAAACATGTTGGTCAATGGATATTAATATGAATTATATTAATGTGTCCAGAAATATATGGTCAGGAACTTACAATTCAGAGAAAGCATCAATTTATGAACAGTCTTAACATCCATAATGTACCAATTCAATGTTTTTTTTTAAATTTAATCTTCTTTTGACTAATATGGGAAAAATTATGACCATAAAATTCATAAATCTGTTATATTATATACTGATATAAATAAGGAATGAAAAAAATATATTTAATTATAAATGTATGTGATTTTAAATTATAATACATACAAACCTGTATCCCATAGGGGTAGGCAGAGACTATGGATCGCACTATGCTCAAACCCAAATTATAATATATGGTGGTTAATGATATTCATAGGCCATTGTGAAAACACATGATAAAAGTGACTTAAATAAAAAAAAAAGTTTAAAGTGCATTTATTTAAGGTTAATTGTCGGTATGTATTATTTTTATTTCCTTGCGTTTTGTATCATTTTAATTGAAATTATTATTTGAAAAATAATTAATTTCACTTTTACTAGGCATTTCACTTTATTCCGTCCACAAATATAAAAAAAAAAACTTTATTACTGATCACAATATACAATTTAATGTTTTCCATTTATTTTTCAGTTTACCAGATGCCTAAATCTAATGCTGAAATTTGTAGAGAATATCGCAAACGAAAGAAATTGGGACTAAATAAAATAAAAAAAGTTTCAGAAATAAGTACAAAAAAACTTAACAATGCAAAAAATTGTCGGATGTATAGGATGCGAAAAAAAATGCTTGCTCAAGGAAGTCAAACATCTACGAATCTAGTTTTAAACACTCCATTTTCTGTTAATTCGTCAATGACTTTCGGAGCCTCACCTCTGCTTGTTACTACTGGTATAAATGACATACAAATATTCAAATAATTATTATGCACTATTATATTATATTCATTAAATTCAATGAAATGCAATTGAATTATTCTGTTTAATCATTTTAATAATTTAATACATCATGTTTATAATATTTGTAATATATTTTTATAGATTCAACTTCGTCCACTGCCACCCACGCTTATCACAACGGCATTACTGTGAAAGCTGAAGCCTATACAAACGATTCTGCGCAGTATCATCATTCTACCACAATGAAGAATATTCCAGTAATTAAAAAAGAGCAAAATGTACGATCTCGATTAAAAAAAAAATACTTTTTCTGTTACGCCAAAGAAATATATTTTCTTACGTGCGTACATTAGTACAAACACCCGTTTTTTAATCCATAAAATTTGTTTTGATGACCAGTAAATATATTGTATTTATTATTGTCTATCCCGGCAGATGAGCAAGCTGTCTACCTGATGGTAAGCGATCACCGCCGATATCGCCAGGGCAATTTCAAAAAACACCTTGCGTACAATGCCTATGTACAATAAGGTATTTGACTCAGATCGGTATTTTTTATTATTTCGCGTATAAACACAAATACCATTAAAATAAAACAAATCTGTCAAAACAGTATTAAAGTAAGAAATATTAGTGTTTTAAAAAGAAATTGGGAGCATAGTATCTTAAAGTCTCTCTCACACTTTAATGCATATTAAGACTAGTGACGTCACTAGTTTTGTTTTGAATCTCTTCTTTTACTCCCAGTGCTAGATTTAAAACGTTTCCTACTTGTTTAATTCCGAATGGGCCTTATAAAATTCTTATTATATTTTGGATATTTCTATATTTTGGATATGGATACCTTTTGATAAATAGAATTTAAAAAATGGGAGTCAAATACCCTATTACGACAGTAAAATGTATTTCAACTTTTATCTCACATAATGATATTGTTTCTTAGACCATGGGCACCGAAAACATCACCATGGAACTGAACGAATACACAGAAGAGGAATTGAACATCAAAGAAGAAATGGACGATGAACTAGAAATAAAATCGGAAATTGAAACTCACGAGGAAATGGAAGACAGTGCCACCGACAATCCGTTTGAAAACATCCAACTGCACGTCAAACAAGAAATTACAACTAACAGTGATAAAGAAACCACACATACTCAAAGTGAAGTGGTTCCAATACGAATAAGATCGGCCGAAACTGTAAACATGATAAAAGAAGATATGTATGAGAAGCCGCCATCACCAGAAGAAAGTATTCCCAAAGGTCTGGATATGATTAAACAGGAAGACAGTCATGAGATTATAACGTGTGATGATGTGATATCGTATGATTATCCTAATTTTGACGATAGTATGGACAGTAATGAAGCTGTGGCTTTGAGCAATGTGGAGGCGTGTTTGCAAGACGATAATAATAAGAGTGAAATGCATGGGCACATGGATGTAAGTAAATGTGTATGGTTATAATTTTCTTTCAACGCAATATTTAGTTAACAATGCACGACTTAAAAAGCTTGAAGCGCTATTGTTGTCTAGACATAATATTGTAGTTATTTTGGTGCTTGAATATATCAACATGTGGTAAATATTATACACTGCATTAGATGTTTTCTAAACATAATAAATTTATCTTTCTGCTTACAGGACGCTCACAACTTCTACAAAGTCATCAAAAACGAATCTGATCTAACAGTAACGGAAACACACTTGATATCAAACAAACTGATTAACACGACTTCCACAATAACCAATCCTAGAGACGGCATCATAGAATCACAAACCACAAAAACACTAGTGATGGAAATAAGGCCTATGAATGAAACGACAATACCACTGAAACTCGGCAATCCTGAAGAAATTCTTCCCACTAACGACAGTTATATGGATTATGACGACACTTTCCAACTAAATTCAATAACAGGCAATGTTTTATCCTTGGAACAGCAAGCATACGGCTTATTACAGACGAAATCCGACAAATATCTAAAGGACAAAAAATACACTTGCAATAAATGCTCAAACGCGTATACACGAAATGCGCAATTACAAAAACATTTGCGAGTCCATGATAGTATAGAGAAAAGGGCTATGGGATTCATCAAAGGTGTAAGAACAAGGACGGAGAATCGAAATAAAAAACTCAAGTTAGAAGATGATGGTGGAGAGGACAGCAAACAGCAACTGAAAAAAGAAGGTTACGAATGCACTTGTGGCAAAATATTCCGCAGAAGAAGTCGAATGGAAACCTGCCTGAGATCTCACAACTTGTTCGATGATACTAGCTTCTACCCATGCATGACTTGCACCAGACAATTCAAGACCAAAGAGGAGTTAAGTTCCCACAGAAAAAGGGTGCACAGAAAGCGATTCCCGTGCAAATTTTGCCCGACTGACTACAATACACGGAAGGAACTGTTCAAACATTTACAAATACACCAAAAGGTTCAATTGATGGAGTATAAAGTGATATCTGAGGTTGTGAAGAGTAAACAGAAGTTGAATTGTTTTATGTGTTCCAAATCATATAATGAGTTGTCGGATCTGAAGTCTCATGTCATGGACGATCATAAAGAGCCGTATAGTTGTCCCCATTGCAAGCGAACGTTTCCGAAAATAATTGATTTTGGCAACCACACGAAAACTTACCACCCTGAGGTTGAATGCCAATCTGTGCTGGATGTGTTGGAAGCTTTCTCGAAGTTAGTCAAAGCTTGGAAGTGCGAGGAATGCGGGCTTCAGTTCCACGAAGCTGATAAACTAGCGCTACATCAGATAGAAAAACATAGCCCGGAGTTAAAAGCTAATCCGCAATTACAATGTCCTGATTGTCGAAGAGTATTTTTCACACAAAAAGGCCTGACATCACATAGAAGAGTTCATCACAGTACCGAAAGCATTGAAGAGGCACAACCGGAAGAGACAGGTGTAATGTGTGTGGAGTGTCGGAAAATATGCAAAGATATGAACGCACTAACATCCCACATGAGACTACATTCACCAGATAGAAAATATCCGTGCAAATTCTGCGATTTCCGCTTCGCCACACCAGAAAAGAGGAAAGCGCACGCAGAAATACACACAGGTGTAATGAAATACGTGTGTTTTATATGCGAATACCAATGCAGTTCGGAAAATAGACTGAAACAACACAAATTGTCAACGAAACACCAAGATATGAAGGAGTTTCTGATGTCCGGCGCCCATTTACTTAAAGACCAATCTACTTCGAAGGAGAGTAAAGGAGAAGAGAAGATAGTGAAAAAGAGAAAGAGGGAAAGGGATAGGAAAGATAGTGATTCATCGGACAGTTCTGAAGTTGCCTGTGATATTTGTGGTGATAAGTTCGCTTCGGAGAGTGAAATGTTGGAACACAAACAGACACATCCTTTTATTGAGTTCCCTAATGATGATAAGCCTAGTAGAATATTCTTTAAGTGAGCCGGTCTTGCCTATGAAGATATTGATTGGGAATCAATGTAGTTAAATATGTCGATATGTCTTATTTATCTTTTTGGCAAAGTTTAGCTTTGAAAGCGTAAAGTAATTTTATTCATATTGGTATTTTTTTTTTTCTTTATAAAACTTCACGAGATATTTTTCTATAAAATATTTTCACTATCAAAAACACTGAAATTCGTAATATTTTTTATTAACTCCATGATTCCCAATTAATAACATTATTAATGTAGAGATTAATTGGCTTGGAAGTAATTAAGAAGAAAAAATAAATTAAGAAGCTGGTCTCTTAATCTAAGGCGGGAAAAAATATGTAATATGTAAATGCCATTTGTAAATAAAAGTGTGAGATTTTGTTACTATGTATTAGTGCATTGTTGGCAATTCTTTTTGGGAATTTAGAAGCCGTTCGATAGTTGATACCTTGGTATCTTTAAGTATGCTACCATATTTGGTATATTGTAAAAACTACCATAATATAAAAAGGCTTCATATTTCCACCACTAAGGGAAAATATCGTTGATAAAATATAGATCACTTATAGTTAAAAAAGCGGCGTTTATAAAAACGCATTGTGAAGTTAAAAATGGCGGTTTTTTTCACACCGTAAGTTATTTCTTCCTGTTTTGTTAGAAGTTGGTATAGATTCTTTAGCTGTTGTGCTTAAACAGTCACTGAAATGACAGGGATAAATAAGTTTTTTTTTGTCTGTGTTAATCCTAGTCTAGTTGCTTTACTATGGTTTAGTAAATCCATATTTGTGTACGTCACGATCTTAAAAGTAACTTTTAAAGTTATCTACTTAATAAAATAAACTGGCAGAAAACATAGATAAACCGGAAAATCTAGATTCTAGATCAAGCCTAAAACGTTGCAAAGGAGTTCTTTATACAGATGGAGATGTGACGACATTAAACTTCAAGTTTCAACATGATCAAATACATGTCACATCAAAATTAAACGGGGAAATGAATATAAAGAAATAAATAAATAAATCACCATCTTGTATAATGTAGGACAATACAAATTTTCGAAAATTCAGTCGATTTTTCTGGCAATATGTACTACATCGAATTTTCATGTTGTTTAAAAGCTGAAACTCGTATATCCGATGAGAGCCTTCCATAGAGTTGCTCATTTTAGGGTTAAAGACCTCACTAATACCTACTGCCCATATACAGCCGAATCAATAAACGATCTATGTCTCTATCTAAAGATCTGTCCCAAAAATAGACCAATCGCACCGACGATTACCGCCACGCCCACATTTAACTTATCGTGATTGGTTTATTTTCGAAATCGATTTTTAAATAGAGAATAGGATCCCTATTTCGGCCGTTAGAACAGAATTGAAATATTGTTATATTGATTGTTGTCGTTTACTACAACGTACGTATAGAATAGCATTTGTACATTTATTTGGGGATAGTATTAGTCTCCAAAACCAGTGTACAATCTAATATTGATGATTTTTTTCAAGGACAAACAGTTTCAGGAACTATTTTGGTAGCTGATGATAAGCATCTTTTTTTGAACAATTAAGATCTCCATCTGGTACGCCAGGGGAATCCGAAAGCTTTATGCCCTTGGCAGTGGCGGCGTAAAGGGGGGGCGATGGGGGCGGTCCGCCCCGGGTACCAAGCACCAAGGGGTGACAACGACAACCCGACAAGCGACAACAAACGAAGAGCGTGGACCACGATCGTGGGCGAAACGATCCTGCTCGCCACCGCCTACAAAGAAGGACGACCTTTTTTTTTTTTTTTTTTTTTTCGCTACAAAAAAAAACAAAAAAGTCTGATCTTATACGAGCACGAAAAGTCCGGAGTAAGCATGTATAGTATTTACTATTTGGTGTAATATTTTAGGTAGGGGTGCTCAATACGAAACCGCCCAGGGTGCCAACCTACCTTACGAGTATTTACTATTTGGTGTAATATTTTAGGTAGGGGTGCTCAATACGGAACCGCCCAGGGTGCCAACCTACCTTACGCCGCCACTGGCCCTTGGCACTAGCCTTGCAGCTCGACAAGGTTATGTAAGAAACAGCTTACTCATTTTACTATTTAAAAATCTTAAATACATTTATTTAAGGAGTTTGACATTGAAATTATTTTATTCTAGTACTACGAGGTTAGTCAGAAACATTGTTTTATATGAAGTCATTGGAGAAAATCGTCAATAATTTGTGATTGTACACAACACAAAATCAGTGCCTAATTTATAGCAATTAATAGCATATGTTCGTAATTGCTAATGTTGTTCAAACTGCAATATTATATACATCGTAAAAAGATAATTTTCGACTTATACCACGTTTCCACTTATCGGATGTCGGGCACGATAAAATGTCGCTTCTGTAATCTGACACCGATTTTTCATCGGATCCAATAGGTTTTGCCATAATGCACGCCGATAAAAATGTCTGAAGTTATTTACATACTATTGCATAGAAGAAAACCTTGCATAAATTGAATCACGTCAAATCGGGTTCAACATCCGATAAAAAATCAGACCCGACACCCGATAAGTCGGAACGCACGGTTAGAGGTGCTACAATTGTCAACCAATACAGCAATAGAAAACCTTGGATAGCTTAATGTAAATAAGGATTGTAGATTCGACTATTTATTATTAAATTTATTTACAGTTATCGTTGTATTATTCTATATTTCCCGATTATTCCACTTGTTTACAACCATTATTCTTGTCCAATAAATATTTAAACATTATATTAGAATTTGGTTCATATTAATTGAAGTGTAGTAAAAGTGTAAATTTAGTCATGGCATAATCACCCTTATCTCCACAACTTTATTCCCATAAATAAAATACATCAATGGGATTGACTTAGTCTACAAAAGGCAATAATAGAAACTTGTCTAAGCATTTACAAAGCTATTTGAAATGGAGTATTTAATTTTTTTATTATAAAATTGACTATAGAAAAGCAACTCGACTGTTTAGACCAAAGTGTGAGAGATACAGATTAATAAACAGACAGTATTAGTCAGAATTGTTTTGTCTATGGCCTGCGTCTAATAATAGACAAATTTACCTTTTTATTTACCTTTCCTTTCTATTACAAATTCTGAGGTGGCTGCTGGTAGATATAAATTATAAATAAAACAGGTCGATATTAAAATTGTATTTTATTATCACATGAAATGATAAACTGCTTTTCTTTACCCGTTGATGTAACCCTTGATAGAAGGATTTATACACAAGATCATAGGTGACCCTACTAAAGAGAGATTTGGGAGGTCACTACAAGAGGTCCTCAAATATCACTTATCGAACCCTTATCATATCTTTTAGTTTTATTTGGTTCCATCCATACTTAGAATTGATTTTAGCCAATTCATAGACTTTTAAATGTTTTTGACGCGTGTGTGATGATATTGACTATTCAAAGATTTACACCCGTATTCTAAGACGTGTCCTCCAATCTTCCTCAACCTTATTTTAGTCGAGGTGACTTTACAAATGAATTGGAGGGACCTTCGAAAATGGTATGCTTAGTTAAAAATATACCTTTACTAAAGGTTCCTCGAGTGAGGTTGAGTCAAGGAAAAACGTCATTAATTACGTCATTGATGTATAGATAAAGTAGAGATTTAACAAAAAACCTTTGAAAATAGTCTATGATCACTTGAAAAGTGACAGTCAAATGTCATGTCAGAGTGTTTACATAGAATAATATATAATTATTGAACTCAAAATCTTCGGGATTGTGACTGGAAGACAAATATTTAGTGAGTCGGAGAAAAAAACGCATGCAGACAGGAGGAGGGTCATATCATCCAACCCGGAAATTTCGAAGGATATTCTTATGGATGAATCGTCGTTCGGGATATTCGTACGGAGTATCGTACAAGTATTACAGGAACTGTTGGAAATCTTTAATAACTTGTTTAAAATAATAAACACTGTTTCCAAACCACAAATCTTTTATTAAATGAAATAAAGAGTAATGTTTGTATCATTCACTAGGAAAACGTGTAAATCGTGTAGAGGCACCCACCTCAAAAAAATGTTGGCATATTTAGGTATTTAAGAATTTTAAAAGGTAAACTTTATTTCTCTCTTTTAATTACAATTTTAAAGTAGGATTATTTCTTTTATTTCTTCCTTAAGGTAGGTCGCGACGTACCTTGAGTTTGACAGTTGATTCCTTTCCTCGAGATAGGAAAATTTTTGAGTGACGTTGAGTGGAGGAGATTTTTTTCTACTAAGAATACGGATTTCCTCTAGTAACGTCAAGTGGAGTCGAGAAAACGTCTTAGAATATGGGTGTAAAAATCTTTTGTCAACATTAGAATTAAACTGGAATGTAATCTCGCTGATAAATTTAAGAAAACCTCCATCGTTCTACAGAAGGGTCGTCTACGATTACCTCATTTTACAACATCGACATCAATTCATCAAATGACCATATTTAATTTCAATAAATCAAAAAACACAGGGTTTTATTGTCAAATTCTTTCTGATAACTCCAAAGAATGTGTAACTGGATCCGAAACCAGAAGGTAGGTACTATGTATATTATGAAAATCTTGCATACTCACTGAAATACATATTGTATTTATATAAAAATTAAATTCATAAATTAGGTACTTATTTTACAGGACACTGTGCTAATATTGAACAACACATATTTCATCGAAAACATAACATTTACAAAGTCGATAAATGTTTGACACATCACTAATTGGCAGTGGCGGAAATATCGATAGATTTTATCGACTAATAGTTTCGTTCTTAAACCTTAATAATATCATAACAAAGTATATAATAGTTACTGCATTTATGAAAATTCAAGAACACAAGTCAAGGTCATCATTATTTTTTCCATCTTTAAAGAATGATATGTTTTATCGTATCGATATTTTTTTCAGTAGAATCGGTGATAGGCAATAGCTACATCCAATGTAGGTAGATTTCCATTTAAATAAATTATTTTATATCAGCAAGTCATTTAACAATAAGTGATTAGTGATGATAATAAACACCCCCAATGACAGTTCAAATATAGCCTAACTAGAATTTTTGCCAGGTTAGGCTACATAAACATGCACTATTCCTTTGGGGTGTTTTGATACCTGTAACAAATGAATTGATGAAAAAATCTGCATATATTTGTGTCAACATATTATATTTTATTGCGACAAATTCACCGACTTTGCAACATGTTGTTCCGTTATGCAGCCACTTAAGGATCACCCACAACACTGAATATAATAGTTCTTAACTATAGTGTTCATATTTCACTTGAGTTTGGTTTCTTAACTTATATCACCCCCATAACATTTTTATGTGATGTTAATATATTTTGCCAGCCTAACATATCGTTTCACAGCTTTTGATTAACTGCACGATAAAGTTACACAGGGATAGGCAGAGAGGGTATTTAGAATAGGCAAAAGGGTAATGCTATACTCGTCACCAATAACTTTAACTATAAAAAGAACCACCATTCTATACAAAAAATAATCTTTTGACTACTAAATGTATGGAACAGGCTATTTTTCGCGATTTTAGGGTTGGCCCCTTAGTAAACAGTTGTTAAATATAGTCTAGCATTCTCCTTTCTAACCCTTTCTACCTCTACACGACTCGTTGTATTACTGAGGGTAGATGAAGCGAACCAAACTCTAAAATTATCCTATTTAATAGCTAAATGCGATGGTCCAAGGATGCGCCATGTTGGCTCCAGGTTTCCTGATGACCAGCACGTCGTTACCCTTGTGCAAAGTCATCTGCAGGGCCGTCTGTTTGTCCCCCTGGTGGAGCTTCGCTGTTTTAGGGGGGGTCTTGATGCCCGCTATTACTATACGCTCCACCCACGAACGAGTGGGATAGCTGGCGTTGTCGTTGACAAACCTGTAATGGGAATGAATACGGTATTTAGCAAATTGGTTTGAGGTTTTATAATGTGAAATTGATGGAAATTTTATCATCGATATATTTTTAATAATAAACAATTTAATATTTATATCTTAGAATGGGATACATGAGACAGCATTATAACGTAATCGCAATGAAATTTGATTTTACAAAACATCGAATGAATGTGATGTAAATATCGATACTCTGATTGTTAGAACCAAATTTAATTGCATGAATGAATGAATGAACCGAATTTAATCAATAACTGAATATTTCTTAAAAAGCATGGAACAAATGAAATGAAAATTGTGGAATAACATAGTAGGAAAAAAATTAAACTTTGGGGAACTTATCAGGATCGAGTGAAGATCCATACATACATACATACATACATAAACTCACGCCTTTATCCCCGAAGGGGTAGGTAGAGGTGCCACTAGGACACCCACATTTCGCCTTGTATGTTCCGTCCCACGATGTGATAGGGGGCGAGCCTATCGCCATATCGGGCACAAATTCCTGACTCCGGACTGATAATGAATAGAAAAATCCAATATCACTTTGCCCGACCCGGGACTCGAACCCGAGACCTCAGCTTTGTAACCGTACATACGTAATACAACTACGCCACCGAGGCAGGAGAATAACATAGTAGGAAAAAAATTAAACCTTGGGGAACTTATCAGGATGGAGTGAAGATCCAAAAGGTATTTTGTGAAAATGAGGGTAGTTGATTATTGAATACTCACGAGTACGTCATGGCGTTGGGTTCGAACGACATCTTGGCGTAGATGTACTTATTATTGCGGTACTCATACGTCTCACCGTCGTCGATGTACAGCGAACCGTGAGCGGTTTTCTGCAAATATAAAATTAGTTTGGGTCTCATGGTATTAAAAATATTTATAGAACTAATAACAATAAACACACCCAACAGTCACATACATAGTCCTGCAGCCTTACCATGACCTCTTAATGCGACGCAATTCAGGACCTATTCTGAACCGCTTTGTGTTTTCGTACCATGACATCGTTTTAGCCGATCAATTTAGGTTAGAGCCTAAACTGAATCGCAAATCGTTCGCAAATCACGTTTTCATTCATTCAATTCGTACCATGACTAAACTTCAAGACCTCAGTTGAGTCGCTGATCTGTCAAAACTTGCTATTCAAATAAAGTTCTTTATTTACTACCGAAACTGAATCGTTATTGAATAAAATAGATATTTCAGTGAAATGAATGCATTAGGAAAGTAGGTAACGTTCAATAGTGGTTTTTTAATTACATTTCTAAGTAATGTACATTGAATAAGCATAATTTATATTATTTTAGATGTCACATAATTTATTATTTTTCGAATAGTTGGAGTGTGATAATGAGGATAATACCACAATAATACTTCACGTCGTAAAATTAATAAAAAAACAACAATTCAATACTATTTTAGCATAATAATCTAAACACCCGCGTTCCGAGAATGTCACAACTGACAATCTCGAATCTCATATATCATAAAGAAACGTTCATAAGTTTGACACATTATTCTGCACGTTGACGCGTATAATATACATATTATAATAATCAATTAAAAATTTATATAACGTCACCTAAAATACAATTCTGTGTCAATCTACAACATTCACATTGAAGGTAATCTTAGCCAAAAGTTAATACATAGTACAATAATACAAATTATCAATCGTAAATATTATCGTAACTTTTACACGATTAAGTTTCAGAACGCTGCTAACTAGTGCGGTGAGAAAGAAACAAAGGATATGATTATTCTATAGCGCTGTCTCTTTCTAGCTTTACGGATCAGAGACTTATTCGTTCACTCATTTGGTTAGTTTGCGACTCACTTGCGATTCAGTATTAACATGGTCATGGTACGAAATAAAACGATAACCTAAAATGAATTGCATCGCAAATGAATCGCTAATACAACGGTCATGGTAGGACTGCTGATCCTACACAAAGATCGTGTCTTGTGTCGTGGGTATCAGGAACTACGAGAGACTAATATCTGTGGTTCACACAAACATTTGTCTCGGTGCGGGGATCGAACCCGCGGCCACTCGTTTCACAGCCGGCGTCTAACCAACTGCGCCACGGAGAAGAAATAAATGTCTTTTGAGAGGTTTGTATACTCAGTAAAATTATAAGCAAGATCTAATGTATGAAAAATTATCAACCATAGGTAGCTTCTAAAAATAATCTATACACCAAAGTCTATAATAAAGAACATGGTTTTTGTTACATAAACTATAATTTGACACATTAAAAACATTTTCAACTGTCTTCATTCTACTCATGAATTTGTGATAATTTAAATTTTATCTATAATTCAAATGATATATTGATAGTCAATCACAACGCCCTTTAACGGTGAAGGAAAACATCGTGAGGAAACCTGCATACCGTAGCGATTTTAAGAATTTCTACGGTATGTAAGTCCGCCAACCCGCTCTAGGCCAGCGTGGTGGACTATATAGCCTAACCGCTCTCAATCGATCCTCTCGATTGTAGAGTAGGCCCGTGCCCTGCAGTGGGACGTATATGGGCCGATACAGATATTTGTCTCCCCTCATATATTCAATTCGTATACATACGTTATTATCCAGCGCAACGATTAGTGTGTATGGGTCGTCGGCCATCAATGCAGAGGATCTGCGCACGCGCTCCTTGCGAGGGACTATCGTACCGCCGCGCTGGTATACTGGGATCTAGAACATATATTTATTTATTTAATACTTTTTTGCACTAAATGGAGATACAAATGCAAACTTATACAATACAAATAATAGTACAAGTGGCGGCCTTATCACACTAGGTAATTTCTTACAGGCAACCATGGGATGGATATATAAATAGGAGACAGAAAGGCCAGTCTAAAGCGTAAAATAAATAATAATAATCTACAATGTATTACTCTAAATATATATAAATATAAACATAAACACATGTAAAAATACATATACATATACATCATGTTATCCAATCGTAAAGACATATTATACTAGGTATATCAAGACTGCGACCGAAAACGAAGCCGGGTGGTAGTTTTAGTGGTTACAGATACAACGCAAACCAAAATTTCACAAAATAAGCGACAGATTTTTTTTGCAATTTTTATTAAATCATTATTTTTGGGTAGTAAATACCTAGTTATTGCGACAATAGTAATTTAAACCCTAACGTACCATTGCGTCTTAAAAAATAATAAAGTGTACATCATTATTTTAGGATAACTATGTATTTATCACCCAAATACGACGATAAGTAAAACAATTACCAAAAAAAAGTTGACGATTTTTTAACGATTTTTTTTGTTGCATTGTGTCTAAAGTCACTAATACTACCACCTGGCTTCGTTTTCGGTAGCAGTCTTGAGATACCCTGTATGAATGACATAAATAAATAAATACACCCAACAGTCACATACATAGTCCTGACCCCACAATAAGATCGATTCTTGTGTCGTATCAGAAACTACGAGAGACTTTTCGGTCTCACTCTAAATATTAATGTTAACAAGAAAACTAACAAGGATGGACGATGCATGAAGATTTCAATCTTTTCGGATTACGACATCTACGATTTACCAGTATTCAAGCATGAACAGACATTTAAAGTAAGATATTTAACTATAATTTGAAAATACGCGAGGAAAAAAACCAATCGGTGTTACTGAAGAAATTTTCTCGCGCCAGTTTTGTTCACAGCTACAACAAAATCCCTAAATAAACTTAAAGATTACTTGAATAAAATATACATACATAAACTCACGCCTTGATCCCCGAAGGGGTAGGCAGAGGCGCCACTAGGACACCCACATTTCGCCTTGTATGTTCAGTCCCACGATGTGATAGGGGGCGAGCCTATCGCCATATCGGGCACAAATTCCTGACTCCGGGCTGATAATGAATAGAAAAATCCAATATCACTTTGCCCGACCCGGGACTCGAACCCGAGACCTCAGCTTTGTAACCGTACCGTAATACGCTACCGAGGCAGTCATTTGAATAAAATTTATTTTGATTTAATCATACACGTGTAACTAAAGCAATAATTGTTTACCTTGAAATAAAACTATTTTATACGGATTTTATCGCGATAAAAATTAATAATTGTTAATATAATAGTTTACCTTAGAGATAGTAACAGGTTGCGTGAAGTACCCGGCGGCGGCGTGCGCTTGGTACGTGTCCACGTCGTACCACAGGGTATGCGAGTCGGTTCCCGGGAGATACACTTTCACGCTGCTCACGCCCGGCTCTACCACGGGACGAACTAGAAGTTTGTCGCCTGAAAGAAACATATGTAAAATAAATAATGTAATTCCGTAGTATGACTGGAAAAGTTAAGACTAAAGGAGAATGCCCATTCATGGTATCGGTAAAAAATATCGTTGACCCCCGATACTGCTAAAATTAATTATAAAATAATAAATACACCCAACAGTCACATACATAGTCCTGACCCCACACTAAGATCGAGTCTTGTGTCGTGGGTATCAGAAGCTACACTTTTTGGTCTCACAAACACCCAGACCCGAAACAAATGCCTGTGGATCACACAAATATTTTGTTTCGGTGCGGTGATCGAACCCGCGGCCTCTCGTTTCACAGGCGGCGTCTAACCAACTGCGCCACCGAGGCTGTCATTTTTATGGTTTGTCCTTAAAAGTTTTCTTGTTTTATCCCAGGCGAGAGAGACAGTGGTTTAAAACGGTTTTATTTAGTTTTTCTTTTGAATAGGTTAAGCATAATAAGTAGGTAAATTTGATGATAGCATTATGATATATTATTTGTTTATTAAGTTTTAAATAAGATATATTTTTTTATTTTAAGTAATATAGTTATAAGTTTTAAATATTTGTACGCCATTAAGGCCAAACATGATAGATCTGCTTTTATGTTTGAACACCTTGCATGCTCTGTATGTATACTCATGTTTGACAAATAAAGATTTTGATGTGATTTGATTTGATTTGCCTATTTGTAAATTGGGTCGCGTTTAGTTTTTCTTTTTTTTCTAATTTCGTTGGCTTTTTTTTTATGGCCGCAGTCAAAGTCTTAAACTGTTCTAGAAGTCTATATGGTGACTTACCCAGTAAGTACTGGTCATCGATGGTGAATGTCTCCTTTTCTTTAGGGTACTGTTGGAAGAGCGGCCTCATCACTGGCAGGCCGTCAATTGAGTGCTCGTAGAATAATGTGTACCTGTTGATAATGTTATTAAGTTTAAAAAAAAAATCTGCATTTACCAATATTGTATTATATTGTATTGTATCAGCCCATATACGTCCCACTGCAGGGCACGGGCCTACGCTGCAATCGAGAGAATCGATTGAGAGTGGTTAGGCCATATAGTCCACCACTCTGGCCTAGTGCGGGTTGATGGACTTACAGGTTTCCTCACCAATTTTTCCTTCACTGTTAAAGTGCGTGGTAATTGACTATCAATACCAATAACTTTTAGTTGGGTTTTTTACTAAATCGTGTATTTTAGTTTTTTAAACTATTATTTAATAGTGTATGTTATTTATGAAGCTAGTATACTTACCAGAAGTCAATAAGCGCGTATCTCCTGCGGTTAGCGTCTCTGAGTAGAGCAGTAGTTTGCGGTTCATACAGCCACGGTTCACGACGCTTGGTCTCGATGTGCGAGTGGGCACGGAAGAACGCTTGGAACGCGCCAGCCTGTAAACAAAATATATTTATTTATCAAACATGTTATATTGATGGTTAAAATATTTCTAAAGTATCACAACATATGAGATAAACGATAATGGCCGTAAAATTCGTTTTAAAGAAACATGAATCCTATTTATGGAGTCGTTAGGTTCATTTTTATTTATTCAGTTTTCTTAGCGTCAATATTTCAAATATAGATATCATCTACTACAAATCACACGATTACTTGTGAGTAAATTGTATTTAAGTGATTTTAAGCTTAAGGATCAGCCCTATAGTCAGTGTCTACGTCATTACAGGGAGGACGCACTGGAATACTTTCGTCTTCAGGCTCTGTGGTATATCCGAGGAAAATATGTGGTACAACTTCTTAATTGCTGCCCGTCCTCGAGCCAGATGTCGACACGACTTGCACTAGAGGGCCGGCAGCGACTGCATGCGTGAAGCAGCAGACCAGGCTATGTCCAGCAGTGGACTGCAACGCGCTGATAATGATGATGATGATGATGATGGTAATGATGATGATAATGATGATTATGATGATGATAATGATGTTGATGATGATAATGATGTTGATAATGATAATGATTATAATGATGATGATGATGATAATGATTATAATGATGATGATGATGATAATGATGATGATAATGATGATGATAATAATGATGATAATGATGATGATGATAATGATAAGGTGATGATGATGATGATATTGCATTTAAAATAATTATTCCATGGTAATTTACATAAACATCTAAAACCAAGATCCATCCTCAATCCATCCCAGACCTAGCGGCTAGCTTTAATTGTATCCCACATTCCATTAGAACAAAAGTTGCTGCTCTCACCTGGTACCACCTGGTCATGAGCTCAGCCTCCGGGTACTTGAAGAATCCTCCCACGTCGGAGCCGCAGAAGCTGATGCCGGCCGACGCGAGGGACAGACACATCGGCACCGACACGGCCAGGAAGCCCCACTCAGCAGCGTTATCTCCTGTCCATACTGCCGCGTATCTGAATAAATAATTAAATGATTACATACCGGGTATATCAAGACTGCGACCGAAAACGAAGCCAGGTGGTAGTTTTAGTGGTTACGGGCACGATGCAAATAAAAATTTCACCAAAACAGCGACAGATATTTTTTTAGAATTTTTTGAAAATTAGTGGGTGGTAAATACCTAGTTTTTGCGAAAATAATTATTTAAACCCTTACGTACCATTCAGTGTTAAAAAATAAAAAGGTCTACATCATTATTTTAGGAAAACTATGTATTTATCACCCAAATACGACGATAAGTAAAAAATTCCAAAAAAAATTGTCGATTATTTTTGCGAAATTTTTACTTGCATTGTGTCTGAAGTCACTAATACTACCACCTGGCTTAGTTTTCGGTCGCAGTTTTGATATACCCTGTATATACATACATAAACTTACGCCTTTTCCCAGAAGGGGTAGACAGAGGACTTACTTGCTACCAGGACTTAAAACTTAATAATTTAATGAACCGATTGCATCGGTGGCGTAGTTGTACTCCGGTACGACTACAAAGCTGAGTTCCCAGGTCGGACAAAGTGATATTGAATTTTTCTATTCATTATCAGCCCGGAGTTAGGAATTTGTGCCGGTATGGCGATAGGCTCGCCCCCATCACATCGTGGAACGGAACATACAAGGCGAAATGTGGGTGTCCTAGTGGCGCCTCTGCCTACCCCTTCTGGGATAAAGGCGTGAGTTTATGTTATGTATTAATTTTTCCTTACCTCTGTGTGCCTGCGAACGCTGATCTGGTAAGTATGAAGGGCCTGTACTTGTTATCAGATCTGTCCAGTAAACCATCATGCGTCGCCCTGATGTTCCATAGACCGTACTCGTTGTGGATGTGTCTGTGGATATTGAGATATTTTAATTTATAATAGATGGATAATTAAAATATTGGCTATTTGAGGGTTATAAGAAAGTTGAACTAGTAATTGGTCATTTCAATAACCCAGATTTTATCGAAATGCAAAACCCTTGCATGTTTAGTTATTTTGAACAATTTGTAGTACTTTATACTTTACTGCCTGATAACAAAATCATATCTAACTAGATCTACCATCATGGAGGCACAATTATATTTTTGGTGACCTGAATTTAGACCAGATGTTGAGATATTTCTGAGATAAAATAAATAATAAATAAATACACCCAACAGTCACATACATAGTCCTGACCCCACACTAAGATCGAGTCTTGTGTCGTGGGTATCAGAAACTACGAGAGACTTTTCGGTCTCACAAACACCCAGACCCGAAACAAATACCTGTGGATCACACAAATATTTGTTTTGGTGCGGGGATCGAACCCGTGGCCTCTCATTTCACAGGCGGCGTCTAACCATCTGCGCCACGGAGGCTGTCAAAAGAGAGAGAGATACTTTAGATACAACTACAGAATATTTTATAAGTATTACCTATGTTCCCAGAATGAAGCGAGTCCGTCATGTCCGTCTTGGGGTGGTTTGTAGTGGCGACAGTCCTTGGGCATCGTGATCTCAGGCCCGTTGAACACCTGATGACGACAACACAATCATTATAGTTAAAATCAGTAGCTTTGTGACAAAGTTTGTTTTCAACACCTTATTGCGAATATGAGCAGTCCGCGCATCATATACTTTGGGAGTGTAGTCTTTGGCAGAATGAGCGTAAAACCATGCTAGATAGTATGCAAATAACATCTGGAGTTGTATACTACACGGACCTTGTGGAGACTAGGAAGAATTTCCGTGCTTTCCGGCGATTTTGTCATACCTATTATTGGAATCAAGTATAACAGTTTACATATTAGGTTCCATTTAAATGTAATAATCACTATTCCGTGGTGCTTTACAGATGGCTTCTCTGGCTGTAAATGTCTTTATGCGAGGTTATTTACGTCTTTAGCTCATTGTTTTGTCACCCGCTTTATTAGGGAGGGAAGCGGACAATAATTTATTTCCAACCCCTCCTATTAAAATAACTTTGTGATTGATTTCGTTGCGGGTTAAAGACAAGTTAGACATTCCCGGAGACTCGCTGAGCTTCAATGCTCAGTGTCATTCAAATGCGTGACACTGTTGATCCTGCGACACAGGAGTTGCAGTGGCGGGCGTGAGGGCGGGACAGTCCCAAAGTTTCCTTTGTATTTTGCTGTGCCTAGCTCAAATGCAATTTAAATACGAGCCATTTATTACTGGTTTCAGGAGAAATAAGAGGTTATTTTTCTCCTATTTTATAATTAAACAATGCATCAATTTATTGAGTTCTAAATAATCTTCGTAAGGAATACGATCAACATAAAACCAATACAATGTTAAATTCGGCTGGCTACTAAGTAGAGTACAATCTAATCGGGTTCTATTAAAACAATGAAAATATTTTTTTTTTTATATGAATGACGATACGAGCCTGCCATTCGCCTAATGGTAAGCGATACGACCGCTCATGGACAGTAGCAAAACCAAACAACACCATGAGTTACAAGGCAATGCTTGGCATTCCACTGCGCTTGCCATCCTGAGACATAAGATGTTAAGTCCAGTAGTTACTCTGGCTACAATGTCCTTAAAACCGGAACACAACAGTGCATTTACACTGCTGTTTGGCGGGAGAAATAGACATTGCGGTGGTATCTACCCAGGCGGTTTCTCACATATGAGAGACCTACCACCAGTAGTATAATAAAATAATAATAAGCTGTCTCATGTCTCATCATGATAAATACCCATGTTGATAGCAGGCCGCATACACGTTTTCCTTGTTTCTCTGGATCGCTTATTGCGGCTATCAAACCTAACATTATTGATTATTACCTATTTTGGTACCACAATTAGGGCGACAATATTGAAAACGCAAACATTGCGTACACGTAAATGTTGCGTACGAAAAAACGATGCGTGTGCGCAGCATTCAAGGGGCCGTCCATTAATCACGTGATGATTTTTTTTGCATTTTTAACCCTCCCCCTCCCCCTAGGTGATACGTGGTGAGGTTTAACACTAACCCCCACCCACCACCCAAAATCACGTGTATTTTTAGTACCTACAAAGAATCTTATTTTTTTTTTAGAATATCACACTACACGCCGCTTTTCGGTTTAGAAATCGCGCATTGACGAAAAAATAAATCCACGTGATATCTTACTACCCCCCCCCCCCCTGTAATATTTCGTGATTTTGCTAAACCCCCTCCCCCCTGTAATATTTCGTGATTTTTCTAAACCCCCTCTCCCCCCCTTGTAATATTTCGTGATTTTTGCTAAACCCCCTCCCCCTTTCGAGCCTCACGTGATTAATGGACGGCCCCCAACGTGTAAATACGTGTAAAATATTACAATATACTCACACTAGGCTCGTTCATATCGTTCCATATGTGCACATCCTTGCTGGTCCCGGGGAAGTTCTCCAGCTTGTATCTGTCCGAGTAATATTTGCTCACCGCGGGGTTGAAAAAATCTAAGTAAGATGACGATCCGGGCCAACACCAACCTGGACAGAAAGTGTGACAAGTTGTTTTAAAATTATATTTATATTTCTTACCAGGTATAGACTTACATAAATAGCTGGAATTGAGCATAAATATTTGTATTTAATTACAAAACATATTGAATTTAGAAATGTATGTTATATTTTGTGATAAACATAATATTTTGTTTATTACTTCATATCGACAGCCTCCGTGGCGCAGTGGGTTAGACGCCGGCTGTGAAACGAGAGGCCGCGGGTTCGATCCCCGCACCGAGACAAATGTTTGTGTGAACCACAAGTATTTGTTTCGGGTCTAGGAGTTTGTGAGACCGAAAAGTCTCTCGTAGTTCCTGATACCCACGACACAAGACTCGATCTTAGTGTGGGGTCAGGACTATGTATGTGACTGTTGGGTGTATTTATTTATATATTATGTAGGGGAAACAAACCCTCTTACCCCATTATTGCTAGTCAACTCCCTGGCCATTGCATTCTAATATAACAAAATACAATCTAAATAAATTCCTTGCGCGATAGAATCACCTTTGCCTACACACTTCGTAAAATCCACAATTTTCATTCACAAATTATCTATGATGAAGCTCACCTTCATAATCCTTCCCGTCCTTATCCTTGACGTAATATCCGTTATCCGTAGCGTCTTCGTGCACGAAGTATCCGGCTTCCCGTTTGATGTGGGGGTCGATGATCACCACCAACTTTCGGCCTTTAGCTGTGAGGTTGGCAACCATGTCTGAAGGGTGCGGGAACTTTTCTACGTCCCATGTGAAGTACCTGGGGTGAATTAGGGGTTGAAGATAATGCTAGTTTGGTATGATCATAATCGAGGTGAAATGATGCTATTATCGATTATTAGAATCGATTGTGATTTTAAGATATCGATGATTACATCGCTAGCTACAATACATTTTATTATTATCTGTAATTTAAAAATGTGTATATATTTTCAATATACTTTAATTTAAAAATAATGCAAATATGATGCGCGATAAATGCAAAAAATATCATTTCTTTTTTTTGGATTACCGCACTACATTACATTATAATACACTATACAGTAGTTTTATCTATGACGTAATAAACATAGATACTGACTTCTTCCTATCAGTATACTCGATGTCTAGCCAGATGACGTCAGCGGGAATGTCGTGTACGTCGAAATTATCATCGACTGAACGAACATCGGCTTCGTCCACATAATTCCAACGGCACTGGTGGTAGCCTAGGGAGAATTTCTGGAAGAGATGTGGTGTGTTCATTATTGTTATAGTTGGAATTATTGGTTGTTGTTAAATCGATGGGAGGAATCGATTGTGTGAGTGAAGATAATCGATAACTTTGAAATTAATCGATTAAAGCTATTTTCTGGAATTATCGTGTTAAAATAGATCACAGGTTCATCAGGTACGCTGCCCATTTTTCTATATACATAAACACATATTTTTTACTTTTAAATCGATTTTAGAATAGTTGCAGTTTTGAACATAAAATAACGCGTAAATAATCTTAATACAGTTGCTAAATCGTTTCACAGATTTTGCATGCTAATAATAAATAACTGATGACTAATGAGACTGAAATTTGTGCGTGTGTGTATACCCTATATACTCACAGGCGGTATAGGCGCTGGTCCGGTGAGCGTGACGTATTGCCTGAACACATCTGAGGGCGTGTCTCCCAAAAACACGAAAACGTCCACCACACCAGACTCACTCATAAACCTGACGAGGAAGAATTGTAATACTTTAATTATCCATATTTGTCTTGCATTTGTTAAGAAAAACATGTTAGGACTCTGATTTCTGAACATCAACATTATCTTGAAAAAAATTGTCTATTAAATTATTGCGTTCTTTTTGTACAATCACAGTGTATGCATTGTACGTCGAATGGATGTTATTAAATATAAAAATTATGTTAATTCATATATCATAAAAAAATTATAAATAAAAAGTTTAGAACGACATCCAAGGGAAAAAATCGACGCGAAACTATTATAAAAGAAAGAGAATTATAAAAACACACGTGTTCCTATTTTCATAGACATTATACTCGTAACACAAAAATAAATCAAAATAAGCACACACTCACTGTTTTTTAGATTTAAATCACCATGATCTATCACCGATACAATCTAAAACAATGACTCTACAAAATCAATCCACGTAGATTTTTATAAAATTTCCATACCTGGCATCGACCCTGCTCTTGTGTCCTCCAGTGACGAGGTTGACGAGCGACGACACGACGGTAGCATCAGCATAGTTAACTACATCTATCCACGTCTCAGCCGAGTTGTGCCAGAATACACCCGCGCTGCGTTTAGTACTGGAAACAAAGGAGGACATTTTCGATATTTTCTTGAAATACTAAAATTCAAAGCTGTGTACGCTTATAATAAATAAATAAATAAATACGCCCAACATTTACATGCATAGTCCTGACCAGGGGCGTGCGCTCCTTGTAGGCAGAAATGCAGTGCTTTACTTGCCATTCACAGATATTTTAATAAAACGTTCTTACGTTTTAGATGAATTTAATTAATAGTAAATAAATGAATAAACAAAATATAATAAATTAAAAACGCCTAATATTTTATAAATAGCAATAGCGCTGCAAAATAATGTACCTAATCAACCAACTCATGCCGCCGCGTCCCGCAGGAGATTTGTTCGTATGTGTGTAGTAATTTTGGTGTCCGTGCACGGTTCGCAAACGCACACACCCATGAATATCGAAAGCCGCATTGGCCGATATGAAACCAACTCCTGCGGCAGGCTACGGAAGTTCGGCAGTTGTCGGGAGTAATCGGAAATGTTCGTTGCCTATAACCCGAGTAAAAATAATAGACGGAAATCTAATACATCACGTATGCACATTATGCATCTTTGTTTAGTAAGGTTTATTTGTTTAAATAGCAGAAATGTTTTGTGTTTCGCGGGGGCCATTTTTGATTTTGGTTTTTTCATGTGATAAGCATTGTTTACTATTTTGTTTGCGCCAGTTTATTTATAGTTTTCATAATTATAAGATTTTTTATTTTAGCATTTAAAGTGTGCACATTTAACAGTTTATTACTGAGTTTCTATAATAATTGTAGTGATTTGCTTTTACTAGTGCATTTGTTGATTTTTTTAAAATGTTATTTGATTGTGAGGTTTGTGTTGAAAATGTTTGTTTATTAAAAATAACAAGTTCTCACAGTTGTGATTCAGTGAAAAGATTCAAATTGTATCTAAAGGTAGGTGTGTGCCCGAGTTACAACAAATAGACCAGCAAAAAGGGAATGTAACTCGAAAGTTTCTTGATAAAGTTATGCAACGTATAACTATTATTTTAGCTTATTATTTTACTTATTAGAATTTCTTCCGCCGCGACGATCGATCGCTGTTTTGTCTGCGTTGCCGTAGAAGATGTACATGAATAGTAGTACATCTAAGACTTGTTCTGTTGGAATGGTTTCCGACTTAGGGATCCGTCGCGTGGCTGTGGCTATGCTAAAAATCTATTTAAAAGATTTTTTTTGTGACCTAGTACTCCGCCGCATACCCAGTGTCATAATCCTGTGCACGCCGCTGGTCCTGACCCCACACTAAGATCGAGTCTTGTGTCGTGGGTATCAGGAACTACGAGAGACTTTTCGGTCTCACAAACACCCAGACCCGAAACAAATACCTGTGGATCACACAAGGGGTCCTGGGGTCAGGATTATGTATGTGACTGCTGGGTGTTATTTATTGATTAATTTATTATACTCTAAATATAACTAATAATCCTCACCCATGCGAGTACATGACGGGAATGGCGCCGTATATCGCCATGCGCGAGTCCAGTTCATACTCAAACACATCCAAGTTGTAGAGACGGTAGGGCTCGCCCGACGTGGTGGTCTGGAGGGCGAACTTATCCGTGTGCTCCGGGATACCTATATCAGAGTGAAGTTAGAGATAAAAAGAGGGATAATTTTAAAATCGATTAATCGGTTAATCGATTCCTTGGGTCAAAAATATGGTTTGACCAAAATTGACTAAAATTTTAATTAGCACCTATCACAAAATATATAGCAGGTATTGCGATAACTCAAATATGAATTAAACGAATCGTTTTTTTTTTTTAAATATTAATCATTTCTTGATTTTGAAAATAAAATTATACATCAAAAGATATAATCGAATACGAGACGTTCAATGAAATAGGTTAATGGGCATTCTAGAATAGAATATTCCCCCATCATTTGAATAATTTTAAAATCACCGTTTCTATATTCTATAGCTTATGGTATCACTACCTTTTTGTCCCATCCTACATAATTTTTAAAATTCTGTACAACTAAATGTCACATTACCCACCATAAACATTATCAGCATCAGGGAAAGAGACATCAAGAGAAACAGCCTCATTGCCTCGAGGTTTGCTGTCGTGGTGGGATTTGAAGTTCTCGCTCCAAGCTGTCTCGTCCTCCTGCGAACAAAAATATGTTTAATAGTTACAATAAGAGCCTTTGCCCTCTCTTTTATATTTCTCTTATTTCCATCCCAAGGTAGTCGGTAAGAGATTCCCTCGAGCGATACGACCGCCTTTTGTACTATTATCGAATGTAATGTTTTTTTTAAGCTTAAATATAGTGTACAATAAAGAATATAAATAAATAAATGAAATAAATAAGAGGGTAGTTTGGCTACCATTTTTGGACTATGATAAAACATGATAACTATGTTTGAGTCTCAAAACAGGTTGTAAAATGAAAATTATGCTTATTTTAAAAATAACTATAAAAAAGAATATATTTTCAAATTAGTTTTGAAGAATTACGATTCGACATTAAGCCTTGTTTTATTATTTCAGTCAATTTGAAGATTTGAAAAGCCTTAAATCAAATAATTAACCCTTTTTTCTACTTACACCACAAATATTTTGACATCACAAACAAAATAGTTTAAAAACAAAACATCATTCGTATCGATTACGAACACAACATAAGTAATTATTGAACCATTAACCCAGTTTAAACTCAGTCGTAAATAAGAATTTTCGAGGCTTTAAAACACTAAATCCCTCGCATTCCGCGATATTTCAGTATCAGCCCATAATAGCCCACTGTTGCACACGGGTCACTACAACTGAGAGTCCGATTGAGAGGGGTTAGGCCACAGTCTACCACGCTGGCCTAGTGCGAGTTGGCGGACTTCATATACCGTAGAATTTCTTGATAACATCTCTATATACATGTTTCCTCATTGTCTGCTTTATTAAAATAAAGGAACTCTTTGCGGCAAACACAAATTAGCTAACCACAATAATTCTAAAGATAGAAAACCGACAAAACATCAACAGGAAAACAATCACAGACTCCATTGTTGATGAGTGGTTACAATATATGAAAATAATTAGTTACTCATACATAATCCGATATTTATAAGGGATCGGCATAACATTTTCTATGTAATGGATGTACAGTAGAACGCCGATTATCCGAATTATTTGGGACCAAGGTCGATTCGGATAATCGGAAATTCGGATAATTGAACATAGACTGATAATGAAGAAAAACGAACTGTCACACATTGAATTCTTCATTTTATTAACTTTAACAACTTTCTTTATTAAGCTTTTAATCATAACAGTTGAAATAAATCTGGACTTAAGCGAGTTCCAACTTGTTACAACAAAACAAAACAAAAATTACTTGGTTTTAATTTTTTATTTACGCTTAGGACCGATTCGGATAAATGGCGATTCGGATAATCGGCGTTCCATTGTATTCAAATGAGCCGATTGCGGAACCTATGCAACAAAATACATAAGTTAATACCCAACAGTCACATACATAGTTCTAACCCCGTTAAATCTTGTGTCGTGTGTATTAGAAACTACGATATTTTCGGTCACACAAACACCCAGACCCGAAATAAATATTTGTAGGACACACAAAAAAAGTGAATCGAACAACGAATTGAATCTTGTATCCTACGTTACATAGCACTTACACGATAGATTTTAGGACCTAAAACTAGACTTGTAAATAGTATTTACATATAAACATAAAATTATTAGGCTGGAAACACGTTTAAACAGCTAATTAGCATAATAGTCGATAAATACTTACATAATTGCAGTTATTGTCGTAGCAATTATAAACAATCAGCGAACTTGTAAACTTCACGTATGCCATAAAAGTCATTCGTGCGTTTCTATATTTTAAACAAAAGGAAATGTTCAGTGATTGTACAAATGGGTAGGAATTTGTGAGGTCCGGAGTTTGAAGCTCAGACAGGAATAGTTGACATATGTCGACGTGGATTGTAATGATAAATAAATACACCCAACAGTCACATACATAGTCCTGACCCCAAACTAAGATCCAGTCTTGTGTCGTGGGTATCAGAAACTACGAGAGATTTTTCGGTCTCACAAACACCCAGACCCGGAACAAATACCTGTGGATCACACAAACATTTGTTTCGGTGCGGGGATCAAACCCGCGGCCTCGTTTCACAGGCGGCGTCTAACCAACTGCGCCACGGAGGCTGTCAAGCTGCTGGAGGCTTTTATGTTGGTGAGCACATTTCAGGCGGGCTGAACATTGCTAAATGAATTACCAAATTGAAATGGCAAGGGTAGTTAGTATATGTTACAAAATGCGACGTCGCAAAATGGAATAGGGCTTTAAATAAACGTCGATTATAGGCAAATGGCCAGAAATGCTTGTATGCGACTGGCCCAAGATAGAAGAAGATGATCAACTAGAAAACTCTTTGACAAAAGGATATAGATACTAGCTGTTTATATTGATTATGCTACAAGCACTTAAAATTAATTAACTGGGCTGGAATAGAAGTCTAGGAAGGGTAGAAAAGACGAACACACTTTAGTTCGTAAAATAAACTCGGCAATCTGTAAATGACGTTAGCGGCACCTCTGCCTACCCCTCCAAAGCGTGAGCTTACAAAGTCCATGACACAAAGTTTTCAATAGTAAACAAACCTACAGTCAACATGACATGACCTCACGTAGCTAATTAATTACGAACAATCGCGTTTTACGATAACATTTAACTGGCGATACAAAACATTACGTTAATTGATGTAGCCGATGTATTGCGCTGAGGGAATCGATAATCGAACATATTACATCGATAACTGTCGAACGATTATAAAGATTTTTATAGGAATAAGTTATCGGGCAGGAAATTGAAATTTATAGTTTTTTTTTTAGTTCCAAAACGAGTGCTGTGAAACAACAGACAGAATGGGGACAAATATTGGTTTTTTATAATCATCCCGCATGATTCAGTATATTCTGAGACCAAAAATTCTCTCGTAGTTTCTGATAAGGTATGAATGTATCTTAGTGAGATCAAAATTATGAGTAAGTACTTGACAAAATGATTTTATCGATCCTAGCCTACAGGTATTATGATATCAAACATTTAAATATATATCAATGACGCTACTTCGAAACTGCCTCTACTTCTTGACTGCCTCGGTGGCGCAGTTGTACTACAGTATGGTTGAGGTCTCGAGTTCGAATCCCGGGTCGGGCAAAGTGATATTGGATTTTTCTATTCATTATCAGCCCTGAGTCAGGAATTTGTGCCCGATATGGCGAAAGGCTCGCCTATCACATCGTGGGACAGGAAATACAAGGCGAAACGTGGGTGTCCTGGTTGCTACCAGGGGAACCTCTGCCTACCCCTTCCGGAAAAAAGGCGTGTTTATGTATATTTTCCAAAACACTTCATATTTCTGTACCAATCATTCAATGCGATATGTTTTCATATCAGTCACGTACGGAGTGCTGACAAGTTCAATGACATTTCGTGTTGAGATAAATCGCTTAATGAGATTATACGGATTCTGCTATTGACGACGGTTTAAGTGTTTCAATCTTTGATAGTAAGATATTCGCATTAGTCCGGATGGCATACAGCGGTTAACCGTATTTTTTTTCATTGTTTTTTTTTTCCTTTTATAGCCACATAATATTGTTACAAGCAAATATAAAAGCGAATTTTTTTATTTTTTTAAACTATTTATTTTTCATATTTTAGTTTAAAATATTGAATTGTCATCGGTCCATAAGAATGCCAAATTTCGAGCTAATCCGACGTTTTTAAGGGAGTCAAAATCATGTTCAAAGATTTCGTTACATACTAACATACATACGTCTGAAGCTAATAAAAAGCGTATAAACACACGGGCTCTATAATAACGTAAATTCATTAGACCGCTACTTAGGCAAGTATGTTTAATAATTCAATATTATTTATCCAATGAGCGTTGAATAAGCGTGCAAAATACACGCGGTCAGTAGGTTACGAGCATACACTTATCACTCATCAAACAGATAGTGAATACGTGTGATAAGCTGTGTCACTCAATACTTCATTGTACAGGGAGTTATTTTAACACGGAGTCAGGAATTTGTGCCCGATGTGGCGATAGGCTTTCACATCGTGGGACGGAACATACAAGGCAAAATGTGGGTGTCCTGGTAGCACCTCTGCCTACTCCTTCGGGGATAAAGGCGTGAGTTTATGTATGTATGTATACGTTTAATTTACGTACCGGAATTGCATCATGTAATAAATAAACAACTACACTCCATTCCCAAAAAGGGTATATTATGAACCTTACATCCTATAAACTTCCGTTTCATTATAAAAATCATAACTACAAAAACCCCTCGAGAAAAAACTGATCTTATATTTTATACGTTTAAGTGCATTTTCGCGTAAATTGAATTGGCAATAACGTTAGACCTATCGTTCGTTTCGTATCGACCTTGGAGTGCTATTCAACTTGACATTGCAACAGCTACCCGTGGCAGAAAGACTTGTTTATTATACGAGTAGCTTCAGGCGGCGACATGACTTATTTTAAAAGCTATACTAACAATAAAAAGAAGAATGATTTGATTGTTTGCATTGAATAGGCTCCGACGCTACTGAACCAATTTTAAAAAATATTTCACTGTTGGGAAGCTGCACCATCCTCGGGTGACGGGTGGTATTTCAAGAGTGCAAACGAAAACGAAACCGGGTGATAGTATCAGTTATTTTCCAAACACAATTCCATTAAAAAAATCGGAAAAAAAAAACTTTCGAATGGCAACAGACGGCATTTCCATGCTCTTTGAAACAATTATGTCGGCCTGCAATTGTGTCGACTGACGAGAGATAAAATAATTATAAATACACCCAACAGTCACATACATAGTCCTGACCCCACACTAAGATCGAGTCTTGTGTCGTGTATCAGACACTACGAGAGACTTTGAGGTCTCACAAACACCCAGACCCGAAACAAATACTTGTGGTTTACACAAACATTAGTCTTGGTGCGGGGATCGAACCCGCGGCCTCTCGTTTCACAGCCGGCGTCGAACCAACTGCGCCACGGAGGCTGTCAAGATAACACATACCATCAAGCACATTATCCCTTCAGGTATCTATGTATAGACAATAGACTTTTGACAGATGCTAAACAATGGAGAACAATTGGAGAACAATGGAGAACGTCACATAAATTTTGATAGGGAGCCTAATATAAACTTTTTGGACACCGGAAGGGTTATAATTACTTTGACGTGTTAGTATATATACACACATACATAAACTCACGCCTTTTTCCCAGATGGAGTAGGCAGAGGTGCTACCAGGACACCCACATTTCGCGTTGTATGTTCCGTCCCACGATGTAATAGGGAGCAAGCCTATCGCCATATCGGGCACAAATTCCTGACTTCGGGCTGATACTGAATCGAAAAATCCAATATCACTTTGCTCGACCCGGGATTCGAATTCACAATTCAAATTAACAATTCAACGAGGCAGTCATTATTACAATAACTAGGGTCATTTATTTGTATTAGAGGTTTTTTCAAACATTTTTAGTATTCGAGTTTCACGCAAAGGCGAACCAGACGTTATTAGGGAACCTTGAACATGATATTAAACATTTGAATTAACACGTGTTTATGCATGCGTAATATATTTTGATATTTGGTGTGCGTGGTGGTCTGTTGGTTACTAAGTGGACATAAATGGAAGTGATGGTCGCGGGTTCGAATCCCTGGGCATATCTCATTTCCGGAGTTCTCGGAGTCTGGTGTTTTTTCATATTCAATTAATATGAACATTAACAGTGAAGGAAAAGATCTTGGGGATTGTAAAAAGTCCAATACTCAGCAGTGGATAATTATTGACTGATGCAGTTTATTGTCTACGCATTCACGGACAATTAAAATACATAATTGGATAAATGCAAATATTTTTTTAAAGTTATTTAACGAACCCGGAAATATATTTTGATTCAGTGTTAAAATCTACATAATATGTACTATGTTATGAAACAATACAGTGTTTAACAATTATCTGTCCACAACAGATTAACTTTCCTGCCATAACACCAAATGGTTTAGTGTTTGAATTACATAACGGATAAGAATATCAATTAAATCCTATATGTAGACATACATGTTTAAATCACCATGGTCTCATATTTAACAGCCAGCTTTTTAACCAAATGGACCATACCTAGACTTAACACCAAAAACCCCAGCGCAAGACAGTACAAAAGCTACACTCACGACTTCCAAAGCGTTGGGATTCTCCTCATCTTCCACCTTCTCCCTCCGTACCCTCAGGGGTTCCACCAGGAGCTGCGAGTTCTCGTTGAGCACCACAGCGACCTCTCCCACCTTGTCCAGGAACTCGAACTTGAGGGGTTGAGCTGTTATAACCACTTTGTGTCCCTGCGTGTTGGTGAGCGTCAGCTTGCCGTTCTCATTTGAGATTAACTTTAAGCTGGAAGTAAGGTTATGGGTTAGTTTATGTTTTATCTCGGTTCATAAAGAAATCATAATATAATAGCGACATTCTTATGAAATTGAATTGTGGTCTCTCATATGTGTGAGGTAGCACCGCAATGACTATTTCTCCCGCCAAACAGCAGTGTAAATGCACTGTTGTGTTCCGGTTTGAAAGACATTGTAGCCAGAGTAACTACTGGACATATTGAGACTTAACATCTTATGTCTCAGGATGGCGAGCGCAGTGGAATGGCAAACATTACTTTGTAATTCATGGTATTGTTTGGTTTTCTACTGTCCATGAGCGGTCGTATCTTACCATCAGGCCAATGGCATGCTCGTCTCGCCATAAAAAAAATCATCGCAATAAAAAAAATGGGACCTTGGACCATAAGTAATAAGAAAAAGACCAAAATAATATGGAATACCTTTTTGAAATCTACATAATATAATAATTGTATCATTATTTCACCGTCAACCACCATCAACGTTAAAAGTGCGTAGGATTTCTCAGTTAATAGGTGTTCATGGACATCGGTGATGAGTTTAGTTAACCAGGGATCAAAATACTATCTGACGTCATGTTAAATGGCTCTCTCTCTCTCTCCCTCTTGAGCCACAGGAAGTCCACGGCTGTACATAGGCCTCCCCCATGGGTCTCCACATGGACCTGTTGGAAGCAGCCTGCATCCAGCGACTTCCTGTGACCTTAACCTTAATGACACCTTTGACAACCTTTGACAGCCTCCGTGGCGCAGTTGGTTAGACGCCGCCTGTGAAACGAGGCCGCGGGTTCGATCCCCGCACCGAAACAAATGTTTGTGTGATCCACAGGTATTTGTTCCGGGTCCGAGTGTTTGTGAGACCGAAAAGTCTCTCGTAGTTTCTGATACCCACGACACAAGACTCGATCTTAGTGTGGGGTCAGGACTATGTATGTGACTGTTCGGTATATTTATTTGATAAATGGGTCTGCGCTTCTCATTTCTATAAAACACATTACCTACAGCAAAAATGCGCGCAAAACGCTAGGCACACATGTTGAATGTTTTTGTTTATAAATCCATAACGCCAATTTTACGTCAAGTTTTAAAAATAAACTATAAAACTAGACCGTATAATTTGCCTACAAACCCTAGGCTTTAGAACACGTGTGCGCATTCGATATGTTATCGTAACAATGCAATTACACGCAGCAACACGCTGACGTCATAACACAAGCTACTGCTGTACTTTGTCAGCCCATATACGTCCCACTGCAGGGCACGAGCCTCCTCTACAATCGAGAGTACAATTGAGACTACGTCACCACACTATCGGTTCACGGCACTTCTGATACAATAATATAGAATCACAACTCAATTGTAAAACTTAAATTTATTGTTTTAAAATATGATAAAGCGAATACGTTGCAATTAAGTCCAGATTTTTTATATTGTGCGGGCTCAGTAACATTTTCGTCGAGATAGGGAATCGATTTTCATCACAACTATAAGGAAATATAGAAATATCATTATCAAATATCAGTCCCAATGTCCTGACCTCTTTTTATTGCGTTAAATGGCGAGAATAGCATGCCATTCGCCTGATAATAAGCGATACGACCGTTCATGGACAGTACCGAAACCAAACAACACCATCAATTACAAAGCAATGATGGCATTTCACTGCGCCCGCCATCTTGAGACATAAGATATTAAGTCTCATTATGTCCAGTAGTTACTCTGGGTACAATGTCCTTCAAATCGGAACACACCAGTGCATTTACACTGCTGTTTGGCGGAAAGACCTCACACTAACATCGAGTCTTGTGTCGCGTATCAGAAACTACGAGAGACTTTTCGGTCTCACAAACACCCAGACCCGAAACAAATGGATCACACAATAATTTGTCTTGGTGCGGGGATCGAACCCTCGGCTTATTGTTTCACAGCCGGTGTTTAACTAATTGCGCTACGGAGGCTGTCTTTCATGTTAGTAGTAAGTATAAGTACGTTAGTAATTATTGAGCCAATGTTACATTTTTGTTCATAGATCTTCTAAAAGGGGACATATGAGCCCGCTAATATTCTAAAGTTGCAGCAAAATTATGAGTTGTCGAAGCTACATCTATTACTAATAGTTATATGTATATAAAGCTGACAAGTTTTAAAATCTCAGGAACTACTGGTCCATATTGAAAATTCAATTGATGTTGGTTAGCACATTTATCGAGGAAAGCTCCAATAGGATGGAATATGACCAAAAATGGATTAACAAGACCAAAAATATTGCACACACGGTTTCCGCGTCGAAATGTATCTGCACCCGGGCGAAGCCGGGCCGGGCCGTTAGTCTACACATAAAAGACAGTAAAATATCTCACCCGTCAGCCTTAGGTTCTCCTTGAAGGGCGAGTTGTGTCCTGTATCTTGGGTACAGCGGATCAGCCTCATCCATCTCCACTCGGAACGTACCGTCGGCATACGCGGACATCTTCACTGCATAGTGCCACTGTACGGAACAAAAAAATACCATTACTTTAATTTATTTAGTACAATTTTGTAGATGCAGGTCGTTTCCAACAGATCTTAAATATATTTTTATTATATGTTCGCAACGTTATAAAATACACACATAAAGTCACACCTTTATCCCACAAGGGGTAGGCAGAAGTGCCAAGACACACGCCTTGTATGTTCCGTCCCATGATGTAATAGGGGCGAGCCTATCGCCATTTCGGGCACAAATTCTTGACTCCGGGCTGATTATCAATAGACATTTCCAGTACCTTTTTGCTCTACTCGGGATTCGAACCCGAGACCTCAGCTTTGTAATCTTACCATAGTACAACTACGCCACTGAGGCATTTATAAAATTGTTTATTAAAATAATTAGTTATAATTCAACTGTTTAAATAAAAGCGAATGTTTTTGGTATCGTTTGAGCGTTGTGCAGTTAAATTACTTATGAGGTCGTGCAGGTCAATTGTTTTATTAATATTGTATGCATGTACTTTGTTTCCGTATTTTTTGTTGCCAGGCCAGTTAGCTCCTGTGATAAACAGGTCTAAAGCCACTTCAGTATATCAATGGTAACAAATAAATTTATTTATTTGTGTCCCGTATTAATTTTGCGCGCAAATGTGATTTCCTCACGAATACAAAAGTTTGTTAAAAATGTTTTCGGTATGGGTGTCGGGACTGAATAATTGTGATTTTGCTTTCTATGTAAGCCCAAATATATATTTCTTTTTAGTACTTATATATTTTTAAGGACACGTTAATATATTACTAACTTAACACTCGTAAAAATCATATGTGATTACAGTATTAAAAGAAGCAGTTTAACAAAACAATCGGATGAAATCTCAATGTTATAGAAGAGACAAACAATAAATTAGTCATAGCACAGTGATCGACAAAGATCCGATCAAGCACAAAGGCTTTGTTTCAAATCGATAGAAGCGCTGGAAATAGCCACTGGGATGTTACTGCTATCGTCTCATTAATCCAGCATCTGTGGCCTTTTGTCCTATTCAAAACGCTCAGTTTTAAGTTTAGGATAAAATTGCCGTCTTAGTACTATGCAATGTATCTGGGTCTGTATATGTATCAGCCCATATACGTCCCACTGCAGGGCAAGAGCCTCCTCTACAATTAAGAGGAGGGCGAGGACTTTATTCAATGTTAAGCTGCAATACCATTGAAGCGAAGACGAGCAGACTGAAAAGATGCATAGAAATAGCCCAATAACATAGATTTAACACATCTGAGATGACATAGGAATGCAATATAATTCGTTGATTCTTACACATCTCTGCTTCAATGGAAACCCAGCGTCCAATGACTGCATAATTTTACTTGATCTCAGTAGTAATTAATTGAGTGTCAAGGCTATTTGCTAATAAAGTGGTTATGACCTTTCTTTATACATAAACTTTGTCACATAAATGCCCACTTTAATGTTTATTTTCCTCTCTTACGATCCATTATATTGTTGTTGGTTATATCTAAAAGATCGCTCATAGCGATAAAACCGAGAATTGTTCACTTATTTGTAATGTTTCTGTTTAATTTTTTCTGTACTTTGTGGTGTTCTATTAAATGTTTTTTGTGTGTATGGGGATATACAGTCTTAGGCGAGCGAATTACCTTGGGGTTAAGTTTAAATGCTGTCATCAAGGGAAGTTTTATACCATGGCTTCTGATAAATAATACGAGGAAGCCACAGCCTTAAACACCAAGCAGATAAATTGATAAAGACATTCAAAAGCCTATTCTGGTGAACATTTAACCTATACTATAATATATTACTATTACTCTTCACTAATTAAAACTTTCACATACCTTCCTCTTTAAACAGCACATCGGGCAATGATTGAATTAGCACCTTGATTATAACAACTCACATTAATTTTACTATGTGTTTTTAACACCATAATTTGATGTAATAATTTTGTAATGTCTCTTTCGAACCTATAACTCTAAGTCATTTAGTAAATAAATAAATAAATAAATAAATAAATAAGTCAAAGCTCACATGTTTGTGTTTCTAGTTAATTGTATTGTGAATGTACTGATTTCCTTAATTTATCTTATGCAATAAGTAATTATTTTTGTTTATTCTTACACATTTATTTTCCTTTTTGATGTTGTAAATAACTCATAATTGTTTTGTACTTTAGTTATGTAAAACTTTAAGTGGTATATGCATAACAATTAGTAACATCATAAATTTTACTTATAGTGTTATTTGTTTAATCATGGAGAATTTTATTAAAGAATTAATAAACAAGTGTTTTGCACATTTACCCTACTGATCTACACTAAAGATTTGTCTTTGAATGTGATATATATCATAGCATTTGTACATGAGAAATTTGATAGCGTAATAGCACGAAACCACAATGCGTCTTTTCATTACACATTGGTTTAAGCAATAATAAGCAACAATAATGTTGCACAAAAATGTAATTTAAAAATCAATAAACAAACATTTTATATTTATAATTAAGCACGCATTTATATTTGTGATATTAATAGACAACCTAGGTAGAGCAATTGATCTATGGTTCAAATATTTTACTTGTTTTTTAATTAAATTAACACAAGATGAGAATGTATGGCAAAAATAATAATGATAATTTGTCTTGGACTTAGACAGTTTCCTTTGTGCAAGGGTGCCTATAAAACCATGTTTAATTGAAGTCAAATTTGTCCTTAATAGTAATACAAAGAAGTTATAGACTTCAATATGCATTAATATGAGGTATTACGCTGGCGAACATCCAAAACCGAGGTTAAATATAAAGGTATGCAACAGCTGAAAAAAACTATGTAATATTTCCTTACCAGAACGTTCCTTGTCTCAGATTCCGTGTCCACGGTGACCACTTCCGCGGATAAAACATTTCCGTGTACAAAAACTGAGTCCACATTCAGGCTATATTGCGATTTCTCTGGCTTGAAACCCCGCAGCCTCTTGCAAAAGCCTGACTGCTCGCAAGTCTTAAAATTGTTTCTGTCCACGCCGGAAATACTGCCAAAAGACAGTACGGCGACCAGAAGAAGCCCCAAGGTCCTCATTCTAAACCAAAGTGGAATATTTTTTCATAAATTACCGTCAGTACACAAAGACCGGTGAATGTAAAGAATGCAACAAAACACCATTTTTCACCACTCACCTGGCCAATTTAGGATCAATTAGCGCCAAAAAGGTGTAGTACAGAATGTTGGTTAATTTTCTACACGACCATTGCCGCTGTACGGGCGTTAATTTTGTATTATTTAGACAGTTTTCCGATAAAAGCGCACGCACGTTACGTGGAGATATCCTGTTTGACAGCTTCCCGGTGTTACCACAACGAGAGCGAAGTTGTTGGAAACAATTTCAATATTACAAAATAACGATTTCTTATTGATCGATTTCCATCGATTTTCCACCTATTTAATTAAATTCATCGATATTTATTTCATAATCGACTAGCACATATCAGTTATCACATCGCAGCTCTAGTGATTTGACAGCATGATATCGCCAGCTGCTTGCGGAGTTTTCTTCAAAATTAACATTAATTCGACTTTCGTGAAGAATAGTCTTTATCAGTTTAGATTTTACTCGTTAGTGAAAATGACTACGGAAGCTAAATGGAAAATTGAGAAGAACCGCATCATGAACTTGCCTCTAGATGAGAAGAGGAAGTTGTATAAGTCTTCCGAATTCATTATTTTAGACAAAGTTGATACATGGGACAAATACGTGATTAAAAATCAAGGTGTCGAATCTAAAAAGCCGACAGGGGATGACATGACTGAGTTCAATAAAATCAAATTGGATGCATCTAAGAACAAGGAGTTATCTGAAAAAGTATCTATATTTAAAGGCGACATAACTAAATTGGAGGTATGTATAGGTTTGAAATCTTTTCACATGTAATTACTAGGGACCAAGCTTCAAATAACTAGTAGTATAACTAGTAGTATAACTAGTAGTATAACTAGTAGTATATACTAGTAGTATAGTATGTTAGGTCTATTCACACCTTTATTCTTGCAGAAAGTAAATTAAGTAAAAGTATTGTGGCAATAAATAAATATTAAATTTAAAAATTATAAAGTACAACAACAGCTCCAAGACCAAAATTTTATATGGGTTAATTTGAGATAATATGTACTTCTAATAAATACAAATTAATTATTCTGACACTCTTATTTATAATGAATTAAAACACAAATTATATACAGCGTACCTAGATTTCTTTCTTATTATAATTTAATTTTAAAAAATCTTCATGACCTTGGTTTCTGATTCAATACGCACTAGGTTTGTATGGTGGGGTGAGGCGTACATCCTGTCAACAGACATATAATATACATTCATAAACTCAGACTTTCCTCCCAGAAGGGGTAGGCAGAGGAGCATGTCTGCCTACCCCTGGTAGCAACCAGGACACCCAAATTTCGCCTTGTATATTCTGTCCCATAATATGATAGGAAGCGAGCCCATCGCCACATCGTGCACAAATTCCTGACTCCGGGCTGATAATGAATAGAAAAATCCAATATCACTTTGCCTGACATAGAATTCGAACCTGAGACATCAGATTTGCAATCGCACCATAGTACAACAACGCCACCAAGGCAGACATATTAATTAATAGTAATATTTATTATCATAACTTTTGTTTACACTTATCAATGGTCCTTGAGAATTTGAATAATGTCACTGGGAAAACCAGCCCATAATATACTTATTTAATATTGTCATATCCTTAAATGGATCAAGCTATATTGACAAAAGTTATTGATAAAGGAACAATATTGTTCCATATGAATATTCATATCCACCCAGATTACAACCATTCATGATTTTTGAGTCTTTTGTCGAAGCTCTGCCAAGTGAATATAAATTGAATCCAAATTGTTTAATTTAGAGCTTATGCAGTGTACCAGGCTGTTTTTGTTTATTCATCTTGTTTATCCTTTTTCATGAGTAACATAGTATTTCATATTATCCTGTAAATTTATTGCTGTATTATGTCTTATCCTTGTTTATTTCTATAGTTCTGTTACCTACAATTTTGCAGTCAATTGTACATTTAAATTGGTTCATTAACATGTACAATTTAACATAAGTAATAACAATGTGAGTCAATTATCAAAAATATGTTTCAGGTTGATGCCATAGTGAATGCGGCAAATTCTATGCTGAGAGCGGGAGGTGGTGTAGATGGCGCTATACACAGGGCGGCCGGACCCCTTCTTCAGGTTAATATTACTTAAATAAGAATCAAGCATAGGTATAAAATACCAGAAATTATAAAATACAATTCGTACTTTTTGCACATAATACTATTTTCAATTCACTTATGAGATAACAGATTTTTTGTAAACATAGTGTATTAATACAATACTTGTTAAAACAAAACAACAATTACTGGTTTCAGATAACTTATTACTCAATGTTATGTCAACAGTTTCTCATAGCATCAATAAGCAAAATATTAAGAATAAGTACTTTATTATCTATTTATGCCCTTTTCTGTTTCTTATAGGAGGAATGCAATACTCTAGGAGGATGTCCTACAGGAGAGGCGAAGGTTTCTGGAGGATACGACTTGCCAGCCAAGTGTATGTTATCAATTATGACATTATTTTATACACACTATGTAATAACTATAAGGTTGAAAATCCTAAATGAAGACAAAATATAATATTGCAAACCATATTGGAAAATTAGTCAAATAATTCTGAATGAATTTTAAGACATTTTATTTAACATATTTGAATCCGAATAAACTTATGTTTGTTTAATACTTATGTTTTAAAATTATAATTTCCTATCTTTTTCAGATGTAATTCACACAGTAGGACCTCAGGACGGTTCAGCGCCGAAACTAGAATCGTGCTACGTAAAATGTTTCGCCCATCAACCCGAGCATCATTTCAAATCAATCGCTTTTCCCTGCATCTCAACGGGTATTTACGGCTTCCCTAATCGTCTGGCCGCACACATCGCCCTAAGAAGCGCCAGGAAGTTTCTAGAATCCAATTCTGAGATGGAAAGAGTCATTTTCTGTACTTTTTTACCGGTTGATGTGGATATATACGAAACTTTGATGTCATTGTATTTCCCGCTCAAATAAGTGATCTGATCACCATCATCATCTGATGGTAATATGGTTTTGTTAGCGATGTTTTAAGCGTTGTGATATTCGAAAGACTTGCATGTTTGAATAAATTGTTTACATTTGTCATGTTTTTTTTTTTAATAAAATATTCTATAAATATATTATTATTTCTGATTCCTATAAATAAATAAATAAATAAATACACCCAACAGTCACATACATAGTCCTGACCCCACACTAAGATCGAGTCTTGTGTCGTGGGTATCAGGAACTACGAGAGACTTTTCGGTCTCACAAACACCCAGACCCGAAACAAATACCTGTGGATCACACAAATATTTGTTTCGGTGCGGGGATCGAACCCGCGGCCTCTCGTTTCACAGGCGGCGTCTAACCAACTACGCCACGGAGGCTGTCAAATGTGCTGTGCTGTCCTATGTTTTTACTCTTTAATGTTTGGAACTTAAGTTTATCGGCCTTATCCTAAGACATATTTAAAACTTATTTTCATTATTGAATTTTTTGTAATTCTTCGCTCAAACTGAATTTTAAATTCGTTCGAAAGGGACAAAACATTCGATAACTAAAATAGGTTTTATATTCCTCTGTAATATACTATTTAATTGTTTTATTTTTCATCTATAGTCGATTATTCAATAATTAAAGTATTTAGGGCACTCGATTGCTACTTAGATAAATATACAATATGTTGGGTTCATCTCTATATTCCATGGAGAATAGAGATAAAGAATAGGCGATTGGTCAACGATAATGCAAGAAATATTTCAAAAACTGTCCATGATGGCGCTTAAATAGCAAAAGTTTTAATTTTTTGTGACATTTTGTGAACATTTAAGAAGTGCTTAAAGTAATTTTAGGGCACCATTTTTACCATGACACAAAATGTTTATAAAAATTGCTTTGCAATGATGGAAAAGATTTTTGTTTAAAAACTTTTCCAAGTGCACACATAAATTTTAGCGCTTTCTCACCCTCTTGCTTCAACAGCGCCATCTTGTTTCCAAATTCCAAGCAAATGACAATCACTAGACGTGATCAGTGTTGCCAACTTAGTGGATTTTCCACTAAAACTGGTGGTTTTAACCCCCTATTTAGTGGCGAAATATTGGTTTTAGTGGCTAGTGGATTTTCCTAGTGGTTTAGTAAAATTCAATTTTAATTACAAATAAAATGCGATCACTCAGCCACACACCTTGCCAAAGGTATTGTTTCATTCTTTGTTCTACGTGCTTATTTTTCAAGGATATTTATTTTTATTGTGTTTTCAATACTGATCCGCTAGAACGATGCGATTTATACGCAGGGATACCCCATAGAACATTTTTCAGTCGACTCGTTCGTTCTTAAAACTACGCACTACGAGGTGCAATTTAATCTACTCAAAGAGTTCTGTGTTATTGCATCGCATTTTATTCGTGCGTAATCATGCCGAAACCACAATATACGCAAAAATTTCGGGATACTTGGCTTCGAGACCAACATTTCAAAGATTGGCTATAGGTTATTGAAAGTAATGCGGGTCAAGTAGCGAAATGTAAGTTTTGTGGTACAACTTTAAGGAATCACTATGGATGGTGCAAACAGCAATGATTCTTCTGAAGACGAATTTATTTAAAGTACTTATTTACCTGTTATCATTTCATATTGTGTATGTTGATTTATCTAATAATGTAAATTTACCTACGGATGGTAGGTATGTTGTTAATTTTTTGACATACTATTAAAAAAACTAATGACACTTATTTATTTTATTTTTTAAAACAACATTTTTTTTAGTGGAAAATTCGGCGATTTTATGTGCGGGTTTTTTTTTATTTAGTGGTTTTCTGGTGGTTTTAAAAGTTGACTCTGGTGGTAAGCTACTACAACTGTTGGCAACACTGGACGTGATCTAAGTAATCTGTGCACTAGACAAACGTCACTCAATGTCATTTGCGTATTGTAAATTGTTTCGACAGCAAAAAGCTTAGGTTCTAAAATATAAAGTTATTAAACACCTCAAAGTAATTTAATGAAGTTTACAAAGCGATTATTGCGCACATCAAGCATTGTTTACGCGAGGACGTCGACCACCCGAATGTTTTGATGATGTCCTTTAAAGCTCTCGAGAGCGAGGATTTAGACTATGTTCCGGTCCAGGTGGTTCGTATGGAAGACGTCCAGCCTCCTCGGGAGGTCCGTGTGGAGTTACTGGACCCCTGCGAGGTGGAAGACAGCGGCTGTATGATTAATGACGACGACTCTAACATCGGGAGTATGGTGTCGATACATTCGGAGGAGATTGTGGAAGATTGCTGCGAAGAGGTTGAGGTGATCGTGCCTCAGGACGAGCCCCTGGAAGAGATACCTATAGTGAGTTTGGTACATTTTTACTAGCACTAGAAAGACAGAAAATAACCATATTACTTGATGGTAAATGTAGTACAGTAAATTGAGTATGAATAGCTGAGAGATAATCATTTTTAACAACGTCAAATGTGTAATATAATGTTGACTTGAAAATCTTGCTCTATTTTAAATGGTGTTCATTTTAGATGAATTATAATAATTCTAAGAATGATTGGATATTGATGAAAGTGTCTGAAGCAAAAAAATTGTATGAAAATCCATATTGTCTGTTACCTCTAAGAGATAATGGTGTGTCTGATAATTATTTATATTGCCATATAATTGGTTTTCATAAGGTATGAGTAATTTTATGATCCTATTTCATCAGAATGTAAAATTACTACAAGGTAAACCACAAAACAAAGTGCATAAGACTTACATTGATTCTTTATTTTTATGTACATGAATACTTAGTTATGAGGAAAAAAGGCGTAACTATAGAAATAAATCCATTCGACTCTTGTCTTTGAAATATACATCTCCTATTTGCAATCCTTGCATCTTTCAAATGTGTTTTGTGTGTCAAATACTGAGTATCATATACACAGTGTGCATACATGCAAACCTCATTTATACGTAATAATATTCAAGTTGAATTAGTTAAGTAAGTCCCTAGGGCAAAAGTATCTTCAAATAAATAAAAGAGAAATGTGTTTTAAAAATATTTTAAGGTATTTGCTACTTTTTGCAAATGTGTAGTTATGCATAATAATTATTAAGGAAAATCTACAAATTATGTTCAAGTAAATAATTCAATGCATGCAAGATTATAAACATACAATCCGCCGCATTCTTCACAGAATATAAATGAATAATATTTTGCAAGTTCAGGTAAACAATAATCATTATTATTAATATGCATGGCTGCCTTGATGGCGCATTTGTACCTTGGTACAATTATAATGCCAGTCTTAGGTTTGAATCCCGGGGTGGACAAAGTTATATTGGATTTTTCAATTAATTACCATCCTGGAGTCAGGAATTTGTGCTCCAAGTAGCGATAGTCTCGCCCCCTATCACATCGTGCGATGAAGACACAAGGCGAAATGTGTATGTCCTGGTATCACTTCTGCCTACCCCTTCTGGAAAAACGTCGTGGAATTATGCATGCAGTATGCAAGTAAAAACTTTCCCAGGCTAATATAAATCTCTTATTCAATCTTAGTCTCAATAAGGTTTAGTATTTTTGCTTATAAAATATTTTATCACTAGGAAATCGAAGACACAACAAAAGTCAAAGTGACACATCCAGAAAGCTGGCCTACCCTTGAAATATTGCCCGGCGGTGTGATCAAAAATGCTGACAAGAGTGATGAGGACCATCCAGTACTGAAAACAGATTCTACCGCACTAGACGGTGGGGAAATGATGTACGCATGTGCGAAGTGCTCGCAGAGCTTTAAGTACCTTTTCTGTTTGGTGAAACATGTCAAATGGCATGAAGAGGAACAAAAGAAAAATAAGTCGCCGAATTTGTCCAAATTAAGTAAGTATTATTTGTGTTATGTTGTTTGAAAGATCTTGTAATAGAAAAACTGTCTCTTCATTGTTTAATAACATAGTGTTACTATTATATAAGTAGTGAAAGATTGTTTTAGCAAGTTAAAACCTGTACAAATATTTATACATCAGATATCTGCTTAACTACTTGACGTGTGATTTTAAATTTTAAGTATAAATTGCTTCAGTACAAGAAAAATTATACTTTTAAACTTTCTTAATTTTTATTTATCGCCACTATTTAAAAATTGAACTGTATTGAAATAAAACTAATTTTTACGGATTTTATCGCGTATTCGGTTTGATTTTTACATTTTCAGTACGCCCCATGACCACAAAAGCTGTAAAACAATTAAAAATTCGTGAAGTTAAAAATGTAAACATTAAATGAAATCGCGATAAAATCCTTACAAATTAGTTTTATTACCTACAATGTCTAACATTCGCGTAAATCGAAGAAATAGTATGAAGTTGAAAGAACAACATTGTAACAAAGCTAAATGCACACATGAATAAATGTAATAACAGCCTGCAACATACATGCCAAGGATATAGATTCATACGATGATAAACTGCTCACTCATGCTAATCATAATGCAATGTGTTGGAATGTCAAGTTCAGTTTAATTTAAAATTTAATTACAGTTTGTGAAATATGAAGTAGTTTTCAGTATTACACTTAAAGTCAAACTTGTTGTAATTTACTAGAGATCTTGTGTGCAAATTATTCATTGTTGATATTATCTCTATATTATCTTTTATTTTTTTCAATTTTATTAAAAACGACTGTCTTTTTTGCATTGTAAAATCTATACTTTAGATAAATTATTGAAAATTATGTTATGATACTAAAACAGTTGTTGCTATTGCAGTGATTAATTAAATAAATTATTTTTGTGGTCATATTGTGGCAAGAATAGTGGAGTTTTTAATGAAACTGTTATTGGTAATGATCAAAATTAAAATCATTGTGGGTAAGTAAAAGTTTCTTTATTATTTAATAATATTTTGTAGTCTTATAGATCTGCCAAAATTACGAAACTGGATTAAAACTAAAAAAAGAACTAGTTTTGAAAATTATGTGTAAAATATTACACTTTGAAATCCACAAATCAGCCTTTTTTTATTGTAATGTATGAATTTAATCCATCATGTATGGATTTTGAAATTATGTATTATATTTTCAACATTTCTCAGTTGCCACAATATGGCCTCAGATATTTTTGGTTGATCTATAACATTTAAATGTAGTTCAGTATGTTTTTATTTGTATTTTTTTACGTTTTAGGTGCCCTGGAGCGTGAATTAGTACAAGTAAAAAGAGAAAGATATGAGTTTGAGAAATCATATAGAAAACAGAAAGTGGAAATATTAGGAAGGTAAGAAACACAATGCTAATTGGATAGACAAAAAATCTACTGAATGCTGGTATTTTCCCACTGGTCAGTGTAGAATTGTTTAGGGGGCCTATGTTCAACAACAGACTTATTGAAGATAATAATAAACAAATAAACCTTAGTTTTACTGGATTTTCCTACAATGGCTTTTTACCTCTCACCCTTATTATTTTTTCAGGATTGCAGCAGCTATTGCAAAAATTGAAAGGGCCAAAAGGAGCTTTACTAAATAAATTCTGAATTAATAATATTATGTGAAGGAAGCAAAAATGTACCAAGAGTTAGGGTATCTTGGAGAACATTGTATCCTATAGTGGATAATTATGATTTATGATTGATCTAGATTCTAGATAAATTAATGGAGTATTTGACTGTGAGCGATTTTTTAAATATTTTTCGTAAATATACAAATAAAACATTTCTGTCAAAACAGTATAAATGTAGCTTAAAAAAAGAGTGGGAGCATCTTACAGTCTCTTTTACACACGCACAATGTAATAAATATTCAGGCCAGTGACATCTCTAGTTTTGTTTTGCGTCTCTTTTCTTTTACTCTCGATGCAAGATTTAAAACGTTTCTAATTTGTTTATTCTGAATAGATTTACAAAGTTCTTTTTTTGCCAGATTTTGTATACCTTTTGATATATACCTTACGGAAAAAATGGAGTCAAATACCCTATTGTAATATATTTTAGTGATAAAATGTTTTTTTAGAAACTTGAAAGTTTTGTAAAGCTATTATTTCTTATTACTAATACAAGATAGACTATTGCCAATGTCTACAGTGATTTGACATATTTTCGGATATTCTAATTAAAAGTTATAACAAGAGATATTGTATTTAAAGTTAACACCAATTATTAAAGTTAACAACAATTATAGGTACCTAATTTAGAATTTATATTCCAGTTATCACGGTTTATTTTTTTAAATTAAGTGGTATGTTCATAAATAGTATGTTTTGTATAATATCAACTGTGTACTATACCTAAAACCAACAGATTTCTTTTTAAATTGTATTATAGTGCATATCAAGTTTTGTAGGCAATTAAGATGTAAGGTTTGTATATAAAAAATATTGTAATATAGTCAAACTTATGGAAGTCAGCAGATATAAAAAAAATATTGTAAATAAAATATTTCTTATAAATAAATAAATACACCCAACAGTTACATACATAGTCCTGACCCCACACTAAGATCGAGTCTTGTGTCGTGGGTATCAGAAGCTATGAGGGACTTTTATTACAGTTTTTATCAAGAAATCTTATACGGATCTGTTCTCAATTTGTGAATGGGAAAAGGTAATTTGTGAGACTGCATTTATGCGTGAAGGATTTTATGCTTTATAGATTATCGCTATGTTGTATACTTTACTGGTATTCAATTTAATATGAGCCATTACTATTTGATTCTATAGTTAATTAAAAAAAATATAATGAATATTTGTCTTTTAAGGGCACAGTTATTTAAGTTGGTTAATGTAATTGTATTAAGCAAATAATGTCAGTTATAAGTGTTGTTTATTAAATGGATATGTAATACTTTTTGTTTTATTGCTTCAAATCAGTATGAAATTAAAAAAAAAAAACAGAACATCAGCAATTTAGATTCAATGTTAGAATTTAAAAGGCCTTAAATAATTTGAAATTCATGTTGTTTTGAATCATCATTTAGATGTTAGACTACATCTAAATATTGATATTACATTTATGTATAATTTATCTTTTGTGTGCATTATTGGTAATAAAAAAATATGAATAAATTTTATCATGTTTTTTTTAACTTTCAGGTAATCAAAAAGGCAACTATGTCTGCCTACACTCCAGCGGTAAAAAGATAGTCATATCAAAATCAAATAAAAAGAAGGTACCAAAGAGACTGAAGTCATAGTTTTAATTTTACCGGTAAATGAAATATTTTCTTGAATTTCAAGTTTTTAAGTATTATGTAAAAATGTTGGGAAGATGTAAAGATTTTTATTAAAAAAAAATTAATATATTGAAAACGCAACAAACTTAACACATAACAACGAAAGTTATAGATTTATTTATTAACAATAGTTTGTGCATTCAACGGTTCGTCAATGTTATACTTCATAAATATCTTCAAAGACGATTCAGAAATATCTTGAGCTAAAACGTGAGCGGTATGCAGAATACAGGTTTCCTTTTTAAATACCTTTATTAAAAATCCGCGTTCACGTTATTTTTAAGTTATATACCAATTATGTATAATTTATGTTATTGCACAAAACCTAATTTAATTATACCAATAAAATCAAATGGTACCTATTTTTCATGAAATCGGTGTAATTTTTCCTGAATTACTGAACTACGTACGCGTTTAAGCCCAAAGTGAAACTTCTCTTTGGGGAAAAGACAAAAAAATATATCAGCTGTTTGTATTAAATACTCAACATTTTAAATTCCTATTATTTTATATCATTGGCTCCACATTATAATATTAGTTAATTCACCTATTTAAAATATTGTAATATGGTTTTAGATTTTAAAAACCCTACACGTCAACTTTTTTTTTAATCCTAATTATTTAAAAAAAATATATATTGTGGTGTCAATAACCTTTATAATATCCATTTTATAACTAAGCGTACAGTAAAAGGAAAATTTTGTATTAAGCCTTAGTGACCCTTGTATAACGCGGTATTTTAAGTAAGCGGATTAATTATGTTTTTGAGAATTGTTATGAATAAAAAATTACTGTAACGAGCTTCAGCGCGTTTAATTACAAGCTTAATATATTGTTGGAAGATTTATCTACTGTTTTTGTAAGGTTTGCAAATTCATAATTTAAAATATTAACGGCAAGGAAGCGATTCAATAAGTCGACATACTTATTTCGAATGGTGAAAGATCTTATAAACAGGCCTGTTTTTCCATCAATGATCAAATGCACAATATTTGCTGGCTTGTCTGTACAAAAAAAAATACACGTTGTTCTACTTTTTTTGCATTTTTAATTACATTTATGTCCTAGATTTTTATTATGCGAATATCCGTTGTAAAAGGGTTGCCTGTAGTTAGAAAATTGTATTATCTATTCTGTCAATAAGTTTGTGTTGTTATTATTCGTGTGATTCAATTCTAGTTTAGTTCAGTGCGTTGTGGATGTTGATCTTTAGTATATTTTACGAAATGTTTTTCCATTATAAGTTGTGAATGCGCCTGATTTTTGGCGCCAAAAATTGGGACGTATGTTTTAAGCAGGATAGGTAAAAGATTTGCTTTCTGTTCTTTATGGCATATTTGTAAACCGAACAGATATCTATCTTGAAGCTAGCACCAATTTCAAAAATGACAAAATATATAAATGAATACAGGGTCCCAAGACCGCGACTGAAAACGAAGCCAGGTGGTATTATTAGTGACTTCAAACAAAATGCAACTGAAATTGACATAATTTTTTTGTTTGTTTTTTTACTGATCGTCGTATTTGGGTGAGAAATACATAATTTCACTAAAATAATAATGTACACCCGTTTCTTTTCAAAGATGCAATGGTACGCAAAGGTTTAAATTACTATTTTCGCATAAACTAGGTATTTACCACCCAAACAGGTGATGTTTAAAAAATTGCAAAAAGAAACTGTCGCTGTTTTTGCGAAATTTTTCATTGCATTGTGTCTGTTACCACTGAAACTACCACCTGGCTTCGTTTTAGGTCGCAGTCTTGATATTCCCGGTATATACATATTTAAAAAAATTTGAACTGTCCTAGTGAAATGCGGTTATATACGATAGAAAGTTTCTTAGTCCGCCGCACAGGCCTAGGCTTGGTGGATGTCACATACGATCTCTAAAAATCATATGAAGAATTTAGATCTAAATAACTTTTTGGCATTTTTTGCTACACTACGTCCCTATTATTAGAGTATGAGTAAAATTTTATGTATGTGTTTAAATCGAATTGTTTTTTAATGTAAAAAAATATTTTACTCTAGTTATAAGTGTATGTTAAATTATATCATAGTTTAGTGGCTGTCGTGGCCCCACATTGGAAAAATTATACAGGGTGTATGCTTCTATTAAACTGTTATTTTTGTTCATAAAAACTATGAATTCCAATCAGTTATTGTTAAGAGGTAACTAAGTTGAAAACTTAAAACATCCTGTATAATATTAAAAAATATAAAAAGGGCCAAATATCTTGTTAGTCAATTAAAACATTCTATAATAAAAAAATGTTTGTTGTATTTTTTGTGAAATGTTATTACTTTATAAAACCTTTGTTTTAATATTTGCAGTTTTTAGTATTATAGCAATAAGGGAAAATAATACATACTCCTGACTCCATACTTAGACACAAGTCTTGCATCTTGGGCATCAGAAAATATGAGGGGTTTTCGTTCTCACAAACACAGAGAGCCGAAACAAATAGTTGCAATAAATAAATAATAAAATACATACACCCAACAGTCACATACACAGTCTTGACTCCACACTAAGATCAATATTATCATCTTGTCATGCGTATCAGAAACTAAGAGGGACTTTCCTGTTTCACATACACCCAGACCCGAGACAAATATCTGTGAGTCTCACATACATATTTCGTCTCGGTGCGGGTATCGAACCCGGGGCCTCCCGTTTCACAGCCGGCATCTAACCAACTGCGCCACGGAGGCTGTCGAAATATTTTCACATTATAGTAAATTTTTATCACAAACTGGTGTAGATTTAGTTATTTTGCAGGTGGCCTCTATTTAACAAGGGAAAAACTGTCCGATAACGATTTTTATAGGTCTTAGTCCGAAAAAATTGGTTAAATAGATATTGGGAAAACTAAAAATGCATGTGTAGGGAACTAAATGCTATATTAACAATAATAATTCACAACAATTGTACTTACTAATAATAGAAATATCTTGGACGCTGATAATTCTTTACTATTAGTCTTTGTTCTAATAAATAGATTTGATGGTAATGCCTTGACATTATTCAGGGTAAAAAAATGCAAGACAGCTGTTTCTTGTATAAATGACGCAGGGTCATAGGTGCTCGAATAGATACATGTAGCATTTATTAATTAAAAAGAAAGTCTGTTTTTCTTTTTTAGTGACTTTCACTTTTAAATAACGAAAGTAAAAAATCCGTCTATTCTATCAATTAAAACACACTGCCAAGAAGTTTGCGTGCTTTACGTAGCGGCATTAGGAAATCAATCATTGGGAGAAGCCTATGCTCTAACAGTGGACTTCCTTTGGCTGATGGATGGATGGGTTGATTAGGAAATCAAATTACTAACATACCATTGGCTTCATATTTTGATCAACGTTTTACTTCCGAAGCATTCATTTACAGTCTCACATAAAAATCTTTTCATGATCTCATTGTTCCTAAGCACATTTATTTAAATCAGTCTTTGCAACTCCTCTAATTCTTTCCTTTTCAACATTATTTTCTCGTGGTCTGCAACCTGCGTAAATTCAGGGACAGACATCAAGTATTGTGGGGTTGAATATTTCGATTCCATATTCGACAAAGCCTCTTCTAACTTCTTAATCCTTTTCTGTAGCCTCGTCTTTGCTGAAAGTATTAAGTTTTCGATATCATCTCCTATTATTTCCACGCTCACTTCAGTGTCTTTATTAAGTAAACCTTTTACGTATTTCTTATCAGCGTCTGCAAAGCCAATGTCACTACATCTCGTCAAATTTAAAACTACATTTCTGTTACTTTCTAAATCAGATATCAGAGTTTCGTCAGTAGTCTTAACTCTTATTGATGGCCTCAGTTTATTCGACATATTGTAAAGCCCTTTCAGCTCTCTAACTAAATTCACGGTGTTTAACAAGTTATCAACTTGATTTTCTAAGTTTTCATCCTTCCAGGCTGCAAAATCACTTGTTTTTGGAAAGTCTAAATATCTTTTCGATAAATCATCGAAATTTTTCACTATGTTATTTTCGAAATTGGGTATTTTCGGTATCAATTCTTCGGTAACGTAAATCATGTAGGGTGCTAAACATCTTAAAGCGGTGTTAAGAACAGCGGATAAAGAATGGGCATGACCATAACCTATTTTCGGGTTTTCACTATCAAAACCTGGCTTCGTCGCTTCCAAATACACATCGCAAAATTCACTATAAATCAGCGTCTTTATTGCTTTCGTTGCGAGATGAAAATCATAATTATCCATATTGTTATTTACTTTTTCAACCATATCGGCCAATCTACTCAAAATCCACTTATCGAAATATGTCAAATCGTTTTTAGTTAATTCTTCATCACAAGGTTTCAATTTGGCAAACGACAATTGCATGTATTTGATGCTCTGCCATATTTTGTTGCAAAATAACTTGTTAGCGTGGCATAACGCCACATCGAAGTTCACAAAATGTGATTTTACATCCTGAGTTAGTAATGTGAATCTTAGTGCATCTACTCCACATTCAGGGATCCCTTTAGTAGCTGAAAAGTTAGCCTTGTGATATTTCAGAGCTTTATTTAATTCTTCTTTGCTTAGTACTCCATCTTTAAACATATCTTCAGATTTCTTTTTAAGGTCTTCAATCGAAATACCCTTTATAACGTCAATAGGATCGATGACATTGCCGCGGCTTTTGGACATTTTCGCTCCTCTACTATCGCATATAATCCCATGCAATAAGACATTATTAAATGGTAATCTTCCAGTTAATTCCAATCCTAGGATTACCATTCTGTGTACCCAGAAGCCTAGAATATCATGACCTGTAGCCATTAAGTCTAACGGATAGAAGTCCTTGTAATCCTTACTGGCGGTATCAGGCCATCCTAAAGACGCAAATGGGTAAATGCCAGAAGAAAACCAAGTGTCCAGTACATCAGTATCTCTCTCCGTTTTGATCAACTCTGGTAAGATCCTCAAATACTTCGAAGCTTCATCTCTAGCTAAAGCTTCATCCATAGCAGCAATCCATATCACATCTTGATCAACACTGCATTTATAAGCAGGTATACGATGGCCCCACCACAGTTGTCTGGATATGCACCAATCCCTATCATCCCCAGACCAATTAAGCCAATTTTTGACAAACTTCTCTGGGAGTATGTTCAATTGCTTCTTTTCTACCAATTCCGCTGCCTTTTCGTTCAATTTGGCGCACGATAGAAACCACTGCTCTTTGGGCAAATTTTCGATGATATCCCCAGTTCTGCTGCAAGTTGGTAACGTCATTTCATGTGGCTTCACTGCTTTTAGTGCACCAATTTCGTCCAACTTTTGAACCAGCATTTGTCTACACTCGTAACGTTTGACATTTGCAAAGATTTCTGTGTTTACTATCATTCCTTCTTCGTTTATAATTTGGAGTAATGGTAAATGGTGGCGTTTGGCGACTTCGTAATCTACTTTACTGTGTGCTGGCGTGATTTTCACAGCTCCTGTACCGAATTTCATGTCTACAAAGTCGTCAAATATGATAGGTATAGTCTCGTCTTTGCTCCGGAAGGGATGGACTGCTTTTTTGCCTTTTAAATGTTGGTATCTGGAACACAAAAAAAGATATAAGATTTGGTTTGTGCTTTTACACATTTATAGTACGTATATAAGTATTCGTTTTGATAGGACTTTTACAGTATTTTAATTAAAAATTTAAGTAAAATATCTGCATATATTTTTATAAACACATATTGTTTATCATAATATTCCAGTTCAAATTATCTTAATTAGTACTAGAGTTAAATTAAACAATTTATTAGTATCAAAAAAATGAAAAATTTAATCATTTATACCTAGGATCGTCCGGATGCACAGCAATAGCCACATCACCCAACATAGTCTCTGGCATAGTAGTAGACACAACAATCTCCTCATTACTATCATACAACTTATACGCAAACTCATACATAAGCCCAAACTTAACTGGCTTTACATAACCAGGTAACGTAACATCCACCGGTCCTGTTAACTCTATATTCTCAACCTCAATATCGGATACTGTGGATTTCAACTCATTACACCAGTTCACAAGGGCTTTCTTACGATATATAAGGCCCTTTTGGAATAGTTGAACAAAAGCGGTGTTCACTGCATGATTGTGACCAGAGTCCATAGTAAACATTTCTCTAGACCAGTCTAAAGAATAACCAAGAGTACGGAGTTGCTTGGTTATTGTATCTCCATGCTTTTCCTTCCACTTCCAAACTTCATTTATGAAGTTATCCCGGCCTATATCCTGACGTGTTTTGTTTTGTTTCGATTTGAGATATTTTTCTACCACTCCCTGGAATAAAAATGATTAATATTAATGTATATATTTATTTCTAGAAGGGATTACACTAAAAAACTTCTACTTTAGCCTTATGTCTATTTCAGATGACTACAATAATGAGGACATATACTTTAACAATTTCTTAGCACATAACATGTAAACCCAAAGTCTGTTGATAAATACTAAAATCTTATTCTTCATAAAACATATACTCTGTTCTAAAGTAATATTTGCAGGAGAAAATTCAATTACATTAAATAAATGTGTAAACCTGTGTCGCAATACCGGCATGGTCTGTACCGGGAAGCCACAGCACATTGTAGCCCAAAGACCTCTTCCGCCTCATAATTACGTCTTGAATGGTACATGCTAATGCATGTCCTAGAAATATAAAAAACAAGTTTTAGCAGATACACAATTCAAAATTACTGGATTTTGTAGTTTATATGTACATATATTTTTTGTAGTATAACTGTACTGTATCGGCGTGACTGCACAGTACAGGACGCCTCTACAATCAAGAGTTTATTTGAGAGGACTTAAACCATAATCCAAAATACTGGTCTATACTCTATTGTGTGTAGACAAATACCATAGAAATTATTGTAAAGAATCCTTTGGTACACCAGTTAACACAAAAGGTAATATTATTATTTGCCGAAGGTGCTTTTTTTTTTGAAAGAATTTGCAAAATTATGTCGCTTTTAAAAGCAGACACAGCAAAGAGTTTAGTTACCTCTGCACTTCTTTATACTAACCTAAATGCAACTTCCCAGTGACATTTGGAGGAGGTAAAACCATGCTGAACCTTGATCTTTTATCATCATTCTCCGCTTTAAATAAACGTTTCTTCTCCCAGTTATCATATTTATTAATTTCAACCACTTCTGGCTTGTATGCTACGGCGGGTAAATTATCTTTCAAAACAATACTCGTCGTGCTTGATTTAAACTTGCTATGGATCTTTAGGTATTGTATTTTACGATTTCGGAGGAGAAAATTCATTGTTTCAGTCAATTTTTACTGGTATTTACAATAATAATATAATTTCGATTTTGACTATGAAATATTTTATTCATATGTCTTAATCATAGATGTAGCATAACATAGATCGGCAATGTGAAAGAGATAGAATGATTTAAATCATACATTAAAGCGAGACGCATGATGCGACCATGCGTTTACACCAATGATTATAGAATATAGAGGATAACGCATAAGGTCAAGTGACACGGGTCACTTTGATATTTAAACATGGCGGCGGCTCCGCCCCTAAAAATAGTGATACGCTAGTATCAAATTTTCTATCGACATCGATGCATCAACAGTGGCATAAATACGACTGAAAAACTTTGATTTTACGTAAATATCAGTGTATAAATTTGTATAACATTTTTAATTGTAGCTTTACATGTCAATTGGGTATAAACAGGGGATTTTAGGATTTGACGGTAAAGTCATTAAAAATTAAATCCGATAAAAATAGGTCGATGTTTTGATATTTTTTTCATAGTATGATTTATTTCATGGGTAAGTTTTACCTGATGATTGGATTGGATTTGTGTCAAATAATACACACGTGAGATAAAATACACCTTTATTTATATCTAGAATTTTCTTGCACCATTGCAGTTGCAGCATTCTTTGCTAAAATCAAAAATACCTATCAGGACATTTAATACATATTAAATAAAATAAAATAACATAGGTAGATTTTTATTGCTATTATTTGACGAGGAAAATCATTATGTCTCACTTAAAATTCAATCAATGAATATGAAAGTGTTGGTTAATATAAACAATTATAGTAATTAATAATAAAATATAAAACTATTTCTGTTCATTAAAAGGTTCTTCAGGACATTAGACAATATACTACCAATTGTCAAAATTATCTTGCATGTCATTTTTGTTGATTAACAGTTCTATTATTAATAGGATTATTAGGTAAAATATCATAATTATTACAATTTCACTTATATTGTTGGGAAGCTGTTATCTTTTAGTCTTGGTAAATTAATTTGTTTTATGCATGCATGATGCAGTCTTTTTCAAAATGTAAAGAACAAATAAATGTATTTATTGGAGGGTTCCAATAGTGTCTTCCGATTTTTTGTATCCATTTTGTCCTGGTTTGTATGTTTATAGGTAATCTTAAAATATTTTTAATTTCACTTTGTTTATCGTTCTGAATATATATATCCTATTATTTCTTTTTTTGAAAAATAAACATCAAAATATTTAAAAATGATAATATCGATATGAATAATTTCGTATCACATCCCTAAACTTGTGTGTAAACAAACAATACGGTTTTTATTCGTACTACTTGTATAAATAACGCTTAGAAGAGTCTAAAACTTAATCAACAAGATCCTTAAACAATTATAAATGATAAAAACAAACCCAAAATGTAAATTTAGACACATATTTGTTATTATTTCGTAAAAACAGTTACTAACCTATGAAAAGAAATGTTGGGGTCCTTTTTGCTTGAACTCGACTCGCATCCTTTCACATAACACCGAGGAATTTTAAAAACTTTACAATTAATCTAATAAGCAAACTTAACAAACTTAAGACACGAGATTAACAATAAAAAAATCGAAATTATTTGATTGTGCAGATTTGTTTACTCATAATGACAGATAACGCCACAGTTTGACAGGAAAGAAAAATGGCGTCATTTTGGGCCAAGGGCGGTCCCAGTGTGGTTAGTGAACAAAATATTGCCATATTCGGAACAATGGAGTTATTATTTGTCTCTTTCATTAAGGGACAAGTTAGCTTTGTGTAAATGAGACAGATACATAAATGTACAATTCCGCGTCGATACTCCTAACATAACTATAACTTATTATATAGTACTACATTTGTGCGTCATCCTCTTATATTCTTTAATCATTGGTTTACACGGAGAGCGTTCTATAGAGATTTGTGTGAAAATATGTCATTTAAGCGAACGACAAATTTCGCTTATTTTCTTGATTTATTTAATATTTCAGTACTGAGATACTTTTATTAAATGTAATTTATTATAGTGAGTTGTCCAGTGCCTGGATGTGATTGATTTTAGTGTAAAAACCCGAATAATCATAGTTTTTCATAAGATCGTATCACTTTTTTCAATGTTGTTTAGTGACGATATTGTAGAATTGTAAGACAAACCTTGTATGTATATCGGTAGAACAGAATGTCCTTATTCATTATTTAAATGCGTAGAAAGCATCCATTGCCTATAAAAAATGATATCATATACGTGAATTTATAATAATTTCAACCAACATTTGCTAGAGATTGATTGACAGTTTCGATCAATAATATTATGTCGATAAAAATAGTCAATGACCATAGAGGTTTCACTTCATTTTATAATCTCGTAGTATAACATCAATTCTATAATAACAGTTATTACTTCACTTTATTTATTCTCTATTGATATTTGCTAAATATTAATTAATATTTCGTGTGCGTAATTTACCATTTCTGAGCCGGTTTCAAATTAACTGTGCCACGGAGGTTGTCATTCTAATAAAACAATAGAACATTAGATATTATTATAAGGAATGCTTTACAAAACTTGCCAAATAAAATTACTCTCAAATATGACGATTTATCTTTATTTACTTGTGTTTACGTATCTGTGTTGAAATAAACACAATCATTATTTTTCTGTTAAAATACCATGAAAAGTCTCATATATTATATCTATAAAATTTAATTTTATTGGTTGGGCCGTTAGGTATATCGATATGATAGTATCGACAGTGCATGGCGCAGCATTATCTGTCACGCACACATGCAAACTTCACGCACACTATCATATTCTCGTTTTGGTTTCACTCAAAATGATACATTGCCGATCTATGTTATACTACATCTATGGTCTTAATCAATTGATAAATGTCAAATTAACATATGTTACTAGAGATGCGACTATTTGCATAATACCGATCGAAAATACCATTGTAATGATGAAGAAAACTATTCATTTTATCCACGAATTATTGTTTTCTTTAAATGTATTAAACTTTAAAGGATTAACTAATTCTTATGGAAGAGTATCAGCCACGCCATTATGACTTAATATGAGATTTTCGACAGTGGACCTACACCTGCACAGATTATTTAGTACTATACACGTGCCAGCAGTGTGATGCTGTTTTCATGGCGTTAATATAAAGAAATAGGCTTTCAGTCTAAATTTAATAACCACACGTTGATTATTTACTTATGCCGTATTACATACATAGTATACATATAAATAAACTCACGGCATTTTCGGCAGACTTGGTATGCAAAGGTGCTACTAGGACTAAGGACACCCACATTTCACCTAGTATATTATATTCCGTCCATGGATGTATTATACTAACATAGTTAGTCCATGATTCCGTCCCACGATGTGATAAGGTGCGAGCCTATCGATATGAACAGAAAAATCCAATATCACTTTGCCCGACCAAGGACTCGTACCTGAGACCTCAACTTTGTAATCGTACCGTAGTACAACTACGCCACCGAGGCAGTATTGCTGAATTTATACAGCATAATCAACAAATAATTTTAAAATGCAGCCCCAAAGGAACCACTAAATTAATTATGTTGCAAAGTTTAAGTACCTTATAGTAAATATGTTTAGATGACGACATTATTAAATTAATAGATAAAATAAGTTCAAAGTCTAGCAACGACACTTAATGCATTTCTTTTGCCCTTATCAATATTATATTATGTTGTAAGACCTAATGAACTTGGAAGTGGTGATAAGATATCATTGAAGCTCATTGATTAAAATGCTAATGCTAGGGTGCTGGTATATCGATCAATATGCACCATTTGTGCTAATATAATATTTTTTTTTAGATAATACCACTAAGTAATCTGTGGATAATACACTGTAGTTTCTGTGCAAGATAAAATGCTAGCCCTTAATTCAACTTATGTATTTTAAAGGTAAGTGATGACGAAAATATACTTTCATTTTAAAATAATTTCTGATAAAGCTCGTTTAAAGAAATAGCACTGTAGCCTGGTGGGAAGTATCATACAAAATATTTCATCGATCAATGAAATATATATCGATCATAGTTGAACTAATAATTCTAAAATGAAGATACAATAATCGATTACTAACGTCAGAATGACATTGAAAGTGCACAGCTCTACCAGGATTTAAAAACAATTTTCCAAGTGAATCCTTGACTTTTGGATAAAACTACATTTTTACTGATAAATATTGTAAAATGTCTATAGTTACATATATTAATCCTTTTAAATTTTACCGAAATTTAGTTAGAAAACCAATAGAGACGTTTTTACTGGATCAGTACATTAGTTATAAGAAAAAGACCGGCGATGGGATATCGAGTGCGAAAGAGTTGTTATACAAGGCGGCTATTTTAATAACATTTTTCACTGCTATAGTGTGGTTGTCAGTGTTTTTATATATTGTATTCTATCACATATACATGCCTAACGTGACCCATGTAAGACCAGTGCATTTTCAATTCAAGTAAGTGAATTTTTCAGTTTTTCCTTGTATATAGTATGAAGTTGATAAACAACTGTATTTTTTAATTGTTTTTTTTTTTCGCTGAAATCTAAGAACTAGTTAGCAAACAGACGTAATCGTTCCTTTGTTATCTTTAAATGTCTGTTAAATTTTGTGAAATAATATATTATTATTTTTTGATTGTTTAATTCTTTTTCTTTGTACCCTAGGCCATGCGACGAAACAATGGGTATATGTTCGTTCCCTTATGCATATGTGCAGTTGACAAAAAGCACTCACATATTAATGCCGGGACAGTCTTACAGGATCAAACTTGTGTTAGACTTGCCAGAGTCTCAAGTCAACAAGGATTTAGGTAATTAATGCTTCTTAAGAATTAAAACATAGGTTTGTAAACACAAGCTTAACTGGGAAATTTGCCATTCAGTTTGTGAAGTAATTTATTATATTAAGAATGTTTAACCATGTAATAATCCCAAAAGTTTCATCTATTATTATTTATTTTTAATTTGGTTGAAAAAACTGGAAATACACAAACGCAATATCAAATGAAAAATTATTTCTAAATAATAACAAAAGTGAACAATTTAAAACTTAATTTTTTGTCCACCACACTTATCTTACTTATGAAATTTATATTGAAGCCATCCAATGTTTCGAAAATTTTGTTAGTAACCATAAATATTAATAATAAGTTTTCTTCAAAATATTTTCTTTCGTCAAGCAATGCTAATTGAAAAATGTTAATTAGGTACTCTATTATACTCATCCTATCCATTGTAAGTTAATTGTACTACCAAAATAGATCTAAGACCTTTGTATAATATAACAATACAATGTTTAAATTAATTTGGATGCATGATGCAGATACACATTATTACCATCTTCAACCACGTTGGGTTCATTGCTCATTGCTGATCATTGGCTTCCTCCAAAGATTTCCATATTAAGCTTGCTTGCTATGCTATACACTCAAGAACGTTTAGGCCCTATAAAGCATCAGATGTCAATAATATCTGCCCTGAGAACACATCAAAGACGGATATTTTTTTACTTTGTTATAAGTCTTAACTGTTTTTTCCAGGCATGTTCATGGTGTGTACTCAAATGCGCGCCAAAGGTGGGATTCTGGTCTCGTCGTCTTGTAGATCAGCAATGCTGAGGTTTAGGTAAGTCGGGCCCCCATAGTGCAGTTGGATGAAGAATCTAACGGTCGCACTCAGAGACATTTAATGTCAATTAAATTATTCCTTAGTATAGATGCTCTTTGTGAAATCTACACTTAGTAATGTTTTGATTGACATTAAATGTCTCTGAGTACGGCAGTAAGCTAATAACTAGCCAGACAAAAGTAACTTTGTACAGTCAGTTGTGATTGCTTTGGCTTTGAATCTGTGATATCCGGTTAAGCAATCCGGCCTTCAATCATATGAAATATTACCTGTTTGAATTATACCAGTTTGCATATTCAATGAGCTGATAAACTATTTGACTTCCAGATCTAAGTTGCACTACATTATCCGCACTCTGGTGTTTTCGTCTTTATTGATACCGGAAATCATTGAGGAGAGACAAGATCTGCAAGTTGATCTGTTTGGAGACTTCATTGACGATCCGGTATGGTTTATTTAGTTAACTAATGTTGTACCTTTTTTTTCAAGAGGAAAAGCTATTAAGCTCCCCTTTCGGTACCACGAAAGGGATATGTCAGTGTCACTGGCCTTCCAGCTCGACACAATACGGATGTTGTGACCGAGCTGGGTCCCTAATAATACCTACGCCAGCATACTGACTAGACACAAAAGTTCTCGATCTTAGTATGGGCTTAGGACTATGTATGTGAGTGTAGGGCGTATTTATTTATTTAATATACTAACTACACTAAAAAAGGTTATTCGTTACAGAACCAGCCCGTAACGGACGCGTACGTGGAGTTACAGTCTCGGTTCGTGCAACTGTACGGCGCGGCGTTGCACGTGGAGGCTCATTTCACGGGGCTGCGCTACTTCATGTACCATTGGCCCAAAATATCAGCTGTTTTTGGTCAGTTATTTAAATAGAGATTTTAAGGATAAAGGATGTAGATTAAAGGATAATTTTATTAATTTTATATTAATATACGGCACAAAATGTAACATAATATAATTTATTTTCAAATCCTAAAGTATATTTTCATAAAGATTCATATTGATGCTGTGGCCAATTTTTTAAAATTTTTATGGCATATAATAGATTAGAAACATATTTAAGCATATGCAGCAATGGACTGATATTGGAATTACACGCACACAATCCATTTTCTTTTGTTAGATTTGCTGGTTGTTAAAAAGGGTGGAATTGCCATGACTGCCGCCATGGTTTTATAGCAATGTAACAATTTTATGGCAAATAAACTTGTGATTTTGTTCTCAGGTATCGGCACCAACTTGTTTTTCGTGACACTGGTGTTCATACTGAGCTGGTATCACTTGCAGGATGGCTTGCCGGAACTCATCAAAGTGTGTTATACTTTTAATTTGTTTTATTTAATTTTGATGCCAGGAATTTAGTTTTTAACTTGTTAAATAATTCTTTGATAGAATTAATTTGATAGAAATATTCGCTTTCCTTGACTAAAATTGCATCAAAATTGGTTTAGTGTTGCTTTACAACATAACCCATTTAATACATTATACAAATGTTTTTGTAAGTTCAAATATTTGTTACTGCAAAAAAACCTGATTATTTTATAATGTTTTAAAACTTTGTGTTTGTTTTATTATTTGTTTATTTGTATTAATAAATTAATTAACTTTGAAGGATTTGTTTCAGAACAAATTTGGATATGGGACAAAAGATTCAGAGGATGATAAAATAACTCCAGGGAAAGTGAAGTTAGAGAAAGAAGGTATGTATATTTCATTTACTGTATCTGTATTCTTTAATTTATCCTTATTAGTCTGCTATAGTAATATTATTTCTACTAACCCCTTATGGGATATAGGCATAGGCATTTGAAAATGTTAAACACTCCAAATGTTAAATTACATTTATGTACATATACATGGTATATCAAGACTGCGACCGAAAACGAGCCAGGTGGTATTATTAGTGACTTCAGACACAATGCAACAAAAAAATCGCATTTAGGTGATAAATAAATAATTTTCCTAAAATAATAATGTACGCCTTTGTACTTTAAAGATGCAATTGGACGCAAGGGTTTAAATTATTATTTTCACAAAAAAATAACTGACGCTTTTTTTGCGAAATGTTTAGTTGCATTTTGTCTGTAGCCACTAAAATACCACCTGGCTTCGTTTTCGGTCGCGGTCTTGATATACCCGGTACGTAGGTATAATATGTAATAATACTCAATATCCTTCCAACAAATTGTACATGATATAAAACTGTAATGAGTATCTCCGCATAAAACCTGAAAATGTTGTGACAAATATAAATTTATTTATTTATTCTTAACTGCAAACAAAAGCGAAAAACACTTAAGTATATTATAAATTAAGAAAAAAGTACAAATGGCGGTCATATCGCTCTAGGCGATTTCTTACAGACAACCTTAGGATGGATATAAGAAAAGGAAAAGAAGAGAGGGCAGTCTAGAATTAAAGGATACAAGCTCCAATAAAAAAAAAATATAAGCGCATTATTTGTAGTAATATATAACATACATACACATATAAATATTTATATAGATAAAAGAAGGTAAAAGGTAAGTTGATGCAAGAAAACATTCGTAGAAGTGACAAAGCCGACGTACCAACATCACTTTTGTCACTTCTACGAATGTTTTCTTGCATCAACTTACCTTTTACCTTCTCACTAGTAAGTTTAACATTCGAGCTCTCGATTGCCATTATCAAAGGATCGTAATCTGGCGTCAATCCGCTCAGCATGATTACTGCTACAAAATCATCCTCCAACGGCGATCCTATTTCACTAAGCTGTTGTGACAATTCGGTAATTTTGTTAATATAATGTTTCCATACTTTCACTCTCGTTCAGTTTCATTCCAAACAATGTTCGCAGAAGCCCTAATCTGCGGCAAAGTCCACTGTCTTCATAGGCCTTGGACAAGTTTGTCCAAGCTTCGTGCGCTGTCTTTGCATTCCTTATATGTGGTATTACTGGCGGTTGGACAGCTAAAGCAATACTCGCTAGTGCTTTTTGTTGCTTTTTACTATTGCTATCCTCCGTTTCTACACATTCCCATAGTTCTTCTTGTATCAGCAACATCTTCATCATGAATTTCCATGAACTATAGTTTTCAATTCCTTTTAATTTTTCGATGGAAATAGATGCTGTTGAGCTCGCCATATTTTTATTATATATTCGAAAACTTCAATGCCGAAAAACGCACCAACGTATTTTCCTGTTTTCGGAATATATCAATATTTATATTTCTATGACGTCCTGGGCCCATAACCTGATGAGTTTGTATAAATAAATAGGCTGGCAAGCAAGATTAATATGGATTGTATATTGAGCAAAAATATATATAGCACACTAGACAGTATGGATCTACGTCAAGCGACGACCGGACGGAAGTAACACACAACGACAACAATCATAGACAACAGTGTTTGTTTATCATATATAGTAATACTGGCACTTATGCTACAATATTACTAACAATAAATATACATATAAGTATACACATACAATTTTTTTTAGAAACTACACCCATGTACGAAGGCGACGTTCTCTTAGAAGAGTTTATGCAGATTGAAGGGAAGAAAGAAAAGGCCACTTAAGAATATTATTTTCGGTACTGTATGTAAACAGTTTGCTGTTTAAGTGAAGACGCCAGAGGTAGGGAATTGAAAGCACATTTTATTTCAACGACCTTAATAGTTTTATAGGAATTAATTGGCCTATGAAATACAATATTATGAAGAAATCATAATAAAAAGAAAGGGCATACATGTTATTTTAATATTTGTACTTATAAGCCCATGGGCTACTTCTTATGTGGAAAAAAGTCAGGCTTTAGTGAGGGATAATGAATTATTTATGGTTTCCAAATTACATTTACAAATATATTATTTATTTGTATAAGATTTATTATGTTGTTACTTCAGATGTGTTAGTCGATTGGTTTAATTCCTTATTCTTATAACTGTGAATCTTACGGGCTTATTCATAGACAGTTTATAAACCAACTTTAGTTATCGTATGTTTTGTCCCTTTCGAACAACTTTCGAATTCAGTTTGGACGAAGAAGAGAAAACATTCGATAATTAAAATAGGTTTATAAACTGACTATAATAAGGTAGTTAGTGTTTGGGTACTAGGCAAAGCTAAATATGCTATGCTCGATATTGGAGTCTCGAATGAGGATAATTTTACCAATCACAAAGGGTTTTAAAATCCGGTTTTAAAATATCCAAATGGGGTGTTTCTGTGCACTATTTTGAAGAAGTAGGTCTAAAATGTCAATTGTTATAAACATAACATAAAAAAAATATTTTGTAATTTATCAATTGTTTATTAGGGCAGTGCTATTTTAAAATCCAATGATTATAATAATGAGCCTCCTTCAATAGACAAATAGGTTGAATTGTCAAAATAATAGTTTTCGTTTTCGCAATAGAATTTGAGACCCGTTTGAAAAAATTCTTCAGAAGGTAATACATAAAAAAGGCGTATTTTCGCTTTAGTTTTTGGTATATGTGTAGTCTAAAGATTATTGTTTTTATTTGTTTATTATATCCGATCAATTTTATTGCATGTGGGACAGTATATCGATATTTTCTCCATGTAAAATCATGGACAAGTTTTTGTTGTACTTAGGCCTAACTAGTAAAGTATATTTCATATTATGTATTATAATATCATTTAAATAAGTTACAAAATACATTACTTACGTCATCGAAATACTTTGAATCTGTCGTATTTTAAATCTAAAAATAAGTTCATAAGGCCTATTTTTCATTGATTTTTACTGTTTTTAATAGACTGAAGAATACGTCTTGTAACTTATTTAAATGGTATGCGTCTTATTTGTGTTACAAGGGGACAATATCTGCCCTGTAGCACTTATAAATAAATAAATACACCCAACAGTCACATACATAGTCCTGACCCCACACTAAGATCGAGTCTTGTGTCGTGGGTATCAGAAACTACGAGAGACTTTTCGGTCTCACCAACACCCAGACCCGAAACAAATACCTGTGGATTGTGGATCACACAAATATTTGTTTCGGTGTGGGGATCGAACCCGCAGCCTCACGTTTCACAGGCGGCGTCTAACCAACTGCGCCACGGAGGCTGTCAAAAAAATTGTTATAAATTAGTTATTTAATTGATGTAGAGGTCTTAGGTGGAGGTGACTGATTTTTGAAATGTTTTTGTATATAGTGCCTTAGAAGCTTCGAAATAATCTTATTTTAAGTTTTAATTTAACATTCCATGACTTTGTAAAACAAACATCCACCTTTTTTCAGAGGCTAATAGATAGTGGGCTGGCCTATAAAGGCAATCTGGTCGCTCAAATACGATCAATACTTAATGAGACTACAATAAGGACAAAAAGCCTTCCACTACAATAATATATTTATTATGTAGTGTTTTGAAGGGGTATAGATAATATTTTCATTGCATAAGCATAAAATTACTACAAGTAGTTTTAAATATTAAAAAAATATATACACTTATAAAAACAGGAGCAAAATTCCTTTTAGTAAAAGGTTAGAAAATCTTTGCTCAATAAGTTACTTTAATTGGATTTTTTTTTGTAATTTGTACAATTATTTTGTCATACTTCAATTGGGTTAAAGTTTTACAATTTGGTCCCATAATAAAATGCTTTTTTAATAGAATGTATGGTTCCTCAGGTATCAAGTCCTATGAGTGATTGGGATCCAAATGGGGTCTAAAGTATATTTTTAGATATTTGGGACCAAGTCTAAAGCGACTTGGATCCACGATACAGGAATTTGTCGTGAATGGAATGTGATTATAGAACTAATAAAAATCATAGATAGTATGATTATTTAGGAGTTTTGAATGTTTACGAACGAAAGCTATAGGAAAAAAAACTGCTATGAAATAAATAAGTCAAAAATAGATTGTTTATAACGGCCTTATTCAAAGACACTTTTAAAACTTATTCTAGTTATCGAATGTTTTGTCCCTCTCGAACGATTTTTGAATTCAGTTTGAGCGAAGAAGACAAAATATTCGATAATTAAAATAGGTCTTAAAACTGTCCATGAATGTGTGTAAGTGTTTTGTTTTCTAATGCTTGTTAATTATGAATATTTTTTTCTATTTTTTTATAAAAGTTTATTTACAAAAGCAAAAGCTTAGTTAAGTTGAAACATGTTTTTATTTATGTTTGCAGTAATGTGGGTATTTTTTATGTGTAATTCCATAACAATTTCCAAAGTTTTATATGTTGTTGTCATACGGGAATTAGATGTTAATAAATGTTGTGATACAATTAAAAATGTTTTATTTATAAAAACCTTTATTCATAATATAAGGGATAGGTCTCTGATTACACACTTTGAAGCCATTAATGGTATCAAGGAGATATTATGTTGCTACGCTTTTACAGATTTTGCTAGAACAGCTATCAAACTTCAAATATGATTGTATATTTTTGATTTTGCTAGTTCAGGAGGTCAGGGATTGAGAAATAAAAAAAATAATTGTCAAAACATTGAAGTTTATTTTGATATATCGCGTTACATACCCTTACATTAATGATATAATCGCCCGCATCTACCAATATGATAAGTACATCCCCAATACAAGGGGTTGATCAAGTAGCTCTCACGCAAGAATAGACCCTGCTTTAAGAAAATTCAAAAATTCCTACCAAATTTATACATAGTGAAAGAAACTTTCCGTAACAAGTTATTTATAATTACTGTCTTTTAACCAAAACTTACCAAATACGGGTACAATAAAAAAATACAATTAATGCTTACTTATTAAAAAATGGATTAATTCCACCACTATCACGATTTTTAACAAAAAAAAAGCATCCCTAAATATATCATATCCAAACAGGCGCGTAGTCAAGGGGGATATAAGGTACATGACCCCCCACGAAAACTATCAGAATTTAATGTTAGATCTCAAAAATTGTGCGCTATTTATTTCGATATATAAGTCCAAAAAATTATATCAAACATTTTTAGTTCACATATCAATGACTGTAAGTAGTTGACTATAATACATGTCCTTAATACGAGGCGAAGGTTTAATTAGGAAATATATAATTAAGATAGCACACTATGTTTCTAGTATATAACAAAAACACAAACATTTATATCACCAGATAGCAATGAGTCTCGCATGAGATTTAAATATTAGGATAAGTGTCATGACAAATCTAAGTATTTTTAAACATATAAAAAATGTTTAGAAGTACATACAGCTTACTGTCTCAACTGAATTTTAGATTAAAAAAATGGGTGGGAATTGAAAGCTAGTTACTTTGATAGACAATCTTAAATAGGTTAATTGCTCCTAAACTTCTCCTAATATTTAAATGGTCCAGAAAACAATATAACGTGGTCACATGTCAACATTAAAATTTTATAGAACAAAGTTTTTTGTGACAATTTAGATGAACAGTATTAGCCGTGTTTTGTCACCCTTTTAAAAATCAGAGTACGCCTCAGGTACAGGATTCACAAAAATAATATACAATAGGAAGAAATGTACAGATGTTTAAAAAATAGTATTTATAATGGAAACGATTTTAATATTTACAAAAATATACACACAAAAATATATTACAATTTAATTTTCAGAATGTAAGAAAAGCAACCCCTAAAATGTCTTTAATTTTATTGCAAGAATTTTTTGTGATAAATCAATGTTTTTATGTATTCCATCTTTTTTACAGTTAATAATTTATTCCCATTGTTTTTATTTCATTTTTAGGCTTCTTTTGCATTTTTTTTTTGCAAATTCCTCAGCAGGCTTGGCACAAATAATCGCATGCCTTCGAAATTACCCTGATAGTTCGCACAAATTATTTAATACTTTAACTTTGGCAATTCTTATATTAATATATTTAATATTTTATGCAAAGACAAACTCATATCATCATTTATACTTAGTTTTGCACAAGAGATTTTTCGAGGCAGTGTCGGATTAAGATCATCGGGGGTCTAGAAGGGTTAAGTAAATGAGACACCTGGCTAAACAATTAAATTGTCCGAAACAGACTATAATATATTTTGCAATGAAACCCATCTTATGTGCCTTACTGGATATATTTAATTTTGTTCCACAATTCTTCCAATAGTTTAGACAAAATGTGACCCAGGATCAAAGACTCAATGTTTATATTCCCCCTTCCTTTCCCCTTACTCCGCCACTGTTAAAAAGGCTTTAATAACATTAAATTGCAATTGATTACTGCAATGCCCTTTGATGTTTTCCCGTTTTTAAGGGAATATTGTGCATAGTAAAAAGATATGTTACAACTGCTTAAAACAGCATTTTACGTCATTAAGACGTTTTATTAAAATTCACACATAACTACATTAGTAGATTTTTAGTGTGAAATAATTTATTTCTTAAGCATTTTTTACACAGTAAAAAGTAAGATTTGTTATAAAAGAAACAAAAATTATGAAATACTAATTTTGTAACACAAGAATCTTTTGGCAAGTGATATGTTAATATAAATATTTATTGATGAAAAATTACTTAATATTCAACAAAAAAAAATGATTTTATTATAAAATGCACCATTAATTGAAAGTCGAAATAAGAATTGATTCCTATACTACACTACATGGGCTGATATTTTATCCATATACAGGGTATCTCAAAACCGCGACCGAAAACGAAGCCAGGTGGTAGTTTCAGTGGTTACAGACATGATGCAAATAAAAATTTCACCAAAACAGCGACAGATATTTTTTTAGAATTTTTTAAAAATCATCTTGTTTGGGTGGTAAAAACCTAGTTTTTGCGAAAATAATCATTTAAACCCTTACGTACCATTGAGTGTTAAAAAATAAAGAGATCTGCATCATTATTTTAGGAAAATTATGTATTTATCACCCAAATACGACGATAAGAAAAAAAATACAAAAAAACGTTGTCGATTTTTTTTGCGAAATTTTTACTTGCATTGTGTCTGAAGTCACTAATACTACCATCTGGCTTCGTTTTCGGTCGCGGTCTTGAGATACCCTGTAGATTGAGATTTTATTAAATTGGACCAAAGATCTCAAGTCATTTTTTTAATTTTCAATGAAACTTAGAAAAAAGTTTATAATCAGAACATTGTACTTTACATAGGATAAATAGTGGCAATTATTGTAGACTTACGAATTCGTGCACGACTCTTCTGCAGATCAATGGGGGGAGGCGGACGGGGGAGAGGGACGTTTACGTTACTTAGCGGATGACAGAAACAAATGACATAATTGCAAACGTTTCTCTTCCCCATTATTCGCGCCAAGAACTACAGAAAGGTTATTCGAAATTATCTAATATTAATATTTACGACTCAGTTTGGGTTTCGGATATACGATAGTTTAAATTACGAAGGTTCATATTCTCCCTGGACGATAATATTTTATCTCGCCTAATAACTTTATTCTGCAGGAGTGTCGCACACGATTTGTATGTTTATAGATACAGTATAGTATTTTGCATCAATATGTCTAACTTATAGTAAATGAAAAGGGCGCAATGTTCTTTCCGCTATTAAGTATTACAAAAAAGGGAGGGAGAGAAATCGATAGTGCGGTTAGTATTGATATCTTTAGAATTCTAATTGAGTACAGGTTGATAAAATCTGTGATTTCTAAAGCCTGAAAAGAGAGTTTGATTATTGAAATACTCCAATCTCTCCCTGTCTAGAGAGAAATGAATGTTAAAAATACACACAATTATTTCCTGAGGCTCCTAATATCACTTGAATATGATATGAAAATCATAATGATGTACAGAAGATCAATAATTATTTAATCATTAAGTTATTCCATAATAAATTAATTACATTTGGAAATAAAGCTCATACTTATAAATTATAAGCAAAATATTTAACCTTACTTTATTATTTTCCATGATCATAGAATATAATTCTTATTGGTAATTAATTATTTTCCGTGCACATCATTATAGTAACATAATAATTTTAAAACTTTGTCAAATAGACATATTGATGCAGACAGCTATACCAGCTTACATCAAATCGGACACAGGAATATTCTAAATATTGTTACACTATAATAGTAAAAATTACAATGCGAGAAATTATCACACACTTAATATTAAAGTGACTGTTTTACAAAAACATTTTTTGGCTAAACGCAAAAAGAAAAAAAGTTTTTTTGGATTTAAATGTCAAGACTCCCTTTATTTAATTTCGAAAAATGTAATAAGATAAAATAATGTCATAATTAGAGTAAATCTATCCTATTTTTTTTCGGCCACTTTAATACTAAGCATTTGTGTATAGACATTTATTTGGCATATATACTAGATCGCCATAACGGCAACCTTCACATAGAAAACATAAACAGCTGATGTAGTAGGAATATAGAAAGTGAATGTTGAGTTGGTGCCACTGTGTTTTTTTATCTGGCAACAGTTCAACTGGCAGTGGAGGTGAATCGGGACAGTTCTGGCAACAGCATGCCAGCGGCCTGGAAGAATTGTGCGATCTGCGCTTAGATATGTAACTACACCGTTCTGGATACGGATCATGGTAGGATATCTGGGAAAGGCAGGGTGGGATTTGGGATTCTTAAAAGTAATAGCTTCATTGATTAAAGCAGATGCCCTTTTCTTTAAAATATCCTATCGCCAATGTTTATTAGGGATAATGTAGGATTCTAATGGCGAAAGAATTATTCAGATCGGTCAAGTAGTAGAGACAAATATAAAAAAAAAATATTGTCTATTGACACGTAAATGACATAAACAGTAACTTGGCACAGTTTTTAAGTTTTTGTTGTAATATTATGTACTGCTTACTGGGTCGCAAACTAGGCCGGAAGCCTGTATCTTGGGAGACAGTATTCAATGCAAATAAACAACAATTTTTTTCCTCTTTATAATATTAGTATAGATTGCATTTAAGAGTGTCTACTAAAACGTGACCATGATTGAATTAATTACGAATAAATAAAATATTAAAGTACCCTTGTCTGGCAAATATTGTTAATTGTAAATATTGTCGTCAATACCAATGGCACACGTCAAAAGCGGTACACGCTCACCTTACAGTACGAGAAGGTCATTCACCATCAACATCACTCGTTTTATTACTTTGCAGACCAATTATGTAATGAAAAGGATATATTACTAAAAACAATAATAGTTTTAGTTTGTATGTACGTAAGCGTATTAATTGAAGTCCGTGCGCATTGTAATGAGCATTGAAGATAAGCGAGTTTCCGGGAATGTTTAAAATTTAAATTGTCTTTACCCCGCAACGAAATCAATCATATTCTGTTATATGTATGCTTGATACGAGCCTCTACAATCGAGAATACGATTGAGAGGGGTTAAACCAGATAGAAATCATAATATTGTAAAATTAATAGGATTTGTATGTGTACTTTCCTTCGTAGCACAGAGGGTGATAAATTGATGAATTAAAGAGATAAATATGTGATAAATAGTAATGTTACCTCATTATCGATTCTCTCCTCATCGCTCTGGTATTGTACGTCGAGTTCCGAGCTGTTGACGCTGTTCTCCCAATCCTCGGACGATTCCACTGAAGACGCGTCTAAATCCATCTCTGGAGATAAAATTATGCTATTAGTGTTGAAATAAAACTATTTTTTACGGATTTTATCGCGATTTGGTTTAATTTTTACATTTTTCAACTTCACTTATTTCAATGTGTAACATTCGCGTAAATCTAAGAAACCATTATGCTATTAGTGTTGAAATAAAACTATTTTTTACGGATTTTATTGCGATTTGGTTTAATTTTTACATTTTTTAACTTCCCGACGTTTCGATTGCTGTACAGCTTTCGTGGTCACGGGGCGGAGTCTTATTTCAATGTGTAACATTCGCGTAAATCTAAGAAACCATTATGCTATTAGTGTTCTATTGAGGCTTGAATATACGTGTAAAGAATGGTTTTTTTGTTGCATAGGCCAGGTTGTTGTACACATCATGGTAAGTGATTATCAGTGGCCATTACAATCTTACTTGAATTGTCTCTTAAATTGGAAGGAGAAAGGGTGGAAAACAGAAGGGAGGAGGAAAGGTATTAAGACGTCCAGCAATGTCACTCGCCGAATGAAAAGCAACAGCAAAGCTTTCGTTTTATGTCAGTTTTCAGTGAATCACTGTGGCACCGCCCCGTTTGAGCTAGTCTAACCACAAATGCTTAAGACAACAGCGACTTTAAAATATTCGTGGTAGCCGAGAGAAAATAGTGCAAATATTTTTCTTGGATAAGTTTTTTTCAGCTGCAAGACCAAGTAAACTAAACCGACCCATTTAAACTGCATTCCAAGGAATCGCAGCAACGTTGAAAATACGGTTCATTTGGTGATAAATACTTGAACAATTACCTGCTGTAACACCACATAAACTTGTACCTACATATCAAATTATTCGCTTTGAAAAACACTCAAACAAGTTTCAGCTGTAAAATCATATAAACTAGAACTATTTTTAAATTTTAATGACCATCTGGATTCTAGACTGCCTCAGTGGCGTAGTTGTACTAGGGTATGATTACAAAGCTCAGTTCTCGGGTTCGAATCCCAGGTCAGGCAAAGTGATATTGAATTTTTGTAATCATTATCAGCTCGGAGTCGGGAATTTGTGCCCGATATGACGATAGGTTCGCCCCCTATCACATCATAGGAAGGAACATACAAGGCGAAATCTGAGTGTCCTAGTGGCTCTGCCTACCCCTTCTGGGATAAAGTTTATGTATGTTTATGTATCTAGATTCTAGTACTTACCTATAACCATAGGATCGGGGTGCCTAGCAACAGGCACGGCGGGCAGTCGCAGCGCCGTCGCGTTGATAGCAAGGGCTTGAGCGCCGTGCCTACTGCTGCTAGAAGGAACTGAGGAGAGATCGGATAGATTGCCCTCTGTGGAGGGTAGCTCCTCTGTGTAGCGGACTAAGGGGTGATCCTAGAAAAGAATAATAAACATTAGACCCCCCCTGTCAACCGTATCCTCGCTTGTAAAAGGCCTTTGATGAGCAATACGCAATTATGAGCTCATGCAGTACTGTATCAGCCTCCGAGGCGCAGTTAGTTAGACGCCGGCTGTGAAACGAGAGGTCGCGCCTTCGAACCCCACACCGAGACAAATGTTTGCGAGAACCACAAGTATAATAAAATAGTAATTTAAACCCTTGCGCACTATTACGTCTTTAAAAATAACAAGGCGTACATTATTATTTTACAAAAACTATGTATTTAACACCCAAATACGATGACCAGTAAAAAAAATACAAAAAAAAATTAGTTACATTGTGTTTGAAGTCACTAATAATACCACCTGGCGTCGTTTTCGGTCGCAGTCTGGATATACCCTATATAAATGTTTTTACCTTTAAATGGAAGAGTACTTAAATACCCTACTACATAGTATAGTAAATAAAATTGCTATCTTTATTACGACTACATTTATATTGACACGATTGAGTAAGATCCCAGGGCCCCCAGACGTTACTTATTTTCTCATAAAAAATATAAATGGGATAAAGTAGTGTTAGTACGTACTTTGAGTGTGTGCATACCTGCTAGCTTGGGTCGACGGCCAATTCATAGGTACCAGGTGCTAAAGGTAGATAAATACAGTACTGATTTTTCTTAAATTCTCAGTGCTGATTTTTACATATGTTTTAGATAATTTTGTTAAAAATTAATAATCATTATTGCCAGACACTTTCCATCGGCGCTTACCCTTACCAGACGCTTTAAAGATTCAAAAAAAAATAACATAATATTTTTACTTATAATCTCACTCTTGATTTTTATATATGATAATTAGGGAACTATTTGAACACCCCTGGTCAGCAGCCAGACCAATTGGAGGGGTCAAACATCTCCCCAGACACACATAAAGTGTCGCTATGTGTATGAGCGCGAGGTCATTATTTGTACGCTTGAGTGTGAGAGAGATATCTATTTATCGATATCTTTCTTATACTTATTGTCGTCTCTAGGCTACTCTATTCAGTGCTACTCGATACAGTGCATCTGTGATTTTATTTACAACGTGTTGAAATAAAAGAAAAAATATTTATAGTATCCTAAAAAATATAATGGCAGAATTATTAAAGTGTGTGTTTTGGGAGAATTCCGATGTGAATTTAATATTGTTTACGGAAGAAACGTTGAAAAAGTGTCAAACAATATTAAAACATAGAAAGGAACAAAATATTGTTTTGCCAGCTGATTAATATGAAAGTGGTTATCATAGACAATGTTATAAATCGTTCACAGGTTAGATGACGTGTTATAAATATTACAAATTTTATAAATCGTAAATGTTGCAAATTTTATAAATATTATATTGTTCCATTGTGTTTACAATATTGATTCTGATAATAGTGCATTACACGCCACTGATAATTTTCTTCTTAAATCTCAATCATTTTTATTACTTTTCTAACGGCACATAGATATCTATCACACTCAAGCGTACAAATAATGACCTCGCGCTTATACACATAGCAACACTTTATGTGTGTCTGGGGGGAGGTTTGACCCCTCCAATTGGTCTGGCTGCTGACCAGGGGTGTTCAAATAGTTCCCTAAGTATCATATATAAAAATCAAGAGTGAGATTATAAGTAAAAATATTATGTTATTTTTTTTGAAGCTTTAAAGGGTCTGGTAAGGGTAAGCGCCGATGGAAAGTGTCTGGCAATAATGATTATTAATTTTTAACAAAATTATCTAAAACATATGTAATAATCATCACTGAGAATTTAAGAAAAATCAGTACTGTATTTATCTACCTTTAGCACCTGGTACCTATGAATTGGCCGTCGACCCAAGCTAGCAGGTATGCACACACTCAAAGTACGTACTAACACTACTTTATCCCATTTATATTTTTTATGAGAAAATAAGTAACGTCTGGGGGCCCTGGGATCTTGGACTAATAGTGTTATCTGCAACATGCGATTGATATTAGTGTAAATATACATTACAGTGTTGTGCGATTTTAAGATTCACGATGTACAAGGAAAAATCCTTGTTATTTTACCTTGGCTATTATATTTATAGTTCTTAATAATTATAATGTACAAGAAATACCAAGAATATAAATTGTTGACATATTAGCATTAATGTGTTGAAAAACTCTGAATATGCCTAAGTTTTTCAATTCAAGACACAATTTGTTCGGATTAAGAGATTTTTGGAAACGCTTAAAATCAGTTATGGTTATAAAGACATAATATGGTAAATCATTCTGAGACAGCAAAATAAATACACCCAACAGTCACATACATATTCTTGACCCCACACTAAGATCGAGTCTTGTATCGTGGTTATCAGGATCTACGAGAGACTTTTCGGTCTCATAAACACCCAGACCCTAAACAAATACCTGTGGTTTACACAAATATTGACTTGGTGCGGGAATAGAACCCGCGGCACTCACGTTTCACACCCGACCAACCGCTAACTGCGCCTACCAACTGCGCCACCGATGCTGTCAAAATAATACAGCACAGTATGGTATAAAAATAAGTAAAAACTTGATTCAACTTTTATAGAAAGTTAAATTAAATTGACGCCATTATTAAAAATTGTTTTATAGGCTAAAGAAATAAAAGGGTGAAAATGTTTAATGTAATTATTGACTTACTGAATGCGGAGCTTCACATATCGGGTTTAGTCGAAGATCAATCATTTCCAGAGATGTTAGATGGCTAGTGTCGAAGTCATCGGGGAGACATGTTATCTGAAACATTAGTCAGCTATTCAAACACAGGGCAATTGACTATTAAGTTCCTATTGCATGTAGGATTCCTATTTGTACCTCTATGCATGGGCAGAGTAGGCTATAGCAGTACTCACAGTTTGCCTTGCTTTTAATCAATCCGAAATGTGATATTTCCAATCACAGTGGGGGCCCATGGCTAATATGTATTAACTTATTGTATATGTATATACATCTCGGTGGAGATTGATCCATTATTTTGTTTTACTGAGGTGGATAATATTTACCAGGTTATTGTTGAGCTGCAAGAACATTAGCTCTGTACACTTTAACACCGATGCAGGGAATTCTTCTAACTTATTGTTCCGTAAATTGCAGTGGACTAGAGCTTCCATCTTGTCCATTGTTGGTGGCAGGGTCTCTATGTTGTTGTTCTCCAGGGTCAACCATCTACAATATTTGTTCATTTATAATTTTGTGATGCTAATATGACAGATTTCTATATTCCTGCCTTTGATGCGCGGACTGCTCATATTCGCAATAAGGTGTTGAACATGAGCACGCAGGCGAATCAACGAGCTTAAATGAGTACAGTTTAGACTTAAAGTTACCATGGCCCGTAAGAAACTGTGATACGTAATAATCGATATCTAGCCAAGTCTTTGTCAAACGATCACGCACGCTTGGAAAATATTGGTATAGATGCCGACCCTTCAAAGATACATCCCATCTATTTTGCCATTCATCTATTATTTCGTTATATACAACTGAGAGCGGCTTAAATAGTCTGTCTACTTTTAAAAGTTCACGTGAATTTAAGAATCTTTTGTCCATATTCTCTCTAGTTGAGTAATACATCGCGGCGCGACGTTGTACCTCCAGGTCGACTGGAAGTACACCCGCTAGAACAGGCAAAGCTTCGGTACTAACAGTCCTATACGCCTTACACAAGAATATCAACGCCAAACGTTGGCTCTGGAGCAATTTCCTTCGCACAGCACCGATAGTAGCCCTATCAGCCCATACGGGGGATCCGTAAGTAATACATCCTAAGTAAGTAGCTCCATATATGGTTTTTAATGTGTTGAAAGATAGCCCCCACGTTGATTTTGATATTCTTGTCAAAGCAAAAAAGTTATTTTTCGATTTTTCCCCGACTTTCTTAATATGTTCAAGAAAGGAGAAATTCCTTTCCAAAATTAGACCAAGATAACAAACTGATTCTTTTTTCTTAACGGTGATATTATTAAATTTAATTCGCGGCGGTGATTTTAAAATTCCTTTTAGAAGTAATTGGAACGTTTTATGTGGTGCGAACTGTAAGCGATTTCGATCGCCCCAATCAGATATTAATTTTAAACACGTGTCTGCCATATTTTCGAGTCCCGACCTACTGTTTGACTCAATAAGCAAGAGGCCATCGTCCGCATATCCAATCAAAGAACACCCTGACGGTAAGGGAATTGTAAGAAAATCGTCGAAGCCTAAATTCCATAAATAAGGACCCAAGACCGAGCCTTGTGGACAGCCCATCGTCAGTGGCTTCGACACGGCATGGTGTCCGAGTTTAAGTTTTGTTGTTCCGTGCGAGAAATACGAGTATATAAGTGAATATATATTTTTAAAGCAACCTCGCAATTTCAACTTAAGAAGCAGCATTGGCCACCAAGCATTGTCGAAAGCACCGGAGATGTCCAGGAAAATACCGAGTACATATTTGCGTATCGATGTACTTACTCTTCTTCTAACCGAAATTGCCGCGTCAATAGTCGACCTACCCATAGTAAAACCGAACTGTATATACTTTGGGAGTGTAGTCTTTGGCAGAATGAGCGTAAAACCATGCTAGATAGTATGCAAATAACATCTGGAGTTGTATACTACACGGACCTTGTGGAGACTAGGAAGAATTTCCGTGCTTTCCGGCGATTTTGCCATACCTATTATTGGAATCAAGTATAACAGCTTACATATTAGGTCCCATTTAAATGTAATAATCACTATTCCGTGGTGCTTTACAGCTGGCTTCTCTGGCTGTAAATGTCTTTATGCGAGGTTGTTTACCTCTTTAGCTCATTGTTTTGTCACCCGCTTTATTAGGGAGGGAAGTGGACAATAATTTATTTCCAACTCCTCCTATTAATTTTACCTTTTTGATTGATTTCGTTGCGGGTTAAAGACAAGTTAGACATTCCCGGAGACGCGCTGAGCTTCAATGCTCAGTGTCATTAAAATGCGTGCCACTGTTGATCCTGGCTTACAGGAGTTGCAGTGGCGGGTGTGAGGGCGGGACAGTCTCCTATTCCTGCCTTTGTTGAAGTTTATTTTATGCGCCTACTTCATTTTCTCTGCACCATCCTAAGGTCGACTGGTAGAGAATGCCTCAGGCATTAAGTCCGCCTTTATACTATATTGTATATAAAGCATAAATAAATATTTCTTTGACTATAAGAAACAACATTAATATTTTATTTTTTTGGGTACAAGCAAAATATACATATAATGATCTTATTTGCTTTACATACAATTTAACATAAAATTGAAAACTAAAAGTAAAATATATAACCTACAACAGTTTTCATGGATTTACTTAAATATCAAGTAAGAGCATGTGTGATGGATGCATCCACAGCCCAAATACACAAACATACTGGCATTTATGTCCTGGTGGCGCCTCTGCCTACCCATTCTGGGATAAAGGCGTGAGTTTATGTATGTATATCTTTCTGACACCACAACCCAGGATGAAGATAATTCATAAGTTGTGAAGTCACATAAGCCATTGTGCTAATAATAAACATCAACACAATACCAATGAAACCTCTGTTAATGCCAGATATAAATAATTTAACTTCAACCATTTGACATTGAACAGAAAAAAACCTGTGAAAACAATATTTTTATACAATAGACATTACTGAATATTTCTGTATGACATTGATCGGGTCGAGGCAACAAAAAATCTCAAGGTGAATAAAAATACTTGTTGATTTGTAACTCAAATAATATTGAACATGAATTTTTGTTAGTTATGTTGATTGATTTCAACAAAAAATAGATACACATTCAGGTAACAATTTTTTTTTATACGAAGGTCCATGTGATTTTTGAAAGAAAATTTGTAAAACAATTTTTAGCTGTTGCTGCCGATCATGACTGCCTAACTAAAAAGATTGAGACAACCTAGATTTGTGAAAATTGCGACCCTGCACTTAAATAAACAATATGAAAAAAATATGTTGCCAGTGCAAGTTCAAGGCATGGCCACATAGTCCAAAAACAAATTCAAAACTTGTTTTCTATTTTGATTATGATATAAAAAGCTTAATAAGTGGATAAAAATATCCAATTTTACATAATAATATATTAGAGTTACAAAATGCAAAGTAATAAATAAAAAATAGATCACCACAAATACTGCCAAGAAATTATTAATTTATAAAATAATCCAAATTAATTGTTAAATGTTATTTGGTTCATTATCTTATCTTTAGCATGTATTTCAAGCAAGTTACAGAACTAACATTATATATTCAATTGAATAAGTTACATCATAAATATGCATGATTGAATTCTAGTTTCAGTCATATCCAGTTTGTCTGTATGACCTACAAACTTATAATTCTCAGAAGTTTTGATACATTTTCTGGTCAACAAATGTATGTTTAATTTTGTAAATGAACGTACATACCGTAGTTTAGCGAGTCGAGTCATCTCTTCCGGAATCGTTTTCAGTTCGTTACCCCGCGCGCCAAAAGTATCCAGCTTTTCCAACTTGCCGATTTCCTTCGGGATCTCTTTCAACCCTATCCTGTTGCACCAGAACGCCTCCAAATTCTCCAAGTCACCAATCTCCGGTATCAACACTTCCAAGGGATTGTAACTTATATTCAAATTCACTAGGTTTTTCAAGTTCCCTATTTCAGGAGGCAACGAGTTTATATTATTATAGTCTAGAGTAAGAGTAGTCAGGTTTGTTAACTGGGTAATTTCCATAGGAATGAACGTTATCTTATTCCTGTGCAGGTAAAGGTGTTCCACATCCATACAGCTGTAGAGCAAACTTGGTATGTCGACTATTTCGAACCCGTTTAAACTCAAACGGGACTTTTTTCGCGCTATAGCTTGTTCGATTAGGGCCAGTATGTGGTTTTCACGAATAAATTTAAGTATTGCACTCATTTTTGAGCCTATTTTATCTTGTAATGCATTATTTTTATTGCGTTTTTGAATTTTTGTTGGGGGTGACAGATGACAATGACAGCAGCTGTCACGTTACACCTTTGGTCACATGATCGATCCGTGTTTTTCGTTCCATTTCTGTGGTTCCATTACAGATTTCTGAATATTTTTCTAAATAAATATTTTTTGTTTCCATTAGTATTTCATAGTTTCATCATGTAAAATTCTAAAAATTGTACATTGTATACATATATCTTTCGAACACAAGAGACTGCTCGTAATTCTTCCGCAACGTTTTAAAGGTGAAAAAACAAACTTATTCATAAGCGCATAAGATAAATTAATGTTTGCTAACATTGTAAGTATAATCGTTATATAATAGTAAATTAAAAAAATTAAAACCCATGCATCTAGTGATCTAGAATCTAGATTGAATTAATTTAATAATCTTTCACGTAAAACGAAACGTGCTAAAATTATTGATTTTTCGCGGCACTGTAAAACTAGACGACGGATTCAATGTAACTGTTCTATTACAAATGCAAATAAATAATACATCCAATCATAATAGAAAAATGCGTTGAGACTCCTGGCAATACAATTCTTAAGCCACCATCCAAAAATGCACGCTAGCACTTTCAAACTTACAATTTTTATGTTTTTGATTCAACAGTGTTATGTTCCTAATAGTTTCGGTAAGTCATTTTTAATATACTTTAGCTGTTATATTTCCAATAGTATATTATTAGTAGTATTATTCATGTACAAGAACCAGCTTGTTGAATATAAAAAAAATTCTTCATTGCATTTTTATTTACCACTTAAATTCGCATCTATACATCAACCCATCAAATCAACCCTAAAATATTAAAAGGGCTTTCTGGACCCCAGTTGTATATTTTTGTTTCTTTTTAGCCTTTCAACAAAACAAAACAGCACACCACATCCGCCGGCTAAATTTCGACGATGGACTGTTCAAAGCGCAGAAAATACCTTCGTACAGGTCCTATCAGCCTGTCTCGATAAAGTATCACAAGACCACATACCCTAGGGCCGAGGATAAATCTGATTATGATATAACGTCGTATGACACGGAGTATGGAGGTGTTGTATCCAACTTTACATCTTCCATTTACGATGATAATCCGCAGCTGTACCCAAACCCGGAGTTTTTGTCGCGGAGTAATCAAGGTTAGTTATTTTGTGTTATCTCTTTTGAAACTTTACTTTATAATATGAAACAGTTTGAATAAATGAAAATTATGCCTTGGAACTAAAACTAACAATAAGTTTGTTTTCCGCGTCGAAAGGCTGTCTGTGAGTTCGAGTCTCGCACGGATATGGAATAGCAAAGTGATCTTAAAAGAACAGTGGTTGGGAAATAAATCTCTTTTTGTTTATTATAGATTTCCATAATCATATTTACAGTACATTATTTAAATTGCTAAAATAGATTTTACTACAAGTGATCTTGAAACCTCCTTAGTGATCAGCAAGACATCAGACATGAAAATAGGAGACGGTGATGTGGAACTGCCAGATGACTCCTTGGCGGATGCAGATCTCAAAGAACATAACATTATCGACAGTGTAACCTATCTTTATGGCTTTAATAGCTGTCACGGGGATAGAAATGAATGGCTGATATTGGTAAGTGTTTTTCTAATTTTCCTATTTTTTCATACAGAAACTTTTAACGCGGTAGTCACACTGACTGAATGTTACGTGCAGAGTAGTCTCAGTAGAGTATCGACCGGTGAGAAATGAGGTCCTATCTATCATTGGTTGACATAATTATGCAGGCCTATCCGAAACTGAAGAAACAGGTTGATTCTAAAACGCGATACACTTTCACGTGTCGTTATGGTGGGGTTTACACCCATGTACAATGTTCGCTTAACGCTATCTATAGGAAAACGAATAAGTTACAACTAGAAAAAGAATAGCAACAGGTTTTCGTGATGATCGAAAATAAACATATTACTAGTAACATAGATCACTATATTACTTACATTTGGTTATGTCATAACGCTATCGAGCCTTGATATTCCGTGCTTTGCCAGTTATAAAAATTTAATTAAAACTTGGGTCAATTTTTTAAATAATATAATATACTTTATCTCCCTTTTACGGCGAATATGACCTAAAATGAACGATACACTTTTTTAAAATTAGTCCAACTATAAAAGGATCAAAAGGCCTATATTTAGCAGTAGACTTCCTGTAGCTGAAGAAAGAGAGAATAGAATTAAAGAGATAAATTGGGTATCACCAATAGGTGTTAACAGTAAAAATCTCCCATAACTATTAATGTACGATGTTTTATAAACAGATATTCGTGACCAGCGGAATAGCGATAGTGTTACTGCTAGGAGCAGTATTTTGGTTGATATTCAGCAACTATGCAGCAGAATTCAGAAGGAGCAGCAAGCTGTATCCTATCAACATTAACCTCTGTTGCTGTCTTATAGCGTGCACGCTGATCTACATACAGGCTGTTATGGTAAGTCAGTAGTAGATAATACATACATATATACATAAACTCACGCCTTTTTCCCAGAAGGGGTAGGCAGGGGTGCTACCAGGATACCCACATTTCGCCTTGTATGTTCCGTCCCATGATGTGATAGGGGGCGAGCCTATCGCCATATCGTGCACAAATTCCTAACTCCGGGCTGATAATGAATAGAAAAATCCAATATCACTTTGCCCGACCCGGGAATCGAACCTGCTCAGCTTTGAAGTCGTACCGTAGTACAACAACGCCACCGAGGCAGTAGTAGATAAAGTTTAGTAAATAACCGATAATTCAATATTTAGTGACAAAAATATAGCTTCCTAAATATTGTGTTGGAATTCTTGAAAAAACAATTAAGTTGAATAGGTGTTTACCAAATACGCAAGACTGAAGTGACATGTTTTTAGCTGAGAGTTTTGATTTTACGTTATTTTACTCGTATGCAGCAATATTTTTGTTATTAAACAATAGTTCGGTTGATCCTTTGTGGGACAGTTAGTTATTAAGCTAAACTATGAAATAAAACATGAAGCGAAGAGTTTAATTCCCACAGCAAGAAAAGTCTTTGTCTGATCTACAAATATTATAATTACAGTCTAGCTGTAGGCATCGAAAAGTATCGCATAATTTTTAATACTGAGGATACAGGTACATCTTACTGATGGTACGTCTCTCATATGTGAGAGGCCGCCTGGACATAATGAGACTTAACATCTTATGTCTCAGGATGGCGAGCACAGTGGAATGCCTTGTAATTCAAGGTGTTTTTTGGTTTTGCAGTACCATGAGCCGTCGTATTGCTTACCATCAGGCGAATGGCACGCTCGTCTCGCCATTCAATGAAAAAAAAAACAAAAATTCAGGTATCAGAACTATGTGTGTGAAATTCTAACTTTCTACAGGGTGTATCATCCCCCTCACAATGCGAGAGGATCGCTCTCCTACTACACTACACGCACATCTCGTGTGCGATGTGGATTGTTGCCCTGGCGGCCGCGGTGGCAGAGTACTGCGCCTGTGACACACTGCTGCCTTTGAAGTATAACTATTTGTTGGCGTATGGAGTGCCCGCCGTTGTTGTTATGGTAAGGGAAATACTATTATTTATTTATTTATTTAAATCTTTATAGTACTCAGAAAAATAACACACAGAAACAGTAAAAAAAACAGTACAAATGGCAATCTTATCGCATCTTATGCAATGTCTTACAGACAACCTTCCTTTACATAAATTATGTTTTAGTTATTAATTTAGCTTTCAACTTTGACTTTCTTGATGGAACCGCGAATTTGTTAACACTCCCTATTTCAGATTAATGTGTTTTTCTAATTTCTGTTTATTGACGTTAAAATTAAAAGTATAATTATTGTAATTATTTTAATCTCGATTCCTGCACCGCGTTCGTTAAGTAACATGAATAAGTCACTATAAATAGTCGTAAAATCACACATTATCATACATCCAACGCTAAAATTGTACAATTAAAACTTGTTTTAGAAAGATGAAACGAAAACGTGACTTTAAATAAAGAAAATTTGTAATTAAATTATAGAATTTGAAGTTAAACCGGAATATTTTTGCTACTCGGCCCCTTCGTTACACGACCCCTTATTTAGGGTTCCCAGGGGATAATATTACATTACTGTGCCACACTCCCACTAATTGCTATGTTAAAGTAGGTGACTAAAATATTATAACTATCTTCTTTCCTTTACAGTTTAATTACGCCCTATCAATGGAGCACTACGAAATAAAACATTACTGTTGGATGTCCATCGAAAAAGGAATGGTAATGGGTTTCATGGTTCCAGCAATGATCCTCATTCTAATCAACACGGGAATAATAATATTAGGACTCCAAAGCGTTAATAGAAAACAAGCAGAAATGCTAACAGCAAAAATACAAGAACTAGTCGATCACCATATAGCGAATTGGCCGAAAAACGAGCCGATAGATGATAAGAATGCGAGTATAGATACACTGGACAATATATACACGCCCGGCAGTAGTAGAAAGAATACGGATAGTTCTGAAACTCTTGATAGAGAGTATGAAGATGAATGCCCGTATGGCAGTGGAGGGTTGACTAGTGACGCTAACGTTGAAAATGGAAATGCGGTGAGTGTTGCCAGATTATTAATTTTTTGTTAACTGTTGTAGGTTTTTATAAATTTACTGGCTATGAATTTGATTTGTAATTTGGCTTGTGACTCTGGTTCTGAGATCAAGGATTTGAGGTCGAATTCGAGGTGAAATGAAACCAAGTCGACTATGAAATTAGTTTTATACAAGACTACGTACTCGCAGAAAAACCAAGCAATAGGTTTGCAAGACTCTTTGTACACTATTTGAACTTTCTATTAAATTTAATAAAATAAAATAAAGAAATCTTTTCGCCAGAACATGCCAGTAAAAACGATCCAAGACAAGGGCATCCTGAACATGCTGTACATGGACAATCTCTCCTGGAAGTGGAGCTGGAACACCGAGGGGAACGAGCTGAAGACCTATCTCAACCTGTGTCTAGTGCTGGAGCCATTCTTCTCTATTAATTGGGTGATGGGCGTCGTGGCCATAGAGAACGCCGCGCACTGGTCCACGCCGACTATCTATTTGATTCTTGTTGTGTCTATGGTAGGTGTTTTTTGTAGGCTTTTTTACTAGTTAACGGTAAGCGGTAACCGCATTGATGCCTGATGATATTTTGAGCCAACTAGACTCTAGTTACTAGAGTACAGATCATGCGGACCTATTTGAAACCAGATATACACAGCTTGATCCCGAAAGGCGACATATTTGCGTGGGCGCTATGGCCAACTTTTCACCTTAAGTTTGTAAAGCCAAAATAACTATTATGCCAAGACTCAAATCTGTTTTGACAGTCGAATTTTGTCCAAACTAAACATCTCCTAAGAACTCAAAAAATATTTAAACATAAACCATCTGTACCCAATTTCAAGACCTCTTTCTAACCAGCTAAACTAAGCTTTCCTTCATAGGAAATTTAAAATGTAATATGTTTGCAGTACATGTATCTGACGGCGACTATTTGTACCACCCTACCCATCGTGCGTCAGAAGAACCCCGCGCCGCCGTGCTGTGAGGCCGTGGTCACCGAACCTACGCTTACTAGAACCAGGTGAGGAAAAATAAATACACCCAACAGTCACTTAACTAGCAGCGAGACTTCTATATCCGAAATGAAATTAAATAATGAAGTAGACGAATCGAAAGCAGTACGTCAAGATCGGGCAATTTGGAGATCCATAGTCTCCGCCTACCCCTAAGGGACACGTGGGTGACGTTTATGTATTTAAGTATAAGACTGCCTCGGTGGCGTAGTTGTATTACGGTACGGTTACAAAGCTGAGGTCTCGGGTTCGAGTCCCGGGTCGGGCAAAGTGATATTGGATTTTTCTATTCATTATCAGCCCGGAGTCAGGAATTTGTGCCCGATATGGCGATAGGCTCGCCCCCTATCACATCATGGGACGGAACATACAAGGCGAAATGTGGGTGTCCTGGTGGCGCCTCTGCCTACCCCTTCGGGGATAAAGGCGTGAGTTTATGTATGTATGTATGTATGTATGTATGTATAAGAACAGTTGGCCTAAACTCCTATATTATTTCAGGACAACAGACAGCATACCGCTCTTGGACCCGTCGATACAGCAGCCCAATGTGACCCCCGCGCCGGCCGACACTATCAGCACAATCAGCATTTAATCCGGATCTAGTTGGTTTGTCGGAACGTCCAACTTGTTGGATTGGATCAACGTGAGTGGTTACACGGTTGGTCCGGGAATTGGTAAGAGATATTAAGGAGAAATATCGGTTGGTGTTCATGTGTAATGGAAATTTGTGGTGTTCAGGATTTTATTTGTTTTGCGTTCCAGTTAGGTTTATCTACGTTGTCGTTATATTGAAGATAATACCTAAAGATTTAATCTCAATTCTAACGATGACGTATGAATATTAATACTGGATTGAATTTGAAGGACTGAAAGCGGATATAAGTACTATAAAAAATAAAAAAGGGGTTAAATTTGATTACACTACAAAAGATATCACATAAATGGCTAATGTCTTTTTTGTGATAAATATGAATAATTGGGAGGTGAGTACTTTTGGTCACCAAACAATTTGCCACTGGTGCCCTTTGATGGTTTAAAATAATAATTATCAGTGAAGGAGTGTTAAGGCAGCCAAGATACTCGTAGAGGCCAATATTAAAATTGAGATTAAATGACTAAAATACTTAAGTATAGTTGAGAATAACTTTACTTTAGAATAACTTCGATTTACATAATTCTATATTTCAAATATTGGGGATCTTTATATCTTCTCTGAATACTATATGCTCGATTGGGAATGAAAACTTTATCTATTTTTATGACAATATCTTGATAAAATTATTTGTTTTTGTCTAAATAATATATCAAAATGTAGGCGAATACGTTTAAATTTACTGTACTATTCGAGAAATACAGTCGAAGTGTTTAATTTCATTTAATATGATTTATTTTCTTTTTGCTAATAGGTTTTTTTCGAGAAATAATATTTTGTAGTCAGCAATTTGAAAACATTTCCTTGAATGTACAAATTATTTCCAATAAAAATATACTGCCAGTTTTGAGTTTACGTTGAAACGCAAGTTTTTTACATGGCAAAGATAATAATTTTATTATTGTATTTGTATAATTAAGTGATTTTAGTTATTAAGCAAATACATTTAAATAGTCTATTTCATGTTGAAGTCTATTTCATATATTTGTCGTTATATCTAGTCCCATTTAAAATGAATTCACAAATTATTTGCATACAGCTTATATTCATTAGCGATTGAATGTAACATAGTTTAAGATCTTTGTGGACACGCATATTTGTTAAGAACATATGGATTTGATTAATTATAATATAAAAATACTCTTTAACCGTAAGTATATGTATGTATAAGTAAGTAGTGAAAACTATTGCCTATTCAGAAAAAAATATTACGTTAGTAGATGTGGTCTCATGAAAGTTTAAATGTAGATTTAAAGATTCCAGTATATTTGTATCAATCTATAAATGAATCTATGCTTTTATAAAATAATTTCTAATTTCATTGACTCATAAGAGTCACTAGGACTCATGACTCAGATGTGACACATAGCCATATAAAAATCGTTATCAAAGCTTTTCTGTGATTATTAAATTACTATGATACTATTTTCTACAGGTATATTATAACTAGGTTGCTAGTTAAATTATTTTCATTCATTTTCTCAATGATTTTTGAGTTGAAACTTGGCGATCGGTGAAGAAAAAAGAAAAGTGTGAGCAAGACAAAACTATTAGGCGGCCAATTGTCTCTTTCTAGAGTCTCAAGTGAGCCAGGTTGATTATAGGAGGGAAAGAATTAAACCTTCAAGAAAGACGCAATTTGCGGCTGCTTAATAACCTTGTCTCACTCTGAAAAGCCAATTTTGGAAGCTTATCATCCAATCTATCTACATTTTATAATAAGTCAAAGTATGAAATCATTAATGATGAAATAATGTTAATAAATCATTAACGAAAAAAAGTGATTTAACATGACCCCAAATATTGTGGGACCAGCTGTGCAAAGGCATACAATAGTACTGTTGAATCCCAGATTTATATGTTTGTCCCATGAAAAATGGTAAACATTAATAACAGATAAATTATGATGATTGAATGATTATTTGTAAAAATTATTTATTTCTATTGTGTAGCAGTTTTTGACTCAAGCTATTTACTTGAATGCGTCAATGTTTTTTTTATAAATTACATATCATTACTTTTTTATACCGAGTCAAAGTGTGAGTCATTCTGCCATAGTAAACATTGCCTTTTATGGTAGCGAGTTTAAGCATTATAAATGGTCGCAAAAACGTAAATTACAACTTGGAAATGAGTAATATATTATGTTGTTTTTATACATGATGCAGAATTAGACAACGTTTTTTTTATATATCATAAGGAGTTAATGATCATATGCTTTTATTAAAATGATGCCTAATATTGTTAAGTGATATGTACAAGATCTATATTTTAAAATGTAGAAATAAAATAAATGTTCTATAAATTTTACTTCTAAACTAAATATGTAGTGGTGATATCAATTCCTGTCTACTTTAAGATATATTATTGAGTAGTGTCTTTAAACTTTTGTGTGAATGGAAGATGAAAATGTTATTATTGATCGTTGATTGTGCGTGAACGTTTATTACTCCTCACGACACAGGTTGGTGGAAATTTTGGGACAAATTACTGCCACAATACTATAAATATTGTTTATGAAACGAGAAAAAAATATTGGTAATTTGAACAAATTGCCAACCAAACTGTATCATGTCGAATATGCCTTATGTTAATTTTATTAAACAGAAGGTGGAACAACTTTGCTCCATATTCGATTCCCGCGCTAAGACAAATTTTGTTCTGCAATTTAATTTTAATTTCGAGCGTATGTAAACCGATTGAATGGAAAGTGTGTCCCATCTCGTTTTATCTTTAAAATATTAAGATGTATATTATAAAGGATATATTGACAATTTACGATTTCCAAAAAGATTTCGGTTTGTGAACATAGTGATAGCAATGCGGTTGCCATAAGTTTTAATTAAATGTTTTCATTCAACGTTGTTTTTTTTATTTAAAAACCTGTGTAAGACATAGTATTGTCTAATTTCGGTATGAATTCTGATACCTGAAAACGATCCTTAGCTAAAAAAATACGTAAGTTGTGCGTTTTAGGTAAGTAAGCACCCGTGTCATCCACTTTTCGCAGAGTTTAATTATACATGCATACATACATAAGCTTACGCCTTTATCCCGAAGGGGTAGGCAAAGGCGCCTCTAGGACACCCACATTTCGCCTTGCATGTTCCGTCCCACGATGTGATAGGGGGCGAGCCTATCGCCATATCGGGCACAAATTCCTGGCTCCGGGCTGATAATGAATAGAAAAATCCAATATCACTTTGCCCGACCCGGGATTCGAACCCGAGACCTCAGCTTTGTAACCGTACCGTAATACAACTACGCCACCGAGGCAGTTTATTATATCTAAAGATAGTAGACGAGGCTTCCGCTATGTTGGGTACACATTTCATACCCGTTAACTTGAAATAGAATTTTCAGAGATATTTACAAACATAGTGGGATATCCTGACCTGGGTCGAGCTATTCAACCTTGGACTCCACGATACATGCTGTCTTTAGATCAAAGAAGGAACAAGAGCCAGGTCATAACGCTTTCACTCATAAAGAGTAATCAGATCTCATGAATATCAAGGGCTTTAACAACATGATCAAGAATATTAAAGTATTGACAACATATTATATTCCTTAGTTGTTTATTTTTGATTGTCCAAAGAAAATAATCCTTTCTTCATACTTTTTTACTGTAGACAGATATTATACATGTATTTCTACGTTTTTTACTCATTTCAATTTTCATTGCAGTGTCTGTGTAAATCTTAATAGAATGAACGCTGGCCACTGTGTGCCTAATTTAAGCTATCTGGAATTTTAGGTGTGATCATATGCTTGTTTCATTGAAACACTATAAATAGTTCAATCTAATTCCCTTGATCAACTCATTAGTTTTGTGAATGTGGCTAGATGGTGAACTATTAGGTCTTAGGTTTACTTCCAGCTCAGAAATCTTTTTGAGTACCAAAAAATGGGCAGGTCATAAAATTATAGGAGCTTTATTGGATGCACTGATAATGAATAAATGTAATTTGGTCCATCCTTAAATTTCTAACGGTTAGAAACAGATGCATGCATTTTACATACATACATAAACGCATGCCTATGTTCCATTTTGGTCAACTAAGACTATTGAGTGCTATGGTGCATACATACCATGCATATATGTTAATTTGCACTAATTCGTTCTGGTTGTGTGCTAGTAGTTGTTTGTGTAGTGTGATGTAAATAAATAAAACAATCAATCACTTATATCGAGTGTAATTCTGGATAAATCGGTTACAAAATACTTATCCAACGCGCGCCAGTTTCAGAGCCGCGGCACAAGCTTACGTTAGCAAGATCGAACGAAAACTAGGCGATCGTATAAAATCGTACATCCATTATATTACAAATCTAAACAGTATAAAAGCCGACTGGCGTTCGCTAACCTGTAAGATAAAAAAGAAATCTAACCACGCACACGCGTGACAGTTTAAATTTAGTTTGAGCTTAATTTACTCTCAGTTATAGGAAAAAATATATATAATTAGTATAATTTAAATTATAAAGATCTTAACCGCTACATGGAGGTGACTGCCGGCCCGCCGATGGTGACCAGAGCCGGTCGGCCTCCGAGTTCTGCAAAGCTCAAGAATTGAAACGATATATAAGTAACCCGGGGGCGCCGTTCAAGATTGGTGATGGCGGCGGGTCGATGCAGATTACTGGCGGTCGGTGGCGCGGAGCTTCTCCTCCACGGCCTCCTGCGACGCCTCGGACAGGTCGGTGGCCTGGATGTACTTCTGCACGCCCACCAGCGACTTCTTCAACGCGTCGAACGAGCTGCAGACAATTACATTTGTTTGATAACTCGTCGTTAGCAATGTTAGGTTAGAGAGGAATGGGGCCAAGGAATAAGCGGGCGCCAAAGGCGTAATTGTACTGTAGTTTGCGTTTAAAGTGCATATAGGGAAAGCAGTTAGTGAAACTGCTACTGCTTGTTAGTCTTGGCATTATTCACAGTTTATCAACTATGCCCGAAGAAGTACATATCTTGGTGACACGATACTTAGTTACGTATTGTAATGTTATACCATAGTATTACTACAGCTTTGGTTATTGCGATGTAGTCTAACTCCAGATAGTGTATCAATGGACAAGACAAGATTATTTCTTGCCAGACGTCAATCGAGCGAATCAGCTCGAAACTATAAATATATACTATATATAACCCTAGAAAACCAGCATTACTTACAAAATTTAATCATATCTTTGAAGTGAGATTAATGCATGATAAATAATTATCAAATTTCTTTGTCAGTAATATACTTTAATGAAAGAGTTTGGGCGTGGCACACCTTTAACATTATAACTATAACTAGAAAAATACTCAATATTTATCAAATTACACAGAAAACTAACAAATGACTGAGAATTCATCAAAACAAGTAACACTCAAGCCTTTGTGATATCACCCTAATCATATCTTTACGATAAGTGAATTACGACAAATATTCTTTAATCGTGGCCACTCGTGGCTTGTAATTGTGATTATTTTCCACTGTATTCTCTTTGTAATATACTTGTAAAGATATTAAAGAAGTAATAGTAGAGTAGCTAGAATTACGACGTATATCTTTTCAAGTACGACATATGTTTTTTGGTACATAAGCTAACATAGAAACTGATTACAACACTACTGAATACTATTTATACATTTTTTTTGTGGAAAACTCTTAGGTTGAATAGGCGAGACGAATGATTTTCAAATTATATTCTAAAATATGGGCACACATTTATTATATACGAAAAAATCTATATTTCAAGAATTAACAAAGGCTTAACACAGTTTTAAGCCATTTTTCTAATAATTTTTCAATAGTGCACAAAAAACGCTAGTAGGTGTCATGGCGTCCGCTTTGATGTCACTACTAGGTAAACATGTCATTGTGTACTACTAAATCTGTGGTCTATGCGCAGCGAATGCGTCATGTTTACATAGGCGTGACATCATGCGTTGTGAAGAGCGTTTTTGTCAAAATGGCCGATTGCTATATTTTGTACTTTGATTTTATTTAAAATCTTATTAATCTCCAAGTATAGATTAAAACTGAATTATCATTTGAAATCCTTGTAATACGTATTTTCCCTTAAAAACATAAAATCTTTAATTTTTTGATACTGTCGTCTCGCCTATTATGTACTAAGACACAGGTTATTAGCAACAGGCCCAATAACAAAATCTTAAGGAAAACAGAAGATTTTTGTAAAATATTTGGCATTGAATAAAGAAATCACCACTACAATTTTATGTATTTTAATATATTTTTTTTACGAAATTATTGAGTGTGTTTAATCATTGACGTTTATATAAAACAGTTTTAAAATCTAAATGATATCATTTACCGTACCATTTCTTATCAGCCACGATTATTTTATCTATTAGGTTTAATAATTATGATATAATAAGTTTTCTTTCTTTAGCGTATCTTTACATATGTTCGTAAACGATAACACGATTAGAATCGATCGATTCGAGCGTGAGTTTTTATTATTAAAAATTTTCCACTTTACTAGAAATACTTAAAATTTTTAGACTCAGTAGGTGCTACATTCATCGAAACAAAACGGATTTACTGCTCAATTTTTTTTCTCTATGGGCCTCGTTCACCATTTTAAAATAAACCGTTGATTACTTACTTTTTGATTAAGTTTATTTGACAAGCAAATGTGCAGAGTATCTTCCGTCGATTTCACAAGTGAAAATAAAGTAAAGTACTGGTTAAGTGAATGACATAAGAAATTGAACGGATCATTAGTTCAATATTGCGTCAAATGTTCCTCGCCCTGCCTCCCTCTAAAGTGTCAAAGTGTTTTTTTCTTAAAAAATAAAATAGGAGGTTGAGATTTTAACCTTATTTTAACCATTAAGTAAATACGCTAATCACCAGACGATGCAGCCAGTAAGTTACTTATTAATGTAATCATAGGATTAATATTACTGGAGCATGGTGAAATCGACACATGATGTTACGGATGACTTTTACTGATGATTAGCCTAATCAAAGATTTGCTTGAAGATGGTGAACGAGGCCCTATATGTGGTAATATAATTAATCTTTCCTAAGACTTATTTATAAAGCATAGCCACGTACCATAAAAAATAAGGACTAGATTTTTTCATTTAATAATTATTTTTGTATCCTAATATCTCAGGATAACGAGGGAAATGTATTCCGTAAATGTACAAATAAAAAGTACTGAATGCTATTGCTCTAATGGGCAGACGAGACACTACCCAACTGGCAAAATATCAGTACGTTTTATCATACAAAAATATATTCTATCAGTTGAAGATATCAAAAGGAGTGTTTGGACTCTGTATGGCTGTCAGGTGTATTTATTTATTCATGACAGCCTCCGCGGCGCAGTTGGTTAGACGCCGGCTGTGAAACGAGAGGCCGCGGGTTCGATGCCCGCACCGATACAAATGTTTGTGTGAGCCACAAGTATTTGTTTCGGGTCTGGATGTTGGTGAGACCGTAAAGTCTCATACTATCTGATAACCACGACACAAGACTCGATCTTAGTGTGGGGTCAGGACTATGTATGTGACTGTTGGGTGTATTTTATTTGTATATTTACCTAGAGTACAACATCTTCTTCTTGACCTTGGCGGTATCGGGGCACCACGACATTAGGAAGAGCTTCTGTTTCTTGCTCGCCTCCGACGTGCCTTGGCATTGGTGCGTGTATTCGAAGTCGAAAAGACCGTATCTGGAAACAATTTTTATACCATTAGTGACTTATTTCTTTACTTAGAATGCCAGAAGCCTAATATCCCTTTTCACCTCCCATCTCTATTATTTCTTTTATTTTATTTATTAAGAAGCAAACAGTCTTTTAAATAATAGTAATAAATGTAATCATTTAGTTTAAATATAATTGTAGACCTATATCTATTACACAAAATTGAAAAAACGAAAACTTGATCGATTATATCCTATTATATTATGTATCGCATCGCATCAATGATGTTTTGTGGATGTTCATGAGTGGTTGGTAATCACTTGCTATGAAGCAAGCTGTTTGCTCGTATGCAATTAAATAAATATAGCGTATCTGTTTTGATGAGTATAGGAAAACTTTCTACATGTTGCGAAGATGGAAATACCGTGCGAAATCGTGCTTTAGATGACAAGACACGAGTTCCAATAATTATAGAAAATGCAGCATTTTTATGCAGTATAAAAATATGAATTATTTGAAATGTTTACTAAACAGGCCACTGGTGTAATAAATTACCTTAGATCATAACATTGAACCAGGATGTATTATTAATCTGCTTCAGTCTCTGTATTCACCGGTTAGATACAATCAATGAACTTGGTTCACAGTCCTAATATTAAAAGAGCGAATGTTTTGATATGCTTTAACTAATTAACCGGTCATCATAAAATTTTGCATACAGGATACAGAAAGGACAAAGAGATAGTTACTTGAAAGCCAAGAAATACCTACTTACACATACAAAAGAAACTTTTTTACCTTTCCTTGCCTTATGTACTATTATTCATTAATCATTACGATCTGCGTAACAAACGAATATAAAGTGAAAATAATTTATTGATAAGATAAAATATCATTTAGATTCACAATTTTTATTCTACCACCCTGTTGTGAAAGCGGTTTTCACTATAGAACAAATTTAACTATTTTAGCTATCGAATGTTTTGTCTTCTTCGCTTAAACTGAATTCAAAAGTCGTTGAAAAGGGACAAAACATTTGATAACTAATATAGGGTTTAAAACTGTCCATGAATAAGGCGAATAGAATCTACATAGGTATGTATATTATAGATATTATGTGTGTACCTGCACTCGCCGGTGCCGCCCTTCTGCAAGTCCTCGAGGAAAGCCTCGTACTCTGCGTTGCGTTCTCCAACGGTCTCCACGTCGATCTGTTTCTCATCGCGGATGTAGAACACCACGTAGCGGTGCTTCTTGTCCTTTTTTATCTCTTCGTATGTCGTTTTGCAAGCGTCCGACACTGTCACACCAGACGCCTGGAAAAGAGAATCATTTCGTTAATATTTTATTCAATTTAAAACATTTTCAGTTCATGTTTAGCAATGTTCAATTCCTACGATTGATGAAAGTGGATGGAGCGAAAGTGATATGTCAGGATCGAGCAAAGTGGCGATCCATAGTCTCTGCCTACCCTTATGGCATACAGGCGTGACGATTATGTATCCAGCCTTCCTGTGGCTGAATAAAGAGAGAAAATATTATACAAAAGTTTCTTAATACATCTATTGATTAAGGAGTTTCGTTCTCAGTAATGATTACGAGCTGATACAGATAATCAAATAGTCTTTTACAAGATCTTTTGAATCGTTAAGTAATACTAGGAAATTCATATGTGCTCTTTTTAATATTTTTAAAATGCAAAGTGACTGCATGTGATGGTAAGTGACATGTCTAGATAATTTCACCTATCAGAATGATTATGATGCACTGTATGTAGGCGAAAGAATGCGACATTCTTGATCTCGATACGCAAACGTTTCAAATATGTTTTATGCCGTTTGTAAATTGGACGTTATTCAATAAGAAACATCTTACCATAACCGATATTTAAATAGAATTTAAAGTAGGTATTTATAAATATTTGTGTGAACCACAGGTATTTGTTTCGGGTCTGGGTGTTTGTGAGACCGAAAAGTCTCTCGTAGTTTCTGATACCCACGACACAAGACTCGATCTTAGCGTGGGGTCAGGACTATGTATGTGACTGTTGGGTGTATTTATTTATTTACCATAAATAATTAACATAACTACTCCTGAGTCGATCAATAATTTATCTAATCACGATTCATTAAACGGTCCCAAATTTATCAGAATTTCATAAAGCTGTACATACGATAAAAATATTATATAATTATATTTCACGGAACTTTCTGTGGTTTATTGGTTTACAGAACGGTGAAATATATAATATTATAAAGAGGAAGAATATGATTGTTTGTTTGCATTGAATAGGCCGAAACTACTGAAACGATGTGAAAAATTCTTTCATTGTTGGGAAGCTACACTATCCCCGGGTGTAATAGGCTATATTATATTTTCAAATAAATTACTTCCTAAAAGTCCAATAATGTAACCCAAGGTGAAAACAAATTACCTAAAATATTCTTTACATAGCGTGCGCTGCGAAAACTATACAGTTGTTGATGTGGACTGGACTCAAAAACTATCTGCACCCAGGCGAAGCCGTGCCGAGCCGCTAGTATTCAAATAAATCTATAATTACAAGTTTCCCAACGCAAACCGAGTAGTCAATACATTGTAATAAACAAATGCCAATGCAGTTAAGACATCTTAAATAAATCACACAGAACGCAATTAATTTCAAACTAAAGAGGCATGAGAATCAATAACAAGCGCACTTAGCAAAGATAAATTGCGATCTAGAAATCAATTCAGCATTCGAATCCGATAGTGAACATAGCCTACACAATCTGCTAAATAGTTCGGAAAGAAACTGGCGAAGCTCCAAGACACAGTATTACAAACACGAGATAGAAATAGTGATTATACACGATTATACCAAGCTATTTTATAGTATTACAGTTTTCATAATTTTTACGCGGATATCCGATAAATAAATAATGTAATCATATCGTTTATGATAGGTTTAATAAAATATTTTAAAAAAAATTACGGATTACTCGTATTACCCGTCGGAAATATCTGTGGACCTGAATAATTGACTTCATTGGAATATAAGTTTAGCAAATTCAAAATATAGGTTAAACAAATTGAATTAAAATAGAAAAAAAGATAAAAAAATAGAATTAGCATCCATCTCAAAACGTTTTTAATCTAAAATAACATAGTAGATAGGGAAACACAAAAAAATGAAATGTGAACCGCATTCCAACTAGGTTCACAGATATTTCCGACAGGTTATATGTATATAAAATTCTTCGAAATTAAATACTGAGGCATCCATTTAATATTTCAACGATATTACTTTTGTCAATTGTTTTAAAATGGAGACATTCAATAAAACAAATGCATGAACTCAATTTCAACACTGGATCAATTCAAAATGAATGGAACACGAGTATAATTCTGAACGGAGAAAACTTATTCCAACAACAGAGGGTAGTTTTAATATTTTCAATTAATGACTCGTTTAATTTTATCTCTCTTCAATCATTCATTACAAATACCTTAAATCTCCACTATCAACGCATATATCACCGCTAAAAATGACTAATAAGTTATTTTTAAATGTTGTTTACATAGATCTATTTATAAGTGTGATAGAACATAATTTTAGTAGTGAATTTATAAGTCTGCAATGCACCAAACGCGCTGAGACTTGTGGCGTCTATTTCGGAGACAAGGCCGATGCATTCGCCTGTATTATGTAATTTGCGGTTTTCACTGCAGGATTGTATTGTTTACGTTATTACTATTTTATTCTTACCTACCTTCACGTGTCTCTTTGATACGTTATTACGCGTAATACTCAAGAAAATGTTTTTTTTTTTGTATTTGGACGTTTATTTTAGAAAATGTTACATACATACATACATACATACATAAACTCACGCCTTTATCCACGAAGGGGTAGGCAGAGGCGCCACCAGGACACCCACATTTCGCCTTGTATGTTCCGTCCCACGATGTTATAGGGGGCGAGCCTATCGCCATATCGGGCACAAATTCCTGACTCCAGGCTGATAATGAATAGAAAAATCCAATATCACTTTGCCCGACCCGAGACTCGAACCCGAGACCTCAGCTTTGTAACCGTACCGTAATACAACTACGCCACCTAGGCAGTCAGTTAGAAAATGTTGCTTACTAATAATATAGTTGTGTAACTTCATCAGAAAAAAATATATTTCTGTGTCATAACTTCTACCAGACGCATGTATAGTTTCATATCAGTTTTATTTTTGTAAAATTAATAATTACGTTAATTACTGTATTAAATAAATAAGTAGAGTGATTATTTAGTTTTTCGATTCATTACAGGCGCTTAATTCCTCTAATGTTAAATTTATACGAGCAAGCCAGCATTGGCGATTATTTCCCTGTTACAATTAATGTGTAAATTGCGTCAAAACGTTAGTGTGCTAATTGTTAATCTGCCTATCTTCTCAGTTATCTAACCGTGAATATACTGATGCATCTAGTATACTAATGGTTCATACTAAATGGTTCTAACTAAATGCGAAAAAAGGATAACCATGGCTTGTTGTGCGATGAAAATAAATGAAGGATTTTATCCTTATCGGATATCAAAATTTTAGCATAGACGAATAAAACAAGTCAGCCACGCCCAAATTGACACTACATTTATCAAGACGGCGCGGCGACAAAAGAAAACTAATAGGAGTCATTGTAAATAGAAAACAAAAAACATAAAAACAATAAGCTCTGATTAAATGGCCGATGAAATGTTCACAATACAGGGTATCTCAAGAATTCGACCGAAAACGAAGCCAGGTGGTAGACAGTGACTTCAGACACAATGCAAGTAAAATTTTCGCAAAAAAATCTTGTATTTTTTTACTTATCGTCGTATTTGGGTAATAAATACATAGTTTTCCTAAAATAATGATGTAGAACTCTTTATTTTTAAACACTCAATGGTACGTAAGGGTTTAAATTATTATTTTCGCAAAAACTAGGTATTTACCACGCAAACAAGATGATTTTTAAAAAAATCTAAAAAAATATCTGTCGCTGTTTTGGTGAAATTTTTATTTGCAATATGTCTGTAACCACTAAAACTACCACCAGGCTTCGTTTTCGGTCGCAGTCTTGATATACCCGGTATATGATTAGTTTCGATTGAATGAGGAACTTTGAATAAAATCTCCTTTCAGAAATAGCTCGTTGCTATTAATAAAATTGGGAGGGCATCGATCTTTTTAAAGGGCACTGACTTAGTATTATGGTTTCAGATTGTTGAGAGGGTAGTTGCCAAATTGGTACCTAAAATTCTGAATAATAAATAAATAAATAATAAATACACCCAACAGTCACATACATAGTTCTGACCCCACACTAAGATCGAGTCTTGTGTCGTGAGTATCAGAAGCTACGAGAGACTTTTCGGTCTCACAAACACCCAGACCCGAAACAAATACCCGTGGATCACACAAATATTTGTTTCGGTGCGGGGATCGAACCCGCGGCCTCTCGTTTCACAAGCGGCGTCTAACTAACTGCGCCACGGAGGCTGTTAAATGAAAATAATTGATGAATAGATTCCGCCGAAGGATTATAGAAGGCAACTAAACTATTATTTATTGAAGAGCATAGCCACTAAAAGGATTACATTAAATGTATTCGGTGTAAGCAACTTTTCATGCCAAATGTTGCATTTAATCTAATAATTTACGCACGACCCACTTTCTCGATTTAAATTCCATTGTGCCAGTTCATCACCTGCCGGTGATATGTCTCGTCCGTTCCAATTTCTATGTTTATCAAGACCTAATTCTATGTTTAATTCATTAATGAATCTAGATTCGTATATTCTAACATTTTAAATGCTCAAGTAACTACAATTATGTAGAATTGTGAAGCTTAATCCATATAATTGCGATATACAACTGGTTTGTTTGTATGTGACTAATGGCGTTAAATTATTGGAATCGGGGATTTACAGGAGACCGTCTCAGTCCTAAATCCTTTAATATTTAGATGGAAATACACACAGCTAAAACTACACATACAAACAGTCCACCGTCACGCCCCCAATAGCAGCGTCTCGCAAGGTTTGAAGCATTGTGGAACCTTTCGCACAATTTCAATCACCTTTCCACAAAGCTCATGCCACGTAGTCCTTATTCCATAGTACTAAAGCCTATATTAGCGTGTTTAATTACGGCCACTTTATCAGGGTGAATGTCAGAGTGACTCACAAGGAATGCCGTGTTATCGACTTTTATCTCGGAGCGTCGAGCCGGGTGTAGTGTCGACGCAACGTTTTTTCCCTTGGTTATAATTTGCTCGTTCATTACTATCTGATTGCGCGCATTAGGTATAAAAACGGCATTTGCCACACCTATAAACCGGCAATTATTTATGTAGAATAGAGTAGTAATTGGAATAATTTCTCTATCATTAGGTAATTGTATTATGCTGTGCATAGTTTAAGGATTGGGTGCTACTCGGTGCATTCTATTCGTGGCTTGGATTCATGTGATTATTTCTTGGGAAATCCATGAGACTTTGAAGATTAGAAGTCTCAAGCATTACGCAAATTCTAATTGTTAGTAGGCACAGAAACATTGCATGCTTTAACCCTTTCTTGTATAGCTTGTATAATGTACATTTTTAGTGATTTTTCCTCACTATATCGGAGGCATTTAGCGCCACTTGGTATTAAATGATCATGACTAAATATTCCATTAATTCTACAAATATAGTCATATGTATTAACATTCCTAATAGAATAGTGATACAGGAAGGAAAATACGAATATCACAAATCACAGTGTGTAATAATATGTCTGCTTAAGTATGAAATACCAACGTATTGCAATCGATTGCAAAACAGATCAAGTTCGCTGCAAGGTGACTATGCACGATAAAACTATAACATTAACACTATGTATGACACATGCACCAACAGCACTGCCAACCTTTAGACAAGGATTTCCTGTCGGTTGGTACTGCTGCATGACAAAGCACTTATTTTACAGTCCGTATAAACGAGTTTTCTTTAGAAAGGAAGCAGTGAGTCACTGCATTTCCGTGTTTTTAAATCGAGTTCTTTTTACAATAACATCCAACCAATCAGTAAGACATGTGCAAATATTTTTATCTGTACAACATAATGAAAACAAATGATTCTTAGTAAGCCAAGAACATTTCAACAAATAGTGAGATAGACAAGGTTTACATTTTATGATCTGTCTTGTTTACATTCGTATTTATTGTTTAAACAGATGTCTTGTATTCCGTGGCTTCATTGAAAAAAGTGGTAGTACTTAAAATTTTGTTCACAGATGTTAAATTTGTGTAGAAAAGACTTGTACGGCTAGCTCTTTATGCTCATTTTAAACTCTAGGGTATTTAAAGTAACATTTAGATGTTTTACTCCATAGAAACAATTGCGAAGCTATTCTCCAATTATTTACGGCATGTGCATTATTTATAGCAGATTAATTGCCATCAGAAATAACGATATCAGTTTTAATGCTTGATTTTGCATACTACTTACTTCCCTCACTCGGCCGATGTACTAGGTTAAAGTTTAAAATACGATTACTAACTTATTTGACGACGAAACCTATAATCTCGGCTATAAAAGAGCATGAGTTTCTTGCGCGTTCTCTAGTGAAAACCACTTTCCGAACCGGGTGGTAGATCAAAAAACGACTGAATCTAAATAATGTTGAACATTTTAATGGATTGGATGGAACTTTACTGGTATATTAATGTATTTAAATCAGCACCAAAAACCTAAAAGCAAAATTCTCTATACAGATAAAATCCATAACTCCCCATTCGTTTCACCGGGCGTCCGCCGAGTGAATATCGATTTGAATGAAACAGCACATCTCTTGGAACACGTGTGGGGTTCACGCACGGGTATTATTAGACGTCGCTCGGCCAATGTCTCTCCACAGACGGGTCTATTTCCGTGGCACTACGCGGGAGACAATTGTTTAAATATGCATACTAGAGGGGACATTCACAAAATGTTTGTGACAGAAAGAACCGATTTCATACAGCTTATAGATCTTTACGTAATTTTGTGTTCCTGATCAAATCTGCTCTCAATCCTATATTCCTAAACCCTTTCAATCGATCTCCCGATCGTTGTGGAGGCTCTTACCCTGCAGTAGAACGTAAATGGCTTGGTATTCTACAATCGGAGTATTTTAAAAATCTGTTAGGCACAATGTTATCAGAGGGGACACTGCGGGCTAAATATTTGTCACAAAAATGAGCGGTACTGTACTGCTGTTGCTGTCTCCGTCTCTCCTATGCAGATGATCTTCCTTCTCGCTTCACTGATTAGGTGCCTGGCACGGAAATTTTGTTTGCTATATCTTCTCCAGAACGTTTTAAATGTTTTTACTGGATTTTTTGCACACATTGCAGGAATCCTGGCACTTGACAAAATTGTGATATTGAGCTTCTAAGAGAAAACTATGGAACTAGAGTGGCCTATGATATTCAAATTTTGAGAAAACTGAAGAAACTGATCGGTGTAAGGTTATAAACTTCTTTAGAGTGAATTAGGAATTACTATTGTAATTTTACAGATATGGTAAGTAAACTGCGTTTAATTATTATTTATTTATTTAATTCATCATCATCCTACAGCCGCAGTTATCCGCATTTTATGATTAATTTTAATTAAAATGTTTGCCTAAAAAAACAATTACTTTTAACCACTGTTCCAGGTTTGCGAATTTTTGCCTTAAATATTTTTAATATGTATTTTTTAAATACTACATCGCTGCATTATTTAATAACTATGAGTGCATCAGCGTCTAGACTTTATGTATTGTTTCCAAGCCACGTACAAAATGCATCTTATTTACATACATTTACGCAATAATACCATAAAAGGCGATGAATGAATTCATAGTTTAAGTATTCTCTGTGAGCCATTCATTAAACATGCCGAAAATGTTGTTCTTTATAAATAGCTTCCGCTGAATCACTGTATAAACAATGGCTGTTCCGATATGAGTAAAGACTAGAATATCTTCACCGCTATTTTATATTTTTCAATAATGATACTACGGATACCATCATATTTTTTATTGTGATGAATGGCGGGACGAGCATGCCCTTCGCCTGACGGTAAGCGATATGACTGCTGGATGGACAGTAGCAAAATCAAACAACACCATGAATTACAAAGCAATGATTGGCATTCCAATGGCGCTCGCAATCCTGAGACATAAGATGTTAACTCTCATTATAATATGAAGTGGTTACTTTGGCTACAATGTCCTTCAAACTGGAACACACCAGTGCATTTACACTGCTGTTTGGCAGTAGAAATAAACATTGGGGTGGTACCCACTTAGGCGGTCTCCACATATGAGAGATCTACCAACAGTAATTGTGTCGGCGATTGGGAAACAACCATCTTCGCGTTAATAGATACTCCTACAGTATCAGGACTGCACTGCGCTTACCAGCAGGTGCAATTTAGTATTTTTGTCGTATCGGTATAAAAAATAAGTATATAAAATCAAATCAAATGTATTATTTGCGTTTAGTAACAATAACAAGAGGATATTGACTTCACGTACAGATGTTTAATCTTGAAAACAAACAATGCTCTTATCGCAATGTCTCGAATATTCAGGGTTAAAGTTATTTCGACTGTCATGTATCAAAACAATTAAGTTTATCTTTCATGTTGTTATGTGAATTACATCAACACAACATCTGCTTTGAAACATTAATTTTCATAAACAGATTTTCTGTTGCTTCTTTTCATTATTTTCCAAAATATAAGTACCTAGTGTCTTGCAAACAAATTAAGTTTACATATTTTTGTAAGTAGCATTTTAACACAAAATATACTCGGGAAAGACGGATTTCTGAAATAAATGTCAATACTTTACTTTACCGTATAATAATTAGAGTTGACTCACGATTTAAATAAGTTATATTATGAATAAAAATATACAATTTCTTGAGAATGGCGTGTGAATAATGCCATATACAATTGCCGCATAATGCTTAATTATGCACCATTTCACCAGCACCAATTTATCGATCCACTGCCGCGACAGTGGTATCGACCAGCTTACTGGAAACTGCTTTATGTTAAGTGTCTATAATGTGAAAGGATTAAGAATTTTTCATTCCAATTTGTAGTTTGTACAGATTACACAACAGGAAGGCATATTATCTACATATAAGTACGTATAAGCATATTGCTAAGGACTTATTTGACGTAACTAAAAATATTTTCATTCAGAAATAAAAAAACATTAGATAGATTTTGCGAAGGAGCAGACTACTCATCTGATAGTAAAGGCCGTATTCATAGACAGTGTTAAAATTTATTTTAGTTATCGAATATTTTGTCCCTTTCCAACGACTTTTAAATTCAGTTTGAGCGAAAAAGACAAAACATTGGATAACTAAAATAAGTTTTAAAACTACGAATAATACCATGAGTGATTAACTTTGCCCATTAAAATCTACAGTATCTGAATCGTACATCCGTTGATAGCCTCTCTAAAAGTATTAAGTTGGGGTTTATTAGACTTCCAACAATCTCATTCACCGAACGAAATGTCAGTAAAGCAGTCATTTCACATCTTAATGATTAAGACATTGTTGTAGCCAGAATCCAATGCCGCGAAGCTGTAGCCAATAAAAATACACGTCTGCAACGAATTTATTGTCGTCCGCCACGAACAAGGTTATTTTTGTTTTGACATTACACATTTATTTGACGTAGAGCTTTATAGTTTATTTATATCGAACATGTTACCAACTACACTGTTTTCCGCGCGTTGGAGCACATTTCTCCATGATTTAGTTTAAACATTTTTCGATATTTTACGCATACTCTCAGTTATGTATAGAGCTGCGAGATTGATGTAAAATTGAGATTATACATTGGTGTTCAGGAAAACGTTCATTTTACACTATATTTGATGATGATAAAGCAATTAATACTTGCAATTTTAAGTCTGTTATTAATAATTCTAATACTATGCTGCTCAGCAATTACTAGAACCCTAAAAAACAAATGCAAAATGTGTAGACGCGTATAATACCACCCTAAAAGATTGCCATAACGGGGGTGATATCTGCAGAGATCGCCCCTCCGTCGCAATGTCATTGGCACGACTACGCTCACGCCCCATTCCACCCCTAGTGGGGGCTAAACTACACTTAGCGATAATTTGAATGTTAAAGAATCTGCTAGCGAATCGAGTAACATTTGTGATGAGATACACATTTCTCTAAAACCAGAATACTTTAGAGCAATATTTTACAGAGACAAGTTCCTGGCAACAATTAAGTTTGTGCCGCCGTAGAATTTTCCATAAATACGTTCGTTTCATACAGGCGGCACCGTCGTATGTCATCATTATTTATTCCATAGATGACAATATGCGTCATAAACAGCCGGATACAAAGGTTTTGATACAACCGTTGAAATTCGAGTTTGAATGAGTCAAGTAACGATGACTTTTCTAAGTTGGCTCACAACTTTATCTTTGAATCGGTATTGGTTTTATTTTATTAGTAAGAATAAGGAGACGAGTAGGTCACTCTCATGATGGTAAGCATTACGCCTGCCCATAAACAAAAGCATCATAATGATATGAAGCATTGAAGGAACTGGACTTGTCACATCGAGACATTAGGTTTTACGTTTTCCAACACCTGGTTTACTAATTCTTCAAATCTGAACACAATAGTGCTTCTTAACAGTAGAAATAGATAAACCGGTACTACCCAGACCACTTACTAAAGACTTATTTTAGAGTGAAAAATGAATCGCGTTAATGCTTTAGTTATAGGCCGCAATTAGTTTAATGATAAATGGATACAGTGACAAGTAGCACAGGCGGCGAGACTAAAATATTACTTTTGCGGTCGACTAGTACATTATTCTTGGAATTATTTACTCCTCACTAGAGGCTATGAAATCTGTGCAAGTGGTATGATTCTTGAGTTATACATTGTAGCCGAAATACATATTACTTTACCGAAAATCTATTAATGATTTACGGCCTTCTTAAAAGAAGAAAAAAAAACTATTTTAGTTATAGAATGTTTTGTTCCCTTCGAACGATTTTTGAATTCGGTTCGAGCGAAGAAAACAAAACATTCGATAACTAAAATAGGTTTTAAAACTGTCTATGAATAAGGCCATTAGACACGTTAGAGAAAATATCTATTAATATTACCACGCATTTACATGTCTACAACCATAGTTCCATATGGCTAAACTTTTTTAATTCATCCTTGTGCAGAGCAAAGCACCACATTAACGATAGCTTCCTAAATCACTGCACTAAAACCACCCAATTTTAAACCATTATACCAATAATGGCCGGAAACGTATTTGCTCCATATAAAACTCGCATTAGGACATTATCCTTTTGCGAAAACGAGCGCAAGTTCATCGACCTGCCATTCGTCAGCCGGTGTATGCGTCACCGACTCAGGTGATGCGACGGTAGATGAGTCCGCTTCAAGGGCGCCCGTGACACTGTATTGATTCTTTGCATACGTTTATATTGACTCATTTCCCACGATTTACAAGTTTACGACAGTGTCTAACAACAGTGTGTGTGTAGGCAGATGTGTTACTACTATCGCCTCCAGTTTACAGAGCTTATATTTGATCAAGATGTTAGGTGCGAGTCTATAGCCATCCTGGGTAATTGCTGTTGGTAATAAGGTATAATAAAGTGACATTTGAGATTCATTTTGCAACGATTTGTGGTAATTTTAGGTTTTTGTGAAAAAAATATTAATAGTCATTGTCCTTTATGGACTGAAAACCTAAAGGAAAACATTACTGAAAACCAGATCCAACATGTGAATTAACATAAATTAAAATGTACACTTAAATTGTGATTACATTTTGTTAAACACATTTGGAGCAAATAGACAATTTAACAATCAATTACTTGTAGTATAATTAACTGAGTACTGATTAAAGGCATCTTATTAATACTTCAATACTTTGCATGATTAGGGGTTTTGGGGGGCATTTGAATTTTAGGAAATCTCAATAGATCCCTGTGAAAGGAATTGAATCACATTGACAATTCCATCGGAATAAGTTCAGAAAACAGTCAGTGGTAAAACATAACTACCCCTTTAGGTATAAAGATATAGGCTTAAGTATATTATAATCCATTACTCGTAGTCCAGATCTGGATATAATTAAAATAAATTAACGCTTAATACCACTATTTATGCAATTTACTATGAAATAGTGTTCAAAAAGCTAAGTTGCGACTCAAAGCAATGAGGTGCACATAAATTTGGTATGTAAATTATCAGAATTCCAATGTTTTATTTAACCAGCGTGCAGAGAAAGTCTAGACAGAAAACACGACCCAAATGCGGCAAAGATGATTCATATTCTGTAGTGTGTGAATCATGAGTTGATAGCATGAGTTGCAACTTCGTACATTGGCCTTATATGGTGACAATACACCATCGTTTTTCGTTATGTAAGATGTGGTGTGTACATTTTTTTCATATTTTTATTTACATTTTTAGTTGGTATGAAGATGATTGCTTTCACTGTGATTTTGCAAATGTCTTAGACAATATTTTTATTTTGCATAGGCCTAATATTACAGTTTATGTTAGTTTTAACATGCTTTAAAGATATTTCATATAGTTTAGGGGTTTCATTTTTTACAGAGGTGAGAAGTCTTTGGCAATGGACAAAAAATGATACTTAAAACCTACATCCATTTTGATTTATGGGTAAATCTCAATTGGGCATTGATTCACTATATATTTTTATAGTTATGGTTAGTGATTAAGCAAGGTATTTTTTCCCATAATACAAATTCATTTTTATTTTATAGTTTCAAATGTTTTATGGTGTGGAGCCACAAGGCTATTATGATATAGTAGGAATAATGATTCCAAATAGTTTTTGTCACCCTTTTCCTATTTGTCAATTAAATAGAACCATCTTCCTCATTCATCCAAATATTTGAAGTGGATTAATTAATCCAAAACTAAATTTATTTCCATAGTCTACAGTGTAGACTCTACACCCTCCATTTTACGCATTATTGATTCTTAGAAGGAAAATGGTTCGTCTGATAAGAAACGCCACCTTTAAAAGGGGCTGATAACTTGAAATTACAGCTATTCGTGATATTCAGGACTCTATTTTCATGTACATAGCGACTATTTTCGCAAGACCCGACATTCAGACGAGAATCTTTTAGAGTAGTCTAAAAGACTTCCGACCTTGACTTTGCTAGGCCAATGCACTCAATACTCTTAAATTAAAACATTAGCTACTTTCGCGCACATGCAAAGCTGCGTTCAGCCCAAAATAGACGCGAAATGAAATGACAGGCGGTAGCACGACTACTCCATATATGGGCAAACTAAAGTGCGATTGCGCGACGATGCAGCCACTCTAAAGTTCGTTGCCCTTATGTTCTACACATAGCTAATGAACCGTCTGGACACGAAATATACCATTAGAAATGCGAAATATGACGCTCAATACCGCATACGGGCCTCCGGGCTCGTCAAAAAAGGCGTTGTAGCGATAACCTTTCGATCATACGTGAAATCCAATACCCGTAGGTGATGTCGCCATAAACAACCCCTAAGACGCTACGGCCAGGTCGAACCATAAAACTGTTGTGTAAAACAAAACACGTGGCATAAAATCACTGAACGGTGACAGCAAATTTTGAGAAAAGGCGTGCGAACTCAGCGGTGGGCAGTGCGAAATATGGCGGCACCGGTCACAGAACAACTATTTCCAGTGTAAATGCGCCATTAGCGTTGCAAATTGAACACTCACATAATGAGAAAACACAACGCGACCGTGAAACACTCAAGTATATATTTATCACTTACCATTTTTTGATGTTAAACACGTAAAATTTGCACCACTAACTTCACCGACACCACGACAACGGCGACCGGAACGACACTGTTCGGAATGTTGGCACTCCTTTTTTCGCGACGGCCAATCAGCGCATGCGTCAAAATGATTATTAAAGTCAATACACTGCCCTTTTAATTTATAAATATTTTGACAAGCACAAGAATTACAAAGTAAATAGACAAACACAATTCTAAAATACTATTTTAAATATTTATGTACAAAAAAAATAAAAAAAAATTACAGTGAATTGAGCACAAGCTGCCAACTTGATAAAAGCTAAACTACAAGCTCCGTTTTGTTACGCTATATTTTATACTAACAACATAAAAAATGTACTCGATAAATAAAACCCGCTCCGGTCTTGCAAAGATTAGATACGAGAATACAACACTCTTTTAAATGTAAAAGATAAAAATAATTCTACACAATCAACTTGAAAAGTGACTCATTGGTGACGATAGTGTGTTGACCAATCAGCGTATAGTATTCAACAAATGCCCATATACGGACTGCCGGAAACAGTCATAACACAGCCAACGTTTTCGAAATTTGGCGCTCTATGATTTTATGCGATTATTTCTAAATCGATTAGATACTGTCATATTGCATCAGGAGATGATGATTTATTATTTAAACATAATGCGAATATATCAATGGTTATCTATCTATCTATATCAGCCCATATACGTTCCACTGCAGGGCACGGGCCTACTCTACAATGGAGAGAATCGATTGAAGAGTGGTTAGGCCATATATAATGGTTAACAAACTTTAATTTTGCTCTAATTAATCAAGATCCATGTGAATATAATATATAGGAAAGGGATTGTTAGATTGATTAATTGATATTAAAAAGGGTAAAAAAATAAAACTTATTAGGCACATGTTTCATGTGTTTAATAATAATATTGAATATATCCCACTGTCACATACATAGTCCTGACCCCACACTAAGATCGAGTCTTGTGTCGTGAGTATCAGAAAATACGAGAGACTTTTAAGTCTCACAAACAACCAGAACCGATACAAATACCTGTGGTTCACACAAACGTTTGACTTGGTGCGGGAATCGAAGCCGCGGCCTCTTGTTTCACTGCCGGCGTCTGTGTATTTAATTTGGTGGGTACTTGCATTAATTGGACTATGGTAAGGTACTCTCACACAATACTATGGTGAAAATAAAAGATCATACAGGGTAGGCAGTATTATAACTAGAGTTATTAATTCCTCTTAAAGCCTGTAATATTTTTATATACTATTTGTTACGGCTGTTTTATTATGTTTCTCTCGCATGTATGAGTTTGAAGGATTATTAAGTTTTCCAGATTTTGACTATAATCCATATTTACCTGCTCCCTGGTCCCTATTCGCCCAATTTTTAGCACTTACCCGCGACTCAAACCTCCATGATGACGGTCGGTACCTATTCAGGATGGAAATTATCTATGGCAGTGCCGATTTTGGCAATACGGGAGTTTCTGGGACTTGGGGAGGTTTGTGGAGTGTTCAAAGTGAGATAGCAATGTTGTGCAGTGTAATAAATATTAAAAGTAATAGATTTGAAAAGATAAAAATATATTTAAAAGCGATGTGTTGTTACTACTCATTGCCTGTAATAAATTCTCCGAAATAGGCCGGAATGTAACTGGAGGACACGGGTTCGATCACCGCACTGAGACAAATATTTGTGTTGCCCATAAAAAATATGTTTCGGGTTGTAAGACCAACATTATCGTGTAGTTTCTGACGCACAACAAAACAAATCTTGGTGTGGGGTCAGGACTACGTATGTGACTTGAGTGTATTTAATTTAATCTTACTTCCAATTTAAGTATTTTAACGACTGAATATACAACAGCGATCAATGGGGGAGGCCTATGTTCAGCCGTGCACTTCCTGTGGCTGAAGAGAGAGAGAGAGAGAGAGAGAGGTAGAGAGAGGGAGAGAGAGAGAGAAAGAGAGAGAGAAATAACACATTTTAAAAATATCAATTTATTATGCATTTCCAACATACTTATGGTATTTTTTATACACATTGTACATGTTAGTCATCGTCATATGCCCGGGTGATCCCGCTAAGGCCCGTTTCAGGAACGACATAGCGTAGGAACTGTCAGATGCTTGTATCAGCATGACTGTGGAATTTTCTAGATGCTGTCGAACCATGCGCGTTGGCGTGGAACGTTCTAGTAACGCGCATATGTCTCCTACGGTGTACGCTGATATTCTTGAGACATGCTTCTTGCGTTTTGATATTGATTGGGTTAATCTGGAATTATAGAAGTATTTGTTAATTTTATAACAAATATTCATATGCTATTACTGTTTAATGTTAATGACGTTTACGGAATTAAATGCTTGGGTTGTAAATCAACTGTTTTACCAGATATAATGTTTAGTAATATCTACAGAATTGTGTCTGAAAAGGTATCCCGCAAAAGTCATTACCAATATGCAATATATTATGATACAACATGGATACAACGCAGTAGCGTTATTAGTGATGATAAGCATATCAGACAAAATATATTTTGAATTATATGTAACGGTCCCCATGAGACTGTTCCGCCATCTGTGATATGTGGTAGTATTTTTCTTCTGTCAGCTCCAATCCACTTACACTAAAGTAGGTTTCATGCAAAATAACTTTTCAGTCATGGTGCAAAATGATTTGGCTTGTAAGTTTACCAAATAAAGCCAAGGGCGGATCCAGGGTGGAGGTCATGGGGGTCATGCCCCCCCTGGGCTGACTCCAGATTGACAGATTTTTTAAAATATATCGTTGATTACATACGAAAATCGCAAACATATACTGGTGGTAGGTCTCTCATATGTGAGAGGCCGCCTGGGTAGGTACCACCGCAATGTCTATTTCTCCCGCCAAACAGCAGTGTAAATGCGCTGTTGTGTTCCGGTTTGAAGGACATTGTAGCCAGAGTAACTACTGGACATATTGAGACTTAACATCTTATGTCTCAGGATGGCGAGCGCAGTGGAATTCCAAGCATTGCCTTGTAATTCATGGTGTTGTTTGGTTTTGCTACTGTCCATGAGCGGTCGTATCGCTTACCATCAGGCGAATGGCATGCTCGTCTCGCCATTCATTGTAATAAAAAAAAAAAAAAAAAAAAAAAACATATTCACTAATCAAGTTTGTTACACACTTTTAAATAATCACTTTTAAATGTATAATTGTAATCGAATTCGAGTACGTCCAGTGTTCTGACTAAAACTGTATGACCCCCTGACTTGAAAGCTGGATCCGCCCTTGATTAAAGCCCATATACGCGACCAATGATTTTTATTCTAATTAATAATAACACACTTTTCAATATTATGTGCCGTCTCCGCCAACCTATCTTCAACAGTTTTCTCGAGTTGTGTGGATGACGTGGACTTCTCGCAGAGTAGTGTTACAAGCACCCTATAGCATTGCATGTAGCATGGCCATCTGAAAAATAAATATTATTTAAATAATGTCCGATTTTTCGGTTAAAACCTTTTTAGTCTAAAATTTAAAAATTATTTGATTTTGTTGGGTCTATATTGGTCACCTTTTATGAATTGGAATTAGGTGTATGTTATGTATTGAGGTCAGTTAAAAAAATATCTTTTTATGATTTATTACATACATTCCAATACGAATATTCCAATTATGTATATTAATATTCATTTGATAGTTTATGCTAAACATCCATTTTTATTCCCTCTTTTAAATTTTATAAAGAAATGTGAAAAAGGATTCCGTAGGGCAACAAAATAGTAGCGATTCTTTTCACATTCGGTTTTATTTTCCGCGACCGCCATGGTCCCTTTAGATCGCCTTTGGTAATGTTCAGAGAATGTACGTATCGTACGTAATGTGTAACAGCCCATATACATCCCAATGTAGACGATTGAGAGGGGTTAGGCCATAAAGTCCAACAGGCTAAGTGCCGGTTGGCGGACATTACATACCATAGTTTTTTTTCAAATCGCTATAGCATGCAGGCGTGAGAAATCAGGGAACGTTTTACTCAGGGAGTTTGTACGTCTTTAACTACATACATACATACATAAACTCACGCCTTTATCCCAGAAGGAGTAGGCTGAGGCGCCACCACGACACCCACATTTCGCCTTGTATATTCCGTCCCATGATGTGATAGGGGGCGAGCCTTTCGATAGGCTTTAACTATAACTGATAAAAATATAGGTAATATCTAACAGAATAGAATCTCACCTATCTTCCAGCATTTCTTCTCTAGCAACCAGCAGACTATTCAAAATCGCCACGCATCCGTTATACAGTTCAAAGAACGAAGTCCACGACACTTCACATCGCATGTTCTCTCGTTTAGACCCTAGTAAGTAATGCATCATGTGCTGCAGGCAGAATAAGCTGTCTATGAACTTATTGTCTATGCTCATCTGAAAATATATAGACAAATTGTCTAGTTAAAATATTCTAAGAAAATCGGGAATTAAATAAAAATAACCTAGTCCGGGATAAAATCGTTAATCGTTGTGTAATATTCGTGTAAATAGAAGATAGGTACTATTATAATGTAAGATAAAAAATAAAGCCATATCCGAGCTAAAACTCGTAAGTACTTTTATTCGTGTAATATTCCTTATAGTTTCGGATTTGGCCATCCACGCCCACTTGAAAAACTCACCCTGTATACTTAATATTTCAAGTCTCGGAATCTTAGTAATATTTTAGCCAATATCCGCTCAATGTAATGTGTCTAACCAACTGCGACACGGAGGATTTCAATATAAGTAGGGATTCAATTTTGAATAAAAAAATTCTGATATCACCAATTACCTTTTTCGCTGCAAATATAACCTCTGCAAGCATATCTAAATAGATCTTCAGCAAGGAACACACTCTATCATCGACCTTAAAAACTTTGCACGAAGATTCATCTTCAGTGTACAAATTAACCTTTTTCCTCTTTTTGTTGGCAACACTAAATACTTCGTAGTGTTGCCGTATCCAAAACCTCAAATTCTTACAGGTTCTGTACATTAATTTTGATAGGGCTAAGCATTTGGGTCCAACAATGTTAGCTTTCAAACATTGGGTCCACAGATATTTGGACACATCTAACGATATTTTGTTGGTATTGATATCACCTTTAAGTATGTCAACTGGTTTCTGAAATATAGAAAATATTTGTTTTCTCAAAATGTATTGTTTACACTAACAGGATCGTTTATATCGTTGTGTAGACAGAAAAAAGATTACCATCATACATACCATAATATGTACCATTAACTTTTAAAAAAACATTTTTGTAAAGATATTTAAATAAAAAAATTACATTTAATATGTCCATCATGCTTACTGTATTGTATACACAAAAAATTAGCTTATGCACTAGTAAATCGATATTAATATTAATAAAAAAATGACAAAAGTCATCTAATTAGAAATGTTGAGTACTAGACACATTATTTTTTACTGACATTAAAAAACCCATTCAGCATAAAGCAACTATATCATAATTAATTCCTAATTATTACACTCACCTCCAAAACGATCAACGTAGTGAGATCCCCTACAAAATTGGCCACAAAACTTTCAACACTGGACAATTCACACAAGAACTTCAACGCGACACTTATTTCATCAACATTCACCACACGGCCTTTCTCGTACATAGCCTTTAATCTTGTTTGTATGCTTTTCCATAAGTTTACGAACATTTTGTCTTTCTCTTTGTATAGGTCGTGTGTTTCCAACTTTTTAATGTGACGTAGCATCACGTTTAGTAATTGTAGGGAGGATTCTACGTGCTGCGGTTTCGAGGAAGGATCTTGTATGCATTTTATCTGAAAATAGAGAATTTTTCATATAAAAATAATGTAATTGTTAGAAAAAACTGACTTTTTATTCCCAGATTAACATGGACAGCGTTCTGTTTCGAAAATGTATCTATTGTTATGATATAAAGATGCCAGCAAAAATAATAGTTTTTACGCCAGATTGATTTATCAAAAAATATTGAACCCAGGCAAGATCGGCTTGACTGCTAGTATCAATATAAAAAAAAACCCACAGTCACATATTCCTGACCCCACAAAAATGTACCAAGTATTATGTTGAAGGTATCAGAAACTATGAGATTGTCTTAACAACCAGAAACGAAATAAATTGTGGGCTACAAAGCATTGTCTTGGTGCGGGAGCGAACCTGCGGCCTTTCGTTTTACATCGGGCTCTCAACCAATTGCGCCACGGAGTCTGTCATAGTTTAATATTTATAGAACAATACTTACAGCACTCTCGACGAAAAACTTCAACGCATGCATCGTAAAAGCCAAATTTTTCATCTCATCATTTTCATTTGATTCAAAATACTTCGATAATGTAAGCGAATATGCCGCCATTGCGTTCAGTGTTGCTACACTAGTCTCACATTCTACTACATCAGTGTTGCCAGACTCCTCTTTATTACTACTATATTGGGTAAAGTCAATATTTTTGAAAAAGTATACCAATTTATTCTGCAGTTTTTCTTGCAAATCTGCTAATATTGATCTGTGAACGCTTGCAGTTATAGCTTTCTTTTGCTTCACAATCAGTGGAAGAATAATACAAATAATTTGGAATACGCGATTGTTGAATACATCTATGCTAGAACTGTTTTCTATTTTATTATTTAGTATTATATTGACGATATTTTTGATTATTTCACTGTCGGTTCTTACTCTCTTTACTGCGGATTCAAGCATGCTTTTTATTACTAGCATATTGTTTGATGTTTTTATAGTCAATGTTAGTAAATTTAATATATCATTATTAAAAGAAAATATAAAATTCACTGGCAATAATTGATACAAATCCGGGGGTTGCAAGCTAAGTTCGTAAATACTTTGTAAAATGTTGTCTGCTTGTTTTCGCAATTTCTTCCCTTGGCAACATTTCTTTATTGCCAGCAGCGCGAAAATAACTACCAATTGGTAGTTTTCTTCCAAATATGGCACTTGCAAATTTTGTATCAAGTCTAGACATTGTTTTACTGTGTCTTGATTTCCTTCATTAAACGTCAATTGTTGGAAATAATCTTTCATATTGTTTTCTTTCGTGAAAGATGACATATTGAAATCCATTTTACTCAAGCACTTAGTGAAGGATTCACAATTTTCAAAACACTTTGTTATATTTTTTACAGTTTCCAAAGCTAATGCATTGAGTAGCGTTTTATTATTACTTATAGCTTCATTTGTAAAGATATCAGTTTGTGGATTATTGAAGAATATTTTGAACAGATATTTTGCGACCTGTCTGCATTGTGTTATATCTAAATTGCTGAATAATATCCTTGCATAGTAACTGCTTTCCAAAATGTCTGTGTTTGAAGATAGCTGTTTGATTAAATAAGTTTTCGTCGAGTGTATAATGTCAGTCGAATCTTCTTTAGCATTTTTAATTGAAAGTAGTTCTATAGCCATTGTTTTAACTATTAGAAGATTATTCTGTAAAAATATTAGAAACCTTATGATACAAGTATATACGAAATAAAACTTATAATTATAAACCTTAATATGTTAATACAAGTGCACATGTTGCCTACCCTTGTACAGATGCCTCAAGTAGTGCCCATATTTCTATGAGCTTAATTTTGGGTGTTTTTTTATATATCTCACACTTTACATAAGCTTTTTTAATATATCATCGGCTCATTGGTAAAGCAGTAGTATTTGAAATGTTAACTTTAAGGTTTTGGGTTTAATATGATTGCAATCCATTCGGTGCAATCCATTTTTGGGGAGATTTTAGCCTTAAAAAAGTTTCATGTAGCAACCACCACCCTATCAAGTATAAAGGTGTGAATTTGTTTGTCAAGATAACAAATATGGCATATTAAAGAAAATTACTTACCAATATCGAAACTATATCATCTTCCTTTACATTCGAAGTGATTTCAACCCACTGTTCTTTAGTAAGGCAGGGTAGTAATAAAGTAAAATCAAACATTTCAGATTCAAAATCTTCATTTACATCAATCTTGACATTACTGTACTTCATATTTAGAAGTTTTAGCTGTGCAAAGCCGAGGCACAGATTGAGAAACGATTTTACTAATGGAGGGTTCTGAAAAATAGAAAATGAATTTGTTAATTATGACATGGTGATGATAGATGTATAAATAAAAGAACTTTTTCAGTAAGCTACGCCATCATTAAGGTCATGTTGAGCCACAGAAAGTTCACTACAAAAAGACGAACTACGAAAAAAGGCCAAGGATTCTACAATGGCCTGTAGGAGGCCGCTTTAGTCATGTGATTTACTGCAATCTTTCATACGTCTGTCCAATGTGTGGCATTCATGCAAGAGATTTGGGTTTCGAAATAGAACAAGGGTTACCGACATAGCCCAGGAGATTCGCAAATAGAAGTGGCAGTGAGCAGGGCTCACAGTGTGGGATTTTATTATAGTTATTTATTTACTCTATGACAACCATTTACTGCAGAACTATTGTAAAATACTGAGCTAAATTTTATTTCATACTGAAGCTATGTGTCTTTAGAGCATTTGATGGAATTGAAGTATACTGACGGTTTTTTCTCCCTGACGTAATCATGCCGACCTATTTGATACCAGATGCAAAAAGGCTAAAACCGAACACACAGTTACAATGACAGGTTATTTACCATCATCTACTGTGTTTATCAGTCGCTGCCATGGGGAACACAAATATTCTATCTTCAGCAAATTTAATGGGTATAAAACTAAAAGACAAAAAGGTTATTGCATGTTATACTTACATAACTAAGTTTTAAAATGCATTGACCGAATTTTCTAATGCATTCATTTTCAAAATTTCTGAAAGCGTTCCAGTAATCCTGCGCAATCGGCAGCGATACGGTGTGGTCCGCCATTTTGTTGTGTCGGAAGAATGATGATAAGATGGATGACAGCACTTCCGTTAGTATTATTATTGAAGGACCTGAAAATTGTGAATTAAGTAAATATTAACAAAGAGATGTTGTATTTAATAAATGACACGAGTTTGACCTGTGTTTTGTTGTTGGCGAGAGGCTCATTCTTTTCTCGTGATAAGGGTTACACCCGATTTATTAACAGTAATCACAAGTATATATTATAAGGCTGTCTAATTAGCTTCTACATGGACAATGTAAGATACAAGTAATCTGAATTAACTTAAGCAATACTTACTGACAAATTGTTCTTCAAGCATGAGCAGACAGTGTGCTTCAAAGCTATTTCGCAACAACTCCAATAGTTCTTTATTTTGACGAAACATTAATTCTGAAGTCAGTTTTCCATACATATCTACACATTCTTGAGGTAATATATCACTGCCTGTGATTATTTTATTTTTTAATTTTTCAATATTGATATTTGATCCGGCCTCTGTTAACTGTGCCAAGTTTTGCTTCAATTCAAATTGCTCAGTGTTGCAAGCTTCCAAATTAGTTTTAACGAATGGTAGGATTTGATTCAAAAATGTCATACCATGGCTCAGTTTAAACAACATTTCTAACAGGCAATTCATCATGTCTGTGTATGATTTTTGAATATTAGAATTGTGTTTCTTTGTAGACATTATTAGTGGCAATATTTCATTCATTTTCTGCTCAATCAACATTGGGTCTAGTTTTAAACATATTTTTATTATTTGTAATGTTGTCTTGTCCAATTTTCCTTCAAGTTTTAGCTGACCCATCATCACTATTTGCAAGAATGACATGAAATTCTTTTTGATTTCAACTTTTGATATTTTCTCACCAAATGTATCTGTTAGTCTGACACTTATATCAGCTTCATTTTCTAGTAAAATTTCGAGCATATTCAAAAAAAGTTTTCTTTTGACTTTTTCATCATTCTCGTCAAAGTTTAATAAACTTATTTCTGTAGCAGGAGTAATGTGGTTTTGTGGCATATTCAGATAGTTTACAACCATTATATAAAAAGCAAATATAATCTGACTCTCATTACGGAATGAACAGACAAATACATCTATAAAATCCTTAATTAATTTTGGATTCTTGTCAGACTCCATTTTTGAATAATCAAGGAAGAAATTCATGATTTTTGTTACTGACTGTATGTTGTCTCCCTTCTCTATGATTAACTCATCAATATTCTTTTTTCTTATTAAAGTCTGAAGGTAGCTTATGAAGAAAGATCTTTTGTTTATTGGAAAAAGGATATTTTTGCATACATCGATCACATTATTTCTGCATTCTGTATCTAGGAAGGAAAATATTGTCTCCATTTTTTCTTTATCAAGTAATTTTACTATAAACTCAAGCTTTTTCTTACACTCCTTAAAGTATTTTATCATATTTGCAAATATTTTTTGACAGAGAATCACATCTGTTATATATTCTCCTTTCAAACATTGAAGTAAAGTTGTTATTATTACTAAATAATTGTCTATTTGTTGACATAACTGTGTAGATATCTTATTGTTCTCCAAAAACATGAGAATGTTGTGCATATCATTGTTTTGTATTAAATTCCTTTGGACATATTGTGCAACAACCTGTAAAATACAATTTTATTGTAAATAGATCAGTGGCCTTAAACTGTTGTTAGATAAAAAAAAATTTAAACTTCACTTTATTTAATTGGTGGATACTGCATATTAAGCATGTTTTACTTCTGGCAACATACATAATATTTACTGGTGGTAGGTGTCTCATATGTGAGACCCGGCCTAGGTAGGTACCACCACAATGTCTATTTCTTCCGCCAAACAGCAGTGAAATGCACAGTTCTGTTCTGGTTTGCAGGATATTTTAGCCAGAGTAACTACTGGACATGATGAGACTTAACATCTTATGTCTCAGGATAGCGAGCACAGTGGAATGTCAAGCATTACTATGTAGTTTGTGGTGTTGTTTGGTTTTGCTCCTGTCAATGAGCGGTCATATGGCTTTCCATGAGGAGAATAGCATGCTAGTCTCACCATTCACAGCAATAAAAAAAAATACAAACATTTACAGCCTATAGTTTCACACATAAGCTTAATCCCTTAAGTTGACAGTAACATGGGAATAAAAAAATATGAGGTTCTTTTCTCTCTACTCACATTTAAACCAAAAACATGTATTTAGCTTGCTGTGAAAAATGAAAATTATACTAGCCGATTTTTTGCAGAGTTGTTCATTTTAACCACCTCCATCACTAACATAGTCAATGGTCTAACATATTTTTAAATATTTTACGCACCTGTATCAAATTAATTTTCAATTCACTGGTCACATCATCACAATCATTCAACCAGTATAAAACATTTCGTAACTCCGTACTTGAAAGCAAGTTCTTTACGGTCAAATCTTGTAGCCATTGGCCAACAACCCTCTCTTTGGGTGCAGTCGGGAAGTGATGAGACTGTATTATGTTCTTGGCTAAACATAACCGTTTTGGTAGAGGTGTTGTGTCCTCATCCAAGTGTCTTTTTAGTTCTGAAAAATATATTGAAATACTTCAATATTAACTAAAACTGCCTCAGCTGCATAGTATGATTACTTAAGTTGAAGTTTTAAGTTGAAGTCTCTAGTTGGAATCTCAGGTCGGGCAATGTAATATTGGATTTTCTATTCATAATTAGTCCGGGGTTAGGAATTTGTGCCCAATATGGCGATAGGCTCGCTTCTTTTCACATCATCGGCACAGAACATACATATCTGCCTACCTCTTCTAGGAAAAAGGTGTATGTCAATATTAATTATGACCACAAAGTTATTAGACTCTTTACTATAGCAAACTTGTTGTAGGATGCTTGTATAATGTCAAAATGACGATCTTTATACAGAATGACAAAGCTTGTTATTGTGATCCACAAAGTGTGAATATCGAGTTCCACATACATATATCCGTATTGGAGCAGGCCAGCAAAATCCGGGGCTCATGAATATTCCATCAGGAGAGCCAGGGTCTCCAAATCCTAACTCACCGAACGAAACATATCCAGAAATATGTTAGGTACTTTACGTTGATATTCTATGAGATTGATGTCAACCCTGACAAGGACTTAGCAGATAGACAGACATTTACAGCTTAGACTTAGCTTATACATATACATAGACAGCTTAGTACTGTAGTTATAACGACCTACAGTAAGGCTATTCCATTTATAAAACATTTATTGTTTGAATTGTTGAAAGTTTTTGAGGTTATGTTTTTAAACAAGGAAAATATTGTTGGTAAATGGTGTACTTACCAGTTAAAGGATTTAAAGACATCTTATAAATAATCTTTTAAACTTGTCTTGTTAATATTTAGTATATTTTAATACAAATATTTAGAAAAACACACGTAGCCGTCACATGCACATTGTTGTCATTATTTGCGTTTTATTAATGCCTTGCGTCTGCCATTAGTTCTGACATCAATAAAATTGAGATGCTACGTTTAGTTATCATAAAATTAGACATAATAAATAATAATTCCATTTATGTAAAAAAAGGATTATTTCTTAAAATTAAATTATATATATTTTAACTACACATTGCAGTTTTTACTGCTTTCACCCTACTTTAGCGTGGAGTCGGCATAATTTACAATTTTAGTTTTGGTACATTGAGGTTCTCTTTCACCATCATTATAATATCAGCCCACATTAATCCACTGCTGGACATATAGACCTTTCCTCTATTACACCACTTCTCCTGGTCCTGACCTGTGAGGTTCTCTTTAAAAAGGTAAAAAAAAGAATAAAATATGTCGGACAAATATTTTGATTTAATATTTGTTTCAATCAGGGAGAACTATTTAATACATATATTATTTGCCATCGCGAATATCTCTTACCTACCTAGTTAATTTGTGTCCTATTTCACAATTCCTTTTTATAAGTTCATCATTTAGGTATTAATAGCCAAAGCTTTAAGGATGGAATTACATACCAAGCTTGTCATTAACCCACAACGAAATTAATCATAAAGTTAAATTAATAGGAGCAGGTACTGGGTATGGATCTCTCGAAATCTCACTCGCGGAATGAAACATGATGACAAAGCCACGCTTACCTTGGTCAATCCCACCTATTACTACACTAATCCAAGGTGGACTACAGTGTGGCTCTACCATTTTTTCAACTTTAAATTTTTAAATCTCTACAACTGACCGACGCCCTGTAGTCACTGGCTACTTGTTAATTATTAGCTCGTCTGCCAACATTGTATGCCTCGTGCCCACATCCCAATCTCTCTCATTCGGGACTCATTCTTATTTTTCTGTTTATCCTAATTCCTGGAATGCGACACTTTCGCGTGGGTTTCTATGGCAGGTACTCATTAGTTTAATATCTAATTCTAAACAGATATAAATATCGTCCCACGGGAAGCTACTTTGACGTTTATCAAAGTTATTTATAAAATATAATTACTTACCAGTTTTATATTTCAAACAAAAAAGTTAAATGTGAAGTAGAGTCTTACTTTCTCGATGGCGTAGTTGTACTACGGTACGATTACAAAATTAAGGTCTCGGGTTTGAATTCCTGGTCGGGCAAAGTGATATTGGTTTTTTTTTATCATTATGAGCCCGGTGTCAGGAATTTGTAACCGATATGGCGATAGGCTCGCCTCTATCACATCGTGGGACGAAACATACAAGGCGAAATGTGGGTGTCCTGGTGGCGCCTGTGCCTAACCCTTCTGGGATAAAGGCGTGAGTTTATGTATGTAGTCTTACTGCAGATAATTGAAAATATCTACTGTAGGTATGGACTGGCTTGACTGAGTACGCATAGAGAAAGATCACTACGATGTGGTACCTACATGCTTCTGACTCATAGCAATACATGTGAAGCAAGAGCTTTGCTCTCATGTTTCGTTTAGTAAGCTTTTCGGAGGAATAAAACATTTCCTTCCCTTTCCTATCTCATTTTGAAAGGCAACACAGCACCTACAATGTATAAGTAGTAAACTATGGGCAGTTGTAATTACTGGTTGTAATCTGATTAACAAATCGCTTTTACGGACTTACGCGATAATATTATAGAAATAACAAATTTTTATGATATTTTTCGTGAAGGATGTCCAGCCCCACGCATATTTCTACGGTATGTAAGTCCGCCAACCCGCACGAAGCCAGCGTGGTGGACTATATAGCCTAACCACTCTCGATTCTCTCGATTGCTGAGTAGGCCCGTGCCCAGCAGTGGGACGTATATGGGCTGATATAGATAGATAGATAGATAGATGTCCAGCCCTCACTGTGTTTTTTCCCTAAAAGTACTTAATAAAACTGTTGTCACTTGTCCTACTATTGTTTCTCTCTAATATGATGTTAACAGTCAGGATTTGTATAGGTCCCTACCAAACCAATTATGTAAATAATTGTAATTAAAGAAAATATATCAATGCCAAGTGGATACAGAATTAACATGACACAATTCCGATTTAGGTTAACCTTCGAAGTGGGACGTCGCTTCGATTCCTATAGGGCAAAAGTCAAGCAAAAATAAAATAAATGAATGGACCGCAAAGGTTCATTCATGAGGTATGCCTTCCATTTTGGGATGGGGCATAAACGAAATGTATTCCGTCACGATCATGATGCGATCTGGCGATATAGGCCAAGGGGAAATATTGCGCATGCTCCGAAGAATTGATTTTCTCACATAATGACGTCACAAAATGTCTGCCGTTCACGTCGCTCGGTATAAAAAGTAAAAAATAACATTCTTCCTCAGTTTTATCTTAAAACACTAGCAGATGTTACGAAATTCAAATCATACTCTGCGGTGACTGTTAAATTGTAACAATACGTATATATTAACGTATAAATGATATAGAAGCGAGTCGCGTCGTGTTTAGCTTGTGATACGGTAGCTAAGGAGATCGCGAAATGCTGTATAGTATTGTTCGGAAGAATATCCTTACGATGTCCGATGTAACGGTGTCCACGGTCATGAAACTATTATGCCTACGTGAGTATTGAAATATTTGTCAATTAACCAATGCTTATTTTGCGTTTTATTCAAATTACCAGTCTCACAATTTTTTGAAGACAAATATGGTAATATCACTAGATTTTTCTGTCACGACTTCATTTTTTTAAGGCAGATTGTAGAATATACTTTTGCGTAGATGAAAAGTGTTTAATTAACGCTGTGCTAACGTATAATTCTCATAATAATCGGGGGAGCGTTTCGGATTGTCAGCACTTCATTAATTTGCTCCATTTGTGAAGCTTTTGTTTTATGTTTGATTTAATGCTTCTGGTATAAAACGCTATAAAACGTTAGATTAATTTATAAAATCCTTTCATTATTGTAGCAATAGACATTCCGAGTAACAATTACATCATATTCTATCAAACAGTTCTGTTATTCTAATTTCAATCTTTAGTTATCATTTACATAATTTGCTTTGTGTAGATATTTGAAGTTCGTTTATTGTTTAAATCTGAATCTCCAATTTTTGCTGAATTCAAATATTATTCGAAATCGGCAAGTTTCATTGATATTGAAATGACAATATCTTAATATAATAACTAGCTATTAAATATTTTTCACTTCAATCTCATTGCGATATACAATGTGTTTCTTACGAAGACTTCTTATTTTTTTTTCGTACACTCAAGCTATTGTTCTTCATCACGCTGTCGAGCTATTTTTATTTGATTAATAGCTATAATTATTTTTATCCGACAGCTAAAAGAGCTTAATGTTTTCGGGCCTATGTAGGCATATAACGTTTGTGTATTACATAAACCAATTTAAATTAAGATAAAAAATAGGTTTATTCTTTGGAATAAATTATTGCCCAACAATACTCCATTCTCATTTATAATTCCTTTCTACAATAGACCACACTTATTTTTTACTTATCGTCTTCTTAGATTTCCTGATTTTCGTTCGTTGTATGCTGCCGATTGCTTAATCTTAGGTAAATAACTTAACCTTACAATTAAAATTCTTTCGTATGTTTTTTTATTTTAAAGATATTTAAATAGAGAGTATTATTTTCACTACGATTTCCTTATTACTGTTAAATTCATTGTTCCATCGGATTCTTGGACAGGATTTCTAACCCTAATAGAAACATTGTCAAATAGAACTTATAATTTGTTATCAATTCGATGAATCATTGTTGAAGTGGGCGGTAAAACCTATTTGTGGGCGTTGCAAGCTTTCAGAGCCATAATGAGACTCAAAGGATGTGTAGGAGCGTTCAAAATTTCTAAAGTGACAGGATGGAAGACAATTTCATAAATTATTCTTTTATCCTTGCTTATATAATATATTTTGTGTTAATCAATTCGCAAATAATTTTATTTTAATATACCTAAGGTTTATTATTTATCTACGCTATTGAACCAAGTCTATGTTTAATAGTCAGACCAATAACTTGAAATCAGGGAAAGGAAAAACGACTATATTACTAATTACATCAAGTAGATTATTACATACATACATTCATATACTCACGCCTTTATTCCAGAAGTGTTAGACAGAGGCGCCACCAGGACACTGATATTTCCCCTTTTATGTTCCATCCCACGATTTGATAGGGGGGAGCCTATCGCCATATCGGGCATAAATGCCTTACTCCGAGCTGATCATGAATAGAACAATATCGCTTTACCTGACCCGGGATTCGAACTAGAGACCTTAGCTTTACAATCGTGCCGTAGTCGCTACCAAGACTGTCGCAAAGTAAAAGCAAATAGATTATTTACTGGTGAAAATAGCAAAATATGTGGAATAGATTATTCGTCGGTCAATACGATAGTGCCTGTTCACCTAGATGCGTATGCACACAGGTTGAACATACGAAAACAATATCAAGGACCCATCGATATCGAATTGACTCGTCGGTCACTATGTCGTATGGTATGTGCCGTGGTATCTGGATGATAATGATTGAGCTGATCCATTGGATGTATGTTCCGTCCCACGATAGGGGGCGAGCCTATCGCCATATCGGGCACGAATGCCTGTCTCCGGACTGATAATGAATAGACAAATCCAATATCACTTTGCACGACCCGGGATGCGAACCCGAGACCTCAGCTTTGTAACCGTACCGTAATACACCTACGCCACCGAGGCAGTCCAGTATTGTTATATTATTTGTATATATCATAATTTTTGGTTTAAGTTTTATTTTGTTCTGTAATTATAATTTAGCATAAATTCTAGCATTGTTTTCTTACACTAGTACTTAATTTTGTTAATGTAACTTATGGATATGGAAGAGCGGAGCTTTCTGGCACAAGTATCTTGACACTTAATAGAAGGTCTCAACCTCTATAAAACAAATAATGTATGTTCCTAATTGTTTTATAAAGATTTAATATTAAATACAGGGTATCTCGAGACCGCGACCGAAAACGAAGCGAGGTGTTATTATTAGTGACTTTAAACACAATGCAACAAGAAATTGCGCAAAAAAATGTCAATTTTATTTTTGATTTTTTTTACTTAACGTTGTATTTGGGTGATAAATATTTAATTTTACAAAAATAATAATGTACACCTGTTTATTTTGAAAGACGCAATGGTACGCAAAGGTTTATATTACTATTTTCGCAAAAACTAGGTATTTACCACCCAAATATGATGACGTTTAAAAAATTGCAAAAAAAAAATTGTGGCCTTATTGCGAAATTTTTAGTTGCATTGTGTCTGTAACCAACAAAGCTACCACCTGGCTTCGTTTTCGGTCGCAGTCTTGATATACCCGGTATAATATGTAAGGAATTGAACAATCGATCAAAAATTGGATTGAAATCAATCCAGCATCTAGTTCGTTCTTGATGCGCAAAGTCAATCATAAATACAGATAACGAATATACAATAAATGCTTCGGTATCAAAGTATCAACAGACAGTTCATTTGCGATACCAAAGTTGAAAATAGCGTAGTTTCAATTTTCTTCGCTCGGCTAATGGGCGCACGCTCTAGTTCTCCCGAGTTCCATCTCTCATTATTGTTGTTTCAATTCGAGCTATTTTCACTTCATTGTTGCCGTGTATATTATATCTAAAATGATTCGCTTTCAAGATAAACTTGTCAATTTAAACTTGTTTACTTTGTGCTCAGTCGGAGCAATAAGATGGTGTAATGTGATAGACGCTCCACTTTTTATAAGCTTTTGTAGTTTTATGCTTTATTACTTTCAATTATATTTTATAGAGATTATTATACATGCTCACGCCTTTTTCCCAGAAGGGGTGGGCTGAGGTGCTACCAGGACACCCACGTTTCGTCTTGTATTCTCCGTACCACGATATGATAGAGGGTGTTCCTATCGTCTATCGGTATCAAATTCCTGACTCCGGGCTGATAATGAATAGAAAAATGCAATATCACTTTACTGACCCGGGACTCGAACCCGAGACCTCAGCTTTGCAATCATACCGTAGTACAATTGCGCCACTGAGGCAGTTAGAGATTATTATTAGATACTATATCGTGACACAGGCCACCAAATGCCACTTATCTTTAAATTAAAGTGCTCGTAACATCAATTAATTAATGGGTATTTAAGGTCAACGAGTGACTAACCTAACTTCATCGTAACTAGAGAATTCCTCGATTACCCACTGTAAGAAAAGAGGTTCTGTATTCGAACCTTAGGTATGTATGTTCTCCAAAATCTCCCGGGCCATTTTATATGGGGTTTGTTTTTATTGCAAATTCAAATCAAGGAAGATTTGAGCGCCAATAGCTTAATAACCAAGGAAGAAGGAAATCCACAGGAGTACGTTGGCAATGTGTGCCTGAGCCTCAACATTCCAGGACCTCGACCGAGGGGTAGACCAAAGAAGCGCTGGCTTGATGTTGTCAAGGGAAATATGAGAGTCAATGGCCTTACTATTGAGGCTGTCGAAGACCGGGCGAAATGGAGGAGACTCAGCCGGAAAGCGGACCCTGGCCCCGGCCGGGATAACCCCAAGTAGGAGGAAGGAAGGTTTTATAACCAAGGATATTAGGCCACGCAACATGGAGTAGATTGGTCAGGACACCTGGCGGCGAAGCGCTAGATAGAAAGAACCACTGATGCCTTTGGCTGTGGATATTCATCTATGAAGACTGTAGGAGCATTGTGGGTGTTTGAAGTATAAATGAGGGAGTAACAAAACAATGATGAGGGAATGGATAAAATTTCAATTTACAAATTACAAACAATTTAAAAAATAATAATTTAATGATTGTAAATTAAGGGTAGTTAAATTGTTGTAGCCACTGAGTGGATGACTAATACCTCAGTCCGCCCCGTGACCACGAAAGCTGTAAAGCAATCGAAGCGTTGGTAAAGTTAAAAAATGTAAAAATTAAACCAAATCGCGATAAAATCCGTAAAAATAGTTTTACTTCAACTATTTCTATTTCCGATGTCTGTCTATACGCCCACGCATTGGTAAAAGTTTTGAAAAATGAGGTTTTAAATGCATCTGCATTTAAACAGTCTCCCTGGTTTCAGAAATGTTAGCAGTTCAGTTTTTTTATTCCATCTGATATAGTTTGAGTACGTGGTGGCCTGTTGGTAAAATATTCATGGTGGTCGCGGGTTCAAATTCCAGGGCACACCTCTGACTTTTCGGAGTCATGTGTGTATTGATAGTCACCACCCACTATCACGGTGAAGGAAAACATCGTGAGGAAACCTGCATACCATAGCGATTCCTAATAATTTCTATGGTATGTAAAGTCCGCCAATCCGCGCTCGACCAGCGTGGTGGACTATATGGCCTAACCCCTCTCAATCGTACTCTCGATTGTAGAGGAGACTCGTGCCCTTCAGTGGGACGTATAATATGAGCTGATACAGTACTAGTAGCTACTCGAAATAACGAGACTTAACATCTTATGTCTCAGGATGGCAAACGCAGTGGAAGTAAGCATTCCTTTGTAATTCATGGTTTTGTTTGGTTTTGCTACTGGCCATGAGCGGTCGTATCGCTTACCATCAGGAAAACGGCATGCTCGTTTCGCCATTCATCGCAATGAAAAAAAGCTTTATAATAAGTTGTAGCGTGATGTTAATTAGCCTATTATCCATGAATTGGACTACCAAAAGCAGAAAGAATATTTCAAATGCTATATTGGTAGTATCAAAGACTATGAAAAAAAAAACTAATTCTTCAGCTTTCTTACTGATTGACACCATACTGTAGTAAATACTTGATTCATTATGATTTTCTCTTGTTTTTATTTGTTTTCTTTTGGGTGTCGTGAGACCGAAATGTCTCTTATAGTTTCTAATACTCGCTACAAAAGACTAGACACAAGACTCGATATTAGTGTGGGGTCAGGGCTATGTATGTGACTGTTGGGTGTATTATATGTAATTATGATGTAGATATTCTATGCTACGTGAAAACTAACGCACACTAAGCCAGATTGGTGGACTATGCCTAATCGAACTCTCAATTTTTGAGAAGACCCGTACTCTGCGGTGGGACGTATATAGCCCGTATTATTTTCATATTAGGTATCAAAGAATTGGGCGTTTTTAGACCAATAAGATAGCTCTTTACACTGCATAGAAAGCGGTATCTCTTTAGCATTAACGATCCTTGTCGGTCGTAGGGCGTAATAAGTTAGTGTGGGCGTCATGCAACATCAACATCGGCCCACGCAATCTGTTACGTTGTGGATCTTCCCATGTGACGTCACTGTGACGTCATAACCCAACCTTCAGGTTGGTGAGGTCATGGTGGCCTTTGTACATTTGTATATTGGAAAGGCTAGTATTTTTACAATAATTGGGTTGGGTGAATCGTTGTCATGTTTACTTAACGAAAATTGAATTGACTTATCCATAAAATAATTTATGACGAATCGCTTCAAATAAAAAATCCCGTTTACAGACAGTTATTAGATTCAAGTAAATTGAATTTCAACCTAATCACGAGTACAAGTTTTTACGTTCCACGCAGAGGTTGGATTGTTTTAGAGAAACACACACTTAAAAATATCTATATAGGTATTATATTTGAACAGTTTTGTTACTAGCTACCTGACGCGGTTTCTCCCGGGTAAACTCTAACCTGCATTCTCCCATATGTCATTCTGTTGTGCTATCTACGAGTATAACACCGTAAAGTGTGATTTTATCAAAATCCATTCAGCTGTTTTTGCGTGAACGAGTAGGCAATAAGCATCCATACATCCATCTTCACATACATTGTTTAATATTATCTTTCTCTTCTGCCCTAGGACTTAATAATATTTATAAAATAGAAGGAGCGCAGTTATACATTTGCGTCTTCAAAAACGTATTTCTTGTTCCTAATGTTGGTACCGCTGCTATTATTTTTGAAAATTGAACTGATTATTTAAAAATATATTGCGATATAATCCGTTGATTACCGAAAGTATATTTAGTTATTGTCCGTTTGAAACAGGTTAGAGTGGAATTCAAAAGCCCTAAACAATTTTTTTAAATAATCTTTTCAAATAATTCGTGCATTTTCGACAACCGGTTAAATATCAGCCAACAGGGGCCAGGAAAAGGGGACCCGAGTACCATTTTTGTATACGATTTTAAGGAACCAGCGCTCTCTCTATATTATAAACACTCTACAAACAGCCGAATACTCAAACACTACTTAAATAATTATTATGTTGCACTTAACTACGAAAGTCCTGCTTAAATGTACCGATTAAGGGGGACGTGGATAGTTAAGTGCAACTTAATATTTAAATGGCGTTTGAGTATTCGGGCATAGTCCATTACTTACTGTGATTACTTATTAGTTCCCCAAAGGATTTCCAAAGAGACCTTTTAAACGGAATATGTATTATTATTCTGTTTATTTATTTACTATTAGCCTTATTAGCATGACGGAATAAACAGCGTTAATATAAATACGCCTTCAGACGTGACGTCATAATACTACATCACCAGTGTGGGAGTCTCAATGTGTTATGTAAGATATGTTTACACACAGCCTTTACAAGATCTCTGTATAGCTCGAGGCTAGATGTTTACCAAGACGCTTCGGGCTCCCTTTTACGCTAGTTTGGGATGTTTTTACTTGAACTTTTCTTGTATCTTTGCCGGATTTCTTAGTTGTTTGAACAGTGATTGTGAATTCAAGTATTTTAAGTCTTTTGGTTCGTGATTTTAGTGTCAACGTATGCCCAGGTTTTATGATAGCTAATTTAAAGGGCAGAAGTCAGTCAAAAAGAGCTGGCTTGATATCTTCAAGGAATGAGAGTCAATAATTTCAAAATTCAGGGGCATAAACTTGTCACAGTAACCCATATAAGTAGAAAGTGTTTGGGGTTCAATTTTGGGGTTCAATCGGTTTCGGGTTTCGAACAAGCCCACATAATTGTGTTGATCGCCAAGAGACAACCTTCCCTCACGGCGTCGCTGACGAATGGAGTACTATCAAAATCATTGCAGTTTGTAATCCCAGTATAAAGGCTCAACTCCACTTTAGCCCAACAAATAAAACTAAAAGCTCAACCATAACAATGTGAAAATATATCCGCGAAGAGCTAACAAAAGAAATCTTGAGCTTCACATGCAGAGATGAAACCGGCTAACTTTGTCCCGATTCCCGAGGTTGTGCGTGACCTGACTATGACTACCCTCTATCGATCGAGTATACAGCTTCATAAGTTAGAAATATAGTTTAATAGATGGTTTTTAGAATACATGGGTATTTGCGATGGGAGATTTCAAGGGTTGGTTCGTTGGCAGAACACTTGCAATTGTTGGACATATTTATGTTAAAGACAAAAAATGCTACCATAAAAAAATGCTTTGACAGTTTTACAGCAATTGTTATTTATAATTTTGTAGTTATAAACAGAAATAATTACATTAGGAATTATAAAATAAAAATAATGTATTGTGGTTAATTTGAAATGTGAAAACTTGTCAAAAGAAAAACGCAATTGGTAGAGCCTTCAGTGGATTGTTAAACTACAGTACGAATGAGTTGGCTTGACTGTCTCATATTTATTAATGGAGTAAATCTTTGCTGAAGCGTTTTGTACTGTAAATAAGATGGCTGGGGGTCTAGTATTTAGAAGCATATTCGTATTTGCTCAGATAATAACAAACATATTATCATGCCGGAAAATTTTACGCTTAAGTACGTGGGTTTGTCACGTTTCACGTTCCAATTTATTACTTATTGTTACCAGATATTTTTAGATGACAAATAACGTTAATAATAATACCTATATGAGAATGTCTTAACTTTAAAATCATTTCTTGACCTTTGTATGTGACGTGTGGGCTGGTTCGTTTCACACGCTTGACGTCACAACTTAATTCTGTTCCCGCGATCGGAATAGCATTGAAAATTTATTATCACACCAATATAGACGCTAATTTGAAACAAATACCACACCGCGTTCCAATTTCTACCATTTTAGGAGTTTATTTTTAACAATGGCATCTCATGATATTTTTTATTAATAGGCAAAGGGTAGCAGTTAGCACTTTTGAACTTCATAATATATTCATGTCTTTTGTCTAGAAAATGTAGAAAGTTAATTTTGCAAATTAAATTTTGCGGTTTTTAATTTAAGGCCTACTTTGTAGTCTAGAGATAAAATTATAAGGGCTCTTAAGATTTTTCTTTTTCTTGAAACCTGTCCTGTGGGAAATATTGAGTTTTTACACTTTTAGTGCGGTTTTACATAAGTTAAGTTAATATACTTTAAGTAAAAAATAATGAAGAGGGATCGCTTTCTTATTTTACTATTTTGTCTTTTTGTATTTAACTACCTATTTTGTTAGTCCAAAGTTTAGAAATTCACAAACCAGTGCTTTGCCTAGACCCTATAAACCTTCTTAATCATTGGTAAGATTCATGCTAGGATTAAATAAGACAAATATGATGATTTTTTCATTAAATTTATCTTATTTTTATTTTAATTTTCATTAAAAATTCATTCTGTATACTAATTGAAAAACAATTTGTTTCTCAATATAGCTTAAATAAAATCAATTAATAACACGCTTAAGGAAAACAACATTACAATTTTTAACCTTTGTTTCCCTCCAAACGAACATTCGCTTTTTAATTCAAAATGGCGGACAAAGTTGGATAATAAAAATGGTGGGCAATTTCTCTTCGGGTTCTCAGAGGAGCTATAGCCCTGGTATCTTGATAATTGAATGGTTTGTACCGAGATATAAAGTTACTGAATCCTTTCGCAATAAAGGGTCGGATTATTCCCCTGGTACATTATGGCAACTTAGGTTTTTGGAGTTCGCTGCCGCGCTTACAGCTTTAGATTTGGTTCGAAGTTGTTGTTTCTTATTAAGTTTGTAGGTAAGAAATGCTAATTTATATATTGTATAAGTTTTATTAAATATATGTATACGTACTTTATCAATATTTATCGTGTTTTATGTGTAGCTGAAATCACTATCAACCCAGACTATCCCAAAGCTGGACAAAACCTTCCTTCCTTCTTTCCACACCCTGCAAAACTATTTTCCATATTTCCTGGATAGGGAGCGACCCTATCACCATATCGGGCACAAATTGACTCCGGGCTGATAATAAATAGAAAAAGCCGATATCACTTTGCCCGACCCGGGTTTGAACCCGAGACCTCAGCGTTGTACAACTGTGCCACCGAGGCAGTCAGCTACAAAATCCTTGTATAAATTTCGTACTCCAAAACAGCAGCACTATGTTTGATGAAATTCTAGTACCAAATTTAATCTGAGCCTTGCAAGCACCAGCGCGTTCATTGAAACCGCCCGGGCAGCTATTCCGTGAATTCATTTAACTAAAAGTTACTCCCCTAGTTTCGTTTAGTTTTGGTTCTAGAACTACGTTGTGATACCTAAATGTTATTAAATTAAATAAAGGGTTCTATTAATGGTATATGTGTAATATATTGCAAACTTACTAAACTGCGACTCATGTATAATCGCTGTATCGCCATTGGCCGCAATAAAAAAAATCTTATTCACCGTACAAAATAATATCTAATAATAAATACACCCAACAGTCACATACATAGTCCTGATCCCACATTAATATCAATTAAGTCTTGTGTCGTGGGTATCAGGAACTATGAGAGACTTTTCGGTCTCACAAACACCCAGACCCGGGACAAATATTTGTGTTTCAAACAAACATTTGTCTCGGTGCGGGGATCGAACCCGCGGCCTCTCGTTTCATAGCCAGCGTCTAACCAACTACGCCACGGACGCTGCCAAAAACCGTACAAAATGCAACAGCAAAACCGTTGTTTCACTTCAATTTTCACTGAATTTTATGTGTGTTAGTTTACCAAGTAGATAATGGGCATCTAGGCAAAGCCGGGTTTTAGAGTTAGCAAAAGCTTTACAACTCCGAAGCCAATACTCGTTAGTGGTAATGAAATATTCCGCGGTACGGAACACCGGCTGGCCTCCTGGTACGTGACCGAATCAAATTGGATTATAGCGGGGAACTTTTTATTTTCATTTCTAATATAACCTTTGATTTGTAGGTTTTAGCTGCCAGAACTGCAATGTTCTTTTTGGATGGTAGGACTTTGAAATTTTAGTTAAAATGTTGCATTATTTCTAGACATTTTGGATGGATAAATACACCCAACAGTATTTGTTTCGGGTCTGGGTGTTTGTGAGACCAAAAAGTCTCTCGTAGTTCCTGATACCCACGACACACGACTCGATCTTAGTGTGGGGTCAGGACTTTGTATGTGACTGTTGGGTGTATTTATTTATTTTATTTATTAATTGTAAGAACTTCTATGTTAAGTAAAGTCCGCCAACGCACGAGGCCAACGTGGCAGACGATTTGGCCTAACCCCACCCAATCATACTCTCGATTGTAGAGTAGGCCCTTGCCCTGCAGTGGGACATATATGGGCTGATACAATACTCATACAATATATCTGTATTCTACAGGTAAATCGGTGGCGTAGTTGTACTACGGTACGACTACAAAGCTGAGGTCTTGGGTTTGAACCCCGGGTCGGGCAAAGTGATATTGGGTTTTTCTATTCATTATCAGCCCGGAGTTAGGAATTTGTGCCCGATGTGGCGATAGGCTCGCTCCCTATCACATCGTGGGACGGAACATACAAGGCGAAATGTGGGTGTCCTGGTGGCGCCTCTGCCTACCCCTTCTAGGATAAAGGCGTAAGTTTATGTATGTATGTATATAAAGGTAAATCGGTGTACAGCAGGATTGTATGTACATTAGGCATATAGGCATGCAGAATTGGAGCATATGACACTGGCACCGTTCCATTGTATGTAGGCGTAATGATATCTTTGTTATACAAAGTTTTCCATACGTATCTAACATAGTGGCGGGCGAGCGTTGTAGTCGATATGTCGATGTAGTCTCGTGCGTTATTTTTTAAATATCATTTTTGGGATGAAATAATGAATGATATTACCTGATGATTAAAAAGATCGAGTAAAATTTTAAAATGAGAAATATGATTTTAAGTTTCTGTATTACCCCCATGCTTCTACATTTCGTTTAACCTATATAACATATTATTAACTTGTCACTTTCTTTCTCTTTAGCAGTAGGAAGTCCACTGCTAAACAAAAATCTCCGCCAAGAATTTCCATAGATACCTTATTCTAAATCTTCGTATATTGCACACTTCAATCAACAATACAATAGAAGATTGCACAAAATGTTATGGACAACCCCAGACCTTACCATCAAACAAATCAGCGTAACCATAGTGCAGTCTTGTAGTCATTCAACCTAACCTCCTTTGAAATAAAACTAATTTTTACGTATTTTATCGCGATTTGGTTTAATTTTTACATTTTTTAACTTCCCAACGTTTCGATTACTTTACAGCTTTCGTGGTCACGGGGCGCACTACTAAATCCGCGATAAAATCCGTAAATCTTAGTTTTATTTCAATGTGTACCATTCGCGTAAATTTAAGAAACCATTTTATTAACCACCTTTCTCATTTTACAAAAAAAAAAAAAATGTCGACAACCTACTCCACAACACCGAACCACTCAATTCATTGTGCACTCGTGTTTGGATCGTCGGCTCCATGTGGCGTGTTTTCGCAGTGCTGGTGGTGTGTTCGGCGCAGACCCTGCAGCTGGACAGCCAGGCTTCCACCAGGCGGCCCAGGGTTACCAAGTACAGCAAGACTACCGCCGCGCCTGGAGGGTCTACGGTGAGTATCTACAGAATTGTTGAAATTTCGTTTTGTTTTGGGTGGCATTTTTTAAGCAACAGGAAAAATATGTCTGTGATGAGTTTTTTTACAAGTTTAGTTATTCTTGTTCGTAGAGAAAACAATATTATTCTTATTATTTTTTTATAATGGGTGTCATTAAAAAAGCATGCAAGTAAAATATAGAATAAACGTTGTTTTAGTAGTGGTAGTCTTAAGCGTGGTTGGTATACCAAATTTTTAATATTTTATAAAATTATAAATATCCTACTATAATGCAAATTATTAGCATATATACAGTATGATGACAACGTCGGACCTATTCAATATTTCTTTGGGAGGACTCTTTTTTATGAAGACTAATTTACCACAACACATTATTCTTTTACAAGCACCTCATAATAAAATCTTCTTACAGAGATAATTTAATAAAAGTAAGTTTTAAAATAGACTCTGCGCCGTTTTTACCGTAGTGTATAAGCAAATTATTTGCGTACCGGCCATAATTAATTTACTTTAGACAGAAAAATAAATCTGAATAATCATCATAATTTTTTAACATTTATTTTCCCAAAATTCAGTCTAATATAATTTATTTTCTGAATTAAGTATCATAAAATAGCTTTATTTATAAAGGATTTAAATGATAGCAATAAAACCAACCGTAGGTCGGGTATAAAAACAAGAATACATTATTCTAACCCCGCGTTCGTGATATGTGCCTCACATTTTCTCTTATCAGTATGAATATGAAGTACGTCTCCCTTTTAATTCAAAATTAAATGTATTTAAACCGGCTTCATTAATTCCTAACGTGACTTGGAATAATGCGGACAGTTTTATGTAACGTAATAAAATAAATTAATATTGCAAAATCTGATAATAATAGTTTAGTGTTTTAAAATGGTTTGGAATAACAAACTGTTGCTGTCTATTTTAATATACCTAATTCAGACAATCGATTAAGAAATGTAGCTTTCCCTCTGTGTACATTCATTAGAAAATAATTTACAAGAAACTGAAGGACAAGAGAAAACTATAGTCGAAGCTTTCATGACCATTAGAAATTAACGGACGGTTAAGGACAAAGGCATAGATAAATAGTTAGCGGTTAATAATAGTATAGTAAAGAAGGATTAGTCATCTGGATATACACAATAAAAAGTAAAGGAGAACTTTTTAAGACAAAACCGTTACAGACACGAAGAATTATTATCGGTGCGTGTTCTGTATCCGAAAATGGAACATTTAAGGGAGAGGAAAGTCAATAAGACTCTGGATACAGACATGGAAAACATGATCATGCACACAAACCAGTTGATAACTTCCATCTGTTCTGTGATCATGCATATGACAGCCTGGATGTCCAAGTTATACACTAGCTGTGAAACGACAGGTAGCGAGCTCGATCCCTGCACCTAAACAAATGTTTGTGCGACCAAGTTGCGGTTTAGGATGTTTAAGTATCCTGTAATTCTTGATGACAATGGCACAGAACTTGATTGGCATTTACGGTCAGGACTGTGTGAATGTTGGGTGTTATTCCAGGAGCCGGCGACAGAACGCAGCCTGATGACAGCGACGTACCGACTGCAAGGCAGTGGCGGAGAGACCTGCATCCTGCTCACAGTCGACGCCTTGCTCGACATATCCTACGTCACCAAGCTCAATGAACGCGCTGTAAGTACTCAATATAGATTTAGAGACGATATGGCAAATAAAAAAGACTATAAAATAAGGGAAAATAAGCAGTAATCTTGGGAATTTTGAATGACCATAAGTGAAGATTTTGTTTTGAATGGTTTTTATTTTAATCCGAAACAGCTATAACTAAACAATAAACGTTTTCAACAAATTACGATTAATGAGTGTGTAACTTGTTATTTAGAATTCGTTTGAAAGCTCGTCATAATAACTTTACAGGAATCTGTTTGGAATACTTTCATTTTTGGAAAGTATTACTCTTGGATGGTGCGTCTGATTTCGTACTAATATCTGCAATTCTTTCTAGATTCTTCACTTCTTTTAGTCTTAGACATCAGCGTTAGAAGAATTATTATTCACAAAAGTCCATCTCGATTTGTTACTTTAGTTTGGAGTAATTTCAAATATGTCAAATGCTGAGTGAATTTTTTAAAATTGAGTATGGAATTTGACCAAGTAGAAAGAAAGAAAGAAAGGATGTAGATATATCATGTTATTCCATACATTTTCCAGGACGCAAACACGTTCGTTCCTAACAACGCGAACGTAGCCGGCGTGTGTAAGGACGGCGACGCAGAGACCCTGGTGCTCACATTCAAGGAGTTCTCGTTGGAGTGGTTCTTTGCTAAGGTAAATTTAGTATTAGCTTACTATACTTGGTTGATGTAATTACGTTGTGTTGACGTTTTGATTAGCTTTGAGTTGGAAATCATTCATCAGACTCAGTATCGAAACGAGAGTATTAAAAAAAATATAGCTTAGAAAACTAACCTGTTTGGCAGTGAATATGGGTGGTTAAGAGTTAAAAACTTTATTTCTGAATGATTTTGTAAAAATATTGCCCCGTCAATTAGTGTCTTCGCTATACACGTGTGTTGTAGTCAAAACAAAAAGCTATGTCCTAAATAATGCCGTTTTTAACTCAAGCTTGACCAATTCAAAATCGTTCGACTTTTCATATTCTCTTTTACCCTCCCCAGACGCCAGGCGGAGAACGTTGGTACGCTGAAAGTCTTCGTCTAACATACAACTCAAGCGCCAGGATCCTAGAACATGCAGCTAACCAGGGAAGAAAGGTTTCTCTTACCAGTGATTCCAGGGTGCTACTGTTCCCTACCCCGGTCGGGAAATCCTTCTTCTGCCCTGAAGAAACTGTTGTAGAGCTGTCTGAGGAGGAAGCTAGGTAAGAGTCAGTGTTATTGGGGTGATGGAGAGTTGTGGCCAGCGCAGACCGGAACGGCAAGGGATTAAATTTTTTACCAAAGAATTTTCTGAAGAAGGAAATCCCTTGCCATGCCATCCCGGTCTGCGCTGGCCCTTGAGTAGAGCTAGAAATTTTTGTGCATGTCGATTTGGTTTTAATAAATTGATCTGTGTCTGGACACACACGTGAATATTTGAGGTAACATAAACAAAAGAAGTTTTGTTTCATTTCGTTTAAATAGAATATGTTGATTCATAGTATGCTAAGCAAGGTGACGTAAAATAACTTTTTAGAATAGCAATTTTACTTAGGAGACGTTAAAGTATTCCTCAATAATATAGAATACCTTTATCACTATGATTTATTAATCATGACGATTGAGGAATGTAAATAGAGTTATTTCAGATTTCCCTGTCAAAATTAGTTTACCAAAAACCACGTTTAGGTCACAATTTTAAACCTCACAAAAATTTCAAAACCCTATTTCTTCAGTCCCAACACAGGTCACCGCGCGAAACTCTACCTTCGCCAAATGCGTCTCCAGCCCTTCATGTTTAAACGGGACGGGGAGTTCGGTCCAGCGTGGCACTGCTCCGATTCAGCCAGAGCGAGGTCCGAGGCGGCTCCGGTGGCGGTCGGAGCAGCCCTGGCAGTGGCCACCGCAGGCACCCTCGTCGGATACGCTATCTGGCGCTACTTGAAGGTCAAAAAGGTTCAATACGATACCATGGAATGAGTCTCGGCCGCTCCTGTATAACGCTTGTAGCGTTGTATGGATTTTTTGTTTTTTAGGCGTAGCTAGTGATGTGGATTTGTGAAGAATGGTTTACGGAAATTTTCGTGTATCAACTCTAGAAACAGGATCGTCTGGATTTGAGAACGTTGAAAAAAATACTCCTACGAAAGTTAAGGCATCTATAATAGCAATGGTATTGCCGATCGTGATCAAGTTTACAATTAAATTGCTTGGTAATTTACCCCTGTACACTAAATTAACTATTTTGGCATTGATTGAACCCTGTGGTTAAAAGAATACAAGATTTAACGAACAAGAGACGATCCGAACAGTAAGGGAATTAAGAAGATTGTATGATTTCCAGTAGACTATAAGAGTAAGCTACTGAAATGGACTTCAAGCAAGACAAGAACATTATCTCCTAGCTACGTCTATTATTTAGTGTCATTGAACAAACTATTATTCAATTTCAATAGGAGAAAACCGAGTCCATTTTCCTTTATATACTACAAAATTAAGCCATATTGTTTGCATAGGAGCGGACATTTCCGTCACATGTAGATGCGCACAAATTCTAATAAAACGTTTATAGTCGTCAGTTGGCACTTATGACGGATAATTACGTCGTGACTTTTGAAAGTGTTTAACAATTTTTGTACTGCAGTGTCATATTTTATGTTATTTGGAGTATTTTTCATATTTTCGTAAAATTTATTTTACGATTTATTTTCTTAATTAAAGTTGTTGCTGTGTTCTAATTTTCATCAATAATTTTGTGAATCTTATGAATGAAGAGTATAATTTACCTTTCATTTAATTGTGATGTTGTTGTTTTTTTTGGGATTATCGATTGTATCTAAATTAGGATAGTGATCATTAAACTAAAGATGGTTTAGCGGTTAAATGATAGGTTACTCAGAGTGAATATAATCCAGTGAGATATAATTATTAAATGTATGCCAATTTTGCGTATCGATAAATTTAGTTAAGGTGTTGTTATGCGGACGTTATTATAGCGTAGTCTAGATGTAGTGTTGTGGCGTTTTTGACAACTTCTCATGAGGTAAGGTAAGTGTTGTAAGAGTTTGACGGCTGTCAGAAGCATTTTAAATTTGAATGTTACATCATTTTCATTTGGTAGAAATTGCAACTGTTCTAAATTGTTGATGTTTCGTATTCAATGAGATAGTTAATATGAGTATGGTTGAAACTATAAAAAGGCATTTAAAACGAGTTTGAGGTGATATTTTGAATGTTAAATTTGGTGAAATTGGAAAACCGAATGGCTTTGTACTCAGACAACTAAAAAACTTAGTAAATGCACCCATTTTACTTAGCTCTTGTTATTTACCTTGTAAATAGTGCAACGAAGTATTGCCCCATTTAACTATTGACATTATTGATTTAAACAAGTCGTCAAAGACGCCATGACACTTTGAAAACAAAATGGACGCGTTTGTAAAGCTGTAGCGATGTTCAAATAATGCATATACTTATATATGTGGTTATGCGCAGTGGTTTAGCCTTAGGTCGGGTAATGAGACAAAGAAATAGGAAAATATTTTGTCACCAATCAAATAGTAGCCACATTTAAGATTGTAATGACTAGAACTTCAAAATCCGTTTCTTTCTAGGTAGTCTCATAAAATAATCTTTCATGGAAGAAGTAATAACTTTTCAGCTGTAATGTTAATCAATAGTATTGCCGGAGACTTAAAATATTCTCGAAAATATATTTTGATCCTACTCGAGCCGGGAATGTCTAAGCGATGCAATAGTTACTAAAATAAAAGGACATTATTTTTGCTGTGAGAAATTAGGTATTTTCTCAACACGTGATCAATTAGCTGGGGTGTATATTGGATATACCAAAAGTAAATATTCTTAGAGTTATAGTATATATTAAAATCTGATGGAAAGAATTTAAGGTAAATATCCATAATGTGGGACTTATATGAAACTGAGAGTACCGAAAATAAAAATAAATCTTTTTTCCCTGACCTAGACAGGCTACTGCAGTGCTCCAAAAACCACTTGTCTAGTATTTTCATGATTTAGGATGAGCATAATGCTTCATGTTGTTGATGGTTGAATAATGTAAAAATGTATTTAATCCCCATAATACCCATTTAGGATAAGAAAGAGGTTCCCAATGGGCGATAACTAGGTAGTCTAGAAATTGCTAGACCTAAACACGTTTTTTGGTGTGTGAGTCACGATGGTAAATTAAATTGCCTGCTGTTGCCATATTGATACATTCCAATTAAGGTTGATTTTGCCGTCACATATACGAGTCGTAGATTAAGAGGCACCGGTGACTCGCACGATAACTTAGGTTAGACTTTCCAATATCACCTTGGTAGTTAACGTGTTGTTTTAGAGGTCCATAATATAAGGAATCTCATATATTAAATTGGTTGGTGATTATTTAATTGCTTAAAGTCCTTCATGATGTAAGATTGTTGAGCGCTCAGTGGGCAGTTCTTTATCCGCTGTCACAGGTAATGTGTTCGTTTAATTCTGTATTTATTGTAGAATTTATATATTTTTGTAACATACACTAATGAATACTCGTCACGCAAGCCAGAAATTTCTTTAAAAGATAATGTTCTTAGCTATATATCTTTCATTTTTTTAGGTGACTCATAAGTTTTAGCTGGTGACTCATGTTTAAAATACTCAACAAATTTGTGTGTATGTATGTACCTATATTGCCTGCTGAGCCTATGATAGTTATATGTAGTAGATTATGGTAAACTATCATAATACATATCAGATGATAATAATATATAATTTTATCTACATTTATTGTAATTATAATGGATTTGTATTTAGTCAAACTTTAAGATTTATTTTATTTGTATCCTTACATTTTAATTATAATTGAAAAATGTTTGTATTACCAGAGACGTGTTTTCTTTTATTTTATGATACAGTGTTCAAGATTATTTATATGGATTCAAAAAGGTATAAAATTGAGAGATAAAAATGCTGCAGGTAACAAAAATATGCCTTTGAATAGTTATTCCACATAATAAATTATACTTTCAAAAATGTTATTGTCAAATTAACTCCATTCGACTGAAATTAAACGTTACAAAGTGTGTGGAGCCATAAAAGAAGAAAAAAAATCGAACATCTCAAATGTTGAAGCTCGAAAGATAGAGTTTTTTGAACGCGCTAATCTCAAAAGCTACTGGTTGGAATTGAAAATTTCTTTTGGTATTGGTTAGCCTAGTTATCCAGAAAAGCTATAGGTTATATAAAATCAAGGTATCGCCAAAGGGAGCGGAGCATTAATGAAAAATCTTGCAAACGTTCCTCATCAAAAAGTAAAGATGCACCTGGACGAATGCTAATTATAATTGGTCTAAAACAATGAAGTATTTCTTAAAGTTTGTCCAAATACGTTATAAAATAATTGTTTTGTGAATTGTTTGCGGTGTAGTGAATACTACGATCGATATTACGTGTACAAGCAATAACATGATTTAATTCGAACGCCATAGTGTTTCGTGATGGCTGTTGTTCGATGTTGTAATGTGCTGCGCGCCTGGCGACTAGTGTTGTTCTATCGACTATGTAATATAGATTATCTGTGTACATTCTTTATTCAAAAAGGTTTTATATTGCCGCCATGTTGCGAAGGCGGGAATTTTGACGTAAAAATTGGCGGGAAAGTTTCACGAGTGTTTGAAAGGGTATCAAATGTGTTTTGTGCAATCAATTAAATATGAAAAGAAATGCGAATAAAGCAGTTGTAAGATACGATTTGTCGAAAAAATGAAATTAACTTTTAACGACATGACGGCAATTAAAAATCATATTTTGGTACTTATGTAATTTACCTTGTATTGGTGTTTATTGTTGTACATAATCTTATTTCTTATGTGTCTTTTTATAATAATAAAGTGTGTTTTATAATATTCTGTATTAATGGGAAGTAAATTATGCTTATATGTTCGTAATATGTAACAAAATAATTGTGTAAAGGAATTTATTATAAAGCCTAGATAATAGATTTAAAATGTTGATTAAAAGTATTTATGGTATTATTAATCAGACAGATTATAAAATGATCTGTATATTTTACTTATAATAATTGTCTTAGTAATATATTAGAATACAAAATAGATGAGCGTTTTTATATATTTTTTTATTGTCTATGTTTCGATCTACCTCGTCTTTCTTCCCATTTTGTATAAAATATATTTCGTATTCGTACTTGTTTTATAACTTAATTTTCAAAAAGAAACTATATTTTTAATTTTTCCATAACTGAATATTTTTAAGGTATGTAATGATAGTAGTATTTATATTTTTAGTATGACAACACTAGATGCCAGGTGTTGCTAGATAAGGATGCTGTGTGTTAACGCTTTCAATTTAGTCGAGAGACATTCTATTTGTTTATCGTACATATATCATATAGTATTAAGAAAATCAATTTATCCACATATCTTTTTGTATTTAATACTTTGAATCGTCTAGTTTCAAATATAGACGCCCACTTGAAACACTAATGTGGCCAGTATCACCTAGAATTTTCTACCATTTATAAATATAAATGTCATAATATTTCGTTAGTTTATGAGTCCAAATTATGGTATTATAAATAGAAGATATTTTTTAAAGTTCCATTATTTGCAAGTAGACGATTCAAAATAACCTATTTATGTGTGAAACACTTATTGATATAGAATGTTACTCCATTTATTTAGTGTTTAAAATCGCTTTTATGAGATGTACTGTAATATTAGGCCCTTTAATTATTTCAACTGCTGGGCGACGGTACAGATTGAAATGAGTTAGGTGTTTGTTCCCTATGCTGGCCTAATGTAATTTGTATTTCACATAATATCTTTAATTTTTTAACTACATAGAACTAAAATTTAATAATTCATTTTTTTACATCTTTGAGATCCTGGATTTGGCTAACAACTTTATCGCTATTAGGTTGTGGCGGCTTACGACTGTTCAACATAGAAGCAGGTAAGATAAAGGTTCTATGTAAATACCTTAATCAAAGATGAAAGAGAAATACAACCCAACGTCAAAAGTAAAGTTTAATCTATAATAATATATAAGGCTGAAGAGTTTGTTTGTTTGTTCACGCTAATCTCAAAAACTACTGGTTCGAATTAGAAAATTATTTTTGTGTTGGATAGTTCAATTATCAAGTAAGGCTATAAGCTAAATAACATTACGCTATGGCTTATAGGAGCGGAGTATGATAAAAAATCGCGTTTTTAGTCTTAACGATTTTTGACCACCCGTATAGATACGAGTATTTTTACTGCTTAACTGAATTTCGGTTCGGTTCGGGAACTTACCTCGGTCGTAAAAAGAATCGTACCTATAAGAGTTGATCAAAGGCTTGAAAACTAAAATCGCGATTTTGGACAAAACTACCTTTTTTCAAACTTGGTACAATGTTACTTGAGGTGGTTGGGAGCATGTGGTTTGGATCATCCTGTACAACGTTTGTTTTATTTGTACATGATTTTAAATTACGTATTAAATAAATATTAAATGTACGACTACTCAATAAAAATATACAATAAATAAAAGGCGAAAGATATATAGAATAAAATTATAATACATCTCATAAAAGCGCGACCTTCATACAAAAATGAGTTATTTTTAAGGTGTATTTTAGCGTAAGATAGATTTTATAGTCCCATTCTTGGTCGCTTCTTGCTGTATGTAGCTTTCGTTTTGTAATTACGAGCTGTTTACAGCTTTGTTCTTTCATTTTGCGGTCAAAGTGCGGTGTGGGTTGTATCTGATTTGACTAGTCAAACCTTTAATTGGTAAAATGGGAAAAAAAATTGAGGATTTCGGTTTGAAAAATCGTTAAGCAGCCTGGAATTGGTATTTTCTACCGACATGGCTATAGATTCGCCTCTTATTATATTTTAGGATAAAAAAAGTCAACGAATTGGGGAAAGTCAGTATTTTTAGTACTGGACTTCCCATGGGTGAATAGAGAAAAATATTTGTGGGTGTTATTAATATACCTTCGGGCATACAGACATGATCTTACGCGAAATGGGATATAGAAACCTTCTGTAATTGTTGTACTTCCTCGTATAAACATACGATAGTAAGGGCTAAATATATATAAAAACTTTAGAACCGTAGAAATAACAATGAAATCTTGTGTTTAATTGTATAGTGACCAAATTTCTCTCAAAGCAATTGCACAAAAAACTCAAGGTGATGAACAAGTTTCCAAAAAGAAAACAATATTCTTGAAAACGCCCATACCGTACTTTGACTGCAAATTATTTTCTATATATTCTTATTAAATGTTTCCTCGTATCGTGTAAATATTTTACATGTGTCGTTCGGAAAAAAAGAAAAGATATCCTTTTAATTATTCTATCCTTCTATCTTTGGATATATCCGAAAAAAAAATCTTTTACTAGATAATATAACTATTTTCCTAATATTTTTAATGGAACTTCTGTAGATTGTTTTCCTCAATAGTTTTTTAGCGTTAATAACGGTGCATTTGTATTAAAAAGTAAATAATGTATTTTAAAAAAAGATATATTATTATATGCCATACAATTTGTCTTCCAACAACATAAATCTTATAACGATAGAATAAAGTATTGTAGCTTATTGTAAAATGTAATTTTAAAGGTGGTGGTTTTATGGCTGTAGTAATGGCGGTAAAAGATGGCGGCGAGTGGGAAATTCATTAATTTATAAGCCTACATACATTTTTTGTCAGGAGTGCGCGATTTAAAAATGGAGAGTGGAATACAAAGTTATTCTTGTTCATATTATAGACAGTGTTAATGATATACGATTAGATATATTTGGTACATGACATTGTAGTTAAAGATTGTTATTAAACCAAATAATAATTACTAAAATCGGTCTTGTAATCACATCTTTGATTCCATGAAGAAAATATTTCATGTTTTATTACTATGGTATAAATTGTGATGACTCTACCGACCTCATTATAAAAGATTGAATAAGATACAGATATTCTAATTATTACTAATTTCAGATTTATTGCAGTGTTCTTTGTAATGGAGAGGCGGCATAATTTGCGTAATAGAAAATCTCAGTATCATTTTGCGATAAATCAATGTCTTTTTAACAAAAAATAGAGGACAATATGTACCTAAATATAATACGCGCGACGCCATTTTATTATCGTCTAAAAATGAAATTATATAAGAAAAAGTATTCATGTATTCTCGCTGTGTGAAATATGATTATAATACAATGTATGATATGTGTTGTAACCATTGCTTGTTATGTATGTGTATTCGTGTTTAAGTATGTAACGAAAATGGATATTAAGTATTGTGCACACTGTTTGGTAACGGCATAATAATCACCACCGAATAATATCTAAGTGACATATCTCAAATTATTGTAATTTAGTGAGTTCGTTTATTGAATTGTCTTTGAATAAATGACGTCAAAATTATGATGAGTTTTATTTTCACAATATATTTTACAGGGTGTATTGATTGATTCAAACATCCACAGCATTATTTATTGTTTTAATTAAAATTTAAATAAAAAATAAAAACCGATTAAAAAAATAGCCCTATAAAGTAACAAATAATATATATTTCATTGTACTTATAAAAGTTGATTAATTTACTTATTGACTTGACTAGCCAACAAATCATAAAATATGCGTAACATATTGAATGCGGGCCGCCAAGTAACAAACATGTAGGACCTAATGTGCTTTATATTAATAATTATAATTTGTGTTAAGTTTACTTAGGTTTCTACTTGTTCGATATTTGGCAGCCACTTTAGACGATATGATAACTGCCTCCTTTTTTATATTCGCCTACTGAAAATGCTGTATCTATCCTTACAATAATGAATTATTAAAATTTTATTCCTTTTTTTCTTCAGAAAATGTTCTTAAATCGCTTTAACTTTGAAGTAATAGTACAGGTATATTGTTTTAATTACTGTTTAAAAAATCCCACGGTGGGCGCCATTAGCATATACTCGTAATATAGACTGTTTTTTACTAAACACGGCAGATTCCTGCCGAAAAGTCTGCTGTTATTATGGGTCGGGATTCGGGTTAGCGATTTCGTATTTGGATGGTCTACATATTATTATGCGGTTGTTTAGCAGTCAAATCTACTTTAATGATCTTATTGAGTTTAATAATATTTAAGGAGGAAAGTGGTCTGGGTAAGGCATATATTAATTTGAGCGATATTAATGAATAATTGGTAAATTTAACAGACGATAAAAATTAAATGACTGCACTTGAATAATAATAATTGTAAAAAGTAATACAGCGCCATCTCTCTTCGAATTTTCAAATTAAGAGTTGTCAGATTTAATCGTTAGATGGCATAGAGAGCCACCTCTGGCCGGTCAACTTATTTATTTATTTTATTTATTTATTCTTTACTGCACACACAAAAAAAACAAAGGGCATACAATATTTTACAGATATAAATAAAGAGTACAGTTGGCGGTCTTATCGCCTTAGGCGATTTCTTACAGATAACCTTTGGATGGATATAAGAAAAGGATAAGAATAGAGTGTAGCCCGTCTAATCGAATTCGGCTATACATTGCGTGGATCACTTTAACGCGTTTTCCACAATCATGTAAAGGGGTCGCTACACGTCTATAAGTTTACTATTAGAAAGAGGAAATATTTGATCGTTTGTTTGCATTGGATTGGCTCCGAAACTCCTTAACCGATTTGAAAAATTCTTTCAATGTTGGGAAGCTACACTATTCCTGGGTGAAATAGGCTATATGATATTTTCAAAAAAATTAGGGATCCTTCCTAAAACTTCAAAAATGTAACCCAGGGTGTAAAAAAAAAATACCGGAAATATTCTTTACATCGCGTGCGCGGCGAAAACTATAATTGTTATTGTTGTTGATGTGGACTGGACTCAAAAACTATCTGCACCCGAGCGAAATCGGGCCGAGCCGCTAGTATCTAATAAATACACCCACCCAACAGTTATGTAAATAGTCCTGACCCCACACTAAGATCGAGTCTTGTGTCGTGGGTATTAGTAACTACGAGAGATTTTTTGGTCTCACAAACACCCAGACCCGAAACAAATACCTATGGTTCACACAAACATTTGTTTCGGTGCGGGGATCGAACCCGCGGCCATTCGTTTCACAGGCGGCGCTAACCAACTGCGTCACGGAGGCTGTCCCGAATATACCCTAAGATTAGCTTGGTATCTCCGACAGTCTCGCAAACTGAACAAAACGCTACATCAAACTTTCTTCACGTCGGTTTTTGTAAAACGAAAGATCCGCGGATCTATCCAAATTACTTTCCATAACTTTAACAACCTAAGGCAAGACTCTACCGACACTACCCCTACACAAAAATTCATACGTAAACTCACATCTTTCTTCCCAGTAGGGTAGGCATAGGTGCTAACAGGACACCCACATTTCGCCTTATATGTTCCATTCCGGATGCGATAGGGCATGCGTATCGCCATATCGGGAACAAATTTCTGCCTGCAGGCTGATAATGTACTTTTTTTTTAAAAATCCAGTAGGCAATATCACTTTGCCCGACCCGGGATTAGAACCCGAGACCTCAGCTTTGTAAACTTACTTTAGTACAACTACGCCAGCAAGGCAGCAATATTATGTTAATTAATATTTTATTAAATTCATTTTTTATTTTTATTTTATCAGGGAATTTAAAGGTGAAAGAAACCAAAAAAATATATCAGTGACCTTTATCTGACTGATCGTATTAGATGGCAGATAACTATCTGAAACTTTATGAATTGGTGAAACTGGCCCTAAAACTGGAACTTACGAAGGAATAGAATAACCCCTCGGGTGTCCATGTATAGACAGTAGACTTTTGACAGCTCTAGACAATAGTCTACACAATAGAGAATAATAGAGAGCTGTCACATAAATCTTGTCATGACGCCTAATATGAGCGTCATCGACACCCGAGGGGATAATACTGATTGACAACAACCTGTTAATGTCACTCGCGTAATTTGTGTTTCGTCGCTCGTCACGTGATAAAGGGATGAGCCCTTATTTGTTCTCCCCTTACGAGGGGGTGCGATCATCGCAAATTATTTGGAAAATCACCTGTAATTGAATTCTTTTGTGTTGTTTTTTATTAGTTTAAGCTGGGGAGGGTTTTACAAGTTTATTTTAGGCTTATTGATATGCTTCAATCAGTAGATGTTTGCTTTCATCGTTATTTGTTTAGAATTTTTTGAAAAAACTCTACCGTCGTAGTTTTTATAGGTCTTTAAATTTATGATTAATTCGAAGAATAGAATAATTTTGAAATTTTATACAATTTTTATGTTTTAGAAATGTTTAAAGGGAATCTTCTTTAGGACGTTCTGTCCTTCACGTTTTCGCGTTACGGCACATAGATTTCCGGCATAGGGCACTATATTAAAGCGTATCTCTACTAATATCTAAAATCTGGGAGTTTATATGTTCCTATAACACCTAATCAAAATTAAAACTGTGGCGGCCATTTTGAAATTACAGGTAATTTCCGATCATTTTGACGCATCCGTGGCGCAGTTGTTTAGACGCCGGCTGTGAAACGAGAGGCCGCGGGTTCGATCGCCGCACGGAAACAAATATTTGTGTGATCCACAGGTATTTGTTTCGGGTCTGGGTGTTTGTGAAACCGAAAAGTCTTTCGTAGCTTCTGATACCCACGACACAAGACTCGATCTTAGTGTGGGGTCAGGACTATGTGACTGTTGGGTGTATTTATTTATCGTTCAAACTTTATTTATCTAAGTAAGTTTCACTTTTGTATATACCTTGGTTATCACACTATTTTAAAGACGAATAGTTACCTAATAACGGCTTTAGTCATAGACACATTTAGGGTGGGTTGCAGAAAATCTGACGTTATTGTTAACGGTAAAGTTAACTTTAGCAGTGACAATAACAATGACCACGGGTTAGAAAATTCTTTTGTTGCACCATTGTCATAATTGTTATAGTTAAAGTTAAAAGAGTGACCAGTGAAATGATGCGATGCGATTTTACGTCGGAATTTATCAGCGTATTTTTGTAAATTGTTTTAAAGTACAGGTTATAATTCAAATCGATACACCAATGACAATTATCAATACAGAGAACACACACAAATAACGAAAGATAACCGTGACTTTAACAATAACCGCCCGAAATTGAACGGTTAATGTTAATGTTATACGTGACGTCATTTTAACAATTGTTAATTTTATGCAACCCGAAAATTGCATAACCGTCGATTTGACGGCTGATTAGCCCTTAGTTAATGTTAAAGTTATTTTCTGCAACCCACCCTTAAAATCTATTTAAGATATTGAAATTTTTATCCCGTTCGAACGACTTTAGAATTCAGCTTGAGCGAAGAAGACAAAAGATTCCACAGCTAAAATGGGTTTAGGTAGATAGATTCTAGGTAAATGCCACAAAATTCATAACATATGTTTTAAATGCCAACACCTCGTATCATCTCAATTAATTTCATTACTATCAGTATATAATTGATAGCAATTACGGCGGTGATTTGGCAAACTACCCCCGTCCCGAGGGAGCCAATTAAATTGATTAGCAACAAGGGTTGTGTTACACGACTACATCGATAATTGCCCTGGTGAATATTCAGGATTAGAGCTAACTCTAGAGTCTAAATATTAGTAAATTTTATATTAATAATTAATATTTTAACAAATACTTGTAAAAAGAAAATAAGTACTATGTGTATTGACTTGTCTAAGAGCTATTTAATTTCCTACGTGACCGATAAACACATTTTTTTCATTTCAATACTGGTATATTCTACAAAATTAAATACATAAATACACCTAACAGTCACATACATATTCCTGACCCCACTCTAAGATCGAGTCTTGTGTCGTGGGTATCAGGAACTACGAGAGACATTTCGGTCTTACAAACACCAGACCCGAAACAAATACTTGTGGTTCACACAAACATTTTTCTCGGTGTGAGGATCGAACCCGCGGCTTCTCGTTTCACAGCCGGCGTCTAATCAACTGCGCCACGGAGGCTGTCAATTGACGATTTTGTATACAAATTGAGACTTCTATTAAATTACCCTGAACAGTATTTATGGTAAAAGGGTGGATGAAAGGATTTTTCTATTCATTATCAGCCCGGAGTTAGGAATTTGCGCCCGATATGGCGATAGGCTTGCTCCCTATCACATCATGGGACGGAACATACAAAGCGATGTGGGTGTCCTGGTGGCACCTCTGCCTACCCCTTCTGGGATAAAGGCGAGAGTTTATGTGTGTATGATTATTTAAACTCAGTATTGTTTTGGTAAAGATAAATGGCTTTTATTATTAGGTTTCTAAGGTTTCTCCGATAGTATAATATTCCAGACACAATTAGGACCTTATAACTATGAAAATACTTTCTCCTATCCATAATATAACTTTTTACAGGTTAGCAAAACTTTGGTAGTTAATTGGTGGGGTTAATGTGACGTCACATGTCCTGACACCGCGGCACCCACTGACAGATTTATTGGCGCAAAAAATAAACTACGCTGTTAAGGGATGAAGGGCCCTTTAGGAATAGAAACTTGTAGATATGATATGGTTAATATAAAAAATAAATAAAATAAAAATGCGTTTTTATTGCGGTGAATGGCGAGACGAGCATGCCATTCTTACTCTGGCTACAATATCCTTAAAACCGGAACACAACAGTGCATTTACACTGCTGTCTGGTGGAAAAAAATAGACATGGTACCTGCCCTGGCGGCCTCTTACATATGAGAGATGTACCACCAGTTAATTATAGATATTCGAATTTTAATTTTTTTTTTATTTTTTTTATGTAGCGAAATTTTACAGGCCCGACACCGATATTTAAAAGTTGTTTGATTTATTTTTCATTTGCTCCTGTGTGTTTTACATTTGATCCACTAGAGGCATAATTTATTATACAAAGAAGTGGTAGAACCACGCTGCAGCCAGGATTGTAGTACGAATAATCCAGCTCGACCGGAGCGCTGCCACTGTCGCACACGAAATGGTTGTAAAGCAATGTCATTGTGTGTGGACAATAATATGATCTGATCGATAATGATTCAATAATTTAGCATTTCAACTTTAGGTCTACCATAAATTGGTGTACCATAAAGAAATGCATTCTATGATTTAAAACGCATCCACACTATTCTTTCAAAGCCTATTCGTTATTAAAAAACATGTCGGTAGCTAGTCATAATGAGGTGTCAGATGACTTATAAAAAGCAGTTAAAACAGCTACTAGCACGGAGTTTTTGAGGATGTAACAATGTTTGGAATTTGAGGTTATGAACTCACGTAGCAGTTTTTGCGCGGCAATTTGTCATTTTTGTCACTGCGTTTTTTGTATAGAAGACCGTCTGCTTTTTGTTTTTGCTTAGAAGTTCTTATGGTTGTAAAAAGGATCTTTTTTTTTCATGAATATTGATGTTGAGAATCAATAATAAATAAATACACCCAACCTATTTTTGTAAGAGCAGTGTAATTACCTACTTGCCACTTTTTGTCAAGAAGTGTAATTTAATAATTTCACATGGGTTGGCGGCTACGGTTGGCGGACTTCATACACCAGTCCAGATTAAATTCTTATAAAAATCCATGGATATAAAATCTACGAACCGCCCTAGACCCACATGTTCAACTATGGCCTATGCCACAATCGTGGAATAGGCCCATAACGCGGGACAATAAAAAATAATTAATTTATCAAAAGGTATTGCATCATCATATACAGGCCAGGAAAAGATCAGTATGCTTCAGTTCTTCAGTAAATAATTATAAATATCCGTCGAATCATATTCCAGACATATTTGACGAGAATGACATTTCTATTTCACGGAACGTCGAAAATAAGCGACGCGTGCAACCTGTATTGTGTGACAATTTCGCTCTAAACGATTATTAATAAATCCTACCTTGAGAATGAACTACAATACTGCAAGATATAAATCTGAATAGATGATGCCAGTTCTTGCTAAAGGAATGTTTCCAATATTTCATTTTGAACAGCAAATGTAGCAAAATATATTGATTAAGACAATAAGACAATGTTACACTTTGAAATAAAACTATATTTTTTTATACTTTTCAGCTTTTGTGGTCTGCACCGTGACCAAGAAAGTTGTTAAGTAATCGAAACGTCGCGTCGGGGAGTTATAAAATGTAAAAGTTCAACCAAATCCGCGATAAAATCCGTAAAATATAGTTTTATTTCAATTTAAACGACATCATTATTGTAAAATGATTGGGATATTTATAATTTTAGTGGTTTTGTAGGGACACTCGTTTTTTCTTTCGCAAGCACGTATCGTCTTTTGGGCAATAGACTATTGGGAAACGAACCTGATAATTGAGATAGAGGTCTTAAGAGTGCACCCCTCTGAGATTTGCAAGTTTCACATTTATTAGTTAATCAGACTTTGATTTAACGGCAAAGGAAACAAAATTCTCTATCAGAATTTCAAAGATACCTGAAATCTACTAATTTACATTAATCCAGCGTGGTGGAATATGACCTAACCACTTTCAATAGTAGAGGTAGTCCATTATAGAACGTACATAGATGTAGCAAAATTAAAAAAAAGAAACTGTTCTTTATTTAATTGAAAGTTCAGCAAACATTACCTGTGATTTTAAAATATTTTTAGAACGTTGATTCAAACATTTTTTCTTTTTCTCTTATAACAAATCATTTTGAACCTTATTTCTCGCAGGATAAGGGTGAATGTGTATGCATAAAACAATTTGTGTCAGTATAAGGTCATGTTACACGATTCACATGGACGTAGAAATAATGACGCTATGTGAAACCGCGTTTATCATGTTGGCATTATGTTACTGAGTTATATTATTATGTTGGTATCTGTTTTATGATGTTCGCGGTATTGTGGGAGGGTAATTAAATGCTTTGGAAGTTTATATATAAATATGTTGTATATACTTAGGTACGTTGTAAGAATAAATATGCGGGCTCAATATCTTTTTATCTATTATTAGATCTAATAAGATTTCCTAACATTTTCTATTTATTGTTTTTGTTGAACAAAATATTATTTTCTACATTACCAATGAATCGAACATAAGCCCTCTGAATTCATATCCGATACATTACACACCCATTAGACATAAAGAGGTGAAAGCTCTTGCAAAACTATAATATTCATCCATCAATCTTATATCCATCCAAAGGTTGTCTGTAAGAAATCGCCTAGAGCGATAAGACCGCCAACTGTACTTTTTTGTTAATTTGAAATATCTTTAAGTGTTTTAATTTTTGAGTGCAGCTAAGAATAAATAAATAAATATTACTAGAAATGTGAAAAAAATCGCCCTACATTATTATATTGCGTTTTGTTACGTTGGCAATACGTTTTTGTACCGATCACACCCCTCTCATCCTGTAGCCTTGCGTTGGTTGCATTGTGTAACAAATAGTTATTTCACACCATCTGTTACTGCAGTAAGCGTAACCATATTATATGAAATATTCTTATAAATGGTGTAGAGTAGGTAGATCATGATAGCCTCCGTGGCGCAGTTGGTTAGACGCCGAGTGTGAAACGAGAAGCCGTGGGTTCGATCCCGGCACCGAAATAAATGTTTGTGTAAACCAAAAGTATTTGTTTCGGGTCTGGGTGTTTGTGAGACCGAAAAGTCTCTTGTAGTCTTGATACCCACAACATAAGACTCGATCTTAGTACGCGGAATTTGTTTCAGATATAGCAATAGGTTTGTCCCCTATCACATCGTGGGACGGAACATAAGTACAAGGCGAAATGTGGGTGTCCTCTGCCTACTCCTTCTGGGAAAAAGGCGTGAGTTTATGTGTCCTATTAATAGTGTCAGAGTAGGTAGGAGTTGTTATATTCAACAGTTGACTTCCTGTGGCTGAAGAGAGAGAGTGAGAGAGAGATAGAGGTAGAAGTTGACTATATGAACACTATACCAGTCATATTAGTAAAATGAAAGAAACGAAAATCAACTCTAAGGAAATCGCATAATCAAAAGTGGTAGAGCCGCAATGATGCTAAGACCAAGGTCCGAATCGAAGGCAAAGTTTATAGAAATTGGAAATCTTTGATTATTTCTATCTAATTAAGATGTGATTATTATGTACCTTTATTATATGAAATAATATGTGGGGTAGAGCTCCCTACTAATTTGATAGAGCCGGTTCAAAAATCGGACACAGCATCTTCCGTTTCTCAATTTTGTATCAACATGCGTATTATAGCTTAAATTTACGTAAATTCAATAAATATCAACGAACCAAAATAATCACATTCCCTGATCTTATAAAAAAAAATCCTCAAAAGTTGCCAGCGCAAAAAAATACACAAAAAAAACATTGCTCAATTTTTCGAATATTCGTTGTATTTAGGCGTCGGGATTAAGAGGCGTGACAGTGTTAATCCCGTGTTAGGAGCAGGACAATGCCACAATACACCGGGGTGCAAATGAACAGCCCCTATTGTGCACAACGAGTTTGCACGTGGTGTGCGTGCGTTGTGTTGTAGCTCGGTTTTAATATCGATTTTTGATGTAATTTTAATGATAGGATGTGATTTGTTTTGTTTATTTTATGTTTTAATTCATAATATAAAGGTTTTCTACATTAATGGTTTACGAAAGGTGGCTGCAAACAGTGCGATTCTAAGCGAATATTACACATTGAAATAAGACTACTTTTTACGGATTTTATCGCGGACCGCCCCGTGATCACGAAAGCTGTAAAGTAATCGAAATGTCGGGAAGATAAAAATGTAAAAATTAAACCAAGTCGGCGATACAATCCGTAAAAAATAGTTTTACTTCAACGGTAAGCAGGTATGTACTTATAAAAATAAAAATTTTACTCTTAATACGTTTTTGCAAGGTATAAGATAGTTTTTAGGTACCTATCATTGTTAATTATTCGACAGAGATATTCCAGATGGACAATATCTACTCTCGTAAACACGAACTAATATTATCCGTTGGGAAAAGTGGAAAATATATTTTTGGTCGAGAATGGTTGAACATCTGATACAAAATCAAAAACAGATAATTCCTAACTACTTTATTTACCGATTTCTTCAAGCTTGCATCTATTCTATTAAATACGTCTAAACTAGTCACAGTGCAAAGACAATCTAAATGCATTTCAAATCCACGTTGCAATACTATTCTCAGCATGTTACAATATTAAAATCCACTCCACCGCTCAATTGAGCCGCACACAATACGCACGCAAGTTGTGCAGTACCAGAACCGTGTTGTGTGACAATAACTGTCAAGAGCATGTCCTCTCACTGTTAACAACAGCAATTATATTCAGTTTTAAAACCTCCATATTGGTGACGCGTGAGTCAGGCTAAGGAACCTAGTGTTCAGCCCAAGATGTCAAGGTCTTTGTTAATTAGGTAAGCAAAGGGAATGGTTACGTTATGACTTGGTCGGAAGAAATTAAAGATCATTCTTTTTTAAAACAAGTGTTAAAATTGATTCCATACCATTGGTTTTTTTTAACTAAGCCAACAAACTTTTTGCGTCTAATCGTAATTGCAATGTTGTCTTGATGGTAGGTTAAAAGACTGGCAAAAAATGATTATTGTGCTGGTCAAAGTAATTTTGAAATAATTATGGCAGCGTAAGAGCAATAATATTTTTATTGATCTTAAACATGACATGCTGCGTAGCTCACTATGGTGGATTTTATACCCTGTGTATTGATATTATTAAAATCCACTCCACCGCTCAATTGAGCCGCACGCAATAAGCAAGTTGTGCAATACCAGCCCCGTGATGTGCGACAATAACTGTCGAGAGCATATCACTACAAACAACGGGAACTAAATAATGGCGCTTTTATGCGTTTTCCTACGTCTATATTGATGCGGCAACATAATCTGGAGAAAATTAAAATTTTATTAAGAAACCAATTACGAAAAAAGGAACGTTCGCCGTTTCGTTACTACTAGAATAATTGTTTAACAGAAAAGTAATGATCAGTGATACATTTTTCACTTAACGCCTATGTGAATAGCGAAATGGCCAAGCCACATATGTATATAGACTTAGGTATAGAGTTTCTGAAGTTAGGCCTTGTAGAGTTGAGGCGCGAAAAGTAAAACTTGGCTCTACATAAGATCTGATAACTTTTTAACAGTGCGAGTCATATGGTCTCGTCGTGACAACATTTTACATGAAAATGCTTAGACATATTCAATTTTTAACTGCTAATAAAGACATTGTCCCGGACCATGACGTCATTAACAATAGCTTAAAATAGGCGAAGGTATTCCAATCTATACAGCCACATACAAAAACAAGTTTTATATTAAGCTTTTGCTATAAAAATGTTTTCTTAAAATTATATTCAATTGTTGGAATTATAGATGAATGATAATATTCAACGCCAAAATCCTTCACGTGAGAAATGTTAATGCGTGTGTGCGGACATTATCAGATGTTGATAATCCTTCACGGAGGTTGTTGATCGGATTTAGATTAGTTCTGTTTGTCCCAATCTCTACGTGTTTGTGTTTATTGGGCAGGTGTTTTTGTTTTTATAGTTTTGCTGAAAAATAAAGGTTTATTGGAGAATTGAGATATGTTGATAATATGGCAACAAATGTATGTATGGTTAGCAATACATTGAGCATTTAATATTGCAATAATGATTTTGTTGATTATTTCCATTTCGTAATAGTTGCGAGAATATTTGGATTGTGAACCGTAAGGTCATGGATTCGATTCCCAGATAGATCTTTATTTGTGTGCTTTCTATAGTAAATGTTTAAACTAGTTACGAGCTTTTAAGACGTAAAATAAACAATACAATATCTCTATAGAAGTTAATGTTTTATTAGGATTTAAAAAACCCTAATACCAGAAAAATAACCTGTTATTAAACGGGTTTTTACAAATAAAGTAAACAAGTTTTATTAACTTTAATTAAATACTTATGCTAATTCACAAAAGGAGCGTAAACCCTTGTAATTCACAGCGAAATCTCTCAATCATGTAGTTAATAAGGGTTGAAATTCGAAACTACGCTCGTTTCCACCCCCATATACGCACAACCAATAAGAGCACGCTTTTCTCACCCTCCGAAAAATCGACCAATCAGAAGGCAGGTGTACAAAGGTGTTGAATTTCGAACCTCGAATGCTTTTTAAACGGTTTTATACTTCTTAAATTGTTTTTTTTTAAAGTGCTATTTTTACATCCGACTGTAGAAGCTAAAGCAAAATTCCATGGTTTAAAACTTCTGAATTACAAAATTAGGTATTTGATGTAAGTCGTAGTTGCCTTAATGGTGCCTGTATGTTTGATGGCAACGAAAGGTTTTGAGGAAGTAGTACGTGATGATATACGCACAAATAGGTAAGGTTCTATTTGGAATTAAATCATTTCTGATTATACAATAAGAAGGCGAACATGTAACAATTGGTTAAGACGCCCTCTGCAAAATGGGAGGTCACTGGTTCGATCCTCACATCGAAAGTTTGCGTGACTCACAAATATTTATTTTGGGGTCGGAATATATAAGATAAGACTCTCCCAAGGATTACTATAGCACCCTGTTTAAATTAATGATTCAAGTAATTCTAGTACTTTTTCTGACATTAGTAGGGTAAGTTCTTTAAATGCGTCAGATATAAATCCCAGTAAAATAGAAATAAATAGATGGCGGGACGACTTGCACAAGAGGGCCGGCAGCGACTGGATGCGTAAAGCAGCAGACCGGGCTCTGTGGCGTACCTTGGGAGAGGCCTATGTCCAGCAGTGGACTGCAACGGGCTGATGATGATGATGATGAAAATAGAAATTGATATATAAGTAATTCATTATAACATAGCTTTGTTACATTTAAGTAGAAACTTAAAACTGTAATTTTTTTAATTAATTGCTTGGACATTTTTACCTGACAGATTCCAGATCCAACCATTGCAGTCTACATGCAAACATAAACTTACGCCTGTTTCCCGGAAGGGGTAGGCAGAAGTAACTGGTAGTAACCAGAATACCGACGCCTTTTATTTTCCGTCCCACGATGTGATAGGGGGCGAGCCTATCACCATATCTGGCACAAATTTCTGACTCCGGGCTGATAATGAGTAGAAAAATACAATATCATTTTACCCGACCCGGGATTCGAACCCGAGACCGCAGCTTTGCAACCATACAGTACAACTGCGCCACTGTACATTATATTACATGACAACAAACATTGCAACTCTGCACATAATTTACCTTACATAAGTGCACATAAATAGGTACATAAGGTGCCGGCAGAGCGTCGTCGGCAACGCAAAGACCGCCCATGGCGCGCGATCAAAGTCGGCGAACATGAGCTTGTCAACACATAATATGTTTATTAAAGCTTTATTGCTCTATTGTGCTAGGATATGATGCACTTATGTTTTGTTTTTGTAGGTATTTTAGTATGTATAGCATTTTTCTATTCATTATCAGCCCGGAGTCAGGAATTCGTGTCCGATATGGCGATAGGCTCGTCCTCAAATCGTGGGACGGAACATACAAGGCCAAATGTGGGTGTCCTGGTAGCACCTCTGCCTCTAGTACCCCTTCTGGGATAAAACAAGCAGACAAACAGAGAAAAATTCTAAAAATATTTTTAATGGGTTTCATTATGTTAATACAGAGCCCCCATATTAGTTTTCTCATTCATCTTCCATGTACAGACATCGATCGGTTACAAATTTATTATGTGTAAAGATTATCCCCTTCTATCCACGCTTACACAAACATGCGTTTTTTCTTCCATAGCCACAGCATGTCACAAGCATCTCGATCCAAATCAAGGATAAGGCCATCGATATCAATGTTACACTAGATAAGACATTCAGTACAAAAAATGTGTCCCACCTAGTTGCGGTGCATGCACCACACATGAATCAGTTTGCTTCGTGACTGTGACAGTGCAGTACGCCTTATCGCATACGTTTAAAAGTAATAAATTAATGTTTCGCCGTCAAACCGAAAGCAAATCGTCTGAAGTTACAATATTTTAATAAAATACCAGGTAAGTGATGAATATTGCAGTGTGCTTTTAAAATACGGGGGCACTTTATTTCTATGACGTGTCTCGTCTATCGGCAGAATATAAGTCAATGGATAAGGCAAATTCATATTTTTGCCCTACGATTAAGTAATAGAAAAGTTTGTAGGTTTATGTGTTTCTTCTTATAATCCTGCGTCCGTATATTGTATAAAAAACAATATATTAAGATGTAATTCTGTATCTGCATCAGCTCATATACGTCCCACTGCGGGGCTCGGTCCTCCTCTACAATGGAGAGTATGATTGAGAGGGGTTACCCCATATAGTCCACCACGCTGGCCTAGTGCGGGTTGGCGGACTTTACATACCATAGAAATTGTTACAACTCGCTGTGGTATGCAGGTTTTCTCACGATGTTTTCCTTCACCGTTATAGTGCGTGGTGATTGACTATCAATACACACATGACTCCGAAAAGTCAGAGGTTAGCCCTGGGATTTCAACCCGTAAGCACCGTGAATAATTTACATACCATTGAAAATCTTGCTAAGATCGCTATTAAGAGGATTCCTCACGTTGTGTTCCTTTACCGTTAAATTGAAAATATTCACGAGTTGGTACATATTGTATGTTTGTCCACGTATATCTAAGAAAGCATAAGGAGGATTTTAAAAAAAAATACTTTAATTAGGTATAGTCCAACTTAGGAGCTGTATAAGTTTCATCGAAATCGGTTCAGTAGTGTATAATTTGTAACGGGTGATTTTTATAAGTGATGAGTAAAGCAACCTAATTTTAGTAAGACGATGGTGCTGGCAGTTATAGAAGAATAGAATATGGATTTGAATATAGAACGGAGTTGTCAACGGTGGATGTTAAGGATGGCCGAGTCGGGAATTACGCTGTGATTGTTCAAGAGAAAACGTTGTAGGCATTTCAATATGCGATATAAATGTTGTAGAGAGCCCTTGTATTATGAATATAATGTTGGAAAAGAATACAGCAATTATGATTACACAATCGTCGTATTATTTGGAGTTTTATAATTAATAAACACTAATAAAAATGTGTACTAATGTTTATTTTGTAATTGTACGCCGTGTTTGTGCAAAAAATGCAATCGTTTAAAATGTGTTTGCCAATTCAGATATTGGAGTGGACTCAGTGCCGCCATATTTAGAATTTATTAGCATAGTTTTAATGTGACTAAGATATTGTTATGTATTATAAAATGTGGGTATAAGCTTCAGGAGTATCGACAATTTTCAAGCCGGCAAAATTGTGTCGAATAGTGAGAGATCATCACCTCTCGTCGGTGGAATTATTTGAATTGCAGTGCACTTAACATTAGGTAGCGCTTAACGGACTTATTCCGAGACAGTTTTAAAACCAATTTTAGTTATCGAATGTGTTGTCCCTTTCAAACGACTTTAGAATTCAGTTTGAGCGAAGAAGACAAAACATACGATAGCTAAAATTAGTTTTAAACCTGTCTTTAAGGCCGCTGGTCTATAAAAAATAGCTTGCTAGTTGCTTATCACTTCTACATATTGAAGAATACGCCGGTATGGTAGACAGAAGTGTTACTAATGTTATTTAAATAAACAATTCATTTTGCAAGCTGAAAACATTGCACTAACTTCACTTCCATTTTCTCAACCCAGGTCTTCAAAATTCATAGCGATTGTCCAGTAGTTACTCTGGCTACAATGTCTTTCGCACCGGAACACATCAGTGCATTTACGCTGCTGTTTGGCGGGAGAAATAGACATTGCGATGGTACCTACCCAGGCTGCTTCTCACATATGAGAGACCTACTACCAGTAAAATAATTATACCATTTCTTATCTAATAAAAGAGTGACAGGTATGTAAAATGCAATGTAATCATGTCACACACCGTTCATTCACACGGTCGCGATGCCAGTTTCCTGCGATTTTGCTAACCTCACGAAATACATCCATTGATAAACACACAGCATTACGAAATCGTTTTAGCTTTCATCATCTTTAATATACTTTTATATAATTGTGTTGTAGAGTAGATCCGGTGATGCAAACATGGTAAGTTTATTTTATGTAGCGCTTGTGAACATTTACAACAGGTCGTTTATATACCGGGTATATCAAGAATGCGACCGAAAACGAAGCCGGGTGGTAGTATTAGTGGTTACAGACACAATGCAAATAAAAATTTCGCGAAATAAGTGCCAGATTTTTTTTACAACTTTTTAATAATTATTGTGTTTGGGTAGTAAATACCTAGTTATTGCGAAAATAGTATATTAAACCCTAACTTACCATTGCGCCTTAACAAATAAAAAGGTGTACATCATTATTTTAGGAAAACTATGTATTTATTACCCAAATACGACGGTAAGTAAAAAATTACCAAAAAAAGTTGCATTGTGTCTGAATTCACTAATACTACCACCTAGCTTCGTTTTCGGTCGCAGTCTTGATATACCATGAATGTGTAGCAAGTTTTTAATTTTTTATTCTGGCACGGCATAGTGACTGCATTGCACCTGGTGGTAAGTGCTACTGCCGTCCAGATAGAGTATCGAATGGTATCAAACGGTAGTCTCATACCATTCGATACAATCATACCGGCCCGCTGAGATGCCTCTTCACGCTACGGCGGAAGGACCCAGTTTTTCAAAATGGGAGGGAAAAGGGAAATACACGGGAGGATGAAAGGGATATGGGTACCTATTACTCATTACTACTTGTTACTAACGCTGGATGTTGTTGATATTTTATACCAGCCCATAATTAATTTCGCAATTTTACACAACTTTTAAAACCGTGGCGCAGTTGCGGTACGAATACCACTTTGAGGTCTCGGAATCGAATCCCGGGTCGGGCAAAGTGATTTTGAAATTTTCTATTCATCAGCCCATCATGAATTTGTGCCCGATATGGCGATAGGCTCGCCCCCTATCACATCCTGCGACGGAACACAACTGTAGCCTAAGCAAAAAATATCGAATGCGTAACGTAAAAGTATCGAGGACGATACGTTAACCAGAGTACGACGTAGCATCTTTGCCTACTTCCCCTTCTGGAAAAAAGGCGTGAGTTCATATATGTATGGATAAGTGGAATATTCCATTTTGTTTGCGCAAAAATCCGCCTCGCTGTTGGCGTGGAGTGTATAAAATTCGCCGGTGTCACGTGTCTGAGTCGGCAGGTTTACTCGGAACCGACGTGGGAACACTACACCACCAGCGTACCGAGAAACGGATTCCTCAACACGCGCGCTTTGTTCGCTTTACATTTATCTTTGATAACCATATTCTAAAATATAGGAATTTCCTATTAGATTCAACAATTATAGGGTATATTCAGACTGCGACCGAAAACAAAGCCAGGTGGTAGTCTTAGTCATCACAGACACAATGCAACAAAAAATCGGCAATATTTTTTTGGTATGGATCTTTACTTATCATCGTATTTGGGTAATAAATACATAGTTTACTTAAAATAATAATGTACACCTTTTTATTTTTAAACACCCAATGGTACGTAGTGGTTTAAATTACTATTTTCGTAAAACCTAGGTATTTACCACCCAAACACAATATTCAAATAATTGCAAATCAAATCAGTCGCTTTTCTTGCGAAATTTTTAGTTGCATCGTGTCTGTAACCACTAAAACTACCACCTGACTTCGTTTTCGGTCGCAGTCCTGATATACCCGGTATATACTCTAAGGTTAGGATAAACAGCATTGTTATAGCATCGAGCATTGAAGCTCAAAGAATCTCTGAGAATATCGAAGTTATTATGGGTGCAGGGTGCATATAATTGGTATATACTGCCAAAGGATAGGTACCAAGCTTGGGTGTTATGGTTAATGTCTTTTGCGAATACTGTCTTTTTTGTATAAATAAACCCAACAGTGTAGTGTAGGACGCCCTCCAGCTAGGTGGAGTGACGATTTGCGAAAGGTCGCTGGCAGATGTTGGATGCGACAAGCCGAAGACAGGGTGAAATGGCGCAATTTTGAAGAGGCTTATGTCCAGCAGTGGACTAGTATAGGCTGATGATGATGATGATGATGATGAAACCCAACAGTTACATAGTCCTGACCCCAAACTAAGATCGAGTCTTGTGTCGTGTATCAGAAGCTACGAGAGACTTTTCGGTCTCACAAACACCCAGACCCGAAACAAATACTTGTGTTTCACACTAATTGTCTTGGTGCGGGGATTGAACCCGCGGCCTCTCGTTTCATAGCCGGCTTTTAACAAACTGCGCCACGGAGGATGTCAAGAATTAAGATAACTTAGAAAAGTTGCAGGTAAAATGATGGTACAACATTCCAAACTAGTCCAGCATCCACTCTATCACTTTAGATTTAAGTAGACTAAACTTACTATTTCCCAGCCTATATGCATACAATTATTCTTCTCTCTCCCTCTACTACTAAGCTACTTTAAGCCTACCTATATATTTATATTTAACTGATCCACTCTTTGTACAACTAATAACTATTTTTCTTTACTCTACCATCCAATTATAAAATAATTCATATACAATGTATCTAAAATTCCGGTAATTCGCTTATCATATAATTAAAGTAGACCGTTAAAATTTTAAAGTATCAGAAAAATAATTTAAACATTCTAAAACACAGGAATGAAACTTTCGGCCAATGCAAATTTCATCGAAATGATTGGATTTAAAAATCTCAAAACAAAACCTATAATTTACTACAGGAATTGAATTCTGAACAATTCCATTCACAACTCAAAGAGTCTATAATCATACATAACTAACCTTATAAAACCTCTAAAAAAATGAATACGCGAAAAAACTACTCAACCGGTTCTAAAGGACCGCCTTTCTGAGGTCAATTCTCGAAACGGCGACATTAAAAAAATTCAATCTCGTACGGGCGGGAAGCTCCGCCTATCTGCCATCTCTTTCGCACAGCGCACCTCTCTGTCTTCCCTTTGAAACGGGAGCCCGGTGTTATTTGACTCCCGCTCTTTCTACTGCGAGGGTGTGTTTCGATTTAATAGACAATTTTCGGTGAAATGAATAATATAAGTGATTCGCTATTGGAGACTGTGATTTAAAAGGTAAATGAATTTCTTTTTTGTTAAATTAAATGTGCGAGAGAAGCAGTTTTTTTAATTATTAAGATTAGTAAATTTGTCAATTTATTATTGCAATGTTTCTAGTCAAGCTTTCCATCTTTTAAATCTATTTTGCTATTTATGTGGGAAGGTAGTGCATTTGGGACAATGAAACATATTTTAAATCTTATGATTCCGCCTATTCATTGTTTTAGAAATAAATAATATCAAAGGTGTCCCTTGAGTATATTGTATGAAACGTAATTTTATCATATATCTACATACCTATTTCTCGATTTAAGATAAATTACGGTATCTAAAATATATCTTATTTTGGCCAACTCCATGAAAGTTTGGGATAAATTTAACTAGGAGAAAGAATTTAATTAATATTAAATTTAAAATAAATAAAAAAGCTGGAATCACGCTAATTTAGGAGCTAGGCATCGATCTAGAAATTAGGTACCATAAAGCTTAAATACCTCGTCCCAAGGCTTGAGAAATACAACAGGGTTTTTGACAAAGGCTACTGTATAGGCACAAAATACAAACAAAGCAATATTCATTGATAGTATTGTCCTATATTGAAAACTAAATTAACTACAGCATGTTGTTCGCAAAGTATTAACTAAGATAAAAAACCACATAAACTTATCAAAGATACCTTTAAGTTCTAAATTATTGGTAAATACCGAGCATAATTCTCTTATTAGTTATTTTTTAACATTGTAAATAAGTTAATTCATTAGTTTATTATTTATTAATTTATTCTTAACTGCACACAAAAAAGAAAAACACTTAAAGATATTACAAATTAATAAAAAGGTACAAATGGCGGTCTTATCGCTGTAGGCGATTTGTTACTGACAACCTTAGGATGGATATAAGAAAAGGAAAAGAAGAGAGGGCAGTCTCGAATATAAAGGGTACAATATAAAAAAAATAGAAAAATCAAAGTAGTTGTAGTATAGCTGCGAACTCGTTGGTCGTATCGGTTATTATTTATTATTTCGAGAAAACCGACTATAGGTTTTTCGCGTAATATGTTTAGCTTAAGACTGTATTATTTATTTAAATATAATATTCTTCAAAATTCTACTTCTTCTTCATTCTTCTATTCCTAAAAAAGGATATAATTTATTTTACTTTTTGCGCACTTCTCAAAAATCGTAGCGAATTGTTTAAAGTCTAAATAGACTCCAGATTTGAGCTATAAACTCAAAAAAAAAAATTCGTGCGATCGTTAGTCCCTGATATAAGCATTCAAATAAAAACTCTTTAGCATAAGTATAAATAGTTTAAAGGACTTCTTTTTATTTGATTGATTATTTTATGACCTAAAAATAATCCACTATTTCCACGATGTTTTCTCAATTCTTGTGTATCCTAACCCTTGACATGAGGTGGGAAACATATAGTCTTGATTTAGTTATGGGGGCAGGTATATCTGGCTTTTACACATACATACATACATACATAAGCTCACGCCTTTATCCCCGAAGGGGTAGGCAGAGGCGTCACCAGGACACCCACATTTCGCCTTGTATGTTACGTCCTACGATGTGCTGATAATGAATAGAAAATCCAATATCACTTTGTCTGACCCGGGACTCGAACCCGAGACTTCAGCGTTGTAACCGTACCGTAATAAAACTACGCCACCGAGGCATCTGGCTTTTTCATCTTGTCAAAATACATTGTAGAGAAATAAGTACATAAAAACGGGCCGAATGGTAAGAATTCGGATCGACGGATAAACATTTCATCGAGGCCCGACGGTGCTTGCATATCTATGAAAACACTCATCGATACTTTGCTATTTTCGATGTTTTATAATAATATACGAATAAATTAGCTTTATTGGTGGTAGGTCTCTCATAGGTATGAGGCCGCCTGAATAGGTACGTACCGCCGCAATGTCCATTTCTCCCGCCAAACAGCAGTGTAAATGCACTGTTGTGTTTTGGTTTAAAGGACTTTGTAGCCAAAGTAATTACTGGATATAATGAGATTTAACATCTTATGTCTCAAGATGGCGAGCGCAGTGGAATGCCAAGCATTGCTTTGTAATTCATGGTGTTGTTTGATATGGCTCACAGACTATAAGTAAAGTTTTGTTGCTGTCTTTGAGCGTTCGTATCGTTTACCATCAGGGAATGGCATGCTCTTCTCGCCATTCATCGCAATAAAAAAACAGTGCATTTACACTGCTGTTTGGTGGGCGAAATAGACATTGCGGTGGTACCTACCCGGGCGGCCTCTCACATATGAGTAACCTAGAATCTATTAGGATAGTGAATCAGGAATTACACAGAATCAAACCCGAAGTTCTACGTTGAAACCTAACTAAACCTAGCTAATACATAAACAGTAGTCAATAAGTAAAAACGTTTCTAAAACAATCATTAAATATAAGTAATTGTTTTCGCTCGGTATCCGCTGGCGTGTTATGATTACTTTACCTGACACCGATCATTTTTACAGACAGCCTAGGACATCCGCCGAACGTGTTATAAAAACATAGCAATATTTGTTGCACTTCAGTTTACGGGGTTCGTTAGAAAGAGATCGTAAACGGAATCTTATTAACTACTAAGCCTACGAGTGAGGTAGTTTGTTTTTTAAACAATTATGTTAGTGTTTCTAATTCAATATCTTTTACTGAGCAAAAATAAAGTTTACTTTAAGATAGCGATGCCATAGAGCTGACCCATTTGTGCTGTAGTTTTAACTACCTATAGCAAGACAATAAAGTGAAGAATATATTATAGAGATAATGGAAAAACAACAAAGTATAAATTGCGGTTTTATCGTTCTAAGACAATTTCTGCTAGACAACCGTGGCTCTACCATTTTTCTCTCGAACCTTTTATTAAAGAATTTCTTTCGATCCGTTATTGGTAGCCAGTTGTTATTATGTACAAAATTATAGACCTGTTTTATATTTTTAGTTAGTTGACATCATAGAATAACAATTATATCGTTTAACTCCAATTTGTTATGGATTTATTTTATGGGGGTAAAAGGCGCATTGTCTATAATAGCGCTGAGCTACTACGGTACCACGTTTTTAATCATTTGAGTGCTTGATACCTTTGATTTTGGCTTACAGGTATTGAAGTTAATTGTATAATAAACTACAATTAATTCAAATAATTGTTTCAGACATTAAAACGAAAAAATTCATTAAAGCATTGTAATGAAATCCACTAATATGGAGTCGTGTTCCGACCGCCTCAGCCCGTCAAGTGACCTCACAACCGAGTCAGAAACCTCGCTACCATCCTTTCCTTACGACCAGAACAACTTCTATAACCCCACAGAATCGGAAAAACAGTATTTCTCCTGCAAAAAAGCGGGAAAACACGACGAAAGAAAGGACTTCCTTCAAGAAACAAAAGCGTTCGATTATATAACCCCGCAGAGAAGCAAAAAATATTTGAATTTCGAACTGAAACTGCCATCGACAAACGATAACTTTTTTCCGATAGAAAATGACAGACAAGACTTTTATGACGTAGAGCCTAAGGGGTTTGTGCAGAATACTGAAAACAACCCTTTATCAGAGTTAAAAAATCAATCCACGCCGTTTGATAATATTAATATCGATAGGGACAGGATGCCACAGTCTTATTTTGCAGAGAACGATATAAATTCTAATATGCGGAGATGTTTGAACTTTAATTCCGAGCAAGTGCAGTGCGTTTGTGAAGCCTTGCAACAAAAGGGAGATATAGAAAAATTGGCCGCTTTTTTGTGGAGTTTGCCTACCAGCGAATTGTTGAGAGGCAATGAAACTGTTTTAAGGTGAGAAAAAATACCTTTATATTTACCCTTCTCATTCTCAGATACAGTCCCAGAAGAGTCCTGTGACCACCTGTTAGTGAATATAGGCACTACATATACAAGATTTTAGCTATTCATTTCAATATTTGATACATTACAAAATTGTGCTTGGCACGCTCAAGTAATTGCACGGTATCTGTAAGTGCAATAACGCGCATTTAGCATCGTTTGGAAATAGACATGTATCTCGTACCATTCAATCTCTAGTCTCTGCCTACCCTACGAGATACAGGCGTGACGTTTAAGTACCTATGCTTGTTTGTTAACTGACGCAGAGACGAAAGCACCCAGGATTACAAGTAGGGCATTATTCTCTTCGAACAGAAAAGAACGCGACAGAAGTATTGAGTTTATCCGTGAAAATATTATACTTACCGAATTTTAAACGTTTTTGTTTAATTTTTGTAGGGCGCGTGCTCTAGTGGCGTATCATAGAGGAGTATTCCAGGAGTTGTATGCAATATTGGAAGCGCATACTTTCTCGCCGCGACATCATACTGCCCTGCAGAATCTATGGTTCAAGGCACATTATAAGGAAGCTGAAAAAGTAAGGGGACGAGCTCTGGGTAAGGACTAGATATTGTATCATTCTTTATTTTTTAAAATATTATCAGTAGGGAAACGATATGTGCATTCATTACTCCGTCGAATCGCATTCTAGTCACTGAACCGTAAATATTCAAAAATTGCGCGAGCAGTCTTAAATATTTTTTTAGTATGGTGCCAATAATGTTATTTGATCAAATCAAGATCTTATTTGTTACAAACCGTGATCTGCAATGACCAACGCCCAGTTTATATAATCTTTCTATCTTTAACAAGAGATTTCGTTAGATATTTAAATGCATTTTGTTTTTCTGTAAACATAGATAGAGAGATAAAGATATGGTGTAATTATTTGTAGATAGCTAAGTAAGATGAATATACATGTCTATCTTTGTTTATTGAATTATATAATTGTATACATGTATTATTTTTGTTAATGTCCTCTTGTTGCACGTCAAGCCCAATTTGTCAATCCAACATTTCCTGTTCATGTATGGGGTTGCCAGGAAGAAATCGCTTAATGCGATATGATCACCGATTGTATAATTTTGTATAAATCCAATTCCTATCTACCTTGATATGTACCTACAATAAAGATATAAACAAATAAATAAAAAAAATGTATCGTCATAGTAATGGTAGCTATGTTAAGCTCTAGTTAAAGATAGATAGGATATAGAGACCGGCCGTTAGTGTGCATTAAGCTAAAAGGTTTCGGCAGAGCAAGGGACTGTTGTCCTGGTTATCCAATACTAGTTGTTTTATCAAATAACTATTTAAATATTGTTCCAGGAGCCGTAGACAAATACAGGTTGAGAAAGAAATATCCGTTACCAAAAACCATATGGGATGGAGAAGAAACTGTTTATTGCTTCAAAGAAAAAAGTAGGAACGCTTTGAAAGATTGCTACTATAGAAACAGGTGAGTTTATATATTATAAATCTACTGGTCTACTTTTGACACTCGTTTTTATTAAAAAAAAGATGATTATTAACAGAGATGCATAGAAATCAGGAAGAGATGCTTTTGCCCTGCAGTGGGACGTTACAGACTCATAATTTTTATTTTGGTCCCTACTAATAGTTTATTTATTAAATTGTTACACATTGATATAAAACTAATCTACGCAATTTATTGCGGTTTTTGGTTTATTTCAACTTTTAGTTTAAAAGCCTTTACGGTGTTCGTGCTCATGCCAGTAAGGTGTTAATCATCCGCATAGTTTACAATACTTCATTTAACACTTCAGGTGTCCAAGAGCTCATTTTGTTGCGCATTGTTCTCCAATTGTTCTCCATTGTCAAATGTGATTTGTCAAAAATGGATACCTGAAGGGATAATATTTAGAAGTCACGTGTGTGTGTTGGCAGGTAACGAAACTCACAAGAAATAGTTGAAAATTATAGGTTTCAAATTTGGCTTAACTAACGATCTATGGGGGATGCCTATGTTAAGCTGTGTACTTCCTGTTTCTGAAAAATGGAAGAAGTAAGGCGATTGCCCATTCTTGGTATCCGTGAAAAATACACTACTCACAAAAATTAAAGGATATTTTTTTTGATCAATTTTTTTTTGGTGTTTTTTGAGTGTCTGTATCTTGGAGAAAATTGATTGTTAAGAAATTCGGAAACTAAAACTTGGAAGCTTGAAATGTCTATTTTGCAGATCTGTGCTCTAGTACTTGATTCCTCGCTAAGTTGACAAGCAATCGTAAGAAAACCAACGAGAAAAAAAAAATTCAAAATTTTTCTGGATTTCAAAACTGTGCATTTACACGGGTAGTATTTTTTTGGTGACATCATTATAAAATTCCCGTAGATAATTTAATTGCCTTTAATTTGATATACCAGAAACCTCTGTGACATGATTTGGAGCTGACTTATGGTAAATCAAAGTACAAATGGCCTATCACACTTTCACATTGGATTACTCCATGAATATCAATCATGGGGAAAACAAAATCAGAATTTTAGTAACTTCAAAACATGTTCTATAAGATGGTATTAAAGTCTTATAATAATAAACAGTATTTCTAAGTAAAATTGTTGATTGAAAAAAAGGTAAAAAAACGGTTATTTATGGATATTCGGAAAACACTGCATATCTTTCGATAAAAGAAACGAACGAAGGATATCGTCGGTAACTTTTCAACCTTAAAGTATTCTAAAGACACTCTGAAAATTTCAAACTGCTCCGATTTGATTATCTTAGTATTCGGAAGGTTTGAACTTACTGTATTCGTCAAAATTGTCGTAATAAGCATTTTTCGTATGTGATCGATTTTTGTCACTTCAGAATGCATTTTTTGGTGATTATCCATATTCTTTTAATCAAATCATTTTTTCTAACGTTTTCGCTATTCACCGCAATTGTAAAAAAAATACTGGCACTGTTTTACTATAAATCCGACCACGCAACCTCCCCGTAGTACGCTTTGGGTAACGCTAATGCCGGCGGTAAAACAGTGCCAGTATTTTTTTTACAATTGCGGAGAATAGTGAAAACGTTAGAAAAAAGGATTTGATTAAAAGAATATGGATAATCACTAAAAAATATATTCTCAAGTTACAAAACCATTAGCATGCAAAAAATGCTCATTACGACGATTTTTGCTGAATACAGTAAGTTCAAACCTTCCGAACACTAAGATAATCAAATCGGAGCAGTTTGAAATTTTCAGAGTGTCTTTAGAATACTTTAAGGTTAGAAAGTTACCGACGATATCCTTGGTTTGTTTCTTTTATCCAAAGATATGCAGTGTTTTCCGAATATCCATAAATAACCGTTTTTTTACCTTTTTTTCAATCAACAATTTTACTTAGAAATACTGTTTATTATCATAAGACTTTAATACCATCTTATAGAGCATGTTTTGAAGTTACTAAAATTCTGATTTTGTTTTCCCCATGAGTGATATTCATGGAGTAATCCAATGTCAAAGTGTGATAGGCCATTTTTACTTTGATTTACCATAAGTCAGCTCGAAATCATGTCACGGAGGTTTCTGGTATATCAAATTAAAGGCAATTAAATTATCTACGGGAATTTTATAATGATGTCACCAAAAAAATACTACCCGTGTAAATGCACGGTTTTGAAATCCAGAAAAAATTTGGATTTTTTTTTTCTCGTTGGTTTTCCTACGATTGCTTATCAACCAAGCAAGCAATCAAGAAATAGAGCACAGATCTGCAAAATAGACATTTCAAGCTTCCAATTTTTAGTTTCCGAATTTCTTAACAATCAATTTTCTCCAAGATACAGACTCTCAAAAAACACCAAAAAAAATTGATCAAAAAAAATATCCTTTAATTTTTGTGCGTAGTATATAATAGACCCCGATACCGATCCTGCTTGAAATTCATTAAAGCATTTTTATGATTTGTCCTTAAACGTTTCCTGTTTTATCCCGGGCGATAGATTTTTATAAAATAAAGTAATTATTATAACATTTTACTATACATTACTATAATATCAGTGACTGGACTTCAAGTACATTTCTCCAAGAAATCCGAGACTGGGTCGCAATTATGTTTATTTTTAATGAAAATATACATTTTCCCAACCCAACAAGTAGGTTTCATGGGTGACATAAATCCTCGCACCTCCAAGTTTTATAGTGAAATGGGCATTATCCTTTAGCTAAATGAGGATTATTTTAGTATGTAAAAGTATAATTAAAATTTTATCATTAGGTACCCTACGCCAGACGAGAAGCGAGCGTTAGCCCAAAAGACAGGTCTCACGCTTACCCAAGTGTCCAACTGGTTCAAGAACAGAAGGCAGAGGGACAGAACACCACAACAGCCTAATAGATCGTGAGTATTGTTATTTTTCAACAACCTCCGTAATTGGTTAGACACGGGTTATGAGCCCGCGGGTTCGATCCCCGCATCGAGACAAATAATTGTGTGATCCACATGTATTTATTTCGGGTCTGGGTGTTTGTGAGATCGAAAGTGTCACGTAGTTTCTGATTCCCACGACACAAGACTCGATCTTAGTGTGGGGTCAGGACTATGTATGTGACTGTTGGGTGTATTTATTATTATTTTGATGTCAGGGTACTATAAATGACAGTGTAGGTGACTGACTACACTAGGATTTTGGGCCTCTGATTTTTTAAAATAAGGAGGTGCCATAGACAAACAGAATTTTTCTTCTGTGGCAATATAGAGACCATGGTCTGTCGTAACTAGATTTCTAGGCCATGGCATGTAATGATTCATCTTATATTTCTGGTAAATGTTTGTCTGATATTAAATACTCTTATTTTAAGAAGTGCGCTTTTCAAAATCAAATGATTTTGTAATTATTATGAATAACTTTGAGGTAATATGGTTTTCTCGCGATGTCTTTCTTCATTATTAAATTCGCTATTAAAGCAACTAGCAAGCTATACTTAACTAAGATCCGCACTGGGCCAGCGTGGTATTATGGCCTAACCCCTCTCAATCGTAGTTTCGATTTCAGACGAGCTCCATGCCCTGCAGTGGGACGTATATGGACTGATACAGTACGTCCGTTATCATATGTGCCCTGGGCTTGAACCCGCAACATCCGGTTTCTCAGTCCTTTTGAACTAAGCTTTGTCGCTTGTCTTTTCGGGCCTTTGATTTCAATTTACACTCGCCAAAGCAAACCACTTGACCAATTTACTAACAATATAAATATCGGAACTTTTAAATCGTGTCAAATTTTTGTATACACTATCCAGTCAAAATAATGTGACGATAAGTTTGAACAATAGTCTCGTTGTTAAAGTCCTTGAGACGGACGTTTGAAACAAAAGGTATACAATGCCGACATTTATTGCTCTTGAATCTTGGTATTAGTTTAGCCTAAGACTTCTTTCGATGGTCTTGTTTAATGATTTTTCTCTGATTTTGGACAATGGACGTCTTTAGGTGTTTTTATTGGTATGAATGGCGAGACGAGCATGCCATTCGAGTGATGGTAAGCGATGCGACCGCTCACGGACAGTAGCAAAATCAAACAACATCATGAATTACAAAGCAATGCTTGGCATTCCACTGCGCTCGCCATCCTGAGACATAAGATGTAAAGTCTCATTATGTCCAGTACATAGTTGCTCTGGCTCGAATGTGCTTCAAACCAGAACGCAACAGTGCATTTACCCTGCTGTTTTGGCGGGAGAAATAGACATTGCGGTGGTACCTACCCAGGCGGCCTCTCACATATGAGTGACCTACCATCAGTCAGGTGGAAAAGTATGAGATCTTAGGTAGGATTTTCAAGTTGAGCAAACTGTTTTTAAGTGTTTTGATTCGATAGATAGAATCTAGGACTAGATATTTAGGATAAGCATTGTGCTTAAAAATATTTTTGCGCTGATTAAGCAAGTGTAATTTAATTATAGGGAATAAATTTAAATTATGATTTAAAACCGAATTTATCAAACGTTCCTAATCGAAATATAAGGATATATTCCTTAAATAAACCTATAAACTTTTGACCCAATCTGTATTATTTTTAGAATTGATACTTAGGTAGCTAGTAAGACTTATAAATTTCGGCTATATAGCACATCAAAACCGTCCTAAATTCTAACAATATCTCTCTTAAATATTGTGATGTATATGCAAAGCTGCCAATGTGAAAACCATTAAGTTAGCAAAACGTGCCGTTTAACACTTGGTGTAATTTGGCAGTTAAAATATTTTTTGACCTCCGACACAACATGTTCCTATTGTCCTGCCGCTCGTTATGTCATTAATCATTATGCCGTAAAGGCCAGTGGCCATTATAAAAAATAACACATGTGCAGTTCGGTGTTAAAGTTCAAAAGCTATGGACCAATGTAATGATGCGTTTGGGAGATCTATTGTTTTTTTGGAATAAAAGATGACGGTAATAAATCGGCGTATTTATTTTAGTTCACGTTAATTTGTTAGAGAATTTCTTCGAATTAATTGGTGTTTATACATACCAAAATGCTCTTTTTATATATTTCTGAGTAATTATTCAAAAATAAGTGATTATTGTAATTTTACTTGAGCAAACTTCAAATCCAAAGAGACTTTTGGGACGGAATTACGACACAGCAATTGCATTTTGTAGTAAATCTGGCAGCGACTGGATGCCTAAAGCAGCAGACCGGGTTGTGTGGCGTACCTTGGGAGAGGCCTATGTCCAGAAGTGGACTGCAACGGGCTGATGATGATGATGATGATTAAATCGGGATCTTGCGAATAATATTTTAATAATTCTTGAAATATTAAATTAAGATTTAACGAACCTTTGGATGATTCCATTGCTTGTGCTCATTTAATGCAAAGGAATGAGGTTACAAAAAAAATAAAACCTTCAAAATGTAATATAAAAAAGTAGGTCTGGAGTCAAGCCAATCAAAAGGCACGTTTTCAAAATTGGAATGCGCCATTGTTCGTCGATGAATGGCGGGAATATCGATGTTGTTTTTTTGGCGCGACGTGAGGTCGTGAAAAAATGGCCTGTTTTACTGATGTGTAGAAAAACAATATTGTTTTTATTAGGGTCCTTCCCCTCCATATACAAATATCGATCCAAATGTTACGTCAATCGACCAAATGCAGTTAATTTGATTGGCTTTTCCAATGTGTGTGTCTAACTTGTTTATATCAGCCTCCTCTCCTTTGGCAGCCTGCATGGCGCAGATGCTTAGAAGCCGTCTTTGTAACAAGATGCTGCAGGTTCAATCCCCGCACTGCGACAAATGTTTGCGCGACCCTAAAGCATTTAGTGCATAGAACTGTCACGCACTTTAACGTCCAAAGAAAACATCGTGAAGAAACCTGCATTCTATAGAGATTTATAAGAATTTCTATGGTATGTGAAGTCTGCCAAAGCGCTCTAGTTCAGCGCAGTGGACTATCGCCTAAATCCTCTCAATCGTACTCTTGGTTGTAGAGGCAGCCCGAGCCGTGTAAAGAATGTTAAAAAGATTTGCTTTTCAATATAATACTTTTCTTTTGTTTCAGAGAAATGCTAGTGTCAGCTCAATACGCGGGTCCTCAAAGTGGCCTCGCTCAAGCGTTGCTGCCCAACGCGTATTACCATCAGCTGCAAGACCCCACACATTACTTGCACAGCGGGGCGCCTTAGACATGTAATATAACATTTTTATATTGAAAATTAGTTGTTGACTCGCCTGGGGCTAAAGTGGTGTATTGATATTAGATTTATGTTTATTTTTTAAAACCCCTCGCGAATTTAGTGAATGTCAGTATTATTTAGTTAGTCGATTACAATCACATGAATGAGTGATTTTCATTTCACTACACTCAGTGCCGTTTTTAAAACCCGTAAAGTTATAGCAATTCAGAATTCCTGTAGAAAGTCGTTAATATATGCTGCTTTTACATGTTATCGTATTTTGTCTTCAGATTTTAATAGTTAAATATAAGCCACTTTAGTTCTAGGCTATCATATTTCTAATACTAGGACTACGAGTTGCAAGATTTATGTTCCTATGTTTTAATTTTAAAAAAGTAACTTTAAAAAGTAGGACTATACAGGGTATATCAAGACCGCGACCTTCAACAACAATGCAACTAAAATTTTCACAAAAAAAATCATTTTTTTTGTATTTTTTTACTTTCGTATTTGGGTGATAAATACATAGTTTTCCTTAAATAATAATAATGACAAGGGTTTTAATTACTATTTTCGAAAAACCTAGGTATTTACAACCGCAAAAAAATCTGTCGCTTCTTTTGCGAAATTTTTAGTTACATTGTGTCTGTAACCACTAAAACAGTAGTAATGCAACTGCCCATGCCAGGTAGTAACCTGGCTTCGTTTTCGGTCGCAGTCTTGATAAACCCGGTAGACCATACCTTTGTTTTTTTTTTCATGAGGAGGCTCAATGGTAATTAGTAATAATGATTGATTTTATTTGTACTTAAAATATTATACTTTAGGGATAGATTAAAATACATTGTATATAAAAACTATATTTTAATTTGCAAGCCAGTAAGTACTGCCATTATTATAGATTATTGTAAATGAAAAAATTGGAAAACAATTTTATTAATTATTCACTTGTTAAGTAATAACAGTAAAGCACGCAATTTAATAGAATAATATCTATATCATCTGTAAATTGTGAAAGAATCATGAAAACTGCAACCCCGTAATAGATTCGCGCCATTTACTCTGCCACAGATAAAAAATATTTTATAGACGTTATGTTTGTGATAGACTTAATTTTTATTAGTTCCTATTATTTAGTTGTTAACTTAGCACCGTGTATATTAAAATATCTTTATAACAGTATTAATAGTTAATTGTTTAAGATACTTGCTCTTGGTTTTGGTTCTGCAAGTGCAATGTAGGACGGCCTCAGACTTTTCATATCCCCGATACAAAAAAAATAGAGTAGAAATTTAAAATTCAGTTATTTTAAATTCATTGCAAAAACTTTTCGGTCTCTGTAAATTATACTGAATATAAAAAAGATAATTCGAACATGGGTAGATATGTTTATTTTTTTGCATCCAGGATAGGTAGGTGGGGTAACCACAGATAGCGTATTGGGGTGATCGAAGAGTAGACTTATGGATGGATAAGAGAAGCCTCGTAAGTGATGTGCAATTGGAGAGACATACCCAGCAGGGTACTACTGCGGGTTATGTTAGTAGTAAGGAAGTATAAAGTTGCTCAAATTTTATTATAACTTCAAACGAAAATTGTTAAGATATGGATATAATATTATGCTAACGATTAAAATATTAATATTCAAGAAAAGAAAAGTCTTTAAGTTAGGTCTTATTCGCTTTGGAAGTATTTATAATAAATATTGGACATATGAATATTTTTCAACGCATTTTCAGGAATAAAATAAATAAATCATTCAGAAGTTTAAAATTTTGGAATTGTGCTGCACTAAAATCGAATTCTCGACCTTCAACTCGACAGACCGTTGTCTTCTCAAATAGGCAATAGCCTATTGCTCAATATTTTGGGAAGTAAAACTTGTAAATACCTATATTCTACAATTTTACGGCATTTTTTTTGCAATCATAAAAGTGTTATATATTATTTAATTATTTTGTGGTCCTTATTTCTATCAATTTGTTTGAAAAAATAAGCGTTGAAGCGACAATTTGCTAAATTTCATCTTGTTTTACCGATGTAAGTACTTAAATAGGTAGATATAATTGCTAATGTATATAAAATAGACGGAAGAAACATATGTATGAATATTTCTTCATATCAATAAATTTAAGGTGCTGTTTGTTTGTCAGAACCAATTGTATTCTAGTCTGGAAGTCGATTAAAGTTCTATAAGAATTTCATATTGTTGTTTTAATTAGTGTGTTCTAATGATCTTTATAGATAGAAGCGTGGAATGTGCAATTACACGAAGTTGATAGGTAAAAACTATAAAGCTGTGGAAAAATACGAGAAGCAAAACAATGGTGCCAGTAGCTCTTTCCCGTTATTTATCAATCTTTTTACAAATCTTGGGATCGAATCCCGGGTCGGGCAAAGTGGATTTTTCTAGTCTTTATCAGCCAGGAGCCTGTATCCAATGAACCTATCTCGCTCCCTATTACATCGTGGGCGTAACACGCAAGGCGAAATGTGGGGGTCCTGGTAGTCCTCTGCCAACCCTTTCTGGGAAAAAGGTGTGAGTTTATGTAGGTATGTATGTATGATCCATTTTTGATAATTGAGAAATTATGTAGTCCTTAATGTCCCACTGTAGGGCTTGGGCCTCCATTCACATATAGATTCTTGTAAGCCTCGATAGTATGCAGGCTTCTTCCCGATGTTTTTGTTCACGGTGCATGGTAATGTGAAATCTGTCTTTGACATCAATACGCACATGACTAGTCTGAAATATTAGATGTGTGCCCTGTATAGTACTAAGTAATCTGTGGTGCCCTGGTATTCGAATCCGCGACTAGACAGCAGTGCCCGTCGCGTTAAGGAAGTAATGTTCCATGTTACCGATCGATCACCACGCACTCCTTTTGTTAAAATTGAAATAAGTTGTTGAATATTCCTTGAGAAGTTCCTGAATTTTGATAATAAATAAACAAGTCGGAACATTCTGTGCAATCTGCAAGGTTTTTGGTAATCGATAATTTTTCAGACGATTGTAGCGCCGCGGTGGTGACACACAGAACTTATACTCTATAATATTTTTAAATGAATTTCTCTATACAAATTACACTGTATTTTACGATTTTTTTCCCAATAATCATGTAATTTTGTGGATATTCTTTTTTATGACAATATTATCAATACACTATTTAGTCGATTTTACCGGTAATGTCAGATAACACCTTTCACTTTTCAATCACTAGAAACGTCAGAAAATTGACAGACAAATCGCGATGGTAAAATTGTGATATGTTTTTACGGAAGTGCATCGTAATTAACTAGTTTGTGATGAAATAATCAATGAACATTACCCAATATAGCATTTAATGTATACTGCAATAACTACTAACGTTATATAAAATTTTAATGTGCACTGACATCCTTTGTGCGTTTATAGTTTACATACAAAATGAGTGACTCAAAAACTTTTGTAAATTTTTCGTGCCAACGCTGCCTCCAGCCCTTGAAACTCGACGAATCGCTGAACAACCTAGGCGAGCATACAATAGCAGACCTAACTTTACAAATACGGCGAAATAATGAGGTAGATTTGGACCTACAATCATCTAGTCTCGAACATTATGTCCCACCATTTCGTATGTCAGAATCGGGGAATGGAGCTAATGGGTTCATGGTTATCTCTGACGGGTGGGAAACTACGTCCCTAGGCCACCAATTGCACGTAAAAGCTACGTTATTTGACTTACTATCGAATAATTCCGATGTAGACCACCCTTTGTGCGATGAATGCACTGACACATTACTAGAGCTCATGGACAATCAGTTGAAACAGACTGAAGCTGAATGGAAAGACTATAACGACTATTTAAAGAAGTTGGAGGATGATAAAGAAGACCTCAATTTAGAAGGACTTGAGAAAGAATTGGAAGATTGGAAGCAAGAACAAACTCGACTGTTACAAGAGTTATCTGCCCTGCAGAAAGAGGAAAGAGCTATGAAAGAAGAGATTGAAGTGCAAGAGAGAGAGAAAGAGAGGCTAGAGAAGGAACAAGACGTATATTGGAGGGAATATACAAAATACCGGAAAGATCTAATGACAACTGAAGATCAGATGAAGTTTTACGAATGTCAGCTTGCATACACTCAAATGCAATTGGAGAAGTTAAAAAAGACTAATGTGTTTAAAGCCACGTTCCACATTTCAGATTCAGGTCAATTCGGTATAATAAACAATTTTAGATTAGGCAGATTGCCTACCGCTCCTGTAGATTGGTCTGAAATTAATGCTGCTTGGGGACAAACTGTTCTACTGCTTTGGTCTTTAGCGAGAAAGATCAATTTCAATTTCCAAAGATACAAGTTAGTTCCATATGGCAATCATTCATATATTGAAGTTTTGGAGGACCAGAAAGTGTTACCATTGTATGGTTCCGGTGGATTCAGATTTCTATGGGACACTAAATTTGATGCGGCTATGGTTGCATTCTTAGATTGCCTTCAGCAATTCAAAGAACAAGTTGAGATGGGTAACACCGGATTTTGTTTACCATACAGGATAGACAAAGGGAAGATTGAAGACACTGCCTCCCCACCACACGCTTATTCAATAAAAATACAGTTTAATTCTGAAGAGCATTGGACTAAAGCCTTGAAATATATGTTGACTAATTTAAAATGGGCTTTGACTTGGATCTCGTCACAATTCTGTGAAGACAAATCGGAGGGACAGTGAAAACCGTACATCTAAATATTTACTCATAAAACCAGATGATCTTTAGCAAGATTATTTTTTGTTTAACAATTAGATAGATCAATTTAACATATTATTTCGTATACATACTCTGAAATTATAATAGCAATATATAAAAACTATCATATGTTTGAAGCTTTAACAATGTTTAGAATTCATAGTCTAAATTAAGTGTAAAGTATTTTTGTATGTTATGTTATATAACAGCCAATGTTATTGGTTACTTTTCTTTTTTCACAGCCATATTTAAAGGAATATTTAGGACTAAAGATAATTTAAGCCAAATTGAATCACTGTTTCTGTTTAAGTTAATTGCCGATAATCATAGGCAATCCTATATTTTTGTGATAATAACAAGTTTTTGGGGGTATAATACCCCAAAGTAAAATGAAATAAGTGATTTAAAAAGTATTAATTCTTAACTCATTACTGACTTTTCCTAAGTTATCCAGGTGATATTTTACTCCCAAATACAATTAGTTTGTTTTTCGTTATTTGAAACTGTAATACCATTTGTAATATTATTTCTGTTTTGTGATAACTGCGCTGTGATCCTTAATTTCGTAATATAATTTGTGTTTACATTTGGTTATTAATGTGTGAAAATTAAATAATGTAAATATTAAAATGTATAAATATTTGTCTGCTTTTTATTTAGATCAAATACATACCAGGGTAAACTGGGACCTACTAAATAGGGTTTAAATTGGCTGACTAATTGACTATGAAAATTGATACAAGACGTATCCAATGATGAATGATCATGATCATTTATTTCTTAAAATAAGGCGAAGGATTTCCCTATTTAATACTCACATATTTTTTATTATTTATTTTTACTCCATTTGATGAGCTAAATAGAAAATTACTTTGTAACAAATGTTTGTGTGCAGCGCCATCTAGTGGCAAATAGGTCTATAAAGTTTGTCAGTCTCAACCATTTAGCGCCATCTATGATATATGTAATAAAATTTTGCTCAGAGAAATGTCTAGTCGCTTTGTATTTTATTTCTATTACAAGAGGTAGCGCTGTATGCCACTCGCTGCCTTGGTTGTAATTACTATTTCTCAAAAAGAGTTTTGCATTAATATAATTAATAATTTTAAAATATTTGTATCACATTATCATAGCCATCATGATTTTTATGAATTTTGTATCAACAATTTTATTTTCATATTTATAAAATATCTCAGGTGGGTGGTAACCTTTTCTTTTCTTCCACATGTTCCTATTCTTTTGCTGTTCTCAGGATATTCTTGAGTAATTCGTAAACATCGGTTTATAAAATTAAAAGTAAAAAAATTAAAAAGTGCGTGGTGGCCTGTTGGTAACGGACCAGATGCGGCTGCCTATATATTATGTTCACGGTGGTCGTGGGTTCAAATCCCAGGGCACACCTCTGATTTTTCGGAGTTATGTGGGTATTGATAGTCAATCACCACGCACTTTAACGGTGAAGGAAAACATCGTGAGGAAACCTGCATACCGTAGCGATTTTAAAGATTTTCTACGGTATGTAAGTCCGCCAACCCGCACTAGGCCAGCGTGGTGGACTATATGGCCTAACCACTCTCAATCGATTCTCTCGATTGTAGAGTAGGCCCGTGCCCTGCAGTGGGACGTATATGGGCTGATATAGATATACTTAGATATAGAATACTAACTAAAGGTTTTAAAGGACCAAGTGTAAAAAGTGGAATATAAATATTAACATCACCGTTATTTGATACTCTGCTAAATTTAGACTGGCTGACTAACTTTTATGTAATTTTGGCAGTTTAACTTTTTGCTGGTAAAAGTTTTGATGAGCATTCGGTGTCACTGAGGTATTAAATTTTACAGTTCATTTCGATCATATAACTTCATTATCCCTCTTTTCATTAACAACCTCTGTGGCGCAGTTGGTTATACGTCGGCTGTGAAACAAGAGCCAGCGGGTGCGATCCCCGCACCGAGACTAATTTTTGTGTGATCCACATATATCTTTTTGGGTCTGGGTGCTTGAGAGACAGTATCTCGTAGTTTCTGATATCCACGACACTAGATTCGATGTTAGTGTGGGGTTAGAACTATGTATGTGACTGTTGGGTGCATTTATTTTACTGTTAAAGATAGGCCTCCAAGGATCTTCACATCGATCGGAAGTGGCCTGCTTCCAGTGACTTCCTTAAATAAATCTGCTCACCTTGAGGCTGATATCCGATGCTTCGTTTCACATATTTTTTCATAACTCTGCTGACACAGTTGAAAACAAAACAAACCTTGCAATTTAGAGAAGACTAAATACGAATATTTGGACTAAAATATCTACTAATTGACACAAATCTTTGTATGCTAAAAAATCCGTGGATTAGTGGATGCAAACAACAAAGGCTAAAGCTCCATTTACACGGGGAGAGTTTCTCGCTTCGAAAATACGATTATCGTAAGGATATAAAAAAGTTGCGTGGTGTAAACGTTTGTCAGAACACGATATGAAAGATGTTACGGAACCATTGGAGCTAAAGTCAACATTCACACTTTACGCCATTTACACGAGAGAGTTTCTCGCGGCGAGAATCGTATGCGATTATCGCATGACATAACCGCCATAGATTATCGTGTTCTGACAAATGTTTACACGATGCAACTTTTTTATATCCTTACGATAATCGTATCTTCGAGGCGAGAAACACTCCCCGTGTGAATGGGGCTTAAAACTCAAGCGCAGTTGGACTAAAAAAGGCTTTGCCACCCTAAATCTGTGTGCATAATTTGAGGAGGAATAAAGGAAGCCGCTGTGCCACAAAATAACAGTGGGGAAACAGCACGAGTTATTTTTTTGTGCGAAAACAGCACCGTATGGTACCGCTCCGTATGGTAGAAAAATGTGAAAAATGTTCTGAATTCTTTGTTGCTTTCAGTACAGGATTGGCTGACTAGCTTCTGTTTGTCATTTTGACTTCACTGAAAATTACTTTCACGCTGACAAAAAGACTATAATGGATATGATTGTCAAAATAATAGGCGAGACGAATGATTTTCAAATTATATTCTAAAATATGGGCACACATTTATTATATACGAAAAAATCTATATTTCAAGAATTAACAAAGGCTTAACACAGTTTTAAGCCATTTTTCTAATAATTTTTCAATAGTGCACAAAAAACGCTAGTAGGTGTCATGGCGTCCGCTTTGATGTCACTACTAGGTAAACATGTCATTGCGTACTACTAAATCTGTGGTCTATGCGCAGCGAATGCGTCATTTTTACATAGGCGTGACGTCATGCGTTGTGAAGAGCGTTTTTGTCAAAATGGCCGATTGCTATATTTTGTACTTTGATATTATTTAAAATCTTATTAATCTCCAAGTATAGATTAAAACTGAATTATCATTTGAAATCCTTGTAATACGTATTTTCCCTTAAAAACATAAAATCTTTAATTTTTTGATACTGTCGTCTCGCCTATTCTGTCTAAATGTAGTATCCACCAGTAAATTGGATACAGTTCCATACAGAAACTCACGCCGTTTTTTCCCAGAAGGGGTGGGCAGAAGTACTTACTACCTGGACACTGCACTAACCAATTTGAATTTGTGCACGATATTGCGATAGGCTCGCCCCCTATCACATTGTGGGACGGAACGTATACGGCAAAATATGGGTATCCTGGTAAACGGTAGTACTTCTGCCTACCCAGTCTGGGAAAAGAGCGTGAGTTTATGTATGTATGTTAGTATACACTTACTATCAAGTGTACGAATAAACACGAGTTTAAAAAACGTTTTCATAGAACAACTTAGACATAGACAAAGTTCTATTTTATACAGCAACGATATGTAATAAAACAAAAAGCGGGAATATATCATGATATTCTCGAAACATCTGTAACATAAGGGAACGAGCAGGGAACGAAGTGGCGCGATATAAATCAAGTGAAGTACCTCCCAACATACATGTAAGTTTGCGATTCCATTCGTGGATTACAAATGGCGTGTATTTATGAAGAATATTTTTTATCAAGCTTTTTTTGCAAAGGAACATGGAATTCAGCCAGTGTATATTTTTGAGCCCTAAATGTGTAGAGATATTATATTAAGTTAGTTATATAATCCAACAGATTAGCAAATTAAACTGGCTGTAGCCAGGCATATAGTGCGGGGAACTAATAGCAGATGAACTCAAAAAGTTGTTGAGTGGAGGCAACAAGGCAGACATATGACTTAAAAAGGTTAAAGAAAGTCGTAGAATGCAGGCCACTTCCACCAACACGTCGCAGCGAAAACCCTAGGGGAGGCCTATATCGTGTAGTAGACTACTTGTGGCAGAAGTTTTGATAAATTCGAGATTTTTGCGTCAAAATGCTTTTAGATGGAAATAAAAGCGATTTATTGACACAACATGGAATGCACAGAAATTACGAATAAAATATTGAGACAGGTCATAAAGAAAAAAAAATTTCAGTTACGTGGCCATCTCAGCCAAAAGCTGTGTAGCGAATCCACTACGTAGCGTTGGTTTTCAGTGGCCACCTATGGTAAAGCCACGACGCCAAACCAGCCTTTATACTATTTTAATTCTACATAACACAAAATTAAATAAAAATAGCATAGCTTGATAGCATTAGCTGATCACGGTTTCTAAATCTAAACTCAATTTAAATAAATATGCACACTCAGCAAACTGTTCTAATATTCTGTACTATGCTATAATGTACTCAAGTGAAATGAAATCTGTTGTAAACCCGCGGTGATTAATGATAGCTGTATCTCAGGCTTTTTGTTAATACTACAGTGTTTTTAGCTGTGGCTTCGTGGAATTGGATGTCAAGTTTTGTTTTGATACTTTATTTTAAGGATTATGTTAGGATTTAGATGCCATTCCTCTCAATCGCACACTCTTTTGTAACCAGAGAATATTTCACTAATTTACTAAAATATCGTAACATAATATTCTACGCAAGCTTACGGAGCATGCCCCTCAGATACACCCTATCACCCTCAAATATTCCACCTTTGATATCGCTGACGTACACGTGGCGGATATGACGTCACACGAGCCTTTGTGCCGCGTTTAAGAACCGGATATTTGAATCTATGGGCGGATGTTGTCGCATTTATTGTTTAGCTCGACTATCTAACTTTGATGAGTTTAATAAATGTCGATGTAATTTATTACAGGTAAAATGGATATTTATATGTATTTATCGTATCTTTAAATGTACGATGAATATTCGGGCACGAGTATTTTTTTTATTACAGTAAATGGCGAGACGAGCATGCCATTTGCCTGATGGTAAGCGATACGATCGCTCATGGACAGTAGAAAACCAAACAACACCATGAATTAGCAATGCTTGGCTTTCCACTGCGCTCGGCATCCCGAGACACAAGACGTCAAGTCTCATTATGTCCAGTAGTTACTCTGGCTACAATGTCCTTCAAATCGGAACACAACAGTGCATTTACACTGCTGTTTGGCGGGAGAAATAGACATCGCGGTGGTACCTACCCAGGCAGCCTCTCACATATGAGAGACCTACCAACAGTAAAATGCAAATTCTCTTGTAATTGTCTCTTTATCACACAGGGTTTGGTATTTTAATATGGCGCTGTGTCTGTAACAATTAGGTGTATTTAATATTTATGACACTATTTTTTAGAAACCCGTCTCATAGCGAGAGTTGTCCGGGACTAGAAAAGCCTCGCCCTCTGATACTGAAGTTTGAGAAATGGAACCATAAGTAGTCCGCCCGCTTATCTCTAGGGATGCAGCCGTGTAATTATTATAATATTTAAAATTATTTGTTTGATCTTTGGATCCTTGAGCACTGGGCGATTCAGTGATGAAGCAAACATCAGGAAAAATCTGCATAACTTAGAATGCCAAACGTACTTAAGAGGATTATTCAAAATGAGTCAGTTCTGAGGGGATATTAAAGCGGTCATAATTATTAGTACCAGGAATATTATCATATTTCACCGATTCTATGTAAGACCAGAATATGAGCAGCTAAAAAGCTGCAGCTTTATTTTGTAATCGTGACAAAACAACAAAATCACCAGAAACTATACAACAAGCTAAAGATCTCATCTTAGTATCAAAAACAAGTATAAAGTTCCATTTAGGCGGCACTGTCGTCACATAAATTGCATTTTTAACCTTGCTTCCAGCGAAATGGAATTTTCGACATGAGATGCGATAGCCGATCAAAACGCCGATTATTTCCTATTTACTCGGGAACGAAATAACTGCTATTTTAGACAAGTCTCCGTCGATTTATTAAAAGGTTTTCATGCACTCTGTGTTTATTGTTAATCTATAATCAAAATTAAAATACAATTTATTCGAAATTAAAATTGTATGCTAGTTAAGTTACTGCCTCGGTGGCGTAGTTGTACTATGGTACGACTACAAAGCTGAGGCCTCGGGTTCGAATCCCGGGTCAGGCAAAGTGATATTGCGTTTTTCTATTTATTATCAGCCCGGAGTCAGGAATTTGTGCCCGATATGGATGTAGTTAAGTTAAATCGAAGTTATGTTATGAAGCAGCAGACCGGGCTCTGTGGCTACCTTGTGAGAGGCCTATAACTTAAGCGGCCACTTACAGGAATAAGTCCATAGGTTCGAACGCATTTTCTATACGAAAAGGTAGTATGACCTATGGATTCGAAAGCAATAACATTGAATCTAATGAGAATTACATATCTCGTTTCCTTTAGGAATACTGTTTATCTTCCCCTGTATTGATATCATGGTTGTCTGTAAGACATTGCCTTTGAACGATAAGACCGCCAATTGAATTTTTCTTTTTTATTGAATTCTGATTGTATTTATTTCTTTTTTTTTTGTGTAATAAAGTGATTTTAATATATGTTATTTTTCTGTGTACAATAAAGATTTAAATAAATATTTAAAGTGTATATAAATAAATAGATAGTGAATGAATGATGACTAGTGAATCTGTAGATAGGTATAACAGTAAATGTAACGAAAATTCAATTTCTTTATCTGCATTCAATTAAACAATTAGTTCAACAGTTTGGACCGAAGAATCAGTAATTAATTCTTTGCTTTCAGACATGTTCGTGTCTCTGATTATAATTTCCAAGATATTTCTTGTTTATGCTCAACAGCATTCATCGTTTTTTGACACAGAAAATATAAAGGTATGATTTTTTATTTTTGCATATGGTAAATTAGTAAAATGCATACATACATAGACTCACGCCTATGTCCCATTGGGGTAGGCAGAGACCTTTGAGCGCCAAGTGCAACGGTCCAAACATATCATCTTTCGCTTCATCAACTGTCATAAATTTCTTCATACCCGCTCGTCGGTATTATTCCTTTCTTTAATAGGTCTTCTATTTGATTTATATAGGACCGCCTGGGACGTCCTCGACCAACTCCACCACCCATCTTCGCGTCATCTCTTTCGTCAGTCTCCTGCATCCATCCTTTCAATATGACATTAGTAAAATGCTTAACTGTTAATCTTAAATAAGTAAGTCATTATTGACGCCCATTAACATCTACTTAGACCATATCATGTGCTTTGCCGGCTACTTAAACAAATACGTAATGAACTGAAAAATTCCAAGCACACATCAATTATGTGTTTTTTTTTAGAATCCTGTGCCGTTCTCCGGAAGAGCTCCTGGGGTATTCATAAATATTTATTTATTTGTAAAAATTAGATAATAGGTTTACGGCCTTATTTGTAGACAGTTTTAGAACCCATTTTGGTTGCCAACCCGCACTAGGCCAGCGTGGTGGACTATATGGCCTAACCACTCTCAATCGATTCTCTCGATTGTAGAGTAGGCCCGTGCCCTGCAGTGGGACGTATATGGGCTGATATAGATAGATAACAAAAGTAGGATGTTTTAAAATATGTTTTTGTTTATAGCCCTCCAGATACAACCCAGGAAGTGTGAGTAAAGTTTATCATCAAATAATAAATTAATAAATAATAAATACACCCAACAGTCATATACATAGTCCTGACGCCACATTCAGATCAATTAAGTCTTGTGTCGTGTATCAGAAGCTACGAGAGACTTTTCGGTCTCACATACACCCAGACCCGAGACAAATAGTTGTGGTTCACACAAACATTTGTCTCGGTGCGGGGTTCGAACCCGCGGCCTCTCACAGCGTCCTACCAACTGTGCCACGGAGGCTGTCTTAAGGAATAATTAAAAAGCAATAAAAGTCGATCCTAATTAAGTAACAATTTTCTTTTCTTTTGGGACGTTTGGAAAATGAGGGCATTTTTTTTAAGATACGGGGCGTATCCGACATCGAAATGATGAAGTCAGCTGTTAACTGTTTGTCAAATCGTGACAACTCGTAACTGTATTCAAAGTAGTTTCTTAATAATTTGTTAATCTTATTATTTATAGCGTTACGGCAAGCCTGATGGCATGGGATCCATGGTATGTATATTGTTCCTGGTTTAAAACACCAAAATGCGCCAAAAGTGACGATGACTAACGAGTTATAATACTTAAAATAATCCAGGCTATATTATGTCTCATTAATGGGCAAAGACAAAATACAGTCGAGAGTGGGTAGGTAGCACCGCAATGTCTATTTCTCCCGCCAAACACCAGTGTAAATGCGCCGTTGTGTTCCGGTTAGAAGGACATTGTAGCCAGAGTAACTACTGGACATAGCTTATATCTCAGGATGGCGAGCGCAGTGGAATGCCAAGCAATGCTTTGTAATTCATGGTGTTGTTTGGCTTTCTACTGTCCATTAGTCGTATCGCGTACCATCAAGCAGATGGCAAGCGGCCATAAATCATGAATAAATAATGAAATAACCGCATAGTTACTAACCACGAGTATATTCGATTCATTTATATTTATCTACGTTACATAATATGTCTATGTAAATGCGTGGTGGCCTGTTGGTAACAGACTAGACGCGGCTGCCAGCATGTTCGCGGTGGTCGCGAGTTCACTTCCCAGGGCACACCTCTGTCTTTTCTGAATCATGTGTGTATTAATAGTCAACCACCATGCACTATAAATACCATGGCGAATCGGAAAAAAATCTTTAGTATGTAAAAGTCCGCAAAAGCGCGTAAGGCCAGCGTGGTGGACTATACGGCCTAACCCCTCTCAATCGCACTGTCCATTGTAGGGGAGGCCCGTGCCCTGCAATGGGACGTATATGGGCTGATACACACACACACACATATAGAGTATATTTCACAGGGTTACGGAAATCAAGACAGTTTCAGATCGTTGGTATGTTAAAATGCTTTTGTTCACGAGAATGCTTTGAATACCGATGTTATGTGATATTAGTATATTTATTGAGGAAATATGGTAATATATTATGGCGTGCTAGGCGAAATGCCAGCCTCGATTCATGCATAGAAATAAATGTTTAAACGACTTATTTATCTTTCCGGGGTTATTGAACAAAAAGGCGTAGTTTTTATACGATACAAGAATTGTATTTTAATGTTGAATCGAAATTAAGCGGGAAATCGGAAGAACACATACGTCTCACTGCAGGGCACGAGCCTATTCCACAATCGAGCATGTAGGCAGCGTCTGGTCTGTAGCCAACAGTCCATCACGCATACTTCGGAATCACACAATCGAGATAAATATATTATTATTTTTAGAATTTCGGAAATCAAGGTGGCATGGGATCAATGGTATGTACATTCATACATAAATGCAATATTATATGTTTATTTATTTAATGCTACATTTTCTTATACTTTGTAGAGCTATGGAAGGCATAGAGATAATGGAGCCATGGTACATGTGCAATGTTCAATACTAATGTTAAATACTAATGGCTTTTATAGTTTATAAATCAATTTTAGTTATCTAATGTTTTGTCTCTTTCGAACGACTTCTGAATGCATTTTGAGCGAAGAAGACAAAACATTGGATAACTAAAATTGGCTCATAAACTGTCAGTGAATAAGGCCGGTATATTATTAAATGCAAAGCTTAACAAACCCGTGGTAATAAGTAGAAAGTATATTATATTTTTGTTTCTGCTTTTCAGTCAGCAACACATTATCGCCAGACTTTACACAATTCTGCAGAAGATATGGCTTTATTGGTAACTATTATCCTGTACTACATTTTCCTTAATATACATACATACACAAACTCACGCCTTTACCCCAGAAGGGGTAGGCAGAAGTGCTAACAGGACACCACATTTCGCCTTGCATGTTCCGTCACACGATGTGACAGGATGTGAGCCTATCGCCATATCGGGCACAAATTCCAGATTCCGGGGTGATAATGAATAGAAGAATCCCATATTACATGACCAGGGATTCGAACCTGAGACCTCAGCTTTGTAATCGTACCGTAGTACAACTGGTACAACCACGCCTTCGAGGCAGGCATAGTCCTTAATATATTTTTTTTTATTGATTATCCTGAGCGATAAGAAAGATAGCTGAATAAAGATCTTCTTCAAAATTTATCACAAAGAGCTATTGGAAAGACTCTGGATATTTTAGTGGCTTAATATGACCTATTATAGACGTACTTACATTTAAATTGGATAATATTAATATCTATGGTATTTCAGGAAGAAAGATTGACGAAGGCTGGCAAGGTAAAGTTTTTGTTATCATTTTTGTCGTCACAGTTTTGAAGGACAATGGTTTCGTCTTAAATAGGTTATTTTTAATTGCAATGCCGAAATGATACCCTTCAAAATACTAATCAAAGCATCTTAAATTTAACTTCACATTTATATCCAAATTCTAGATAATTCAATATTTTGAAGGCAATATAAGTAATAAAAATCAAAAACGAATATGATGAATTAAACTGATTTTAAAAACATTAATTTTACGTGCAAGTTTTCAACCCTATATATTAATAAAACTGAGTTGAGTTTTTCTGCCAAGAGATGGCGCTGTTCAATCCTGAATCGCGGTATCGTTGTGTTACAAGCAGGACTATATAATAGACGGGAGCTTGGCTCCTACTTATCGAAATACATAAAGTTGATCACTATACAAATTGAATTTTTGAAGTGTCAAGATCCCTGAAAGGGGAACCACACGATTAAAACATGGAAATGGACCTATGTCGAACTAAAAATATCATGGAAAAATATGTTATAACAAGATTTTAAGGTTCTGGTATCGCCCTCTGGTGGAAATTTAGAGAACTAGTACACACACAACAAAATTTAATTAAAAAATAATTACAAAAATTAAACCGACCTCAAAATTGTTATTAAAAAGAGATGAACAGTAGCAAAACCAAACAACATCATGAATTTACAAAGCAATACTTGGCATCCCACTGCGCTTGCCAACCTGAGACTTAAGATGTTAAGTCTCAATATGTCCAGTAGTTTCTCTGGCTACAATATCCGTCAAACCGGAACACAACAGTGCATTTACACTGCTGTTTGGCGGGAAAAATAGATATTGCGGTGGTACCTACCCAGGCGGCCTCTCACATATGAGAGACCTACCACTGTTAAGCATAGGTATGCGTAATTGGTTTTGAGAGAGCCGGAAAAATTGTTTATACTGGTGAGAGATAGCCTGACTGTGGATATTCTATTATTACATTGCACTTGTCAGATGCATAATGTCTTTGTATAGTCAGGATAAAAATATTCACGACACAACACTTATAGTAAGGGTCAGGACTGTTATGTAGTTTTTTTTTTTCTTTTTAGTGGGACGAATTCATTGAATTACGTAATCAGGAGAAGGTAAAAAATATTATATTTTTTTCATATTTAGCCAATACATAAAATAGTCTTTAGGATAAGGATCGAAAAATCATTGGTACTATTGAACCCTTTATTGAACGCTACGGTAGCGCATGATTTTACTTTATTTTATATTTTTTCTTTCTTTTATATCTTTATCGGTAACGTTTAATGGAATTGAATGTAACTTCGAGTTTCAAGTAAGTACTTGGAACTTCGAAAGCATGAATAGATTGATAAAAGTGGACAAAGCATAATATGTGATAAGATTTATTAAAATAGAGATGGCTGCTTTTCATTACCTTTATTTGACAACCTCCGTTGCGCAGTTGGTTGGACGTCGGCTGTGAAACGTGAGGCTGCGGGTTCGATCCCCGTGCCGTAACAAATATTTGTGTGATCCACAGATATTTGTTTCGGGTCTGGGTGTTGTGAGACTGAAAAGTCTCTCGTAGTTCCTGATACCTACGACACAAATCTCGTTCTTAGTGTGGGGTCAGGACTATGTATGTCATTTTTGGGTGTATTTATTTATTTTATTTATCATATTTATTATATTTATTGGAATCTTCTGCTCACTCTAATATTATATTTTGGAATTTTTGTTTCAGGAAAAATACGAAGGCAGAGTAAACCCGAACGTATGTAGAAAAAGAAACGAATATTGTATTGATTATGCTGTTCATTTATTAATGTTTCTTTTTAATTCAATAGTGGGAGCAGAATATAAAAAAATGGGCGGTAAGCTTTTAATTCCGCTTAATTATGAGGCATTTAATTGTAATATTAATCTATCTATAAAGTGCGTGGTGGTCGTGGGTTCAAATCCCAGGGCACACCTCTGACTTTTCGGAGTCATGTGTGTATTGATAGTCAATCACCACGCACTATAATGGTGAAGGAAAATATCGTGCAGAAACCTGCATACCACAGCGATTTGTAATAATTTCTATGGTATGTAAAGTCCGCCCAACCGCACTAGGCCAGCGTGGTGGACTATATGGCCTAACCTCTCTAAATCATACCCCCGATTGTAGAGGAGGCTCGTGCCCTGCAGTGGGACGTATATGGGCTAATACAGTATGTAGTTAAGGAATTTAACAGTTGTGTTCACGAGGCTTAAAACTATAATCTTCCATTGATGTAGACTCTATCTTATTTTATATTATATTTGTGTTGTTTCAGGCGTATTCAAGAAACTTGCTGAATGATATAGTAAATCATCATACTTTTTTAAATAATATTATATTATTACTGTTACAATATAAGTAAGCTATTTGGATAAGTATCCACTTGGTTTTCAAATTGAAAAAGTACTACTGTGGAATTTTTGAGGAAGGTCTATTTACACTGGTAGGTTATAAGTACATAGATACATAGACTCACGCCTTTATCCCAGAAGGGATAGGCAGAAGCGCCACCAGTACACCCACATTTCACCTTGTATGTTCCGTCCCATGTGATAGGGGGCAAGCCTATCGCCATATCGGGCACAAATTCCTGACTCCGGGCTGCTAATGAATAGAAAAACCCAATAGCACTTTGCCCGACCCGGGATTCGAACCCGAGACCACAGCTTTGTAGTCGTACCGTAGTACAACTATCGAGGCAGTCTTAAGTGGTTAATGATTCTCAGGAGTCTCAGGCTATAAGTGGTTAATTATGTAGCATCAGAAGTAGAGCCACGCTGTTGTCAGTCATTCAGCATGAATGGGCAGGTTCGTCCGGGGCGCTACCTCTGTCTCACAGGAGATTCACGTGAAGTGACTTAGTTGTCGCATTTCGTTAGTGAGTGAGATACCCCATGCTAGATAGTATGCAATTAACACCTGGAGTTGTATACTACATGGACCTTGTGGAGACTAGGAAGAATTTCCGTGACTCGGCAATTTTGCCATACCTATTATTGGAATCAAGTATAACAGCTTACATAATAGGTCCCATTTAAATGTAATAATGACTAATCCGTGGTGCTTTACAGCTGGCTTCTCTTGCTGTAAATGTCTTTATGCGAAGATATTTACCTCTTTAGTTCATTGTTTTGTCTCCCGTTTTATTAGGGAGGGAAGTGGACAATAATTTATTTCCAACTCCTCCTATTAGTTTAACTTTGTCATTGATTTCGTTGCGGGTTAACGACAAGTTAGACATTCCCGGAGACTCACTGAGCTTCAATGCTCAGTGTCATTATAATGCGTGGCACTGTTGATCCTGGCTTACAGGAGTTGCAGTGGCCGGTGTGAGGGCGGGGCAGTCTCCATACCCCCAACTTCTTCCCATCCTTTTTCCTTCCAACTCTCATCCCAATTTGATGGGCCGGCAACACAGCGAATTGTGGATCCAGCGTGTGGATGTTCATTGTTCACTGATCGCTTACCATCAGGCGACCTGTGCTCGTTTGCAGGACCTATGCAGTAAAACCGCTTGATCTTCACAGTGAGATAATTCTTTGTACGTGTTGGCGCAGCAAACTAAGAGCCTACTATGAAACGGAGTCATCTGGCTGGATTCCCGGATAGTTTCGAATAGATTTTCCTAATCTCTGATATCGACACTTATGTTAGTATCTTCTTATGGGTCAGGACGATGTAACTGTTTGGTGTATTTATTTATTTTATGTCAAATAAAATTATTTATTTCAGCCAAAACCTCAGCCGCAGGTAAGAAAGACGCATTTTAATGTAATTCGTATTCTGTCGTGGTTATGGTTTATTTTATCGACGTATTTTATCGACGTATCAAAGACTTTACATTATTGATAACGGGCCAGGCTCCGGCCGTTCGTAAAATAAGTTTTATTTCAATGTTTTTTTTAATTATATTAATAGCAGTGGCGCCTCTGTGGCGCAGTTGGTTAGACGCTGTGAAACGAGAGGCAGCGGGTTTGATCCCCGCACCGAGACAAAAGTTTATGTGTCCCACAAATATTTGTTTCGGGTCTGGGTGTTTGTGAGTGCGAAAAGTCTCTCGTAGTTCCTGATACCCACGACACAAGACTTAAATGATCTTAATGTGGGGTCAGGATTATGTATGTGACTGTTGGATGTATTTAATAACTCTTGTTCTTTCAGGCCACACCTGCGCCTCGTGGAATCCCAAGTTTGGGGGTAAATACAACACAGATATAATTTAACCTTTTAAACTCTTGTCAATGGTCAATGATCAAGCGTGTTTTGATCGTATTATTTTTCACTTGAAATCCTCCGTGGCGCAGTTGGTTAGACGCCAGCTGTGAATCGAGAGGCTGCGATTTCGATCCCCGAGAAAAAATTGGGTGATCTTCAGGTATTTGTTTCGCGTCTGGGTGTTTGTTAGTGGTGGTGGTGTAATTAACTGTACACTGGAAAATCGCTGATTACTATATTCAGAATATATTTTATTTCCAGTACAGCCCATATTGGGGTCCTGGTGACATCTTAAGACCAGTAAGTAGTTGGTAGTGAAATCTACGTATATTTTCTTGTATGAAGGGCCTCGTTCACCATCTTCAAGTAAACCGTTGATTAGTTACGTTTTAATTAACGTTATTTGCCAAGTAAATGTGCAGAGTATCTTCAGTCGATTTCACAAGTGAAAATAAAGCAACGTGCCGATTAAGTGAATGACATAAGAAATTGAACGAATCATTCGTTCAATATTGCGTTTCAACGAGGTTCTTTCTTAAAAAATAAAAAAGGAGGTTGAGATTTTAACCTTATTTTAACCATCAAGTAAATACGCTAATTGGCAGATGATGTTGCCAGTAAAGTAATAATTAGTGTACTCATAGGATTAGTGTTACTGGAGCATCGTGAAATCGACACGTGATGTTGCGGGTGACTTTAATTGAAGACTAGCCTAATCAACGGTTTACTTGAAGATGGTGAACGAGGCCCTAAGTGATGTAAATTAAATTGGTCTCTATATATCTAAAATCTAGTATTAAATTAAGGATATTATAGCCCGTGATTGCTAACCATCAAGAGCCACCCAACTCCTCTCATGTGTTTTTTTCTTTATTATTGTTTTCGATGAGGGTTAAAGACAAGCTAGTGTCCCTAAGAGACTTGCTCAGCTCCTCTACAATCGAGAGTACGATTAAGAGGGAAAATCATTACAAATATATAGGTATAATATACATATATTTATTAGTAATTTTTTATAAAATATTTTTCCAGGATATGCGAAGTCAGTTTGGCTTTGCAGGTGCCGAGGTAACGAAAATATATAGTTATTCTTATATAAATTAATTAGTTACTTCCTATTTTAGTCACATAAAGATGTTTCTTGCGTCTTATTAAATCAAATCAAAATACTCCTTATTCAAATCGTCTTTTACAAGATCTTTTGAATCGTTAATTTCTGCTACCGCCGCTTGGGAACGTGTTGTAGCTGTGAACAAGAAACGGCGCAATAAACTCCCTCAGCAACACGAACTGTCTTTTTTTTGTTTCTTTTTCTTTTCTTTTTTTAAGCCATTTATAGAACTACAATGGTATATGTCCACTTATAAGATTAAAAAGTATTTTTACTACCATTCAACTGTCTGTCTGTCAGACATGATTGTAGACTGACAACTTCGGATGCTTTTTGACAGATCAAATAACGTTGACAAGGAAGATATTTTTCTGCTTTTGTCCATTAACATGGCTTATTATCTACCTGTATCTGTATCGGCCCATGTATGTTCGTCCCCTTGCAGGGCACGGGCCTCCTCTACAATCTAGAGTACGATTGAGAGAGGTTAGGTCATAAGTCCACCACGCTGGCCTAGTTGTCGAACTTTACATACCAGAAAAAATTCTCATAAATACAGGCTTCTCACATAGCCAGAGTAACTACTAGACATAATGAGGCTTAACATCTTATGTCTCAGGATAGCGAGCGCAGTGGAATGCCAAGCATTGATTTATAAATCATGGTGTTTTTTGGTTTTGTGACTGTCCATGCGCAATCGTATCGCTTATCATCAGGCGAATGCCATGATTGTCTTGCCATGCCACAATAAAAAAAAATCGTTGTGGCATGCAGATTTCCTCACGATGTTTTCCTTCACCGTTATAGTGCGTGGTGATTTGCTATCAATACTTGATAGTCAATTATTGACTTACAATATGACTCCGAAAAGTCAGAGGTGTGAACATGTTGGCAGTCGCGTCTGGTCCGATTCCAACAGGCCACCACGCATATTATCTTCACCATTATTTAAATCATAGCTTAAGTTTTCACTTCCATTAGCCATCCCCATAAATGCCTATTCTTTTGAATACTTTTAATATTCCAGGATACAAGCGGTTTTGACCAACGTGGATATCCAGGTTCCGGGGTAATCATTTAAATACATAAGTGATCGCTTCTGTTAATAATTTCCATAGCTCCGTATGCTTCAAACTTATCTATGTTTCTTTCAGGATATTACCAGTTTTGGGCAATCTAGAGGCCTGGATCCTGCGGTAATAATTTACATATATACATACATAAACTCACGCCTTTATCCCCGAAGGGGTAGGCCGAGGCACCACCAGGACACCCACATTTCGCCTTGTATGTTCCGTCCCACGATGTGATAGGGGGCGAGCCTATCGCCATATCGGGCACAAATTCCTGACTCCGGACTGATAATGAATAGAAAAATCCAATATCACTTTGCCCGACTCAGGACTCGAACCCGAGACCTCAGCTTTGTAACCGTACCGTAGTCCGTAATACGTTTTCTTTCGTCGTTTTTTTCTTTTCTTTCTTTCTTAATACAACTACGCCACCGAGAGGCAGTAATAATTTAATGTGTATCAATCAATTTTATTACTCATCGCCGTTTGGATACTCGAACTACATGTTATTCAGAACAAAATTACAGATTGTGGAAGAGCATGCGAGTTGGAAAAAGAAAGCGGAGGTCTTACCTCAATACGATTTAATTAACGCTAGCAAAAAATATACATCCTGATTACGTGTTTTATTAGGATTGAGAGGGTTTAAGGCCTTACCTACGTTCAGAATCAATGCTATGAGAATGAATTGTGCGGCCAAACGAACAGAATAGCCTATTTCAATTCTTAAACAATACTTGAGTGATGGGTAACACTTAAAAATACCTTTAGGTAAAATAGCCCGCCAGCTATATTACGCGAGCTAATCATCAAGTCAGACTTTTTTGTAGAGATTTCTTAATAAACTAAATCAAATCAATATTGGTTTTTCTGGTAGTCTTTTAAAAGACTGCCTCGGTGGCGTGGTTGTACTACGGTATGATTGCAAAGCTGAGGTCGTGGGTTCGAATCCCGGGTCGGGCAAAGTGATATTGGATTATTCTTTTCATTCTGCCCGGAGTCAAGAATTTGTGCCCGATATTGCGATAGGCTCGCCCCCTATCACAACGTGGGACGGAACATACTAGGCGAAATGTGGGTATCCTGGAAGCACCTCTGCCTAACCTTTCTGGAAAAAGGCGTGAGTTTATGTCTTATAAAAGATCTTTTGAATTATCAAATACTACCAAGAACATCTTACAACTGTGTTATGGCTGCAAGAAACTTCCTAAACGACAACATACATAGCATTATAAGGTGTGATTTTTGTTGTTTTATTGCTAATTCCTGTTTTCCCAGTATCAGCAATCTTATGGACGAGACCGAGGCAGTTTGGGAGTAAGTATCTTAATTCTGAAATACCGGGTATATCAAGAATGCGACCGAAAACGAAGTTACATATCTTTCAAAGATGTAACAAGATACACAGTTCTAAAACAAAGCGCTGACAAAGACGAATAAAATAACAAATGAGAATCTAATTTATACAAATATAGATCAAGCTCACTCACCAAATTCCCGCCTCGAAGGATAGTCGGCACCGGTGTGAATGATCCACTATAGCACTAAACACCACTTGCTGCTAACTATATTATCCACGAAACGACCGAAATAAATACACCCAACAGTCACATACATAGTTTTCACCCCACACTATCGAGTCTTGTATCGTGGGTATCAGGAACTACGAGAGACTTTCCGGACTCACAAACACCCGGACGTGAAACAAATACCTGTGGATCACACAAATATTTGTCTCATGCGGAATCGAACCCGCAGCCCCACGTTTCACAACGTCTAACCTACTGCGCCACGGTGGCTGTCAAATTAAAGAATAAATCGAGCGCAGCACGTGCTACTCGCTCGAAATCACGCACAAGACTGACCGAACTGGACTCAGCGACAACTGTAAATACTTTCCTAGAGGACAACTAACTACCCTCAGCTAAATTATATTTTGATGTTAAAAAAATATTCAAAAACGAAATGTGCCATGTCGAGACTGTAAATTTTACTTGTTATTAATTGTTTAATGTAAAAAATAGATACATACATAACTATCACGCCGGCGTTCTTAGTGGTAGGCGGAGAATATGGGTCATCACTTTGCTCGAACCTGACATACAAAAATTGTGATATTATTTTTAGAAACCATGACAGTGGAGTAATGATAGGGTGAGGAAGCAAGGAGAAGGAGAAAGGGCTTTAGCCAGACAAATCTTGAATTTCTGCCTACCCCTTCTGGGAAAAAGGCGTGAGTTTATGTATGTATTTTGAAAAAATAGAATATAGTACGGTCACATTTCATCCCACCCAAAGGGCTTACACATACACTCTAGAACTTAAAAAATCTAAGTAGCACATCTGTCTGCTTTTCTGGAGTATAATCTTCAGTTTATGTATAGCTGGGGTTCCATTGTCGGCTTACAAACGTAGAGTTACACGACTTTAATCATATTTTTGCTTCTTTTTCCAGCCTGGCAGAAACAGCAAGTACAATCTTGGTGACGGGATGGGGCCGCCTAAACAGTACCATCCGCGAGATTTACTGCCCAGAACGGTAAGCTATCTGCACCTCACTGAGCTCTCCAGGTGCACTGCAGTCGCTTGCAGTGCAGTCATTTCCGCTGTATAAAAAGAGTCGGTCTGGTTGTACACTTGTTCGTAAGTTTTCTATGTTTTATTTTTTTCTGCACTTTGTGGTGTTCAATATAATATGTATTGTATTGTAAAGAAGTTGGTACCGAGAGGAATTGAAGTAGGGATGTTCATTTATTTTAGATGTCTGGAAACCAAATGATGGATTTGGCTTTGAAAAAAATGCAGGTATGTTTTGTATTTATTTGTGTGTTTATTCGTAATTTAAATAGTTTATCAAGATACCGCTGGATGTCAAAGATATGTATTTATTGCATTTTTTTATTTTATTGCGGATGATAAACGAATTCTGATATATAAACAAAATTCATCAATATATTTCTATTTTTGAAGTGAAACTTCTTTATCGGGGTTGGAAAAATTTTTCGTTACGCGCCATCTTTATTTCTAAGTCACATTTTTGCGTTACGCGCCATCTTTATTTCTAAGTCACATTTTTGCGTTACGCGCCATCTTTATTTATTTAGTAAATTAGTAATACTTAGTAGTAATCCTGTGTATTGTAACTGTATTTAGTACGAATCCCACACTAGTGTATCATCCCACATTTGGACATAATACAGTGTATACCATTAGAACACATTCTGTACCCACTTCAGTAAGCCACACCCCCAACCGTTTCCAAGCCCCACCCAAAATTTTAAGTCCCACCCACTTTTTTGTAATTTGATCCTTACCCCCCCTCTGGCCTTCCCCCACCAAAATCCAAAACAGTGCCCAATAGCCTCCCCACGAAACCTCCCCCCCCCGCTTACCCCCACCCCAAAAATGTTACCTCACCCCCCCTACTCATATCTCCGGCATTATCCATCGTAGACCCACCGACCTTGGGTTCATTGGAACCGGCTCGGTGAGGGCTACAATCCTGCCCCAACAGAATTCCCGAATTCCCCCTGCACAACTTTCCCCACCCAAAAATATTTTAAGGTGCCCAATAGCCTCCCCACGAAACCTAACCCCCCCCCCGCCCCTACCCCCACCTAAAATTTTTACCTCACCCCCCCCTATTCCTATCTCCGCCAATATCCATCGTAGACCCATCGACCCTGGGTTCATTAGAACCGGCTCGGTGAGGCCTACAATCCTGCCCCACCAGAATTCCCGAATTCCCCCTCCACAACTTTCCCCACCCAAAAATATTTTAAGGTGCCCAATAGCCCCCCCACGAAACCTAACCCCCCCCGCCCCTACCCCCACCTAAATTTTTTACCTCACCCCCCCTAAACCTATCTCGGCCAATAAAGGTCGTGGACCCACCGAGCTTGGTATCCTCGGAACTGTCTCGGTGAGGGCTACAAATTGGCCCCGATAGAAATCCCAAATACCCTCAAAAATTTCCCCCCTCCTAAACTTAAACTTTATTTAATTTAGCTTTATTTTACCAATTCTGTAAATTTGTAAATAGTAGATCATTTTTCGAAAAATGATGTCATAAAGAAATTTCACTTCTTACGTGTGTACACTAATACACACACATTTTTTTTTATTATTTATTTTGTAACAAGTATTCGTACCACAATTTGGTATTTAAGTTAGCTATTGAGCAAAAACTACAGAAATAAAATTATCAATTTCTTAGTTTATAACGAACCAGTAGAATCACATAGCTTTTCCATTCAAGCGATGTGTTCGTAATTCAAAATTCAATTAATGAATTCCTAAACTTCCAAAAAGTCAAACAACCAATCAAGGGTTGCCTCAACATGCATGTAACTCACTTATGCTTGCCATTCCGCAGAAATTAGCCCCGACAGGCGACCAATCAGCCGGCAATCAGCCGCAGGGCTGGCCCGAACAAGTGAGTGTGACAACCCTACTAATGGACGACGTAATCGGATTGTGGCGAATTGTCAATTTGACAGATGTCAGATGAAACGTCAAATTAAGGTGTTTGATAAAACTAAGTACTAATATCATTGGACTATTTAATCATATCTAAGTTACACAGCACAATTATAGGAAAGCCAGTAAGATCAGAGTGGTACGGTTTTCTAACGGCAAAGCAATGTAAAAGAACAGCTTTGTCATGTTTTATTTGGTGGGAGAGATTAAATACTTAGTCTATTTCACGGTGGGCCTAATAACTGCAACACAGTAACTTATTACTGCGGTTATAATGGCAATGGTATCATGTTTTAGTATTTTTTGTACAGAAATAAATTTTATTTATTTATTTAGTTACGTGAACTGTTGACTTATTTGAACGAATAACGTAATAAAATTAATCATCAGACACTGAGAATATTTTCAGTGCAATATTAAACTCTATTTATATATCTTTACAGAATCCAGATTAGATTGTTAAGGTTTAATTCAAATATTGTACATTCAATGTACGTAAGATTTCCATGTTCGAGATAACGACGTAACAGGCATACATTGTAAAGGCTTCTTGTTTAACGAGACCCGATATTGTAACACGATATTCCATAGTTTATCCGACCGTCGAAGTGTTAAATACTAAAGGTATTTCCAAACTAGAAACGGGGTTTCTCTCTTGAGCATAAAATAATTTAATGCTAAAACCATACTGGGTCAGTCCAGATTCAGAGCTGAGAGCTGCTTCAAATTAAAATAATCAAAAAGTTCTTTATTCTAACTTTTTCGATCATTTCTTATTACTAGCTTTGAATAATGCTTTAGCTGTGGAAAAAATGGCGCAAAAAAATAACTCAGCAATGACACCTTACTTTTGTTTTCTTTTTTTTCTTCCCTCTTTGTACACGACTATCCAAGAAAAGGAGTTTAATGCTTTTACCTGTGGTTTTACTCTGTTTGGTATCCACTGTCTCGCAGAAAAATGACATGAAGTCATTTTTCATATGTACACATAATTGACTAACATACAAACTTGCCAACAACTTTACGAATAGGTATCTTCTCCTTAGCGAAGTATAAAATGGCGGGTGTCTTGAAATTGGTTTACAAAGTTCCTCTGAGAACTAAATTAATACCCTCCGTACTTGAATTGCATACGGTTAAGGAGCTGACGTCTTTGCACTAAGTTTAGTTCGCGGTTTACCAGAAGTTTGATGTTAAGAGCTCGTATAAGAGGTTTAAAATGGCGGAGATGGCAGCTTTTGAAAAAACTGTTGGAAAAATGATATTTCGGAGGCTTATTGCTGGCCTTAAATATAATAGAATTTATAACTGGCCGCAAATTCCAGTCCTAGGCTTTCAGACCGATCACACAAAGTAGGCGATAGTTTCGTCAGACTTTCATCTAAAACTGACCTTTTTTTATTGAAATATTCAGATTATTCAACACAATAGTTAAATAAAAAACGTCTTGAATTGCATAAAAAAGAAAAATTAAATAAAAGCAACGCGCCACACAGATGACAATTAAAAAAATAACGGCGCGTTCCATTTTCAAAAACAAATGTCCATCAATGGTTACACGGAGAGGCGTTTCGGACACCCTCTAAACCGCTCAGAACCCGTTCAGCCGATGTCAAACTCACTTTGACGGCCTTATAGCGGATTATGCAAGCTGTCAACTTGTTAAACTGTCAAACGAGTTTCCAACCGGATTTTTGTAGTTATTTTAGGCGCGAAATTTTCAAAGGCGATATAATCTGTCAATAGCCTTTGCCTTTCCGATGGGATAAATGGAAAAAACAACAACTATAATCTGTCAATCGATTTTGAGGTTATTTTGGGTGCTTATTTTTCAAAGGGTAATTATCGCTGTCAATAGATGCTTTAAATTAATTTAAAGGCATTTTGAATTTTAATAAGGCTCAATAGGCTTAAACTTATAGTCCATAATTAATTAGTTGATTGCAGATTTAATAAACAACGGACGCACGAATACTTAAAATCAGATACTTTAAAACGTCTACGATTAAGCGATGCTAGGATTTAGTCAACTACGGTTTTTTTTCATTGCGATAACTGGCGAGACGAGCATACCATTCGCCTGATGGTAATACGACGCTCCTGGTCAGTAAAAAACCAAACGACACTATGAATTACAAAGCAATGCTTGGCATTCCACTGTTTACACGTAAATTTAGTCTAAATTGTTAAGTGCTTCGATAGAGACGTCTTCGGGCTGGTATATTTATTAAAAATGTATTAAATTTTCAGGTGCATAGATCTAAAGAGGGTGAAGAGGTCATATCACCTCCATCGGATGCAGTAAGTTATTTTAAAACTGTCACAATTAAGTGAATACAATGCGTCTGATGGTAAGCGCAGTGTAGTCCAAATTATTCACCAGCAAGAGGTCATCTATCGACATAACTATGACAGCCATGTAGCAAACGGACATACAGGCTGAGCCCGAAACATGGCGACCCGCCTTCAATATGTTACGCATATTTTATGATTTGTTGGCTAGTCAAGTCAATAAGTAATTAATCAACTTTTACAAGTACAATGTAATATACAGGGTATATCAAGACTGCGACCGAAAACGAAGCCGGGTGGTAGTTTTAGTGGACACAATGCAAATAAAAATTTCGCAAAATAAGCGACAGACTTTTTGCACTTTTTTAAAAATTGTGTTTAGGTAGTAAATACCTAGTTATTGCGAAAATAGTAGGTAATTTTAACCCTAACATACCATTGCGTCTTAAAGAATAAAAAGGTGAAAATCATTATTTTAGGAAAACTATGTTTTTATCACCCAAATATGACGACAAGTAAAAAATTTCAAAAATAAATTGATGATTTCTTTTGCTAAATTTTCATTTGCATTGTGTCTGAAGTCATTAATACCACCACCTGGCTTCGTTTTCGGTCGCAGTCTTGATATACCCTGTATATCATTTTTTACTTCTTAGTGCTATGTTTTAAATCTTTTTTTTTTAAAAGAAATAATAAAAAAATATACGTAAAAGAAAACTGGTAATTTAGAAAATAAATCTAGACTTTGCGTAAGGGTTTATAATACGCAATATATCTTGGATATGAAAAAGTTTATCTTGACCGCTCAGCCGGGCGTAGACACTGATTTATTAAATAACTTAAATGAACAGGGAATGGTAGAAAAACGTTTTTACTGCGACAAATAGTTGGTACTTTAATGCGTTGTTAAATGTGTTTTGAGTTTTTTGTTGCTATTAATGGCGAGACGAGCTTGCCACTCGCCTGATGGTAAGCGCTCATGAAGAGTAGTAAAACCAAACAACACCATTAAAAACAAAGCAAGACTTGGCATTCCACTGCGCTCGCCATCCTGTGATATAAGTTGTTAAGTCTCGATATGTCCAGTTGCACAAAAGTTGCCTCTCCATCGGCATTGCCGACGGGTGGATTCGTGCAATCCGTACGATGCGAATCAGTGGTTGCACTTGTATGAATTCCTATAAAAGAATACTACAATTCGTTTGATGCGATCTGTACGATACGAATATATGGACGCTTGGCTTAAAGTCGACACTACAAAGATGTTGCGTATATCCTTGCAACAAGACAAATGCTTTTGTGATCCACAAATAATTGTATCGGACCGGGCGTAGTGAGAACGAAAAGTCTAACGTAGTTTCTGATACTCGTGGTACAATTTGAATCTTATTAATGCATGAAAATCTATTTAATTCGGATCTGGCACATTAAACTTTTACCAATATTTATCTATATACTGGATCAGCCCATATACGTCCCACTGCAGTGCACTGACCTCCTCTACAATCGAGAGTACGATTGAGAGGGGTTTGGCCGTACAGTCTACCACGCTGGCTTAGAACGGTTTGGCGGACTTTACATACCATAGAAATTCTTTCAAATCGCTATGATATGCAGGTTTTCTCATTCTGTTAACATTCACCTTATTTAGATACTTTTTCAAATTCCGGAAACGCTCCAACGCGGTAAGGAGTGTCGTAATTGTTCATATGCGGTATTTAACTCTTTCAATTACAATTTTTTTCCAGGTAATGCCAAATAACTCTTCAGATACAATATTTAATCGCAAACCTGAAAGCTTTCTGCCTAAAAAGGTACGTCTGAATCATAACGTCGAAAACATGAATTTAGATTAAAATGCGACTCCTATGAGTTTATAAAAATAATTTAAAGTTATTAAAATTGTCGTAGGACTGCCTTGGTGGCGTATTTGTATTACGGTACGATTACAAAGCTGAGGTCTCGGGTTCGAATCCCGGTTCGGGTAAAGTGATATTGGATTTTTCTGTCCATTATCAGCCCGGAGTTAGGAATTGGTGCCCGATATGGCGATAGGCTCCCCCCTTATCACATCATGGCACCGGAACATACAAGGCGAAATGTGGGTGTCCTGGTGGCGCCTCTGCCTACCCCATCTGGGATAAAGCCGTGAGCTTATGTATGTATGTATGAATTGTCTTACAATTTGAGAAATATAGATATTTAGCCGAAGGGGATTCCTATTGACATTAGATACAAATTAGGACTTTAATAATTTTCAGGATGATTATGGAAATCCAATACGATGGGTTCCCTACCATTCGGTAAGAAATAACGCCATTAATTGCCATATTAAATTAAGTGTTTGTGCCGTTAATTATTTATGATTTTATTTAAATTTTACTAAAAATACTCCAATAATAATAATTTCGGAATACTTTTTAGAATGAGACTAGCGATGGATTCGCAAAATTGACGGTAATATTATTTGTAACATTTTATTGATTTTATTAACCATTTATTTTATTTATCGAATGTTTTGTCCCTCTCGAACGACTTTTGAATTCAGTTTGAGCGAAGAAGTCAAAACATTCGATAACTAAAATAGGTTTTAAAACTGTCTATGAATAAGGCCTTTATAATACAAACTTCATGACATGCGTAAGTTATTGATAAAACTAATGTTAGGTACGGTATTATTTTAATCTTGTAACTGTATTTAATTTCGAAGGTTATGTTGTTGAGTACCTACATATTCGTTTTTATAGTGAGACAATTTTGTAAAACTATTTTGTTTCTTCAAACATTTAACTTGTTTGATAATGTAAACTCGACATTAGTTTCATTTTATTAAAATACAAGTTTTAATCGTCACTTCACTTACTGTTTTCTATAAAAATGGATTTTTTTCTGACATATAAATAAAGCCTCGTTGGCGTAGTTGTACGATGATACAATTACAAACCTGAGTTCTCGGGTTCGCATCCCGGGTCGGGTAATGTGATATTGGATTTTTCTATTCATTATCAGCGGAGTTAGGAATTTGTGCCCGATATGGCGATAGGCTCGCCTCCTATCACATCGTGGAACGGAAAACACATGGCCAAACTTGGGTGTCCTAGTAGTACATCTGCCTACTCCTTCTGGGATAAAGGTGTATGTATGTAATTAATACATACATAAACTCACGCCTTTATCCTAGAAGGAGTAGGCAGAGGCGCCACCAGGACACCCACTTTTCGCCTTGTATGTTCCGTCCCATGATGTGATAGGGGGCGAGCCTATCGCCATATCGGGCACAAATTCCTGACTCCGGGCTGATAATGAATAGAAAAACCCAATATCACTTTGCCCGACCCGGGATTCGAACCCGAGACCTCAGCTTTGTAGTCGTACCGTAATACAACTACGCCACCAAGGTATGTATTAATTAAACCGTTTGTAATATTATTTAGGATCCTTCAACGGGCAGAAACCGCCAATACGTCATTAATGTAAGTTGCAGCCTGTATAACGAAATATATTTGAAGACAACGATGAATGTGTTTCGTACTAAAATTAATGCCTTGTCTGACACACCCGTCTCAAGCTTCAGAACTGAAAGCGTTTATATTAAACGGGAATAGTTTAGATATCAATTCTTACTACTTCTAGTTTGTTCGTTTATTATAAAAATCACTACACATACATACATATATATGTATATATACAGGGTTAGTCAGAATAGGTGTATAAAGCCGGAAGGAGTATGCTTAACTTATGATAATGAATAACTTTTGGTATGGGTCCAACCACGAAAACGAGAAAAAAATCAGCTGTTCCATACAAAAATAATCGTTTGAATTTGCAAAATATATGGGGCAGCTGATTTTTATTTCTCGATTTCAAGGTTGGACCCATAGCAAAAGTTGTTCATTGTGATGAGTGTAGCATCCCCTTACAGCTTTATACACACTTTCTGACTAACCCTGTATATCTATAGATGTAGTGTTTTTTTCACTTCACTACATTTAGCTGAGTGGATACCTATCGGTCACAGCCGCGACCAGTTATTTTTTTGTTGTTATTATTTAATATTGTTTTTTTTTTCTGTCTAAGATTCATGTTGCGTCTGTGACTAATAAATCGTTTTTCTTTCTTTCTTTCTTTCTATATCTATATGTGTAGTGTTTTTTGTGATAAACGAACAAACTGATAGTAGTAAGCCTTGATTACGCTATTTATTCGATTTCAATACTTTTTTTAGGTTATGTTTTTGAAACAAATTAGGAGCAACTAAATTATAAATGACTGGATGTAGGTCGTTTCCAACAGGTCGTTGTGGAGATCATTGGGAAGGCCTATGTTCAGCAGTGGACTTATTGTGGCTGAAGAGAGAGGGAGAGAGATAGAGATAGAGAGAGAGAGAGGGAGGGAGATATATAGAGAGAGGGAGATGGGTTAGAGATAGAGAGAGAGGGGGAGGGAGAGAGAGAGAGAAGGAAATTATATTCACAATTCATTAATTTAAAAATGACGAAAAAATAAACAAAAATTAAAATATGGCTTAACAGTCACCTACATAGTCCTGACCCCACACTAAGATACAATTCCTGTCTCATTGGGAAACGACGAGAGACTTTACGCTCTCACAAACACCCAGACCCGAAACAAATACCTGTGGGTCATACAATATTTGCCTTGGTGTCGAACCCGCGACCTCTGGTTTCACAGCAGTCTTTTAACCAACTGCACTAATTATGTTAATTGTTTCAGGGTATGATCCTAGTACCAGTTGCTGATAAACAAATATTGAGATATGGACACCCTGTAAGTACTGTTACATTACAATTATCTGTATCAGCCTATATACGTCCCACTGCAGGAACAGACAAGGCGTATCGTGTGTGTCCTGGGTGCTCCTCTGCCTACCCCTTATGGGAAAAAGCGCGAGTTAAGTATGTATACAGCATAAAAAGTAAATGGAATGAAAAGACTATTCATTTTTTCCACCTTGAGGCTAGTTTCTAAAGATGATGCATTCATACAAACATAATTAAGCTCACGCTTTTTTCCCAAAGGGGTAGGCAGATGTGCTACCAGGACACCCACGCGTTGCCTTGTATGTTCCGTCCTACGATGTGATAGGGGGCGAGCCTATCGCCATATCGGGCACAAATTCTTAACTCCGGGCTGATAATGAATAGAAAAATCGAATATCACTTTGCCCGACCCGGGATTTGAACCTGAGACCTCAGCTTTGTAATCATACAACAACTACGCCACCGAGGAAGTTTAAGATAATGATATTAAAAATATTCCTGTTAGTGTTGAAAAATTAATGAAAATGAAAATAATGTTATTTCTTGAAAACAACCCTTGCGGAAACGTGACCGCGGCAAATAATTACTCATAAATAATATATAAATAATATAGAAATGTTAACTTTTTGTATGTTCATTTATAAAAATATATTTTTTTTTATAGAGTGCATTGTGACCTGTTGGTAAAGAACGGCATTTACATGCCGAGTCGTTGGTCGCGTGTTCAATTCCCAGGTCACACCTCTGACTTTTCAGTTATGTGTGTATTGATGGTCAATCACCACGCAATATAACGGTGAAGGAAAACATCCTGAAGAAGCCTACATATTATAGAGATTTGTAAGAATTTCTATGGTATGTAAAGCTCTCCAACCCGCATTAGGCCTGCAAGGTGGACTATCCTCAAAGCCCTTTTAATCAAACTCTCGCTTGTAAAGGCGTATCGTGCCCAGCAGTGGGCAGTGATCGGCTGATACCGTGCAGTATTAAAAATACAATTATACATACATAAATTCCCGCCTTTATCCTAGAAGGGGTAGGTAGAGGCGCCACCAGGACACCCACATTTCGCATTGCATGTTCCATTCCACGAGGTGATAGGAGGCGAGCTTATCGCCATATCGAGTACAAATTCCTGAGACCGAGCTGATAATGAATAGAAAAATCCAATATCACCCGGGATTTGAACCCGAGACCTCAGCTTTGTAATGCTACTGTACTACAACTGCGCCACCGAGGAAAAAAAATACAATTGTAATGACCTGAATTATTGACTTGAAAATGCGAAGAAACCCGGGGTGAATAGCTAGTGATTTTTATAATTAAAAGAGTTCGCGACTTTGCATTATCCGGTTATTGGTTTGAATATTTTTAGACGGGTGTTTTTAACGCGATCTCTCGAGTGAAGAGCTTTATTAATGAGGGTAGATTGTGAAAATACTGGTTAGGTATATAAGGATTAGTTATCTTTAGACTTAGAGGGTTTATCTGAGTTAAGTGGATCAGAAATCCCACAAACTCACCTCTCAGTTTTCTCTTCCTGAAATTACTACTCGATTTCGAAGATCTATGTTACAAATAATTTACAAAATCCACACTCTATGAAACTGCTATCAACATTTTTTGCATTCAAACCGGAACCTATAAAAAATAAAGTTACGGCATTTTCATAATCAAACTCTTAATCTAGTTCACTACAGCGCATTAGGCCATATAGGCCTTTCTCTCTCTCTCTCTCTCTCTCTCTCTCACTTCAGCCAGAGGTAGTCCACTGCTGAACATAGGCCTCCCCAATGATTTCCAATAAGCCTATTTATTAGGCCACTTAGCTGTTCTAGTGCGGGTTGCCGGACTTCACGAACCATACACATTCTTGAAAATCTCCGTAGTATACGGATCCTTCGCCATGTTTTCAACGATTCGTAGTATCAAGAAAACTTATTAAAACTGGCATTATTCAGTCTTTCACATTTCAGACACCATCCACCACACCGTCTACCCAGGTCCTCACCACGGATGGTTCAGCTCTCAAAACTGTTGTCAACAGCATGAAGGGCAAGACGGCAGACGACCAAGATTGGCTCGCCTTGGAAACTCTCATGGGAATGGCCAAATTCTTACCTAAGGTGTTTTTATTATGATTTCTTTTATTTCCCGTTTATTCATATGCTATGTAGGAGCCCATAATAAATAGCATGTGGATTATGATAATTATTATAGAACCATGGTGACCGACATAGCTCTGAATGTTAGTAGGTTGAAGTGGCAATGGGCTGGCCACACATGTCGCAGAACAGATAACCGCTGGAGTAAGCGTGTTCAGGAGTGGAGACCGCGTCTTGGAAAACGTAGCGTGGGACGTTCTCTGGCCAGATGACGTGACGACTTTCACAAGAGGGCCGGCATCGACTGGATGCATAAAGCAGCAGACCGGGCTCTGTGGCGTACTTTGGGAGAGGCCTATGTCCAGCAGTGGACTGCAACGAGCTGATGACGATGATGATGTGGATCAGATTTTATACCTTTTGGTGTATCCACACCTCAGTTACCAACTGTCACTATCTGACCCTGTACGAATAAATTACTATAGAAATAAAGTAGCCGGCAGACTATCGTCATATTATAAAAGCTGAAAGTTTGTCTGCGTTGCCTCTGACATAGGCATCACACGATCAGCTATTTTGTTCCGATCGTGGTGGATTTGGAAATTATCAGCTTTAATGTGTCTGGCAAGATGAAAGAACCATCAAGTGTCTGTCTGCCAAGGAAACGCCTTTTGATAGTTGCCTTATCACACTGACAGACGGGCTCTCAGTCCAAGTTTTGATAATTATAAATAAGCAAGCGCTTTTTGTATAGTAATCCGTGATGTTTAATTTTTAAAAAATTAAGCATGAATATATAAGGTCTTTAAATACAAAAGTGTATAATTACATAATGTATTTAAAAATTTCGCAAAAAAGCGACATTATTTAAAAATCGTCGTGTTTGGGTGGTAAATACTTAGTTTTTGCGAAAATAGTTATTTAAACTCTTACGTACCATTGCGCCTTTAAAAATAAAAACATGTAGATCATTATTTTAGGAAAACTGTGTATTTATCACCCAAACACAACGATAAGTAAAAAATTCCAAGAAAAATATTGACGATTTTTTTTTGCGAAATTTTTGGTTGCATTGTATCTGAAGTTACTAATACTACCTAGCTTCGTTTTCGGTCGCGGTCTTGATATACCCTGTAAAGCAAAGTAATATTAAATCCGGTTCTTTCATTTTACTTTTAAATAGCTGCGGTTTGACTTTGCATTTCCAACATTCGAAATGAATTTATTTTTGCCCCGACTTGAAGAACGAAATGAGCTTAAGTTTGTTAATGAAGTAAGTTTTTTGGTCATAGCGGATGCAAAAAGGTATATTTGGGAACAGATTATTTTTTGTAAATTAAGTATTCTCTTTACATTAAAGTACTACTATCTTTAAAATCATTAGCCTTCCGAAATAATCCAGGATTTAAACATCAAGAAAATGTAAGGAGATAAAAAAATATAATAATTAAAAGGTCTGCCTACATATTTTGAACCTCTTATTATGGATCAATATTAGCTTTTGTCGCAAGGAAATGGATGAAAGAAATATGGAACAGGCTATATAAAGCAGTAGGCAAAAATAAGGTTTCCTATTCTTAGCCTTTATATTTATCACTATCATAAATATAATGTTTATATGATCCGCCAACATTTATTTCGAGTCTAACGGCGTTATTCATAGACAGTTTTAAAACCTATTTTATTTAGTTACCGAATGTCTTGTCACTTTCGAACGACTTTAAAATTTAGTTTGAGCGAAGAAGACAAAACATTCGATAGCTAAAATAGGTTTTAAAACTGTCTACAAGGCCGTAAGTGTTGTGAAACTTTAATATCTCATAGTTTCTGATACCCACGACACAATGCTTATATCTGAGAAGATGTAATATGTGTGTATTTATTTCTTTTATTGTTTATTTCAGTGTGCTACAGATGGTTGTCAAGCTAGAGTAAGTTTACTTTGATGTTTTTTTTCACACAATTGACTAGGTACTTTCAAAAGTTTTTCTTTTAATTCCAGTGTCAAAAATCCGGTTGCGATTCAATGGTTTGTATTTTATTTTATTGCCATGTTTTGTCTTGGCTCAAACTGAATTCAAAAGTTTGATAGGGACAAAACATTCAATAACTAAAAAATGTTTTAAAACTGTCTATGATTAAGGCCGAAAGAGGACGTTCGGTGAGAGATATTGCCGGATACCCAACATCCTTTTTCTCTTCTCATTGTTTTTCGTATCCGATCTCTTCCAAAATTTATGGGCATCATGGATGCAGCGTCATGGATGTTCATGGGCGGCAGTGAACATTTACCACCAGGTGACAAGTTTGCGCGTTTCTCGGACCTATGCATTACAAAAAAGTAACTTCACAATCTTACGACCACCTTTCTTAATACCAACCTTTGTGGAAAATAAGGCATTCAATAAAAATTATACGGTTACTATAATGATAAAATATTTGTTTACGTTTTCAGTGCCAGGGTGACACTTGTGCTTCAGGGGTAAATAAATTACTTTGCATCAAAAAAATATTCCATGTGACACTGTTTTGATTTTCTTTCATAACAAATAAGCATATTGACCAATTTCTCCGATATTTCTGACCCCATTTTATGATATAGACATAGTAATGGTAACTGTTTTAACCTCTTGTATATTTTATTGCGCGAATGGCGAGGCGATCATGCCATTCGCCTGATGGTAAGCGATACGACCGTTCATGGGTCGTAGAAAACCAAACATCACCATGAATTACAAAGGTTTGCTTGGCACTCCACTGTAATCGTCATCCTGAGACATAAGATGTTAAGTCTCAATATGTCCAGTAGTTACTCTGGCTACAATGTCCTAATAGGACCACAACAGTGCATTTACACTGCTGTTTGGCGGGAGAAATAGACGAATGTCTGTGGCTAACATTATTCAATGAACTATACAGACGAACCCGCTACACAATATAATATGTAGTTAACAAATAATTGAATTTCCAGTGTGTCGGAGCTTCGTGCAATTCTTATGTGAGTTATCATTTGGTCGTCAGATAACGAAATGAAACGAATATGTGAATGAACTTCGTTTCGTTTCAGTGCAAGGGACCCGGCTGTTTTTCAATGGTGAATAATTTTATTGTCATTTAAATTAAAACATTTCTGTTGGGTTTATTTTGATGTGAATCTTTTACGGCCTTATTCATATACAGTTTTAAAACCTATTTTAGTTATCGAATGTTTTGTCCCCTTTTGGCTTTAGAATTCAGTTTGAGCAAAGACTACATTCAATGGTTAAAATAGGTTTTTAATCTGTCTATGAATAAAAATGTTATAGACCTAGAGCCCGTGGCTGCCAGACTTTCGTCATTTTATAAAAGCTGTAAATTTATCTGCGCAAACCTCTGACATAGGCATGACACGATCCGCTATTATGAAGTTCCGATCGGATTGGAAGTTATCAGCTTTAATGTGTCTGACAAGATTAAAGAACCATCAAAAGTGTCCGGCTGCCAAGGAAACACCTTCTGATAGTTGCCTTGATAAACACACCTTTTGATAAACACGATGATACTTAAAATATTTCAAAATAATCAACGCTCTATTTAAAATTTTTAGTTCCACTGTGTCTGTGGTCATTAATAAATAAATAAATAATAAATAAATACACCAACAGTCACATACATAGTCCTGATCCCACACTAAGATCGAGTCTTGTGTCGTGGGTATCAGAAACTACGAGAGACTTTTCGGTCTCACAATCACTCAGACCCGAAACAAATACCTGTGGTTCACACAAATATTTGTTCCGGTGCAGGGATCGAACCCGCGGCCTCTTGTTTCACAGCCGGCGTCTAACCAACGGTGCCACGGAGGCTGTCATGCTGAATACTACAACCTGGCATCGTTTTCGATCGCAGTCTGTTTATACCCTGTATATAAATTCTAGATATTTTAACACAATCTGAAATGCGCCTTTGCGATATTTGTTTTATAAATCTGCTCTCAAATATATCGGATTTCCTTTACAGTGTATCGGAGACGAGTGTACGGCGCGGGTAAATGTTGTCACAATCTTTTGTTTTATCGAACTTTAATACACGAAGGTGGTAAAGACAGTTCAGTTTCACTGAAAATATAATTTATTTCATAAAGAAAACACCTTTTAAATTCTGACCAACACTATGTAAGTAGTATAATGAAAGAACAGAATGTGGTTCATACATACCTTGTTAAAATAATTCTAAAGAATATTTTGTGATTCGTGTACTTCAAAATAGATTAACTTGTACCACGAAGTCACGTTTCGGATTGTGAGAAAATAACATCCATTGTCCGAAACATAGAACCTTCTCTCTGCACCATATTCTTATACAGCTTATTTCAGCGACGTCTGAACTAAAACGATTTCGAGTCTTATAATAAAAGCACCATAATTCCACAAATATCATATTTACCGTTTACTAAACTTGCAAGTCAAAAGTGGTTGCCTTTCATTCTGCGCTCCGTTTCAAAGAGAATCTAAATCCGGGCAAATCCTTTGTTCTAATTCAATCCTTCCAAGCATTTTCATCAGACATATTTTAACTGGGAGAACATAAAACAAGAGCAGATATTTCCAGCAACCTATGAAGGGGTAGACACACCTTTTCTTACTGCTTTTATCCTGTCGGAGCGAAGGAACAAAGCTGATGATAAACAAAGTTATCTAGAGATGTTTTTTTATTTGTTGAATGGCGAGACGAGCATGCCATTCGCCTGATGGTAACCGATAGAACCGCTCATGGACAGAAGTAAAACCAAACAACATCATGAATTATAAAGCAATGTTTGGCATACCACTGCGCTCGCCATCCTGAGACATAAAATGTTATGTCATTAAGTCTCACTTTGGATAGAATGTCCTTCAAACCGGAACACAACAGTGCATTTACAGTGCCGTTTGGCGGTATAATAAACATTGCAGTGGTACCTACCCAGGCGGCCTCTCACATATGATAGACCTACCACCAGTAAATCTACCCACGTATTTTTTCCTACGACCCACAATAATTATTCTGCCGTGTCTATGCGTTCTCTAGTCTATGGCGCGTGGTAGTGTATTGGAATGCCGTGTGAGCCGACTGCTGCGGTGCATTTTATTGTGTCTTATTGAATTTCAGTGCGAAGGCCTGTCGTGTGAGGCGCGCGTGAGTATTCACATTTAAAATATAACCTGTTTTGTTTAGAAGGGGTGGTTGTGAGGGTAGAGCATCGGGTTTGTCGAGTTTAGGGATTTTTGGTTACTATTTTATTAAGTATATTGCTTGGAATTCTATTGCAAAGATGGAGAGGTGAAGAAATGATTTAGATCAATCGTAAAATCATAAGCGAGATTGGTCTGGATGCAAAAATATGCTTTGATCGTGTTTAAACGCGTGATGCTTAAATGAAGTGGTGGCCTGTTGGTAACGGACAAGACGCGGCTGCCAACAAAATCACGGTGCTTTCGGGTTTAAATCTCAGGGCACACCTCTGACTTTTCGGAGTCATGTGTGTATTGATAGTCAATCACCACGCACTATAATAGTGAAGGAAATCATCGTGAGGAAACCTGCATACCATAGCGATTTGCAAGAAATAAGCAATAGAATTTCTATGGTATGTAAAGTCCGCCAACCCGCAATAGGCCAGCGTGGTGGACTATATGGCTTAATCCTTCTTAATCGTACTGTCGATTGTAGAAGAGATCTGTGCCCTGCAGTGGGACGTATATAGTCTGATATAGTACAGTACAGTACAATACTTAAATGATTGATTTGAAGACACAAGATGGAATATGATTTAAATAATTTTAATTTGATAGTGGTTTTTTCAATAATTGTGACCTGTTCAATGTGATTATTTTGTAAAAATGATAAATAAAATAAAATAAATAAATAACAGTAGGTGTTATATGGATGGTGACGATTAGCCGCTTAGTTACATCCATGCCATTATAGAAAACAGAAACTTTTTTTACTTATATAATGTCATTTCCATGTGCTCAAACGTCATAATCTTTTATTCAGTGTCGTGGAAGAGACTGCGACGCTGCCGTATGTAAAATTTTTACACTTTTTTTAATATTATGTCTATTGTACACACGATAAAAGTCTGAGACAGTCAGTGAAGCGAGAAAGAAGATAGTGTAACTGCATAGGAGGAACAGACACAGAAACAGAAATAATAGTGTGGTTACCACAGTTCCTGATGTAAAAATTTTGTTCGCATTGGCATCTTTTTTTATTGCGGTGAATGGCGAGACGAGCATGCCATTCGCCTGATGGTAAGCGATACGACCGCTCATGGATTAGCAAAACTAAACAACACCATGAATTACAAAGCAATGCATGGCATTTCACTGCGCTTGCCATCCTGAGACATAAGATGTTGAGTCTCATTATGACCAGTAGTTACTCTGGCTTCAATGTCCTTCAAACCGGAACACAACAGTGTGTATTTTACACTGCTGTTTGGCGGGAGAACAAGTCATTGCAGTCGTACCTACCCAGGAGGTCTCTCACATATGAGAGACCTACCACCAGTAAATTGATAGAGGTCCAGTATAAAGGTTATCCAGGCAAGATGAAATGCTTTCTATAGTCTATCTAAACTAAGAAGTTCCATTTGACATTGGGAAATAGGGATGCTGTCAAATAAATCGGTTCTTACAATATCCGATTATTTAGAGATATCGATAATATTTGTTTGTATTTCTTAATCGATTACAGTTTATATTTTCAGTTTACATCATTTCGTTTATTTTTTCATGAACATTTTTATTCTAATGAGACATCAACAATTGCATGTTACTTTACTATTTAGGAACAAAAGGAGTGATTTATCTATTACTAGCGGCCCGTCCCGGCTTCACCCGGGTGCAGACACTTTTTCGAGTCCAGTCCACATCACGCACATGCTTATGAACACATGATACATACATACAATACAATACATATACTCCAAAGTGAGGAACCTCCTCACTATGTGTGGCGTATCCTACAATACTGCCTTTATTTCCATTGTAATATCCAAATCTATTAATTAATGATAAATTAATTCATATTAATATTATTATTTCACTATTTATTGATGTATGTTCGTTGACAGCATACCTATTATTAGCTGAAAGTTCAGTATTTTTAAAAATTAAAAAACAACTGTTTTATATCTGCTCGATTATTTAAATATTTTTACCGATTATGCGTATACAAATGCATTTGAATAGTCTCGACTCTACCGGTAAAAGACCTAACGAGGTGACTTTGTAATGACGTCTAGAAAAAAAAAATATGTAGTTTAAAATGGTTATTTTGTTTTATTTAAAAAATTCTAGTTTAAATTTAGTGATTATGGTTTGTATATCTAGTGATAAAATAAGAATAGCTTCATAATTCCATGGATTTACGGAAAGTGTTATTGAAATTGTGTGGGTTACGTCTGCACAAAGTTATTTACGTTAAAAGTATGAAACGTCAAATGGAACCTGTTAGTTTAGATAGACTATAACTTGTTTTATTTACCAGTAAAGATGTGCCACGTGGAAAGAGTTTACATTGATTTCAAAACGTTCCATATTTAAATTTTGAATGTATTCCACCAGTGCCGTCGTTTCTCCTGTCAGTTCGTTGTGAACGGATTGTTTCGCCAGAGTGGGGGCACGTGGGAGCAGATGTACCCACAATACGACGCCAAGTTGCACGGGCCACCGAGCTACGACTAACCCAAGTTGGTGACTGGTGTTCCAAATTCGAAATATATTTGGTTTTTATTAATTGTTGTTTTTGTTGCCAGTTTATATCTTTTGTATTCTTGTAATCTCTTGGTTGCATCCTCATTGGTTGATGATAAATAAGTTGATTTTTATGAAATTAAGTGAGCCTATTGAAATGACTACGGTAATGACAAAAATTACAATAAATAAAGAGTAGTTATTTAGTAAGTGTATGATGGCCTGCTAGTAACGGAACAGACGCGGCTCAAAGTTCACAGCGGTCGCGGATTCAAATTCCAGAGCACACATCTGACTTTTCGAAGTCATGTGTGGATTGATAGTCAATCACCACGCACTATAACGGAGAAGGAAAATATCGCGAGGAAACCTGCATACCATAGTGATTTTTAAGAATTTCTAGTGTATGTAACTTCCGTCAACCCGCATAAGGCCAGCGTGGTGGGCTATATGGCCTAACCTCTCTCAATCGTAGTCTCGATTGCAGAGGAGATCTGTGCCCTGCAGTGGTACGGGCCGATGCAGAATTGTAAAACAACATAACACGTAGCATTTCACCAATTAAAGCAAATTACAAAAAGTCACTGGATCCATAAAACGTCCTCGCTTAATAGTTCGTTTTTATCATTTTTATATAGGTTACAGCAGTACTGGCAATATAAAATCAAATATCAGATTGGTATCATTTAATGAATCTGCGAACAAACACGGCAGTGGAATTTAAATTAAAACCTCTGCGTATATTGGAACGCTTCGTGACGTTTAAATCATACCGATGCGAGTGAAACGGAACGTAAATAATCGATGTTTGTTTTAATACCAAAGAGGATGAATGAGTTTTCTGCTTATTTAATCCCTTTTTTATCATCTGAGAAAGGTGGAAAACCACTTTATCGTTAAGAAATAACAATTATAACTGAATACAGTTGATTTCTTCAAAAATAGGTTGGGCGTTCTATCTTCGTAAAGATAAATGTTTGCATGTGATATAATCGTTGTTTCTGTATATTCAAAATTCAGGAAAAATTCTGGTCTACAGAAAATCTTTTTGAAATAAGAAGCACTTATTTAAAAGCAGCGAGTGCTGAATCTTTGAAAGGGCGTATCCACCGTATATTTGTATCTGACTTACACCTTTTCAAAACTAAAGTTCACCCATATTCTCCCGGCTTTATATGAAAACTTAAAAAGCTGGCAAAGTCTTACAGTGGCGCGAATCAGAGTTACGTATGAAAAGGACACACAGGCCAAATGTAGTGTTTCTTTGATAAACGTGAAAAGCTCTCACACTGTGGTTAGGGCTGTCACGGGCGGAGAATCGTGGACTTTGATTGACATTAATTTTTCATCATGTATACTCAATCTAGGTATTTAAATCCTCTCGTGTTTTCTTTAATAACTTGTCTACTTTTTCTTATTCAAAATTTTAGGAAACTTTGACAGAGTTGAACTTGTTAAAGCGCTGGAAATCCTTCATTTATCGACATTATTAATTAAAGTGCGTAGTTGTATTACGGTACGGTTACAAAGCTGAGGTCTCGGGTTCGAGTCCCGGGTCGGGCAAAGTGATATTGGATTTTTCTATTCATTATCAGCCCGGAGTCAGGAATTTGTGCCCGATATGGCGATAGGCTCGCCCCCTATCACATCATGGGACGGAACATACAGGGCGAAATGTGGGTGTCCTGGTGGCGCCTCTGCCTACCCCTTCGGGGATAAAGGCGTGAGTTTATGTATGTATGTATTAATTAAAGTGAAAATGCTATACATATTACATAAGATTATGAATGGGCCGGTTTAACTGCGCTGATATCGCTGTCTCATAGAAAGCCAACATGCAACATGCAACGGCTTTGCTGCCAATAACTTTTCTTCCCCTTTCTTTATCTTCCTCCCTGCCCTTTAACTATTGTATATAGAAATTTATTCATTCTCCATTTCCGCACAGCATATTTATGGATTTTTTAATATTTCGCATTCGTGCCAACCCTAGCAATGTAGCTGCCATTTTGAAATAAATATACGATCTTTTGAAATGAGTTTTTAATGGTAAATGAAAATTATATCAGACTCGGGCCAGACGCGGCTGAGAACATGTTTACGGTGGTCGCGGGTTCAAATCCCAGGGCCTCAGACCTTACGGATTTCGAATGAGCCGATTTTGATGAAGTTTTTGTTAAATTAAGTCAAAGTAAGATTTTATTTTTAAACATGAAAAGTAACATCTGTTGTAGATACTCCTTTGTGTTTAGAAAGGAATGATTTTTCACCTTATAATAATGACCATTAAATTTCACAAAGGATATTTAAAAAAAAATACATATTTTATTAATCCTTACAAAGGGACCGTTATAAGACACGGTGAAAAGCGAGTGATTCAAGGGGAAGGTTTATTTATGTTTATCCTTTATTGTACACTATATTTAAGCTTAACAAAAAAAAAAACATTAAATTATACCGGGTATATCAAGACTGTAACCGAAAACGAAGCCAGGTTGTAGTTTTAGTGGTCACAAACACGATGCAAATAAAAATTTCGCCAAAACAGTGACAGATTTTTTTAGAATTTTTTAGAAATCATCGTGTTTGGGTGGTAAATACCTAGTTTTTGCGAAAATACTAATTTAAACCCTTACGTATCATTGCCATATACCCTGTATAATAGTTCAAAAGGCGGTCGTATCGCTCGAGGCAATCTCTTACCGACTACCTTGGGATAGAAATAACAGAAGAAAAGTAAAGTTTACGTTTATAGACTTTTTATTGCATTGGGTTTTGGTGGAGTGACGTAAAATAATATCTGCATCCAAGCGAAGCTGGGCTGCTAATTAATTACAAAAAAAGTAGACTATATAAATATTTTATTATTTAGTCTAGGCCGGCTTCCAAGTTGATGGTGAACACGCCTTCCCTTGCTGCTTCGTGTGGCATCTCCGCAGCTATCCTCACTCCTCCGTGGCTGTTAACGGCCCTTTGACACCGAGATCCTTCGCACTGCAAAATATAATCACTGCAAAAACACAGCCTCCGTTGCGCAGTTGGTTAGACGCCGTCTGTTGCGTGTTCGATCTCCGCACCGAGACAAATGTTTGTGAGGGCCACAAATATTTGCCTTTGTCTGGGTGTTTGTGTGACGGAAAAGTCTCTCGTAGTTTCTGATACCCACGATGGTATGTGAGGTCCGCTAGGCAGCACGAAACCAGCATGGCGACTGGCCTAAGCCTTAAGTCAAAGTAGTATTATATTATAGTAGATATTAGTATGTTGTAAATTAAATTACCGTTGCGAGGCATTCCACCCCTTGACACTGAAAAATAATACGTGACATTTAAATTAAAAAAAAATGTTGTAAAATATTAGTCTTGTTTTCATCTTGAAATTATTTAATATTGTATCTAATTTTTGGGGTGTTCCAAGTGCCAACGCAGACCGGGACGAAATGGCAGAGGGTTATTTTTAACCCTTATTTCAATATCCTTTGTAAAAAAAAAACCCTTGCCATTCCGCCCGGGCGTGCGCTGGCCATTACAGTTAGTTCAACGAGTGGATGACAATTTGTCTGGGTGATTGTGAGACCAAAAAGTCTCTCGTTATTTCTAATAACCACGAAGACGGGCAAAGCTGCTGTTGAATGGTGAGAACAGTGCTCAAAACCAATTGATTAATTATTATAAAGTTATGTAAGAGCGCGATACCATTTGGCTAATTACTTGCTGCATTCAAATTGTATACCTATAACTTGAACAAACCTGCATACAAGCATACTTGCATGTGGGTAGGTTGAACTTGTAAATTTTTACAGCCTCCGTGGCGCAGTTGGTTAGACGCCGGCTGTGAAACCAGAGGCCGTGGGTTCGATCCCCGCACCGAAATTTTTTTTGTGTTATCCGCAGGTATTTGTTTCGGGTCTGGGTGTTTGTGACACCAATAAAGTCTAGCGTAGCTTTGATACCCACGACACAAGACTCAATCTTAGTGTGGGGTCAGGACTATGTATGTGAGTGTTGGGTGTATTTATTTATTTTTAATTTAAGTGACGCACACATTGAATGCGCACAGGTAATTTGCATGATTTCGTCTTCCACAAATTTCCTATTCAATTTTGAACGTCTCCACTTGTGTTCAAGTAAAACTTCACGCTCTCCTAAACGTGTTTCCAATGTAAGCAACTTATACGCAAATGTGACGTCATACTTGCAAGACTTGCCTAATAGAAATTGCCTTATATAAGTGGGATTAAGGTAAGCAGAACCAAATCTAATATTATATGTTAGGTTCTCCTAAGTCTAATATGAAATTACTTGGCGATTTTCTGAAGAAACCCTATAAAGGCTTATGAAGTTGTTTGTTTCTAAGTTTGAGCGTATGCGGGCGAGTCAACAGCAACTTTTCCTTTGACTAAGCGAAAGGCTTCGAAGTATAATGAAGTTAACTACTGTGCAATAATCTAAGATTGTGGGAGTATGAATCTGGTTCTCGGGTTTAATAAATCTGGTTTATATGGTCATCTGGTAAATAATGAAATAAAACACACAACAAGAAATAAAAATTATAAATTTTGAGAATAATGTATATGTGTGTATTTTGAGAATAGTGTATAGTATATGTATCGAAACATCAATTAGAAATGTAATGGAATAAACATTTAATCGATAAAAAACTTTATCAATTAAAAGTTTTATTGATTTAAAAAACATACACAGGTGAACGGAGTCGATACGTTCTAATTTGATACCATACTACCCACACTCAACAGTGACACGCAAAAGAATTGGCACCGAGCTCCGGACCTCGGCGAGTCTCATAAGGAAACTAGTTTATCTTTAACAAACAATTAACTTAATAAAAAAATTGTGGCTGTTTTAAAAAAAAGTACTTTAAAACCGTCTTTGAAACCGTCAGTATTTTCCGTAAACATTCTCGAAGTGTATATTTGAAACTTTTAAGGTAGCTTTTAAAACTGTTGAAAAATACATTAAGAGTGTTGAGATAGTTTCGCACTCACGGTTGCTATACAGTCCTCTCCGACGCACTGAAATATAAACGAGAAAAATAAGTAGTTTGGAGGGTTGAAACTTGAAGTAATATTATTTTATGTCATTTTTTGAGAAAACAATACTGAGTCAGGCTGTTATCGTCTTCTGCTGAACATGGGACTCCTTTACGACTGGTAGTTCGATTGAGAGGGGTTAGGCTACTCCATTACGCTGGCTGAAGGTTGGTGGACTTCACATACCAGATAAAATTTTGCATTTAATTTTTTTTGTGATTAGTTCCTAAGTGCCATAGCGTGATGTTAATAATCTGAAATCTTCTGTATTACAGGCCATAAAAAGAAAAACCATTCACAGACTCTTCATTTTTATTTTTTATAGTGTAATTATTGGTATACCGACTACAAAGCCAAAAGTAGTTTATAGAGAATTAGTAGCACAATCCATTGCATAATTTTTTAAATATACTTTATATTTTATCCCCAAAACTTAAATTCGTCAAGCTGGTTACAATATTGTTCATTAATACAAATCTGGCGCGTATCGGTCGCTCACCAATACTACAACTTATTTTTTAGTAGTCTGTGCCTACAAATACTGCCGGCCGGTACAAGTACACCCTTCCCGCTCGCCGCCCCTCACCCGTCCCGCTCACTCCCTACGCGAGGGCGTGCGGCGCGGGCGCGGTACCTTTGATGAATCAATTATCAATTAGTCACCCCGGAAGAGTCGGCGCCTACGCATGTCTCGTAATTTTGCACAAACTCGCGCGTCCCGATTTCGCGGTTACCTTTTGTTACATTTTCAAGTATTCTCGTTACATTATAATTGGCCACTCAGAGATGTAGTCTCGGGATTTGTGGTGATATGTGTCGGCGGCAGTGGGATATAAAGAACATTTTGATACACGCGTGTCTTGGCAAACGATGCTAAGTTCAACGTTGTACATTTTGTCAATAATACTTCCCGGTTTGCTTGATGATAGCTAATAAACGAAACTGTAAATACGAAATAAATACTAGTGTTGTGTGTTTTGGAGCGAAATCAGTGGCGGGCGCGGCGGCGCGCGCACTTACCCACGCATCGTTCAAAAAACGGTTCCTGTATCGTAGCTGTGATCGTAGCCTGTCACCGCGTGAGTTTTCATTGTGATTATTTCATATTTTTATCGCGCATCTGCCTACCCCTTCTGGGATAAAGGCGTGAGTTTATGTATTTATGTATGTATTTTTATCTGATCTTTTATACTTCTAATAGGGTTGTTTTGGCTTTATAGTATACAAAAACTAACGTTGTAAGTAATTAATATTAATATAGAACCTTTATTAATATGAAACTTACTTTTGAAATACATTTAACACCGGCGCACTAAAAAAAATATGTATAAGATTACAAAATGATTAAGAAACTAACAAAGTAAAAATAATAATTAAAAAAATTACGTGAACATGGCAAGCATCTCCGGTGCACTGAAAATGTGTAAACTGTTATAAGCGAAGTAGTTTATTAAGCATGGGTTATTAAAACCGAATTTAAATCTTTCATAGCTATAATTAAGTACTAAGTTCTCATACATTCTCATGACATACATAGTTAATCGTATTTCTATAAAAACATGTAAAAAAATTAAGAAAAGCGCTTATTATTTATGCACATTTTACTACAAACATTTAACGATGAGAAATAACAAATTATAAAATAAAGAAACATACCCATGCATTGGCACTGTTGCCTTTTGACTGAAAAAAATATTAAAAAATCTACAAAGAAGTAATAATAATACAACATACATATGTATATATAAACTCACGCCTTTATTCCAGAAGGGGTAGGCAGAGGCGCCACCAGGACACCCACATTTCGCCTTGTATGTTACGTCCCACGATGTGATAGGGGGCAAGCCTATCGCCATATCGGGCACAAATTCCTGACTCCGGGCTGATAAATGATTAGAAAAACCCAATATCACTTTGCCCGACCTGGGATTCGAACCCGAGACCTCAGCTTTGTAGTCGTACCGTAGTACAACTACGCCACCGAGGCAGTCCATTAAGTAACTATCTAAGTAATAATTAAGTAATTGTAAGGTATTATTCCATAGAAATAAAACTAGTTTGTTAAGGATTTTATCGCGGATTTGGGTTTATTATACATTTATGAACTTCCCTATGTTTTGAATACTATATAGCTTTTCCGGTAACGGGGCGTACTGAGGTCGTCATTACTGAGGTCTAATCTAACTAAAGACTAAAAAAAATGTTTTATTTCAATGTGTAACATGCGCGTAAATACAAGAAGTTATTTGGGTATAATGTGCATACAATAACACACAGACTGCGTAAAGAGAAAAAAAATATAAGAAGTTTATTCTATTTTGGGATCATGTGGAGACAATAATACATAGCCTACGTAAAGAGACAAATTTCATTTACTTACGTCAGCCATGCAAGCACCCGCTTTGCACTGTAATTAAATAGTAAAGTATACACGAGGTTTATTTAAATATGAGGTAGTTCATTCTAATTGGGAACCAACAAAAATAGAAATGAATAAATAATAGGCACACCTTAATATTATTGCGAAAACTCCTCACAACGGTAGTTCGAACCACGAACGAAAGTACGAACGAAAATGTCTTACAACGGATATAAAAAATGTGTTAAACCAGATCCTTCATATTTTAAGTCAATTATTATCATACCATTATTACAACAAACATATCTATGAGATAGAACCTTTACTTTCATTAATTCCAAATTGAGTCTTATATTAAGTTCGAATATCTTTTTTCTGTGTTGAATCACGAGACGAGTATGCCATTCGCGTGATGGTAAGCGATATGACCGCTCATAGACAGTAGAAAATCAAACAACACCATGAATTACAAGGCAATACTTGGCATTCCACTGCGCTCGCCATCCTGAGACATAAGATTGAACGTCTCAATATGTCCAGTATTCTGGCTACAATATCCTTCAAATCGGAAACAACAGCGCATTTACACTGCTGTTTGGCAGATATTGCGAAATGCAAATAGACGTTGCGGTGGTACTTACCCAGGCGGTCCCTCACAATTTTGAGAGACCTGGAATCCAGTGATTTATTACAAATCGAGTCTTACAGTAAGGTCAAATATTTACCTAACGTCAAACATATTTGAAATTATTCAGCTTCGAACATATATTTGCAATTAAAATACATTTCTTATATTCAACCCCGGAACGAAACCAGAAAATTTCAACCCAAACACCATCATTAGACTATTCTCGATTCGACAGAAAACTATAAACAATTTTTACTTCCCCGAGACTTCAATAACCTTGTTTACACCGATATTTAGGTCACGCCACCCGGGCCGACAAAACAATTTCTCGTTGGAACCAGGGATTCCAGCAGGAATTAATTAGCTCGATCGCTGAGGAATGAATCTTTGCTTATTGAGAGGAATTTCTTAGCAATTATTTCATTGCGATCGTGGCTTTCGGGGACTGTTTCCGAGGTTGTTTGTTTTATATTTGTATCATTTTATTGGTTTGAAAGCCTGTCTATACAAGTTGCTTCTCGCTCTTCCTATAAAAGATTAGATCTCTTATACCTAGCAACGAATGTTAATGTAGTATTCGTCAATAGAAGAAGTGCGTGTTGGCCTGTTGGTAACGGACCAGACGCGGCTGCCAACAAGTTCACGGTGGTTTCGGGTTTAAATCCCAGGGCACACCTCTGACTTTTCGGAGTCATGTGTGTATTGATAGTCAATCACCACGCACTAAAACGGTGAAGGAAAACATCGTGACGAAACCTGCATACCTACCATAGCGATATTTAAGAATTTCTATGTTATGTAAATTTCGCCAATCCGCTCTAGGCTAGCGTGGTGGACTATAAGGCCTAACCACTCTCAAACGTGCCCTCAATTGTAGAGTAGGCCCGTGCCCTGCAGTGGGACGTATCACGGCTGATACAATACAAGACAATTCATCAATAAATACAGAGATTCAACAGGAAGGTTGGTGAGTATAGCTTTTTTTGGGATAGGTTTCTGGCGTGGGCTTATAGGTTGTTCGCTCTTGGGTCCAAAACCCGAGTCAGTTAAAATTGTGTAAGTTTCTGCTTTGTAATATTTTCTGCTTGTCTCTCAGGACCACAGGACAATAATATAATAGGCAAGCTCTTATCACTTTGGAGCGGAAATAAGCACGGATATGTGGGTGGCACCTGCAACTGTATCAACCCATATACGTCCCAATGCTAGGCACGGGCCTCCTGTATAATTGAGTGAGATTAGGCCATATAGTGCGCCACGGCCTAGTGCGGGTTGGCAGACTTTATTTACCATAGATTTAAAAACATTGCTATAATATGCAGGTTACTTTAACCTATTTGGCTAATTCCCCCTCTGAGATATATTGAAGTAAGGTTATGTGTAAGTTTTTTGTATATATTTTCATAACTTAGTCTATTAAAATTTTGTGTAAATGCTTGCTTTTGAATATCTTACATTACTACAGTAGCCCAAGGTAACTATATTTTGTACTACTTTAATTAACGGTAAGAATTTTAGCCTTCAAGTTCTTTTATCAACAAATAACACTCTTGAATAAAAGCTTGAATATACATGAAGTTATCAAACAAAAAATGAGTGGATTTAAATGCATTGAGAGCACTAGTCAAGGTGAAGAAAGTCTGTCTGCTCCTGAACTACTCAGATTAATAACATGGTTTAACAACTAGCTATGGTTGGTGCAGTGGTTGAGCTATTGGCCTTCCATTGTTAATGTTGCGGGTTCTCAATAGGATTAATGACCGCCACATACGTAGCGATATAACTATGCAATTCTGAGTTTACACTAGTATACGTGAGTGTGCAAATAACTGCACAAACTTCGTATAAATTTTCGATTGGAGACTGATGCAAAGTCGCGTTAGCGCAAACTCAGTTGAACGTGTGTGGCGGGCATTATGCTGTTAAACGAAAGTGACTAAAATGTACAATAAAAATACACCCAACGTATTAATAGTCCTGACTCCACACTAAGATAGAATTCTTGGGTCGTGTATCAGAAACTGGGAGAATAATACTCGTTAATCACACATTTCGACTGCCTCGGTGGCGTAGTTGTATTACGGTACGGTTACAAAGCTGAAGTCTCGGGTTCGAGTCCCGGGTCGGGCAAAGTGATATTGGATTTTTCTATTCATTATCAGTCCGGAGTCAGGAATTTGTGCCCGATATACATATATGCCGATAGGCTCGCCCCCTACCACATCGTGGGACGGAACATACAAGGCGAAATGTGGGTGTCCTGGTGGCACCTGTGCCTACCCCTTCGGGGATAAAGGCGTGAGTTTATGTATGTATGTAATCACACATTTGTCCACTCGGCATCGTACCTCCGGTCTATCGTCTTAATCATCGTCTAACCAACTGCTCCTGAGATGCTGTTGCGAGCACCTTATATTTAATCAGTTGTTTTTTGGGACGACAATGTGACTTACTACAATGCACTCGATGGTAAGAGCAGTAAAACTCAAATATGAAGTAGTGTATCCATCGATGTGAGATTTACTGGCGGTAATCTCTCATATGTGCGAAGCCGCGTCGGTAGATACCACCGCAATGTTTACTCCCACCAAACAGTAGTGTAAATGTCCTGTTTGATGGACATTGTAGCCAGAGTAACTACTAGATATAATGAGACTTATCATCTTATGTCTCAGGATGGCGATCGCAGTGGAATGCCAATCATAGCTTTGTAATTCATGGTGTTTGGTTTTGCTACTCTGCATGAGCGCTCGCTTCGCTTACCATCAGGTGAGAAAGGCATACTCATCTCACCATTCATTGCTATAAAAAAATACATATGTAAATATGTGCTAAGACTTACCGAACTTGTACAATTCTCGCCATCACACTGAAAAGTAACGGTCAATTGAATAAAATAATAAATAAATAAGGTGGCAATCTTTTTCCAATTCACTATAATATAGAAAAAAATATATGTGTATAAAATATACCCGCAAAAATTATCTGTTAAATACCTTACCTTTGAATTGCATACACCTCCTTTACACTGCAACAAATAATAAAGTACTTATATTGGATATATTGGAGTGATATTGGATTTTTCTATTCATTATCAGCCCGGAGTCAGTGCCAGATATGGCGATAGACTCGACCCCTGTCACATTATGGGACGGAACAAGGCGAAATGTGGGTGGCCTGGTAGCACCTCTGCCTACCCCTTCTGGGAAAAAAGGCGTGAGTTTATGTATGTATACTTACAGTAGACTTGCACGTGTGACCAAAACACTGTAAAATAAACAAATCATATAATACTAGTGGCCCGGCCCGGCTTCGCCCGGTGCAGATCCTTTTTGACGGGAAAAGATTATTTGAAGTTATTCTTTTGGGACGTTTGGTTTATGAGAGTAATTTTTTTAAGATGCGTGCGCAATGGCATCGACGTGATGAAGTTAGCTGTTAACTGTCTGTCAAACCGTGACAATTTGTAACTGTATTCACAGTAGTTTCTTACATATTCATAAATCTACAACACGTGTTTTATAGCAGTGGTGATAAAAATAATAATTCATAATTATATATGTGTGAATGTGATTTTTGGTGAAATTATAATGGCAGTTAATTTTAAGCTATTGTAAAAGTTCGTAATAAAAGTGTATTTTTATTGATCCCCTGGGTCTCTCAATTTATATTATAACACTTTTCGATAATGTTGCTAATAAGAACCAAGTTCCGGGAAGTAATGTCATATGGCAAATAATATGTATATAATATGTTGAGTTTAGATTGAGATTTACATAAATATTAGCATAGCAGTATAGATTATGTAATAGGTAATATATTTTTCTACCCTCCGAAAAGTTTGTGTCACATGCGTTATTTACTTAGGTCGTGGGCTTGTATAATACGACACAACAAATATACTTGAATACGTATTACGAATTATTTAACTTACATCAGCTACGCAGACACCTCCAAGGCACTAGAAATATAATAAAAACAACAAACGATTATTAGTACCTATTAGCAACAAACAATGTATTAGATAAGTGGAGGACTCGAAAAAGAAGATAATGTTGAATATTTATTAAAATATTATAATACATTATGATTGGGTATACCTACATACCTCAGAAGTGCAATTCTTCTCAAAACACTGCAAATAAATAAAAACCAATTAATAAATCCACATCAAAACGCTTCAGTGGCATTTACCGTTGTAAAAACACACAAATATATTTTTGTTTTCATAAAAACCCAGTCACATTTCGCAATAACTTTCAGTGCATTTCTTTCAGCGTCTATCATACTGTGTTCAGAAAATATGGCTCGCAAATTGTAAATGCTACTAAACGTAGTCTGCCCGTCTGTCTGTCAACAACAATAACCCGAAAACAAAGAGAATCGGAGCCTCATATCGAATGCAAACTTACGCTCCATGCAGGCTGCAACGGACTTATAAAGTGCTGGATGAATCTTATGCCTGTTTTGCATAACCTCCTTTAAACTTAACTTTTTATTAAAATTATAGCTACTGCCCGCAAATTTCATCTGCGTGATTAACTTTATTTAGAACTTCCTATCCCGTCACGTCCCGTGATATCCCGCCCGTCCCATCTCATTATCATTCAAGGCATGTAATCCAGTCCCATCCCATCCAGTTTGGGTTTCTCAGTTCATCGCGCACAACCGCTCAGACAAATAGACAAAAATTCTAAAAATCCTTGTTTTGAGTTCTATTACGTAAATACAGACCCCCTATATTAGTTTTTCTCATTTATCTTCCATGTACAGACATCGATCGGTTACAAATTTATTATACTATGTATAGATGGCATGTTTATCTCTTTTAATCTAGTTCAATTTTACGAAATTAGTATTTTTTGCGTTATATTGGACTCGCAAACTAATGGTAGATGGTCACTGCCACTAATAAACGTATGCTACACCATTCGGGGATCGATGTTCATTGCTGGGCTCTGATTGTTAACGGTGGAAAAGTAGGAATAATGTGGAGGTTAGAATTGAGTTTACATGTAATGGTAATTGCGCTCTTCGAACAAAACAGTAAAGGGAATGAAGAAAAAAGATGCCATTCTTTCGCACTCAATTTTAAAATACAATTTATGAGACTATATTATTGTTTTTTTGAAATAGCGTTGAAGATTAGCTACAAAAACGTAAGAATAAAACATTACGTTCCAAATTCAAATTTCTCTGTTCTTAGCGTTAAAATTAAATTACATTTTCCGCTAAAAATATTCTATTAACTTAGCACTATGAAATACGGTTTTACTTATTATTGTTTTGTACAGCCAGAAGAATACGAAAATATTTTTCAAGTGACTTTTACAAAGCCATTGTGAGTAAAGCAGCCGTGTAGTCTTACAATGAATTTAAGATGGTTCGCTGGGACCGAGTGAAAGAGAAAACAGTCTCTTTGCAGTCATTATGAAATAGATTCGTAGTTAAAAGATCTTTCATAAGGAAAATCAGAAAATAGCATTACTGGTGGCTTCAATTGGGATATAGTTAATGATACAAAGTTGGCCTATTTTCAATTAAACACAGGAATTAGCAATGAACTTTAAAATAGTTTACATGATTATTAATCCCAAGAACCACATGAAATAGGAATTATACCTTTATGCTGACTGAGGCTAAACAGTTTAATTCCATTTCTTCGCTATTTACCAAGCTATTTTAATTATAAACTGAACCCCTACGGGATGTACGCGAGAATATTGAAGCTAATTGGTCCCGACAGTATCTTCTAGGGAATCTATATCGATGTTCTGTTGCCAGGTAGCGGAGTAAAGTTAACAATAGTGGAGCGAGCGGTGCCCAATTGAATTACGTTCGCGCGAACGTGCTATAACTGGTTATAACTGCCCGTAACCAGATACAGCCGGTATAATGCGGTTTGCACGCTGTTGTGCGTCTGTACAAGTGTATCCTTGTTTCTGTAATGGTTTGCAGAGGTCTATAAATGTAGGTGTTAAGCATATAAGGGACTTTTAGTCATGGAGAAAGTTTTGAAATAATTTAATCAAAACGCAGATGTTACTTTGAAATGTTGTATATACCACTGAAAATTATTTTATTATAAAGTCAGAGGATAGATAGGTAAAAATAACCCTAGAAAACTACGATTAGTACAAGTGATAGTACGTGACCGGAGAAAAGTAAGGCATTGAAACGAAACGTAATTTAAATAAAAAATGGAAACAAGTTGAGAAAATGAAACGTTTGTAACACCGTAGTCGGTAAGAGAAGGTAGTGGGCTGGTAAAGAAGACCATCGGCATTAAGATCTTCTTTTTACAAAAGCAATTATGAATTTAAAAAAAACAATTACTTCAAGCCAGCTGTAGAGTTCCTGAGACAGCTCAGTGATTGGTCTCTTTTTCAAATGACCTACAGTAACCTAATGATTATAAAATCTCCTTCATAATTTTATAGAATATATGCTAAATAAATTACGTAACTAAAAAAAGAAACGTAATCAGACTCAAAAAGTATCAATTGATATATCTATATCTATACATATAATAAAGCTACCGATCTGTACATGAAAGATAAATGAGAAAAACGAATATGGGGGGTCTGTATTCACGTAATAGAATCCAATACAATGATTTTTAGAATATAATTCTGTTTGTCTGTGCGGCTGTGCGCAATGAACTCAGAAATGGGTTTATGGATTTCGATGTTTGGTTTGGAGGTAGTTGACACCCTGGATTAACATTTAAGCTACTTTAATAAAAAAAAAATGAAGTGTTCCCGTAGGATGAGGAAGGAATTCCGATATAATTGTTACTTTTTCTACTCAAAGGGATGGGATGGGGCTTGATTGAGTAAGAATGTGACGGGACGTGACGGGATGGGAAAATCCAAATAAAATTAATTTCAAATTAAGTTAATCAGGCAGACGAAGGTTGCGGGCAGAAGCTAGATTTTAATATAATTCATATCGCGTGTAATCCATCATCGAGATGTTACTAAGTAAAACAAATAACTAATCTCAGTCGCGAATAAAAAATCAAATTAAATTGCAAATCAAATTAAACATCGTTGAACTGAACACGTCGCAGCCGGTTGTAACCGATCGAAACTGGATATAACCGGCTCGTACCGGTTTCGTAGCTCGAGAAGCTACCAACTTTGAACTTACTAGTTTATTTTGTGAGTTATTGAGGTGGAGGTATGGGTTGGCTGGTTAAGTTGATTCAAGATAGATTTTATAGAGGTGAATACGTTTTTGGAGTGTTTCAGGAATAGTTTGAAATTGTATCTTGATCATCTGTATCTGTATCAGCTAGGGTTGCCAGATAGTAACTTATCAAATCCGGGACAATTCTAGGACAACAATGTCGGGTCGTGGCCATAGTAGAAAATATACATACATACATAAACTCACGCCTGTTTCCCAAAAGAGGTAGGCAGAGGTGTCTTAGTAAGTAACCACACCCATATTTAGCCGTATATATTCCGTCCCACAATAGGTGGCGAGCCTATTGCCATATCGGGCACAAATTCCTGACTCCGGGCTGATAATGAATAGAAAAATCCGTCGTTCGTCCCTATTTTATTTTGTTAATAAATACCGTACGGGTCGAGCTAAATAAAACCGTTTAAAAATATAGTATTTTTTAGAATCCGGGACAATAAGCTCTAATTACTGGACACGAGACAAGAGGCAAATTTCCGGGACAATCCCGGAAATCCCGGCCGTCTGGCAAGCCTAGTATCAGCCCATATACGTCCCACTGCAAGGCACCTGCTCCCTCTACAATCGAAAGTACGTTTGGGAGGGGTTAGGCCACATAGTCCACCATGCTGGCCTAGTGCGGGTTGGCGGATATCATGATCTTGATCATGTTACTTTTAAATCATGAAAAAAAGTGTGTGTGTACTTATGCATGTAAGAAGTTATACTTATTTTTAAGATAAAAGTTACTTATTTTTACAATGGCCTCTATCTTTCACCACCATAATACAATATATAATTTAAAATCATATTACATATATGTATATTTACGAATAGATAATTCTATTTTTTATCTCCACTGTTATTATTTTCAATTTTGAATCTGAATTTAGATTATCAGAGCAAAGGGCTTTTTATATATTGGCTTTGCGACCAAAAAAAAATCTATAGCAAAATAGTTCAAATACATACATAATACACGTAGGTACGTACCTAAATATTCTTGTAAACAGTTTCTAAACGTAATATTTAGTAACAGTTCCTATTTCAGCGAACAAATGTTATCTCAAAATTCTCTTGTGTAAATAACTTACTTGAATATATTAAGAATAAGAACTTGATATTTTGGTGAAAACTTTTATGTGTGGTGTCATTCATCCCCCGGGAACCTTCCATTACGGGAACCGTGTTCTGTATTACGTCACTATGTCAACGACAAAATAAGATGGGAACTGAAAGGTTGAAGGTGATGGAAATGTCAGGATGAAACCTTTTTGGTGATCTGACGTTGATTGTACTTGAAGGCAAGCAATGAAAGTTTGAAATTAGAACGCGTGGTTGAAGCATTGAAATATCGTCGTACTATAACTGACATTTAATTATACCGCAAAAAATGGCGTTGTGAAAAAACTTTGCTAATAAAAATACGTAGATATTATTGTTTTAATTATTTGAAATGACACTTATTGAGTTGATATTAAATTGTGTTATATTTAGTCAGATGCCAGAGTAGCCTTTTTAATTTTTTCATGCGACTGTGTTTTTAATTGTTGACCAACTATTAGCGGACTCACTCCAAAATAGTTGCTTTACAAAAAAAAAACAGTCCTAAAACGAAAAAATTGAAACTAATACATCGAATTTAAAGCTTAGTATTTTTCATTCGTAAAATCGTAGTGTTTGAAAATATTTCTCGTGCACTCGGCGAATTCCGAACGTTTGTGAGTACGGAAACAATATTTTGCCTCCAATCCAGTGCACTAGAATTCCTACGATAGTACTAAAGACGAATATAAATAAAAAATCACAGATGCGCATTCCATAAGATAAATGTTCACCGTTGACGTAGTATTTAATTTAGTTTGGGCAATAATTGTCTCATTTGGCAAAGTTATAACCATTTTCCTGTGTAAACGAGGTTGAAACGTAAACGACGTTTTTGTTACTTAGTAGTATACAGTAATACCCCGACTTACGCTACCCCGTTTTATGCGAATTCGGAGACACGCGGTTTTTCATTTTGATTGCCGCGCGCATCGGCTATCGCTCCGCCCTCTCAGCGTTCAGTTTGCGACAGGTTTAAACGTGTTCCGCGTGGAATTGTTTTACGTGCCCAGTGCGTTTTACTTATAATCTCTAATTATGTCATCTAAAAGAACGAAAAATGAGTCATTTGAGCCTAACGAGAAAAGAAAAACACTGTCTTTGGAGTGTAAACTAAATATAACTAAAGACTTAGAAGATCCGATTAAACATACTTCAGGTATATGCATTTATATGCACACTTGAACCCCGACTTACGCGAATTCGACTTACACGGCAATCGCTTGGACCCACCTACCGCGTAAGTCGGGGGTATAACTGTATTTTAGACAAAAATGAGGGTAAATTAAGCGAGAATTTCGCTTAAAATTCTTTTTAGAGGAGTAGGTTCTCAATTCGTCGGAATCGTTTTTTGATGTATCGTCATTATCATCATCATCAGCCCGTTGCAGTCCCCTGCTGGACATAGCCTCTCCCAAGGTACGCCACAGAGCCCGGTCTGTGTCCTGTCTTTTTATGTATGTTCACCGATTATTAATAATAAATATTTTTTAACATTTTCTGAAAAGTTGGCTGGTTGCTCATTGATGCCAATGTTCCTACTTATTTCGAAATTAAAAGAAATACGTACTTTGGACATGCATTTTCCTCCTTGACACTGCAATTAAAGAAAACAATTAATTTCATCTTGGGTCTCTTAACCAAAATGTATGAAAGCGAATCAGTAGATCGGCAAAATAGTTCCGACTGACGAGAGATAATCAATTATCGCAACTAGATAATAAGGCCCAGTTGTATAAACATTTTGCTGAGTGTTCACCTACCTGTCACAGCCACGACGTGCAAAATTCCTCCTTATTTTTTGTTGTATGTGTTTTTTTTTACATCTGTATATTATGTACGTCGTTTTGTTTCGCTTGTGACAAATAAACAGTTTTTCTTTCTCTTTCTTTCTTTCTATAAGCTAACTTTGACGATAACTTTAATGTTGACATTGTCATCGCCATACATTTGTGACGTATTTAACATTGCTATTGTATGGGATTGACACTTAAAATTATGGTGAAAATTAGTTAGTGCCATTGGGCCTAAGTTTTAAATGTTCTTCTCTTACAACCTCGTGTTAGTTGTGTGAGTATAAAAAATAAATATATGAATATGCTGCCAATATTTTTGAAAATCATTTTGCACTTACCATGGCGATTGATGATTCGCCTCTCGTCTGGTAATAAAAATAAATATTATTTACTGTTTTTGCGATATAACTACAGAAATAATAAATTAACAGACAAGGTTATGGTTAACTTTTTGACTAACAATAACTCACCGTAGATTTACAATAAGCTCCGTTGCACTGTAAAAGACAATTTAAAGATATACATACATACATATTTGCAGATGTAAAAAGTATACAAATTCAAATATTTTGTTTAAATTTCATAGAGATTTTTATGCATTTTACATGTAATTTATATGTAGAAATAAAAGAAAGTGAAAAATAAAGACAAAATAAATAACAGAAATATGCAATAAAAAAATCTGAACCATACTTCGCGACATAGGAATCGAAGACCTATATGACCACACTGCCAGATCACCAGGCAATAAACGGCTTTTAAAAACTAGATAAATAAAACAACACCCAAATACTAATAAAATAAATGAAATCGCTCAATGCGATGTGGTCACCGATTGTACCATTTTAATTTGTATTGTTATCCAATTTATATATAAGTCGATTTTTTTTTTATTGCTGAGAATGGCGAGACGAGTATGCCATTCGCCTGATGCTAAGCGTTAAGACCGCTCATGGACAGTAGCAAAACCAAACAACACCATGATTTACAAAGCAATGCTTGGCATTGCCCTGCGCTCGCCATCCTGAGACATAAGATGTAACGTCTCAATATGTCCAGTAGTTATTCTGGTTACAATGTTACAAATCGGAACACAACAGCGCATTTGCACTGCTGCTTGGCGGGAGAAATAGACATTGCGGTGGTACCTACCCAGGCGGCCTCTCACATATGAGAGACCTACCACCAGTGAAATGAATTCACCATGTGAATATGTACAATAAAGAGTATAAATAAAATAAATAATACTAATACGACAAAATATTCTTACTTACGCCAGCAATACTTTGGAGTCCGGCGCACTGGAGATCAAAATAAAACATAAATAACAATTATAACGTCTTGGGAGTACTTTATTGAGATAAACGTCTCACCTCCGAGTTGCAATTCGGTAGATTACACTGTAATAATAAAAACAATTTGAGAAAGGAGGCTTGTAAGTACAGCTTTACTTGTGATGGTGCGTGGTGGCCTTAAAGACTACATTTGTTAGACGATTTAGGTATAATAAATTAAATTGCCTCGGTGGCGCAGTTGTACTACGGTATGGTTGCAAAGCTGAGGTCTCGGGTTCGAGACCCGGGTCGGCACAGTGATATTGGATTTTTCTATTCATTATCAGCCCGGAGTTAGGAATTTGTGCCCGATATGGCGATAGGCTCGGCCCCTATCACATCGTGGGACGGAACATACAAGGCGAAATGAGAGTGTCCTGGTAGCACCTCTTTCTACCCCATCTGGGAAAAAGGCGTGAGTTTATGTATGTATGTAAATGTCATTGCAATCGAGTCAAAATATTATAATAAAATTAGGCAACTACAAAGATTGCAAGATTTTGGTTCTAGATTCCATATGAATTTGAGTGCTAAGGATAGGCCAGCTGTCAAACTTGACGTGAACATTAATATGTGTTGTGACAGATAGATTTCTATTTAATTCTTTAGCGGTTTCATCGATACGACCACTTTTAGCTGGCCGTATCGTGAAATGAAGATATAAATTATAGAATTGAGCTCTTGACCTAGGCACAACATACATACAATATACGCCAATTTAGTTGACATTCGTGTCGACACAAAGACACACGTATAAACTGTGCCCCTAGCCGGAACATTTTGAAGTATCGTATAGTAAAGTAAACGTTTCCCGCTGTTAAATTTTAGTTCCAAATACGCTCACAATGGCGCTGTTTAAATTCCCATACAAAATTTTACTATTACTATTCTATTACGATACTGCAAAATGTTCCGGCTAGGGGCACTGAATGCACAACGTGTAGTAACGTATATCCCACCGTTTCGTACTTTGTAAGTTGTAACTTTGTGGGCCTTTTATTCGTTAGCTTTACGTTGATTAAAACCCCAGTGCGCAAACATTATGCATACATCACAAAGAACATCATTCAAATGCGGGCTGACATTCTAGAATCTAGATTAAAACTTTAGTCGTTTGAAATTAAAAAGAAAAGAGTTGGCCATTTATTGTAGATTGTAGTATTAGATTCGAAAATTAAATTTGTAGATTATTTTAATATTTTCACCTGCTATTTTGAGTGGCTGGCAACGCGTTTCATGGGTGGAATAGGGTTCAAAGCAATAACGGAATTGTAAATATAGCTAAGAACTATGAGTTATATACATACGTGGTTAACGCATTTATTCGGCTTATTTTGCAAAATCCATGACTGGAACAAAAATAATATCAATTTTGGAAATATGTCGGAAACATACATTTTAATATGTTGAAGGTTGCGAGAAGTCGCTGGATGTAAACCACTTCCAACAGGTCTCTATGTTCAGTAGTGGGCTTTCTGTGGCTGAAGAGTGAGAGAGAGGAAAAGACAGATTATTTGTGCGATGACGTCATATCGCTTACCAGAGGTTGTAGTATTGATAAGAAATCAGATTTTCTTGACTGAAACAAAGAAATAATTTATTGATTATTAATTCAATGGTGGTAGAAAATTCGTTAAGAATTTTTTTGGGACATCGGATACTTATTTCATTTTAAATGTCGAGACGAGCTGGACATTCGCCTGATGGTACGCGATACGACCGCTCATGGACAGTAGCAAAAGCAAACAACACCATGAATTACAAAGCAATCGGCATTCCACTGCGCTCGCCATCCTGAGACATAAGATGGTTAAGTCTCATTATGTCCAGTAGATACTCTGGCTACAATGTCCTTCACACCGGAACACAACATTGCATTTACACTGCTGTTTGGTGGAAGAAATAGACATTGCGGTGGTACCTACCCAGGCGGCGTCATATATGAGAGACCTACCACCAGTACATAATAAATACCTAGTAGTTATTATTTCGCCTCCGTGGCGCAGTTGGTTAGACGCCGGCTGTGAAACGCGAGGCTGCGGGTTCCATCCCCGCACCGAAACAAATATTTGTGTGATCCACAGGTATTTGTTTCAGGTCTGGGTGTTTGTGAGACCGAAAAGTCTCTCGTAGTTCCTGATACCCACGACACAAGACTCGATCTTAGTGTGGGGTCAGGACTGTGTTTGTGACTGTTGGGTGTATTTATTTATTTATAAATAACTACGATATTTACTAAAGTTAATATAATAAATCTTACCTCATCGCTCAAAGCAATAAAGCTGGCAATATAAATGAAGATAATTTTCTTCCACATGTCAAGTTTGTAGATTGCTTCTTTAATTGAATAGCTGCAGGCTATTGAAATTATCTTGAAGGAAGTGAAGTTAACCGATTAGATGCGCATTAAACACTGATAAGTTTCAAAGCCATGTCTAATTTTGTGTCAGTCAATTAATTTTGTGATTGACGGCCTTCTTGGCGCAGTTGGTAACGCCGGCTGTGAAACGCGAGGCTGTAGGTTCGATCTCCGCACCGAGAGAAATATTTGTACTTGTATCTTAGTGTAGAGCCAGGACTATGTCTTTTGAGTACATTTATTATTATTATTTTATTCTTTATTGTATACAACAATCATAACAGTATAAAGAGATAATAATACAACAAAGAACAAATTGCGGTCTTATCGCCCTAAGGCAATCTCTACCAGATAACCATTGGATGGATTTATGAGAAGGAGAAAGAAAAGGCAGTGAGTACAAAAAGAAAAATAAAGGAATCGTTAGTTTCCGAATCCCGAATCGGGTAGTGAATTTCGGTATTTTCTATTCATTATCAACCTGGAGCCAGGAATTTGTGGCCGATATTGAGATACATATATCACATCGTGGGACGGAACATACACGGCGAAATGTGGGTGTCCTGGTGGCGCTTCTGCCTATCCCTTCTGGGAAAAAGACGTGAGTTTATGTATGTACTGTATTGTATCAGCCCATTTACGTCTCACTGCAGGGCACGGGCCCACTCTTCAATCGAGAGAATCGATTGAGAGTGGATAGGCCATATAGTCCACGCTGGCCTAGTGCGGGTTGGCGGACTTACATACCGTAGAAACTCTTTAAAATCGCTACGGTATGCAGGTTTCCTCACGATGTTTTCCTTCACCACCACGCACGTTATGTATGTATGTATGTATGTATGTTAAAAAAAATATATTCAAATGCTGCCATAGAATATTCATAAGACCAGACGCTCTCGTCCATAGACAAGTAAACATTATAAATAAAACAAGAAAACCGCTCATGTCTATGATAGCGAATTTTCATGCAAAGCTCTGTACTTACAAGTTTAGAGTACATTAGGAGCTTAAGGAAAGAGCTTAAAGCTCGCGTGTGTAGTGTCGCGCAGAGCTTTCAGATTGTGAGCTCATTGTATAAGTATCAACTCATTTTACCTTCTACGCGGCTTTGTTTTAAAGAGTTAGATATTTCTTATTTTAGATATTAGAAAAATTATTAACGTTTTATGGATATAATGCAATATAATAGATTGCATTGTTGGTAGACCAAAAAATCTCTCGTAGTGTCTGATACACGACACAAGACTCGATCTTAGTGTGGGGTCAGGACTATGTATGTGACTGATGGGTGTATTATTGTATTGTAATGTAGTAACTAATTTTAGTTCTAACTTTGGTTGCCTTTTTAGCTCTCCCTTCCTCTCTCTTTCGTTCCTTTGATATTTTCTTGCGCTGTTTAAACTTTCATACCTATCACACGTTTATGAATCCGAAACGATGATATTACGAAACAGTTGAATCCCTGGAAGCAGAAAAAGACATGGAAAGACTTTTCAAATTAAGAATATGATTTGAATTTTCATTCTCGTTCCTTTTCAATTTTAATCTAATTTATCTTTTTTGTTCTTTACCTTTCCTTTTCAGAATGTTCTTGTTTCTTCCAGTAGAAAACTTTATTCTACGTAACAAACAAGAAATTAATTAAGTGATGGAGGCGAGGAGAATATAGTGCTAATGAACCGTTGTTTTGTTGAAATTAACTTGTAACGTTGAGACGGATTTTATAGTATCCGATATAAAATAAAGATTAATTAATAAATACCCTTCAAAAGGTCATAAATAGACTCGATTTTATGTTTTTAAGTCCTACGATACTTGGCTCGAATCGGAATTGATTACTTATTTGCCTCTGTACCACATCATTTTTATTTCACGAACTTCACCTCATCAAATTTTTAAATATAAAAATCAGCTTCTTAGAATGCCATTAATTTTTTACTTATCACGTAAAGCTTTATTCTCTGAATTTTCATTATATTTTTCATTTTATCTTCAAAAAAATGAACACAATTTTACTAAATAACCATTTCCTTACGCTTTCTTAATGGATTACTAAAGAATTTTGAGCTACAGTATATTATGCCTCTAAATGATTGATTACACCAAAATAACGAAGGAAGTTTTTGACTTTTGTTTTTGTTGTTCTTAGTAATATTGTAGATTATCGACTAAGTGCCAGTTTTACTTATAAGTTACGTATTTTACGTACTTTACAGTGTTACGTATAGTTTTCCTAAAATAAAGATGTACACCTCTTTATTTTTATACACGCAATGGTACGTAAGGGCTTAAATTAGTATTTTCGCAAAAACTAGGTATTTACCACCCAAACACGATGATTTTGAAAAAATTCTAAAAAGATATTTGTTACTGTTTTGGCGAAATTTTTATTTGCATCGTGTTTGTAACCACTAAAACTACCACCCGGTATATGCAAAAATAAATAATTAAAAAGTCACACGACATCCGATAAATCGGAAGGTATAAAAGTAATGTGACAAACATTGTCTAGTTGCCGTGTGCGAAATGGCGATCATTTAACGGACTTGTCGTAACACCACAGCGCGGTGGTTTGGCAAGTCACTTCACTTCGCCATGCTGCTTCACGTAATATAAACGATATTTAAAGGAACATTTTATTGTGATTAATGCAGAGTCGTGATGCGTCCGAATTATTACTTTTATAGATGATGGCAGGAAGCTCGTTAATAATTAAATGGATAAAAGCAATTGTGTCACGTTTAGACTGTTATTTCCGATCCGATTGTGTTCAACCCGGCATTATTCTGGCCAGTGGATACTTTAACATTGATCCTGCAGTCATACTGCTTGTACAGTTTTGTACGAGATTTCACTAGCTAAGAAGTTTATCCTTTTGTTATAAAAATAATACAAATAAATTAATTTTCTACTGCACGAATTAAAGACTTGTCATGCCAGCTTGAAAGTAGGGAAGCTAATGTAACGATTACCGACGGCATAGTTGTACTGCGTGGATACTGGCTTGAGCTTAAAGCATATTATGCTAGTTTATGAAGTAGGAAGTTACGCACCTTTAGTTAATGGTTCGTTTTTAAGGCGAAGGATAATATTGACCCCGAAGCACATCTGAGATCGTTCAAACGAAAATTTCAAATTTGGTTACGCTGGACGGAGTCCACACCCGCGACAACACACTAAATTTACAGCTGCTGGTACACAATTACCTTTATTTAGATGCATTTTCGTGTTAATTATGACGTCATTATCCAGACTGGGATAATAAGGTATCTAATTTTGAATTTGGAACGCACGACACGACAAATCGCGTCGTATAAACGTCCTGCACAGGGAGACAATGTGACATGAGTTGATGTTGGTTGGTTGCGCGGTTGAGCGGAGTTCACACCGGCGAACTAGTTTCACTAAAGCAACTTTAATTGGACGTGTTTTCGTGTTAATTATCGTTACTCAGGATAATTATAATGTTATCATATAGATAATGTTGTATCTGAAAGAGGATGTAGCGATGAGAATTGAGAAAGGAATGTTAAGATGGTTTGGGGATCTAGAGAGGATGGATAAAAGGCGGTTAACAAAATAGATACATGAGGCGTGAATGTAAGAGTCGGTAGAGGTCGACCCCATCGAACCTACGTCAACCAGATCGATGGCGCCTTAGGCAAGGGTCAGGTTAAAAGTACCCTGAACCGACGAGAATGAAGAAATACGTCAAGATCGAGCAAAGTGGAGATCCATAGTCTCTGCGTACCCGTATGGGATACAGGCGTGACGTTTATGTAATGTTACATCGTCAGCCTCCGTGGCGCAGTTGGTTAGACGCCGGCTGTGAAATGAGAATCAGCGGCTTCCCTCTCTGAGATAAATGTTTGTGTGATCCACAGGTATTTTCTTTGGGTCTGAGTGTTTATGAGACCGATAAGTCTTTCGTAGTTTCTGATACCCACGGTACAAGACATGATCTTAATGTGGGGTCTTTGTTTTTGGCTGTTAGGTTTATTTATTCATAGAATTAATATTACAGCAAACAGATTTATCACGACAGTATTCTGTAGGTGTTATTTTTTACTGTGTAGAGCAAGAACGCTTGCAAACAGTAAGGTATTTGGTAAGATGGTAAGAGATTTCCACTGTAAAAACCTACAACAATTAATTGTTAGGTTGTCGGCAACTCAAAATGGGAGGACAAAAGGAAAGAAAAGGTGGGCAGGGGAGAAGGGGTTTTTCCTGCCAACCCTTTTCCTTCCATGGGTTTTTTCTGCTTCTTTTGTTTTTTTTCTTTTCTTTTCTATTGTTCTTTCTATTTTGGTCGTGAAATATCGTTCAATCCTTACCCAAAAATATCTATAATTTACCAATAATAAAATTCAAATAAACATCAACAAAGGATCAATTTGTTAATGCGAATATTTGGGCATTATAATAATATACTTATTTCCCTTTTAATTGAAACCTTTATAATCCGACATGTCTTTTAATTTGACGGCTTTGTATAATGCCTTAATACAACAGAGTTTTGCCGCGAAACACTATATTAAAAATGGGGCTTACAATTTTCATGTATAACGCAATTTGTTAGAAAAACATTAAAATTTTCGCCTCCATTCGTTTTTGTTTCGATAGTTGCAGAGTCGGAATAAGGGTTAAAGTTCCATGACCAGGGGTGCCTTTCTTAAGGTCTGCGAGAAAACAGTTTTCAGTATATAATGAACTCCTTTGCTTATATTCATAAGCTTCGTTCAAAGATTGTAGCGATCTGTTTAAAACAGATTACACCCAGCGACAATTCAGCCATTCTTTTTTTAATACAGACGTAGATACCTTTTGTATTGTGTTCTTCTGGGGTTTTGCTCCCCAGAATATACAATTTATATACCTTAAATCCGTGCCTGAAATCCCGAGGGTACTATGTAACGTTGTTGCGGGAAATGGATTAGAACATTTCATTTTATTTTCTTAAACTCTTAAAATATTATCCATTCCATATCATTGCCTAAGTATATCCCAATTTAAATGAATAATGTAAATACACCCAATAGCTACTACACGCATGGTTCGGACCGAAAAATAACCAGTCAGTTTTAGCATTGGTGTTTATTTAGAGTTGGAAATTTAAAGGCTCTCTCTCTCTCTCTCTCTCTTCAGCCACAGGAAGTCCACTGTTGAACATAGGCCTACCTCATGGATCTCAACATAGACCTGATGGCAGTGGCGTGCATCCATCGTCTAAAGGCTGGTGTTAAGATATTCGAGATAGCAACCACTGTAAATGATAAAATCCGACACAAAATGAGTGTTTCGCATTTCAGGTTCAACCTGTTTTTGTCCGGTTTGGAGCAACCCGGCATGGCTGTGTCGACCAACATCTTTTGCCATTGAATACCCTGTTTGAACTCCACTGTACCAACTATTGACAGCGTTCGTGGCGCAGTTGGTTAGACGCCGGCTGTGAAACTAGATGCCGCGGGTTCGATCTCCGCACCGAGACAAATGTTTGTGAGGCCCACAGATATTTGTTTCGGGTCTGGGTGTGTTATACCGTAGTCTCGTAGTTGACACAAGCGACACAATACTTAATTGATCTTAGTGTGGGGTCAGGCCTTTGTAAGTGACTGTTGGGTGTATTTATTATGTTATACAGACAGCCACCGTGGCGCAGTTGGTTAGACGCCGCCTGCGAAACGTGAGGCCGCGGGTTCAACAAATATTTGTGTGATCCACAGGTATTTGTTTCGGGGCTGGGTGTTTGTGAGATCGAAAAGTCTCTCGTAGTTTCTGATACCCACGACACAAGACTCGATCTTAGTGTGGGGTCAGGACTATGTATGTGACTGTTGGGTGTACTTATTATTTATTATATTATTACTTTGTAGCCACTTACTTTAATTAAAGCAAATACTCTACAGTTCTCAAGATCCCACACGACCTACAACAAAAGTATTTAATTTCGAATCTTCAGGAACGGTGCAATCGGCAATGGAACAAGACTCGAGAAATTCCAAGCCGCTCAAGAGATTCCAATGAATATATTATGCACTTGAAATCTTAGTTTCAAGGCTTGTTGCAAAGTGTCTGTTTGGTGTGTTTTCGGTATTTTGATTTGGTTGTTTTTGAGTTAAAAGTAAAAGGTGTAGGTTGTTGGTTAAATGTGAAATTGTCAGTTCGATTTCCATGATTGAAAATTAATTTGTGTTTTTTGCATTTATTAATTTACTTGCTTTTAATAGTTATCGAAAAGTGGTTAGCGATATTATCCGTTGTTTTTTACTAGTATCGGTAATAGGCTAGCACTATTACAATATTTATTTCAAACTAAAGTTAACATATATCGACTCTGAAATAATTAATTTACACGCAACGAAATATAAATTTTAACACCAAATAAACCTGTGTGTGGAAATTCTTTCATTTCACTTGGATATTTGCACTATGACGTGTGCAGACTGAAGTTCCTGGGGGAGCGTCGGGAGTGGCTGGGCCGACCCTATTTGCGTATGAATGGCGCGATTCCCAACTTAAATTGGACTCACTTACACGGTATACGAGCCGGGGTCTTTTTTGTCCTGCCGTCGCGGGCTGAGCTTTTTTGTAGGACTTTCTTCAAAACTTTAATATTTATGTACATTTGTGCACATTTTTCAATAATAACTTTTGTCGGAATTATTGAATGTAGGCAAATTAAAGTTTAAAGTGAATTTGGAGTTTCTGACTGGTAGAGTTTTGAGTGTGACATCTTATTTATTTATTTATTTATTCTTAACTGCACATAGAAAAGGAAAAAACACTTAGAGATATTACAGATTAACAAAAACGTACAGATGGCGGTCTTATCGCTCTATGCGATTTCTTACAGACAACCTTAGGATGGATATAAGAAAAGGAAAAGAAGGTCATTGCTGATTGAAGTTAATATTTATTATTATTGTAATGCAGCTTTAATGACATGATAGCGAGGCACAACCGTTTCAAAATATATGGCTTTTGTGAAATAAAGACATCTGAATATTGTTTTCCGATTAGAGCCAAAAAGAAAAACGAGACGACCAAAATTGAACGACCATAATTTATGCATGTTGATAGATTTTTCGTCCCATTTTCTAAGGCTGGCAACACACCAACGATTCAATATAGGAATTTGGCGCTGGTAATGCCTGCCTTTCGAACGACATTTGAATTAAGTATGAGCGTAAACAAAACATTCGATAACTAAAACAGGTCTTAAATCTGTCTATGAATAAGGCAGGAATTTATTATTAGTCTTACGTGGCGCTGTACGCTCCTCGCTCCGTGACAAAATGTTAAGTCTCTTAACGCCCAGCAAAGCCTAATAATTACTGGCTTCTATGCCCTTTAAATTATAACACAACAATGCTTATAGCCTTCGCAATTTTGCCCGGTTAGGTTATTTTAGTCCATATAGTCCACCACGCCGGCCTAGTGCGGTTGGACTTTACATACCATAGAAATGCTTCAAAATCGCTATGGTATGCAGGTTTCCTCACGATGTTTCCCTTTATACATGGTGATTGACTATCAATACGCAATGTATTACACAACACATTCACAATATTTTAATTTAACGTAGGTATGTATCCAGTTTTTTCGTGGTATTTTATTTAAATATGCTATATTTACTTTATTTACAGTATTGCTAAGTATTTATTCGGGATCTGAATAAATTGAAACCGATTGAAAATCCCACTGGATTCTCTCGATTGCATCGGAACCTGTTAGACGAGAGTGGACGAAATACGATTTAACTAACAAAAGCGTTTCTAACTAGAAACTTAGTTTCCGATACTATCAGTTGAATATTGTTTTGGAAAGTCCATTTCTCGTCTGATCAGTAACAATTCCCATATTGTATATTCTATACGCAATATTCAATAATACAAAATGCCATGTCCTCTGCCGACCCCTTCGGGGATAAAGGCGTGATTTTATGTATGTATGTATATCTATCTCTCTCTTCAGCCATAGGGAGTCCACTGGTGAACATAGGCCTCCCCCAAGGATCTCCACTTCGACCTGTTGGAAGCGCCCTGCCCCTGCATCCAACGATATGGTAAAGTTTGCACGAAGTCGCTGGATACAGAAACATTACCTTAAATATACAGGGTATATCAAGACTGCAACCGAAAACGAAGCCAGGTGGTAGTATTAGTGACTTCAGACACAATGCAACTAAAAATTTCGCAAAAAAAATCGTCAACTTTTTTTTGGTAATTTTTACTTATCGTCGTATTTAAGTAATAAATACATAGATTTCCTAAAATAATGATGTATACCATTTTATTTTTTAAGACACAATGGTACGTTAGGGTTTGAATTACTATTTTCGCAAAAACTAAATACTTACCACTCAAACATGATGATTTTTAAAAATATGCAGAAAAGATACTGTCGCGTTTTTTGCGAAAATTTTTATTGCATTGTGTCTGTAACCACTAAAACTACCACCTGGCTTCGTTTTCGGTCGCGGTCTTGATATAACCGGTATGTAGGATTGAGTTTTGATAATGTATAAATTTAATATTGAAGTAACATTTAAGTAACAATTTGTGTAAACTGGAACGTGAGAGGAACGAATGCAAGACGGATTTGAGTGAAAGTAGGAATGGAATGAAGGAAAGTGAAGGCAAGAAGGACGACGTAAAGACGAGTGCATGTACTAAAGTGTTATTTTTGTAAATTAATTAATAAAAGGAGTTTATACCAAAGAATTTAATTGGCCCAAATCCTACACCTTCCCACATATATATTAATGAAACTTAGTGAAACGCTTTTGATAAATGAATATAAAACGATTCCGAAGAATTTCCTTTGTGCTAGAAAACTTTGAATACTGAAAACAAATTCTCAGTGATTTTGAGTTAATTGCTTTACCAAAGAAAAATATTTGATTGTTTTTGTTAAATAATAGTTAATTTGTTTGAATTGTGACTGAATAATTTGGAGTAAACTGTCTACCAACGTGAGGAATCAGGTTGAATTCAGAGGAACATATATCTGTCGGGATTATAAGAGCTCCATAACTATCAACCAAAAAATATTTACTGTTAATACATAGCCAGTATGAGTATCTGTTTGTTTGTTTATAACCAGTATTTGTATATATACGTCGCGCTTTAAGGCACGAGCCTCCTCTACCACCGGGAGTGCGATTGACAGGGGTTAGGCGATATTGTCCACCACGCGGACGGATTTAACATACCATAGAAATTCATACAAATCGCTAAGGTATGCAGGTTTCCTCACGATGGTTTTAAGCATTAGCGTGTGTTGATTTATCAAAATCAATACACATTACACACATGATTCTGAAAATTCAGAGATGTGCCCTGGGATTTGAACCCACAGCCTTGAACATGACAGCTGGTCCGTTATCAACTGGCCACGGAATGATCATGATATAAATAATATAAATAAATACACCCAACAGTCACATACATAGTCCTGACCCCGAATTAAGATCAATTAAGTCTTGTGTCGCAGGTATCAGAATCCACGAGAGGTTTTTCGATCTTACAAACACCCAGACCCGAGACAAATATTTGTGGGCTTCACAAACATTTGTCTCGGTGCGGGGATCGAACCCGCGGCCTCTCGTTTCACAGCTGGCGTCTAACCAACTGCGCCATGCAGGCTGTCTAAATCTAATGATATAAGCATGTTGCAACAAATATTTACTATTATTTCAAGACTGGTTTACTTCAACTCTCTCGAAATGTAATCCAATGTTAGATAAATTATATGTTTCGGATATAAAAACTTACACAAATTCTATTTTGAATCTAAAATATACGAAGGAAAACAGTGTTTAAACTGGTTTCGCTTAGTGCTTACAAAAATACGATACAATAAAAGCTAAATTGAAAACGAAGCTGCCAAGTCGGATGTATTGTGTTTGGTTTGAGAGTATTTACTTATACATACATAAACTCACGCCTTTATCCCCGAAGGGGTAGGCAGAGGCGCCACCAGGACACCCACATTTCGCCTTGTAAGTTCCGTCCCACGATGTGGTAGGGGGCGAGCCTATCGCTATATATATCGGGCACAAATTCCTGACTCCGGACTGATAATGAACAAAAAAATCCAATATCACTTTGCCCGCCCCGGGACTCGAACCCGAGACATCAGCTTTGTAACCGTACCGTAATACAACTACGCCACCGCGGCAGTCATAACTAAGTTATATGTATTATTTATTTATATTTTTTGAAGGCAAGCGAAGATTCACTGGTCTCTCATATGTGAGAGGCCGCCTGGGTAGGTACCACCGCAATGTCTATTTCTCCCGCCAAATAGCAGTGTAAATGCACTGTTGCGTTTCGGTTTGAAGGACATTGTAGCCAAAATAATGGTTGGACATAATGAGACTTAATATCTTATGTCTCAGGATGGCGAGCACAGTGGAATGCCTAGCATTGTTTTGTAATTCATTGTGTTTGATTTTGCTACTGTCGATGAGCGGTCGTATCGCTTACCACCAGGCGAATGGCATGCTAGCCTCGCCGTTCACTGCAATAAAAAAAACTTCACAAGTCTCATTGAGTTAAAACTATCTGAAGTACGTAAATAAGTAAAGAATCTTCACTTTAACCCCTTTTGAGTTATCACTTTGTCGAGCTATCACAAAGACGGTCGCGTCTAACTTATCTAGCGAGTAGCGACCTTCAAACGAGGAAAAATAGAAAGATACGAAGAAATATATGACGTGGCCTTGCAATTTTAGACGGGGAAATATTATTGCCTATGTAGCAGGGTTGAGAGAAAGTAGAGAGTTTGTAAAATATCTGTTATTATTTTGTTAAGATTTATATATCGTCTCATTGATATCGTTTTTGATGAATAGGGTGTACATTATTATTAACCGGGTTCAAGGAAATTATAGCCACAGTGGCGGCGTAAGGTAGGTTGGCACCCTGGGCGGTTTCCGTGCTCGTTTAAGATTACTTTTTTGTTATTTTGAAGGCGAAAAAAAAAAAAAAAAAAAAAAGGTTCTCCTTGTTTGTAGGCGGTGGCGAGCAGGATCGTTTCGCCCACGATCGTGGTCCACGCTCTTTCGTTTGTTGTCGCTTGTTCGCTTGTTGGGTTGTCGTTGTCACCCCTTGGTGCTTGGTACCCGGGGCGGACCGCCCCCATCGCACCCCCTTCCGCCAATCGCCATTAAACTTGCGTTGGGTATCTCACTTACCGAATGAACTGCAATAGAAGCTTACATCACGGTTTTCTGTGCGCGATGCTACCCTGATCGAACAGACTCATTGCTACTGTAGTCTTCAATGATTTACAGATAATTTTCACTAAGAAACTATCTGTATTGTAAATTGCCCGCCAACCCGTACTAATCTGCCAACCCGCACTAGGCCAGCGTGGTGGACTATATGGCCTAACCCTTCTCAATCGATTCGATTGTAGAGTAGGCCCGTGCCCAGCAGTGGGACGTATATGGGCTGAGACAATACAATTATTTAAACTAACTAGTATAGGTAGGAGAAGATGAAATTAAGGTGGCCGTCGATTGCTACGAAAAAATTCTGATCCAAAAACCCCTCGGTTTCGAATTTATCCGCAACATATCCGCAAAAAATCCCGTATCCGACAAGAGAGTGGCAGGCGCTACGCACAGCGGATTACGGAACAAATCTTCAAGTAATTTATCACACGAATCATAAGTTTCGGGTTTGAGTTTCGGTAAACGATGGTATTTTTTGCTATGATGTTATGGTACAGTATGGCAAGAACTCCTTGTTGGTAACATGCGTAAATCTATTTGTGAATTAAAGTGATTTACTGGTGAGAGGTCTCTCATATCATATGTGAGAGGCCGCCTGGGTAGGTACCACCGCAATGTCTATTTCTCCTACCAAACAGCAGTGTAAATGCACTGCTGTGTTCCAGTTTGAAGGACATTGTAGCCAGATAAACTACTGGACATGTGGACATAGTTAGACTTAACATCTTATGTCTCAGGATGGTGAGCGTAGCTGACTGCCAAGCAATGCTTTGTAAGTCATGGTGTTGTTTGGTTTTTTACTGTCCATGAGCGGTCGTATCGCTTATCATCAGGCGAATGGCATGGTCGTCTCGCCATTCACCATAATAAAAAAAAGTCAGTTAATTCGAAGTCTTCTGTGAATAGTCGAATAATTTACACTATCAATGAAGGAAAACATCGTGAGGAAACCTGCATAGTAGAGATTTCATAAGAATTTCTATGGCATCTTGAATGTGAAGTCCCGTAAACTTGGCTAGCGTAGTGGACAATGGCCTAAGCTTTCTCAATTGAACCCACCGTTGTAGCGGAGTGCTAAGCTCAGCAGGGGCGATTATCAAATTAAAACTAGAGCTTTGATATGACACTTTATATCATATTTTTAAAGCGTGTGAGCATTTTTCGTTTGAAAATTTGGCTTATTTAATATTATTTTCAACTATAAGTCTGGCTTTGCCCAAATGCAATTACTGGCCACTCCGCATTGAAACAATTTAACTTATATTCGCATATTATATTAGTTGGGAAAGTCATACGCGTAGTTTTTAACCAGATATGATTTATAATAATAAACCATCTGGACTATTGTTGCCAATAAGCCTGATATTGTGATAATAGATCGATTGGCGCGCCGGGCAATACTTGTTGACGTCACCATTTCGCATGATGATAACCTCGTTAAAGCAGAAAAAGATAAATTGTCAAAATATTTAGATTTGGCACACGAGGTTACTGAATTGTGGGATGTCGACTCAACAATTATTGTCCCGATTGTTGTTTCAGCACATGGATTGATACCAAAGAGCGTCGACCAACATCTCCAGAGGCTCTCAATGGGCCGTTGGGTAATGAGCCAGATTCAGAAGGCAGTATTGCTTGACACGGCACGTATAGTGAGGAGGTTCCTTACTTTGGGGTCCTAACCACCGGTGGCTTGGGTCTCGAGCCTCGCCACTGTTGGGTTAATCTCTCTTTTTGATTATGATATTTTGATTTTTTATTATATATGTAAAAATGTAAAAAAATAGTATAATAAATAAAGAGAAACCATCTGTCATGGATATCAACAACAACAAATATTTCAGTCTCACAACACACATACACGGAATAAAATCACATATATTTCGTAGATCATATAGTAGTAATCTTGATGTGGGAATCAAACCCGTCACCTCTCGTTTCATTATCTTAACCAACTCTGTTTTAAGCAGTTTTGCCACTAAAATTGCTATAGAAAGATAAAAGTAATATTTTTTATTTTAGGACATATCAATGCATCATTATAAACGCGATTATTTGTCGTAGTGACATTTCAGTATTATTATTATTTAATACTAGCTTCTGCCCACAAACTTCGTCTGCGTGATTAACTTTATTTGAAATTAACATTAATTGGCTTTTCCCGCCCGTCCCGTCTCATTCTCACTCAACGCATGTAATCCAGTCCCATTCCGACCTTTTGGGTATAAAAAGGGACTAATATATATAGTTATTCCTTCGTCATTCCACAGGTACACTACATTTTTCGGGTAGGAAGTATCCTAAGAAATAATTTGAAATTAATCAAGGGTGTCACCTACTTCCATACCAAATTCATCGAAATTCTTTAAGCCGTTTCTGACTTCATCGCGCACAACCGCACAGACAAACAGACAAAAATTGTAAAAATAATTGTTTTGGGTTACGTTACGTTACGTTTTACGTTAATACAGACATCGATCGGTTACAAATTTATTATATGTATAGATTTCTGTCTGATTTTAACACCGAAAAGAAAAGTGAGTATTTCATATACCAAATTCCAAAATAAACTCGTCATACTGTATACATCATTACACGGCGTCGTTCTGTGGATGACATAATCTGTCACTCCATCTATCTCTGTCGCGCACCGATCAAATATTTTCGGTTAGAAAGGGAGGGCAATAGATCATAAGAGCACAATACGAGTGCAATTGAAACTCTGGCAAATTGGTGCCATTGAGAATCACTTTGTAGAATTATTAAAAAAATAGTTGTTCGAAGGCGGATTTTTTTTTAAATGGCGAAGTTACTGTACTGTTTCAGTCCATAATTACCCACTACTCAGCACAGATTTATCTTTTTATACATAACTAGCGGCCGGGCCCGGCTTCGTCCGGGTGCAGATGTTTTCGTCGGGGAAACCGTATTTGCAATATTTTTAGTAACATAACTCTCCTTTCGGTCATAGCATGATGTTATATAGCCTGTAGGTATCCTCGATAAATAGGCTATCCACCACCGAAATACATTTTTAATTCGAACGTGTAGTTCCTGAGATTATCGCGGCCAAACAAATAAAATTTCAACTTTATATATTAGTATAAAGAATAGATGAGTCTCTTCAGCATACTAGGTTTATTGGTTCCAATAATCATTTACGGCCTTATTCATAGACAGTTTTGAAATCTATTTTAAATATCGAATGTTTTGTCCCTTTCAAACGACGTTTAAATTCAGTAGCAAATAAGACAAAACATTCGATAACTAAAACAGGTTTTAAAACTGTCTATGGATAAGGCAGTTATTTAATAAATCGTTTGCTAGCGTACTATGTTTATAGTAAAACTTCTTAGCACTAAAGAACCATTCACAAGAGTCAACACATCAACAAACCATACAAAGATCGTCCTACAGACAATGACCTACAGATCAATCGAATCTTTGCCAGTGTTTACGTGTTGGAAAACGGATGCGAGAATCACGCGTAGAATTAGATCGGGCGACTATGGCGCTTTGCGTAATCAAAGATACATCTGGGCTTGAGTACATCAACGGAAAGTCTAGTGAAATACGAGTTCTTTCATTACCACATTATCGCGGGTTGAATAAGTCCTGAAAATGGACACACAGCTCATCGTTTTTTTCGGGGGTAAACGAGCATAGGGTTCTCCTCATGGTAAGTGATGCCAGCCCAAGAACTTCTGCAATACCGTGAGGCACAGAGATGCGTTGCCGTTTACCGTATGCAGGTTTCCTCACGATTTTTTTCTTCGCCGTTATATTGAATAATTACAGTTTAAAAATTAAGTCGTGAGCAGTGTGTTTTATCAAAGCGATCTGAAATACTTAAGGGCTATTCGATAATCGAGTTTAGGTGAAGAAACTTTCAATGGCTCTCAATGGCTCTTTAGAAAAGTCTGTATCGTGTCTACAATATTGAAATTAGAGTGAAGTTTTTAAGTACTTTTTTAGTCTTGTAGTAACATAGCAAAGCTTTTTTTAACACAATGAATGGCGAGAAAGGCATGCTATTCGCCGGACGGTAAGCGATACGACCGCTCATGGACAGTAAGAAAGCCAGACAATATCGCACCTTTAGAATTGAAATGACTTAACTTAAAAAATAACAAAATGACTTTTAAATACGGAACGGCTCAAAAACATGTATTCTTTCAGTTTATAATTTTTAAACAGACTCTTTTAGTCTAGAAAAGGATAAACGTACTACTTCCGTCTTTCTCAAATCACGCGTTTACCGCGCGTCCTTCGGTATTGAAGACATATTTTTTTATTGACTAAATAACAAGGGTTTAATTTAGTTATATTTACAGGTTTGATAATAAATCATTAAAATAACTCCTACCCTACAGTTAGTAACAAAAATTGTAACGTCGGACGCTTAGCCTAAAGTATTATAATCAAAAAACAAAAAATTGGCCAATTCTTCAATAACATTTTTGGCGTTTACTAAAAAGCATGAATTTTGGATTAAGCCAGTTTAATTCTGAAGGTGCGATATCATGAATTACAAAGCAATGCGTCGCATTCCACTGCGCTCGCCATCCTGAGACGTAAGATGTTAAGTCATGTTGTCCAGTAGTTACTCTGGCTACAATGTCCTTCAAACCGGAACACAACAGTACATTTACCCTGCTGTTTGACGGGAGAAGTAGACATTGCGGTGGTACCTACCCAGGCGGCATTTATGAGACCTACCACCAGTAAGATGATTAACCCGAAACGCTTCAAACTTACATGGATAATTATAGTGGGTTTTAAATATAGTTTAACTATTTTGGAGTGTTGATGTTAGTGTAATAATTAGCTATTTCACTATATGTGAGAAGAAATCTAAAAACAATAAATGTATATTATAGTAAATATGGCATGAACCAATCAAGATATATTAATGGCAATTTACAATTTGAAATTGGTTTAAATATTTCAATTTTTTAATCTTTCATACAAGTATGTGAAACGGTAACCGCCATGATGGATAACGAAATAACGTAAATCCTGTTATTTAATAATAAAACTTGTGTTATATCAAAGAAGTTTAAAATGCTAATTTAAAATGGATGTTTTGAGGCTTACCGATCAAATATCTTTTTCTTTATAAGTTTATTTTTACATAAGGAACAACTGAGGATACTTTTTAAATAAGAGTGGAATACCCTGTTAGTTTGGACTTTAGTTATATCAAAACTCAGAATCTGTCAAACGCTTTGCAGATAACTTTAAAAGCTCGACGATGTTCTCGAGAAAGAGTTAGTATCTAGATGAAAGATTTTCAAAGAAACCGACACAAAGGCTTCTTTACACAGATTTCCTTGAATTGAGGCTTTTCAAACGACTTAAGCCTTAAGGCTTTAGTGGACGTGTCCTTGGAATCGTTGACTTTGAAGTTAAACTATATAACTATCTGTTTCTCTCGAGTTATAAATTGTACATACGAAACCGACGAGTGTGCATGCAGAGATTAATGACAATTAATGAAGCGAAAGAGGTAAGTATGTACCGCAGCACTTGGCGCTCAATAGTCTCTGCCTACCCCAATGGGACATAGGCGTGAGTTTATGTATGTATTCATCTTTTGCCCTCCAGCTATAAAAGTGTTACATACGCATAAACAAACGCCTTTATCCCTAAAGGGGTGGGCAGAGGCGCCACCAGGACACCCACATTTCGCCTGTTCCGTCCCACGATGTGATAGGAGGCGAGCCTATCGCCATATCGGGCACAAATTTCTGACTCTGGGTTGATAATGAATACTAAAACCCAATATCACTTTGCCCGACCCGAGATTCGAACCTGAGAACTCAGCTTTGTGGTATACCCGTAGTACAACTGCGCCACCGAGGCAGTACCGTACTCTCTCTGCGAAACACAATCCTATTTCTATTGTACCGGAAAGCGCCGTTGGATTTCCACTCACAAAGTGGACGGACGAACTAAAAAAATTGGTAGCAATTCGCGAGTTGTAAGCAGCTTTCAACGGATCACTGGGAAATTTTGAAAGGGTTTTATGTTTGGAAGTAAAATTACTGATACACCTTAACTCCTATTTAATCTATTCAACATTTTCCATTGACATTATTGAGTAGAAAATATTATTTTTTTATCTATCCTTTACCTTCATTTTGTTATTAAATCAATAAGGCGATATTTCAATTAGAAACATCTCAACAACTACTGGTGGTAGGTCTCCTATGTGAGAGGCCACCCGGATAGGTACCACCGCAATGTCTTTTTCTCCAACAAACAGCAGTGTAAATGCACTGTTGTGTTCCAGTTTGAAGGACATTGTAGCCAGAGTACTGGACATAATGAAACTTAACATCTTATGTCTCAAAATGGCGAGCGCAGTGAAATGCCAAACATTCATTTGTTAGTCATGATGTTGTTTGGTTTTGATACTGTCCATGAGCGGTCGTGTCGCTTACCATCAGGCGAATGGCATGTTCGTCTCGCCATTCATCGCAATAAAAAAATCCCGTCAAAATACAATTAGAGCACTTTCCTTGATGAACTCACAAACACGAAATGACATACAGACTAAACACGTCTTACACTTTAACTGTAATACTTATGTATGCAATAGATGCATGTTTTCACTTATCTTAACAGTATGTTGAATAATACTTTTTGCCCGCTACTTCGCACGTCTGATGTAGATTTTATCAATCAATTCAGATTCTCGACAGCCAAAAGCATTAACTATATACATTTTCTGAATGAAATAACCTAATATCTATTTGCATTGATTTATATTCTACCGATAGACGAGACACGTCAAAGAAATAAAGTGCCCCCGTATTTTAAAAGCACACTGCAATCTTACATCACTTACCTGGTATTTTATTAAAATATTGTAACTTCTGACGATTTGCTTTCGGTTTGACGGCGAAACATTAATTTAATACTTTTAAACGTATGCAATAAGGCGTACTGCACTGTCACTGTCACGAAGCAAACTGATTCATGTGCGGTGCATGCACCGCAAGTAGGTGGGACACATTTTTTGTACTGAATGTCTTATCTAGTGTAACATTGATATCGATGTCCATTTGTATACTCTGGATAATATGTTGGCAGCCGCGTATGGTCCGTTTACCAACCATGCAATTAAGAATTTATAAACATATTATACCATATTCTGTATTCTGTATCAGCCCATATACGTCCCACTGCAGGGCACGGGCCTCCTCTACCATTGAAAGTACGATTGGGAGTGGTTAGGCCAAATAGTCCACCACGCTGGCCTAGTGCGGGTTGGCGGACTTACATACCGTAGAAATTCTTTGAAATCGGGACGGCATGCAGGTTTCTTTACGATGTTTTCCTTCACCGTTAAAGTGGGTGGTGATTGACTATCAATACAAACATAACTCCGAAAAGTGGAGGTGTCCCCTGGGATTTGAACCAGCGACCACCGTGAACATGTAGGCAGCCGCGTCTGGTCCGTTTACCAACCATGCAATTAAGAATCTAAAAACATAATATTCCATTTGATATTTATATATTTATTTACATTTAAATCTAAAATATTTGTTATATTTCAGTTTTCTTTTAAATTTCCTCTTAAAAATGTGTCATATTCGTGGCCAGTTTCAACAAGCATTGGTGTCATTTCCGGCGACATTCGCGCCGGATAGCGTCGCAGGACTGTCGGGTCCAATTTGCTGTGATTTAAACACCTGCAGACGTATTTTATTTATTTTTAATACACCAAACACGGTCTTATAGGATTTACAATTATATTTCTATGGTATGTAAAGTCCGCCAACCCGCGCATGCCAGCGTGGTGGACTATATGGCCTAACCCCTCTCGTACTCTTGATTGCAGATGAGGCCCGTGCCCAGCAGTGGGACCAATATGGGCTGATACAAATACACGTATTATAGTATTAGTAAGAAGAGTTTTAATATGGTAGCAACATCTTATATATGCATTATGGTGAAGTCATACCAGTGAGACCGAAATGTCTCTCGTAGCTTCTGATACCCACGACACAAGACTCGATCTTAGTGTGGGGTCAGGACTATGTATGTGACTGTTGGGTGTATTTATTTATTTATTATTTATCTATTTATTAAATTAAAAAATATAGAGTTGTGAATAATGGCTGCCACACACGGTCAAGAAATAAATCCGTGCTTTCCAACCTACATATTGCCTATTGGGTGTTCTACGCTCTGCTTCAAATAAATTAATTAAAACATAAAACAGGTCATAATGGACTGATGAATTTCAAGTGCTGGTTTTTAATAATATTATCGGTTCATTGAAACTCGATTGGAATGCTGCGTTCAATCGTTACGAGTTCATTAGTGCAATACAAAAAATAAATAGTTTTGATTTATGGATGGAATAGATTAAAATAGATAAATAAAAAAAAATATTGATTAAATCTCGGTTATGTTTTTTTTTTAATTTACTTAAATACATATTATTTAAACTCACGCCTTTTTCCCAGAATCCCATCCCATCCTGTATGTTCCGTTCCTCGATGTGATAGGGGGTGAGCCTTTCGCCATATCAGGCACAAATTCCTGACTCCGGGCTGATAATGAATAGAAAAACCCTATATCACTTTGCCCGACCCGGGATTCGAATCCGAGACCTTTACTTTGTAGTCGTGCCGTAGTACAACTACGCTACCGAGGAAGTGAATTAATTTACTAACTAACATCGTTTTAGTATAATTATATCTACATCCTGTAATCTGAATACATCAAGCTGCAAAGTTTACGAGTATCGGTGTTTAATATCAACAAACACTGTCGTGCTATTCGGGTACATCCTACTGAAGATCATTAACCTCTGCACATTCGTACATGTCTTTAAAATAACTGTTTTACTTGGCGCAGTTGGTTACAATCCGGCTGTGAAACGGGAGGCCGTGGGTTCCATCCATGAAACAAATGTATAACCACAGGTATTTGTTTCGGGTCTGGGTGCTTGTGAGACTGAAAAGTCTCTCGTAGTTTCTGATACCCACGACTCAAGACTGGATCTTAGTGTGGGGTCAGGACTATGTTTGTGACTATTGGGTGTATTTATTTATTATTTATTTTATCTTCGCATGCACTATTAATCTAGCGTCATTGCTTTTACCCACTTTTACCCTACATATTTCAACTAGACCGAGACAAAACACAAAACCTAAACTGTGAATTATACCTATAAGACTGCCTCGGTGGCGTAGTTGTACTACGGTACGGTTACAAAACTGAGATCTCGGGTTCGAATTCCGGGTCGGGCAAAGTGATATTGGATTTTTCTATTCATTTTCAGCCTGGAGTCAAGAATGTGTGCCCGATATGGCGATAGGCTCGCCCCCTATCACATCGTGGGATGGAAAATAGATGGTGAAACGTGGGTGTCTTGGTTGCTACCACGGGAACCTCTGCCTACCCCTTCTGGGAAAAAGGCGTGAGTTTATGTATGTATATATTTATTATTTATACGTTCAAAAATATACGACTAGTACCCATATACGCAAAACTTAATTATTCCAATAAACTCAACAATTGGCCATGAACACAAGAAGCAAGACCTCGACGCCGGTCTAAGTGAAGTATAATAAAAAAAAAGAAAAAAGGAATAAAAAATCAAGGCCTAACTAAGCAGTGGAACAAACATTTGCGGATAACTCAAACATTTGTTCCCATCATTTCAATACTCTCAAATCTGTATCGGAGAAATCTACTGAAAACAACCTAATGTATGCAATGCCTTGTTCTGTGCAATGAAATTTTTCCAACAAGACGTCAGAGGGGTAAGGTTGCCCCGCCGGGGAGGGGGGAGATCAACAGTTTCAGGTGATATAGCCAGTGTGGTCCCGTCGTTGGAGGCGGGCGGTCGTGTGCGCGGGGGAATCTGCGTCAAATTTTACGAAATTATATATGTGTTTAGTATGTGTATAGTGGCAGTGTATATTGCGTGAAGTATTATTTGTTGATGCGAAAAATTTGCGAATAACGTTTTGAGTTTGTGCGTACTGTTTTTTTTTCTTATTTTGTGATTTGTAGTTGGTGGTGTTTGTTTTTGGAAGATAATTGAGGTGAGTTTAATTTTTTTAAAAATTTTGTCGTGCAATTAAGAAAATAGTTTTTTTTAAAAGCTCGAATAAAACATATTTCTGATAACGAAAATCAATCGATATAAAGCCTTCTCCCTTAATTATTAATTTACTGTGCCATAAATTCAACGATTTTAAAACATTGCTACTACTTGCTGTGAAATTAATCTGATTTTATTAATTATAATATTTACTACCCACCGCTAAATATTATTTATTATGCACAGATAAATATTTAAATCGCCACGAGTATATAAAATTCACGCACAAATTATTTTCCCCGGAAAACGTAGCACCGACCAATATTTCAGTAACTATTCCTGTCCGTTTGGTAATTTATAATTATCATCTGTGTCTGAGTACAATTTTTTTTTTTTAGATTTTTTGCCATCTGTATATATGCCATATTAATAAGACAGATAGAAGGTAATCGAAAGAAACAAATTGTAAAAAGTCTCATCGCTAAAGGCAATGTCTGCCAATCGTGGAATAAAAAAAAATTGCGAAAACATTTTTTCTGAAAGGTAATTAGCATCTACCAACGATTTTGTCGACGTTGACAAATGTTTCAGGGTCATAGTTTTCAACCGAGTAAAAAAAAATACATTCTACGCCCCAACAACTCGTGTAAAAATGGTGCCGACTAATTGTTACTATGTGTATTGAAAAAAACTTATGCATTTGTAGTATAAATTAATAATATAAATATGACAAAAATTATTTTGAAAAAATAATATCTGTATAAAATGTTCGTTTAAAATATAATCCAAAAATATATTTTCAATTTAATACTGAAATCTCTTATGTATTTTTTCAAATAAAATAAGCAATTTGGCCGTGTTCTAGAGAGTGTGTTGAACGTCATCGAAATAAAGTACACAAAACCATGCTTATATTACTGAAGGGGTAGGCAGAATTCAATCTATTGCTGCTCATTTTTACCTTATATCCATTCTAAAGTTGTAATGTAATGTTAAAGCCGAGTCTATCACAATGTAACTCATTTAAGATTGTTATAAGTAAAATAAAAAACTAACCTGTCCAAGGAATATAACTAAGGTACCATACTTTACGGGTAACAAACATTGCTTTAGCAGTATACATAATACTCTATCTGGATATTTGGTTTTTCTATTCATTATCAGCCCGGAGTCAGGAATATGTGACCGATATGGCGATAAGCATAAGCTATCACATCATGGGACGGAACATACAAGGCGATATGTGGGTGTCCTGGTGGCGCCTCTGCCTACCCCTTCTGGGATAAAGGCGTGAGTTTATGTATGTATGGTTATAAAACCGTAATACGTGTTACAGAACATTGAATCTGCTACGAGACTAATTAGCCTGTTCCTATAATCTAAATAGTTTAAGGGTTTCTTAGATTTACGCGAATGTTACACATTGAAATAAAACTATTTTTTACGGATTTTATCGCGATTAGGTTTAATTTTTACATTTTTTAACTTCCCGACGTTTCGATTACTTTACAGCGTTCGTGGTCACGGGGCGGACTTATTTCAATCTAAATAGTTTACAAGATGGTGTCACAATTTTTAATAGTGATGATACCATGGTGGTACGATTCTGTATAATCTAGATTACGTTGCAACAGAGGTAATTATCGCTAGCGCTGAAGGAAATTCAAAAACCTACAAGAATTTAAAATACAAATAAATATATACACCCAACAGTCACATACATAGTCCTGACCCCACACTAAGATCGAGTCTTGTGTCGTGGGTATCAGAAACTACGAGAGACTTTTCGGTCTCACAAACACCCAAAACCGACACAAATACCTGTGGATCACACAAATATTTGTTTCGGTGCGGGGATCGAACCCGCGGCCTCTCGTTTCACAGGCGGCGTCTAAGCAACTGCGCCACGGAGGCTGGATGATTTCAAAGACTTGTGAAGTTTACGAATCATATTAAGCGAGTATGGTAGATTAATATAATTCATAACGATTAGGAAGAATTTCTATGGTATGTAAATTTCGCTAACCAGCACTAGGCCAGCGTGGTCAACTATACGGCCTAACCCCTCACAATCGTACTCTCGATTGTACAGGAGGCCCGTGCCCTGTTGTGGGACGTATATGGGCCGATACAGATAGTAGATTTAGAAACCTGAGCCTGAGAAGTTTGTTAGAAGCCGGTTGTAGAAATAGGTGAAATCATTCTGCATCGTGGATATACATATACACCCAACAGTCACATACATAGTCCTGACCCCACTACCGTACTAACTCTGTCTACCTCTTCTGGGAAACGGAGTGAGTATATTTATGTTAAAAATGTTGAGATCGTTTCAATACCTAGTTCTATACACATTACTAACTAATTAATTAATCATGGTACATTTATAAAATGGTATTTTGTTATCTCGTAAACAATATGCATGTTCCACATAAATGTTTACGCTGTACCAGCCGCATGACGGATCGTTCTTTTTCCACGAAAATAAACTAATTTGTCATTATTATATACAGCTATCGCGAATTACCATCGACCTTATTCATAGAAAATTTCAAAACCTATTTTAGTTATCGAATGTTTTATCTTCTTCGCTCAAACTGAATTCCAAGTCGTTCGGAAGGGACAAAACATTCGATAACTAAAATTGGTTTTATTTTTTAGAGAATTTTAGGTACATGTTAAAACAAGCGTAGATTTTTCCGTCGGAGACGTTAGAGATATTGCGATATGTGATAATACTTCAACCGGGCAATAACTGTGATCCTGATTTTATTATAATCCAATAGATTTTACAACGGCCAGGTATATTTTTGTGCTTATTCTCATCATATTACATCATATACATTTTGACAGCCTCCGTGGCGCAGTTGGTTGGACGCCGCCTGTGAAACGAGAGGCCGCGGGTTCGATCCCCGCACCGAGACAAATGTTTGTGTGAACCACAAATATTTGTTTCGGGTCTAGGTGTTTGTGAGACCGAAAAGTCTCTCGTAGTTTCTGATACCCACGACACAAGACTCGATCTTAGTGTGGGGTCAGGACTATGTATGTGACTGTTGGGTGTATTTATTTATTAACCGACTTCAAAAAAAGGAGGAGGTTCTCAATTCGACTGTATGTTGCTTTTTTTTTATATTGTCAGTTTGACCACGAGGCAAGACTCAAGTCTTTTCGTGTTTGGTTAATTAATAAACCAAAGACTGGAACAAGAAGTTGTTGTAGTACTAGCATTAAAACAAATGTTAAAATAAAACTAATTATTATGGATTTTATCGCGGAATTGATTTCGTTTTTAAATTTAACTTCCCGACGGTTTGATTACTTTACAGCTTTCGTGGTCACGGGGCTGACTGAGGTTTTATTTATGTGTAACATTCGCGTGAATCTAAGACACCATTCAAAACAAGTTTTGTATGATTACAAGGCGAAATGTGGGTGTTCTGGTGGCACCTCTGCCTACTCCTTCTGGGAATAAGGCGTTTTTATGTATGTACATATGTGTAACATGTAACAAATGCTTTTGATTCATATGTATGTTGTGAAGTTACAAGTGTATAGGATTTTCTGATACCCACGATAAATTTCTACCAATTTATTAAAAGGAAATGAAATATCAATATAAATTGAACCCTCCTTGACAAAGATGGCATTGAATTTGTATATTTGATCCTCAGTAAGAAATGTAACTAACGACTTTTCTCCCCAGAGCAAAGGTTGAACGAGAAATTGAGAAAATAATTGTATCAACTTTTTCTTTTTATTATAGTTCGGAATCGTAGAAGTCTTTAATAAAGAGTATTCTAATTTATTTATTTATTAATAAAATGCAAGTTTACAGACTTAATCCAAAGTACTTACATTCTTATTATTAAAAGACTAATTGCTAAGGAGAATAACAATATATAAAATCTTAAATAAAATCACAAATTTCTTATAAAACTAGTAACATTAATTTACATAATAATTCCTATAATATAATTAATATGTCCTATGTCCATGTCAGCCCATATACGTCCCACTGCAGGGCACGAGCCTCCTCTACAATCGAGAGTACGATTGAGAGGGGTTAGGCCATATAGTCCACCACACTAGCTTACTGTGGGTTGGCGGACTTTACATACCATAGAAATTCTTGCAAATCGCTATGGTATGCAGGTTTCCTAACGATGTTTTTCTTCACGGTTATAGTGCGTGGTTATTGACTATATCGCTACTACTGTAGTAGCTTATAAAATATATCTGGCCAGTTTAACTCTCCAAATGTAATAAGAATGTATTCCTTTTTAACACATAAACCTACATATATTTTTAAAACACAATCATTTTATTAACCATTGTACCACGCCAGAATTGTCGCGGAATGAGCGATACGTTCGTAAAAACTAAAGTGTTCGTGTTACATCACCATCAATGTTTTATAGTACGCCGCTCGGCCCAGCACTTCAGAAGCAATGAAATCCAAACTGGATTCTTGTTACAGTCGAAAATATTTCAGTTAATTTGTATTTTATGGAGTAGGTTGACAAGACGGGCAGCCGATTTGGTAAAGTAAATATATCTGCCAACAGTAAATTATTGTGCCTCGGTGGCGTAGTTTTACTACGGTACGATAACAAAGCTGAGGTCTCGGGTTCGAATCCCGGGTCGGGCAAAGTGTTATTGGGTTTTTTTATTCATTATCAGCCCGAAATTTGTGCCCGATATGGCGATAGGCTCGCCCCCTATCACATCGTGGGACGGAACATACAAGGCGAAATGTGGGAGTCCTGGTGCCGCCTCTGCCTACCCCTCTTCCTTTCCCTTTTGGGACAAAGGCGTGAATGTATGTATGTACGAGTTAATTCAGACACAAAAATCCCATTCTACCACATATCTATTAAGGCTTTCCCACCGACATTTCCGGAGAAAGCCTTAGAATTAGAATAAAGTTTCTTATCAGCCGAAATTTCCTCGGCCTGCCATCAATCACGATTGGCGGTAAATTGGGTCAGCGGATATTTGGACGTCTCTGCTCGTCTCTACATGGCTCTATCAACATCTTCGGGATTACTCTCAGTATCGTGTTACGAGTAATTGAATTTAGACGTATTTTGTGAAAATTGCGTTTTATTGACTCTTGTCTGAGATGGTATTTGGGAGAGTCTTGAGTGTTTTAATTTGAACAAATAGAAATTTAATCCTGACGGTTTCGGGAATGTTTGTATATTTTATTATTTGTTATGTATTTTTTTAGTTTTCTAGTCATTGTTATAGGTACCTACATTTTTCATATTATTACATACAATAGTATGCTAATTTGGCGGACCATAGTAGTACAAATTAAAAATGTAACAGCTTATATAAACCTTTGTCCACAATAAAAATATTTGATTTGATTTGATCAATTTGGTAGAGTTCTTGTATGATAGTTACGAGGAATTAATGGAGTCACAAGACATACCGCTCATCCAATAGAACAATGACTTAATTACGTCTTAGCTATTTTTCAGGAGAACGTTTTAAAAGTTTGACGTTGAAAATATAATGTATTTCCAATCATTCTGATGACATCTTTTAATATTTATGTAAGTTACTTTACTATCAATGATAATATACAATAACTTCATAAAGAGAGAAACACAATAAAACATTTAAATAAGACACCCAAAAGTCATTTTCGACATTTTTGTAATTACTTCGTTGTTCCATTGGATGAGCGATACATGAATTCTAATATCAACGAATTTTAGAAATTAAATAATGGTAAGGGAATACTAGAGTGTACTAATAGAGACCTGCTTCGTTTTCATATGCGGGTAGAATGAGCAATGTCTGCTGTAAAAGCTTTTGACGTAATGACAGCCGCCAAGGACAAAACCCAGCTGTTACATCAAACATTGTTTTTTATTTGAGTGTTGCGGAACCTAAAACCTCTGCTAATTAAAGTACATTTAAAGAAATGAAACCAAGAAACACGGCGACAATGAAAGCATTAATTAAAATGCAGTTAATTATTCCAATTTTAAAAGTATAAACGCACTATGTGCTATTAATGTAATTTACTAAATAATAACGGATATCATAATATGTAAATAAGGTAGCTGCGCGATAATTACCCACTTTCATTTAAAAACTAATGTAACCCCTGAAGGTTCTGGTAAAGATAATGTCAAAAACTTTTTAAATGATTGTATTTTCATCGGTCCTTGATAAACTTATCAGCAAAATATCAAACCAATTCGACGCTTAATGTGCTTGAAAATCGACTTTTTAGATTCCGTTACATACATACGTACAGGCGAAGCTAATAAAAGCGTGTTAATAATCCTATCCATACTGCTGGAGGAAAAACATTAATACCTACACCTTAAAAAATATTACGAGTAATACACCTTAACATAATAAACACACCGAAACAATTTTTCAAAGGCAGTGACCGTGGCTGGTATTCTATTGACTATTACCACAGAATACTATTACGCTGATGCATGTAAAGTAAGTTTTTGTGAACCTATCTATAGTAGTCATCTATACTAATATTATAAAGAGGAAAGATTTGTATGTATGTTTGTAACGAATTGGCTCAATCAGTACTGGACAGATTTTAAAATTTCTATCACCATTTGAATGCTACATTATCACTGATTAATATAGGCAATTTTAATTACACGAAAAAAATAAGGATCACTACTAAAACTACAATAATGTTACCCAAGGTGTAAAAAAATCGCCTTCATCGCATGCGCTGCGAAAACTACTGATGATATAACAAAAACAATGTTCCACAATATTAAAGAATGTTGTTGATATTGACTGGACTCAAAAACTATCTGCACCCGGGCGAAGGCGGGCCGGGCCGCTAGTTTTTTATTAATATTTGCTCTTAAGTAATTAACAGATACACCCATATGTAGTTTTCACTAACATGCTTTTCACCTACATACATACATACATAGGGCCTGTATCCCATAGGGGTAGACAGAGACTATGGATCGCCACTTTGCTCGATCCTGACATATTACTTTCGCTTCATCAACTTTCATCAATCTCCATGCATTCTCGTCGGTTCAGAATACTTTTGACCTGACCCTTGTTGAGGATATCACCGATTTGGATGGTGTAGGCACGGTGAGGTCGACCCCTACCGACTCTCCCAACCACACTCGCCTTGTATATTTGCTTGGTTATTCTCCTTTCATCTCTACATTTTCACTTACATATACATAATAAATAATTACACCCAGCAGTCACATACATAGTCCTGACCCCACACTAAAATTTGTTCATAAGAGTAAGTAATTATGTAAGTGTTGTGTATCAGGAACTACGAGAGACTTTTCGGTCTCCCAATGACCCAGACCCCAAACAAATACTTGTAGATCACACTAATGCACTGTTGAGTTCCGGTTAAAGGACATTGTAGCCAGAGTAACTACTGGACATATTGGGACTTAACATGTTATGTCTCAGGATGGCGAGCGTTGTGGAATGCTAAGCATTGCTTTAAAACCCATGATTGGTCTCCTGTCTATGAGCGGTCATATCGCTTACCAGGCGAAGGGCATGCTCGTCTCACCCTTCATAGCAATAAAAAAGCGCTTTTAAATCCATCCATTGTATTTTAATACACATTTCGCCCACCGCAAAAAATTGCAAAAGGAGCGATGATCGCAGTTTCGCGTTCAAGTTTGCCAACTTGCCTTTTTAGGTCAATAGGGTTTCGGACATCGGATCGGATTTGCAGCGCAGCTCGTGAGCGTTTAACATTTTTATTTGGAACTATTGGACCCACGCAACTCGGGATCCGTTCTGAATGTCTACGATTTGTCTGCCGTTTGTGACATCCTCTGGATTTCGTGACAAATAGAAGCCTTTTCCATGACAATGATGAGACGAGCTCGCTGGTTTCATGAAATGAAAATTATTTATTGAACCTGTTAAATGCTACACATTATTTAGATTAAGACACTTTTCTTTCTCTCCCACTCGGCTCACAAGGCAGTTTTCGACAGATAAGAACGAGCAAGAAACTAGCGTTGCTGTTTTCAAAACAAGTATATTAACATACATACATAAACTCATATATGAGTATATAACATACAAACTCAAACTCACGCCTTTTCCCAGAAGGGATAGGCAGAGGTGCTATCTGGACATCCACATTTCGCCTCGTATGTTCCGTCCCACGATTTGTTAGGGGACGCGCCTATCGCCATATCGGGCACAAATTTCTAACTCCGGGCTGATAATGAATAGAAAAATTCACTATCACTTTGCCCGACTAGGGATTCAAACTCGAGACCTCAGTGTTGCTATCATGCTGTAGTACAACAGCGCCAACGAGGCGGTAAATTATCATATTATTTGTATTTAATTGAATCCACGATATTGAAAAATACTAATTTCCTTTTCAATTTAAAAATACGTTGACCTAACGACGTAACAACATAGGAGCCAAATATTGCCGTTACATACGAGCTTATAAAACACAGCTGTAAATAGCTTAAGCCTTTGAGCGCTTTATGCGGAACGCGTCAAGCGCTTGCAAGGGAAAATTATTTCCACGTGTTCAAACGGCTGTACGCGTAACCGCAGTAACTTTTAAGTTGCGCTGAGCTTATTAAAGCTTTTTTACGGTGAAATATGAACCCGGCCTTTGTAAGTCGGCTTTACCTGTTTGTGTGGTTGGAATTATGGAGTGTATCGCAGGATAACTTGTAAATTTATACATCATTAGGATAAACCTCAGTCGTTTTTAATGCATATACTAACTATATGCATTAAAAACGACTATTATTAAATAAATAAAATTTATTTATTAAATTTATTAATAAATAAACAAAAAGTATATATATTATTTTTTTACGGGATTATGAACTAGTTAAGCTAGTCTACAGCTCTTGGACGAAAGTGTAATTCTTATCAATTATATTAGGTTCACTTTGATGCTAAAGAAAAAATATATTGAATAACCCGTCCTAGGACACTGGCGGGCACCGGATTAACCTTATTCGTAGATGATACCCATGCGCAGCAACGGGTTGCATATCTTATATATAAATAATTTATTATAGTCTTTAAAACCCCACACTAAAGCTCAATATTAAATAAAACTTGTTCAAAAGCCATTTAAAACTTAGGATTCCTATTATCTCAAAGATTCTGTGAATCCCCTCGAGAACTATACTAAAGTTAACGACTGTTTATTGGAGGAAGAGGAGATGGGCAGATTGGGGGAAGTAGGGGGAGGTACTTGCCGGATCGGGGAGGTTGTTTAGACTAGATATAAGTTTGCTTTAAGAGGGGAGCGTGACGTAATAAAGAAAGTCGTAAAAAATCCTTTCCCTTTCTATATGTATTAAGATGTGAGACTTTGTATACCTTTGATGACACTTCATACTTTGTATACTTAACAGCCTCCGTGGCGCAGTTGGTTAGACGCCGGCTGTGAAATGAAAGGCCGCAGGTTCGATCCCCGCACCGAAACAAATGATTGTGTCTAACCTCCAGTCCAGTAGTTACTCTGGCTACAATGACCTTCAAACCAGAACACAATAGTGCATTTACACTGCTGTTTGGCGGGAGAAATAGACATTGCGGTGGTACCTACCCAGGCGACCTCTCACATATTATGAGAGACTTCTTGAAGTTCGACAGAATGCTATACTAGTAATAATTACGTGTAGTTTCATTTTCTTGACATATTTTGGCAGGTAAGCGCAGATTACCCTAATATTAGATATTTTACCACCAGTAAAACATGTGGTCAAACTAATATATATATGTGAGACCGTTGACTTTATTTATTCATTGTCAATTCCGTAAACCGTTCTTTAAAATCATCCGAACAAAATTGAAACTACAACACCTCTGACGAAGTATGAATAAATCTTTTATACTCCAATAAGTGCCCGGTTTGTTGTATCCATCGACGTGAGATAACAATTTCGGATGTTCCCGTGGTCCACAAAAGCTTTATAGGTATTTACATGGATATAACGGTGAAAGTGAATCGTGAGGAAACCTGCATACCGTAGCGATTTGTAAGAATTTCTATGGCATGTAAAGTCCGCGAACCCGCACTAGGCCAGCGTGGTGGACTATATGGCCTAACCCCTCTCAATCGTACTCTCGATTGTAGAGAAGACTCGTGCCCTGCAGTGGGACGTATATCTATGAGCTGACAAAATAGAGTACATAGATATGAGTAAATCAAATAAAACACAAGTATAATTTTCCTTCATATTATTCTCTCTTTTACGTTATATTGAATATTCTCTCTTGTACAAAAATATACTTTCAGACGATAATACCCAACAGTCACAAATATATGTAGTTCTGACCCCACACTAAGACTGAGTTTTGTGCCGTGTATCAGAAACCACGAGAGACTTTTCGGTCTCACAAACACTCAGACCCGAAACAAATACCTGTGGATCACACAAACATTTGTTTTGGTGCGGGGATCGAACCCGCGACCTCTCGTTTCACAGCCGGCGTCTAACCAACTGCACCACGGAGGCTGTCAAACACATATTTCGCCATTATTATGACCACAACATATTATAGAACCAACATAAAAAAATGATACCCCAAGATTATTTTTACTCAAAAATAACACCTAAAAATTATAGTACCGGACTATTTTACATTGTATGATAAAAATAACAACAATCTAAAATTATATTTTTGTATAAACAAGGCTACACTTGTATACATTAGTAAGTATTATTAGAACCGGATTAAGGGTAAACTTAATTAAACTCCTCGCAATTAAAGGATATAAGAGAGGGAAACTGGCACCGTTTCGGGGAAATGTTTTCCTTTTTCCGGAGCTTTTCCGGGCTTTGTTTATCACTCATAACATTATTTAGGGAATTGAGGTCATCGTATATTTTACCGTATGTTATTGTACGTACTAAATGTACTCATACGGGTATATTTTATCATAAAGTTGTATATACAAGTACACATATAAATAATTCTCTATCTATTTTTCTTTCGCTTACTCTCGCTCCTATTAAATATCCCATCACCGGAAGTTCCGAATTTTTCTTATTTATATCATATATTTATAAATATATTTTAGACCAGCACTACAATACCATTCCTCAAATAGGCAGCCAATTGTGTGCTAATATTGTTTACAGCATAAACCGGTTGAATTAACGTGAAGCCACTAGTTCTGAGAAGAGTGATGTAACAGCTTGGCTATTCCGTTTGAGGCAGTAAGATTATTGAAGGCTCTTAACTGATATAGAATTTTACCGTTGGGGTAATTTTAGATTGTATTGTTTGCTATCGGACGGTTTGATGGGTCATTTTCTGATACAGTTTCTGTAAAAAAGTAGCAAATTAAAGTTGCCAAATGTATATACAACCCGATTCACATCGGCTTACCTTCTGTGCGATTGTCTTTACTCTTTATTCGTGGGCTTATGGCAAAACTTTGGTGAAGAAAGTCCAATTTCCTGGCTTATCAAATTGAATGAGTCTATAATCCTACTATTCTTGTGATAATATATGTATTAAAGAATTAAATGCCGGTACCGTTGCATATTTTAAATTATTTTTATTGGAATTGCTGACTGCTTGTGTGGTTTCTATAAATGACATCTTCCATACACCTGGTATACGGGTATATCTCTGTATTTCACACACAAAAACATCACTGAACATAGCCATCTCTACTACTTACGCAAGTTTGAAAATCAGATAGACAAATCCCCGGCCTCTATCCCTTTCAACAAAGCCTTCAAGTTCAAGCGGTTTCCGTTTAATAACCAAACTATTATCAAAGGGATTTCGAGATATTGTTCCCTTGTCCGTTGTCGAGCGGTCACGGACGATACTATTCAACACTTGACCTATTTATTTTGGAGTTTAATGTAAATTAATATCGCTTTAGAACTAAAATGCTTCTCTAGGCTAGTTGTGGAAAGATTGGCACGTCAAAGAACGTAATTCGAACGGAAAGAATTACCAACAACAGCATTTTTGGAATACGACCTGGTGATCTTAAAAAAATAGCGTATTCCCACCTTAAAAGCCGGCAATGGATGAGCTGTGGTGTTGCAGATGTGCATGGGCGGCGGTGCTCACTTACCATCAGGTGTACCGCATGCTCGTTTGAAAGAAAGCAAAAAGAAAGATAGGAAAACTGTTTATTAGTCACTAGCGAACAAAACGACGTACATATACAGATGTAAAAAAAAAAACGTAAAATGAAATAAAAAAAAATAAGGTAGAAATTGCTCCCTTTATAAAAACAGGCATCAAGACCTTTGACTACACACTCACACACGTGACTTCGAAAGCCATATGTGTGTGTACTAAGTAATTATCGCTTTATTATATTAGCACCTCAAATTGATTATATTGAATTATATTATATCCTTTTGTCCACAAATCTTATGTAATGGATTATGCAATGCAAATAGAGTACATGCGGAAAACAATATTATTATTAACAGTCTGCAAGAAACTGAACATAGCCAAAAATGGTACAGATTGCCTTAGTGCGATAAGACCGCTGTTTGTTCTTTTTTGTTTTATTGTCTCTTTACACCTATTGTTATTTTTATTGTGTACAATAAAGAATAAAAATAAATAGGCTAAATTCGAAACGCGACACACGTGGGGTCACTATGACAGGAAAATGATCTATTTTGTAATAACTTGAATTCCAGGCGGAACCTTGTACAACATGGATTTTCCTGGTAGTCAAACTCCAGAGCTATTTTCGACAGCCTCCGTGGCGCAGTTGGTTAGACGCCGGCTGTGAAACGAGAGGCCGCGGGTTCGATCCCCGCACCGAGAGAAATGATTATGTGGCCCACAAATATTTCTTTCAAGTCTGGGTGTTTGTAAGACCGAAAAGTCTCTCGTAGTTCTGATACCTGCGACACAAGACTTAATTGATCTTAATGTGGGGTCAGGACTATGTATGTGACTATTGGGTGTGTTTATTTATTTATTTTACCACCCCTATATGGTTGTACTAGGTTAGTAAGACAACAGCCAATATTTTTCTCATGTAAAATACTATTATAACTAAAATATTATGAACTTAAATCTACGATTAATGATTCGCAGTACGTAAAGGTTGTCTGGAAGGCACAGCCGGAGGCAGGAGGCCTACAATTATAACATTTATGTTTACATTCTCTTTCTGTTTTTAAATATGACAAAGTATTTTAGTTTTCAAGTATGTAGACCACGGTATCCGTCGGGAAAAATATATGAAAAATCGTTTGGAGTCAACTATAAATATTTTTTTGCATAACGTTATGTTCACGTTTGTATCAACTAGGGGATAAACACTTTATTTTAATACTTCATCTTAATACCAATCTCTGCTCTCCCTGCAGACGGACCAATTGTCCCAATTTTTAACGCAAAGAATGGTAACCCTGGAAAGCCACGCACTCTTCATGCTCTCGAATCAAGAGTCCGTCCTTCTCTCCCACGACCCTCTCAGTACAGACTTATCTGTTCCAAGGTTAAGACAAATATACAGAAGGATGAAAACGTCACGTTATTGAACCAATACTATCGTATCTCTATGATATAAATTATTTAAAAAGTCGTGATTTTTATTGCGATGAATGACGAGACGAGCATGCCATTTGCCTGATGGTAAGCGATACGACCGCTCATAGACAGTAGCAACAACAACACCATGAATTACAAAGCAATGCTTGGCGTTCCACGGCGCTCGCCATCCTGAGACATAAGATGTTAAGTCTTAATATGTCCAGTAGTTATTTGGCTACAATGTCCTTCAAACCGGAACACAATGCATTAACACTGTTTTTTTTTAAATCGTCCTTTATTAAAGAGAATAACGTTTTAACCAACGGTTATTAACCCACTGCAGAGCAAATGCCTCCCTTTCCTTACATAAACTCACGCTTTTTCCCCAGAAGAGGTAGGCAGAGAAGTGCTACCACGACACCCACGTTTCGCTTTGTGTTCCGTCCCACGTGATAGGGACGAGCCTATCGCCATATTGAGCGCAAATTCCTGGTTTGATATTGAATAGAAAAATCCAATATCACTTTCCCCGACCCGGGATTCGAACCCGAGACCTTAGCACTGCAATCGAGCTGTAGTACAACTGCGCCACCGTGGCAGTCAGTCTCTGAACCAATATAAAATATGCATATTTATACAGCACAAGGCACTCAAGAAGTTATTCCACAAAACACATTTAAAATCGTGAACATTTCTTTCATTCGACGAAATACTTCGAGCGGGAATGTCGAGCGCAACAATGATTTTTATAAGCCCGTCTATTCGAGCCCCACATTCAGATATTTCTTTGCGAAAAATATACTTGGGGTTGTAATAGGGCCTCCCCTAGCCTCCCCTTGATAACATCCCTTATATAATACTTTAGAACTGACGACATGCCGCGGCCTTGCTTGCTTTTTTATATGTAGCTTGGAAAATCTGTGTTGGATGAAGAAGCGGTATACTCTTGGTTTTGTAAATGCCTTTCTGTGTTAAGCCTCGGATTGAGCACAAATAAAATCGAGTTTAATTAATAGTATTGTTAATACCCATGTAAGTTTGAAGTGTGAAAAACCATGAAAACCTTTTTATCTCACTACACCCAGGTCTAAAATTAATATTAATAGGCTATATAAATATTTGTCTCAGGGCGGGGATTGAACCCGTGACATTTCGTTTCACAGCCTCCTCCCAACCAACTGCAACACAGAGGCTGTCAGTATGAAATGAGACGAATAATATGATATACTTTAATCTTAGTCACAATCGAGGGAGCCAAAGATAAATTAAGCAGGGAAGGTTCCCTGCTTCTGTATCAGCCCATATACGTCCCACTGCAGGGCACGAGCTTCCTCTACAATCGAAAGTACGAAATCGGGTTAGGCCATATAGTCCACCACGCTGGCCTAGTGCTGGTTGGCGGACTTTACATACCATAGAAATTATTACAAGTCCCTATGGTATGCAGGTTTCCTCACGATGTTTTCCTTCACCATTATAGTGCGTGGTGATTGACTATCAAGGTTCTCTGGCACCGGTTAAAAACACAAGAATGAACTCTGCATAATTTTCCCATTTCTATGTCAAAATATAAAAATATCCAGTATTTTAAATCAAGGATTATTATCAGGAATATCCCTCGTTATCGAAAAATAGGTTAATTGGTTCGCCTTGTTAATACAAATTCGATCCGTGTAAATATTACCTTTATAATTAAGAAAGTTTTGGGGGTTCTGCCCACAGGCTTACCAGTAACGCCTAAATTTATCAGGGATACCTCGATCAAGACCATCTTTAACAGGTCGTTGTGGATACATCAAGGCTACTTGGAAAGGATGTCAGAGGACGTTAGATGAAAAACGATTTTAAAAAGACACTGTAGATATATTTGAGGTTGTTTGTATCAATGGCAATCTCAAGTTTGATGATGTATCATGAAGTATTTACTTGCAATAAATAAATAAATACACCCAATACTTAATCACATAAATAGTCCTGACCCCACATTATGATCGAGTCTTGTGTCGTATCAGAAATTACGAGAGACTTTTCGGTCTCACAAATAGCCCGGAAGCAAATACCTGTGGATAACACAAACATTTGTTTCAGTGCGGGGATCGAACCCGCGGCCTCTCGTTTCACAGGCGGCGACTAACCAACTGCGCCACAGAGGCTGTCTAAATGGATATAGATTATATCGGCATATAAAGCTACAATAATGGGCATGATGGCAAGAGCAGTATAGTCTAGATAAAATAAAAACTTAAAACTTTGACGACCTCCGTGGCGCAGTTGGTTAGACGCCGGCTTTAAAACGAGAGGCCGCGGGTTCGATCTCCGCACCGAGACAAATGTTTGTGTAAACCACAAATATTTGTTTCGGGTCTGGGTGTTTGTGAGATCGAAAAGTCTCTCGTAGTTCTTGATAACCACGACACAAGACTCGATCTTAGTGTGGAGTCAGGTCTATGCATGTGACTGTTGGGTGTATTTATTTATCTAACTCCGCTGGCTCAGCTACCATGTTCTTGAGAGAATACAAGTATATAAATCACCGTATATAAATAAGTCTGTTGATTTTTCAATTTCAAAATGAAGGAATTTTATATTTAGGTTATTTGAGACCGACGCAAATGAAAAACAATATCTAATAAATATAGATTACTGCGTTGAACGGAACGTACCGATGACGTAACCAACACGTTTCAATGGTATTTTCTTGCTTACGCCGCTCTTAGTAAGCACATACATATTTCCGCCCTTACATTATACGGATAAGGGTTTTACCCACTACAACGTAGCAGTGACGGAGAGTCTATTCATCCCGATTCCACCCGGCTTCCTTTTTGTAGTCTATGAATACTTTTACCCGACTGTGGCAAAAAGACAAACTAAAGGAGAATGACCATTCAATTTGTTTATGCGTTTTGTTTATCCCGATAAACAATAAGAAATTTTCAACAATTAAGTAATGAACAAAAGAATGGCGGTTTTATCGCTCTAGGCAATTTCTTGTAGAACATGGACATAAGAAAAGAAAAAACGAATCAAAGTGTACTAATAAGGCTAAAGCTTCAACGAAATTGAGCAATAAATAAACAGCATTACTTCAATAGATAATTTAATAAAGCTAAAATATCGTCGTAATAACATTTCGTTACAGATAATTCGCAGTCACAAAAGGTCAATATTACAAGTAAGGCGATAAAATATCTCAGAAAACCATTCGACTTTTCACCGTCAGCAATTGAGATGACAAAATGTCGCTCGTCTTTTTTTTATTAAATTTGGCGTGTACTCCCTGATTGGTTTAATTAACGGGTGTGCTCGAATCCAATAAAACTGGAAACATTATGGACAGGGTGGAATTGGGTGTGATAGTGGGGGAAAGACCCCCTTTTATATTAAGTTTTATACGATAATATATTTAATAAGTTAAAGCTGTGGTGAGTGGGACTGGCTAATCTATTGATTTTTTATGTGAATTTTCATGGTTTTTGGGAACCGTAACACATAATTTTCTTACGGTTGGATTAATTATTGATCGATGTTACGTGCATAATAAGATCTTATGAATAGTACAGTATTACGAAAAAATAATGGCATGTTAACATTTTCTTACATGCATACATATCTAAACTTACACCTATGTCCTATTGGGGTAGGCAGAGATTACAGAGCGGCAATGGCTACGGTCTATACTTTTTATCTTCATCAATAGTAATTAATCTCTTCATACACATTACACGCTCCTCGGTTACCACTCAAACACTAACCGCAAATTTTTGTTTAAATATTTAAATTGATTTGAGTCCCCAACGAAGCTCCAAATGCGTCCTCTGGTCGTCGGGAACAAGAGGCCGAAACAACCTAACCGTCATTAAATACACAAGTTGGGAAAAGTTTGAAACGTGGCCATATTTGAATCGACTCGGCTGTTATTCGCCTGTGTCGGTTAATTACGGTGGAAAGTTTCGCGTCGTGTCTTGTTTTATTTGTCGGGGGTCTGACCTCCCTTCTGAGGTGGCTGAGTTCGACACTGTTTGGACTTGGCTCGTAATTGGGGACAGTTACACCCGTATTCTAAGACGTGTCCTCCAATCTTCCTCAACCTTATTTTAGTCGAGGTGACTTTACAAATGAATTGGAGGGACCCTCGAAAATGGTATGCTTAGTTAAAAATATACCTTTACTAAAGGTTCCTCGAGTGAGGTTGAGTCAAGGAAAAACGTCATTAATTACGTCATTGATGTATAGATAAAGTAGAGATTTAACAAAAAACCTTTGAAAATAGTCTATGATCACTTGAAAAGTGACAGTCAAATGTCATGTCAGAGTGTTTACATAGAATAATATATAATTATTGAACTCAAAATCTTCGGGATTGTGACTGGAAGACAAATATTTAGTGAGTCGGAGAAAAAAACGCATGCAGACAGGAGGAGGGTCATACCATCCAACCCGGAAATTTCGAAGGATATTCTTATGGATGAATCGTCGTTCGGGATATTCGTACGGAGTATCGTACAAGTATTACAGGAACTGTTGGAAATCTTTAATAACTTGTTTAAAATAATAAACACTGTTTCCAAACCACAAATCTTTTATTAAATGAAATAAAGAGTAATGTTTGTATCATTCATTAGTAAAACGTGTAAATCGTGTAGAGGCACCCACCTCAAAAAATTGTTGGCATATTTAGGTATTTAAGAATTTTAAAAGGTAAACTTTATTTCTCTCTTTTAATTACAATTTTAAAGTAGGATTATTTCTTTTATTTCTTCCTTAAGGTAGGTCGCGACGTACCTTGAGTTTGACAGTTGATTGCTTTCCTCGAGACAGGAAAATTTTTGAGTGACGTTGAGTGGAGGAGATTTTTTTCTACTAAGAATACGGATTTCCTCTAGTAACGTCAAGTGGAGTCAAGAAAACGTCTTAGAATATGGGTGTTAGTATCACTAGTTCTTTACATCCATTTTGTGCTTGGAAATGATTTATAAAATAATTTTAAGGGGATTGGAAATTTTCTTCTGTGTGTTCATGTTTTAGGGTTACTTGGACAACGAATTTAATTTAAGCTTTTTGTTCGCTTCTTGTATCAATAACTTTTGAATTATTTATGGCATAATCTTTAGGAATTTGCCAATAATACATACATACATATATAAACTCACGCCTTTTTCCTAGAAGAGTTAGGCAGAGGTGCTACCAGGACACTCACATTTCACCTTATATGTTCCGTCCCATGATGTGATAGAGGGCGAGCCTATCGTCATATCGGGCACAAATTTCTTACTCCGGGCTGATAATGAATAGAAAAATCCAATATCACTTTGCCGGACCCTGGATTCGAACCCTAGACCTCAGCTTTGTAGTTGTACTGTAGTACAACTACGCCACCGAGGCAATTTGACAATAATAAGGGATATAACTTTGATTGAAGTGCAGGTTTAAACGAACTGAACATTTATGATTTTCGTAATTGATAATTGGGCTGGCTGTGAAGGTAGTAGGCATCGGCTTTCGCACAGAGAAAAATGTTTATGAGAGTCTGAGTATTTAAATTACTTATGAGACCAAAATCGCTTGTAATTTCTGATAAATAAATACACCCAACAGTCACATACATAGTCCTGACCCCACACTAAGATCGAGTCTTGTGTCGTGGGTATCAAAAACTATGAGAGACTTTTCGGTCTCACAAACACCCAGATCTTTCAATACAAGACTAACACCCGTATTCTAAGACGTGTCCTCCAATCTTCCTCAACCTTATCTTAGTCGAGGTGACTTTACAAATGAATTGGAGGGACCCTCGAAAATGGTATGCTTAGTTCAAAATATACCTTTACTAAAGGTTCCTCGAGTGAGGTTGAGTAAAGGAAAAACGTCATTAATTACGTCATTGATGTATAGATAAAGTAGAGATTTAACAAAAAACCTTTGAAAATAGTCTATGATCACTTGAAAAGTGACAGTCAAATGTCATGTCAGAGTGTTTACATAGAATAATATATAATTATTGACCTCAAAATCTTCGGGATTGTGACTGGAAGACAAATATTTAGTGAGTCGGAGAAAAAAACGCATGCAGACAGGAGGAGGGTCATACCATCCAACCCGGAAATTTCGAAGGATATTCTTATGGATGAATCGTCGTTCGGGATATTCGTACGGAGTATCGTACAAGTATTACAGGAACTGCTGGAAATCTTTAATAACTCGTTTAAAATAATAAACACTGTTTCCAAACCAAAAATCTTTGATTAAATGAAATAAAGAGTAATGTTTGTATCATTCACTGGGAAAACGTGTAAATCTTGTAGAGGCACCCACCTCAAAAAATTGTTGGCATATTTAGGTATTTAAGAATTTTAAAAGGTAACCTTTATTTCTCTCTTTTAAATTACAATTTTAAAGTAGGATTATTTCTTTTATTTCTTCCTTAAGGTAGGTCGCGACGTACCTTGAGTTTGACAGTTGATTCCTTTCCTCGTGACAGGAAATTTTTTGAGTGACGTTGAGTGGAGGAGATTTTTTTCTACTAAGAATACGGATTTCCTCTAGTAACGTCAAGTGGAGTCGAGAAAACGTCTTAGAATATGGGTGTTATACAAGGTGATATTGACATATGGTATATAATTTAAGCCACATGCTTCTATCATCTCAGGTGAAATTGTACTTTTAAAATAAATCCTAGATGGTTTTTATGTCTAAAATCGTGATTTATTTTTCATGACTTCTGACCACCTTGTATAGTAGATACGAGTATTCATACCGCTTATCTGAACGTAATTTTAATTTTTATGACCATATAAATACGAGTATTAAGTATATTACATGCTATTTAGATATTATTTAATAATTACAGAATGTGTCAAGTTGTAGATAGATATGGGTCTGTGTACCTGATATACCGCTAATTATCTGAACTTCAATTCGGTTCGAGAAAATACCTGAGCGGTAAAATGACTCGTCTCTATAAGGATTGATCAAAAACCTTGAAAACTAAAATCGCGATTTTTGACAAAAATAACATCTAGGTTCTTTTTAGTTTTTTTTTCAAACTTGGTACAATGTTACAGCTAATATCAACCTGTATTAATATCAGGACTATATTATGTGTAACTATTGGTTATGCAGCCGAAAGATGTAAGTTTTTTCTTTCAAAATATTTCTCTATTGTTTTTCTCCCTTATGCTACTAAAGCATCCTTCATATAGCTTTAAAGTAAGCAGGATGTCTTATTATAAAGAACCTCTTGGTAAAGAATATATGATTTAAGAAATCAAAGGAAGTGGTCTTCGAAAGACAATGTAAAATTTCAAATGCCCATACAGGATGTTAATACCGGGTATATCAAGACTGCGACCGAAAACGAAGCCAGGTGGTAGTTTTAGTGGTTACAAACAAAATGCAAATAAAAATTTCGCCAAAATAATGACAGATTGTTTTTTAGAATTTTTTAAAAATCATCGCGTTTGGGTGGTAAATACATCGATCAATTATACACATACACTAGATACAACATGAGCGCTTGAAAAATGGCACCGAAAAAGAGTGCTTAAATCACGAGTAAGCACTCTTTCGCCTTCAGTCGCGCGCCGACCGTTGCTTGTGACAATGTCTAAATGCTCCGTAAAAAAGTGCAAAAACAACACGCTTACAAAGCTTAAAACTCATGGGATTTCGTATTTTCGGTAAGTCAAATTCATTTACTTGCTTCCTACTTTAATCAATATGTGATATTGAGTACCAATAATTAAATATAAATTAATTTAGCAACCTAAAATCAACAAGCGCTGCTTCGCAGTTGTCTCTTTCGACGCGCTTAAATAGACAAGGATGAGTAGCGTCATGATTTCGAACAGAATATACATGGAGTGGTTTTATTCTTTATTTTTTAGTTACTAATATTAAATAATTTAAACTTATTATATATTAAAAATTAACATCAGAAATATTAATTACAGATTTTCACAAAATCTAATCTAATTTTTGTTTCATTTGTTCATGATTTTGCCATATTCGTACAACATTTCACATAATGTAAAAGAAAAATAAACTTAAGTTTATTTATTTATTTAAATCTTTATTGTACACAGAATAATAACATACTGAAACAGAAAACCAAAACTATATTTATTTTTCTATTTATCATTTTTACAAAATAATCAAATTTTACATATCATATTTCATTATTACAATATAATAGGTAAAGTTATTACCTAGATTATTATGTTCATGTTAATTCATAGAAAAAATATGTAACAATAATTCGACTCCATTGCGCCTTTATTCCGCTGTCCAACTAAAGTCATAAAATTTTATTACTTTCGAGGACGTCTCATTCAAAAAGGGACTTTATACCCCAGGAATAAGGTGAAATTTGTGTTAATTTGTGATATTTTTGTTCAGTTTTTTGTTTCAATGCATCGGTGCCACTTTTTAAACGAACATTTACAGGGAACTGTGTATCTAGTGTATAATTGATCGATGGGTAAATACCTAGTTTTTGCGAAAATACTTATTAAAACCCTTACGTACCATTGCGTGTTTAAAAATAAAGAGGTTTACATATTTATTTTAGGAAAACTATGTATATATCACCCAAATACGACGATAAGTAAAAAATTACAAAAAAAAATGTCGATTTTTTTTGCAAAATTTTTACTTGCATTATGTCTGAATTCACTAATACTACCACCTGGCTTCGTTTTCGGTTGCGGTCTTGATATACCCTGTATGTTCCCTTCATAATGGCTCATGTAACATGGCGTTGTGGGTTCAGCTTGTGTTTATGTCGTATGTGGCCGACATAATTTTGTCAACCGATAGATAACCGGGCCTCGTCGGTGAACATTCAATTTTACTCTTTGTCTGGAAACATTTTGTATTGTATTTTTTGTATTTGACTGCCTCGGTGGCGTGGTTGTACTGCAGTACGACTACAAAGCTGAGGTCTCGGGTTCGAATCCCGGGTCCGGCAAAGTGATATTGAATTTTTCTATTCATTATCAGTCCGGAGTCAGGAATTTGTGCCCGATATGGCGATAGGTTCGCCCCCTATCACATCATGGGACGGAACATACAAGGCGAAATGTGGGTGTCCTGGTGGCGCCTCTGCCTACCCCTTCTGTATGTATTTTTGTATTTGTATCAACCCATATACGTCCCACTGCAGGGGACGATCCTTCTTTACAATTAAAGGGGTTAAGACATAGTCCAACAAGCTGGCCTAGTGCGGGTTAGGGGACTTTACAAATCATAGAATTTTTGCAAATCGCTATGGTATGCAGGTTTCCTCGCGATGTACTCGGCACTCGTTTGTGATTAAATAAACACCAAATAAATAACAGGCAGTCTTCACAATTTAAACTACAAGCAACGTCGCATAAAGTAACGATACGAAATTACCGATATTTTTAACGTTATCGACGTAAAAAAATATCGATAATTGTTAACGTTATGGTATCATAACGATTGTGTTTCGTTACGATACTCAATTACCGCTACTTAATTTTAACGATACACAGGTATCTTTATGAAAATACCGGTATTTACCGGTACTTTTAATGTGAATTGGTATCGTTTACAAGCCCTGGCCAATATCTTGTCAGAGTACGTCGCTACAAACTGTAACATTATTAAAATCGTTGAAATAAAACTATTTTATACAGATTTTATCGCGATTTGGTTTAATTTTCACATATTTTTTTTGTTGCGATCCGATCGCAACAACTAGTTAACTTTTTAAATTAGCTTTTTTAATTTAAATAATTGAAAATTAAGGTTAGTTTAATTGTAACAGTCACAGAGCGGATGACTAATACCTCAGTCCGCCCCGTGACCACGAAAGCTGAAAAGCAATCGAAACGTCGGGAAGTTAAAAAATGTAAAAATTAAACCAAATCGCGATAAAATCCGTATCCAAAAATAGTTTTATTTCAATGTGTAACATTCGCGTAAATCTAAGAAACCATTATTATTAAAATCGTTTCAACTTTTCACCTCTTCATTTTACAATCTTTTACAATTAAAATAAAATTCAACCAAGACAATGCGATTCTAATTAAAAACTTAACAAAGGGATGAAAAATGTTTCACGATCAATTGGGGTTGTTTCCAAAGCTTTTGTCTAATATTCGTTATCTTTTTGATAAATACCCGGCGGGGTTGAAAGTAACCACCCCTGTTCCGATTAAATTGTCGCGGGTCGCAGTTCGCGTATTTTTAGAATGTCCGATTAAATTTGGGGTTTTTACAGGCGTGTTTGAATCTATACTGTAGACAATAGGCTTGCTTCAATAAATATTTTTGCGTATTACCATAAAACAAAAACACGTAAACTAAAATATATATTTTCTACGGTGAACTCCGTTGAGCAGTCTGCAGTTGTTGAACACATCGAGGAAGGCTCCAAGCATCTTCTTTTTCATTTTTACAGATTTTATCGCTGATGTGGTTTAATTTTTACATTTTTAACTTCCCGACGTTTTGAACTACCCATAATTTACAATTATCAATAATTCAATAATTCGTCGGAAAGTTAAAAAAATTTAAAAATTAAACCAAATCCGCGATAAAATCCGTAAAAAATAGTTTTATTCCAAATGTAACATTCGCGTAAATCTAAGAAACCGTTAATCATAATATTATTTATTTAAATAGTCTTTCACTAGACCTTTAAATATTTAAATAAATTATTTAAATAAATCTAAAACTCTTAGATGTATTTAAATATAAGATTTACGCGAATGTTACACATTGAAATAAAACTATTTTTTACGGACTTTATCGCGATTTTTTCATTGTTTTATTTTTTTAATTTTTTAACTTCCCAACGTTTCGATTACTTTACAGCTTTCGTGGTCACGGGGCGGACTGATATATTTTGATTTTAATAATCTCTATCCCCGTAGTATCATATACCTCTTAATATTTATCCCAAACTCTCATAATAAGAAAAAGCTATTAATCTCAGTAAAAGCCTGCTCATTACAAAGCGATCCAAACTTTAAACAGCGAACATGTACATCGTTCTACGAGCCCCGCTTAATGACTGTTGTTTGTATCGAAATAACGCCTCCATTAAAATGAGGACGTGACAATTTTACTAAAATCAGTCGCATATCGAACAGATGTTATGCTCCAATTAACATTTTGGATTTTCGAATGTTTGCATTCAGGCTTCTAGGTCTTGGAATAGCTGTGGACTAAATTGGTAATGGCAATAATTTTTCGATATTGCCGATAGGCTCGCATATCACATGGTGGGACGGAATATCCGAGGCGAAATGTGGGTGTACTGGTAACACCTCTGCCTAACCCTTCTGGGGAAAAGGCGTGATTTGTGGATGCATGTTTTTAAATTATTAGAAAAGTATGCTATAAGAATTATAAGAACCCAAAACACCTAAACGATATGAGACCATTATTCCATATTAATCACGGTCTCCTTAAAAATCAAAACTTACAACACCTCTAAATATAATCTCAGGATATATTTAGTTCTTGTAACTGCAAACAATTATCAACAGTGGCCTCGAGTCTGCTCATGTGAGCGGAATAGTCCGGGCATAGCCTTGGTTGGGCAACTGTTTGCCTGGCCTCGGGTAGACAAGGGTTTTGGTCCTACTGCGAGCGGAGTCCCATATCCTACTATAGGTCTTCTGTAGTGCGTGGGGGCGTGTTGGTAAACGGACTAGACGCGACTGCCAACATGTTGACGGTGGTCGCAGGTTCAAATCCCAGGGCACACCTCTGACTTCGGAGTCATGTGTGTATTGATAGTCAATCACCACGTATTATAAAGGTTAAGGAAACGTGAGGAAACCTGCATACCATAGCAAGTAGTATTAAAGTCCGCCAACCCGCACTAGGCCAGGGTGGTGCACTATATGGCCTAACCCCTCTCAGTCATACTCTCGATTGTACAGGAGGCTCGTGCCCCGCAGTGGGACGTATATATGGGCTGATACAGGTCTTCTCAAAGTTGAAACTCCTACGCAATTTAGAGTTCGATTGAAAGGACTTAGACAATTTTTGGTAAACCTCTGTTATGCATGTTTTCTGACAATGTTTTCCTTTATCGTTAGGGCCGCCACACACGTAACGATACAACTGTGCAAGTTTGAGTTTGCATCAGTATACTGGAACGTGTGTGGGCAAATAACTGCGGTAACTTCGTTCCAGTTTTCGGTACGATACTTGTGCAAACTCGCGTTTGCGCAAACGTGTGGCTGCTATTAAAGTGCGTTGTAATTGTCATTCATAGTCATGACTTCGAAGTATCAAAGAAACGTCCTGGCACTCGAACATCCGACCACCGTATTAACAAAACATGAGCGTTTCATTGTTCCGTTTTTTATGCACGCTACAGTCACATACATAGTCCTGACCCCACACTAAGACCGAATCTTGTGTCGTGGGTATCAGGAAGTACGAGAAACTTTTCGGTTTCACAAACACCCAGACCCGAAACAAATACTTGTGGTTCTCACAAACATTTGTCTCGGTGCGGGGATCGAACCCGCGGTCTCTCGTTTCATAGCCGGCGTCTTACCAACTGCGCCACGGAGGCTGTCACATTCATAAGAAAAACTAAAATGGGGGGTCTGTATTAACGTAATAGAACCCAAAACAATGATTTTTAGAATTTTTGTCTGTTTGTCTGTGGGGCTTTGCGCGATGAACTCAGAAACGGCTCAACGGATTTTGATGAAATTTGGTTTGGAGGTAGCTGCCGCTCTGGATTAACCCTTAGGGTACTTTTTATCCCGAAAAATTTAGTGTTCCCGTGGGATGAGGAAGAAATTTCGATATGATTGTTACTTTTTTATACTCAAAGGGATGGGATGAGAATGGATTACATGCATTGAGTGTGAATGCGATGGGACGGGCGGGATATAACGGGACGGGATGGGATGGGATATACCAAAACAAGTTAATTTCAAATAAAGTGAATCACGCAGACGACGTTTGCGGACAGGAGCTAGTACTAAAATATGCAACCTAAATACTGGTAATAAACTTAAATAATGACTGTTACTTGTATCTAAGAGTCGAGTAATGGTTCTGACCTTCAAGGGTTGGAAAGGGCACCCCTAATCGTCAGTGCTTTTAAGAGCTAATGCGCAAACTTACTTAGTAATTATAGTGTTCTTATGTTCTAGATTTTAGAATAGTTAAATATGTTAAAGGTAAGCTGAGTAATATTAGTGAGGTGGAAAATCCCTTGTTACATCTTAGCTATATTATAATCATTAAAATATTGTGTTATTATGCTGTCATGAAAAGTGACTTTAATGTATACAATGGTAAGAGCAGTGTAATACGAATAAAGTAGTGAGCGAAAATTTGTCTATTTTTTATTTTTGTTTAGTCGAAAAGGGCTACATAGTAACTAAACTAATATTTTTGGATATATCACAAAAACTGTCAAGGGAAAACACTAAATCTTCGAATAATATTCGACGTAGACCTTTTAAGATTTGTTGTAATGACTTAAAAACGTATTGTTTTTATTTCGGTCAATCATTAATGGATTACACATTTTATATATATAGGTTTTATAAAGTGCCTATTTTCTTTCCACTGCAATGTCTATTTCTCCAGCCAAAAAACTTTGTAAATGAACTGTTGCGTTCCGGTTTGAAGGATATTGTAGCCAGAGTAACTACTGGACATAATGAGACTTAACATCTTATGTCTCAGGATGGCGAGCGCAGTGGAATGCCATACAATGCTTTGTAATTCAAGGCTTTGTTTGGTTTTGCTACTGTCCATGAGCGTTCGTATCGCTTACCATCAGGCGAAAGGCAAGCTCGTCTCGCCATTCATTGCAATAAAAAAAATGAGCTTAACGAGAACAAACCGGCGTGTAAAAGGTAGTTTTTTAATATCCTTCGCGTCAAACATGCGAGACTTTCATACATCTTCAACCCCCGTTTAATCCTCTTAGATGGGGATTTTCATAAAATCCTTTCTTATCGGTACTCTACACACTACGGAAATTACGTACTCGACATCAATTTTGTAGTCTTTAATTTCTGAAGATATTGAAATTGTTAGATTGTAAATTTCTTTTATGGTGAGTGAAACATGAGATTGTTGAGAAGGTATACATAATAATGTGTAGTTTAGTTTTTGGTTGTCTTGAAGAGATCGCTCATAGCGATAAGACCGCAAATTGTACGTTGTATGTTTCTATGTTTCATTAGAATAGAATATGAAGCTGGATTCATCGTTCTCGCTGTCAGTACGACCCCACCCTTACCCTGCGTACATTTGTCACGTTTCATATTTGTGTTTAATTAAAAAACTCCGCTTTACGCTTTCGCATGACTTTTGGTCTTTTCAGTACTTTGTTAACTCTTATTCACTGCAGAGCACGAGCCTCCTCTACAATCGAGAGTACGATTGGGGTTAGGCTATATAGTCCACCACGCTGGCCTAGTGCGGGTTGGCGGACTTTACATACCATAGAAATTTTGCAAATCACTACGGTATGCAGGTTTACTCACGATGTTTTCCTTCACCGTTATAGTGCGTAGTGATTGAATGTATTACATTATTGATTAATAAATCAAACCTTAACTGTATATTATTCCCTCGTGCGTGAAGTAGCGCGATTTTATTTAATAAACTATATGAAGTATGTAAAATAATGAATACGGGAACAATGTGATGCTACTAAATAAAAGTTCAGCGAACGGTAATGCATAATCTATGAAGATAAGCAGGTGTGTCAACAATGGGTACAGTCGAGTACTACATACCGAGTATATCAAGACTGCGACCGAAAACGAAGCCAGGTGGTAGTTTTAGTGGTTACAGACACAACGCAATTAAAAATTTTGCAAACAAAGTGACCGGTTTTTTTTGCAATTATTTTATATCATCATGTTTGGGTGGTAAATACCTAGTTTTTGTGAAAATAGTAATTTAACCCTTGCTTACCATTACGTATTTAAAAATAAACAGTTCTACATTAGTCCTATGTATTTATCATCCGAATACGAGGATCAGTAAAAATTAAATAAAAAAAAATGACAGTTTTATTTGCGAAATTTTTAGTAGCCTTGTGTCTGAAGTCACTAATACTACCTGGCTTCGTTTTCGGTCGCGGTCTTGATATACCCTGTATGTTAGGAGAAATCTACCAAGGTTTCGAACGGTATGCCTTGTCACAAATACCACAGATGCTAACCACGCTTAATCCTCTCCTAGACTGCAATCATGAATGTGATTTGTTTGTAGATGAATGGGCGAAGATATTAACCGAGTGCTTGAGGTTCTGCGAGTGAGATGATCGACTCAGTACTTTAATTTTAAGTAATTAATTGTGTATACCGTATTAATATTAATCAAATAAATAAATAAATAAATTAACTAGTTAAAATTCTATACGCATAAGTCTATAGTTTTCATATTTTCTTTTAAAGACTTCTTTTGAATTCTTAAAACACATTACATACTCATATGTACATGGTCTTTTGTATGACATGCTGCTATTTATTGTTTTTTTAAAACTGACCTTGTAAAAAAACAATAAAGTATTCTGCGCGCGACTGTACACCATTAACCGCTATCCGCTTTCCATCCTTATCAGCATTATCAGCGGCGAGAGATTTTGGCAAAATCACCCGCTTCGTGACGTCCCACTAAAATTTCAGTTTATTATCGCCAAACAAAAGGATTAATTTGGCGATTATATTTATAGCGAACAAAATTGTTTGTTGAGAGTCCGGGCGTGAAATTTATTGGCGGATTTGTTAGAGGTTCTTTATTGGACGACAAATGAATTATACTCGTATACTGCACATAATGAGACTTAACATTGAAATAAAACTAATTTTTACGGATTTTATCGCGATTTGGTTTCTACATTCAATTAAATCGGAACTCAAAAGACCAACTGCCAGACCTCATGACGCAGTGAGCTCCCCCTGCGTAGATCGGATCGCAAAAACCAATTAGCTTTTTAAATTAACTTTTTAATTTAATAATTAACAATTAAGGGTAGTTCAATTGTAACAGTCACTGAGCGGATGACTAATACCTCAGTCCGCCCCGTGACCACGAAAGCTGTAAAGCAATCGAAACGTCGGGAAGTTAAAAAATGTAAAAATTAAACCAAATCGCGATAAAATCCGTATAAATTTGTTTTATTTCAATGTGTAACATTCGTGTAAATCTAAGAAATTATTACGAGACTTAACATCTTATGTCTGGGATGGCGTGTGTAGTGGAATGCCAAGCATTGCTTTGTAGTTCATGGTGTTATTGTAGCTACTGTCCGTGAGCGGTTAAATCGCTTACCATCAGGCGAATGGCCTGCTCGTCTCGCTATTCATTGCAATAAAAAAAAGACATCTTGCTGTATTTGACACTTCGTATGAATCAAATCTAACCTCCATCTTGGCCATGGAGAATTAAAATAATGAGTACAAAATCTGTGTATAAAATTTCCGACCAAATATGAAAAATATTATCAAAGGAACAATAATATTTCCTAGTATAATAAATTATAAACATTTAAATCACTTCAAAGAATTATAATACTGTTGTTTGTTGTTTTAAAAAGACTCATTTTTTCATGTTTCCGCCGTTTCCTTATTAATTTATTATGTAATGTTTTTAATATTCGTGAAAAGCATAATGAACTGTATCATATCAAATTTAATTTCGTTGTACACCACTGGATTCTTATAATGTAATTTTAAAAAAATACCTCAAGAACGATATTATAATGAGTTTCCAAACCACAGCGAAATTCATTTCACATTTCATATGAAATCACATTCGGAATTTTCAGAAAGCTGTGCTAATGAAATTCCGTCACGGCGGTTCCCTCGCGGTGCATTAAAGTTCTTTGTTTCTTTTCAGTTCGGGCCGCGCTGCAGTTATTAAGGTATGAAGTTTTGCATTAGTATTTTCATATATTCCGCGGGTATGACGTAATGTGCAGAACTATTTGCAGACTGTTATGCTATGTACTAACATACATATGTACATAAACTCACGCCTATTTTCTCAGAAGGGATAGGCAGAGGTGCTACCAAGACACCTTCGTTTCGCCTTGTTCTGTCACACGATGTGATAGGAGCCGAGAGCTAATCGCCATATCGGGTAGTAAATACCCTATACAAATGTAAATGTTTTTGACTAATAATAATAAATAAATAAATAAATACACCCAACAGTCACATACATAGTCCTGATCCCACATTAAGATCAATTAAGTCTTGTGTCGTGGGTATCAGAAACTACGAGAGACTTTTCGGTCTCTCAAACTTCCAGACCCGAGACAAATATTTGTGGGCCTCACAAACATTTGTCTCGATGCGGGGATCGAACCCGCGGCCTCTCGTTTCACAGCCGGCGTCTCACCAACTGCGCCACAGAGGCTGTCAAATAATAAATAATATAATACTTCCTGTTTACGGTTTTTGATAATGGAATCCTTCGATATAAATAATAAACTAAAATGAGACAAGTTTCCTTTTGCCACATAAACTGTCAAAAATGGAAAAAAATCTTAAAATAACATTACCAATTTTCCATGTACTCTCCATAATTAGGCACATCATGGGTCCTCATATTGAGAAGGATTCGGCAAATCGCTACTCCAATCGTTTGTAACAAGCCAATTGGCATCTTGACCTTGCGCCGAATTTGTTTGTGTAATGGCTACTTTGTGTTTCGAGTAATATTTGCTGTAATTGGAGTGGTAAATGTTATTATTACTGTAAATATTACTAATAGTGACCTAAATGTCGAAATTCGACTATAATTCATAAATAACAAGCAATAATCTGACAGCAATCGGATTAATAAGCAAATTTTAAAATGGCGGCCACAATTTCCTCCGATTAAGAATTTTTATTTGGATTACTCGATTAGAGACCTCTAGATACGGACTTAGTTAACAAACAGACGTATAAACGTAGGTTCAAAATGGCGCCTATAGGTTTCCAACTTTTTTATCTTTGTTACTAAAACAAGTACTAAACGAAATTAGTTAAGAAACATGAGAAAATACAAAACGCACTTTTTTCTTCGTACTTAAACGCACTATAATGGTGAAGGAAAACATCGTGAGGAAACCTGCATACCGTGGCGATTTTAAAGAATTTCTACGGTATGTAGAGTCCGTCAACCCGCACTAGGCCAACGTGGTGGACTATATGGCCTAACCCCTCTCAATCGTACTTTCAATTGTAGAGGAGGCCCGTGCCCTGCAGTGAGACGTATATGATACAGAAAAATAAAACAATTGAGTAGACCGCCTTAATTGTCCTTATTCTTAGTAATAGACGTAATAGCTTAGTTTGGGGACCACGGTTCAAAATGTATGTAACTGTGTTTTTCAATAAATATATTTTTATTTTATTTATTTATTCTGTTCCTAATAGCTACGGTAGATGTCGCTGTTTTTGAAATTCGATATTGTCTACAAATTGCTGTTTTTCGGCAGAAATCAACAAATTAGAAGTATCAGACGGCTTTTGGCATACAAGAGACCTAATGTTATAGCGATTATAATAATTAGCTTATTCAATATGCTATTGATGTATTGACGGGGTAAACTCATTACGTCGAGCGTCAGCCTCGACTGCCTCGGTGGCGTAGTTGTATTACGGTACGGTTACAAAGCTGAGGTCTCGGGTTCGAATCCCGGGTCGGGCAGTGATATTGGATTTTTCTATTCATTATCAGCCCGGAGTCAGGAATTTGTGCCCGATATGGCGATAGACTCGCCCCCTATCACATCGTGGGACGGAACATGCAAGGCGAAATCTGGGTGTCCTGGTGGCGCCTCTGCCTACCCCTTCGGGGATAAAGGCGTGAGTTTATGTATGTATGTCGAGCATCAAATCGACGCCACACCATCATTAAATCGCGTCAAAAGGGTATTCAGGACTTAATAATAGCTTCACGGGGCTAAACACTAACGGTTGAGCTCGGGTTTACTCGTTTTAAACGAACTAATATCTATATGTATTTAGATAGATCCATGTGTATTTATCAGCCCATAATGGTATCCGATTCTCGCCGCGAGAAATTTTCCATGTAAATAGGACTTAAGATTAAGATAGACTCCTGTGTCGTGGGTATCAGAAACTACAAGAGACTTTTCGGTCTCCCAAGCACCCAGGCCTGAAACAAGTTGTGGTTCACATAAACATTTGTCTCGGTGCGGGGATCGAACCCGCGACCTCACGTTTCACAGTCGGCGTTCAACCAACGGCGCCACGGAGGCTGTCACATTTATATTATTTATATTTACTAACCTTGTATACATTATGTATGAATGAAGCTTTATAAATAAATGAATTCTACCACGTGTTAAGACCACTGCCTACCCATCCATAGCGCCGTAATACGAATGCCTATACGTGTTAATTAATTGCTACATTTGGGCCAAGGCGTGGATAAATTGGTCTGTCACGATTCTGCGACACTTTGTGAATGAATCACGCGTCTATTTATTGTGACACGCTTTTAGGGACCCTTGAGTAAAATTAGAAATGTGTAATGATTTATTTTATTTATTATTTATCCTATTTATTCGCTGGATGCAGGCCGCGTTCAACAGTGGACTTCCTGGGGCTCAATAGATTTTCCACCCAAAAACATAAAAAATAGCAAAAAAAAACCTGTCGCTTTTTTTTTGCGAAATTTTTAGTTACCTTGTATCTGTAACCATTAAAACTACCACCTGGCTTCGTTTTCAGTCTTGATATACCCGGTATGATAAAATTAAAGCTTTGTTGGAAAATTTGTTGTCTGTGTTCTCAAATCTGTTGAAAGCCCATCTGATGGAAAAAGTTTGTCCTTGTTCTTTGGGCTTTGGCTGTCAGGGTGATAGTCAAGTCACTGCTCATATTATATTTATAATCATATGCTTATGTTTGAATTGCTAAATTCCACCCCAAAGAGGACAAATGAAGAAGCAAACTTTTCAAGACAAAATAAGATTCTTTGGCTTATTTGAAAAAAGATAAAACAGTTCTTTTAAAAAAGTGATAATCTTAAATATTGTAATAATTTTATAGACTACAGAACCTTCCGACTATGAGTTCCAATCACACTTCACCAGTCGCTTTAAGAAAAAGTTTCTCTAATATAATTAGTGTTAATTCAGTTTTCGTGATTTACAAGTTTTAGCTCTCAATATACTCGTAGTACAGTGAATATTTTCACTTTCAAAATTTATCTTGATTTCTATCATCATAATACTATGGTATTTAAAAGTCCGCCAACCCGCACTAGGCCAGCGTGGTGGACTATACGGCTTAACCTCTTAACGGCTAACTGATACATAGCTATCACCATTATCTTCTTTCCCAAGAAGTCTAATGCTGAATAGGTCTGTCTGTATCATCTCATATACGTACCCACTGCAGGGCACGAGCCTCCTCTACAATCGATAGTGATTGAGAAGTTGAGGCCATATAGTCCACCACGCTGGCCTAGTGCGGGTTGGCGGACTTTAAATATCATAGAAATTATTGCAAATCGCTATGGTATGCAGGTTTCCTCACGATGTTTTCCTTCACCGTTATAGTGCGTGGTGGGTAATTCCCTAGAATTTCTATAGCGTTTTTTTTTTTTTTTTTTTTTTCTCTTTATTAGGTCTGCCAACGTTTGTTTACATTAACTCATAAGAATAAAAATACATAGTATGAATATAAAATAAATGTAACAAACAATTATAGGCAAACACAGCATGCGCATAAGAATTTTAAAAAAAAGTAACACAATAACAAGTTTAGCACAAATAGAAGCGTTACTTATATGACTAATATCTTATAAATGCAAAACAATGCAGTATATTATCTAAAACTATTACAAAAAAACAAACACAAAACAAATTATATCAAAACCAGAACCAGAGCAGAAGCCAATGACTATAATGTTTAACAATATATACATATATAATATATATTATATATACAAAATATGAGCTAACCAAAACATATCCGTTACTAATTACTGTATTAAACTAACCATTATGGTTGAGTGTCATTAAATATCTTATGCAACTTTGACGGAGAGTCCAAATTAATATCTATGATATCACTGTATTCATTAACTAATTTGCACAGTCTAGAGACCGGCGAGTTAGCACCGAAAACAGTTCGGCGTAAAGGAGGACAAAGCGGCGTGATCTTTTTGCGTGGGTACTTACGAGGAACACGAAAGTTAAATTTCATTAAAAGTTTAGGGCAGTCTATTGCATTATTAAAAATGTTTAATGCGAATTTAAGGTCTAATTTTATTCTTCGCATTTCCAACGAATTTACATGAAAGTATTTTAATTGTTTTTCGTATGAATTTAAATGCCTCTTGGATATACCACCTGAATACACTAAATGCCCGAGAAATCTTCTTTGTATTCGTTCTAGACGTAAAGAGTGTGAAGCAAAATGAGGTCTCCACACTACTGAACCATATTCCATAATGCTTCGCACCAGGGAATTAAATAATACAATTTTTGTTTTTGAGTTGCGTAAATCCTTAGAATTCCTAATAACAAACCCTAGCATTTTGGAAGCTCGTTTAATGATATCCTCCAATTGTGGCAAAAATGTTAACTTTCTATCAAATATTATACCTAAATCTTTTGTGCATTCCACTTCTTCTATGTAGTTATCCCCTATACGATATTGAATTGTTTCCACCATTCGTTTACGTGTCAATCTTAGACACACACATTTTTTTGGATTCAAGTCCATTTCATTCCTCTCACACCATTGCACAAGACTATCAATATCACTCTGTAACCTGATTGAGTCTTCATTTGATTCAATAATCCTATAAAACTTAAGGTCATCTGCATATAACAGAGCACTGGAAAATTTAATTATTTCTGGTATATCGTTAATAAATATGTTAAATAGAACCGGACCCAGATGAGAACCCTGCGGAACACCAGAGTTAAAAAGTTGTGTTCGTGAATTAAAGCCATTTACTACCACAAAAAAATTCGTTCTATTTCGTACAGTAGTACAACTACGCCACAGAGGCAGTCAAAGCTAATTGTATTCTATCTATATAAATAGCGTCACATAAAAATACTACATTCTACAATTATTCTAATCAAACATCACCTACAATAAATGCGTTTGATCAATTACGCGATTCTATTCCCTATATTCTATCGTAGAGCAAATGTTTTCCTACTAAATATGTAAGCCATATTGACATTCGACAGATCGCTAAGAGCATTACGTCGAATATAAGTGCAAGTATAAGTTGGGTCGCGTAAATCGCCTTACCTTTCGAGTCATGTATCTTACACACTTCATTGTCTTAGATCTGTTGTCTTAGGGCTCTAAGGGGTAGAATAAAATAAAATGGAATATATTTATTTATTTATTTATTTAAATCTTTATTCTACACAGTAAAATAACATACAGAAACAGAAGAAAAAATAAGTACTAATGGCGGTCTTATCGCATGAAGCAATGTCTTACAGACAACAATGGGATATGATGGATGATATAAAGTCAAGTGATAGGATACAGGTTTGATTCTTGAACGAGGCAAATTATGAGACGAAGAGTGTTTTTTTTTAACTGGTACGACAAAAATACAGTGTACCTGATAGTAAGTAGGGGGCGATAACCATTTCTCATCAGTCGACACACTAGAGTATTTGACTCCACTCTTTTGATTATATATATCAAAAGGTATCCATATCCAAATTCTAGCAAACAAAGAATTTTGTAAATCAATTCAGAATTAAACAAGTTAGAAACATTTTAAATCTTGTAGTGGGAGTAAAAGAAAAGGGATGCAAAACAAAACTAGTGACGTCACTAGTCTCATTACAGTGTGCCCGCGTGAAAGAGACAGCATGATGTCCCCAGTACAATCCCACTCTTTTTTTTAAATAGTATTTTTTGCCTCGTTTTCTAAGCTACTTTAATCCTGTTTTGACAGAAATGTTTTATATTTGTGTTATTTATGCTTGGACGCAAAATAATACAAAAAACCGATCATAGTCAAATACCGTATTATATCGGCCTGAATCAAAACTGGTTAAGGTCGCTGGAAGTCGCTGGATGCTGGCTTCCTCCAACAGGTCTATTTGGAGAACCATGGGGGAGGCCTATGTTCAGCTGCAGAGTTCCTGTGGCTGAAGAGAGAGAGAGAGAGTACGAAATATGATGTATAAGGCACAAGTTCCAGTCAGAATGTATTGACACATTTGCGTATGTAAATATGGTGGTTTTTTCACAATTTACGATGGTCGCTATCCGGATAAAAATATCCTATAATTTTTTAGAAATATTACTGTTTTAAAAAATGGCTTAAAGATTCAAATTCTTATGGCTGAATTCTTATGGCTGTTTGTTATACAAAGAAATATTATTCTTGCTGATACGCTAAATAGGTTTTTTACAACAAATATATTCAGAAAAGAAAATCAAATTATTCTTTCTTATGTTTAGGCATACTGTTAAACCAAGTAAGAATTACCTTAATAATTTACAAAAAGGAATAAAAGAAAATCCTTTTTCATCCTGCGCCAGGTTTATGGCGCGAAAGGAAATGACAATAAATCTCCAAAAACTTGGAAAAATACTCAGAGATACGAGAAATACAGCTTTACAGAATAAGCAACTAAACAACAACCGAAAATGAGTTGGATTTACAAGTTCCGTAGAAAGAAAAATAAAATTACATAATATGTTTCAGACAAGGCTGTATGGTTAATTTTCCTTTGAAGAAAAAAAATGATAAGTATTCGTTATATTATGATTTATAGATGGTCGTTATTTTAGACGAGCTATACGGATGATATTTATAATTCAGTATTTTATTAATTGATTGCGTTACGATTTCTATTTATCGCATCCCAAAAAAATAACTGATAATTTTTGTTCCTTGTCACAGCATGCTAGTATTTCGAAGATATTCGGTTTCCCTTTTTAGTAAATATGTATATTTACTCTTTTTCGGATTCTAAATAATATTAATACCAAAATATTTTGTTTTCTCGGAAAAAATGAATTCTGAAATTTAAAATTTACTCATGCGTTATATTTATTTTCGTTCTAATAAATGTACACTAGTAATTCATTTTAACTATTAAACTATTCACCAGTAGACAAAACATAATTGCATGCATTAATAAAACCAAAATTAACAAGATGGTGGTACAAAAATACACTATCCAATCACAAAACAAAGTTTGAAATTGCAAAAACACGTTGGCCCATGAAAAAAATGAAAAACAATATTCCCAAGACAATTCTAACGATTCGGTACAACTGTCGTGAAACAAAGAGAGGAAAAAGATACAAAAAAAAAAGAAATAGAGTTTTTATACGGTAGGACGGGCGTGGGGATCGCTCCCGGCCACTTTGGCTTTTTGGCATCGTCAGAACATTAAAAGGCCAGTTTGGCAATGTCAGAAAAAGAAATGTAAGCTTGATTAATACATTTGTATCTCCGTTTTGTGGCTTCGTTTGGGTTTTGATGGTTATTGTTTCGTTTCGAGATGTCACATGTATTTGGTAAATAGATTTCTTCTTTATAAAAGAATTATTATGTTATATTTTGTGGTTATGTTAAGAATTATACAAATATTATAAGGGCTATTCATTCACATTGAAAACGAGCCATTTCTCTAATCCTCAAAATATTTGTAACATCATTCTAAAAAGTAATAATGCCTGAAATAGGGAGAAAATAACTACAAAACGCTTCACTAGCATTCAAAATAATATTATATTGTACACCTATTATAATGAAATATTATGTACATAATAACATTATGTTTTACTTGTTACTTGTATAATAGCAAACAAAACACAATGCTGTATAACAAATCTGAAATAAAATACTAAATAAGGGTCAAAGTTTTGTATTACAAAACAACACCCGCTTTGTAAAAACACATTATTTTATGTGTGTAATATTCTTTATTGTATTTCGACAAGCTTTTGTTATTGGCGCAATTTTCCACCATATTTACATTCCTGGCTGTTTACGACTTCCTTCGCCTCTTAAGTATTCAAGATGGCCGCTCAAACGATATCCCTTCCATATTAAATACAACAAAAGAGTTGAAATACATAAAAAATACGTGGGAGTGTGTCAGTTATATACAAAATTATGATCTATCCTATAGAGCTCGAGATTTGGGTCGCAGATATGTATGTCCATAAAAGGGCTCTTGATGATAATCATAAAGGCGGTTTTTAGGTTAGATTTTTTTTAGTCTGTGGCAGAATGAGTGTATTGCTTTTGTCTCAAGAGGGCGGTTAAGAAGATAAGCATTTTATTTCTAAAAATGTAAAGTAAAGTAACCTTTTTCGTGGTTAAGCTAAAAAATAAACCTTATTAAATATACCTACTCTTCATTTACGTTGAGACTAGCGTTTTGACACGTCTTCGCCTATTTATAATTACCAGACCACTCCAGAATCATGAACAACAATTTTTCAATAAATCTGCCCAATATCATGTTAGCTTTCCATATAGATAACGTGTATAAGTCAGTAACTATAAATAAAATAAAAAAAATATCTTTGAAACGCATTGTTTGAGATATGTTTTCATAATTAATAAACTGAATAAATAATAAATACACCCAACAATCACATATATAGTCCTCACCCCACACTAAGATCAAGTCTTGTGTCGTGGGTATCAGAAACTACGAGAGACTTTTCGGTCTCACGTTTGTGAGACCAACGGTGTTTACCCAGACCCGAAACAAATGCCTGTGAAACACACAAACATTTGTCTCGGTGCGGGGATCGAACCCGCGGCTTCTCGTTTCACAGCGGTGACAGAAGACTGTAGACGACCTTTATACAAATTTCACGATAGTTGGTCGTATAGTTAAAATCATGAATACGTAAAACACGAACCGAAATTATAATATTAGGATGCACAGATAAGGTAACATTATGTAGAAAGTTAGGAACCATTAAATATTCGTAATTTTGGTTATTAATTAATATTCCCATCACATCTTACGAGTACCGCCCATCCTAAAAGTTTCATCGTAAAAAAATTCAAATTTATTCTAATTTTTATAGATATACAAGTTGTTATCTCTGGCAATTTTGGGTTTATAAACTTGTCTAATCGTAAAATGTTGTAGTGCTTCTTTATTAGGGCCTATTTCGGAAATAAGGTGTATAAATGTTGACAAGTAAGTGCGCTGTGGCCTGTTGAACCAATCGTAGCTGCTGAGGCAGTGGCTGCGAGTTCTAATCCCACTGATTTTTCGGTGTCATTATGTTGTTGCTCAAAAAGAATGTTATTTTCGGTGAAGGAAAATCTTGATACCGTACAGTCCACGAACCCGTTCTAGGCCAGCGCGGTTGTTTTAACGGGAAAGTAAACCATATTTACTGCCTCGACTGCTTCGGTGGCGTAGTTGTACTACAGTACCACTACAAAGCTGAGGTCTCGGGTTCGAATCCCGGGTCGGGCAAAGTGATATTGGGTTTTTCTATTCATTATCAGCCCGGAGTCAGGAATTTGTGCCCGATATGACGATAGGCATGCCCCTATCACATCATGGGACGGAACATACAAGGCGAAATGTGGGTGTCCTGGTGGCGCCTCTGCCTACACCTTCTGGGATAAAGGCGTGAGTTTATGTGAATAGTATGTAAAACATATTTTTCAAAACCAGTCAATATAATTATGTCATTTAAGCGGCATAAAACGCTTTCGACTTAAGGAGCGACGTCACGTCATTTAGTAAGCTTTTAATCGCTAATTTTTAATTTCGGATTTGTATTACAAACAAATATATTTTATACTGCTTCGGTGGCGCAGTTGTACTGTGGCTGATTGCAAAGCTGTGGTCTTGGGTTCGAATCCCGGGTCGGGAAAAGTGATATTTCTATTCAATAACAGCTTGAAATCAGGAATTTGTGCCCGATATGGCGATAGGCTCGCCCCCTGTCACATCGTCGGACGAAACATACAAGGCGAAATGTGGGTGTCCTGGTAGCACTTCTGCCTACCCGTTCTGGGAAAAAAGGCGTGAGTTTATGTATGTAGTTAAGATGTCTTTCACCCCATAAAGCATTTAGCGTTAGCTTAATTATGCGGAACATTCGACATAACCCCATGAATTCGTTTGTAAAACATAAAACATGTAATAAAAAGTACATATGTACGTCGCGCGAAGCGTTTTATGAATTATTAATGGCAGTTTCGTGTTTTTGTGGGCAATAAAAAGTTTATTTGTAATGTTCTTGTTTGGAATTCGGATTGAGAAATCCTGTTTCATAGCAGAGAAATTCTTAAACCAAATGGGAATTATAGAAAACTGCTAAATTATAAAGCGCCATTTACATGGAGATAGTTTCTCGCGGCGAGAATCGTATGCCATTATTATACATAACTGCCCTAAGATTATCGTCTTCTGAAAATGTTTCTAATATGCAACTTTTTTGATCATGATTAAATTAGCAATAAGAAAACTAAAGAATTGAACCGATAAAACCAGACAGATTTTATAGAACCTTTTGGAATCAATATGTCAACCCAGCTGGTCACAGTCATGGTCTAAAGTTACCGCTGTAGCTTCGAAACACCTTCAATTACACGTGTTGGTGTGAGCTGTCCCGTATAAAGATAAACATCCACTATAGATTATACTCTATTGTTCTACATAAGCTTTGAAAGCCAATATGATAAAAGCCCACTGAGGACTAAGCGAATGGGTGTTACAAAACACTAAATAGTGTTTAATTTTCAAAGTTTAACGTTTAAGTAGTAAGCCTTGTTTAATGCATAAATAAGCGGCATGAATAGTTTCTACTGAGTTATAGAAAAGCTAATTAAAATGCAGTTGGCTTGCCTGATGTTAAGTTTCGAAAGCCAACCCGCAATAGGCTATGAATGTATCAGATGAAATAACCCTCCTTCTTTCGCAGTCGGGTAAAAATATTCTTTATTTGAATCACTATCGAGCCAGTTTGGTGGGTGTTTTATAATGACCAAGCCGGAAACAATCCGCAGCGTGCCGGGCGGGAAGGCGAGAGACACTGACATACCCCTTTCGGCTTCCCCCGGGGTACCGAAAGGGGAGTTGGAGCTTAATAGCTTTCCTTTGGACAGTCCAAGACACAGCTTGACACTTGACTTGACACAAGACACTGCTGTAATACAAGCCAATACAAGAGCTGTTCTTTTGGACAAAAAAATATTTCATAGTAATTCATAAGAAGCATATTTATGTAATAAATCATAATTGGTATGGTCACAATCCACTATTTTTTATGGTCAAAGCCCTTTACATACCTCGCCTGGCGTTATGGATGCTTACCTTTACCTCCACGATAACTTAATTCAAGTTTACACTAAGTCAATCTTCATTGTCAAACTATGTGTTTAGTATAATTGCGTATACGTAACCCGGTCTGATCAAATTATAAGCGATAAACTTTATACAGGTGTGTATTTGTATAGGATGGCATTTACACTGTGTATTTGATTTTGAAATACAAATTTGACTAATTAGAGAGATTTATTAGTTCTATGTATAGACTCCGACCTTTAGATGTTATGCTATTTTGAGAAAAGTTTATACATATGTACATAAACTTACGCCTGTTTCCCAGAAACGGTAGGCAGAGGCGCTACCAGGACACCCACATTTCGCCTTGTATGTTCCATCCCACGATGTGATAGGGGGCGAGCCGATCGCGATATTGGGCCCAAATTTCTGACCTCGGGCTGAAAATGAATAGGAAAATCCAATATCACTTTGCCCGACCCGGGATCCGAATCCGAGACCTCACTGTCGCGTTGTAATCGTACCGTAGTACAACTACGCCACCGAGGCAGAAAATTTAGTAGATGCGACAAAAGAGCGTTAACAATAGATGCAAAGGTTAATGGTTTCATCAATATAAAATAATGAATCCGATGGCCTTGATTGGTTGCCTGAAACAAAGGAAGTAAAGTTTATGTGACACTAAAATGAGCATATAAGTATCTCTGAAAAGATAGGCAGATATACCAGTGTCACCCACAGCTCGCCAAGCTTATTTCGAGAGGTTATCACCATGCAAGGCTAAAATTCAAGTCCCAGGTAACACATTATATTAGCCATAATAAATAAATAAATAAATAAATACACCCAACAGTCACATACATAGTCCTGACCCCACACTAAGATCGTGTCTTGTGTCGTGGGTATCAGGAACTACGAGAGACTTTTCGGTCTCACAAACAAACACAATAAACTATTTGATATACCCAACATGTGAATTTAAGCCAAAACCTCTACACCCATATACAATCCCCTATTATAATGACCTTAATAAGAAGATTAAGTGCTTCAAAAAACAGTTACACAATAAAATACTATAGTTACTTTCATGAGAATATTACTTCAAAAACGTCAAGAAAAGTCACTGAAAGGAGTAATTAAAGCGCTTCTTTTAAAACTTTTGATAGTAAAGTCTTATTCATAGTCAGTATTTAAACATATTTTAGTTATCGAATGTTTTGTCATTTTCGAACGACTTTAGAATTCAGTTTGAGTTAAGAAGACAAAACATACGATAACTTATTGTGGATGATGCAGACGTTACGAACAACTTAAAGTCGTTATAGTTGCGGAGGGTTGTTGCGTTTCTAAGCGTGTTCTACCGTCTGTATTACGGCGAATGCTCTGAGAAATTGTTCAAATTGATACCCCCTCTCCATTCCTTAACAGAACCACGCGTGTTGGCTTGCAAAGCTATAGTTTGATGGTCCAAACTATTTCAGCACGAACCAAAAGGTTCAAAAATTCTTTTTGTGCCGCAACTTCTAACTGTGGAATTGTTTGCCGTCACGCGTGCTCCCTCCTTATAATCCTGGGTACTTCCGCCGTAGTGTGAAGAAGCATCTTAATATTCCAGCATAATTGTAATCGAATGTCATGGGACCGCCGTCTGATACCATTCGATACTCTGCCTGGACGATATTTGCGCTTATAAGGAAAAAAAAAGAAGACTGTTCGTGTTGCTGAGGGAGTTTCTTGCGCCGTTTCTTCTTCACAGCTACAACACGTTCCGAAGCGGTGGTAGCAGAAATTAACGGTTCAAAAGATCTTGTAAAAGACTACTTGAATAAAGAATATTTTGATTTTTTATTTTTTTGACCATCAGGAGCAGAGCACTGTAAAAAAAATAGGCTTATAAACTGACTATGAATAAGGCCGTTAATGTTTATGTAGTGTCAGTTTTTCCAGACGCCCTCATTAAGGTTATTTAACTGGAGCGTGGCTGAGGTCTTACGAACAATTTCGTTTGAATGTTCTGTGTAGGTGTGTGTATGTAAAGTACGTGGCGGCTTGTTCGTAGCCAACGAGGTTTGTTCTGCCGAGATGTTTAAGAGTTAAGTAGAACATTTTTAATCGAATTGTTGATATGTAGAACCAGATTATCTACTGGACAGATTGAGACTTAACATGTTATGTCTCAGGATGGCACGCGTTGTGGAATACCAAGCAATGCCTTGTAATTCATGGTGTTTTTTGGTTTCTACTGTCCAGGAGCGGTCGTATCGCTTACCATCAGGCGAATGGCATACTCGTCTCGCCATTAAACGCAATAAAAAAACTCCGTCCTCAGCGGTAGGCAATTATGGGCTTTACTATCTTAAAGTTCTTATAAATCGTGTAAGCCTGTTTAGTTCTAGGCCATGCGTCCTTATACGCCAACTGGGTTGGTATAACCGTGTATATAATTTCTACCGTTTTTGTAAAGTTTGAAAAATGTTGGTGTCTGGAGATTAGCCATTAAGACACTTTCCTCTTATGTCTCGAGATTATACGCGCACAGTATAATGGAGTGCTCAAGTTATATATTGTAAGTAGGTATGCTCGTGTTTATTGGCACACATGACACTAACCACCAGAACAATACCGGTTCGTAATGATATTAAAAAAATATATAGAAAAGAAAAGATTTTACAGAACACATACAGCACAAGTACAAAAAGAAGTATAAAAAACAGAGACAATAACAAAGAGAAATTTAAAAGAAGACGTATTTATGTAAATACATTATTATACTAACGTGTCAAAGGGATGCCATCTCAGCATTATTACTGAATTGTCATTGGAATGACAACAATATACTTCTTCTTCTGTTCAGCCACAAAAGTCCACTGCTAAAGATAGGCCTGCCCCATAGATCGCCACATAGACCTGGGGGAGGGGGAGGCCTAAAAATATATAGCTAGATATTAAATTATAGAACCTCACCTCTGATTTAGGAGCCCAGTCTATCCTCAACAAAACCATAATAAATTCTAACTATTAGCCGAGTTTAATCTTCAATTCCGTTTGTGGTTAAAGTGGTGAAACATGGCGAATATTAAATTACTGCTAAATTAATTATGAACTTCAGTATGCACTGCGGTTAAAGATAACTGTTGAAGTTAGAGCACGTTTTGAATTTTAAATTTTGGGAACTAATGAGTCTTTTGGGAATGCACCGGAATGTCAGGAGTATCCTAAGGGACACCTTTGAGGGTTCGTAGTTACGTGTTTGTAGTTAATTTATCACTGGGTTTAACTGATGACATCTTGAGAATTTTTGATCAAGAATTTTGAATGTATGTTAAGACTGCCTCGGTGGCGTAGTTGTACTATGGTACGACTACAAACCTGGGGTCTCGGGTTCGAATCCCGGGTCGGGCAAAGTGATATTAGATTTTTCTATTCATTATCGGCCCGGAGTCAGGTATTTGTGCCCGATATGGCGATAGACTCGCCCCCTATCACATCATGGGACAGAACATACAAGGGGAAATGTGGGTGTCCTGGTAGCACCTCTGTCTACCCCTTCTGGGAAAACGGCGTGAGTTTATGTATGTATGTATGTATGTATGTATGTATGTATGTTAAGTCTACCAAATGCATTAAGCCAACGTGGTAGACAAAGACCTACTGCTCAATAGGTTGATGTCAGGCAAGCGCTCTGTAATTGATTTATACGTCAAATCAATCTGCAGCATGCATAAAACATCACATTGGGTCGTTGAAAATGTGAGATAAGGCTAGGCAAAAGTTTAAGACAATCGTAAACGGCGAAAACAGTTTTATGACAATGGTTCGAACGAGCAAGGACTTACCTACTAAGTAATGAGTGTTGTCCACCCACAATAATAAAAATACCCACATTATGTGTGTAGTTTCTAACCTTTGAAAACACGGTAGAGTAAGAAGAAAAATGGTTGTTACAATCTAGTTACTTTGGACGGAATAGTGCGTGGTGGCCTGTTGGTAACGGATGCGGCTGTCAACATGTTCACGGTGGTCGCAGGTTCAAATCCGAGGGCATCCTGACTTTTCGGAGTCATGTGTGTATTGACAGTCATTCACTACGCACTATAACGGTGAAGGAAAACATCCTGAGGGAACCTACATACCGTAGAATTTGTAAGAATTTCTATGGAATGTAAAGTCCGCCAACCCGCACTAGGCCAGCGTGGTGAACTATATGGCCTAACCCCACTGAATCGTACTCTCGATTGTAGAGGAGGCTTTTGCCCTGCTTTGACGTATATAGGTTGATACAGACAGACTGTAGGAATAGACCAACTCGACCGGAGTGGTATCACAGCTTACAGATAATTATTTACCGTCAATTAAGCTATTGCGTTTCGTTCGGCGAATAAGATTGCCGGAGACCAGTAGCTCTTTCTTCTTCCGACCTTATTCCTTCTATTCTCTTCTATATTGAAAGACCATCAACGCACATATGATCTTAGACAGCCCCTGTGGCGCAGTTGGTTAGACGCCGGCTCTGAAACGAGATGCCGCGGGTGGATTCCTGAACCGAGACAAATTTTTGTATGAACTACAGGTATTTGTTTCGGGTCTGGGTGTTTATGAGCCCGCAAAGTCTCTCGTAGATTTTAATATTACACAAGACTCGATCTTAGTGTGGAGTCAGGACTATGTATGTGACTGTTGGGTGTATTTATTTATTTTATTGTAAAAGTTAATACATGACAGTAAACAATTTTCTCGTTTGCCAGACCGAAGCAATAAAAGCAAGGCAAAAGTAAATTAAAAATCTCAAATTGAAATTGCTTTAAGCGAGTAAATAAAGCACAATAAAATAAATATTGGTTTATGTTCAACGTTTCGGTATCAGAAAGTTTATCTGAATCTCTCATTAAAAGTCCCGCTTTAAAGTGTTTGCGGCTAGTTGGTTTTCCGAATACTTCTGGTTAGAAATGAAACGGTTTATCTTAGTTTTTTCCTGCAATTCCGTGCGCGTTTGCAATCATTTTACCTATTTTATAGCAAAGAATTAAAATAATAAAAGACCTATTTTTTTGGTTTAAGTACTCTCAAAATTATTTCGTAAAATACTATCAAATGATCTTTGATATAGATTATATATGTACTGACCTAAGCCACCAAGGCAGCTCAGTCAGACGATCGATCTTGTAATTAAATAATCCTGGTAATATTATAAAAATTGGATCATGTACATTTTTTCGCGTCTCTGTTTATCCCTTCGCGATATTTTCATTTTCCTAATATCGCAGGAAGTCGCTGGATGCGGGCCGCTTCCAACAGGTGTATGTGGAGATCCATGGGGGAGGCCTATGTTCAGCAGTGGACTACCTGAGGCTGGAGAAAGAGAGAGAGAGAGAGGGGGAGAGAGAGATTTTCATGAAAAAACCTCGATAGTGAGATTGGAACTATACAGTAAAAATGCGTGGTGGCCTGTTGGTCGCGGGTTCAAATCCCAGGGCACGCCTCTGACTTTTCGGAGTCATGTGTGTATTGATAGTCAATCACCACGCACTTTAACGGTGAAGGAAAAAATCGTGAGGAAACCTGCATACCGTAGCGATTTCAAAGAATTTCTACGGTATGTAAGTCCGCCAATCCGCACTAGGCCAGCGTGGTGTCCACCACGCCTATATGGCCTAACCACTCTTAATCGATTTTCTCTATTGTAGAGTAGGCCCGTGCCCTGCAGTGGGACGTATATGGGCTGATATAGATAGATAGATGGTAACAAATTCATTGCATTTTTATTTATCCCATGTACCGAAGCATTGACGCATTCAAATCAGATATCGACAGCGTGGGAGAAGTAGGAAGAGCGCCTGTTAATGCTTTTAATTAAATGAGCATCCACAAGGTTGGAACTATTGACGTAGTACAGTACGTAGAACAGTGTACTGGGCGACTTTACTTACCTAACTCAACCATACAAAATCACTTGACCGATATCACTATTCATCATTATTATTCTAAATTATCTATGAACTGCTCTGAATTTAACTGCGCTGCAACCTCTGTATGATTACTGTATTGTAAACTTGTTTTGAAAAGAGAAACGCTAGAGTTTCTTGCCCGCTCTTCTCTGGCGAAAACAGCCTTGTGAACCGGGTGGTAGTGGAAAAAAGCGACTGAATCTAAATAATGTATGACATTTCATGGGTTCAATAAATATTTTCATTTCATTTAGGAACAAATGTCGTAGTTTTTGTACCACGTGGCACACTCAATTAGCTGATATGAAGTTAGTATTTGATTTTAATGACTCGAGATTTTGCGAAATCAAAATGCGATTTTTATCTATAAACATCCTAGACTGCTCTTTGTTTCTCCCTTTCTTACATCCATTCCTTGGATGTTCTCGTTATTTATGTAAAAATCATATAAAGTTATGTAAAACCGTGGAAAGTCGCGCATATGAATATCGGCCCGAACGATCTATGTAACGTAATCCTTGGCAATTAATGTATTCAAATTTATGTAATAACGGTGCTATTTGGATGTAAGGTGACTTAACACGCAATACGGGGCTTAGTGGACACATTGGTGGGTCGCGAGTTCGGTTCCAGGTAGGGAAGAGACAGTTTTTCTAAATATACCAGTCACGCTTATATTACACAAAAGTAACTTGTGTCGTGGTTATTATAAATTATTGATTTATAATTCTACAACATCTAGATTTATGGCGAATATCTGTGGATCGCACGAGTATTATAAACATTTTCTCAGACATTTTCGTATACTCAGAGCTCAAATATTTATGATTCACAGTCACCAAGTAATGATGGAACACAAAACTACTGTCTTTAATATTGAAAACATTATATTACATTAATACATTGGTTAATTTCATACCACTTTATACGCAAGAAGATAATATTTTTAATGGTACCTGTCGAATTACAGTTGAATAATAAATATTGTGGTGGTAGCCGAAATTAACGATTTAAAAGATATCGTGAAAGACTATTTAAATAAAGAATATTTTGGTATGATTTGACTTGAATTTGTTATGGAAATCAAAAATCTTTTAGCATCTGTCCACCTACCCTAATCACCGTGAACATACACGAAAACCTTCACAAAGTCGTGACGATTTATATCTATACAACACAATTAAGGATATTAAACGATCAATTTTACGTGGCGCGATATTTTCCAACTGAGGGGCAATTTGCATAAATACGCCGTATTTCAGGCATTAGGCTTAGGTTGGGCGCACACTCAACGATTTCATGGATTTCGTATATTTAATAAGGCTATGTGACGATGGCCTAATTAAATAGAGGTGCTCTTTGGAATAATTTTTTATTCCAATAAAAAAATGCCTGATGGTAAGCCATACGACCGCTCATGGACAGTAGCAAAACTAAACTAGACCATGAGTTACAAAGCAATACTTGGCATTCCTGCGACATAAGATGTTAAGTCTCAATATGTCTAGTAGTTACTCTGGCTATAATGTCCTTCAAACCGGAACACAACAGTGCATTTACAATGCTGTTTGGAGACATAGACATTGCGGTGGTACCTACCCAGGCGGCCTCTTACACATGGGGGCCCTGCCACGTATGTTACATAACGTTCTATATGAAATAAAACAGTCATGTTCGTTGATCCATTATATCTTTTTCTGTTTTCTCACCTTTGAGCTTCAAAAAGGGAGTGAAATCAACATGCACGGTGTATGGGAGACAGTCTGTTCGATTTGTTTATTCGTGAGCAGAGGTAATCTAATATTCCAATGAGGTTTTTTGTAAGCATCGGCGTTTTGAAGAATAGGGTGCTGTCGTACTAGATATATTTTACTTTTATCGTCGTACTATTTATTGTTCTTTTATTTTTTATTATTTTTCTTTTATTAATTCGATTGTCATACTAGATAAAGTTAGATATATTTGGGTGATATTTTAATTTGATATGGGGAATAAAAGTGTACACACATACATACCTTCGCGCCTTTTTCCCAGAATGGATAGGCAGAGGTGCTACCAGGACAGGTCCCCGTTTCGCCCTGTGTATTCCATCCCACGTTGTGATATGGGGCGAGCCTATTGCCATATCGGGCATAAACTCCTGACTCCGGGCTGATATTGTGAATAGAAAAATCCAATATCACCTTGCCCGACCCGGGATTCGAACTTGAAACCTCAGATAATGGTTTCTTAGATTTACGCGAATGTTACACATTGAAATAAAACTATTTTTTACGGATTCTATCGCGATTTGGTTTAATTTTTACATTTTTTAACTTCCCGACGTTTTGATTACTTTACAGCTTTCGTGGTCACGGGGCGGACTGAGGTATTAGTCATCCGCTCAGTGGCTGTTACAATTAATACAATTGGGCCTCCGAGGCAGTCAGTAAATAATGTGTATTTGCCCAGGTATGACAAGAGGCGACAGGATGGACCTTCAAGAAGATAACATACCTCGAGGATTTCAGTTGTTTTTGAAAAACAATAGCAATGAATACGGACTAGACGAAAGAGTTGACTTTTGCAACTGTCTTTGCAACTGTCGAGCGATACAAGCGAATGCAAATTAAAAAACATAGGAATTTTACCCTCGCTGTTATATAAATGAATAAATCTAATACTATCTATTCCACAAGCATTATTCGTAAATAAAGCACTGAATCCTATGCAATTTATTTAAATTAAAAAAAAAACGAGTTGTGCATTGTCAACACGTATTGTTGGGCCGGCGTGCAATCAGCTGCAATCAGAGCTGAGGCAAACAAACAACCACTCGACACCCGAGCGAGACCCTTGCAGTTAACACGCATATAGTTATATATATACTATGTTAAATATATATCTTGGTATTGATTCAATGGGGAGGAAGCCGAAACTGGGATAATGTTGCGCTGAACATTATTACTTTTTGATTCCAATAAATGGCGCGACGAGCATGCCATTCGCCTGATAGTAGGCGATACGACCGCTCATGGACAGTAGGAAAACCAAACAACACTATAAATTACAAAGCAATGCTTAGCATTCCTCTGCGCTCGCCATCCTGAGACATAAGATGTTAAATCTCATTATGCCCAGTAGATACTCTGACTACAATTTCATTTAAACCGGTACACAACAGTGCATTTACATTGCTGTTTGGCAGGAGAAATAGACATAAAATGTTGTTAAAATGTTTCCTAGGTTAAGTTTTAATAATAAATTGCACGCTATAGTAATAGCAAAACATGTCGATTCTAATATTATAATTTGAACATCTGTTTATACCATGTCTTATGCAATTTTATAATAAATAATAAAAAAATATAATTACGGTGGCACCGACCCATATAAAAGAAAAAAAAATTACGTTGGTTTGTTTGGGGGCCTCATACATGTGAGAGACCACCAGTATCGAGTACATCTATCAGTATCCAGTATATCTAGTTTCGAGGAAGCTGTCACAAATCCGTTTTGTGGAATTTATCAACAGTTTTTTTAACAAATTGTTCTGAACAGTGTTTACCCTCAGAACCATTCGATTTATAACGGTGCTTTTGTATTAAAAATGTTATCCCCATGTTGTTTACCACAAATATCTTAATTCCTACTTTTTATACAAATTCATTACAAAATTCCTATACTATATATAAGGTTCTATCTGCAAGCTAACTATACGACTGCTCCCTTCAACAATAACCATATCACGGGCGTGACTAGATTCGCCTAATTTCGTTACCTAGTACTGGCTTAGATCGACTGCATCAGGATAAGGCAGCCTTAACATTCTCAGAAAATGTGGAACTTTGTGGTATGTTACTCTTGGAAAAGCTTTTTGGTATGATACCTTTGGAAATGCTGGAATATTTTGAGGTGTCTGGAATGTTTCGTCTCGATATTATGAGGTGATAATATCATTGGCAAACGTAGCGTGGGACATCCTCTGGCCAGAGACGACTTGCACAAGAGGGCCGGCAGCGACTGGATGCATAAAGCACCAGATCAGGCTCTGTGGCGTACCTTGGGAGAGACCTATGTCCAGCAGTGGACTGCAACGGGCTGATGATGATGATGATAAATATCATTGATATTGTTTTATCGACAGTGTGGATTAGGGGTGCAAACGCAAACTTAAATATATGAAAAGCGGGATTTGAAATGTTCAATGCATTTTAAGGCAAATATCCTCGAAAGGCCCAAAGACCTAATTTATTGACAAAAATATTTAGACACTGAGGCCCATGACAGTTTTTAAAATTATTTAATGACGGCCCAGCGACCTAAAATTATGACATGATATTTATGATAAATAATTGAATAGATTTAATTTAATTAAACTCATATTATACTCATATATTAATAAAACTATGGCCCATTGACTTAAAAGAAGGACAAATGTTTTAACATATTTTATGCATGAAGTAGTTAACTTTGGGTTTATGAAATAGCCCTTAAAATAATTTATTCAAAAGCATTACACTTAAACACTTTTTTACCAAACATAAGTTCTGGGCTGCAACTACTTGAACCTATTTTTAGTACATTGGGTCGTAACGTATATCGACCTAAATTTAGGTCGGGCCTTACGAGGTTATAATTCTACTACAATAAATACTGTCACGCTAAAATTTTAAATATAAAAAAAATTGCAATCAACGTAATATACGAAAAATATCGGGTTTCTTGCTATGTAATCAATCAAATTACAATATTTATGAGAGAATTATTTCTTATTCAGCAATTCATACGTGTAAATCAGATTATTTCAAAATATACTGAAAAATTGTAATCAGGAAAAATGCCAGACATCAACCAGATTTTTCTTGATATCCTTACATAATGTATAAAATACATTTAAAAATTTCGCATCGCTACTGAATTATATTTTACTTGATGTTAAAATATAATTTCCCACAATTTCCGCGTCTATAAGGAAAATATTAGAAGTTTCGAGCAAAACCATCTACCGTGAATTACCTTGAGGATTTTCAGTACAATGTAAGAAAGTATTTTTAGGGAGGTGAGGGTGAAATTATACTTTTCAATTTGTAAATGAATATTATTTCGTTTCGTATGTTAAATAATTTCCGTCCTTGAGATTTGATAAAGTATGGAAATATATTGTTTCCAGATATTTTTCTATGCATAGATTCAATTAGCTACAATTTAAGAATGGTGAATTACAATTGATGTTTATTTTAGTATTGTTGCTGAAAAACATGACCCTGGTCTTTTAAAGATGGTTATTTTTCGTCGATCGAAACAATTATGCCGGCCAGGACGATATCGGGTATACAGGTGGAAAAAAACTACACATATGACATACTAGTGCATCTCAATATGATGGATATTTCACAATCATGGTCATTTGAAACGGGAGGCCGCGCGTTCGATCCCCGCACCGAAACAAATATTTGTGTGATCCACAGGTACATATTTGTTTCGGGTCTGGGTGTTTGTGAGACCGAAAAGTCTCTCGTAGTTTCTGATACCCACGACACATGATTAGATCTTAGTGTGAGGTCAAGACTATGTATGTGACTGTTGGGTGTATTTATTAATTTTCTGAGCGGATACAAAACTAATACGAGTTATTGAACCTTCGGCAATGAGTGACTTTTAGAACCTAAATACAGTAATCGACATTGAAATAAAACTAATGTTACGGATTTTATCGCGGATTTCGTTAAATTTTTACATTTTTAACTTTCTGACATTATATTAAGGGTAGGTATGAACAGTCACTGAGCGGATGACTAATACCTCAGTCCGCCCCGTGACCACGAAAGCTGTAACAAAATCGAAACGTCGCGTCGGGGAGTTAAAAAAAGTAAAAGTTAAAACAAATCGCGATAAATTCCGTAAATTTAGTTTTATTTCAATGTGTAACAATTGTGTAAATCTAAGAAACCATTTTACAATAAACAAGTAAAAAATTCAATACTAAATTTAAAAAATATATCAAGCTTGCAATCCGATTTTCAGAATTTACACTTAAAAGGAAACTACAGAAGTAAAACGTCGTCTTTTCCGTTTCAATGCTTTTTCCTTTTTTTATTTATCGCCAGCAGTTTCACAAAACAGCTGTTGATTGCACAATCCGTATTATTCTTCGCTTTGCTACTTTTTTAAATGAATCGATGCAGTTTTAAAGTAATGAGATTCGATGTATTTTTCTTTTTGATGTCGCTTTTCTTGTGTTGTAAGATTTAAATTCGCTTTAAAATCTATTTATACACTTATGCTAATGCTTGTTTACTATAGAGGTAGACAGAAGTGTCATTGATGGTCAAAAAAGGGATATTAGGGCCGAAACACAAAACTGCGATTCGACGTCGAGTCGTGAAAATTTACAAGCTTAAAAAACGCATCGCGCCTTCTGCATGTCACGCCACATTTGTTGACGCCACTTTTAATTCATTCTGAGTATTATTATGTCCAGTAGTTACTCTGGCTACAATGTCCGTCAAAACTTGTGCATTTACACAAGAAATAAGACATTGCGGTGGTACCTACCCAAGCGACCTCCTACTTATGAGAAACCTACCACCAGTATATCTGGCTAAATACACAATAAATAATTATAGGTAATAATTTATCTTTTATACAATTGTGGTAAATAAATACACCCTAATAATACACCCAACAGTCACATACATAGTACTGACCCCACACTAAGATCTAGTCTTGTGTCGTGGTTATCAGGAACTACGAGAGACTTTTCGGTCTCACAAACACCCAGACCCGTAGCAAATACCTTTGGATCATACAAATATTTGTTTCGGTGTGGGGATCGAACCCGCGGCCTCACGTTTCATAGCCGGCGTCTGCGACTGCGCCACGGAGGCTGCCAAAATACCCTAATATATACCAAATATATTAGAATGAAGGTACAAAAGTAGCTTTTGTAAATTACAGTGCATTGTTGCGTGTGACATAATGTTATCTAATGAACACATTATTGAATAATGTTTTCGTTACTGTAATTTTGTTTAATGTTGTTTATTTAATTCGCCTGTTAGTTATAGGTAATATATCTATTTATAGGACTGTCTCATACTTTAAATCTTATAAAAGAAGTCTAATCTATTAAAACTGAATTGAAATCTATTATTTTATCAAACATCGGTTAAATTATAAACGAAATTACGAAATACATATTATTATGTTTGTATATCAAAGCTTCCGTGGCAGTTGTTTCTATTGCGGTTTTAAAACTAAGGCTGCGGGTTCGTCATTCGAACTCCGCACCGAGACAAATCTTTTTTGTGTGATGCATATGATTTTTATGGTATGTAAAGTCCACCAAACCGCACTAGGCTAGCGTGGTGGAATATATGGCCTAACCTCTCTCAATAGTACTATCGATTGAAGAAGCCCGTGCCCTGCAGTAGGACGTATAAGCAACGTTAATAAGCTCTTATTACTATGTATCTGACTCTGCTTTATTGCCAAAATATTAAAAACCTCTTTTTTGTTTCAGGTAATTCAAGATTTTAGGCAAAAGGTAAATTCACTAATTAACATTACCCAAGAGCCGTATCATACGACCCGAATCAAGTAATACGTGGCGCGACCCATGTTGAATACAAATTTAAATTGAACCGGTTATGCGTACGCGTTCAATTATAATTGTTAATTAAGAGTGTCTTTGAAGATTGTTTCTTGGGAATTTTGTTATATTATATTTTGCATAAATTTGAAAATATCCAGGGTTGATTAATAAGGACAATGTTTCTGTGAATTGATATTTACGTATAAGATATTGTTTATATATTTATTACTAGCAGCTCGGCCCGGCTTCGCTCAGGTGCAGATAGTTTTTGAGTCCAGTCCACATCAACAGCATACTATAGTTTTCGCCGCGCACGCGAATAAAGAATATTTTAGGTAATTTTCTTACACCTTGGGTTACATTATTGGAGTTTTAGTAAGGGTCTCTAATTTTTACGAAAATATAATATAGCCTATGTCACCCAAGGATAGTGTAGCTTCCTAACAGTGAAAGAATTTTTCAAATCGGTTCTGTAGTTTCGGAGCCTATTCAATGCAAACAAACAACCAAATCTTTCCTGTTTATAATATTCGTGTAGATATATTTATTATATATTTAGATATAAGACAGATTAATACTTAGATGAAGTGCCAACAGCGATAACATAAAATACTAAGGGCCTTGTTCACAACCCTGTAGTATTGTGTTAAATATGCTTATTATCAATTAGTGTCTCCCGTAATATCACGCGTGAATCCAACAATGTTCTAGTAACACCAATCATCGTCTGCCAAATTGTAAATAAATAAATAAATACACCCAACAGTCACGTACATAGTCCTGACCCCACACTAAGATCGAGTCTTGTGTCGTGGGTATCAGAAACTACGAGAGACTTTTAACAGAAACACCCAGACCCGAAACAAATACCTGTGGATCACACAAATATTTGTTTCGAACCCGCGGCCTCTCGTTTCGCAGGCGGCGTTTAATCAACTGCGCCACCGAAGCTGTATAAAAATATTAACTTAAATCAAAAAGCAGTCAAATGATTTAAACATTGTGAACGAGGCTCTTACAATGATATTAATATTTTTACTGATCCTAACGTGTATTGTCTGAAAAGGGCATACTTCTGAGCTGCGAGAAATTGCCAATATATCAAACAAAATTGAAATTCCGATGGTTGTATTATATTCGTGGGAAATTGAAATTGTTTTGCCACATTCTCGACATATCTTTATGCCAAAATCTTTGGGCAATCGTTAACCCAGTTGGGAACACTAAGTACTTATTTCAGTTAAATTGAAATCTAGTCTGCAGACAAGAAAATATAATAAATAATAAGACGAACTCAAATATTTGTAGTCGCTTTTGGTGAATTTTGAAGGCGAAATTGAATGGAATTAAGAAAATAAATGAAATAACAGCAGGCGACATAGGTCTATTCTGCTGATAAATCCAAAAACCAACCACAGAATTATCTAAATGATCCCACGAAAATATCAAAACACAATCTCTAACAATCGGCAAACGTCTTGCAGATAAGAAATAATGATTTACCAATCAGGACAGGCCCTGAACAACTTGACAGACAGGTGATCCGATAAGGGTGTAAGGGTTTTCCCTTCTGAGATTGTAAATATACCCTTTGTGAAGGAAAATAATTATACAGTTCTGTGAGTGCGTGCAGACTCAAATGATTTATGTTATAAAGGTTAGATCGAAAGATATTATTAAATTTTGAAATGTGGCAGTACCTACTATTATTTCCTGGATTAATACCCTACCCGTACTAGACCAGCGTGGACTATGTAGCCTAACCTTTGTCAATCGTTTCCAATGTGTTTCCAATTTATCATAACTATGTTCATCTCCATCTAATAGCCTTAAAAATTTTAATATCAAAAATAATATTAACTGTAAAGCCCATTTACACGGAGAGATTCTCGCGGCGAGAATCGTATGCCATTATCTCATGACATAACCGCCATAGATTATTGTGAACAAACGTTTACACGATGTAACTTCTTTGTATAAATAATAAATACACCCAACAGTCACATACATAGTCCTGACCCCACACTAAGATCGAGTCTTGTGTCGTGGGTATCGGGAAGTACGAGAGTTTTCGGTCTCACAAACACCCAGACCCGAAACAAACACTTGTGGTTCACACAAACATTTGTCTCGGTGCGGGGATCGAACCCGCGGCCTCTCGTTTCATAGCCGGCGTCTAACCAACTGCGCCACGGAGGCTGTTATCCTAACGATAATCGTATCGTATCCGCCAGAGAACCATGGCGAACGACATAGGTCTGAAAGCTAGTAGGTTGAAGTGGCAATGGGCTGGCCACATATGCCACAGAACAGATAACCGCTGTTGTAAGCGTGTTAGTGGAGACCGCGTCTTGGCAAACGTAGCGTGGGACGTCCTCTGGCCAGATGGCGGGACGACTTGCACAAGAGGGCTGGCAGCGACTGCATGCGTAAAGCAGCAGACCGGGCTCTGTGGCGTACCGCGGGAGAGGCCTATATCTAGCAGTGGACTGCAACGGGCTGATGATGATGATGATGATGATGAACCGTCTCTTCAAGGCGAGAATCTCTCCCCGTGTAAATGGGGCTTAAATCTTCGCGCTACAACTGACGTATTTGCCAGTTCTTTTTAATTATTTCTCGGTGGCGACGCAATAAGCCGCGGTAATGCGGGGCGACGTCGTCCTAGCACGGCGCGGTATTTGCACCGAGTTACACATCTAGAAAAAATAATTTGTGATTTTAACTCGTCTTACATAACTAGAAGGAATCATTCAATGATTTGACTAGTTAATTTTGACTAGAAATCATTAATGCAGGTAATAACTGCTGCCTTGTTAAGTGTGTTTTTTTAGGACAATGGGTGGTTACAAATTTACTTATACTATAAGAATATAAAAAATATTAAAATAAAAGTAACACCTTTTTATTTTAGTTATCGAATCTATTGTGGCTATCGAACGGCTTTTGAATTCAGTTTGAGCGAAGAAAACAAAACATTCAATAGCTAAAATTATGGATTTGAAAATTGTCTATTAGCAACGTGTTTTCTGTAATAAATGGTGTTATTTACACTAGGCGGTTTTTTTATTGGGTATTTAATGTTTAGTAAATATTTTCATGTACCTATGCCGTGTTTAATGTCCGACGTATTTTACTATCTTATTGCAATAAAAAGGCTTTTGCATTAATTGGTACATGTAGTAAATAATCTTTTTTTGTCAGAAACGTTCCAATTATTTTCATTATTAACACGCTTATATTAACTTCGCCTGTTTATATTTATGTATGTAATATTTAATGAGTTTAAGGTTAGAAAATGGAGTGAAATACATTCATTTTATTATTACAAAGCGTGGGGTGCTACAACAATTATTTATCCCCAAGCACAATAGCTTTTTAAACATAAAATGTATGTATTTCACTCCATTTTTTAATCTTAAACTCATTTTATTTTTACTTTTTTTGTTGGTTTTTTTACTAAAGCATTTTTTAATTGTTTTTAAATTATTATTTCTTGAATATAGTTCTCGCCTAACATTTTTATTTGAATACTTATTGTTTCTAGTACGACGGCGAGCGCTTATTTTATGAATTTATGAAAATTTATGAAAACCCTTGCCGGAATTGATATATTCAGATTATAAATACTAACTGTTGGTTTATTATTATAAACGGAATATCGGATTAACAATAAGAACACGTTGTGACAGTGGAAACATTAACTCGACAAGAAAAGGAAAGTCACAGCGAGTGAAAGGAAAACAATAAAAATGTAGTTATGTGATAGTTTTATAATTATGTGCAATTTACTCGACTCCACCACTAACTGCATGGGTGGCATTGTGGAACACAGATAAGCGAATGTTTCGGGCTAAAACACTTCATTAGCAGATTGCGTGTGTTAGAGTTGCATAACACAAAATACAAATAAAATAATACATATTTATTCTTTATTCCAATATAATTTATTATATATCTTTCATAAACACAAATATATTCAAACACTGCTATACTTTAATTGATATACTTATAATAACATTATAATCACCAATTCACTATATTCACTATTAAAATTAGTAAAACAAATATAATTACTAAAGCAATATAAATCAACAATTATACTTATCTTGTTAATGGTACTCAGAGCCAGATTTACACTGACAGGGGGCAGAGTAATGTCCTGCTCCACGACTCGAACAACACTGTGTCACTTCAAGCAATGCTGGTCTATTTATACCAAATCGTGAACAACCCCACTCTGTCCCACTTCTGACTACCCACATCAATTTGTATTTTATTGTATTTGTTTTTAAATTAAATTGATGTTTACACATTCCCTAAAATGTACTCAGATAAGTAATTTATGTATATCTTTAAATCATCAACATCTCACACATGCATTACATTTCAAAATAAAGTTTTAATCTTTTTTTTTATCGCATAGGACCAGCAAACGAGTTATTGCTCACTTGGTAGGCGAAGCCTTCATATATTCCGATTATTTCCGGCTTCCCTTTTATAATTTTTCTCTCTTATAAAAATACCTAATACTTAGTGGTTACCGTTTATATATGATACTTGGATTTTAGATACGTTACCTCTTAAATTGGGATATTGGGTCTCCGGAAATCTCACTCACCAAATGAAATACTATACGACAGTAAAGCCGTCGTTTTCCCTTGGTTTTCTACGAGACCATGGAAGCACCCTGGTCGAGCTCATTCCTATTTTAGTCCAAGGTAGCTTCAGTGTGGACCTACCATTTGAAAAAGGTTAGGAATTATATTTCTTAATCTAGATACTAAATTATGTCTGCGTCGACCTTGCGACGATTTTTAAGTTCAAAGGCCACAATTTACGATACCTAAAATAATTAACATGTTGAATGCAGGTCGGTGTTATTATGTGTACATAACGAAGTACACATGTGACAGACGCAGTATCAAAGAAAATATGGCACACGCTTTCAACCTCTAGCCTTAGATACTCATAAAGACGATTCTCTCAATTCATAAGGGAGAGTGATTACTGTTCTCTATACTGGTGTAGGCTTTTATTTGCAAGCGTGCAAAAGGCACAAAGGCAAGGACATACGTAATACAGCCCTAGGTATCAAAAGGCGAGCTCAACAGCGTTCCTCGTTAAAAATAAAGCGATTTTCTCTCCTATAACACTCTACAAACGCACTATTTCAATATAATTAATACAATTACAATGTAGTTTGCAGCATTTGTTACCGATTCGCGTACGTACAGAATTGTACGTAATAAATTGAACAGATTAATTTCAACTAACATTAGCTCAGTTAGTATTCATAGCTAGAATTGTGTTAAAATTAAGCTAGGATGAAATACGGCAAATTTCAACGGGATGTTTATGTTCCCTGTCAAAGTGCGTGATTATTCTTCAATACATAACTTCAAATAAGTCAAAGGCGTGCCCCGGGATTCAAACCCGCGACTACTGCCTCAACAATGTGCCTCATTTTACAATCAAACCACGCATATCCTACAATACAGAAGTTAGCACCAAAAATTTCATCTTATTCAAAGGTACAAATGTTAACACTTAAAGGTCCCAATTTCAGTCGAAATATAGATACATTGTACCCTTCATAAGGCCAATTCAGACCCAACACGTCAATTTATGTATCGGATTTACATAAATCGTATTTATTGGGGTTAACTATGGTCACAGAATATGGAGGCTAATATAACATAATAGTGTTATTTGGGTATAAATGATCTTTTGTTCTATTTAAGTGCGTGTTAGTAACCGGACGCAGCTACCGAGATAGAGGTCGAGAGTTCGAATCCTAAAGCACACATTTGACTTTTCGAGGACTGACGAGGCGCAGTTGATTAGACGTCGGCTGTGAAACGAGAGGCCGCGGATTCGATCACCGAATCGAAACAAATATTTGGGTGATCCACAGGTATTTGTTTCGGGTCTGGGTGTTCCTGAGACTGAAAAAGTCTCTCGTAGTTTCTGATACACGTCACAAGACTCGATCTTAATGTGAGGTCAGGACTATGTATGTGACTGTTGGGTGTATTTATTTAATTGTGTGTATTGATAGTCAATTACCTATTGCCACGCATTTTAACTGTGAAGAAAACATCGTGAGTAAACCTGCGTTAGAGTTTATGGTATGTGAAATCTTTCAAGCCGCACTAAGTTATTGTCAATCGAACTCTAAGTTTTAAAGGAGTCTCTTGCCCAGCAGTGGGGTGTAAATAGGCTGGATTAATATATAGCGGGCATATCCAGATTGCGACCGAAAACGAAGCCAGGTGGACGGTTAGTTGTAGTGACTACAGACACAATGCTAATAAAAAAAATGCAAATTATGTGACAGTTTTTTGTGGCAATTTTTAATTATCATCGTATTTCGGTGATAATCAAAAATATAACCCTAGAGTACCATTTCGTCTTTGAGAACAAAAAGTTGTACGTTATTATTTTAGGAAAATATGTATTTACCACCCAAATTCGACGATACGTAAAATACGCTTTTTTGCGAAATTTTTAGTTGCATTGTATCTGAAGTCACTAATACTTCGTATTCGTTCGCAGTCTGGATATACCCTGTATATACAGAATGACTAAAACCCCTAGAAGTTCTAAAACGGCCTACCTTTAAAATTCAGCTCCGAAGTCACCTCACCTTTCAGATTCTCAAAGACTATGCAAATGGCGTACCATCTTGGTGTATAAAATCAAATTGTCGTTTGTTAAGCGCTCTCTATCTGGTACGTGAGGCGCGTCTCAAGCCTCGTTCAGATTTATACGAATATCTTCTTTTATTTTACGACTTTACGTAAAGTCTGTAACGCGATAAACGGTGCGTATTGTCTCGAATTCATGATTTATAAATTCACTGCCTAGGTGGCGCAGTTGTACTACGGATTACAAGTAAGGTCTCTGGTTCGAATCCCGTTCGGGCATAGTGATTTTTGTATTAATTATGAGCTTGGAGTCACTGGAATGGCTCGCCTCCTATCACATCGTGGAACGCACTGCAAGGCGAAACGTGAGTGTCCTGGTAGCACCTCTGACTACCCCTTCTAGAAAATTGCGTGAATTTTAGTAGTTAACAAATAGATTTTTGTGAACGCTAGGGAGACGGATAGTGATTATTGTGGCTATATTTATCTTCTGAAATAACTTAACTAAGACATTTCTTGTTTTGAAAGACTATGCTATGCTGGAGGGAAAACTTTGTATTTTACTATACAATACAATATTGTTTATTGGACACACTTTTATATTAACGGTACAAACTTATATTAATTCTTTTGTTTTTAATATTTCTGCTGATGGTTTTTCAACTAAAAATCTAGTGGGCTATCCTAGACGCAAATCGTTACAAAAGAGGCCAATACATGATCGAGGTTCTCAATAGAATGCAAGGCCCCTTATCTGACGCGCTCGAGTCAATCCCAGAAAACTTATTGGCCTCCGCTACTATTAAATAAAGTATTGTAGCCAGAGTAACTACCAGACATATTGAGACTTAACATTTTATAGGATGGCGAGCGCAGCGGAATGACAAGAATTGCTTTGTAATTCATGGTGTTATTTGGTTTCCTGCTGTCCATGATCAGTCGTATCGCTTACCATCAGGCGAATAGAAAGCCCGTCTCGCCATTCATCGCAATAAAAACAAAATATCGATCAGAGAGAAAAGAAAAATAGTAGTTAAATTTCAAAAGCGATAGTGAATAGCGATACTAACTTTAAGCTCTCATAAAGACACCGATAACGATGAGCCAGCACTAAAACAAACTCAAAAACTGAACGAGACTTAAGCACCATTTACACGGGGAGAGTTTCTCGCCTGGAAGATACGATTTTCGTAAGGATATAAAAAAGTTGCATCGTGTAAACGTTTATCAGAACACAATAATCGTTGGCGGTTATGTCAAGCGATAATCGCATACGATTATCGTCGCGAGAAACTCTCTTCGTGTAAATGGGTCTTTAAGATGCGATCTCTAAAAGTATTTTACAAACATACGGGTAAATTGACGCCCCAAAAATTCCATTGAATTTTCATTAGCATATTTTAATGGGCATTGAAACAGCTATATTCCGATATAAGACGGATTGGATAAAAAAGATCTTATTGTTATTAAAGTCACTAAAAATCTGTAAAATCGCAGATAACATTTAACTAAACACTTATAGATAAACCGATAATTTTGAGCCAGCATTATTTAAAGCAGGGTTTCCCAAAGTGGGGTACGCGAACCCCTAGGAGTTCGCCACTCGACGATAAGGGGTTCACGACAAGATTCACGAAATAGGTAGAGCCTTGCGACTTTAATTTTTTTTTTTAAAGTTGCTTGAGATGTGTCGTATATTTTTTTCCAAATGATAATACTCTTTGTTTTCTTCAACACTTAATTTATTATTTTCCTTTAAAGGGGGGGTGGGGTTAATTAGTTACCTAGTTAAGGGGTTCACTGCCATCTGGAAACTTTAACAGGGGTTCGTGGAGCCAAGAGTTTGAGGAACCCTGATTTAAAGGAAGTCGAAGTTAGAAAGTCGCTGGATGCAGGCCGCTTTCAACAGATCGATGTGGAGATTTTTTTTTTTTAATTGCAATTGCAATGAATGGCGAGACGAGCATGCCATTCGCCTGATGGTAAGCGATACGACCGCTCAAGGACAGTAGCGAAACCAAACAACACCATGAATTACAAGGCAATGCTTGGAATTCCACTGCGCTCGCCATCCTGAGACATAAGATGTTAAGTCTCAATATGTCCAGTAGTTACTCTGGCTACAATATCCTTCAAACCGGAACACAACAGCGCATTTACACTGCTGTTTGGCGGGAGAAATAGACATTGCGGTGGTACCTACCCAGGCGACCTCTCACATATGAGAGACCTACCACCAGTAAATACAGTAGATACATGGGGGAGGCCTATGTTCAGCAGTGGACTACCTATGGCTAAATAGATAGATTATTTAAAATAGACTAGACCTAAGCCGCAATCTACAAAAATATTTTACACATATAACAGACGGGTACATTGGCTCCATTGGCATAATATAGCACGCTTCATTTACTTAAGGACATAAAAGGAGCTTTTGTTATCTAGTAAAAGTTTGATGCGAAAGCTTTTGAAACATTCATGTCTGCGCGAGCTTTTACAGCCGATGGAAGGGTTGGAATGACACCGAAGTGTAGTTTGAGCTTTTTTGTAGACTGCCTTGGTGATGTGGAAAGGGAAATTTATATTAAGTTTTTTGCAAACTACAAAAAAAATTGTAGTTTGAATATGTTAAGAATTGATTAGAACATGTAAAACATACATAGAAATAAGTATCGATTACTCAGATGAAGAAAAATGAATGAATTTGGTAATTGGTAATATTAATAGCGAGAGCCTCATGACAATTTGTTTAGAAAACGTATCAGGCATAGTATTAGCAAAATTCTAGTAAACTACTTTAATAATATAAATCTACCATTACACCTCACAGTTCACAGTTAAAGTCACAAATAAGTGTCATTATAAATCCGAAACGACACTATAATCCTGAACAGATTGCGGTTAGGAACCAACTTGAAACACTGCATTAAAGTGTCGCAAACTTAGCTTCAAACAAGACCGATCGGTCAAATCAGGACTTAACTACGAGACAGAAACTTCTGGATTAAGTGACATGACGGAGATGTATTCGAGGCTGAATAATCAAGATATTTCACTGGTAGGTCTCTCATATGTGAGAGGCCGCCTGGGTAGGTACCACTGTAATGTCTATTTCTCCCGACAAACAGTAGTATAAAAGCACTGTTGTGTTCCGGTTTGAAGGATATTGTAGCTAGAGTAACTACTGGACATAATAAGACTTAACATCTTATGTCTCAGGATGGCGAGTGCAGTGGAATTCCAAGCATTGCTTTGATTCATGGTTTTTTTGTTTTGCTTCTGTCCATGAGCGGTTGTATCGAGTACCATCAGGCGAATGGCATGCTCGACTCGACCAGAGACACTAATATACTCCTTTCGACCTCCCCCGGGGTACTGAAATGGGAGCTTAACAGCTTTCCACTTGATACAAAAAAGAGTACATGTTTGATCCAAGCATAGAGACAAATGTTTGTGCCACCTACAACTATTTGTTTCTGGTCTTGAAACCGAAAATTAATGACAGTTCCCAGTTGGAGTCATCATCACCATATTCAGCTGGAGGATATCCTTTGTTGAACATTTGCCTCGTCTGAAGATTTCCATTAAAATCTATCAACAACTTTAACCAACTACCACTATAGTTCTCAGACTCCATAAAATTAAATTTTACCTTATTCCTTCAAAATCGTACCTTCAGCTCCAAAGCCCAAAACACTTCAAAGAGCACTTACTTGAGCAATTGAAGGGGTTCTAGGACTTAATTTAAGGCAAGGATTTCAATGGAAAGCTAAACTTGCCAACTATGAAGTGATAATGTTGGAGTGTTCCAGAAAGTCTTAAGCAACAAGGGCACTTCAAACTTATGATACTTTTGGGAATTGATTAAAGTTCACTAAAGTTATAGGTTTCGTGAATTGGAAATTAAGTGAGGTATTTTGATTCCGGCGCTTTTGCCATACCTATTATTGGACTGCCTCGGTGGCGTAGTTGTACAACGGTTGACTTCAAAGCTGAGGTCTCGGGTTCGAATCCCGGGTCGTACTAAGTGATAGTGGGTTTTTCTATCCATTATCAGACCGGAGTCAGGAATTTGTGCCCGATATGGTGATAGGCTCGCCCCCTATCACATCATGGGACGGAACATACAAGGCGAAACGTGGGTGTCCTGTTGGCGCCTCATCCTACCCCTTGTAGGATAAAGGCGTGAGTTTATGTATGTATGTATTATTGGACTCAAATGTAGCAGCTCACATTATAACATCCATGTAATTGTTTATCCCGTGGTGCTTGACATCTGGCTTCCCCAGTTGTATATCTTCATCTTTTGACAGCGTCCGTGGCGCAGTTGGTTAGACGCCGCCTGTGAAACGAGAGGCCGCCGGTTCGATCCCCGCACCGAAACAAATCTTTGTGTTATCCACAGGTATTTGTTCCGGGTCTGGGTGTTTGTGAGACCGAAAAGTCTCTCGTAGTTTCTGATACTCACGACACAAGACTCGATCATTGTGTGGAGTCAGGACTATTCATGTGACTGTTGAGTGTATTTATTTATATTTATATCGGAGGATAATACCTCTCAGCTCAATATTTTGTCACCCGCTTTGCTGCGGGGGAAGTGGACACTTTGTTTCCAACTCCTCGTATTTGTTTTTCTTTCTGATTCATTTCGATACGGTTTAAAGGCAAGTTATTGGCCCTAAGAGACTCGCCGAACTCCGGAGCTCGGTGCCAATTCTTTGCGTGTCACTGTTGATCCTGGCTGGCAGTAGTTGCAGTGGTGGGTGGTCGGTAAAGTCTCTAAAAAAAGGTATTTTGAAATAAAACTAATTTTTATGGATTTTATCGCGATTTGGTTTAAATGATGATTTGATTTATTCCCAATCGCGATAAAATCCGTAAAACATTGTTTTATTTCAATGTGTAATATTCGCGTAAATCTAAGAAACCACTATGGAAAAGTTATTTTTATAGAAGGCCGGAGACACCGACATACCCTTCCCCGCCATTCCCAAAACGTAAAAAAAAGGGAATAGCCGACTTATAAAAATTTTCAAAAAATGCAAATCGTGAAGGTTCTTGTTAAAAATAATGTAAAAATCTTTACAGATTTTGTTCTCATCGGTCCTTGATAAGTGTGCAAACAAATCAATCCGATGTTTTGTAGTGCTCGAGAATCGACTTGAAAGATTTCATTACATGCTTACAAATAGGTACAGGTTGATTTTTTTAAGTGGGCGTAGATGGCTAAATCCTAAACTATGAGGAATAGTGAAAAATACTGAAAGGGGTCATGAGCCCGATTTTGATGATTACTAAAACTACATACTTGGATTTTTGATGAATCAATATTCTTAGCGAGGAATCGAACCCAATGATTTTGAAATAAAAACACATGCTGTATCATTACACCATTTCATAATGTTGCTAATAAGGATCAAATCCTGGGAAGTAATAATAAAGTAAGTACTCGTAATAAAATACGGCAGACTAAAGGAAAGAGCTCATTTTTAGGAAATGAAATCGTGTAAAAAAAGGCAGAAACATAGGTATCCAAAATGAAATAAAATAACACAATGCTTGGTTAAACTAATTTCTTTTGTTTACGCGAATGTTACACATTGAAATAAAACTATTTTAGGCCAGAAAATAAACCGAAAATCCGATAAAACCTGAAAATACTTTTATTACCACAATCCTTTGTTACAAGAACTGGCAAAAAGAAATATTGAAGCAAAAAGTTCTGTGATGAATCCTTATGAAATTAAACTGTCTGAGTTTGAATCACTCTGTTTTGGATGGATAAATATTAATTATGAAATTCTCACAGAGAAGATCAAGTATTTTTGAAGTTAAAGAAAATATCATGTCGGAAAGTAAAACATTGTGTTGAACCTTTGTACAATTCGAAGGTCATAAGTTCAACTCAAGACACTTACCTCTGACATTTCTAAATAACCCGTATATTTCGACAGCCTCCGTGGCGCAGTTGGTTAGACGCTGGCTGTGAAACGAGAGACCAAAGGTTCGATCCTCGCACTGAGACAAATGTTTATGTACTAGATATTTGTTTCGAGTCTGGGTGTTTGTGAGACCGAAAAGTCTTTCGTAGTTTCAGATACAACACAAGTATGTGACTGTGTATTTATTTATTATCATAAAGCTCAATTAATAGGAGAAGTTAGAATTTTTTGTCCACTTCCCTCCATAACAAAGCGGGTGACAAACCAATGAACAAAAGAGGTGAATAACCTCGAATAAAATCTGATGGTAAGCGCTGGACAATTGAAATAGAGTGTGTGTTGTTCGACACTGTTATTATTGGACGTACATTGTACACAGAATGAACCTGAAATACGTAACACTACTGTTTGGAACATACAAGGCGAAATGTGGGTGTCCTAGCAGCACCTCTGCCTACCCCTTCTGGGAAAATGGCGTGAGTTTATAGTAAAGATACATAAAGTTTATATACAACAATATGGGACCTTAAAGTTTATATACAGAATCACTTAGCTCTACTATAGTAAATCCTTTAAGATGTTTCGAGACAGGGACGTATTCAGACCCGTATGGGGGTTAAATATGTCACAATGTCTTACAAAACTCAAACAAACACTTTAATAATTTAAGATAGTAATCAAAAGGGGCTGCGGCCCCATAAAACTCTACTCAATCCTTATCAAATGATTTGATCAGGTTTGCGGCTGACTAGCGTCCTTAGCAGACACAAACGACAGCGTTCGTCGTGTCTTACTTAACTATTCTATTGTCAAGTTAAATAGATATCACGTCATTCATAGTATTACTTACTTTTGCTTAAATAACTAAGCAAGTGTTTTTTTTACAAGTAAGAAACCCGTATAAGATACACATTACATAGGCTGCACGCGGACCGCAAAATGCTTGTGTATGTCACTATCTCGCTTTCTCTTTTCAACCACAGGGAGTTTGCTATTTGTTTCTCTCTCTTTCTATCCTACTTTTAGCTATAGAAAGTCCACTGCTGATCATCGTCCATGTGTGACTATGCGGCCTACTATCATAAAGGCCCCGGCCCCCCACAAACTTCCACTGAATCCTGCCCCTTCATAGAGCTTTGTTGAATCCTTATCAAGTTATTTGGGCAAGTTTGCGGCTCATTATCGTCCTCACCAGATACAAGATAGCCTTTGTTATGTCTTTCCTCAGTAGTGGAGAAGATGCAATTGTCATGTCAATGTCTAGATGTTATTCCTTTATTATGTCATTTATATTATTACTAAATATTGCTCACGGTTACGCACACGTGGTGAAGCCAACTCGGAAATACTGCCTTTTCTTGATATGAGATTTTTGACCAACATACCAATAACCATTCTGACATTCAGGATTTAAGTCGATACATAGGCCCAGTTGTTTAAACTTACTTTGACGATAAATTTAATTTTGACAATGTCATCGCCATGATTGACATTGTCAAAGTCAAAGCTATATATCTAATACCTCATTACGCGTCGTCAAATTCATTCCCCATTCAATGCCAAAGAGATTCTCGTGTTCGTCGTTTTTTACTCTTTTGCTTTTCCTACCGCAAAAATAAAAAATATTCCATATATTTGAAACAGTTGACTACTGAGACGAGCTGAGTGTAGGTATCGACCAAAAATATTGCTTGAAATTATGGGCAAAGTTAGTTTGCAATTGGGCCTTATTTTTTTATACAATAGGTCCGACAAACGAGCCAGCAGGTCACCTGATGGTAAGTGGTCACTGCCGCCCATGAACATGCACAACGCTTGGATCATAAATGTGTTGCCCATCAAATAGGGAGGGGAGTAGGAAGAAAAAGGATAGGAAGAGGAAACGGGTATTGGGCATCCAGCAATCTCACTCACTTCGAAATGAAATGAAATGGAAATATTTATCGAACCCATGAAATGTCATACATTATTTAGATTCAGTCACTTTTTTCCACTACCACCCGGTTCACAAGGCTGTTTTCGCCAGAGAAGAACGGTCAAGAAACTCTGGCGTTGCTCTTTTAAAAACAAGTTTACAATACAGTAATTATACAGAGGTTGCAGCGCAGAATTCAGAGCTGCTCATAAATAATTTAGAATACTAATTAATAGTAAATTGGTCAAGTGATTCTGTACGGCTGAGTTTGGTAAGTGAAATCGCCCAGAACGCGGAATCGGTACACTGTGAGACAGTGGAACCGCCCCGGACGAGCCTGCCCATTCATCCTGAGTCATGACTGACAACAGCGTGGATCCACTTCTAAATTTATTTTTCTTCTATTGTCAGTAGGCTGAGTTTGTATGCCATATTATCGTTTTTTTTTAACAAACCAATATTTATTCTCGATTCTCGATTCTCGATCCTTCGAAATGAGTTTTATTTTCAATATCACACTAGCAGCTTGGCCCGGGTGCAGATATTTTTTGAGTCCAGCCCACATCAACAAAATATTATAGTTTTCGCAACGAATGCAATGTAAAAAAAATTACATACATACATCCAAAAACTCACGCCTTTATCCCGGAAGGGGTAGGCAGAGGCGCCACCAGGACACCCACATTTCGCCTTGTATGTTCCGTCCTACGATGTGATAGGGGGCGAGCCTATCACCATAACGGGCACAAATTCCTGACTACGGACTGATAATGAATAGAAAAATCCAATATCACTTTGCCTGATCCGCGACTCGAACCCGAGACCTCAGCTTTGTAACCGTACCGTAATACAACTACGCCACCGAGGCTGTAGAGAATTTTAGGTATTTTTTACACCTTGGGTTATATTATTGGAGTTTTAGTAAGCATCACTAATTTTTTCAAAAATAAAATATGGCCTATGTCACCCGGGGATAGCGTAGCTTCCCAACAGTGAAAGAATTTTCCAAATCGGTTCAGTAGTTTCGGAGCCTATTCAATGCAAACAAACAATCTAATCTTCTCACTTTATAATATTATTATAGATTACGTTTTGTAAGACAGTTACTTTAATATCTTAATCAGATATGAGGCTTTATCCCTGTATTGAGCTAATTATGTGATGTGATCCGATTGTAAAGCTATTTCAAGTGCTTTGACATCAATCGGATGATCTCATAAGTTAATATGACAATGTACATATTCGCTCATCCAATAGAACAATGACGTAATTACGTCTTAGCTATTTTTCAGGAGAACTTTTTAAAAGTTTGAGATTTAAAATATAATGTATTTCCAATCATTCTGATGAAATTCTTTTAATATTAATGTAAGTAACTGTACTATCAATGATAATTTACAATAACTTCATGAGAAACTCAAGAAAACTTTTCAATAAGACATTCAAAAGTCATTTTCGACTTTTTGTAATTACGTCGTTGTTCCATTGGATGAGCGATATATCTAATAATAATGATCTCCGTCCTCCACACCGTACTATGACCGTGCTATGAACGTATAAAGTAAAGAGTAATCTTTGTATAGTAAAATAGAAATTTTACTGGTCCCATTTCATAAAATTGAGTTTCAGCTGTAACTCGTCTTTTGAGGGTTCAAGCCAAATAGTCCACCACGCTGGCCTAGTGCGGCTTGGCAGACTTTACATACCATAGAAATTCTCACAAATTTCTGTGGTATGCAGGTTTCCTCGTGATGTTTTCCTTCACCGTTATAGTGCGTGGTAATTTACTATCAATACATACATGACTCCGGAAAGTCAAAGGTTTTCCCTAGAACCAATATATACAAATCTGTTTTTACTAATACGTTCATAGAACGATCATGAGAGTGTAGTGGACAGATACCCTTACATACATTATCCGATTGTAAAGCTACGTCCAAGTGGTTTCACATTCAAGATATTATATTACAAATGTAGCCAAAGTATTGAAATAAAACTATTTTTACGGATTTTATCGCGATTTGGTTAAAAAATGTAAAAATTAAACCAAATCGCGATAAAATCCGTAAAAATAGTTTTATTTCAATGTGTAACATTCGCGTAAATCTAAGAAACCATTATGTAGCCAAAGTAAATACGTAATATTAAGCTTGAGATTACTGTGAAGATAAATGGTAATATAAATTATTCGTTGAGGATTTGAAAATACATACATACATACATAAACTCACGCCTTTATCCCCGAAGGGGTAGGCAGAGGCGCCACTAGGACACCCACATTTCGCCTTCATTTTCCGTCCCACGATGTGATAGGGGGCGAGCCTATCGCCATATCGGGCACAAATTCCTGACTCCGGGCTGATAATTTTTTTTTTTAATATTATGATGTACTTTGGCGTAATACATCATTTAAATAACGATCTAGTCTTATGACTAATAAGTTATATTAATCTTACCTACACTTCTAAAGAGACTTATGTCTAAGAATATGTCCATTAACATTTTTCTTATTGTCTCTATTAAGGGGAAGACACAATGTTCGCGTGTTCTGTTTCACTAGCACTCACTGCACTATGTTACACTAACTGTTCATCACTAACTCGAAAGGTTTTGTCCTTTTAAGTCGTCTCACTAAGTCCGTGTTGTCGAGGAGCTGGATCGCCTCGACGTTCACATGTTGATGAAGTCTATGTTCATGAGCTTCGGCATACTTTTTCACTATATTTCTAACGAAGTCCACTTTGAGGTCCCGATGAAGATCTTCGTTTCTTACGTACCATGGGGCGTTTGCTATACCCCTCAGTACTTTGTTTTGGAATCGCTGAATTATTAGTAAATTACTTGGTTTGGTACATCCCCACAGCTGTATACCATAAGTCCATACTGGCATCAGGACTTGTTTGTATAAAAGTACTTTGTTGTGTATTGACAACGAGGAGTATTTGCCAAGTAACCAATACATGTTGATATGATAATGAATAGAAAAATTCAATATCACTTTGCCCGGGCTGATAATGAATAGAAAAATTCAATATCACTTTGCCCGACCCTGGACTCGAACCCGAGACCTCAGCTTTGCAACCGTACCGTAACACAACTACGCCACTGAGGCAGTCGAATTGAAAACATTGATTAATTTTCAGCTCAGTCAGGAATTTGTGCCTGATATGGCGACAGACTCGCATATCACATCGTAGGAACACACAAGGGGAAACGTGGGTGTTCTGGTAGCACCCCTGCCTACCCATTCTGGGAAAAAGGCTGTTGTATGTATGTTAATTGGATGACTTAATGAAATCGAAGTGGTTCAAGCGCTGGAGCCAATAAGTTCGGCCAATATTCGACCAAACATTGAAATTATGATTATAAATTGAATATATTCCCTTATAAGAGCTTGTTTTTTTTATTCTTTAAATTCTATACTGCCCTCTATTCTTATCCTTTTCGTATATTCATCCAAAGGTTGTCTGTAAGAAATCGCCTAATCGCGATAAGACCGCCAACTGTACTCTTTAATTTTATCTGTAAAATATTGTATGCCTTTTGTTTTTTTGTGTGCAGTAAAGAATAAATAAATAAATAAAAAAAATATATTCAGAATATTCCAGAAAATGACTAGAATTCGCTAAAATTCTCCTTAATAATATTATATTATTTATATTTTTTTTTTTATTTATTTATTTATTCTAAAAAAAAAAAAAAAATTATAATATTATATTAGACTGCCTCGGTGGCGTAGTTGTATTACGGTACGACTACAAAGCTGAGGTCTCGGGTTCGAATCCCGGGTCGGGCAAAGTGGTATTGGGTTTTTCTATTCATTATCAGCCCGGAGTCAGGAATTTGTGCCCGATATGGCGATAGGCTCGCCCCCTATCACATCATGGGACGGAACATACAAGGCGAAATGTGGGTGTCCTAGTGGCGCCTCTGCCTACCCCTTCTGGGATAAAGGCGTGAGTTTATGTACGTAATATTATATTACTCCTTCTGGGTAAATTGTCTAAGGCAAGTCATGTAAAGACAAGTATAAACTGGATAAAATTGGTTTTCTCCGAACCAAGTCCTGTCGAGTTCATTGTTTAAAACCTTTCCTGCCCACACACTCACCACTGCAATTCCTGACAGCCAGGATCAACTGCAAATAATTGGGATTGAGCTCCAGCTCGGCGAGTCTCTTACAATAGCTTATCCTTAACTCGCATGGAAATTAAGCAGAAAGCAAAAACAAATAGGAATCAAACAATTTTAAAGGGTGATAAACCTCTCCAAACTAAATACTCCTTAAAACCGCACCCATTGCACCAGAAAAACACAATTTAATCCCCGTCTGTCCGGGAGGAGATACCGTTTTTAGCATTTAACGACCGCCACAATGCACGCTCAACAAAGCGTTTTAGTACATTTTAACCTGTCTACGTTTACGTCACGTTTAGTGTCCGGTAGTAAAGGGCACTGACGCTTTAAATCTATTGTGTAGTGCAACTTTCGTATTATACAACAAAAAGTATGTTTTTCTTGTTAATTATATGTGTATATTTAAGTCCCAGTACAGCGCCTAAGTCCCCTCTGTGTTTGAAAAGACTTATGCAATTTTGAATGGTGGTAGGTCTCTCATATGTGAGAAACCGCCTGGGTATGTACCACCGCAATGTATATTTCTCCCGCCAAACAGCAGTGTAAATGCACTGTTGTGTTCCGGTTTGAAAGACATTGTAGCCAGAGTAACTACTGGACATATTGAGACTTAACATCTCATGTCTCAGGATGGTGAGCGCAGTGGATTTCCAAGCAATGTTTTGTAATTCATGGTCTTGTTTGGTTTTCTACTGTCCGTGAGCGGTCGTATCGCTTAACATCAGGCGAATGGCATGCTCGTTTCGTCATTCATCGCTATAAAAAAAATGATTGGAGTAGTAGATTGTTGCAGATGATTAGTAGACACCCTGGATTAACACTTAGGATACTTTTTAGCCAGAAAAATTTTGTATTCTCGTGGGATGAGGAAGGAATTCCGATATATTTGTTATTTTTTTATGCTCCAAGGGATGGGATGGGACTGGATTACATGCCTTGAGTGAGAATGAGATGGGACAGGCGGGATGTAACGGGACGGGATGGGACGGGTTGGAAAAATCCAAATAAAGTCAATCACGCAGACGAAGTCTGCGGGCAAGAAGCTAGTTTATTAATAAAATTCAAACAATCGAGAGCCCGTTTGACTGTCAAATTAAGTACATAAATAAAAAAGACAAAAATAAGTTCTTTTTACAAAAAATCAAACGCAATGCTATGCCAAATTTGTGGGCAGAATTTCACGAGCAGCTCGTGATAAGCGCTCAAAAATATCGATGAAAAATGTTAACTTGATAAACTGAAGTGAACTTGGCAAGATTTCAAAATGGCGGACCGAGTCCATAACAGAAATCTTTGTGGTACCTATACCTTAAGTATTATAAAATAATTTACGATAATGAGACATGCACAGGCATAAACAGATGTTAAATACTTAATGGTAGATGTTAGATACTCCGTGGCGCAGTTGGTTAGACGCCGGCTGTGATACGTGAGACTGAGGGTTCGATCCCTGCACTGGGAACAATATTTGTATAATTCACAGGTATTTGTTTCAGGCCTGGGGTTATTGCGACCAAAAAGTCTCTCGTAGTTTCTGATACACGACACAAGACTCGATCTTAGTGTGGAGACAGGATTATGTATGTAAGTGTTGGGTGAATTTATTTATTAATATAGAAAGCATGACTTAGCACTGCATGGGACTGCGCTATGCTCGATATCCTTTATGTGTTAAGCTTTTAAATGACCACCGAAATAGACAAAGCGGTGGTACCTACCTACAAGGCCTCTTGCATACGTTAAATCCCCTAGTATTGTATTATAACCACAGGTTAATGGTCGATATGCCCCAGGATGGCGAGCGCAGTAGAATACCAAACATTGCCTTTTATTGCATAGTGTTGTTTGGTTGTATACGTTCCATAAGCGGTCGTATCCTTACTATCAGGCGAATGGCAATAAAAATCATATTGAATAGGATTATTAGGTCTTTAAGTGGATATAGTTTAATAGGAATACAGTAGAAATTCTTTTATACTCTACACCCTTCCTTTCAAATTCCCCTCCCACCACTTCACCATTCGAGAATGGAATGTGAACCTTATGGTCCTTCATTTATGTGAAAAAGATACAGATATAATAAATATATAATAATTCAGTGTCTCCGTAAATGTTAAAGTTTATTAAAAATTCGTCGTATCGTATCAGCCTATATACGTCCCACTGCTGAGCACGGGCCTACTCTACAATCGAGAGAATCTATATAGAGTGGTTAGGCCATATAGTCCACCACGCTGGCCTAATGCGGGTTGGCAGACTTACATACCGTAGGAGTTCTTATAAATCGCTACGGTTAGCAGGTTTCCTCACGATGTTTTCCTTCACCGTTAAAGTGCGTGGTGATTGACTATCAATACACACATAACTCCGAAAAGTCAGAGGTGTGCCCTGGGATTTGAACCGTGAACAGGTAGGCAGCCGCGTCTGGTCCGTTACCAACAGGCCACCACGCACTTATTTTAAAACTTATTTCACCTTATACTTTACAAAATCTTCCATCTTTCAACCGCAAGATTATACAATTTGGAATAGTATCAAATCGTACGGATATAAAAACACCAGACAGCGCAGTTTACAAATCCTTCATTAACCTTAAAAAAACACATCAAAAACCGAACTGAACCTCGTAAAGTTTATTTTCGTATCAACAGAAATGTTTACACTCGCAGACTCTCTAAATATTCCTTGAAATTTTTACATTAAATCACAGTAAAATTATAAATATTATACCATCGATATCCGTTTTACACTAGATAAGACATGCAGTACAAAAAATGTGTCCCACCTACTTGCGGTGCATGCACCACACATGAATCAGTTTGCTTCGTGACAGTGACAGTGCAGTACGCCTCATCGCATAAGTTTAAAAGTAATAAATGAATGTTTCGCCGTCGAACCGAAAGCAAATCGTCTGAAGTTACAATATTTTAATAAAATACCAGGCAAGTGATGTAATATTGCAGTGTGCTTTTAAAATACGGGGCACTTTATTTCTTTGACGTGTCTCGTCTATCGGTAGAATATAAGTCAATGTTATTATACATGTTGGTTTAGTGGTATGTGGGCTGTGAAACTTGGGGTCGTAGGTACGATTTTCAGGCGGGTTATTACACTTTTAACCTACTTCAAAAAAATGAGGCGGTTCTCAATTCGACTGTATTTGTAGTGTCATTTTATATTGGCTAAATAAAGTTACTGCCCTCGGTGGCGTACCTACGGTGGGACGAAACATACCAGGCGAAATCTGGATATCCTGGTGGCGCCTCTGCCTACCCCTTCTGGGATAAAGGCGTGAGTTTAATGTATGTAAATAAAGTGACTACAAAACATTTGATGTTAATTAATGCACTGCAATTAAAATAAAGCGTGGAATGATCGTTATCCCGCGCTGATTAAAATAATTATGGAGACCTGCTTGAAAGTGAATATACATAGGCTGAGCTCGACAGGAACGTCCCTTCGAGGGTCATTGTTCGGCTTTCGTACAATCATGAGAGTACTTCGTCTTGACAAATACGAATACCATACTATGAAGGTTGCATGAAAATTCTCGCCTTATTTAATTAGTGTTCTATAAATTTATGTTTGACAGCCTCCGTAGCGCAGTTAGACGCCGGCTGTGAAACGAAAGGCCGCGGGTTCGATCCCCGCACCGAAACAAACGTTTGCGTGATCCACATGTATTTGTTTCGGGTCTGGGTGTTTTTGAGACCGAAAAGTCTCTCGTAGTTTCTGATACCCACGACACAAGACTCGATCTTAGTGTGGGGTCAGAAATATGTATGTGACTGTTGGGTGTATTTATTTATTTATTAATATATATTTTTTAATTTTAATGCAATATCGAATTCAACAATTTTGATGAATTTTAATTTACAAGAGCTATTTATCTCAGTTAATTGATACAGGCTGTATTTTATTCACAAAAATGTTATAATATAGTCGAATTATGTTTCAATGATTCAACATATTCGAGATATAAAATTACGCAGAAAACCGCTTAAAAATATGAATACAATACGTATTACCTGTAAATAGTAGTTAATTTTATTGTATATAAGTACATTGGCAAAATACCACTGAACAGATTCGAATTCCACGTAGGTACTTTTAACTCATGAAGTACAAGTTTATTTTATTTACATTCATTCCTCTTCACATTGACATCGCGGCAGCGTATATGGGCTTAAACATGAGGTCCAACAGAGAACAGAGAAGTTTTATGTCAATTAAATTTTTGTTAGTATAACCTGTCTGAAATATCTGTGAACCTAGCTGGAATGCGGTTCACATTTCATTTTTTTGTGTTCCCCTATCTACTATGTTATTTTACGTTAAAAACGTTTTGAGATGGATGCGAATTCTATTTTTTATTCTTTTTTTCTATTTTAATTCAATTTGTTCAACCTATATTTTTAATTTGTTGAACTTATGTTCCAATGACGTCAATTATTCAGGTCCACAGATATTTCCGACGGGCAATAATGATTTAATTAACATTAAATGTCTCTGTACGGCAGTAAGGTTCATTTCACAGGTCGAGAAGTTTATTTTTGGGTTTTTCGGTTGAAAATACTATTTAAATTGCCAGTACATGCGCGGACTGTTCATATTCGTAATGAGGTGTTGAATATGGATATTTTTTATTTATTTTTATTTTATTGAAAAGGGTACACCAGTGACATATATATTAAACATTTTGTAGTAGATACATTTATGAACAAACTACTGATATACACATCAATTAAAGGTATTCACAACATTTATTTTAGTACATTAAATTAAATTAAAAAAGAAATTAACAAAAATGAGAATAAAAAATAACAAAGTAACTCATAATAAACTAATTAATAAAATATAAAAAAAAAGATCAAATCAAATTCAATTTTACACAATAGCAACACTTGTAGCTTACATAATTAATATTAGGCTTATAAATTTATTAAGAAACAATAGTATTATATTTAATTTTGTAGCTAGCTATTTTGTAGCTTTTGGACATGCAAACGAATCAACGAGCTTAAATAAATACAGTTTAGACTTAAAGTAACCATGGCTCGTAAAAAATGTGATACGCAATAATCGACAGCTAGCCAAGTCGCTGGATGCAGGTCGCTTTCAACAGGTCCGTGTGGAGATCCATGGGGGAGGCCTGTGTTCAGCAGTCATGGACTTCCTTTGGCTGCAGAGAGAGAGAGATATAGGGAGCTAGAGACAGAGAGAGAGCCAAGTCTTTGTCAAACAATCATATATGCAAAAAAACATGGTGTAGATGCCGTGCCTGTCCCGTCGGGACTATGTATGTGTATGTTGGGTGTATTATTTACACATGTCAAACTTTTCTATTTTTCTTTCAACAACCGGCTTATGCAATATTGCACCGCCCACGTATATTTGAGTTTAAAAACTAAAGCCACTGTTAGTTCAGAATTGATTGTTTCAATAAATAAACTGGAACAAAACGTTTCGTGAACGGGAAATATAAAGAATATTGCATCTCGCAGCGATTTCTGTTGAAAAATCTATTTGCGATGACAAATTTTTATTTTTGAAAAATAAATAACTAGTGTTTTTATGTTAGCACGGCAAAGTGAATAAAATGGGAGTGATGGTAAATGCAGTGAAATCCAAATAGGAATCCGAAACAGAAATGAAATGTTGTAAGTTGATACTATTATCTGTATCAGACCATATACGTCCCACTGTAGGGCACGGGCCTCCTGTACCTCTAACCAGGAGTACTATTTAGGGGTTAGGCCGTATAGTCCACCACGCTGACCTAGTGCGGGTCGGCGGACTTTACATACTAAAGAAATTCTTACAAATCGCTATGGTATGCAGGTTTCCTCACGATACTTCACCGTTATAGTTCGTGGTGAATATTATACACGTGACTCCGAAAAGTCAGATATACTGGCACAAAACCTAATATAATAAACAGATAAACCGTAAATCTTTGCAATTGCGTGGGTCTCTAATCTCTATGTAAGGTTTTTGGCACAGACTTTTCACGATCAAGCACGCTAGTCCCTATACCACAATTATCAAAATGTCTCGGTGGCGTAGTTGTACTACGGTACGATTATACAGCTGAGGTCCCGGGTTCGAATCCCGGGTCGGACAAAAGTGATATTGGATTTTTCTATTCATTACCAGCCCGGAGTCAGGAATTTGTGCCCGATATCGCGGTAGGCTCGCCCCCTATCACATCGTGGGATGGAACATACAAGGCGAAATGTGGGTGTCACGGTGGCGCCTCTACCTACCCCTCCTAGGAAAAAAGGCGTGAGTTTATGTATGTGTATGTGATTTTTTCGGGCGAATTCGCATATTCTACCATAATTATCAAAATATTCAATTCATACGAAAACAAGGTTGCATAATGAAGATCGGAAAACTAGATCATTCGTATAAATAAGCTGCATTGTACGTATTAATATTTCAACGTCCGGCCAGATACAAATTGCTTTTGATAAATGTATCGAATTTGTACAAAATGTTATGATAAAAGCTTTTAGCGAAATATGTGAAACGTCCGCGGTTTTGTAAATAATAAATTTAATGATTCACCCACCGGGATACGCATAATTTGGGCTCCACGTTGAAAAATAATGGTTGCATATCAGAAACTATGAGAAACTTTTCAGTATCACAAACACCCAGACCCGATTGAAATACCCGTGAATCATACAAACATTTGTTTGGTGTTGGTTGTTTGGTGCGGGGATCGAACCCGCAGCCTCTCGTGTCACCGCCGACGTGTAACTTGCTGCGCTATGAAGGCTGATGATCTAAAAGAAAAAAAATTTTTTTTTTTAATAAAGCACAAAAGATAAAAAAGAAAAACAATTTACGCACAAGAAAATATTACATAGCAAGAAAGACAATAATAATACCTGCAGTTATAACTTTCATAGGCAAATTATAATTTACTTGCCAACAACAGGAACCCTCATTCAGCTTCTTACTGCAGCACAGCCTAAAGAACCACAACGCATATTTTCAATGAGGGTCTGCTTGCATTCGAGATCCACTCCGACAAAGCCACCACAAAAAGCTACGAACAGGTAGAATACAAGAGGTAGAAGAAGAAAATCAAGCATAAATACAAACGTGGAGGCGTCAGTACATCTCAGAAAATAAATCCAGTTTTTTACAATACATATGTTTTTTTACTTTAAATAGATCTAGAAAATATAGGAATTTCATAAAATGTTAGGTAGCTGAGTTTTATTAAAAGAATTTAAAAAAGTTCCATAAAGTAAATTTTGGAATGTATCTTTCTATACAAAATAATAAAATTCCATTACAAATTGTAATAAAAAAACTAGGTCTTAAAACCATTCGTTTATTGTGCACAAATAATATTTAACTTCCAAATATACCAAAAGCCTACAAAAATTTCAAACTATTAACAGCATGAATTCATACGTACTCATAAATTCTTGATGTTGATTTAGTAAGCAGAGGTCTACAAAACAGAGCTATAACCACCAGTTTAGAGAGACCTCTATGCATAAATAAAAGTTATGCTAATGTATATACCTCAGGGATCTAGATAAAATGGATAAAGTGAATATTAAAAGTCGAAAACAGGCCATGCTGACAAATTACATTTTGCAGATGACAAAATAATCAGCCCTTACTTATCTTTCATCATTTTCAGGGTTGAAATGTGCGATTTAATGGGTTGATAAATGTATAAATTATGAGTTTTGGTAATGAAAAACTTTTATACATTATATTTTCTACTTATTGAGAAATTCTACAAGAACGTATACAGCCATTTTTATATATGCATACGTGGACAAAAATCTTCATCGTCATCTTCATGTTAGCAGTATCCCCTCTCTATCTCAATTTTTAATGTATTTTCTTAACTCAAAATTGCACACTGCTAAGCATGAAACTAAAGCCAACAGTTCGATTGAGAGTGGTTAGGGCAAAGTCCACCACGTTGATCTAGTGCGGATTTACGGACTTCACATACCATAAAGACTATTGTTTAATCGAGCTGTCATCCCGGTTTGTCTTGCTTTCCTTCATTGTTTAAACGCGTGGTCATTGACCATCAATACTGTACACATGACTCAGAAAAGTCAGACGTGTGCCCTGGGAACCGAATCTACAACCACCATAAACACAGGCTAGGCCTAGTTTAGACGCTAGTGTAAACCTTGTATTATAACATTGTTTATACACACATCGTGTAGTACACTATGGACATAATTAATAAGTGTATTTGTTGCTTATGACTTTGTTTACTAGTGCTGTTGCAATCTAAATGTCTTCTCTCTTTGGAAACTTGTAAATTGTAAACTTAATACTATAATGCCTAGTGTCATGTATCTGATAAGGTTATATATATACTGCAAAAGATTGTGGAAATAATTTTTTTTTGTTTTATATGGGGTGGTCCGTCTAGTTTAGTACCAACGGCCATCTCTGTACAAGGCAATTTATTTTCGTCTCTAAGATTCGAACCCGCGACCATCATAAGCAAACTCCGGTCCGTTAGCAACGGTTATCTCTTGATGTACAAGACAATTTATTTCCGTGAGACAAAAGAGGTGAGAAGCTAGAACAGAGAACAAAAGGTCACGAATTTGGGTCAGATCGTTGAGTGGTAAGCAAATATTTGCACGATGTTTGGCTGTTCAAGGGGTGAAGTATTTTGCTTTTGACATTTACAAGTGTACTGACCTTCAAACTCGTTTTACTTTGGGATGTTTTAATATTGGTAGACAAACAACTAGTTAAGGTTCCAAGGCGCTGGATGCTGCTGTGGAAATTTGTGGGGAGGTCTGTGTTGCAGTGAAAGAAAAGGGAGAGAGAAAGAGAGAGAGAGCGAGAGAGAGAGAGAGAGAGTCGAATGAATTGTTGTATCGTTGTCATGCTAGTTTCATAAAATTATAAAAATCCTTCCCTCTCTATTCATTTTCCCGAATACTCGTTTTCACAGGTAATTCATAAATTCATTACAAACCATAATATTTATATAAACATTCCCAGAAAACAAGCATTTAGTGAAAATTAAGTCTTCAACAAAAAGCTTCCTCGAACCTTTCAAATTCAATTATTATACTTGCACATTGTCATTTTATATTTTCCATTAAAGGCTTTCCATTTTTAACTTAATATTTTTAATTTTCCCGCAACAGCTTCGGATGGTATTTGGAAATTTCCGATACTTTTTTTGCAGCTTAACATTAATACAGTTTGGGTTATTAACTATGTTTGTAATAACCTTCATTTGATTATTCACAAATCGATGACATTGTGTTAACAATTATTAATTAATGTCATGCTATGTAATGAGCGTGTTTGCATAAAACCTTAATACTAAAACCTTTGCGTAGAACCTCGACATTAAAAAGCGACATGTCAAAAGGACCGCCATTAAGTCGCGCTTCGCGCCAAAAACGGAACCGTACGCGGTAACAGAACCGAACGCCTTTGCAGAACGCGCTCATCGTTTTGTGTTTGGATGTACTGAAATGCTTGCCAGTGTAACAAATATAGTAATTTCAAGATATACTGGCGTTTGATTGCTGAAACCTAACAACTCAGAAGCGGGATTACACCAGATCACGTAAGATTTGGTGAAAACCCTACGCCCATTTTAAGAACAGAAAAGGTGAGCGAAACTGGTGTGCACCGTTTTTTTTTTCTCGAGTGATAAAATACCTATTACCGTGGCAGTATTAGAAATTGTTAGTAAGAGTTATTTTACAACTTAATTTCCCCACATAATATTAATTTGATTTCAATAAAATATGATAGTATCAAAGAGTTTAATATACGTAGTAATATTATTTCAATGGATAGCGTATTTGGTAATTACTTAGTCGTAACAATACTGAAGCGTTTATCTTTAAAATACTTTTTCTTAAATACATATCTACCGTAAAATTTGTGACATGACAATAATATGATATTATAATGTATTTATAAAACAAATTTTATTTGATTTTGCTTTATTACCCTTTCCTTTCGATAAGTCGTAAGCGACATGTACTCGTTGAAATAAATTTGTTTTCAGCAATTGCTTAACATAAGAATGCCAAGTCAGCGATCGCGAAAACGCGATAGAGGATCGAGGGAATCGAGCAGTCAAACTGGTTCGAGTCGAGACGAGCGGAGTAGTCGCTGATCACGGCACAGGACTGCGTGACACGAGCAGTTACACCATGAAGAAAGAACTTGGCAGCGGCATTCCCAGTCTCTGGCAGTGGCAGAGCATCCAGCAACATGCTCGAGCGCTGAGTCCGCGTCATGAAAATGAGACCAGCACAGGCTTTATGAGGGTTAGATGTAATTGGTACAAATGTTTTATTTTTTATTTTTTTTATTTAAATATTATCAAAGATTCTTACAAATAAAAAGTAACATTCTACATATTAGAGAGGACATCACACAATGTGTAAAATAAACAAATCTTAAGAACAAAAGAAGCAGTTTGACAAAATGCAGGAGTTTAAGTGGGTATGTAGAGTCCACCATAATTCATTCAATGCCAATAAAATTAACCTACTTTGAAGTTTGAAGTAATTGGAAAAGGTGTAAAGATAAGAGTTAGATCTGAACATAAATACCAGTTAGTGAAATAATAATAATATAATAAGAAATAATTTATTTCAATAACTTGAGGTACAGCATTGATACAATCAAAAGGTCTTAAAGCTAATGTGATACAATTTTATGTTGTTGGGTGTCTCTGAAGCCGAGCTAGGTATATACCAGTGTATCGGCTTTCAGTGCCTTTCCCAGTGTATGCTTTAACTTATACAAGAAACAATAAGGGTGTCTTAATTAGAACAGCCATACCAAGTTCTAGAAACTTAAGGTAAATAATAAATCAAGTTGTTCTGATGTTTATAAGCTTTTTAGAAACTTATAAAACTATGTGTGTGAATGAATGTATATTAAACAATTATGTAGAATAAACCCAAAGATGAATATAGATTAATATACATAATATATTAATATAGCTACAGGTTAGGTTATCATTGAACATTTTAGGTAAATTTGAAAATCATTTTCAATCAAAAATATAACTATAAATCTAATGTGAATTTTACAAACTATCTTAGAACATATAAAAAAAAAAAAGCATACATGTGGGCTAATTGGATTATATAAGTGAAAAGCTTAGATTGTCCGATAATAAAATAAATACAATCTGGCAAATTGTTATTGATACTAAAGCTAAATATATATATTTATATAGATATATACATATATGACAACAAAATTGCTCTCCGCATAAATAACGACCTAGTTTTGAGTCTACATAAACAACCTTCCTTATATTATAGTGCCTGAGTGGTCAGACATAGTTTTATTGGATGACGACACATCTATTATATTTAAGCTAGAGCGGAAAATTTAAAATCTTGATGTACCTAATAATATTCTTAATTTAATTTCGGGTTGGTTTTCTGCTAATAATTATCTCTTATTAAATGCTGGAAAGACAATATGCATCCGTTTTGCATTATCAAACATGCAGGCATGGCTTAGCTTGGAAAGTAAACGATCATAGGACAATATGCCCAATATTATTTTGGGTTTGATGCATGTTTATTTAGAAGAAAAAGAATACTAAGAACGACGAAATCGAATTTACGGCGCAGCGGCAGACCTACCACACAATTTATATAATATTGAGATTAGGTAATACAAATATAGATAGCTTGTGATTATACAACAGTAACTTGTTATTGCACTGACTATTGACACTACTGAGCACTTTTAATAGCCGGCATTACATTAGCACAACGATAGCTGCTATATAATTGAGTTAAATTACATTTATAACGGCAATGAACACTTTCACCATCACATTATTACCATCATAGGCAACTATACAAATCGTTTTCGTATCAAAAAGTTTAAATAACATTAAGGAACGAATAATTAACCTATAACCGAACTATTTACAATTGCACAATGTCCAGAATGTCAAAATACTTATGAAGTCAGTAGTAATTTGTACAGTATTGCTAGTAAACGAAAACATAAACATTACAACATGCAATTAGAATTTATGAAAAAATAATAATAATATAAAAACTTCCTAATTTGTATTTAAAAAAAAATCGATCAAATGAATTTTAAAAAGAGCGAACATAATTTAATAACAATAAATATAATTTAGACAGATAATGTTAAACGTGACGACCTTCAAACTTACGATGTTCAATCAAAAGCTGGGCTTTTGGTTTACAATATTGCTATATACACATATCTGTAGCTATACATTCGTAGTGCCAGAGTGTAGTATTTTACCCCTAAGTGCGAAAGAGATAGCATGCGTTGCAAAAGCCTCGTAAAAGCAATAGAGAGAGAAAAAGATAGATATATGTTTTGTGCGTAACCGTCTTTTCAAAAAGGCGTAGAGCTACGTTCTACGTGAGAGGTAAAATTATTGAATGAGTTTATAATTTATTACAAGCGTTGCGAAGCGCGGGCGGCGCTTCGGCTCGCCGTCGCAGGTGCTTCATTGAAGAGCGCCATGCCGCGACGGAACGCGGTAAATTCAAAAATGGTAGATGTTTCGTAATTACTGTTTTGTATTGAATGTAATGGTTTCGTTCAGAATTTAGTATATACGTATTAAGTAGGGCAAGCCGGGCTTTTGGGCTTGTATGGAAGTACCACCACTAGTTCTATATGATATCCTTTAAAACATATTTTCATATTTTTGGCATGTCCACGCGATTAATTTCTGACAGATTCATTTCATTCACATGTTACCGTTTTAAAAAAAAATCTAGTTGCAACTAATCACATAAAAAAGAAACTGGAAGAGTTATGGGACGAAAGTGTGTCAGAAAATCAGAGGGGTTTAAATAATACTCTTGTGTTTAAGAAATTTATTCTCATAAAGATAAATAATAAGTTACTTACATGAGAATAACAACAAAGCTTAAATGTAAAATTATTAAATCGTAGTACAGTGTCAACGTGCACTCATTTAACTTATATATATTATGTATCATGTATTGTAGTTACAGCGAGCAATTTTTTTTAATTCCATTTTTTTTGTTATTGTGAATAAAATTTAACTTCTTGCAATTATTTATTTATTTATGTAAGATAAAGATGTTGATTATCAAGTATATACTTTGAAAGTTGAGATTTGAAACAATTAAATGAGCTTACATTTTAAATTTCTGTCGGTATTTTATTGTGATATTGTGCTCCATCAAAGGTTATATATTGTTTTTATTTGGCATATTGTGTGATATTCATTATATTTGTGTCCTCTTATTAATGGAATCAGGAAAACTACAGCTCAAGCGCTGTTCGGTATAGACTCAGTTGGCCCTTACAATTCTACACTATATAAATAAAACAAATAATAAATTTTATTAATCAAAAGAAAGAGATTAGTACAAAGAAAGAGATAAGTAAAAAAGAGTTGAGTTACTGTAGACCTTGCAGGGGCTGCAGCATGTTTATTATGGAAAGTCACCATGGTAACATGTTTGTAGACATGAAAAGGACTACAGTATGTTTGAGTCAGTTATGGATACAAAGAAAGAGATAAGTAAAAAAACGAGTTGAGTTACTGTAGACCTTGCAGGGGCTGCAGCATGTTTATTATGGAAAGTCACCATGGTAACATGTTTGTAGACATGAAAAGGACTACAGTATGTTTGAGTCAGTTATGGATACAAAGAAAGAGATAAGTAAAAAACGAGTTGAGTTACTGTAGACCTTACAGGGGGCTGCAGCATGTTTATTATGGAAAGCCACCATGGTAACATGTTGTAGACAGTAGAAGGACTAGAGTATGTTTGAGTAAAACGAGTTTAGTTACTGTAGACCTTACAGGGGGCTTCAGCATGTTTATTATGGAAAGTCACCATGGTAACATGTTGTAGACAGTAGAAGGACTAGAGTATATTTGAGTAAAACGAGTTTAGTTATTGTAGGCCTTACAGGGGGCTGCAGCATGTTTATTATGGAAAGTCACCATGGCAACATGTTGTAGACAGTAGAAGGACTAGAGTATGTTTGAGTAAAACGAGTTTAGTTACTGTAGACCTTACAGGGGGCTGCAGCATGTTTATTATGGAAAGTCACCATGGTAACATGTTGTAGACAGTAGAAGGACTATAACAGTATGTTTGAGTCAGTTATGGATATATATTTACCAAAATGAACATCAGCATATTATGCGCTGGACCGACAACTTGAAAAAAAAAGCGATGGGTAGCAGATGGATGACGGCTACTCAAGACCTGGAGCCTCAAGACCTGGACCTGCTCAAGGATGGTTGGCGTTCACTTGGGGAGGCTTCCGTCCAGCAGTGGACGGCGACAAGCCGTGCTCATACTCATATTATGGGTTCATACTATTCATTGATTTATTGTACACAATAAAAAGAATCACATATTATAGAGACAAAGTAAAATCAAAAAGTAAAAATCTTGTAAATTCGTCAAAAGAGCATTAATATAATGTACCTGAATTAAAGGATTTGTAAAACATTTATAATGTATAGGATTCTGAATTACTTTATAATACAATTTCTAGTCACTTACATAAATGATACCTTGTATTGTTTAAATAGCAAATGTGTTGTCATTAGTCGATTATTGTACACGTTTATCGCTACTATGCACTAGCACCTTTGATTATATTTTCATATAGGTATATATTTTTTTCTCACTTTTTTCTCTTTTAAACCTTAAGTTTTTCTTTTACTTTTCACGGGATGTTAATAAGCCAAGAAAGGCCGATTGTTACCAATTATTAATTAATTATGATTACGACACAAATAGTGACTGTATGGATCTTCATTTAGTGTACCTTTTTCTATTTTTACTCTAAGTTTCTCATTACATTTCACGGGACGTGAAAAAGCCAGGAAAGGCCGACTGTTAACAATTATTAATTAATGTCATGCTATGTAATGAGCGTGTTTGCATAAAACCTTAATACTAAAACCTTTGCGTAGAACCTCGACATTAAAAAGCGACATGTCAAAAGGACCGCCATTAAGTCGCGCTTCGCGCCAAAAACGGAACCGTACGCGGTAACAGAACCGAACGCCTTTGCAGAACGCGCTCATCGTTTTGTGTTTGGATGTACTGAAATGCTTGCCAGTGTAACAAATATAGTAATTTCAAGATATACTGGCGTTTGATTGCTGAAACCTAACAATTGTAAACAAGGATTAGGCCAGACTCCGAATTATTCCAAATAAGTCCAGAGAATACTAAACAAATATATCTTTCATAGTTTCCGGCTCATATTAAAACTCCTTAGAGACAGTCCGGTATTTTTTATCTTTTCAAACTTATAATTTTCCTCCGTCATTTTTCATTTTGATTCAGCACATTCCCGCGGGCTTTAACGACTTATAAAGATGGTGGGCGATTTACTGATGATTTTCAGGCCTAAAATTTACCCCTTCTGGCATAAAGGCGTGAGTTTATTTATGTATGTATAAAGGCACCCTTTCTCCTTGTGTGTTCCGTCTCACTTTATGATAGGAGACCTATCGCCATATCGGGCGCAAATCACTGGCTCTAGGCTGATAATAAAAAGAAAAAGCCAATATTACTCTCCCCGACCCGGGATACGAACCCTGGCGTTTTAATCGTACTAGAGTACAACTGCGCCGCCGAGGCAGTCCATTTTATATTATTCTAACCTAAATAATAAAGTCTTAAGCCTAAACACGACATTTCCACGTAAGTTTTCGAAATACGTAATTTATATTTATGCATGAGTGTCTTAAAGACAATATTCAGTTTATTTAAATTGGTCTGATTTAGTTTGTAAAATTACAGACTGTCTAGACTTTCTTAAAATACTGAAGTGTTCGATACCGTTACGTAGTATTTTCGGGTGTTAATTTTGTCTCCAGACATCTATTGGTTGAGTTAATTTCATTTGGAAATGTTTTACTTCAACCTAATTAGACATCTGTGGCGTAGTGGATATTTTTATTATTAAATATTTAACCATCTTGACAGCCTCCGTGGCGCAGATGGTTAGACGCCGACTGTGAAACGAGAATGCGGGTTCGATCCACGCACCGAAACAAATATTTATGAGGCCCACAAGTATTTGTCTCGGGTCTGGGTGTTTGTGAGACCGAAAAGTCTCTCGTAGTTCCTGATACCCATGACACAAGACTTAATTGATCTTAATGTGGGGTCAGGACTACGTATGTGACTGTTAGGTGTATTTATTTTATTATTTTATTTATCTACTGTAGCGATTTCGCTATGTTAAAATCTTGCCAAATCTTTTCAGCAGGCGTTTAAATGTGTAAAATTAAACACTATCCCGTGGCAAAATTAATAATATTTGGTGTGGGGACTTCTTATGCGACACCCTTTGAGTGGTCCCAAAAAATGTCAACATGTCACCGACACTGTGTACATAGTAATTTTAACATATCTAAAAACGCATTTTATTGTGAACTTAAGACAGTATGTATTACATTGTATTTTTAAATAGGCTAGAATATTCAACCAGTAGAAAATAGAACCTATTTTCCCCAACCACGAACGAAAATAGCCACTCAATTCCCTAGTAATTCGCAAAACCATTTCTAATTTTAACTTTAACATTCAAAACTAGGTTGATATGATTGACTGAAAGTTAAATGATAGGCTTAACTACGAATTCAGCGTTATTTTAACATCACGCGATAGTAACAGTTTAAATTAACTGCTGCTCTTAACCGCAGTAAACAAGAATCCGTAGTCGCTTGATTAAATTTTAAATTAAACTCTTGAGATCGAGACTTCATGCATATCGCGGAATGGAAAACGTCAGATCTTAAAGGATGGTAATGGCGTGAATTAGAAATATTTAGATTAGATAGCCACGCAAAATTGCACAGCCTACGTGGCGTAGTTGGTTAGACGCCGGCTATGAAACGAGGGACCGCGGGTTCGATCCCCGCACGGAGACAAATGATTGTGAAGCCCACAAATATTTGTCCCGGGTCTGGGTGTTTGTGAGACCGAAAAGTCTCTCGTAGTTCCTGATTCGCACGACACAAGATTTAATTGATCTTAGTGTGGGGTCAGGACTATGTATGTGACTGTTGGGTGTATTTATTAATATTATTATTATTATAAAATAAAGGGTCTATCGGGGCGGTTTAATATAAAGTGGAAATGTTTCACTAAAATATTGCTAAACAATTATAAATAAGCCCTAAACAATCTACGGGTAGTTGTAGAAGTAATATTGTTACAGTAGACCCGGTTGTGGTTCTATTTCCATACCCACAGTTAGAATAGTGGTGGGAGCATGACAGCTTGCAATATAAACCGCCTTGAAACCGAGGACGGGGCATTCAACATTCGGTATTCGCCAGAGAAACAATGGTATCCGCGCGTTGCCTTTAAAAAATACCAAGTTGTTGAAGTTATTGGGATAAGTCGTTTATCCGTTAATTAAAACGTCTCGTGATAACAACATACATACATAAACTCACGCCTTAATCCCCGAAGGGGTAGGGAGAGGCGCCACTAGGACACCCACATTTCGGCTTGCATGTTCCATCCCACGATGTGATAGGGGGCGAGCCTATCGCCATAACGGGCACAAATTCTGGCTGACTCCGGGCTGATAATGAATAGAATAATCCAATATCACTTTGCTCGACCCGGGATTCGAACCCGAGACCTCAGCTTTGTAACCGTAGCGTAATACAACTACGCCACCGAGGCAGTCGTGATAACAATAATTAATAATTAATAAATAATTAATAATAAAGGAATATAGACCAGTGCACTATAATTAACACATGGTTTTATTTCTCCGTCAGGTCTATTTCAGAGACAAGATCAATATCTGGCTTCTCCAGTTCTCTTTATATCGGAGGATAAAACCTCTGAGCTCAATATTTTGTCACCCGCTTTGCGTCAGAGAGTAGTGGACAGTTATATGTTTCAAACTCGTCCTATTTGTTTTATCTTTCTGATTAATCTCGATGCGGGTTAAAGACAAGCTAGTGTCCCTAAAAGACTCGCCGAGATTCGGAGCTTCTTCAATTCTTTTGCGTGGCACTGTTGGTCCTGGCTGTTAGGAGTTGCAGTGGTTTGTGGGGGGGGGGGGGGGGATTAAAAATACGATCTATCATTTTTGTTTTCATGTACAATAGTTTGGTGCGCCTAGTCCAAATCCGTAAGTAACTGAATTTAGGAGTCGTAATTACAGATCCATTGGAACGGGGCACCTATTTTTCTGCCTGTTTTCTATATTAATAAATTTTTATAAATTATCATTATTCTATTCATATTTTCCTTTCGCTGTTGAGTTGTTCTGTAGATTCTAAAAAGGAGATATTTACTTTAAAAGATATAATAAATCACAAATTGATATTTATTATTAATTTTCAAACATGTTTTCCTAATTAGTAATTAACTTGCTCCTATTATATTCACTCTGTATCAGAACATTTTACATTTACCTACTTCTTCTTCTTCTTCAGCCTATATATCCACCCAATGCTGAGCGTAGGCCTCGTCTAATGTACGCCAGGATGTTCTTTCCTGGGCAGTCCTCATCAAGCTCCTTCCCGCCACGTGAACCAGGTCGTCGGTCCACCACGTCAAAGGCCTGCCCCGGTTTCTATAACCAGTTCTTGGTCCCCATTCCAGCACTGCTTTACCCTATCTGTCATCATTACTGCGGCATATGGCCTGCCCATTCCCACTTCCGTCGAGTAACATTTACTAGAAACAATAAAACCTACGTTATTCGCAATAAAATAATGGTTGTCTGTAAGACATTGGCTAGAGCGATAAGACCGCCACTTGTACTTTTTTTGTTATTTCTGTATACTGTATTTCATTGTTGTGTACAATAAAGACTAAATAAATAAATATTATTTAACACTCGATTAAAGTAAAAAATCGTACAGAAAAGCAACTTCTTAGCATTATTCACAACTTTTCCGACAAGCCCATCAGAGAAAATGTAGCGGAAAATTCCACTCAAAGTAATAAGGAACAAAAGCAACACTAATAGAGTTTTCATTTCCATTTTGATGGAACCGTGGACATAAAAGACTTTCGAAAGAATGGCAAAAGAATATTTAAGACGTAACGCCTCCTAGATGTCCGGGGAAAAATCTTTCTCGAGTTATAAAGGTGCGTTTGTATGACGCGTGACGGCGACGACGATACTGTTTCTCCTATATATCGGATGTGAACTGTATCAGCCCATATATGTCCCACTGCTTGGCAGGAACTTCATTTACAATTAAGAGTACGAGTGAGAGAGGTTAGGCCATATAGTCCACCACGTTGGTCTAGTGCGGGTTGGCGGACTTTTCATACCGTACGAATTCTTATAAATCGCTATTGTAAGCAGATTTCCTCGCGATGTTTTCCTTCACCGGTATAGTGCGTGGTGATTGACTATAAATACACACGGATATGTGTTGTATAATGTATTAATATATAATCACTTCTTTGATTTTTTGTCGGTGTATTTGTGTTATGAAGTCCTTATTAATTTTCCTAAACCAAATGTTGATACTGCTTTTACGTGACTTACAAAACTTATATTATTTATTAATTATTCAAATTATTTATCTAAATCTCTTATTAAATAAATACACCCAATAGTCACATACATAGTCCTGACCCCACACTAAGATCGAGTCTTGTGTCGTGTATCAGAAACTACGAGAGACTTTTTGGTCTCACAAACACCTATACCCAAGCCAAATAACTCTTTGTTGCACAATTGACTTGCTATACCCAAGCGATAAAAAATTATTTACAAAATCAACCACACAATTTAGTACTGAAAAATTTCACAAGTATTCCAATAATTTTATCAACAAACCACAGCGGGATACCCGCGGTGTCAGCAACGGCTTTGGAATACTAATAGCTCGTCCTCACCCGTCCCGGTTCCCGAAGGGTCGACGGGAATACATCTGCTCCTGCCACCTTCATTATACCTGTGTTCGTTGATATTTATTTAATGAGAACTGTAAATTCAATAGGGTTATGATTAAAACGTAATTTGAATGACGATAATATACTGTTTCTAAGTGATATTAGTTCAAAGTTCTATGTTCCACTGTTAGTCAATCTTAATTGTATATATTTATACTTATTATTAAATACATAATATAGTTAAGATATCAACTTATTTATTTTTTATTGCGATGAATGGCGTGACGAGCATGTCATTCGCCTGATGGCAAGCGATGAGACCGCTCGTGGACAGTAGCAAAACCAACACCATGCATTACAAAGCAATACTTGGCATTCCACTGCGCTCGCCATCCTGATACATAAGAAGTTAAGTCTCATTATGGCCAGTAGTTACTCAGGCTACAATAATGGTTATTTATGTGTGAAGATTGGGTGCCATTGGAATCATTTTAACAACGTTTAGTTAGCTTTACAATCTGCTTAGACTGCCTTTAAACTCATAATTTTTTACTGTTTTATTTTCGTTCCCAATCAAACAATATTTTTTTCTTGTCGCGACGTCGTGAGGTGTGAACTGACTTCGCTGTCAATGATATTCTGCACGGGCGTACCCTATTTACAAGTTTATCGATGTACCAGGGTCAATGTTTTGTCTCTATATAACGAATTATCGATTATTCTGTTCATCGTCTGGCCAATTTTATGCTATAAAAACTGCTAGACTAGCTTCTGTCCGCGCTTTCTCTCAAATCTTTTTAGATATCTAAATTTTCGAGTTAAATCATTGATTCAGAAAAATAATTATGTGTTGCGTTTTGTAATCCTACTATCTCGTTGATATGAGAAGTAAGCGCCTAAGACTATGGAATTGTGAACAAGAATTTAATATTTGTTGAAGACCACTTGAACCTTATAACCTTTAAGGAGACCTATAGAATAAATAAATAAAATATATACACCCAACAGTCACATACATAGTCTTGACCCCACATTAAGAAAAATTAAATATTATATCGTGGGTATCAGAAACTACGAGAGACTTTTCGATCTCACAAACACCCAGACCCGAAACAAATATTTATGGGCCTCTCAAACATTTGTGTCGGTGCGGGAATCGAACCCGCGGCCTCTTGTTTCACATATTATGGCGTCTAACCAACTGCGCCTCGGAGGCTATCAATATATCATAATATTGATTAAGAAAGTGATATATTATTATACATCGTTATTATTAATTTCAAAATATATATTCCATCAGCTCTATTGTTTAAAAATATCTTTTGTAATTCTCGTATTCCATTGCTCTCTTAGAAAGTTTCAAATGAAACCTGTTCCGCTCCAATAATTTGTGAAAAGAGGGCATTATGGCATGAGTTCAAACACGGGAGTTTGCCAGCAATCAGAATGGCGATTCCTATCAAAGTTTATAGGGGCAAAGTACGTTATATATGAGAGAGAGAAAGAGAAACGATTTTTATCGCACAAAATCTACCGCGAATCATAAATACGAGTGATAAATGACTTTGATCGAATAAGTAGTCTTTGTGAAACTCTCTTTTGTATTGAAATGTAATTAATATTCGTTTATGAAATTTAAAGAGTCGTTGGTCATCTTACTAATGTTTTCCATACATACATAAAAATACACATACATACATAAATAACTACGTACACGCAGTTTTTCACACAATTGATCTAGAAGTAGTATTTTTAATACTATAAATCCGAAAGAGAGTTAATTAGCTACGCATAAAAAAAAGAATTTCGACGGTGGTGGTGATTATCAAGTCAGCTGTTTCTTTATTTGAATTCAGCAATTAAAAAACTAGATACCTTTAAAAGTTACAAGATTATTATCGTTCCATTTATACCGGGTATATCAATACTGCGATCGAAAACGAAGCCAGGTGGTAGTTTTAGTGGTTCCAAACACGATCCAAATAAAAATTTCGCCAAAACAGTGACAGATATTTTTTTAGAATATTATAAAAATCATTGTGTTTGGGTGGTAAATACCTAGTTTTTGCGAAAATACTAATTTAAACCCTTACGTACCATTGCGTGTTTAAAAATAAAGAGGTGTACATCTTTATTTTAAGAAAATTATGTATTTCTCACCCAAATACGACGAAAAGTAAACAATTACAAAAAAAAAGTTCCGTAATTTTTACTTGCATTGTGTCTGAAGTCACTAATACTACCACCTGGCTTCGTTTTCGGTCGCGGTCTTGATATACCCTGTATAAAAAATATATAACCATACAAACATAAACTCACGCCTTTATCCCAGAAGGGGTAGGCAGAGGCGTCACCAGGACACCCACATTTCGCCTTGTATGTTCCGTCCCATAATGTGATAGGGGGCGAGCCTATCGCCATATCGGGCACAAATTCCTGACTCCGGGTTGATAATGAATATGAATCGAGATTCGAACCCGAGACCTCTGCTTTGTAGTCGTACTGTAGTACAACTACTCCGCCGAAGCAAATATGTTAACATGTGCCGATGAATCTGAGCGGAGGCCAAGAATTTCATTTTAGTAAATAGGCAAAGATGAGATGTTCAGAGGAATACTAATCACTAGGGTACCGCGGCTTTCTAATTGTATCGAAACTATCGATAGTTTCTTAAACGCCATTTTCACAGACAGCCAGACAGCCTTCGTGGCGCAGTTTGGTTAGACGCCGGCTGTGTAACGAGAGGCCGCGGGTTCGATCCCCGCACCAAGAGAAATGTTTGTGCGGCCCACAAATATTTCTTTCCGGTCTGGGTGTTTGTGAGACCGAAAAGTCTCGTAGTTCTGATACCTGCGACACAAGAATTAATTGATCTTAATGTGGGGCCAGGATGTATGGGACAGTTAGGTGTATTTATTTATTATTTACAAGGGGAGACTTTCTCGCGGCGAGAATCGTATGCGATTGCGATAATGACATAACTGGTTCTGTTCGGTTTTTTGGTTTCACGTGGTTTTCAGTCCGCCCCGAGACCACGAAAGCTGGTAAAGTAATCGAAACGTCGGGAAGTTAAAAAATATAAAAATAAAACCCGTAATAAATAGTTTTATTTCAATATTTTTTCATTGGTTAACTGTCCTGAAATCATATTATTAAAGTAACAGTATTTAAAGAAAAGTTTTGAGCAAGTCGTATGTACCGTTCATTTTGTTTTCAGGTTAACAAAAAGCTTTCTAAAGTCCAAACCGGGAAAGGAGTTCGTAAGTTTTATTGGAGCTAATAAAAAAGTTTCCTCGCAATCCGCGAACACAAACGGGTAAGGGGATAGATTTGAAAACAACTTTCAATACTAGTTCTTCCTTTTATGGTTCTGAGCTGTAAGAAAATTGGTTACCTAATTGAAGAATACCGATATTCATGAATACCTAAATTAGCTGAGAATTTTTATATGAATTGAAACGAAAGGTATTAATTGTGTGTATTACACAATTTTCATTGAATACCTCTTGATTTTTGTTTTAATTATAATTTTAGACGTTAAAGGATAAAAAAGGGTTATAATTGTGTCGAATGGTGAGAGATAATAATTAACCAAAATAATTTAAAAATGTGGTGAATTAAAACTTTTCGAAGTTACACTGTATTGTATGTGCTTAAGTGTATCGACTTTACATCATATTAATATCAAATTAATAAAAGTCTTCGATATTTTTTTCACCTATCGACTGTACCTCATCTCTACATGATTCTCGACACAGGAATGTGCGAATACTCGACCGGATCTGGGATTTATCGTTGCGAACAGCTCTATCAGCGCCTTATCGTGAATAGCTCTGTCTCCTACCAGTCAGAGATTAGTAGAGTTCTCTTTATTAAGTTAACGCTGCGGTTTATTGACCTCGTACGATGTGTAGAGAATATTTAGGAAATTCAGGGAATTGGGTTTTTCTATTCACTAGGGTTTGCGCTAGCTTTCCTAGAATTATGGGGAGATGTCTGGATGTTAGAAAGGGTGAATAACATTTAAGGAGTGATAAATATACAAAGTGTTGATGTCATAATGACTTTAAATCACAACGTCATTATATAAAGTCAATAAAATATGTCACCGACACTTTGTATATGTGACTGCCTCGGTGGCGTAGTTGTACTACGGTACGACTACAAAGCTGAGGTCTCGGGTTCGAATCCCGGGTCGGGTAAAGTGATATTGGGTTTTTATATTCATTATCAGCCCGGAGTTAGGAATTTTTGCCCAAAATGGCGATAGGCTCGCCCCCTATCACATCATGGGACGGAACATACAAGGCAAAATGTGGGTGTCCTGGTGGCGCCTCTGCCTACTCCTTCTGGGATAAAGGCGTGAGTTTATGTATGTATGTAAATAAATATGTGCGAGCGTGACTTATAGTGGTCATTCGTATGTTTTCCATGGTAGAATATTAGTAAAAATTATACGTTGACCTGTTGGTAAGCGGACCAGATGCGACTGCCAAAATGTTAACGGCGGTGGCAGGTTCAAATCCCAGAGCACACCTCAATCACCACGCACTATAACGGTGAAGGACAAAATTGTGAGGAAACCTGCATACCTATTTGCAAGAATCTCTATGGTATGTAAAGTCCGCCAACCTGCACTAGGCCAGCGTGGTGGACTATATGGCCTAAGAACTCTCAACCGTGCTCTTAATCGTAAATGAGGGTCCTGCCCTGCAGTCGGGCATATATATAGGATTAGTATAGAAAACTGGCTATTCGAATATACCCCTTCTCTGGGCCACTGCTCCCTTGAATCGTATTAAATTTAACATCCACATTAATACAAGTATCCATATTACCATAACTACTAAATTTGTCTGCGAACCGTCGTTCAAGCAATTAAATATTCATGGATACCGAGCTATACATTATAAGACTACGCGAGTCCGAATAATTGACAGCATCCGTGGCGCAGTTGGTTAGACGCCGCCTGTGAAACGAGAGGCCGCGGGTTCGATCCCCGCACAGAAACAAATATTTTTGTGATCCACAGGCATTTTGTTCCGGGTCTGGGTGTTTGTGAGACCGAAAAGTCTCTCGTAGTTTCTGATACTCACGACATAAGACTAGATCTTAGTGTGGGATCAGAAATATGTATGTAACTGTTGGGTGTATTTTTTTTATAATGGTGTATTTACTGGTGTTTATGGAATGTTGTTTCCAATGTTCCTGAGGGTGTTTGTGAGATCAGGGGTTCGATTCCCATGTGAAGTGTTTTTGGTGGTGGCATGCTCGAGTCCGGTAAGATAGCACGGTGGTTAGGAAATCCACAGTGATCCACGTAAGTCGCATTTTAGATTTATCCTTTGTATATGTATAGTGCGTGGTGGCCTGTTAGTAAAAGGACTAGACGCGACTGCCAACATGTTAAAGGCGGTCATGGATTCAAATCTCAGGGCATACCTCTGACTTTTCGGATTCATGTGTGTATTGATAGTCAGTCACCACGCACTATAACGGTGAAGGAAACCATCGTGAGGAAACCTGCATACCATAGCGATTTTTAAGAATTTCTATGGCATGTAAAGTCCGCCAACCCGCACTAGGCCAGCGTGGTGGACTATATGGCCTAACCACTCTCAATCGTACTCTCGATTGTAGAGGAGGCTCGTGCCATGCAGTGGGACATATATGGTCTGATATGTATACAAGCCGGCAAGTTTCAATGTTTTCATCAGCGCATACTCTGTCAAAACCATACTAAGGTTATCGTCAGTTGCAATGTAATTACCAATCAATTTGTTAAGCCCGTCTAAAAAAACGCTATACTTTCTATTTTAAAAAGTGTGACAGCCTCCGTGGCGCAGTTGGTTAGACGCTGGTTGTGAAACGAGAGACCGCGGGTTCGAATCTCACACCGAGACAAATATTTGTGTGAACCACAGGTATTTGGTTCATATGAAGTCAATAGCGTCCCAAAAATGTTCCACAGCGTCCTGGAAGCGGCCCGCATTCGGCGAATTAGTGTAGCCATCATTTCTTCTCCTATAAACTTTATATCAATATTATTTAGCCATAAAACATATTTTATCGCGTGTATAAAATTGACACACCCTAATTCATACCCAATTTGTGTAACATTCGTGAAGGCTTTTAAAACAATTTTGATGAAACCGAACGTTAATTAAATAGTTATTTGCGGTCATTATGTCAACGCGTATGATACGTTGGTGTGGGACGATTAACATTCGCTGAGGGATATTATTTTTATTATTTATTTTATTTTATTCTTTACTGCACACAAGAATTGCACGAAAGGTATTACAAATATAAATAAACAGTACAGATGGCGGTCTTACCGCTCTAGGCCATTTCTTAAAGACAACCTTTGGATACTTACATACTCACGCCTTCATCCCAGAAAGGGTAGGCAGAGACGCCACCAGGACACCCACATTTCGCCTTGTATGTTCCGTCCAGTGATGTGATAGGTGGCGAGCTTGTCGCCATATCGGGCACAAATTGATTGTAGCTATATGTGGATACATATAAACGTTACGCCTGATTCTTAGAGCTGCAGGCAGAGACTAATAATTCACGTTGCTCGGTCCTGACACACCAACAAAATATACTCGTATATTCGTCTCAAGATGTGATGGTGAAACCTATCGTCATACGTATAAAATAATTGTAATAAAATACTCTTTCTGAGTTTTACGCTAATAAATAATATATGGCAATAGAAGGATGGACTTTAACCTGACTGGAAGAGCCCAGGACTTCCCGATTCACAGACAGCACACGCTTCTACAAAACCAGTGAAAGAACCCATTCTTATCCTAACATTTTTTTTTAAATTCAAACAAATGCTTATTTTTCATCATACTTTAAACCTTGTCTAAAACACTACCGTAACATAATTCTACTCTTAATATATAATTTTCCATTTAAAAGCTTAACATAAGAGATAATTGAAACGTCGAGCTTCATTGCAAGTTGTTTTTACACTACAAAGAAACGAAATTACTTCAGCACATTAATATGAAAGTGAATTATACAAACAATAATTAAAATGTAAAATGATCACACAGCGTGTGATCTTAGCATCAAAGCGGTGGACAGAATTTCTTTTTAATTATCAAACTCGTTACGCAAATTAGAATTGAGCGTCATTATCTATTTTTAGAAAGGTTTTCTGCTTGGCCACGTACATTGTTTTAAATATGTTGTTATTATTTAAAAATAATACTAAAAAGGTCATAGAACTAAAAAAAACAAAAAGATAACTTTGATGTGCCAGTAATAAAAAAAAAGGCATATTTTTAAACCAATCTAAATGGTCTTTCTTTCTCTCTGTTTCTCTACGGTTCCACCAAACTACATAACACATTGAGCATATTTTTCATTTATAGTCAAAAAAATATTTCATCCCGGGGGTGTGACGGGGTGACTGCAGCGGACCGTGACGTCATAAATCTCACTGCTGTAACTAATGGCTTTTAGTTCGCGTTTTTACTGCGAAATTATGGTTTTTATATATGAACTGGTTTTCAGGGAATTCTCCAACCAGGAACTTGGCGGTTGTTATTTTTTTTTATTGCGATAAATGGCGAGACGAGCATGCCATTTGCCTACGTAAGCGATACGACCGCTCATGGACGGTAGAATACCAAACAACACCATGTATTACAAAGCATAACTTCGCATTTCACTGCGCTCGCCATCCTAAGACATAAGATGTTAAGTCTATTGAGACTTAACATACTTACTGGACATATTAATGTCCAGTAGTTACTCTGGCTATATTGTCCTTCAAACCGGAACACAACAGTGCATTTACACTGTTGTTTGTTGGGGAAATAGACATTGCGCTGGTACCTACCCAGGCGGCCTCTCACATATGAGAGACTTACCACCAGTAAAATGTCTTCTGCCTATATGACAAATTTACAAGGATCGCCCCTCAACCGTCCTTTGTTTATTATTAAATTAAATGACGAATCTACCATGTTACAACTATAATTAATTTTATTTAAACACTTATTAATTATATATACAAACAGCTTAGCGTGTAACTTATTCATATTACAGTTTTAAAAGCTATTTTAGTTATCAAATGTTTTGTCCCTTTCGAACGACTTTTGAATTCAGTTTGAGCGAAAAAGACAAAATATTCGATAACTAAAACGGGTTTTGAAACTGTCTATGAATAAATAAGATTTTTATTTTGTTTTTCTACATTACATTACTAAAGTCTGCCCAGTCTAAGAAAAGGTCCTTTAAAATAAAGAGAAAACCCATTCTAATGTAGGAAAACAAAGGCACTTATAATTTCCTTTCACATATGGCCATATATTCCCAAGCACTTAGTAACCGTTGGCCATCCCGAGTGCCCATAAATCTGAGTTTTCTAATGTTTTTTCACCTTTCCTAAACAGAGTCCTTCGGGATTGAAAACCTTACATATCTTTCACATTCAGTAATACGATTTACGCGCTATATTTTTACAATATTTCTGTTGGTTGTCGCTGTGGAAGTTTTTGCCAAAAACTGGTAGAGTTTTGTGAATGACTACTTTTCAAACTACATAGTGATATATTTTTTATGCTTAAGATTTTTTGTTTCGTATTGTTGTTTAGGGTTTCGTACCTCAAAAGGAAAAAAGGAAACCCTTATTGGATGACTTTGTTGTCTGTCTGTATGTCTGTCAAGATCCTTTCTTATGAAAAAAAAAATCAACATGAAAATATTCTTTATTCATATAGTCTTTTACAAGATCTTTTGAATCGTTAATTTCTGCTACCACCGCTTCGGAACGTGTTGTAGCTGTAAAGAAGAAATGGCGCAAGAAAGTCTCTCAGCAACACGAACTGTCTTCTTTTTTGCTTCTTTTTCTTTTCTTTCTTTTTTTGAAAGCCATTTGTAATTACAATGGTTAATTCATATAAATGTCACAATAATGTCTGTATAATGTATATATAATATTATTATGTCTGTACAGACTTAAATCTAGTCACAAACAAGGAGGTTCTAGAATGGAAACCATGAAAGAGCAAATGAGCGTTGGACATACAAAATCGGTCGACCTATTGAAGGTTACAGGCTAATAGCTGAATACAGTCCGCTTCATACCGTTCGATGAAATTGTTCAGAAATTGACTTCCTTTGATTGAAGGTCTTCATAATGTTGTTTTATTAATTTAATCATAATTTGTTAAGTTATTTTTTGTTTATCCTTCTTTTACTCAGCTTCGAGTACTTAACCGTGAATTTAATTTTCATAAAATATTATATAGCTGAGGTCTTGGGTTCGAATCCCGGGTCGGGCAAAGTTATATAGGATTTTTCTATTCATTATCAGCCCGGAGTCAGGAATTTGTGCCAGATATGGCGATAGGCCCGCTCCCTATTACATCATGGGACGGAACATACAAGGCGAAATGTGGGTATCCTGGTGGCGCCTCTGCCTACCCCTGCTGGGAAAAAGGCGTGAAGTTTATGAATTAATTTATTATATAGACCGTCGAGATTGTAAGAAATAATTAATAATTTGTAGCCAATGCATTGTCGTCGAAAAGTGTAATATTGTACGAGAACGAATAATAAAGTGTTCCTGGTATTCTGACAAAAGGATTTTTCTTTCGAGCCAAAAATTTACCAGATGTTACAAAAAATAAGAAGTGAAATGAAATACACAATTTTCCTCGTTCATCTGGATCCGTGCGCTTCTGGGAGTTTTCATGAATTATATATGAACAGACGCGGTTTAAGATTCACAGAAATGTTTTAGCACAATTTCAATTGTTTTACGTAGTTATTTCATATTGTACTATTCCATATTTTCATCAGTGCTCCGCACTACTTTAATTTTCTTATCTATGTTCTTTTTTATGATTGCCTGATCGTAAATGTAGTGCGTTTTTTTTTTCTTGCTGTGAATTACTAATGTTCTATACATCGTGAAGGAATATAAAATGAGTATAAACTGGTATATTAGTAAAATAACTCGCCTGCTACCGATAATTGTACATACTTTTTTATTGCAATGAATGGCGCTTGATGGTAAGCGATATGACCGCTCATGGACAGTAGCAAAACCAAACAATATCATGAATAAAAAGCAATGCTTGGTATTCCACTGCGGTCGCCATCCTTAGTCATAAGATATTAAGTCTCATTATTATTAGCCAAGTATTGCTTTATAATTTATGGTGTTGTTTGATTTTGCAACTGTCCATAAGCGGTCGTATCGCTTACCATCAGGCGAATGGCATGATCGTATCGCCATTTATAGCAAAAATAGAAAACAACATCTTTTCAGGATTTAACCTGAAACCTTTGCCCCAAAAAACTAAATATATATGATCCTTCCATTATTATTGAAATATCCAACACGAAATTTCGTATCAAAATTGCCTGCCAAAGTAGAAAAAAATCGCGATTTATACGAAATATCCTAAGCGGATAAAGGGCTCCTAGAATCGGTTTAAACTTTTCTAATAAAAGGCACGGTTAGGTACGTCAAAGGGTTTTTCATATCAAGTTTGAACGCGGGTACTTGTGTTATTTTAGTTCATTGTAAAGTTTCGTGCGCTTTTATTTATTTATTACTTCGAATTTTCGAATTGCCAGATGCCCAAGACCGATATTAAGATGGGAAGACCTACCAAAATGATGGAGAAGAACAGCGCAGGACCGAAACAAGTGGAGGGAATTGGAGGAGGCCTATCTCAAAAGACAACCTGACCTGGATACTGATAGGCAAACCGCGGAAGAATAATGACCACCGCAATATCTATTTCTCCCGTCAACCAGCAGTGTAAATGCACTGTTGTGTTCCAGTTTGAAGGACATTGTAGCCAGGGTAACTACTGGACATCATGAGACTTAGCAGCTTATGTCTTAGGATGGCGAGCGTAGTGGAGCCAAGCATTGCTTTCTAATGCATGGTATCGTTTGGTTTTGCTACAAATAAAAACAAAATGCAGACAACATGTAATTTATTTATAAATAAACTAAAATACATTGCACATCAGCGGTCCAGGCCACGCTTCTTTAATCCAGCAACGAATAGCAAAAACAATGGACATCGTTTATCAACGAAGTTTTTGTTTGTTTACCCGCGTTTTGCTGTGGCGGGGACATTGATATATTTCTAAACCCCAACTGCTGTTCATTTTTATAGTGATTAATTTGCGGGTGAAAAGACTGCAAGAAAAGCTAGGGAATGGGAGGTTTTCTGAAACCTTTTATAAAATACAAGTTTTTACCCATGGCTTCCTCCCTCCCTTTAATGCGGGAAACAGTCCAGTAAAAGCTTAAAGTAATTTTTTTATCCCTCTAAAAAATACTATTTCTAGATAAAATAAATTGCCTTTTCGGTACCAATGTCATCGTGTAAAATTGAAATGATGATAGATTGAATAGTTAAGTCATGCAAGTTTAACTGATATTCGCTTTCGATCCCGGTCCACGCTCTTTTTCTGCGAGATCACGTCCTCGCAGAACGACAGCATTGGCTGCAACGACCTCCAACTTCGTCCAATGAAAGAATCACGGCTGAGAGCGAGAGGTCTATTCCGACGGCTGCGCGGAGTATTCTGCGCTCGTCACCATAAGCTGGACACTCCAAGAGAGTGTGCTGAGCTGTGACACAATGGTGACACTCGGCGGATTCTTCTTTTCTATCCACCCGCCATAGGTATCTACCGAAGGATGCTGTGCCCCGATATTATTAATTATTCTATGAGTTATTTTCTCTATAAATTTGTAGCTGGTTACCAATAAAGTTTATAAATAAATGATACATTCGTATTTATAATATTACTGATCTATTCCTTCTAAATCAAAAGCTACGTCTCAAACACATTACCATTTGCCAATAGCGAACTCATAAATAATTCAAAAATACCACTAGTATTATTTGTGGCGCTCTCCGCTTCCAGAGAGCAACAAAGCGAAAAATAAATTACTAAATTCCGAAGCGATATTTTATCCCGATCCATGCTAAGCTTTACTTTATGATCTATTGAGGATACAAAAATAACTCGATCTTTAAAATAAGCTTGGAGATTTTGGGGTAAAGCATTTTTTGTGTTATAACGTGAGTTTAACTCTAAGATGCTCGGATGGATAGTATTTCACAATGTTTGTAATATATCTGTTGCCAATTGAAAATCCCAGTAATAAATAAATAAATTCACCAAACAGTCACACACAGTCCTGACCCCACATTAAGATCAATTAAGTCATGTGTCGTGGATATCAGAAACTACGTAGACTTTTCGGTCTCACAAACACCCGTCTGGACAAATAAATACACCCAACAGTCAAATACATAGTCCTGATCCCACACTAAGATCGAGTCTTGTACCGTGGGTATCAGAAACTAAGAGAGACTTTTTCGGTCTCACAAACACCCAGACCCGAAACAAATACCTATGGATCACACAAATATTTGTTTCGGTACGGGAATCGAACCCGCGGCCTCTCGTTTCACAGCCAGTTTCAATCCAACTGCGCCACGAGGGCATTTATTTATATACCGACGTTAAATATTATGTAAAAATTAATCCATATTCGTGATAAAATCCGTAAAAATTAGTTTTATTTCAACGTTTTTACTCGTCATGTAGGTTATAGCACAATATGATAATTTTGTACAACAGTACCTAGTACCTACTGCGTCAGCTCTTATATGGTAGGGGGGTGCTGTGGCGATAGCAATACGCCAACTAAGAGTTAGCTTTTAAATTAACACGCTTATTATTATAATGGTTTCTTAGATTTACGCGAATGTTACACATTGAAATAAAATAAATCTATTTTTACGGATTTTATCGCGATTTGATAAGCCAAGCATTACCTTCGTTTTGATAAGCCCCAAATCCTTGCTAAAGAACACCGTTTCCTGCCCAGGATGTTTCGCGAGGCTATTGAAATTAAAAAACATCCAAATTTCAATAGAGAAGATGGCTTGAAGCTTGCACCATCATGGGATCCAATTCTACATTTGATTAAATCGGAACCCAAAAGACCAGCTGCCAGACCTCAAGACACAGTGAGCTCCTTCTGCGTAGATCGGATCGCAACAACTAGTTAACTTTTTAAATTAGCTTTTTAATTTAATAATTGAAAATTAAGGGTAGTTTAATTGTAACAGTCACAGAGCAGATGACTAATACCTCAGTCTGCCCCGTGACCACGAAAGCTGAAAAGCAATCGAAACGTCGGGAAGTTAAAAAAAAAAATTTAAAAATTAAACCAAATCGCGATAAAATCCGTAAAAATAGTTTTATTTCAACGCTTATTATTTGTAATTTTAACTGTATTCAAACATGCATTTCATTTTTAGATATGACTGCAAATGTTTTAGTTCATTCTACTGCAGGGAACAGGCCTCCTCTACAATCGAGAGCACGATTGGGAGGGTTTAGAGAATATAGTCCATCACGCTGGCCTATTGCGGGTTGGCGGATTTTACATACTATAGAAATTCTTACAAGTCGCTATGGTATGCAGGTTTCCTTAATATTAAAAGTCTCTCGTAGTTCTTGATACCCACGACACAAGACTCAATCTTAGTGTGATGTCAGGACCTATGTATGTGACTGTTGGGTGTATTATTGAGTACAAGAATATAAATAAAATTAATTGTTGAAATTAGATCCTGTGAAAGTGACCACAGAAGTTTCTGAAGAACCATCTCCGGAATAGATACTGTATTTGTACAGCAGTTTACTTAAATCAAATATTGTTTTGACACTTTGTTGTGCTTGTATATAAAAAAAATAATATAAAATATTCGAAAATACCTGACAAAATTAATCGACTATGAAACTCTACCATTAGCGAACTCTACCAAAGAGCAAAATACATCTCTACATCGAGTTGTCATAAGTCATAAATACTGTCTGTCCATTTTGAATGAAATGAAAATGTACACAGACTCGCTACGGATCCATTCGTCTATATACGTGTATATACAATATATATGTACAAGAGTAATTTGTTTGTTTGTTCACGTTATTGAAACAAATTGACCACCTGCTGTGTCAATAGGAGGGCGATAGTTTTCCTACAACACAATATAAAAGACTCTTTTTTTTCTCTTTCCCCTACCAATGTGATGGGCGTCGCATCTATAACCTATTGTCGATGATTCAGGGTGATCAGTTACTATTAAGTGAGCTTCTTGCTCATTAGGTGTAGTTATACTGGAATATGCTTAACTAATGAACATAATGAGACTTAACGTCTTATGTTTCAGTATGGCGAGCGCACTGGAATGCCAAGCATTGCTAATTCATGGTATTGTTTGATTTTCAACTGTCCATGAGCGGTCGTATCGCTTACCATCAGGCGATGAAACTCGTCCCGCCGTTAATTGAAATAAAAAAGAAATCCCAGATAAACCTAACCAAAGACCAGTTGCCGCATAATGACTCGAGTCTTCGGTTATAAATTACTCGGTAAATCAGCGACGTCGTCTCAAACTTGTTGAGTAAATGTTAGTCTTCAATTTGCTGTGTTTTCCTTGTATCCCGTTTCAAGGAAAGGCCCTTTCGTTGCCCGTCGCTGCAGGGGTAAAAAATTCCGTGTCGGTAAGGCTTTGAGGTAAAAAATATAGGTATTATTTTGTGTAAAATAACTGAAAAATTTTAGTTACTTTCAATTGATAAGTAAAATTAAAAGTCATTATTTTTCGTTTTCAACCACCACTGAAAGAGATATGATTAATTTAGTACTGTCTCGAATAATGTAACAATATTTTTTAACTTGTAGTACATTGTTACTAAGTGAATTTTCTTTGTTTTTTTTTTGTCAGACAGTAGTAATATTCCGTTTAAGTCGTTCTATATTAACCCGACAAAATATCTACATTTTGGCTCTACACTGACATCTAACCTTATTCCAAGAACTCAAACATTACCAACATACTCAAAACATTTACATTTAGCTAAAAATCTACACTAAAAAAATAATTAAAAAACTCACACAATAAGCGGTAGAGTGTGGGAGAGTTTGTTGCTCTATGTAGAGACGTGTTTGGGTAACGTCCGTTCCGCCTACAAGTTCTATAATGGGAGCTCTTTTAATTTCTTTCATAATACTTGTTGTGTTACTTAGGTAGAGTGTTTTGTGAAGTTTTCGTGAAGACGTTTTATTACTCTGATTTATGGGTTGAAATATGTTTTTCTTTTCGTTTGTAATTATGGAAAAGTATGCAAAGAATATTAAGGATAATCTAAATATACTTATGTAATGGGAAATAGATGATAGAGCTAGAAATAACTGTACTTCTGCCACGCCTATTAGAGTTATTAAGTACTATGTAGAATTATTTTTGTATGTAATATACAATGTGTTTTAAAAAACCTTTGGAAGGAAAATCATGAAAATAAACGTCTCTTTTGACCCAGCATTGGGATGAGTTAAAAATCACATTTTCGCTAAAACACGAATGACTTCAATTTAAATAAAATAGGACATTTTAAAATTACCCGTACCCGTTAACAATTCTCTTTTCGAATACACCGTTCACGCTTCTTTTTAAATATTTCACAACACAATTTTAAGGTATTTTATTACAAAGGTGCATTCATATTAAATTAACAATGTAATGAAAAAGCAACACTTTGATATACAAAGGTGATTTTTAATGTGACAACAAAAAGGTCGAGTTTAAAAAAGATATGCTTTGTGCGTATTATAGAGGTGAAAACTGTTTGTTAGTTTGGTTTTATATAGAAATGGAGCAACGTATAGACATGATAAATACATTATTACAAACTACAAATAATACAACGATTGTGTAATCATAATTCCTGTATTCTTTTCCAACATTATGTACATAAATACAAGGGCTTTCTACAAAATACAACTCGCATATTGAAATGCCTACTACGTTTCCTCTAGAACATTCACAGCGTAATCCCCGACTTGGCCATCCTTCACATCAGCCGTTGACTACTCCGTTCTATATTTAAATCCTTATTCCATTCTTCCTTATACAACTGAATTAGGTTGCTTTCCTCATCGCTTATAAAAATCACCCGTTACAATATATATAAAGTCACGTCTTTATCCCAGAAGGGGTTGGCAGAACGCCACCAGGACACCCACATTTCGCCTTGTATGTTCCATCCCACGATGTGATAGGGGGCGAGGCTATCGCCATATCAGGCAAAAATTCCTGACTCCGGCTGATAATGAATGGAAAATCCCAATATCACTTTGCCCGACCCGGGATTCGAACCCGAGACCTCAGCTTTGTAATTGCACCGTAGTACATCTGCGCCACCGACGCAGTCCAGTATCCCAAGTAATGATTATATATTTTTATAAGTGTTACTTAGTGCGCCAGTACACTTTTAAATATGTAGTAAGGTTTGAAAAACTGTTTGAATTAGTTGAAGTAGCGGAAAATGGCAGCGTATATTTATTGCTTTATAATTTATGGTGTTGTTTGTTTTAGCAACTGTCGATGAGCGGTCGTATCGCTTACAGGCCAATGGCATGCTCGTCTCGCCATTCATCGCAATAAAAAAAACACGAATACCACCTCTGCCTACCCCTTCAGGTTACAAGCAGGGATTCACCTCTAACATTCTAAGTTTTAGTTGCAAACACAGTACCCTTAATAAAGATTAGTATGCACTTTGCATTTCAACTTAGAACATTCTCCCCTGGGAAAACAATCAAAAGCTATTACGATTTTGGTCCTGTATTCTGTACATATTAAATCCAATTTCGGTGCCAAGCGAATGGTAATAAATTTCATGTTCAATTAATAATTTTGAATAATGGTTGAATTAATTTCGCCAAAACTGTTGTATCGTTTGTCTTCGGTAGACAGTATCTAGTAATTCGATGCTAAAGTGCCGGTTGCGGATAGTAGTGGGTGGAGTGGTCAATTAATATTTGTTTTAAATCGGTTACCATAAACTTTCGGTTCGGTTACGGTAAAATTGCGTTTAACCATATCCAAATTTCTATGTACGTATATGAAATAATATTTGACGTAATTTTCACGAATTAGACAAACGTGTCAAGAACCGATGGTGTTAACCCTAACTTGGTGCTAATTTCCTGAACGTATCATCAAGATATTAATGTTAAACGCTATTTACACGTAGAGAGTTTCTCGCGGCGAGAATCGTATGCGATTATGACATAACCGCCATAGATTATCATGTTGACAAATGTTTACACGATGCAACTTTTTATACGATAATGGTATCTTCGAGGCGAGAAACTCTCCCCATGTAAATGGGGCTTTAATTGTCATGAAATGTGCTATAAAATGTGGATACTGTGCTGAAGATTGTAAGTGCAATGCGATTTAAAGATCACTGCTGAGAGGGGGTCGTAATCTCAGCAAAATTATTCGGGCCTACTCCAAAGAAATATACACAAGCTAAAACTGAAACGTGACACAAATACTTGGATTAATATAATGGGTTCTCCACCATGGCGTATGGTCGATGATCACTATTTCACCAGTCTTTTTTTTACTTTTGTGCCTTTTGTACCAGTAATAAAAAAATCTTTCTTTCTATACAAATGTCGCACTAAAATAAACATTCGTTACAATTTACCTTTACTTAAATCTTAAATATTCTATAAAAGATATTCAACGGAGAAATTCACATCTTTTCCTCTTATTACGTGAACAAATCAAAGATTTTTCTACTTGAAAACAATCGAATCGACAAGGTTCTCAACTCGACACTCCAAATCAAATTGGTTCGTCAAAGCTTTATGTTTAAACATCTTATTTGTAAATATCATTTTACATCAATCATTCTAACGATATCTTTGACAGCCTTCGTGGCGAAGTTGGTTAGACGCCGACTGTGAAACGAGAGGCCGCGGGTTCGATCCCCGCACCGAGACTAATGTTTGTGAGGCCCACAAGTATTTGTCTCGGGTCTGGGTGTTTGTGAGACCGTAAATGTCTCTCGTAGTTTCTGATACCTACGACACGACTTAATTGGTCTTAATGTTGGGTCAAGACTATGTATGTGACTGTTGGGTGTATTTATTTTATTCATCTTTTATTTTCAGGTAATTTGTTCAATATTACGAAGATGAACGGCTAAAGGTAACATAATTCATTATTTTATTGATTTATTCACAAAATTAATACTCCCAACGCCTTGTCACCGTAGCCAGCTGTTAAATTTTCACTTAAGTCTTTTAATTATTCATGATGTTTTTCGTAAAGGGTAGATTAATGGACCCAAAAGTAAGGACGCGTTACCATTATGAAATTAGTGTTATTTTGTAGGTAATAAATTTTATTAACGTCCGCTTTCAATATGATTCGTATGAAATTAATAAAACTCAATCCGGTTCAATCGGTTTGTCATTGTTAACATTTAATTTTTGTCTCATATAATCTACGTTTGTTAGTGAAAATTGAGATATAATATGTGTATTTGTTTCGAGATATATACTCTATAAAATAAATAGTCAAAGCACATTTTACATATTTTCAATAAAAAACGGTATGATTTGCAAAATATTCAACATTTTCACAAAAGTCTTCCAGTTAAAAAACTTAACCCCAAAATTCCTTTCGGGCCCCATCGACACGTCATCAAATGTTTATTCACTACACGATTACCGAAGCACGAACCCTATTTAGCCCATAAAACAAAACTTCGCTTACTAGGCACACCCACCAACAAGGGTATATGCGACCTACATATATATTTTATTACTCGCTATAAGGCAGCGATTGGAACCCGATACATCTTAACAGATAACCATAAAAAAGAACGATCGAGTTATTGTGTAGTGTGGCCATTATTTTGTGGAAATGAGGACATTTTTGTCGATAAGAAACCATTTTTAAGGCCATCTGGTTAGCCTCTTTCCTACTGAAGTGGTGTGTAAGCACGTTTTTTCGGTTCGAAGGATGTTGAAGCCTGTGATTATTAGGCTTTATGAGACGCGACGGTTAATTTCTCGGGGTATCGCGCGCAGTGCAGAATCATGAAAACTAGGCTAATACTGGGCATTATGAGACAAACGCCCGAATACTCAAACACCACTTAAATATTATGTTGCATTTAACTGCAAAAGATCCGTTTAAATGCATTTTCATATAGTGCTTAGTAACAATAAATTTAAGGACCATTACCATCACCAGCATTTACCATCAATTAATTGACCCTTAGGCGTTTGACTTCCTGAGAAAACGTTTAATTACCATTAATGAACCATCATTAATTTACAACTGAAACTTTGCAAACGAAGTATTAGATATATATAGAAGAGAACAAATACTCCCCATCAATAACTAGGTTTTGGCCAACTAAGACCGCAAACATAGATGGCGAAGGGCGATGAAGCGCAATATCTCTTCAGTGGGATTAACTTTATGTTAATATCAGGGAAACTTTGTTATGAGACGGATAAAACGTATTCTGTATAAACCCGGAGCAAACTAGACTAATAAGAGAAATCAGTAGGGCTGTGACTGTATCATGAGTAACGAAGTTCTTGAAATGAAACTTATTTTTACGAATTTTCACGCAGATTTGGTTTAATTTTTACCTTTTTTAACTTCCCGACGTTTCGTTTACTTAACAGCTTTTGTGGGCACGAGGCGGGCTGAGGTATTAGTCATCCGCTCAGTGACTGTTACGATTTAAAAATGTTGATTTTAAAAGTTAATTGGTTTTTGCGATCATATCTACGTAGTAGGAGCTCACTGTCTCTCGAGGTCTGGAAGTTGGTCTGTTGGGTTCCGATTTAATTAAATGTTGAATAGAATTCCAGGCTTATGCAAGCTTCAAGCCATCTTTTCTATTGAAATTCGGGTGTGTTTTGATCTCAATAGCCTCTAAGTTCTGTATTATTTTATAAAGAATATAAACATTATTGAAAAGTAATCTGCAAATGATTGTTCGATGACAAAAAATGCCTGCTGTTTGATTGGTCAATTATGCTTTTGATTTATTTGCATGCCAATAATAATGAGTAGAGGTTTATTACGCGTACATAAATAAACAATATCTAGTTATTATTTTATTAATATTGATTTAGGCTAATTGTTATTGTGTGGTTTTATTAGTGTTTGTTATGCCTGTTAATGACAAAGTAGTGATTATATAACGATACATACATAAACCCACGCCTTTATCCCAGAAGGGACAGGCAGGGATTCGAACTCGAGACCTCAGCTTTGCAATCATACCGTAGTACAACTGCGCCACCGAGGCAGTCGATTATAATAAATCGTAATTTCATCTTTACCTCCATTAGATTACAATTGTCACTTGCCAAATATATATTTTCGTTATTTTCCTTAAATCATCTCCTTGCAGACATCAGACACAGAAAAAAAATAACCCCTCATCCAGACATTACCATCATCATCATCAGCCCGTTGCAGTCCACTGCTGGACGTAGGCCTCTCCCAAGGTACGCCACAGAGCCCGGTTTGCTGCTTTACGCATCCAGTCGCTGCCGGCCCGCTTGTGCAAGTCATCCTGCCATGTGGCCAGAGGACGTCCCACGCTACACACATATGTCGCAGAATAGATAACCGCTGGAGTAAGCGTGTTCTGGAGTAGAGACCGCGTCTTGGAAAACGTAGACATTACCGAATACCCCAAACTCCCCAACTAAAATATGAACAAAGGCGAAAGTCCCACGTTATCGCCAGCGTGTGGTCACACCACTAGCAATGTCCTCGTAGAACGAGGGCGCGCTTGATTAATACCTAGGGACGGACCCGAACCAACTACCCGCCACGATGAGTATGAAGTTGTGGATGAGGCATTTCGAGCACAGTTTGTTTTAATATTGAGTGTAGTTGGGAGTGAGAACGATGACTGAAAGTGGAAAGGTGTAATATCGGTTAGTAATACGAATAATATTTTGAAATACAAAATTATTCCGTGCTATGAAAATAGGGTCTACTTAAAAGTGTTTCAGCATACAGCGCGCATCTGTGCTTTAGTTATCGAATTCACTAGAATGTTTGGTAATGTTTTTAAGAATCATTTTTGTAAATCATTACAAGAAGATTTTCATATTTCGTTTAATAATTAAAAATGAAACTTGCTTAGAGCATTACGGATTATCTCTTAAACTCATTTTTCATTTACTTACGTGCTAAACCTGCGATATTACTATTGCAAGTATTTTGTTATTAATCATTTTTACTTTGAGAGAAAAAATCTGAATAGCTTTTTATTTTGCAAAAATAAAATAAACGTAATCCAACATTCATAAAAGCTAAACTCTATTGAAGTTCTCCAGATATTTTGACTAAATAATGAACTGTCAAACAAAGCCTTATCGCTTTGTTTTCTAAGCGAATATTCTTAAATAAATAAATAATACACCCAACAGTCACATACATAGTTCTAATCCCACACTAAGATCGAGTCTCGTGTCGTGGGTATCAGGAGCTACGAGATTTTTTCGGTCTCACAAACATCCAGATCCGAAACAAATATCTGTGGTTCGCACAAACATTTGTCTCGGTGCGGGGATTGAACCCGCAGTCTGCCGTTTCATAGCCGGCGTCTAACTAACTGCGCCACGGAGGCTGTCAATTGTATCGATTTATTTGAGCCGCACTGAATCACCATCAGTTGCATTGATAATTTTGCAGTACAAAAAAAAACGAAGTGTAATAAATGCCGTATCTATTTTAACCACGTCTTTTACGGCTGAATGTTATTTTATATGTGTTCTCGCTCGGTTCGTCAACTGTACCACATCTAAACTAAGCGCGAGTTTATTAGCTCCCCCCCCCCCCCCTCCTCCTCCCCCCGCCCCCTTTATTTGTGCCTCAACTTACCCCTCGCGTCCTTCAAATATTTATAATATAACCAGCCGTGCCTTCGTTCGAATGTTATTAAAATCGATTCTTTTTAAATGGATAAAAAAGTTTAATTTCCTGAATATTATGAAATTAATAATACATTAGATTCTTTTCGTACTCTTGAGTACGGGGGTCGTCAACAATTGAAAGTTCTGTTGAAAAGGCTTAGGCCTTTGTCTACCACGCTGCCATATTGCGGTTTGGGCTTCACATACCAGAGAAATCCTACACAGCTTATGACCAGAAGACACAGCCAACATAATATGTATATTGAAGGACATTGTAGCCAGAGTAACTACTGGAGATAACGAGACGGAACATCTTATGTCTCAGGATAGCCAAGCATTGCTTTGTAATTTTTTGTGTTTGGTTTTGCTACTGTCCATGAGCGGTCGTATCGCTTACCATCAGGCGAATGGCATGCTCGTCTCGCCATTTAAAGCAATAAAAAAAGTTCCTATAATTAAATTATGATAAACGGGAATTTAATAAACAAAACAGCCTCCATGGCGCAGTTGGTTAGACGCCGCCTGTGAAACGAGAAGCAGCGGGTTCGATCCCCGCACCGAAACAAATATTTGTGTGATCCACATGTATTTGTTTTGGGTCTGGGTGTTTGTGAGACCGAAAAGTCTCTCGTAGTTCCTGATACCCACGACACAAAACTCGATCTTAGTGTGGGGTCAAGACTATGTATGTGACTGTTGGGTGTATTTATTTATTATAAAACATTGAAAAAAACGTATTTCCGAGCTGATGTCTAGTCTGTCGTCTTACTAGATTATTCTATTGCCTCAATACATCATGAATTTCACAACCGTCAATGGTCCAAAGTTAGCAGGTTCGAGTCCCACACGGAGACAAATTTTTGTGTAACTCACAAATATTTTTCCGGATTTTAGGTCTTACGAGACCGAAAACTCTCTCGTAACTGCAGATACTCCCGACATAGAACTTGTATTGTACGAGTATAATTTCATATACGTCCCACTGCAAGGCACGGGCCTTCTCTACAATCGAGAGAACGATGGAGAGAGGTTAGGGCGTATAGTCCCGCTGGCCTAGTGCGGGTTGGCGGACTTTTACATACCATAGGAATTCTTCCGAATCGGTATGGTGTGCAGGTTTACAGACTATGTTTTCCTTCACCGTCATAGTGCGTGATGATTGACTATCAATCATGCTATCAATACACACATGACTCCAAAACGTCAGCGGTGTGATTTGCCCAGGGATTTGACACAGACATCGATTTTTAATAATAAAAAATACCCTCTATAAGATTACGATTAAGTGTAGTATTTCTAGGGATATTCATTTATTTACTACGAGTACAATAATTTAAAACAAGTAATAAACATTTCCATGTATTGAAACGAAGTGTTTGGTAACACAAACAGGGTAACATTACGCCAGGTTTATTATCGAAATTCCCTTTGTAAACAAGAACGTAAAAATATTTCCATGTTCCCCGTACAATTGTTTGGGTTGTTTTTCTTTTTTGGATCTGTTTTGGGAAGAAAAATATTCTCGCTCATATATCAGATATTTCGGTAGCGTTTGGGGATTGTTTCAATTTTTCAAGTATTTTTCGTGACGTATTCGTTATTTATTATGGAAAATATACCATCATTCGCAGCCTTTTTTGCGCGTATTTTGAGACTAAAATACGAATACTACTCTATTCTTAATATTTATATAGTTCCTTTACATTTTCAGTTCAGCCTGAGTATGTCCGGATTTGTCTAGGCCGCCATATCGATAAATGTCCATGTCTCGACGATAAATACTGTTACTGTAATTACCATTGTATTTTTATCACTTTACCATGCCAGTATTTAAAACTACTATTTTTTTTTTGGTGGTCTCTCATATTAGAGGCGCCTGGGTGTGTACCACCGCAATGTCTATTTTTCCCGCCTAACACTAATGTAATTGCACTGTTGTGTTCCGGTTTGAAGGACATTGTAGCCAGAGTAACTACTGGACATAATGAGACTTAACATCTTATGTCTCACGATGGCGAGCGCAGTGGAACGCTAAGCATTGCTTTGTAATTCATGGTGTTGTTTGGTATCTTACTGTCAGGCGAATGGTAAGCTCGTCACTCAATTCACGCAATAAAAACAAAGTATTTAAAAAAGAAAAATGTGCCAATAGAAGTAAAAGTATTTAAAAAAAATAATGTGCCAATTTAAGTTAATCTTTTCATTTCATTATATTGTTGTTATTTTAATAGAAATAAGTGGTTATGAGACTTTGCTTCGTAAAACTTTAAACGATAGAACAACACATCACTTGGTAAATAACTACAGAGAAGAGAGCACAAGGGGATCACACGTAACCTATTAAAATACCACAGACTATAAAAGGTTCCAATTTTAATTAATACCAAAATGTATTAATATTTTTTTCCTATATACAGGACAGTTTTCGTGGTGCAGTTGGTTAGACGCCGGCTGTGAAACGAGAGTCCGCGGGTTCGATCCCCGCACCGTGACAAATGTTTGTGTTAACTACAAGTATTTGTTTCGGATCAGGGTGTTAGTGAGACCGAAAAGTCTCACTTAGTTCCTGATACCCATGACACAAGACTCGATCTTAGAGTGGGGTCTATGTATGTATGTGACTGAAAAAATAATGTATTTTCGTTATAAAAACTTACATCAACAGTAGCTAACCCCAAAAAATAACACAAATTCATTACACGCGGTAAGTAGGGGAGAGTCCTACAGTACCGTCACCTTAAGGTTTATCAACAAAAAAATCAAAGTTCTTAATGTTAAATATTCAATACCTCCTGATATATTTAAAAGAACTATTGTGCTATTAATAAAAATAACAAACAACCAAATCGTTTAGACAAAATCAGCTTTATTATTGCAATTCCAAGAATAAGAAAATACAGACTAAAAAAAATTGGCCTACAGTATCGGCCACTAAGAATGTAACCATTTAGGCAATACAATAATCGCAAATATACTGATCGGATAGCTCCGATATATTTGCACAAGCCTCATGGACCCAAATTTTACAGTTTCCGCACCGTATCCAATCTTCTTCATGACATTCAGCACACAAAGGGCAAACTGTCTCTTCTTCAATCGGTCTGTGAGTAGAAGGTAGGTTTTCGATTGTATTTTTTTTTGTTTTCTTACTGACATCTCTTGCTGACAGTAAAGTCTTACCTTTTCTATTACCATCTTTTCCTGAAACTGAAAACTATTTCTTTTTTTGTCTATTTTGTTTCCCTTCCAGCATCTTTTTGTACGGAAAACTCGTTATAATTTCACTTATTTCAGCTTTACGACTTCATGCAGTAACTCTTCATTTTCTCTTCACTAATTCTGTCATTCAGCGTTTTTCGGGGTATCTAATAGCTTTCTGCGGCTTGACGTGCACTCATCTTGTTATTCAGTACCTTTTCTACAGCTTTATGCATATCTGCCGGATCTCAGGCGCCCTTTTTTGCCTCGTCCGACCATCATTTGTATCATTTGGCATTTTCGTGTATTAAGTAGTAATTTTTGCAAGTAATGCAAACCTTTTAAACTAATTTAAGGAATGGCTGGTACTGCAGGACATCGTACTGGCCGGCACTGGAGGAAACGGAAAAAATAAGAGTTTCGATTTCAGATGAAAACAAACGTACAAAGGCTGAAATAATATTCGGTTTTTAATAGCCATATAAGCATACTAAACTTACCAGGATATTTTTTTTTAAATTGAATCCCTGAACTTCGAAAATCACCTACAGAATTTTAATTACGTAGCATACATTCATCGCGCGCAACAGAAATCTTTACACTGACAGTAAACCGGTTGTGACAGGTAGACGCCGCGTGGGGCATATACTTGCACGAGGGTACCGCACAAAATAGCGTAAAACTGTCAGTGCCATCTATTATAGATTTAGAGAATTTGTAACTGGCCGGTACTGTATGCCGGCCGGTACTGTAGGACTTTCCCTTAAACATGCATTTGCTATTTCTATAAATCCTTCGCGCGTCATAACCAGTTGTGCTCGCGGCATTGTTTATCCCAATCTATTTCGATATATCACTCGTATTATTAGCTGTTTCAAATGGATTTACCATTTTAGAATAACCATTTGGGTATTTATAATCTGTTTGCGTTTCGTAGTTCCACTTTGCTCAATTTATTTATTAAATATGTCAATATTGGGACGACATACTTTAACTGACATACAATAACTGCCAATTTTTTCCCAGAAGGGGTAGACAGTAGTGCTAGTTGTGTGTTCCGTCCCACGATGTGATAAGTTCTACCTTAGTTGGGAGAGGAATTTTAGATTTTTTTAAATTTTGATGGATAATTTTAAAGATTGAAAAGTTGAAAAAAATGAAAAAGATAAAGAAAAGGAGACTGGTAATTATGAAAACAGAAGGAAAAATTGAATTTTGTTAAAAATTGACCTCTTTTCTTTATAATGGTTTCTTAGATTTACGCGAAGGTTACTCTTTTCTTTAGTTTGCCATATGTCATTACTTTCCAGAATTTGATCCTTATTAGCAACATTATAATGGTGTCATAATTTTAGCTAGGCATTATGATTTATCAAAATTCTAAGTATGCAGTTTTAGTTTTCATCAAAATTGGGCATATGTCTCCATTCAGCACTTTTCGCTATTCCTTATAGTTTTAGATTTGGTCATCCACCCCCACTTGAAAAAATCACCCTATAATAAATTCGAACCTATAGTCTTCATATCAGCAGTCTATCTCACTCCCTAAACTACAACATTTATACGAAAAATATAACATGAATGTAGTTTAAAATATAACAACCGTGAAATAACATTGCAAATTAAACTTAATTCAGTAAACCGTATACCATTTAAACATACGTTTTAACTGCATGCAGAAGTAACGCGAAACACTCGTTTTATAGATAAGCAAAATGTTCTTTTATGTAGAATGACCAACTAGAATTCAACTTCACATATTTACATAACTGAAAAATAAATAAAATTCGAATTAATTAAGTTTTAAACAAATACTGGCATATTATTTCAGCCGTTATGCTCGCTACGAAGCAAGGGTGCGTGTAGAGTTCGATTACACACATGCACACGTATGTAGAGTTCGATTGACAGTGTTTAGGCCATAGCACAAAACGCTGGCCTAATGCTTACCATATAGAAATTCTTGTAGACATCTCTATGGTATGCAAATTTCCTCCTATTATCGTAATCTTTTAGGTTCGTTGTTATTCACTACCAACACACGACTCCGAAAACCTAGATTCGTTCCCGGGAGTTCGAACCCGCGTTCACCGTTTCGGCAGTCGTGCTCAGTCCATTACCAACTTTGAATAACTAGTTTCTGCCCGCAAACTTCGTCTGTGTAATTTACCAACAGTCAAAAATTCTAAAATCATTGTTTTGGTTTCTATTACGTTAATACAGACCCCCACATTAGTTTTTCACATTTACATTCCATGTAAAGACATCCATCGGTTACAAATTTATTTTATGTAAAGATAGATAAAAATTCCAATAACAATATAAAAGAACATACGTACATAAACCCACGCCTTTTTCCCAGAAGGGGCAGGCAGAGGTGCTACCAGGACACCCACATTTCGACTTGTATGTTCCGTCCCATGAAAATAATCAAATAATTATTAATATAAAAATATAAAAGAAGCAAATAATTAATCGCGTCCTTTGGCTGTGTCTGACGTCATAATAAAGAATAAAAGCTTTAACAAAAATCCCTTTTATTCCTTCGAAGGAAAAAGAAATCTCAAACATATTTATTATTTATAATCGCGAAATGTGCGCTATGGCGATGTTCAGCGGAAATATAAAATATGAAACGGAGAAATGTAAATGGAATATGAAATGAATTAATTTATTTTGAGTAGTTCGAGGAGAGGGTGATTTTAATGGGATCAGTAATAGGAATACAGCTGTAGGGGACAAAAAGGCTGGGTTTTTAAACTGATTCTCGCAGTATGGATACGAATAAAGCTGTTTTTTGGTTAATTAAGTGCGTATGTGAATTTTTATACATGGAAACTATAACGAAATAAAACTAAAGTATAATGGTTTTTTAGAATTACGCGAATGTTACACATTGAAATAATATTTATTACGGAATTTATCGCAGATTTTGTTACATTTTCCATTTTTAACTTTCCGACTTTTCCATTGCTTTCCAGCTTTCGTGGTCACGCGGTGTGATGGTTTTATTTCTACTGAAGTAGGTTTTTATTCTGCCGCGAAAACGTGTTTGCAATACACCGCATAGTAAGTAAATAAATGTACACCCAACAGTCACATACATAGTGTTGACTCCACACTAAGATCGAGTCTTGTGACGTGGGTATCAGAACTACGAGAGACTTTTCGGCCTCACAAAAAATGCAGTGCAATCTAAATAGATTATAGTAGAGATAAATTTGACTTTACCGGTCGTTACAGTAGTGTTGGCCAGATAGACACATACTCATACTATTTCTTCCGCCAAACAACAGTCTAAATGCACTATTTTGTTCCGATTTGATATTGTAGCCAGAGTAACTACTGGACATAATGAGACTTAACATCTTATGTCTCAGAATGGCGAGCGCAGTGGAATATCAAGCATTGCTTTGTAATTCATGGTGTTGTTTCGTTTTGCTACTGTCTATGAGCGGTCGTATCGCTTACCATCAGGCAAATGGCATGCCCGTCTCGCGATTTATTATTAAAAACACAAGACGAACCACCTAAAACACTACATATATCAAAAACAGGTATTCAACCATCGTTTAAAATTATCGCTGTCTTTAACCAAACAGTACAGAACAGAAATAACAACGACAATAATAAACCCAATGAACTTTACAAGTTCAATAGAAAACATAAAAGATGTTATTGCGGGGAATTGAGGCAATAATAGACAGTGTTCGCTGCGTGAGCCACACGCGCGCCGCGTGACGCCGACAAATTGATATGAAACCATAGGTATGTGCAAACTACTGATGGTGGCTCTCAAACTTTGTACTGCTCTGTATCTGTGTATAATTTTGACAGCCTCCGTGACGCAGTTGGTTAGACGCCGGCTGTGAAACGAGAGGCCGCGGGTTCGATTACACGTCGTGATCGTTCAGTAACAGCCGGTTTCTATAATCCATCTATCTATAACTAGAGATTTCATTAGATATTTCGATGCATTTTATGTTTGAGCTAGCAAAGATAGAGAGATATAGATATGATGCATATATTTATATATAGATAGGTAAGAGAAATGTATAGATCAATGTTTATTTATTGATGCGTAGAATTGTATCGACATAGTAATGGTAGCTATTTTAAGCTCTTGTTAAAGATAGATAGGATATAGAGACCGGCCGTTAAAGAATAATCGTGTCTGCGATAGCAACTACCTTGCATGATGCTTGAATTATAGAGGAACGTTTCTGGTTCAGCCTGTGTGTAATTTCCAGGACAGCATACTTGTGTCGACTGGCAAGGGCATTGCAACTGGATACTCTATATAGACAGTATTTACTATCAGGAGTGTTACAGTCAAATTGTCATTTTTGCATTGTATTGTATCTGCTCATATACGTCCCACTGCAAAGCACGTGCCTAATCTACAATCGAGAGTACGATTGAGAGGGAATAAGCAATTTAGTCCACCACGCTGGCCTGGTGCGAGTTGGCGGAGTTTACATACCATAGGAATTCTTACAAATGACTATAGTATGCGTTTCCTCACGATGTTTTCCCTCGCCGTTACAGTGTCATTGCTGTATAAAAAGGCGAAACATACAGATTGAGAAACGCTGACTTAGGGCGATATTACCACTTATAGATGTTTATAGTCGTCACAACATTAATTAATCGGTATTTTTCTCTCTTCTTAACTGGTTGGGTCTTTTTCTCGTTCATTTGTGTCTTCTAATGTATGTAGATTTTACTGAATACTAAACTTATCACCCGAGTTTGATGAACTTAAATTTTACAGGTTATGTTAAGTATAGGATACCAACTTTGTTTAAAAACACAAAATCTAATTTTAATCCTAATAATATCCTCAAAAATATACATAAACTCACGCCTTTTTCCCACAAGGGGTAGGTAGAGGTCCAACCAGGACACCCACGTTTCGCCTTGTATTTTTCGTCCCATGATCTGATAGGGGGCGAGCCTATCGCCATATCCGGCAAAAACTCCTGACTCTGGGCTGATAAAGAATAGAAAAATCCAATATCACTTTGCCCGACCCGGAATTCGAACCAAAGACCTCAGCTTTGTAATCATACCGAAATACAACTGTGCAACCGAGGCGGTTCCTCCAAAATATGACAAGGGTAAACCCCATAATAGGAAGTTAATAACACATCAGTCATATCCGGATTCCTGTAATGGAAACGCAGGATCAAGATGGGATAAATTGTGACAAAAAGAAATGTTCCTTATAGTCTAAGAGGTAGCAACGTTTTTGAGAGAGCATTTCAGGTAGGCCATCTCTCTCACTCTCCCGGACGTCATTCGGACTATCTGGCTGGCGGTAGTGGTTGCGTTCGTCAGTGCGCAGCCTACCTGTACAGGTCAAAAGACGGGTGAATATTCATTAAAGTCTGCCCTAACCCAAAGTGTAATTCAACAGCCTCCGTGGCGCTGTTGGTTAGACAACGGCTGTGAAACGAGAGGCCGGGGGTTCGATCCCCGCACCAAAACAAATATTTATGTGAACCACAGGTATTTGTTTCGGGTCTGGGTGTTTGTGAGACCTAAAAGTATCTCGTAATTCCTGATACCCACGACACAAGACTCGATCTTAGTGTGGGGTCAGGACTATGTATGTGACTGTTGGGTGTATTTATTTACTTATAATTATATGAAGAAAAATTAAATTATTATATCAAATCCTTGAAAAAAACAACCAGACACTTTAGAATTAATAAAGATTATAAAGACCAATGATAAAGACAACATTGTATTTTACTAGCGAAAAATGTGTTTGATTTAATTTTATTGCAGTAATCAGTTTGATGGTCGCTTGTTACGCTAATGCACGGATTAATATTGCGCGCAGTTGAATCGCGACGACTCAATCATTACTCGATTAGATTAATTGTTTGCAATGTTATAGCATTTAACATGGCCCAGTGGTTGATAAGCAGGCTTTAGAACGTGTAGTCCTAGGTTCGATGTGTGGAATAGATAAATGTATACATTTATAAACTCATGCCATTTTCCCAGAAGAGTAAGCAGAGGTGCTATGTACGTTTGGCCTTGTGTGTTCCGTCCTACGATGTGATATGCAAGCCTATCGCAATATCGGACCCAAATTCCTGAGTCCGAGCTGATGACGAATGGAAAAATCCAATCACTTTACCTGACCCGGGATTTGAACCCGAGAACTCAGCGTTATTATCGTAGCGTAGTCTAAGTGCGCCACCAAGGCAGTCACATTTATGGAATCGAAAAATATGCCTTGTTTGTGGATTTTAAAAACAACGAGAGTGTTTTCGGTCTTAAAAATATATATATATATACAGGGTATATCAAGACTGCGACCGAAAACGAAACCAGGTGGTAGTTTTAGTGGCTCCAAACACGATGTAAATAAAAATTTCGCCAAAACAGTGACAGATTTTTTTTTAGAATTTTTTAAAAATCATCTTGTTTTGGTCGTAAATACCTAGTTTTTGCGAAAATGCTAGTTTCAACCCTTACGTACCATTGCGTGTTTAAAAATACAGAGTTGTACATCTTTGTTTTAGGAAAATTATGTATTTATCACCCAAATACGACGATAAGTAAAAAAAAAAAAAAATTTTTTTTGTCGATTTTTTTTGCGAAATTTTTTACTTCCATTGTGTCTGAAGTCACTAATACTACCCCGTGGCTTCGTTTTCGGTCGCGGTCTTGATATACCCTGTATATAACAGTCACATACATAGTCCTGACCCCACATTGAGATGGATGAAGTCTTTTGTCGTGGGCATCAAAAACTACGAGAGACTTTTCGGTCTCTTAAACACCCAGACCCGAGACAAATACTTGTGGGCCTCACAAATATTTATCTCGGTGTGGGGATCGAACCCGCGGCCTCTCACAGCAGGTGTCTAACCAACTGCGCCACGGAGGCTACCAAACACAGGATATAAAACAAGCACGTTTTGATCAGGCCGGCATAATTGTGTCGACTGGCGAGAGATAACTATATGTCGCCTATTTTTAGGTTGCATTAAACTTACCACCACCCTTTCAGTTCCTTTATCAAGCCAGTAGAAAAAAACAATAATCTCAAAACTAAAATCAATCCGGCCGACAGATATTGCTGAATGTAAAAAAAATATTGAGTTCTGATATTAAATAAGTCGAAGTGCGTGGTGGCCTGTTGGTAACGGATCAGACCCGGCTGCCTACATGTCCACGGTGGTCGCGAGTTCAAATCCCAGGGCACACCTCTGACTTTTCGGAGTTATGTGTGTATTGATAGTCAATCACCACGCACTTTAACGATGAAGGAAAACTTCGTGAGGAAACCTGCATACCGTAGCGATTTTAAAGAATTTCTACGGTATGTAAGTCCGCCAACCCGCACTAGGCCAGCGTGGTGGACCATATGGCCTAACCACTCTCAATCGATTCTCTCGATTGTAGAGTAGGCCCGTGCCCTGCAGTGGGACGTATATGGTCTGATATAGATATAGATAGATATTAAATAAATATATTTGAATAATTTGCGCGTTTATAGTGTAATGATAAATTACGAAAGGGAAGCCGGAAGTAATCGTGTTATACGGAGCCTTCGCCACTACCCTGAACTTCCCAACATGTGACTAATCACCCATGAACAGCACATCATTTTAGCCAGCCAAAAAACTGCCAGACATTTATCTGGCAATATCTGGCACAATAGCCAAAGGCCGAACACAAAACAGCCTGCGCCTACTAAAAATGACACTTCACTGCGGGACTAATTGGCAACACTGGCAAACTGCCAAGTGGCACGGATGGCAATTTAGGCGACCTGGCAGATTTGGGTATTAGGGGTAAATATTTATGGCAACGTTTTCTTGGTAAGGCGGTATTAGGTCTATCGGATTTGATAAAGGTTTTATTTCTTTTCTTCGTGTCCTTTAATGTTGACATGTTTATGGTTTAGTAGGAGCGTACAAAAGTTGTGAAAAATCATCAGTTCGACTCTCGTGTGAGACAATTTAATTTAATCGCCGTATAATGGTTTCTTAGATTTACGCGAATGTTACACATTGAAATAAAACTATATTTTACGGATTTTATCGCAATTTGGTTTAATTTTTACATTTTTTAACTTCCCGACGTTTCGATTACTTTACAGCTTTCGTTTGAGTCCGCCCCGTAATCGCGGTATTTTTCGATTACTTTACAGCTTTCGATTACTTTAAAGCAGTAAAGTAATCGAAACGTCGGGAAGTTAAAAAATGTAAAAATTAAACCAAATCGCGATAAAATCCGTATAAAATAGTTTTATTTCAGGGTGTATTTATTATTATTATTCATATGTGATATTAGTTAGCTGTCTCTCAACACTGTATATACTATATCTGTAGACCTGTTTAATGTTTAATACGTTATATACATACAAATGCAAAATCCGAAACGCGGCATTTCATTTTTACACATAAGTCTGCCCCGTGACCACGAAAGCTGCAAAGTAGTCGAAACGTCGGGAAGTTTAAAAATGTAAAAATTAAATCAAATAAAATTTGTAAAAAATGTTATATCAATGTGTAACAGTCGCGTAAATCTAAGAAAACGTTATACATTTAAGTTTTTCACTTTAATACAAGTACATTGGAAAAATGAAAAGGAATATTATAAATACAAAGGAATATAAGCGAAAACGACTCGGGGTACCCCATTTCAGAATCGCTCAAGGCGAATCTACGAAGGACCTTTTTGTATTAAATATGTAGGACTCACCTGGTCCCGAAAAAATGGTTAAATGACTTGTCGTCAATTTGGGAAAACGATTCTTAGAAGGTCAGAAAGGGCCTTTGTTTTTTACTTTATCAGGGCGTGTGTACTCAGCGCTAGTGAAGGCTGATACGCGAAGATTTGATAAGCACGACTATGTACACAAACTCACGCCTTTATCCCAGAAGGGGTAGGCAGAGGCGCCACCAGGACACCCACATTTCGCCTCGTATGTTCCGTCCCACGATGTGATAGGGGGCGAGCCTATCGCCATACCGGGCACAAATTCCTGACACCGGGCTGGTAATGAATAGAAAAACACTATGCCCAACCCGGAATTCGAATCCGAGACCTCAGCTTTGTAATCGTACCGTAGGAGAACTACGCCACCGAGGCAGTCTATTATATACTTTTTTGTTATTCCTTCACGATGTATAGAACATTAGTATCGGAGATTCAGTTTACAAAGAGCCTTACAACGTATCGGCCTCACGGAGTTCTTGTCGCCAAATGTGATTAAATTCACATTAGTATGATGAATAAAGTCGCTCTTGACAAAGTAAATCCATTGTGAAAATGTACTGAAACTTTGATGCCGTAATCTACTTATTGAACACGTCTTGGTAGATAAATTAATAATGTGTTTTAGTGTGTTAGTAATAAGTTTATTCAATAGAGCCAGACATTGATAAAAATAAGAATTATTCCTACATATTCTATAGCAGTTCATATTTTTTATGGCCTTTGCAATACATTATATAGCAATTCAAGCATGATATTTTTGACTTAATTAAGATGACACTCACACGCAATGATGACACTCAAAGATGGTCGATTTCCGTTTCGCTGTGACAATATATTTCGATCTCACAATTATATTATAAATCCTTGTCATATATTATGCGTATTATTTTATGAAATAATAAAATCACGCTATAAATAACTGGGTACTTTTACGTTTTTATTTGGACCAAAAGGACAGCAACTCGCCAAATAGTTCCAAGAAAATTTACAATCGGCTCAACGCTTTACACAATTACTCAAAAATCCCTTTTTCTGAGTCCGGAAATATTAAATGCTTACCCCTTAAATTTATCAGGAAAGGCTTTAAATTTCTCAATTTAAATGTATTTCACCCGGAACACTCCTTTGGACAATTTGAAAAATCCTTTAAATCTTAATTATACCGGGTATATCAAGACCGCGACTGAAAACGAAGCCAGTTTTAGTAGTTACAGACACGATGCAAATAAAAATTTCACCAAAACAGCGACAGATATTTTTTTAGAATTATTTAAAAATCGTCGTGTTCGGGTGGTAAATACCTAGTTTTTGCGAAAATAATAATTGAAATCCTCACGTACCATCGAGTGTTGAAAAATAAAGAGGTCTACATCATTATTTTGAGAATGCGAAATTTTTAGTTGTATTGTGTCTGAAGTCACTAATACTACCACCTGGCTTTGTTTTCGGTCGCAGTCTTGATATACCCTGTATATTATTATGTTTTGTAAGGACCTTAAGCAGTATCACTGACTGGACGCAGTAACAACAAAGCTGCTTCTAAACGTAGGCTTTCTTTAATAGTGACACTTACTGATAAGCACATATTAATCTAGGAAATTAATGTTAGGAAAGATGAGTAGAATGAAACGTTAGTCGAATGAATGATAAGGAACGTAGTTTATGTGAAAGAGATAACGAATGAAAAATTAAGATACTGAAATATGTAAGTACGGAATAGTAGACAGTTTAGAAGATGATGGAAGACGTAAACGAACGAAGTAAAGACGAATTAAAAGAATAATTAATTATAATGAAGAACATCTCAACGACATTTGTTTGATTTTGACCGAAACGGAACTATTCCCACATTAATTTGATATTAACAAGACTAGAGGGACTTTATAATTTAATGGTAAAATAGCGGTAATTCGTTGCAAAATTAGAATGTTATTGAATACTGGCACGGTTAACTCAAAAAAATGTATTCGACGATAAGTCTAGTAGTCTTTTTATTTATACAGTGTGATATTGACATAAAGTATTTAATTTAAACCATGGTAAGCGATACGACCGCTCATGGACAGTAGCAAACTAAACAACACCATGAATTACAAAATAATGCTTCGCATTCCACTGCACTCGACATCCTGCGACATAAATGTTAATTTTCATTATGTCCAGTAGTTACTCTGGCTATAATATCCTTCAAACCGGAACACATCAGTGCATTTACACTGCTGTTTGGCTGGCGAAAAAAGACCATCTATTGTTGTATAGCACAAAATAATTTACTTCGCATTTTATGCCCCAGCCAAGGGTACAAAATGATTATCCTCGTAATTCTTAATTAACAAGGTGTTTCTAATAAAAATCCCGAACTCAAAACCAAGCCCTTTGTCCAAACTTGAGGCTTAATCAAGAAGTTTCTATTGTCCTTATTTTTCTCATATTTCGGACGAAATAACTAATTAAAAATGATCAGATTATAATTACTTTTGTAAGTGTAAGTGCCAGTGAGGGAGTGCGTGGTGGCCTGATGGTAACGGATCAGACGCGGCTGTCAACATATTTACAGTGGTCACTGGTTCAAATCCCAGGGCACACCTCTGACTTTTCGGAGTCATGTGTGTATTAGTCAATCACCACGCACTATAACAGTGAAGGAAAACATCGTGAGGGAACTTGCATACAATAGCGATTTGTAAGAATTTCTATGGTATGTAAAGTCCGCCAACCCGCACTAGGCCAGCGTGGTGGACTGACTATATGTCGCAAGCCATGGGTGTATTTATTTAAATAATTTAACAAATACTTAACAACACAAAAGGCGGTCGTATCGTTATGATATATTTCCCGTTCGAACAACTTTAGAATTCAGTTTGAGCGAAGAAGACAAAACATTCGATAACTAAAATGGGTTTTAAAACTGTCTATGAATAAGGTCGATATTCCTTCGTAGTTGTATAACTACCAAGACTCAATAACATATTACAGTCACTGTTAAGTATGTTTATTATTAAAATGCTTTTAAGAACACTTAAAATTGAAAACCCCAAGTTTCCAAAGCCATTTTAACTTTAAAACAAATCATGAACTAGTTGTCAAAGTGTCAGACACATCTGACATGTGCCAACTGACATCGTTGATTCGAATCAGCCAAGTTCGACAACAACTCAAAGAACTTTGCCAAGTTGGTAAAATATTGGGCGATAAGTGAAGCGGTGGTAGTGCGAGCGGGTAGATCGGTAATAATTTATAATAAATACATAAACTCACGCCTTTTTCCCGGAAGGGGTAGGCAGAGGTGCTACATGACACCCACGTTTCGCCTTGTATGTTCCGTCCCATGGTGTGATAGGAGACGAGCCTTCGCCAAATCGGACACAAATTTCTGACTCCCGAATTTGTGCCCGATATGGCGATAGACTCGCCCCCTATCACATCATGGGACGGAACATACAAGGCGAAATGTGGATGTCCTGGTGGCACCTCTGCCTACCCCTTTGGGGATAAAGGCGTGAGTTTATGTATGTAAGTATGTATTATTCTCCGCTTTCCGCTAGCAGTAACGCAAAAGCCCATTCAATTGAGATATTACTTTTACCGGAAAAAGGAAAATTGTCCTGAAAGTTTCTTTGCCGATACTTAGCCAATTGTTACCGAATATGTCAACACTTTGCAGACATTAACAAAATTATGCCTCGAAGTTTCGTTCCATTAATATTTTGTGGAGACAATATTGGCGAGTAAGAAGAAGCTTTAAGAGTTTTCTGCCTCGGTGGCATAGTTATGCCATGATTCGGTAACAAAGCTGAGGTCCCGGCTTCGAATCCCGAATCGGGCAAAGTGAATATTGGATTTTTCTATTCATAATCAGCTTGGATTTATAAATTTGTGCCCGATATGGCGATAGGCTCACCCCATATCACATCGTGGGACGGAACATACAAGGCGAAATGTGGGTGTCTTGGTGGCGCCGCTGCCTACCACTTCTGGGATAAAGGCATGAGTTCATGTAAAAAAATATAATTAATTAATTAAAATTAAATTATTATATAAGTATGTAAAATGATAATAGAAATATGCTCAACTTAATAAAAAAAAAAATATATATATATATTTATTGAAAAACACAGTTAGGTACATACAATTTGAACAGGGGTCCCCAAACTAAGCTAGGCTTGTATCTTGGGGTACCAATACAAACTTTGAAAATTTTGAATTTGAAGCTTACATAAAAGATAAAATAATAAAAAACAAAAACATAATAAAATCCAAAAATTTAAACAGTGAGAGAGAAAACTTCACATGAATCACTTAATGCTAAATAATAGAAAAAAAAAATGATAATAAAATAATCAAAATTCTAAAACAGTATTAAAAGTATTATTCTGTTCCTTTCGTAACATTTAAAAAAAAAACATAAAATATTCACATGAGTATGTAATTATACTATAAAATAATTAACAATTAAAACAAGTCCTTAAAATATTAATTAAACAATAAAATAAATATACGAAGAAAAAAGAAAGCAACTTAATTTAATCAACGGTCTTATTAATTGAGATCAAAAGTAATACTTATTATAATATTATTCTAGTAGTATTTCCGTGTTATTATAAGTTAAGGTATATAACCAGTTTTTTATTTTATTTTTGGCGTGGTGTACTGACAAGTTTTTAATATCGCAGAATTTGGCCACAGAGTTGTAGGTATGAGCCCTTAGAAAATCACCGAATTTTCGAGCGAAAGACGTTTGTATTGTAGGTAGAGTAAATTTGTAGACTCTTTTCTTGATCATAATAAACTATCTACATCGCATTATAAGGGACGATACCAAAATTAGATCAACCAGGTCAAACAAATATAGACAGGCCCATACGATGAATTTAATTGGTTTATTTTCGGAATCAATCCTCAGATATGGATAGAAATTGTTTAAATGTGGTCTGGTCCACCCCAACAATCTCAACATTATGCTACTTAAACCTCAATCACTTTTTCATAATTTGTAGCCCATATCAATCCAGCTTAGCTAATAACCTTAAAACTGTGATACCGAAAAGCAACATACATACATACATAAACTCACGCCTTTATCCCGGAAGGGGTAGGCAGAGGCGCCACTAGGACACCCACATTTCGCCTTGCATGTTCCGTCCCACGTTGTGATAGGGGGCGAGCCTATCGCCATATCGGGCACAAATTCCTGACTCCGGGCTGATAATGAATAGAAAAGTCCAATATGACTTTGCCCGACGCAGGACTCGAACCCGAGACCTCAGCTTTGTAACCGAACCGTAATACAACTACGCCACCGAGGCAGTACCGAAAAACAAGCTTCAATAATAGATCGGCACAGATACCTATCCAATAAAAATATGTCAAGTCGCAAGCCGTGTGAATACGGCGGAACTGTCACTTAGCTGTCATAATACGGGCGCGGCGCCGGCTCATAAATGTGCAAATGACGGACCGCGATCCCGATAGTTTTATTATTGGACTATTTGTGTACCTTTTGGGATAGTCTTGGTATATACGTCGGGTAAGACAACGGTTGAAACGCCAGAGTGGCTGGGGTCGTCGCGTTTCTGGTTCATCCTACCGGCCTTATTCCTACACAGTTTTCAAACCTATTTTAGATATTGATTGTTTTGTCTTCTTCGCTCAAACTGAATTCCAAGATGGTTCGAAAGGGACACAACATTTGATAACTAAAATAGATTTTAAAACGGTCTATAAACAAGGCCGTAATTTAAGGATACAATCAGTGTTACTTCTTCTATCTGTTCTTTAATGCAATAGGTGAATTGTAGTTACTTTCTCATATCAGTATAAAAATAAGGCATAGGAGCAAACAGCTTACATAATGTTCAGTGATTGCAACCCAAAGTCTTCTATGTACGCTCGGATCGTAGAATCTTTGTTTACCTTTTTAAACTAAACTAACTAATAAACTATCAAGAGTGACTCAGTATCCAGACAAACCTGTAAAAGGCTTTTGCGATACTTTATTATATGTACTAATAGTTTAACTTAAAATGTATAAATAAATTTTAAAAAAATGGGAGAGGAAAGGAAAGGAAAGAGAATAGAAAGTGACAATAGTAGTTAAAGCCCCATTTGTGTCTATTCTGTCCCCAAAGCAATGTTTATTTCTCCCGCCAAACAGCAGTGTAAATGCACTGTTGTGTTCCGGTTTGAAGGACATTGTAGCCAGAGTAACTACTGGACATATCGAGACTTATCATCTTATGTCTCAGGATGGCGAGCGCAGTGGAATGCCAAGCATTGTGCAATGTAACTCATGGTGTTGTTTGGTTTTGCTACTGTCCATGAGCGGTTGTATCGCTTACCATCAGGCGAATGGCAGACTCGTCTCGTCATTCATTGCAATAAAAAAAAAAATTACACGTGGAGAGTTTCTCGCCTCGAAGATACGATTATCGTGAGGCTATAAAAAAGTTGCATCGTGTAAACGTTGTCAGAACACGATAATCTTATGGCGGTTATGTCATTAAATAATGGCATACGATTCTCGCCGCGACAAACTCTCCCTGTGTAATTGGCGCTTTAGGCTTTTGTAGCCGCATTGAACGAAACCCAACAGAATAGTTATAAAACACATCGGCTTTCTATCAGTGGTACTTCGTCTACCCGACCTATTCGTACTTCAATTCAAGGTTAAGAATTTACTTCAAAAACTAGTAACTTTATTTTTATATTCTTTTTTTTGGTATATTTATAGAAACGTAATATGGGTACTCTTTTGATGTGTAAATTCCAATTCGGAACAAAGTAACAGTATGATATTGACTGAGCAAACATAGTTCAATAGAAACGCCCACATTATCGAAAATTTTCCGTAGTGTTTAAGTTTATTTTTGTATTTCTTGATTTTGTGTTAAGATTAATGTAGGTAGAACTTGTGAGAAAATAATTTGGCTCTTGTAAAGGTATATTGGCATACGTGTCGTGTTTGTAGATTATAAATAAATAAATACACCCATTAGTCACATAATTCTGACCTTACAGTAACATATCAAGTCATATAAGTATCAGAAACTACGAGACTTTTCAGTCACACAACACCCAGACTAGGACGAAATATTTGTAGGACTTATACATTTGTCTTTGCGCGGAAATCGACCTCGCGGCGTCTCGTTTTTCAGCTGGCGTCTTTATTCTATTAAATAAAACATAACCTCCAATAATAAGCGAAACCGCGATTACAATCTAGTTAGTTAAAAAAATAGGTATCCACAATAATACCAAACGACACACCGTTCATAATAATTGTCATACTAATTTCCCTGCAGTAACATTCGATGAATTATCACAAACAGTCCGCGGCGTATTAAAGATATGCTATATTTTATTCATAGCTGATAAGTTCACAATTTTTTTTCTTGTATAAATGTTCCATTAAAATTTAGTATCAATAATTAATGTTCGTAATAATGTCAATGTATCATGTTATTTTGCATACCATCTTTTGGTTAAATATGGGTGTTCTGTATGTTATGTATATTCATCTGGTTTTTTTTTTACCCATATTTGCAAAATAAATACGTATATCTTTATCTTTCACTCAGTATTTTTTTTAATTACATAGTTCCGTCAAATGAGCAAACAGGTCACCTGACGGTCACTGCCGTCCATGAGCATCCACAACGCTTGCCCATCAGTTATAGTTTCCAGTGGTAATGGAAGCCCACTGAGTTTGTTTCGCCGGGTCTTCTCAGCCAGGGCCGCGTTAGATCCGGTGGTAACATTAAACCGCTACGCACCGCTTTAATAATACTTATGATCCACTAACACACCGATTAACGTAAATAATGTATTTCCTTAGAAAAAATAAATTACCATAAAATACTAATAAATAATATTATAACAACAAATATCTTGTAAATATAAAATAAGTACTATGTTTATTGACTTGTCATAAGAGCTATTTAATTGCCTACGTGACCAATAAACGAATTTCATCTCATTTCATCAAATCGGGGGGAAAGTAGGAAGGGAAAAGTGTGGGAAGAGGAAAAGGGTTTTCGGCATCCAGCAATCTCACTCACCGAACGAAACGCGACAACAAAGCTGTCATCTCACGTCGTACTGTGGGACAGTGGTCCCGCCCCGGACGAATCTGCCCATTCATGCTGAGTCATGACTGACAACAGCGCGGCTCTACCACAATTTAACTCCTAGTGCGGCTAGGCGAATTTGACATGCTATAGATTTTTTTTGCCTCGACTGCCTCGGTGGCGTAGTTGTACTCCAGTACGACTACAAAGCTGAGGTCTTGAGTTCGAATCCCGGGTCGGGCAAAGTGATATTGGGTTTTTTTATTCATTATCAGCCCGGAGTCAGGAATTTGTGCCCGATATGGCGATAGGCTCGCCTCCTATCACATCATGGGACGGAACATAAAAGGCGAAATGTGGGTGTCCTAGTGGCGGCTCTGTCTACCCCTTCTGGGATAAAGGCGTGAGATTATATATGTATGTATGATATGACGGTTTCGTCACTGTTAAAGTGCGTGTAAACTGATAAATACACACATGACAAAAAAATCTGAGATCTGCTCTGGAATTCGAACCCACGGCCGTAATAAGCAGCCACGTACAGCCCTACCGACAGGCTGCTACACACTTAGTCTACCGTACTGAGACCTAACTGTTCTCTAATTACTTTGAACCCTTCACAGCTCGTGACCCCATTTAACTGTATGCGATTTGCCTAAGCTCTCCACATACTTGGGAATAAATTTGCCCCAAATCCCTTTAGCATAAGGTCTCTTAATACTTTGATGACTGTAAACTTGGAATATGTTGTAGGTTTGGTTTATAATTTCAACTCTACGTATGCAAGGATAGAGTAAATTAATACATACATACATAAACTCACGCGTTTTCCCCAGAAAGGGTAGTCAGAAGTTCTACAAGGACATCCATGTTTCGCCTTGTATGGTCCGTCCCATGATGTGATAGGGGGCTTATCGCCTTATCGTCACCCCGTATAATATGATGTATAGTTAAGTCCATTTATATCACTTGTTTATATAAGTTGCAATTTATATGCCAGACGGTTATTTAAGGCTCGTAAACAGTCTAGACCGGCGGCCAATCGATCTTCTTAAAATTATAGAGCTTAAAGGGCCATTCACATGATAAAAGCTTAGAAAAATTGTATATGAAAATGTTTTACAAAGATATCAGGTCTGTATTTTCAAAGGGCGTCCATTTAATGTACCGAATTTTAATAACGTATCTTTTTTGTTATTTCATCGACATATTTCTGCGAAAACAATAAAAAATGTAATTTTATTTATTAAAGTTCATCATCAGTAATTACAAAACTTACATTTAATTTAAGACATTACATTCGTGACACTTTTTAATTGTATTGAAAAACTTAATAGTGCAACAAAACATAAGAACACTGTGAATTACAATCTGAAAAATAAATTTATTACATATACTAGTTTCCTTCCTCATCCCACGAGTACACAAAAATTTTCGGGATAAAAAGTTGGCTAAGTGTTAATCCAGGGAGTCAGCTACCTCCATACCAAATTTCATCGAAATCCGTTCAGCCGTTTCTGAGTTCATCGCGCTCAACTGCACAGACAAACAGACAAACTGATAAAAATTGTAAAAATCATTGTTTTGGATTCTATTACGTTAATAGAAACCCCCCATATTAGTTTTTCTCATTTATCTTCCATGTACAGACATCGATCGGTTACAAATTTATTATATGTATAGAATATATTTTTAAGCTCGAAATAAGAGATGTACTATAAGTGCCAAAACTAAACTAAATACAAAAAAAAATGTGTGTGTGTATTAGTGTACACACGTAAGAAGTGAAACTTCTTTATGACATCATTTTTCGAAAAATGATCTACTATTTACAAATTTACAGAATTGGTAAAATAAAGCTAAATTAAATAAAGTTTAAGTTTAGGAGGGGGGAAATTTTTGAGGGAATTTGGGATTTCTATCGGGGCCAATTTGTAGCCCTCACCGAGACGGTTCCGAGGATACCAAGCTCGGAGGGTCCACGAACTTTATTGGCCGAGATAGGTTTAGGGGGGGTGAGGTAAAAATTTTAGGTGGTGGTAGGGGCGGGGGGGGGGGGGGTTAGGTTTCGTGGGGGGGCTATTGGGCACCTTAAAATATTTTTGGGTGGGGAAAGTTGTGGAGGGGGAATTCGGGAATACTGTTGGGGCAGGATTGTAGGCCTCACCGAGCCGGTTCTAATGAACCCAGGGTCGATGGGTCTACGATGGATATTGGCGGAGATAGGAATAGGGGGGGTGAGGTAAAAATTTTAGGTGGGGGTAGGGGCGGGGGGGGTTTGGTTAGGTTTCGTGGGGAGGCTATTGGGCACCTTAAAATATTTTTGGGTGGGGAAAGTTGTGGAGGGGGAATTCGGGAATTCTGCTGGGGCAGGATTGTAGCCCTCACCGAGCCGGTTCCAATGAACCCAAGGTCGGTGGGTCTACGATGGATAATGCCGGAGATATGAGTAGGGGGGGTGAGGTAAAATTTTTAGGGTGGGGGGAGGGGGGGGAGGTTTCGTGGGGAGGCTATTGGACACTGTTTTGGATTTAGGGTGGGGGAAGGCCAGAGGGGGGGTAAGGATCAAATTACAAAAAAGTGGGTGGGACTTAAAATTTTGGGTGGGTTTGGAAACGGTTGGGGGTGTGGCTTACTGAAGTGGGTACAGAATGTGTTCTAATGGTATACACTGTATTATGTCCAAATGTGGGATGATACACTAGTGTGGGATTCGTACTAAATACAGTTACAATACACAGGATTACTACTACTATTACTAATTTACTAAATAAATAAAGATGGCGCGTAACGCAAAAATGTGACTTAGAAATAAAGATGGCGCGTAACGCAAAAAATTTTCCAACCCCGATACAGAAGTTTCACTTCAAAAAAGACATAATAACACAGTAATTAACGAAAACTTATCAAAATCTTGACAATATCAGATTAAATTAAATACAAAATATCACAGTACAGTATAGCAAAATTATCTATAATTAAGTGTCATATACAAAATATTACAGTACAGTATAGCAAAATTATCTATAATTAAGTGTCATATACAGAGTGTTGAAAATATAAAGCGACATTTAAAATATATCTTTCATAGAAAATTATAATCTCTTTTATCCTCCAAGAATTAATTTTCCACGTTTTTCTCCATCACATACTCATTAAAAATTATTACAGCTTACAAAGACTTAATGAACCTTCGTGAAATCTGGTCTGAGATAAAAGAGAGGCTCGCGACTTCAAACGCTGAAGTAATTAATTTTAGCGACGTTTCTAGATTTTTTTGAATTTTGCTCTTTGGACCTAAAATAATCTTTTAATAGTATCATGCAAATGTAACAAATAAAACTCCTCTGGCGCTGACAGCCTCCGCAGCATAGTTGTTCAGACGCCAGCTGTGAAACGTAAGGCCGCGGGTTCGATCCCCGCACCGAGACAAATATTGATGTGATCCGCATGTACTTGTTTCGGGTCTGGGTGTTTGTGAGACCGAAAAGTCTGTCCCAGTTTCTTATACATGAAATAAGACTCGATGTAAGTGTGGAGTCAGGACTATGTACGTGACTGTTGGGTGTATTATTATTATGGTTTATTCGTTTTTTTTTTCAGCCATCCCCCTCCTCCTCCTTGCGTCGATTCCCCAATACGGGGGGTCATGAGTCATCCGGGAAACAATCCGCAGCCATAGTTCCCTATAAAATAACGCTGAAAAAATATCTCATTTCACATATTTGTTAAAAAATAAAAGACTTGAGACTAAAAAATACTTTTATTATTGAACCTTCATGAAATGTCTCCTTAAATAAAAGTGCGCGACTTCAAATGCTGAAGTTATTAATTTTAATTTAATTTTTCCCGTCTTAGTGATTGAGTGTCACAAGAAACCAGACAGCGATAATTGTGTCGACGAAAAATAATTAGACCTAAGTCTGATATCGAAGCTTTGTCGGCACTTTCAGGTTCAAAAACTAAATTACGATAAAATGATTACAGAGAGCTTTTTCGTGCAAAAAGTCGGAGTGACATGATAGACCTCCACCAATTATTTTTAATTTTGGCATGTCATTTGATCTTTTTGTAAAAATATTTTTTCCCGGTATTCATTAATGCCGGGTTGATGTGATATCCTATACTGTTTTAATAAATTCAAGTAAATTTAATAAACATTTTAATTTAACTAAAGGTGGGAGTATTTAATTAAATTAGTAAAGTTTCGCAGAATACATTAAAACCCTTTTATTTTTCTTATTGATGTCTGTTATTAAAATAATTAAAACATACACACATAAACTCATGCCTCTCTTCCAGAAGGGGTAGGTAGAGGTGCTACCAGGACCCACATTTCGCCTTGTATGTTCCGTCCTATGATGTGGTAGCGGGCGAGCCCATTGCCATATCGGGCACAAATTCCTGACTCCGGGCTGATAATGAATATAAAAAGCCAATATCACTTTGCCCAACCCGGGATTCGAACCTGAGACCTCTTGCAATCATACTGTCGTATAGTAGTCGTACCGTAATACAACTACACCACCGAGGCAGTCTCATCAAAACGTCATAAGTATCAAAAAATTCATACCCAATGAGAACCAAAGGTGATAATGGTCATTACCCGAGAACTGAACAACCCTAAACCCCACTAAAGGTGTTGCGTTTTACTAATAGCAACCTTGAAAATATCGTGTCATCTAAAAATCGACCTTGTTCTCAATCACATAGAGTTCACATTTCAAGATGTCTATTTTGTATGGTACCCCGCACTTAGATACCTTACTTAAATATTAACACGGGTTTGCTCAAGTATTTTACCCAGTACGTGAAACATGTATATAAAAAGTATACTAAGTAATATTGTTTGAGAATGTTTGTCTGTTACGCTAATTAACTTCTCAAGCGATTTTAGTGAAATTTTCATTACACGTTCTCAGGAGTACAGAAAAGGACACAGGATACTTCCAATTTATATAGAGGTCTCCCATTATTGCAATGAATGGCGAGACGAGCATGCCATTCGCCTGATGGTAAGCGATACGACCACTCATGCACAGTAGCAAAACCAAACCACACCATGAATTACAAGGCAATGGTTGGCAATTGGCATTCCACTGGGCTCGCCATCCTGAGACATAAGATGTTAATTCTCATCATGTCCAGTAGTTACTCTGTCTACAATGTCCTTCAAACCGGAACACAACAGTAAATTTACACTGCTGTTGGCGGGAGAAATAGACATTGCGGTGGTACCTACCCAGGCAGCCTCTCACATATGAGGGATCTACCAGTAGTATATTATTTATAACTTAATCTTAATAAATTCGAATACGTTGAAGTAATTTCACGCGGGTGAAACCGGATGAAATCGCTAGTTAAATAAAGCGCAGCTGGCTTTGTTGAAGGAAATAGCGTGTTCTACTGCAATATATCTTCGCCTCGGGACTATGAAGTATGCTACACTCAAGAATATTTCGTAGAGGAAGTGGCCAAAAGGCCTTGTTGATTTTAGCTGGGGGATATATAAATTACCACTAGGTAGCGGTGAAACTAGTTAGGTATTTTTATTTAAAAACTGGTCCAATATTATCGCCCATAATATAGATATATATTCCTATTCATTATCAGCCCGACGTCAGGAATATGTGCCCTATATGGCGATAGGCTCGCCCTCTATCACATAGTGGGACGGAACATACAAGGCGAAATGTGGGTGTCCTTATGGCGCCTCTGCCTACCTCTTCGGGGATAAAAGTGTGAGTTTATGTATGTATATAGATATATAGCAAACGATGTAAGAGGAAAAAATATGGTTACCAAATAATGATCATTGGTTGAAGCTTCGTACAATTGCCGGCTGATATAAAAATCGCAACTAACGATTCTGTTACTATTTTATAATAATTATTATCGAACTATTTGTAACATTCTCATATTATTAAACTTACATAATAAAACAATGTAAAAAATAACTACCAAGTAATTTCGTGTAAAAATTTAACACAATATTGTGTATTTTGTTCAAAAATGTTCGTAACCGCTGCAACTTATTCCACGCTACGAGCACAAATTATCTACGACCACATCACTAGATATTATTGTTATCTACGCCAGTCTACGATGACGCAAGCTGTTATGTCTATATCTACGACGCATGTGCTACAAGCTATTAAGGATGTAATTACTACAATATAGGTTACTAGTACATGCTGCTACGCCATTATGCTACGTGCGTTCGTAGTCATTGCTACGGTCATCGGCTACGAAATTCTTAGTATTCGCTACGAATGTTAAGATACAAAAATATAATATTATGATTGAGCATAATAAAGTACTAAAACATGCTAGTAATTTTATTTTAAGGTACGGTATCTTTGAGAAATTAGGCTATTTATAAAACTAAGCTTCGAAATTGTGGCGTCTTTATTCACTTCAGATCAAATTTCTTCTTTCGTAACAACGTCAACTTTGATATAAATGAGCGAAAGTTATCTAGTAATGCCAATTAATTTAAGTCTAAAAAGGCTTTGGAATTTTGCCTAAAATAAGTTAAATCCTTTTGTAATTAGCATTATCCTACTAACGCAATTGTGACTGTTAGTATGCTAATAATTTCTTAACTGAAATTTCTTTCGTCAATCACAACATCTGTACAACAAAAATCTTTTTTATTTTGTCTAGTTTTTATTACTTAAAAAATATAAAGGTCAGATGGTTAACATAATTTGCGGTGTCACGGATTTCATAGACTGTAAAGGACTTTGCCGACCCATGTCACAAATATAAGTTATGAGAAAATTAATCTCGTTACGGGGATCAAACAAATGGCCTTTTTATTTTATACCCGGCTAGTCACCTACTGCGGGTTCAAATCCCAGGGTACACCTCTAACTTTTTATGTGTGTATTGATAGTCAATCTACACGCACTATAACGGCGAAGGAAAACATCGTGAGGAAAACTGCATATTTGCAGATTTTAAAGAATTTCCACGGTATGTAAAGACCGCCAACCCGCACTAGGCCTGCGTGGTGGACTATATGGCCTAACCCATCTCAATCGTACTTTCAATTATAGAGGAGGCCCGTGCCCAGCAGTGGGACGTATATGGGCTGATACAGAAGCACAGGCGACGCAGCATGTATTATAACATTGCAAACAATCTAATCGAGTAATGATCGAGTCATTGTGATTCAACTGCGCGTAATGTTAATCCGAGCATTAGCGTAACAAGCGACGATCACATTTATTACTACAATAAAACAATACGAGCACAGTTTTCACTAATAAAATACAATGTCTTTATAATGTCTACTTTTAGTTCTTAAGTGTTTTAGTAATTTGTAATTACAAGCAGGATTGTGTATTGATAATATTTTGTATTGAAACGATTGTGATCATTATCATTTTATTTATTTATTAATTTATATTCTTTATCGTACACTACAGACGCTTAACAAAAAAAAAACATTTAATTAGATAGCAGTACAAAAGGCGGTCGTATCGCTTGAAGCAATCTCTTACCGATTACCTTGGGATGGAAATAAGAGAAGGATAAAAGAGAGGGTAGTCAATAGTGTGCAAATAGCTTGACTGATTAAAAAAAACTTATTATTATATCATCGTGTACGGTGATCGCTACATGGGATACGAATCTCCGTTTTTCGTTGATGGCAAAACGATTTTTTTATTTATTGCAATGCATGGCGAGACGAGCATGCCATTCGCCTGATGGTAAGTGGTAAGCAATTTAGAAGTGCTTCTTAACGCTACAGTACTTCACCTACTTTCATATTACTCGTAGTGAAAAGATCGTCTTAACATTAAGGCATCAAGACCTTTACACAGTGGAAAGTGTGATGTGACAAAACCCGCGTGTTACAGACGAAGCGAATGTATTATGCAAACGCAGGCGCGGCGTCGACACTTCGCTCGCACCTGGAAAGATTTCAGCAATGTTCTTTGAATTCTAAGGGAATTTTGTGAACGTTGTGCATATTTTACGACAGCCTGTGTGGCGCGTTATTAGATGTTATTTTTGGATATTTTTTGTGTGTAGGAACTAGTTTGTGTGCCAGCTATGTAGCGGATAAATTCCGGAAATATCACTTGATAAATTTTGTTAAATGTTGAAAACCACAGGAGTACGTTGGCAATGTATGCTTTTGCCGAGACCCCATAGACTTTCAATTCCCATAAATGTACTTTAGTTTCTAACTATACTGTACTGCATAAGTCCATATACGTCCCACTGCAAGACACGGGCCTCCTCTACAATCGAGAGTACGATTGAAAAGGGTTAGGCCATATAGTCCACCATAATGCAGATAGTTTGTAACATGCTCTAAATACTCATTCAGCACATATTTCAACAACCATACATTTTTCCATAGTCTGCATTTTTACGTAATACGTTCGGTCTATTTATTTGAAGTTACTAACAAAGCAATTAGCCATTATACGTAATGTGTACTTGCTTAACATTAAAGGCATCAAGTGTTTAATTTCATAAGTATTTTTACAATATATTTACGATCCTAATTTGCATTGTAATCATTACTATAATCTAATGTTTAGTTAGCCCTAGAGTTATATTTAGTTGACGTTAAATAAACAATAAGTACTCATAAATATATCTAATTCTGTAACATAAATAAGAAGCAACATACATAGATAAACTCACGCCATTTTCCCAGAAGGGGTAGACAGACGTGCTACCACGACGACCACGTTTAGCCTTGTTTGTACCGACCCACGATGTAATAGGGGACTTAGACTTAATTTCTTATGTCTCAGGATAGCGCACTGGAATGCCAAGCATTGCCTTGTAATTCATGTTGTTTGGTTTTGCTACTGTCCATGAGCGGTCGTATCGTTGATAACACAAGCCTATACGTTTACCTACGTTGGCACATATTTCTTTTCCCACCTAGTAAATAACGTATATTTGTTGATTGTTTATTCCTGGCGTATACCTTATATTAATTGATAACCCGATCCAACCCTTTATACCCAAAGGTGATAAATCATGAATATTGGGGAAAAAAGCAATTTTCTCCCAAAATTGGCAACATTACCCCAAAGTTTCTCAAAGGATCTTTATTAAAATACTTGGCCACACCAAGTTATATTGACTTCAAACCCGAGTGTGTTTTATGAAGTATTCATCGATTTATGTCCAAAGTTTAGGTGTTTTGGTATGATAAATTGATATTTTTGATCCCGATTTAGAGAAGGGTTAGGAATAAGTTACGTGAATTCGGGTGCTATGTCTAGATCACGATTATTTTTTAGAAAAAGGACTAATTATTTTGTTAAGGAATGTGATAAATTTATACACACATAGAAATACTTATTGTAATGTAACGTAGTTATTTTTATAAGACACATAAGCTGGAGTACCCAGAAATGTTACTAAAGACATTAACAATTTTTTGACTTAATTTTCGTTCCATGATGATTTGATAAGCCGGACCTAATTAAAGGTTCATATTCTGATACCAAATAACTCGTGCAAGATTTTTAAAATTCAAATGTCTATTGTTCTGAGAGCCAGAGGATTATCAAACCTGAAATTGAATCAAAAACTGCATAGCTCATTCATGCTGCCATAAATCGAAAGAAACAATGTATGTCATAATTTGATTACATAAATATATGTATAATGGCACCACTGAACATATATATTTCTTTGAGACACGATACATTTATTAATTCATTTAATTAAAAAAGAAAACATAAACGCACTAATGAGGTCATGAAAACTAGAAAAAAAGGAAGTAAACAGTCTAATTACCCTTCTAAAAATCGAGATAACTAGCCTAACTACCCAGACTGACAATTCCAAAAACCCCAGAGAAGAATAAAGTCAAAGAGTTCGTTAATTAACCCAAAACAAAGTAATTACGAGTGGCAACTCGACTTGGTAATCTAGTTAAGATCTGAAAACGGAAGCGTGATTTGGAAAATAAATGCGAGAATGGAAATTCCGCTGGTTTTCCTCGGCGAAAGCATTTTCCCGCGTCTACTGTAGTGTTTGCTTGTCTCTGCTTGATGCTTTATAATTGATCTTTGTCTCTGGTATGGTAATTTGGGTTTGAGAAATGTGTGTGATGTAGAGAAAATCTAGAAAATCTAGGGCAGAGTCGTGCTAGTGTTATTTTTACAAGTAGTAAGATATTAATATCTATTTAAAGAATTTACATATGTACATACATACATAAACTAACGCCTTTATCCCCGAAGGGGTAGGCAGAGGCGCCACCAGGACACCCACATTTCGCCTTGTATGTTCCGTCCCACGATGTGATACGGGGCCCAAATTCCTGACTCCGGGCTGATAATGAATAGAAAAATCCACGATCAATTTGCCCGACCCGGTACTCGAACCCGAAACCTCAGCTTTGTAGCCGTACTGTAATACAACGAAGGAAGGATTTACAGTTACCGTTATAACGACCCTAATGTGTCGCATTTCGGATTCAGTCAGTGTATGGAATTAAGACTTATCTAGAAGGAGCTGAAAAAGAACTTGAACGGTAACAATAAATACCAAATCAAAATTTTATCCAATTCGCCTATGCACGAAATGATCGCAAATAAATGATTTCATAACATTTTAGAGCAGCTTAATTTAGTTACAAATGCGAACGGACAGATTGCCAAATAATTGCTCCATTACTCGGTGGATTTTCAATTTAATGAATTGTTCATAATTAATTGTCAACCGTTTTGTAGGTCGATTTGATGTGCACTGACTGCTAATTTTGATATTTGTAGTATTGATATTTCTAGTAATATTTGTGGTTTGTGATCCACAGGTATTTGTTTCGGGTCTGGGTGTTTGTGAGACCGAAAAGTCTTAGTCGTAGTTCCTGATACCCACGACACAAGACTCGATATTAGTGTGGGGTCAGGACTATGTATGTGACTGTTGGGTGTATTTATTATTATTTAATGAGATGGTACGAGTATATTTGATGAATAGAAGACGGAAACAGGAGTGGCAAGTATCTGTATTAGCCCATATACGTCCCACTGCAGGGCATGGGCCTCCTCTACAATGAAGAGTACGATTAAGAGGTATTAAGAGGACGATTTCTAATGTAGTCCAAGGTAACTGATTTCGAATTTATAAACAATACTTGTCTATATGTATAAAAATATGTACACAGTTTAATACAAGAGACATCCCTATTTCTGTAAACGAGGATTGAAAATGAAACGCGCTGAAATCATCAAAACTCTACGAACCTCTAGGGACCACTAGCTTTAGGCAACGAAATTAATCAGAAAGGAAATAAATAGGAGTTTCAAATAGTTTAATTTACGAACAGTAGGTAATTATATTTTAATGTTATTAATAGTGATGTGATGTTGATAATCAATCACCACGCACTTTAACGGTGAAGGAAAACATCGTGAGGAAACCTGCATACCGTAGCGATTTTAAAGAATTTCTACGGTATGTCAGTCAGCCAACCCGCACTAGGCCAGCGTGGTGGATTATATGGCCTAACCACTCTAAATCGATTCCTTTCATTGTAGAGTAGGCCCGTGCCCAGCAGTGGGACGTATATGGGCTGATATAGAGATATATGATAATAATGTTAAACAACGGTTTAAATTTTTTATTTTTATTTTGGCACAAAGTGAAGTAAATGCGTTTGATGGTAGGTAAAAATAAAGCACTCGCGGGTAAGAGAACGCTTACTAGTCGACACAATTATGCCGGCCTGATCGAAACCGTGTATACAGGTACAGTCTAACGTGAAAATGCGAGATAATATTTGTGTGGCTCGAAAAAACGGATTTGAACCAACGTGTACTTTCACTGTTACAAATATACTAACACCTAATTTATACGGATTTTATCATGGTCCGCCCCGTGATCACGAAAGTAAAGCAATCGAAACGTCAGGATGTCAAAAAAAGTGAAAATTAAACTAAATCGCGATAAAACCCGTAAAAATTGTTTTATTTCAATGTGTAACATTCGCGTAAATCTAAGTAATCATTATACTAACACCTAATTTAGAATGTCTAACAATCTTACAATCGGATTGAAACGCAACAGATCTTGCGACATATTATTTTTAATCAATAATTTCTTATTTACTTCTTTCACGGAAAAAAGCCCAGTTGTAGAAAATTGAATTTATGTTGACAACATAACTATTAAATGTTTCGCGTATTTTTTATTGCGATGAATGGCGAGACGAGCATGTCATTTGTCTGATAATAAGCGATAAGAAAGCTCATGGAAAGAAGAAAACCAACCCACGCCATGAATTACAAAGCATTGCTTGACATTCCACTGCGATCGCTATCCTGAGACATAAGATGTTAAGTCTCAATATGTCCAATAGTTACTTTGGCTTCAATGTCCTTCAAACCAGAACACAACAGAGCATTTACACTGCTGTTTGGCGCGAGAAAACTAGTAGTATTCCCAACATATCAAGAATATTATTCCATCAGCATAACGAACTATATGGTGTAATTTGAACGCTCGAAAATTACAAGCTACAAGACGCGTTTCTCATTAGGTAGGAACGCTGCTGCCAGTACAACCACAGTAGCTTAATAAACCCGTATTACAATGTTAACAACTCGTTATGAGAACAGATTTCAATTTACATGAAATTTCCCTGCAATTCTGTTCGTATGTTTCTCGTTTCTGCTTATCACTATCTAGTTTCAAAAGCTATGCGACAAATGAAATAGCAATTAGACAGGCCGACATTAGTATGTCGAGAGAGTAAGATAGTTTATAATATTACTTTTACCCTTCCGTTCTTTTTTCTTCCCTTCTCCCTCCCACTTCGAAAGGCAGGCAACGAACCTACGAATAAAATATTGTAAATAAACGGGAATCATTTACACTAAAAAAATTGGGCATTTTGGCAACTATTAAGGAAGTCTTTATCCACTAGTTCATCACTTGTTCATTACATCTGGCTTTGTCTCCTAACCAGCTCCTACCTAATTTTCTCCTAATGTTACTCCTAATTTTCTTTCTAGCTCTCATTCGTTTTATCTGCCACTGTCCCCTCTCCGTTTTTACTAAATTTATCTCCACCACTCTCGGTCTTCAGCGTTCTCAATTGTAACACCTCAATTGGCGTCTTGTATGTATGTATACACTTGACATTAATCCAGCCCTTTAAATAAAATAAATAAACAATAAATACACCCAACAGTCACATACTAAGATCGAGTCTTGTGTCTTGGGTCTCAGAAGCTGCGAGATACATTTCGGTTTCACAAACACCTAGATCCGATACAAATACCTGTGGGTCACATACATTTGTTTCGGTGCGAGGAACGAACCCGCGGCCTCTCCTATAACCAACTGCGCCACGGAGGCTGTCATCTACATAGACTTCAACTGCAGCATTTGCACTCAGCCTTGACATTGATGGCCGAAGTACTCCTGTTTGCATTTTATACAGCACATCGTAGTGACCGCAAAACAAACGCGGTTGCTATGCAGATATGAAACGCATTAGCGATCGTGTTTGTATTATTGTGGGTAGTTCGCAGCTGGGTGTTCACGCGATTGTGTTGAATTTGTTACATTGAAATGTCGTAAATTTAACTACCTGGTAAAACTATGACTTAACGAAATATATAATCCACGAATAGTAACTGCCTACCTGATTGCCTCGGTGGCGTAGTTATACTACGATACGATGACAACGCTGAGGTCTCGGGTTCGAATACAGGGTCGGGCAAAGTGATATTGGATTTTTCTATCAATTATCAACCCGGAGTCGGGACTTTGTGCCCGATATGGTAATAGGCTTGCTTCCTAGAGCAACGGAAAATACAAGGCGAAATGTGGTTGTCCGGGTAGCACCTCTGCCTACCCCCTCTAAGAATAAGATCTGAGTTTATATATGTATGAATAAAATTTTCTCTAGTATATTATTCTCATTTGTGCCTTCCTAGTAAAGAACAATAAATAGAACAAAATTAATTCAATAAAAGCAATTGTCAAAGATCCATAGCATTAGAAGCTTAACATCTAATGAAAATAGATTGTAATGCCGCCCCATTAATAACGTAGCGTTATGGAACGTCACGTTTCGCGCCTCTTTGTAAATAGCAACCAAGAGTCACGTAGTTTTATTTAAATTCTTTATTCTTGTTTAATTAAATTTCGCTGTGTTTTTGGTGGAATTTCAGGTTATTTATGACATATATATATATACATATGTATGTATGTACCGTTTATATAAACTTTACTCATCAAAACAGTATATTTATGCGCCTACTTCATTTTTTCTGCACCATCCTAAGGTCGACTGGTAGAGAATGCCTCAGGCATTAAGTCCGCCTTTATACTATATTGTATATAAAGCATAAAATAAATAAAATAAATATTTTGTTTTAATATCCATACTTGAATAATTTAAAGTTATATTAATGGCAACGATTATCATTTGACATTAATTACCAAATCATTTTAATAACGTTTTACAGATTTTTTAAACCAAGAATATAATTACTTAATATACAAAAGTATAAAGGCAAGTCTTATCATACATATATTCAGTGTCGTATGTAATATCAAGCATTATAAGAAAGTGTAACAACAACACCAATACTTAACCTAAATAATTGTTAAACACACAAACGATTTGTAGTCCCAACAACACATTTCACAATCTAGTTTTTCTCTTATACTATCATGTTATAATAAAACAAAACACTCACGACACATCTCCGTAAAACCTAACCTCAAAATTGCAAACCTCAAATGGCACAAAGTTCCTTACCTTGTCGAAGTAAATATAAAACGGGTATACCAGTCCCTGAGGACGGCCGCAGTACGTTAAAGATGCCAATCTACGCTCGAATTATACACTTAGCGGGGCAAATTGCCGGCGGCATTCGTTTTGGCGCCAAAACGAGTCATCATGGCGGCTCGCCGACCTAATGCGATACAGATTACACTATAATGTACACTAAACTGTTTACGCGCGAAACGCCAATAAGTACTGGCTGATAAATTGTCTGTTGAATTCAAATTGGAATTTGAATTTGGAATGCTTTGGCCGTGTTTGTGTTCGATGTTTGAATAGTTTTCTGCGAAATTGATTTGTTGATGAGATTTTGATGAAAGTATTTCGTTTTTTTCTTGTATTGATAAAATGACATAGGTCAGCCACTTTTCGCTTTGTATTCAAAGAGTATTGGAAGGATTTCAGTGTTTATTTATTTTTGGTTAAATTCCATAGACATTTGGGATTAAAAAAGATTACGTTTTAAGTGTTCAATGTTTTATTCCTGTATACGTCAATTTTGAAAAAACCTGACATGAACCGCCTTAAACTGGAGTTTGCGACCATCATAGTTCGTATATACACAGAAATAAAATCATGTGTATTGTGCATTATCTGTGTGTATTGTGTGGCCCTAGTTTTAGTACCTCCACATAACCCTCCAGAGTTTTTTAACCGATCAGTGATGCACTATGCTTTATGGTTTCTATCAAGGAGATATAGGAGTTGTAAGCCTTATAGAGATAATCATCTGACACAAATGGTTCCATTTATTGATTGAAAACATAAAACTTACGAACATGAATAAGAATGAAAAATATTTGAAAATACACAAAGTAACATTATTGAGAATATTTCTACGAATTCGATATTTGAAGACGTTGAAATTTCCAAGAAATTTAATTTTACAATATTATTACTTCGTGTGAAGTATTTGTAGGTTTCTTTAATATCTTGTATGGCAAAAATATATTTGAGTTGCGACCTTTTATTGATGTTGGTGATGTTGACTATTGTCTTGTATTCAATTCCGAAGTATGGCTCAAAATTCGTCGGAGTTTTTTTTATAAAACTGATACGTTTCATAATAGTGTTTTTATTTGTTGTGTGTTTTAATGTATACCAGAGGTCACCCGGCGGTCAAATTCGACCGTAATTCATCTTTAAAATATTGTTATTAACAAAAGTATGTACCTATAGAAATAAATAAAACCTTCACAGGTGACATATGTAAAATTAAAACATTTAAAAATAAATCATTGCAAATACTTTTATTATATAATTTTTAGATAAAGCATCTATGTACCAAATTCTAATAATAAATAATTTTATTCAGTTTGACATAATTACACATTACAATTAATCAAATGTTATTTATTATTTGTCAATAGGCTTGTGACAAATCAATCACCACGCACTATAACGATAAAGAAAAACAAACAAGAAACCTGCACACCATGACGATTTGCAAGAATTTCTATGGTATGTAAAGTCCGCCAACCCGCACTAGGCCAGCGTGGTGGACTATATAGCCTAGCCTGTCTCAATCGTACTCTTGGTTATAGAGGCCTGTGACCTAGGACGTATATAGGTCTACAATTAGGTCGTTTAATTAGACTGCCTCAGTGGCGTAGTTGTATTAAGGTACGGTTACAAAGCTGAGGTCTCGGGTTCGAGTTCCGGGTCGGGCAAAGTGATATTGGATTTTTCTATTCGTTATCAGCCCGGAGTCAGGAATTTGTGCCCGATATAGCGATAGGCTCGCCCCCTATCACATCGTGGGACAGAACATACAAGGCGAAATGTGGGTGTCCTGGTGGCGCCTCTGCCTACCCCTTCGGGGATAAAGGCGTGAGTTTATGTATGTATGTATGTATGTACAATTAGGTCGTAGTTTATTGTTTTAATAAACAAGCCCGTCCACATTACTTTAAATCACTGGCGCGCCTTACCAACTGTATTTACAGAGGCCCGCCTTCGCGTTGTGTGCGTCATGCTACAACGCCGCCTCATCACATAAGGTCAGCGGTGATCGTGCTATATACACTGTAGTATACAGGGTATATCAAGACCGCGACCGAAAAGGCCAGGTGGTAGTTTTAGCGGTTACAGACACAATGCAACTAAAAATCTTGCAATTGAAACTGGTAGTTACCTCGTCGGTTGACACAAATATGCCGGCTTCTAAATCTAATATACATAATATTGTACTGCATCAGCCCATATACGTCCCACTACAGGACACGGGCCTACTCGACAATCGAGGGTACGATTGAGAGTGGATAGGCCATACAGTCCACCACGCTGGCTCAGTGCGGATTGGCGGACTTTATATACAATTTATTCACTTTACCATATTATATACAAAGACAATAAAAACGAGGACCTAAAAGTATAATTTCTGGAAACATAAATCAGGGCAAGTACATCATTCATTATGTCTCGAGTTAAATCCTCTTGTTTTGAGTAAATAGAAAATTTAAATTCGCCGCCTGCAAACAGTCCTTACAATAACACAGCTATGAAGTTTTTAATTTACAATTTTAGAATAATAAATGAATGAAGTAACGAAAATGAGAAAGATCTTTGTCAGTTTTCTGAAGTGCAGCGTCTGAGAACATTGAGAACGTTGAGTATGGTTATCGATATTGCATTGTCATACAGATAGTGAGATGGTATTTCGTTTTTTGTTTTAAAACAAAGCAGTGACATCTTCGATCAAATATTGATCGAAGGGTGACATGGTTTTTTTTCTATCGTTAAGAGAATACGACTTTTCAAGTAAAGGAGATAGTTCCTTAGATAATTTTGACGGTGAACATTTTAAAACAAGTTTTTAAATTACTAGCTGCCAAAAATTGAATAAAAGTATGATTGTGTTATAGAACAGTAATTTATTTATTTGTGTCTGCCCAAGACATAACCATATCTTGCTAATAAATAAATAAAGACACCCAACAGTCACATACACGGATATTCTATCTGAATTAACAGATAAGGCATAAAAAACATCTTTGAAGTCCCTGTGGAGAAATTTCAGATACGCGAGTTTCATCAAAATGTTTCTTTTATAGTAAAAGTGACAGCCTCCGTGGCGCAGTTGGTTAGACGCGGCCTGTGAAACGAGAGGTCGCGGGTTCGATCCCCGCATCGAAACAAATATTTTTGTGATCCACAGGTATTTGTTTCGGGTCTGGGTGTTTGTGAGACCGAAAAGTCTCTCGTGACTCTGATACCCACGACACAAGACTCGATCTTAGTGTGGGGTCAGGACTATGTATGTGACTGTTGGGTGTATTTATTTATAGAAGTGGCTAAAAGTTTCCTAGCACATAAAATGTGACTACAAAGTATCGGGGGGTCAATTCAGTGAAGCAAATACAATACCGATCGATACAATCATGCCGGCCTGCTGGAAACCGGATATAACGGGTTTTCCATTATGCACGGTGGTCAGTTTCTAGACAGATATACTATATACAGGGTATATCACGACCGCGACCGAAAACGAAGCCAGGTGGTAGTTTTAGCGGTTACAGACACAATGCAACTAAAAATTTTGCAAAATCAGCGACTGATCTTTTTTACAATTTTTTTTAAAAATCGTCGTGTTTGAGGGATAAATACCTAGTTTTTGCAAACATAGTAATTTTAACCCTTACGTACCATTGCGTGTTAAAAAATAAAGCGATGTACGTCATGATCACTCAAATACGACGATATGTAAAAAATAACAAAAAAATTGACCATTTTTTTTTTGTGAAATTTTTACTTGCATTGTGTTTGATATCACTAATACTACCACCTGGCTTCGTTTTCGGTCGCGGCCTTGATATACACTGTATATGGCCTACAAGCAAATTATCTGACATCGAAAGATCATCCATTTTACTTGCAACGTGCATCTCGAGTGTTTTTTAAAAGTCTTTTATCACATGAAAGACTTTTAAAATATCAAGACATTTATAAAAGTGTCTACAGCTGCTCCAATTTCCGCCGACTAACCCATCTATCATTATAATACTGGTTTATCGATATTTATCGCTTTCCGATATTTGGCACGTCCTTATTTGAAGCACGTCTAGAGCGCATTCACAGCACTTTAGAAATTGTCGATGTGTTACATCACTACTTATTGTTCTACGTCAAATTGAAATTTGAATAAAACGGGGTGGATCGAAACTCAAGGATGAATAGAAAAGAAAGTGGTTAAGTGATTAATTTTAAAATAAAACGTACGGGTCCATAACCAGAAGGGTTATATAAAGGATTGTTTATACAGTAAAAGATTTAATAAAGAGTAGACATTACATAACAGAGGAAAATGACTATATCTTCTGTCAAACAGCAGTGTGAATGCACTGTTGGGTTTGAAGGACATTGTAGCTATAGTAACTACTGGACATAATATTGAGAATTAACATTTGATGTCTCAGGATGGCGAACGAAGTGAACTGCCAAGCATTGCTTTTTAATTCATGGTGTTATTTGGTTTTGCTACAGTCCATGAGCAGTCGTAGCGCTTACCATCCGACGAATGGCATGCTCGTCTCGTCATTCACTGCTATAAAAAAATATAACACAGTGTCGCCAACTGACGGTACTATTTTAAACTACGCAATTCTCACGTGTATACTCTAGTCTCTACTTGTATGTTCTTGTACTTTGTTTACTTCCACATTCTAAAAACATGAAAAGTGTGTTGGATTAATAAAATGTTAATATCAATGGCGGGTTTTAACCAGTAAACGCCATTTACATAGAGAGAGTTTCTCGCGGCCAGAATCGTATGCGATTATCGCATGACATAACCGCCATAGATTATCGTGTGCTGACAAATGTTTACATGATGCAACATCAATTCAGTCCGCCCCGTGACCACGAAAGCTGTAAAGAAATCGAAACGTCGGGAAGTTAAAAAATGTAAAAATTAAACCAAATCGCGATAAAATCCGTAAAATATAGTTTTATTTCAATATGATGCAACTTTTTTATATCCTTACGATACGATTAACGTAACGATATAAAAAAGTTGCATACGATTGCAAGATACGATATCTTCGTGGCGAGAAACCCTATACGTTACTGCCAAGGCCGACAATTTAAGGACATATAATATCAGAAATGTAACATATTGCGACTCCGAGAATGTTACCTTGTTATAGTTATAATTAAATAAATAAAAATAAATAAATACACCCAACTAATAAGGTCGAACAGGACATGTCCAGAAGGTACAGATGTCGGTTCTCGTAATTATACCATCGGATTTTGGGGGCATTTTTCCTTATTATACCGGGTATACCCCGACATGGTTATAGGTTCAGGTTTGGTAAATTGTAATTGTAGGAGTCGCTATTCACATTTCTACCCTTCCTTTCATTGACAAGCGTGAGCATATACAATAGAAATCGAGTATTTATCTATCAATCTAAATATCCGAGAATTCAGATTCTCTTCATACCTTTAGTACGCCCTCAAGACACGTAACACCAATTGATATTCCAACCGCGACGTAGACAGAAATAAATCATCGCCAAACCGAATAAATAAACCATTAACCTGAAAATATATTAAACTAGCAAACGAGCCGGCTTTGCCTTGAAACAAATGCCAAAATAGAAAAAAAAAACACGAAGACCTCATATTTGTAATAAATGTAATTAAATTATGTATGTATTTGCTAATACAATTTTTAACTCCTACTTCGAGACTTGAAAAAAAAAATGCTAATACTGTATTTTTATCAGCCGAAATACGTCCCACTGCAGGGTATAGGCCTTCTCTACAATCGAGATTATGATTGAGAGGGGTTAGGCCATAGAGAGAGTTGGTGGACTTTATAAAATTTCAAAATCGCTATGGTATGCGGGGTTCCTCAGGATGTTTTCCTTCATGGTTATAGTGCGTGGTGATTGACTATCAATACACACATAACTCCGAAAAGTCAGAGGTGGAACCAACTCTGAAAACCCGCGACCACCATGAAAAGAATTGCTTATACTATCTCATAAAAAATATTTTTTCTCTGATTAGATCCTCCAACAGTTATGGTTCAATACGATATAGCAGGCACCCTCATGGTTTATTAAAATAACCGAATTAATGTCCAAAAAACAAAACGCAGACGGACAAACCATTCAAGATATGAATAAACAACATCAAAATTCATCCCACGATGTCGGTTAAAAATTTACACGCGCCAAGAAAACCTCAGGATGAGAAGCTAACCTTATTACTTCCACCGTGAAATATTAAACACTTCACTGGGTTGTGAATGTTGGTATGAAAAGTTTCTGGCTTTGTTAACTATTTTATAACCGTACGCACCGTTTTTTTATAAAATGAGGGAACTGTAATAACATTTGCAATAATATATTTTATGTATAGGGTAAATAATTTATTGGGTTCAAATCTCAGGGCACACCTCTGAGTTTTCGGAGCCATGTGAGTATTGATAGTCAATCACCACGCACTGTAACGGCGAAGGAAAACACCGTGAGGAAACCTGCATACCATAGCGATTTGTAAGAATTTATAAGGAATGTAAAGACTGCCAACCCGCACTAGGCCGGCGTGGTGGACTATATGACCTTAACCCTCTCAATCGTACTCTCGATTGTAGAGGAGGCTCGTGCCCTGCAGTGGGATGTGTATGGGCTACTATTGATAATCTCATGACAAAGTGACCAACAGTATACATACAGTGAAGTCCACATAGATCGTCCATCACTAAAATATGAAATATCACGTAGATGTGCTCGCCCGCGTGCTTCACTATGTGCGCCTTCAGAGCCTTCTTGCTGTAAAACCGGTACCTGCACTCCATGCACTGGCAGTTGCGCTCCATCTAGTGACTCTTCTTTCTCTTCTTTATGTGATTACTGAGCATTGACTTGAGGACACCTTGTTGCGTATGTTGCACTTGTACTGCGCTCGTTGTTGAGCATATTGACGAGGTGCTACTTGTCGACATAAGTATGACATACATACATACATACATAAACTCACGCCTTTATCCCCGAAGGGGTAGGCAGAGGTGCCACTAGGACACCCACATTTCGCCTTGTGTGTTCCGTCCCACGATGTGATAGGGGGCGAGCCTATCGCCATATCGGGCACAAATTCCTGACTCCGGACTGATAATGAATAGAAAAATCCAATATCACTTTGCCCGACCCGGGACTCGAACCCGAGACCTCAGCTTTGTAAACGTACCGTAATACAACTACGCCACCGAGGCAGTCTGTAAATAAGTAAGTATGACAGTCTGGTTTACACCTGATAAACACAGACTAAACCTGAAAAACGCTTACAAAAGTAAAGTAAAGTAAAAGTAAAGTGCATAAGTAAGTAAAGTATGTAAGTTAAGTAAAGTAGGCTGGCCAGAAATAAAGTTTTGCCTGTGTACAATAACCTTAATCCTTCCCACAGCTATAATATCTCCGGGAATCTCTCTGAATCAATCTCTGGAACTCCCCGCTTCGGTGTTCCCGGAGCGCTATGACCTGTTCTTTAAGCGTGGCTTGAAGAGAGTACTCTCCTTGCGGTAGGCAGCGACCTGGTTGTGCTAAGCTCCTGGTATTGTGAAGTTCCATGAACGGTGGTGACCGCTTACCATCAGGCGGGTCGCAAGCTCGTCTGACTGCTTAGGTTAATAAAAAAAACCTCGCTTATGAAACGCTAAAGCAAAAGTTTCTTCTTTCTTTAAGCTTCATGTGGGTTTCATCCACGATTTAACAGTTTTAAAAACATGGAACTTATTAACCTTCTATCTGAAACACTTTATTATGATCACGTACATAGTAATGGTTATTTTATAAGAGTCTGGCGCGTCGCCAGCCACTTCATAAGTCATTGTGCTGGTGTCTCGTTCAGCGCTATTGGAACAATTTCACCCCATCTCTCATGCTGAAATGAAAAATTGCTTCTTAACTATCTCGACATTGCGACAAAGATTCTATACGGATTTAAAGTGTTATTCGGGTTTCGGTCCATTCTTTATGATATACGAGTAAAAGATGGCGGAATTTTGCTGGTGGTTTAATCGTAAATCTTATCGAGACGAGACCACGGTTTACAAATGTAAAAAAAGCTATAGTAGCTCGTACAATTGTGTTGTTTTAAGCCCCATTTACAAGGGGAGAGTTTATCGCCTCGATGATATGATTCATCATCATCATCATCATCAGCCTATATTAGTCCACTGCTGGACATAGGTCTCCTCAAAAATGCGCCATTTCACCCTGTCTTCGGCTTGTCGCATCCAAACATCTGCCAGCGACCTTTCGCAAATCGTCACTCCACCTAGCTGGAGGGCGTCCTACACTACGCTTGCCAAGGCGCGGTCTCCACTCAAGAACACGTTTACTCCAGCGGTAGTCGGTTCTTCGACAAATGTGGCCAGCCCACTGCCACTTCAGCTTGCTGATCCTATGTGCTATGTCTATGGCTTTGGTGATATGATTATCGTAAGGATATAAATAAGTTGCATCGTGTAAATGTTTGTCAGAACACGATAATGTATGGCGGTTATGTCATAGGATAATGGCATACGATTCTCGCCGCGAGATACTCTCTCCGTGTAAACGGGGCTTTAGGATCAGCCTGTGTACTGGCTTAGAACAGTCTGTATAACTGTGTAGATGAAATAAAATGAAATTCGTTCACACGCACTGCAACGGCGAAGGACAACATCGTGAGGAAACTTGCATACCATAGCGATTTGCAAGAATATCTACGGTATGTAAAGTCCGGCAACCCGCACCATTCCATCGTGGTGGTGGACTATGTGACCTAACCCCTCTCAATCGTACTCTCGATTGCAGAGGAGGCCCGTGCCCTGCTGTGGGACGCTTATGGGCTGATACAGTACAATCTCTCTCTCCAATCGTTCCCTCAATGCTGAGGATCGTGACCCCTGTCACTTGTCGAGTCTTGGACAGCTGATCGCCATGCCTGACGGTCCTCCGCCAGATGCAGCGCCTCCGGGATAGTCATGGCTAGCGTCTTGCTTATTAGATCAGCCCAACGAGCTGGTCTGCGGCCACGTGGTCTGCTCCCCTCAACAAGTACAGTACAGTAAATATGAGAAATTTCACTTATGTAGACTTGCTATTGTAGTTACTCAGGTATTATAGTATTAATTATATTTTATCGATACTAGCTCCCAGTGGTTTGTTTGAACATACACACTGTTGTTTTCCGGTTTGAAGGACATTGTAGCCAGAGCAACTACTGGACATATCTTATCTCTCAGGATAGCGAGCGCAGTGGAATGCCAAGCAATGCGGCAATTACAAATAATTCATGGTGCTATTTGGTTTTCTACTGTCCATAAGCCTTTGACAGCCTCCGTGGCGTAGTTGTTTAGACGCCGGCTGTGAAACGGGAGGCCGCGGGTTCGATCCCCGCACCAAAAGAAATGTTTGTGCGGCCCACAAATATTTCTTTCGGGTCTGGGTGTTTGTGAGACCGAAAAGTCTCTCGTAGTTCTGATACCTGCGACACAAGACTCAATTGATCTTAATGTGGGGTCAGGACTATGTATGTGACTGTTGGGTGTATTTATTTATTTATTATATTATAAGCGGACGTATCGCTTACTATCAGGCGAATGGCGTGCTAGTCTCGCCATTCAACGCAATAAAATAAAACCGCCCCGACATTCCATTCTTATCCAAACTTGGTTGAAACGCTACCGTGTGTCTTAATAAACGAAGATTTTTCATGTAGAGTCGGAAAGAAAAATCTCTGGAAATATATGCATGCATTTATGTTAATATTTAAAATTTATTATACCCATCTGTCTGCCAGCTCTTTTAAATTAAATTTCAGCGTTTCATTTTTAATTTTTCGTTGATTTTTATCCTCTAATATGAATTTATAGTTACTTTAAATAAACTTGCTTATTATTTTATTGTGAATTTATTTAAATATTATTTTACGTTAATGTTAAATTATACCACTCTCCATATTTAAATTTTATTTTATAACTTGTAATTTCTTTGTTTTGTTTTTTCTAATCTTAAACTCATTATCAATTATTTTTATTTTTTTGTTGGGTGTTTTACTAAAGCGTGTACTTTAGTTTTTTATTTAAACTATTATTTATTATATTTACTAAAAAAACGTCCATCTACGGCTATCTTATCAAAGGAAGGCAGCTGCGCGCAAATATCAAGGTTTAATAAATTATTTTTCTAATAAAAAATGTTATCTCACCGTTCTAGTTAAGATAATGTCACATACCGTGTGTTTGGAAATCGAATTCAAAGATTCCGTTACATACATACTTACATACATACATACACACATACATACATACATACAAACATACAGGCGAAGCTAATAAAAGTGTGTTAAAAAAACAATATATACACATAATAAAACAATATAAACAATATAACACTAAAAATATCAAATAATTTAGAACTCAATACCTAGCAAGCTACATAGCCATTCAATTCAGTTTTACATTGACAAACTAAGTGACGTTCCGTTCCATGCAAGAGAAACTAAAGTTGGCAACATGAAGCAGATAACGACGATTGTTGCGTTCCTTTGTACGCAAGTTTTGTTTGTCATACATGTTTGTGTTGCGTTCAGTTTTACGAAGTTTTGAAAGGATGTCGCAATGCTTAAAATGTGTTGACATTTTTTATGGTTAATTCATATGAAATGTTAATATTTTGTTATAAAATGGACAGATGAAAGGCAAAATATAAAGATGATTTAAATTTCTTGTTTTAATTTTTAATTTTCTATTTCCAGATATTCGAGCCAGTGTAAAGATAGAGGTAAGTAAATCATATTACTCGGTTTTACTTTTAATCTACTGAAAACGGTATATTTTTAGTGCTATACCAACAAAAGGTGAACATAATTTGATCATTATTTAAATACTATTTAGTTCCTAGGACGCGGGCATTTATAAATATATGATGTGACCCATAAATTGCGTTCTATAAATAAAAATAAATTAAAAAAAAGCTTTTTTTATTCCTTGCATCTTGAATTCTTAATTACAAATCAATTATACTCTTATATATAACAAAATATGAAGCACAGAGACAAAATAGTTATTATTATTATTATATTTTTTTACATTACAATAATCATTACAATTAAATTGCGTTCTATATCTAGGTTAAAAAAGGAACTTTTATAATATGACTTGCTTGGAATTAATTACCACGGTTATAGGCGTGACAGAATGTTATATTTTCACCCTAAGTAAAGGAAAAATGTAAATTAAACCAATTAAAGTCCATAAGTTTCATATAAATGCAAATTTATTCGCATACAATGTGGAACGCAGTGAACATTTTAAATCACCCTGTTTATTATGTCGACATATTTTTGTAATATGCTTATTTATTCTTTATTACATTAAATATGTAGGTTATATTTATTGGTTTACTTATTTCTTTGTTTGTCAAATTAAATAATAAAAATGTTATTTAATTTTGTTTTGATTTTTTAACTAACATTTTGCATTTTGGGCATCGTCGATTGTGAGAGCATTCATGGATACTTCGACGTCATTAAACCAACCGTTACTAATCTTAATGTTATTACTAATTTCTATTACTGTGCGTGATCCATAAAAGTTTGTAAGGGTGTTAACTTATACATTTTTAACTTCCCGGCGCGACGTTTCGATTACTACTCACTTTCGTAGTCACGGGGCGGACTCTGAGACTGAGTGGGACACGATAATGGCATACTATTCTCACCGCAAGAAGCTCTCCCCGTGTAAATGGCGCTTAATGATTTCTAATCCCACCTTCCGCCGCATATAAAATTAATTTACCTCAAAAATCACGTGAAGACAATTTCCATCAATGAAATATTAGGTCGGAAAGCGAGAAACTGGAAAACATTCACGCTGTCGCCGTTAATATAATTTATGGGCAGAAAGTGACGTTAAACATACACCCATACCGCGTCGTCTGCGTCGTAAAGCTCGAATTAGCTCGTGTACAGGTCATAGAATAAATAATAGAGGGGACATTGACATTGGCTAATCTAGGTGGCTTTGACGGATGAAATTTTGCTCTTGTATAGGCCTTAAAATAATAATTAAGACAGACATTGATGATCTAGTTGGCTACTGCTCGTACTGACAAAACAGCTGACGTAATATCTATCGAAATATCTATAAAAATCGGTCGCGGGTTCAAATCCCAGGGCACACCTTTGACTTTTCGGAGTCATGTGTGTTTTGATAGTCAATCACCACGCACTATAACGGGGAAGGTGAACATCGTGAGGAAACCTGCATACCGTAGAGATTTGTAAGGATTTATATGGTATGTAATGTCCGCCAACCCGCACTAGGCCAGCGTGGTGGACTATATGACCTCACCCCTCTCAATCGTACTCTCGATTGTAGAGGAGGCTCATGCCCTGCGACGTATATAGGCTGATACAGTACAATACAGTATAAATAAAAAAATAAATAAAAGTTTATTTCCATTAAAACTAAACAAACATAGAGCACATAAAATGGATGAAATTTATATTACAGTACAAATAACAAATCAGCCTAGAATAATTTCACTTTTCTCAATAAAACAGTGATCTACTTATATCTATGATAAGGACAACCTGTGTTATAGGTATCAATATGGAGGTTTCACCAAGTCGTATCTACTAAAACTTAATCTATGTTCACTGTGGACATAGAAACACAACGCTAAACAAACAAATCGTCGAAAACGTTACGTCATCGTTTTAATCTATACATATAATAAAAATGTAAATGGTCGATGTCTGTACATGGAAGATATTTAAGAAATTTTAACGCGAGGAGTCTTTATAACAGCAACAGAAGCCAAAACATTTTTTTTTAGAATTTTTGTCTGTCTGTCTGTCTGTCTGTCTGTCTGTCTGTCTGTATGTTTGCTTGCGCATCACGCAAAAACTACTGCACCAAATGAGATGCGGTTTTCACAGTTGTATTGCTGTAGGTTCAACTTAAAAACTGGTATATGTTGCATTTAGATACAGGGTGTTTCTTTTTGTTTGCTTTCACATTACTCAAAAACTACCGCACCAAATAAGATGCAGATTTTACAGTTATATTGCTGCAAGTCCACCTTGAAAACTGATATATATTTAATTTAGATACAGGATGTTTCTTTTTGTTTGCTTGCACATTACTCAAAGACTACCTCACGAAATGAGATGCAATTTTCAGAGTTATATTGGTGCAGGTCCAACTTGAAAACTGGTATATGTCTTATTTACATACAGGGTGTTTCTTTTTATCATAACCATAAGAAATACAGGGAAATTGATTTAGAAACCTCTGGTAATGTTAAACTGTTGTCAATTGTAAAGTTAATCTGACGTTGGTAGATTTACATACAGGTTGTTTTTTTTTTGTTTATTAATACGTAGTAAACGCAATAAGACTAGATCTTAGAGTTATGTAGTGAAAACCGCCCTCCAAACCGGGTGGTAGTAAAAAAATACTTAATCTTAATGATGTATAACATTTTATGGATTCAATAAATTATTTTCATTTCATAGTAAAAAAAAACTTTATATTCTTAAAATCAACACTTTACTTTAGTTTGCCGTATACTTTTCAGAATTTGATCCTTATTAGTGACACTATTGAATGGTGTAATAATATAGGAATGGTTTTTTTTTAAATTAACGGGTTCGAATCCTAACTAGGAATATATATATTTTTTTAAATTCAATAATTAGAAATAAAGTTAATCACGCAGACAATTAGAAATAAAGTTAATCACGCAGACAAAGTTTGCGGGCAGAAGCTAGTCATTAATATGGATTAATACACACAGTAATACACTGAAATAGGTAATTGGATACCCAAATTACTTTCAAATATTGTGGTATTTAGCTTCGGCTTTAGGAGATTAGATGAGGTTTTCGGAGACCCGTACTTACCTTTCTTTTCACTTGGATTGATACCCACTGTGGTGGACTAAAGTTTACCATCATCATCACCATTATCATCATCATTATCATCATCATCATCATCATCATCATCATCGTCATCATCATCATCATCATCATCATCATCATCATCATCATCATCATCATCATCATCAGCAGCAGCAGCCTATACTGTTGTCCAATGCTGGACGTAGGCCTCCTCCAAACGGCGCAATTTCACCCCGTCTTCGGTTTAAAGTTTACCACTGTGATACAATGCGGCTAGTATAGTACACATCGATATCAATGTTACACTAGATAAGACATTCAGTACAAAAAAGTGTCCCACCTACTTGCGGTGCATGCTCCACACATGAATCAGTTTGCTTCGTGACAGTGACAGTACAGTACGCCTTATCGCATACGTTTAAAAGTAATAAATGAATGTTTCGCCGTCAAACCGAAAGCAAATCGTCTGAAGTTACAATATTTTAATAAAATACCAGTTAAGTGATGTAATATTGCAGTGTGCTTTTAAAATACGGGGGCACTTTATTTCTATGACGTGTCTCGTCTATCGGTAGAATATAAGTCAATGATAGTACACAATCAGACCAACAAAATTATACCGAGCGGCGGTAGTAACCTCGCCTCGATTAATTCTCCATCAGGTCTGCAATGCAATGACCATCAGGTGCATTCTGGTCACTGTGTCGTGCCGGTAATAAAATCATTTTACTGGTGGTCTCTCATATGTGAGAGGCTGCCTGGGTAGGTACCACCGCAATGTCTATTTCTCCCGCCAAACAGCAGTGTAAATGCACTGTTGTGTTCCGGTTTGAAGGACATTGTAGCCAGAGCAACTACCGGACATAATGAGACTTAACATCTTAGGTTTTAGGATGACGAGCGCAGTGAAATGCTAGAAAATATACAGCGAATCTTACATCTCGGAAAATGTTGTCATGAAAAGCCGCGACCAATACTAGGCAATACATACATAAACATACATAAACATACATAAACTCACGCCTTTATCCCCGAAGGGGTAGGCAGAGGCGCCACTAGGACACTCACATTTCGCACTGCATATTTCGTCCCATGATGTGATAGGGGGCGAGCCCATCGCCATATCGGGCACAAATTACTAGGTAATACTAGGCAATTAATAACAGTAAACCACTAAAAAGGTTTTACTTATTACGTTAACTGTCCGTCGCTATTGCTGAGGTAAGTGCTCTTACGATATAAGAATAAAACGCAACTTGTTTTTGCTTCGCGTTGTCAGCCGCAGATGTTAGGGTTCACTGGTAGTACTAAAACACTAGAATAAACTAATTATAAGATTTATTAGACCAAATATATAACAAAGTAGTCAATCTGTCAACTCTCTTCTTTCGTATTTTAAATATGTCTCTTATCTATATATATTATATAAAAGAGGAACCTGATTGACTGACTGACTGACTGACTGACTGACCTATCAACGCACAGCCGAAACTACTGGAGCTAGGAACTTGAAATTTTACACAGGGATTCCTATTGTGACGGAGGGTAGCACTAAGAAGGGATTTTGGGAAATTCTACCTCTAAGGGGGTGAAAAGGGTTAAAAACTGTTGTATGGAAAATCTAATTCATTGAAGTTACAATTCTCAAACTTGGTAGTTTACTAACTCATTCAATAACAAAAATAATTGCATACTTTATTTGTCTAAAAATTAACATTAAAGGGGTTAAAATAAGGGTTGAAATGTTTAGAAACTGGGTGATTTCCTTCCTACCCGATCAACGCACAGCCGAATCTACTGGAGCTAGAAACGTGGAATTTTACATAGGGGTTCCTATTGTGACGTAGGGTAGCACTAAGGAAGGATTTTTGGAAATTCGACCCCTAAGGGGGTGAAAAGGGTAAAACACTGGTGTATGGAAAACCGAAACCGTTGAAGTTTCAGATACCAAAATTTACTTTTTAGTTACTCATCTAGAAACAAGAACAACTGCATACTCTCTTTTCTTATAATTAACCCTAAAGGGGTGAAAATAAGGGTTGAACTATTGTAAAACCGAACTGCTGGATCAACGCACAGCCGAAACTACTGAAGCTAAGAACTTGAAATTTTACACAGGGGTTCCGATTGTGACGTAGGGTAGCAGTAAGGATTGATTTTTGGATATTCATTCCCTAAAGGGGTGTAAAGGGTTAAAAACTGATATAGGGAAAATTTAAACCGTTAAAGTTACAACCGTCAAACTTGGCACTTAAGTTATTCATTCTACGACAAAAATAATTGCATATATTGTTTATCTAAAATTAACCCTACAGGGACAGAAAATAAGGGTTGAAGTTTTGTAGAACCGAACTGCCGGACCAACGCACAGCCGAAACGACTGAAGCTAGGAACTTGAAATTTTACACAGGGATATCTTTTATAACGTAGGGTAGCACTAAGGAAGGATTTTTGGTGAAAAGGGAAAAATAATTTTGCATGGAAAACCACAACCGTTGAAGTTGCAGATTTCAAACTTACCACTATAATTACTCATCTAAAACCAAAAATAAGTGCGTACTCTGTTTACTTAAATTTAACCCTAAAGAAATAAAAATAAGGGTTGAAAAGTTTGTATGGAAAATAAAACCTACTGAAGTTATTCTTATGAAAATTTAACTTTTGTGCCTTTCGAACGACTTTTCAATTCAGTTTGAGCGAGAAAACAAACATTCGATACCTAAAATATGTAGGTTTTAAAACTGTATATTTATAAGGCCGTTAACTATTGATCCCATTGGTCTCAAAATCGATATCTAAGTTCCGATAATCTAAATTTGTATTCAGAATTGAAAATGTTGGCCATCATTTTGAACTTTTTATTTATTGATCCGATTAGTCTCTGAATCGATAACTGACAGACCCATTGATCCGGTAATCTAAATTCAGAGTCAGAATTGGAAACAGTAATGTTGGACGTTGATTTTTGTTAAGAGTTTACGTAAAGGTTACAACGGAATAGTTTTAGTCATATAACGTCTACATTAACTTAACCACGCAGACGAAGTTGCGGGCAAATGCTAGTTTATGTATATTATACTCTGAAATCGAATCCGAGATCAAAAATGTAAACAAACAATTGTCATTGTGAAAGTGACATTTCTGGGCTATGAAACATCTATACATCTATACATATAATAAAAATGTAAATGGTCGATGTCTGTACATAGAAGATATATCAGAAATTTTAACGCGAGGGGTCTTTATAACAGCAACAGAAGCCAAAACAATTTTGTTTAGAATTTTTGTCTGTCTGTCTGTCTGTCTGTCTGTATGTTTGCTTGCGCATCACGCGAAAACTACTGCACCAAATGAGATGCGGTTTTCACAGTTGTATTGCTGTAGGTTCAACTTAAAAACTGGTATATGTTGCATTTACATACAGGGTGTTTCTTTTTGTTTGCTTGCACATTACTCAAAAACTACCGCACCAAATGAGATGCAGATTTCACAGTCATATTGGTGCAGGTCCAACTTGAAAACTGGTATAAATACCATTTACATACAGGGTGTTTCTGTTTGTTTGCTTGCACATTACTCACAAACTACCGCACCAAATGAGATGCAGATTTCACAGTTATATTGGTGCAGGTTCAACTTGAAAACTAATATAAATACCATTTACATACAGGGTGTTTCTTTTTGTTTGCTTGCACATTACTCAAAAACTACCGCACCAAATGAGATGCAGTTTTCACAGTTATATTGGTGCAGGTTCAACTTGAAAACTGGTATAAATTTCATTTACATACAGGGTGTTTCTTTTTATTTACTTGCGCATTACGCAAAAACTACCGCACGAAATGAGATGCGGTTTTCACATTTATATTGGTGCAAGTCCAACTTAAAAACTGGTAAATGTCTTATTTACTTACAGGGTGTTTCTTTGTATTATGGAAGATAAATGAGAAAAACTAATATGGGGGGTCTGTATTAACGTAATAAAAATAATGATTTTCAAATTTTTTTGTATGTTTGTCTGTGCGGTTGTGCGTGATGAACTCGGAAACTGCTTAACGGATTTCGATGAAATTTGGTATGGAAGTAGCTGACACCCTGGATTAACACTTAGGTTACTTTTATCTCGAAAAATTAAGTGTTCCCATGGGATGAGGTAGGAATTCCGATATATTTGTTACTTTTTATACTCAAGGGGATGGGATGGGACTGGATTACATGCCTTGAGTGAGAATGAGACGGGACGGGCGGGATATAACGGGACGGGACGGGACGGGATGAGAAATAGCAAATAAAGTTAATCACGCTGACGAAGTTTGCGGGCAGAAGCTAGTTTTCTAATAAAACATATTCGGATATAATGTTTTATACTTATATAACAGGTGAGAATAATAATTCTAACCTATCATTTTAACGGTTGTCGACAAACTACCATGGCAATTTATTTTATTGTAGTGGTAACCCTTCTATTTACATTTTTTATCTCGGATTCCATTTCAGAGTATAAGTAAATATTTTAAGTCCTGTATACCACTGTACAAACTTGGTTAGTTTGGGTAGCAACGGCGGGACCAAATTGATGTTACATTCTGTAGGGATTGTTATAATTTTACTGGTGGTAGGTCTCTCAAATGTGAGAGGCCGGATAGGTATAACCGCAATGACTATTTCTCCCACCAAACCGCGGTGTAAATGCACTGTTGTGTTACGATTTGAAGGACATTGTAGCCAGTGTAACTACTGGACATAATGAGACTTAACATCTTATGTCTCAGGTTGGCGAGCGCAGTGGAATGCCAAGCATTGCCTTGTAATTCATGGTGTTGTTTGTTTTGCTAGTGTTCATGAGCAGTCGTATCGCTTACCATCAGGCGAATGGTATGCTCGACTCGCCATTGGTTGCAATAAAAAAAATGGAAACTCACTCAAGTCTATGTTCGACAGTAGACTAACTGTGACTAAAGAGAGAGAGATAGAAAGAGAGAGACAAAATAACCGAGACGAGTAAACTACTTTTTGAAAATGTTTAGGTCGAAAACATGTTGTGTGAATTACGTGCAACTGGAATTCGTGACCGGCATGGTAAGTCTCGCTAATCATCGCATTTGGGACGGAAATTAACTCGGCCGAATGTGGGTGTCACTAATGACACTTCTGCCTATCCCATCTAGGATATTGGCGTTAGCACGTATGCGTTTTGAATATACATCTTAAAAGACTGACTACTGCGGTTATCCCTTCGTTCGCTTGACGAGCGATACATCACTCGCTAATAAGATTTTTCGGGGAGTTTCCTTCTTTTTACAAATATCCCCAATATGGAAAGGATTCGTGGGTATCCAAATGGAATAAATGGTTATGGGAAAACAAGTAATGTATGAAAATTTCAAAATGGCGGTATCTTGCACGCATTATTACCAATTTCAATTTAGAGTGTTAATTTGTATTAATTTTCTTTTTTATTTTAACGTGTGTTGAACACTCATTTTGAGCTCGTTGTAATTTCTTATAAATGAGGAAACACGCTGATTATTTACTTTGCGATATATTATACTAATAGTATGTGTATTCCTTTTGGGAAATCCTTTTAATAAATAATAACAATAAAAAATGTTTCATAGTCAATGAATCGATGACGCCTATATGTTACTTGTATCCCAAGAAAATGTAACGCAAGATTTTTGTGGAGGTAAAACATTTTCACGCGAAGCAGCGAGCAGTACTAGTAAAAATATATACCGAACCACGTTTCTAAACCTTAATGTGTTTTTTTTTTAATTTCCAACATGTCAACTCCACGTTGCTACGAGTCTTTTGTCCCAGCCTAGCCCGGCGAGGCATTGTTACAATTTCACCTTGTTGCCTGCGAAGCGTTCGTACCGAATTTTGAGAATATTGCGGGTGGTGATTAAATTAGTTGAGTCTAAAAATGTGAACAATGCTGTGAGATTTTTTTTATTGACAATATTACTGTGTTGTTTTTGGGTGTGTTTGTAAGATAAATCTTTCGTAGTTTCTGATACACGACATAAGATTCTTATGCTTGTGTGTGGTCAGGACTGTATTGTGAATGTTCGTTTTATTATTGCTGTGAATGGCGAGACCAGCATGCCATCCGCCTGATGGTAAGCGATACGACCGCTCATGAACAGTAGCAAAACTATGGATTACAAAGTAATGCCTGGCACTCCACTGCGCTCGCCATCCTGAGACATAACATGTTAAGTCTCAATATGTCCAGTAGTTACTCCGGCTACAATGTCCTTCAAACCATAACACAACATGTAAGAGTAATTGAAATAAAACTAAATTTTACGAATTTTATCACGGATTTGGTTTAATTTTTACATTTATCGAAACGTCAAGTTCAAAAATGTAAATATTTTACCAAATCCACGATATAATCTGTAAAAATTAGTTTTATTTCAATGTGTTTTGTCACTTCTATTTATATTGCTATATTACAGGCACCTTCATAACTACTGATTGCCTCGGTGGCTTAGTTGTACTACGGTACGACTACAAAGCTGAGGTCTCGAGTTCGAATTCCGGGTCGGGCACAGTGATATTGGATTATTCTATTCATTACCAGCTCGGAGTCAGGAATTTGTGCCCGATATGGCGATAAGCTCGCCCCTATCACATCATGGAACGGAACATACAACGCCAAACGTGGGTGTCCTGGTAGCACCTCTGTCTACCCTGGGAAAAAGGCGTGAGTTTATGTATGTATTCATAACTAAGTACTGAGCAAAAATCTTCACATATCAATTCTCCGGTCGTGTCTAGTCACTTAACCCTAAATAAGCCGAGGAACCTTTCCTAAGTGCCATATCCTATTCTAAACGTATTCTCCAAATTGGGAGGCGAAAATTTCATTACTTGCAAGGTGACACGAGCGTCCCGTGTCATTGTCAACTTAATTAACCTCGTTCATGAACAAATCCGGTGTTTTAGAAATTTGCTGATTTTCGGCTGTTTTGGGTTTATTTTATTTTATTTTTATTTTTACATATTTGGAAAACTTACAGCTAACATATTACAACTAGAATTAATAGTGTATGCTTATAAAGGCCAATTAAAAGTTTTCACGATAAATTAATATCTAAAAATTAATTATATTTAAGGTCCGTTGGAGTTGCCCACTGGATGACTATTATAAAACATCACGGTATGAACTATGCGGGTAAAATCGCGGGGCATAGCTAGTTAACCATCATGGCTGGCACAGACCGCAAAAAAAATGTTGGTTTAATTAGCTATTTTAGATTTATTAAAAGATTAATTTTATTTCTCTCTTTTTGTTAAAATTTTAAGTCGTATTATTTACTCCTTAATTTTTTTAATTTCTGTTTAGTCTAGTCATCGGGTAGCTTTACCTGGAAAATTTTCCGGGACTTTTGGAAATAGGTGACTTTATAGATTTTGAGGTGCTCTTTTTGAATATCTACTTTGCGACCTCGTATCTTTGCCGCTCGCGCCACCATATTGAAAAAATGGCGTCCAAAAGCAGATTTTTTTACTTGACTTAAAAGCCATATGGTTTATAATAACTTTTATCTAAAACACAGATGATAAATGCATCTTCAATACACAGGTTACTAAACATAAAATAAACGTATTTGTTACAATATTTTATGGCACAGTAATTTATGTTTAGATCCCAGTGCTTCTTAGTACCTGAAGTTTATTGATCATAAATTCTCAGAATCTCTTGGGAACTTTGTACTTTTACCGTAAAATAATATTTTGTACTCCTTATACGATAGAGTACGCCCCACTGCACAACACGAGCTCCACAAATAAACCTTCATCAACCATGCTGGTTTAGAAAAGTCACCGGTCCTTTAATCTAGACTGCGCTCTCTTCTTTTCCTTTTCTTATTCTATCCTAAGGTTGTCTGTAAGAAATCGCATAGAGCGATAAGACCGCCATCTGTACTTTTTTGTTAGTCTGTAATATCTCTTAGTGTTTTATTCCTTTTTTGTGTGCAGTTAAAAATATATAAAGGTCAGCTGTTAACAAAAGCCGTTTTTTTATACATTAGGTCTTGAAAACGAGCAAACATGTCCGGTAAGTGATAATTGCCGCCCACGAACATCCACAACGCTTCATCATCATTATCAGCCCGTTGCAGTCCACTGCTGGACGTAGGCCTCTCCCAAAGTACGCCACAGAGCCCGGTCTGCTGCTTTACGCTTTCCACAACGCTTAGATCATAGAAATTGTGAGGGAAGCGGGAAGTGAAAAGGAAGGAGGCGCCTTTCCGCTTCTCATTATGGGCATCTGGCAATCTCACTGACCTACCTGCTGTTTTACGCTTTCCACAACGCTTAGATCATAGAAATTTGGAGGGGAGCGGGAAGTAAAAAGGAAGGAGGCGTCTTACTGCTTTTCATTATGGGCATCCGACAATCTTACCAAACGAAACGCGACATCAAAGCTGTCGCTTCAAGTCTGTCTCCCGTGAGATAATGGTACCCCGGACGAACTTGCCCATTCATGCTGAGTCATGACTGACATCAGCGTGGCTCTACCGCTTATAAAACATAGAAATGCTTCGCAATGTTTGTTGTTACCATTAAATAGTAAACTATTAATACTCTCTGTCTCTGTATCAGCCCATTTACGTCCCACTGCAGGGGGTCTCTTCTACAATACACAGTACGATTGAGAGGGGTTAGGCCATATAGTCCCCCACGCTGGCCGAGTGCGGATTGATGGACTTTACATACCATAGAAATTCTTACAAATCGCTATGGTATGCAGGGGTCCTCCCGATGTTGTCCTTCGCCGTCTACCTTCACTTTCAAAATCCGGTCAAAAAGTCATCGGTGTATGCATGGATTTCAACCTGCAACCTACGTCTGGTGAGTTACCCCTGAGGAAAACGCGAGAGCTTCTTACTGCAGCAAAGTTATAGACCATAAATTCCCGGTATCCTTCGGGAACTTTCAACTTTGTTCATTTACCGTAAAATGTTATTCTTGGCTGGGTATACCAAGTAACTACTTGGTAAATATAATAAAACTTTATTATATCAGGCGCAACAATGTTATTCTTTTTTTATTTTTCTGCCTTCATTCCCACATTCACGTAGGGTTGATATATGGTGCAAATTATTGGTTATAATGTTAAAATCGCTTGTCTTTTTTTTTTTTATTGCAATGAATGGCGAGACGACCATGCCATTCGCCTGATGGTAAGCGATACGACCGCTCATGGACAGTAGCAAAACCAAACAACACCATGAATTACAAGGCAATGCTTGGAATTCCATTGCGCTCGCCATCCTGAGACATAAGATGTTAAGTCTCAATATGTCCAGTAGTTACTCTGGCTACAATGTCCTTCAAACCGGAACACAACAGCGCATTTACACTGCTGTTTGGCGGGAGAAATAGACATTGCGGTGGTACCTACCCAGGCGGCCTCTCACATATGAGAGACCTACCACGTTAACGTTAAGAAATGTGTAGAAATTATTCTACCTCATTAGCATAGTATAGATTGCGTATATGTAGTATGGATTGATTACTTTACACACCTATTTTTACTGGTCTCTTATATGTGAGAAGCCGCCTGGGTAGGTACCATCGCAATGTCTATATCTCCCAACAAGCAGCAGTATAAATCCTTTGTTGTGTCCCCGTTTGAAGGACATTGTGGCCAGAGTAACTACCGGACATAATGAAACTTAGCATCTTATGTCTCAGGATGGCGAGCGCAGTGGAATGCCAAGCATTTCTTTGTAATTCATGGTGTTATTTGGTTTTCTACTGTCCATGAGCGGTCGTGTCGCTTACTATCAGGCGAATGTCATGCTCGTCTCAACATTCATCGCTATAAAAACATAATCTTCGCGATTCCTGTATCATAAAACCCACTAACTCGGATTATTTGTTATTGTAACAGGTATTAAAAAGTCCAATTCTAAGATATTATTTGCGCTTAAGAAACCGGAAAACTTTGAAGATTTGTTTGTTATTTGATCGCGATGCCTGTGAAGTTTATAGAGCTATCCAAGACTTATGATTCTAATGGTATTTGCTTCTTAAGAAAACAGTTTATAAAAGTTGTGGTCGAGAAAAGAGGCGATTTGTCAAGTGTTTGTCAAGCTGGATCGAATTCCAGGGTACACCTCTGACTTTTCGTAGTGTCTTTTGATATTCAGTTACGCAATTTAAAGGTGTAGAAAAAAAATTGTGAGGGAACCTTGGACAGTCTCCGTGGCACAGTTGGTTAGACGCCGGCTGTGAAACGAGAGGCCGCTGGTTAGATCCCCCACCGAGACAAATGTTTGCGTGAATCACAGGTTTTTGTTTCGGGTCTGGGTGTTTGTGAGACCGAAAAGTCTTTCGTAGTTTCTGATACTCACGACACAAGACTTGATCTTAGTGTGGGGTCAGGACTATAAATGTGATCTACTTTCTTGAAAATTATTTATAAAAAAACTAAGTTATATGAAGTTTACCTCCCTATGAGACCAACGTGGTAAATTGAAAGGCCTAAACTCTGGAGAGTATTTTTAAGGCAAGCAAATGGCTGAAAAAATATAATCCAAATCGTTAATCATCAAAAATCATCAAAAATAATAAAAAAATATGTTATTGCCTATTATGACCAATTATATTAATGAACTGTTCTGATATTAATCAACTTGTAACATTTGTAGATAATAATCACTATATTGTAATCTGGTTTTGAAAAGAGCAACAATAGAGTTTCTTGCCCGTTCTTCTCTAGTGAACACCGCTTTCCGAACCGGGTGGTAGTTCAAAACAAATTACTGAATCTAAAAAATTGTTGTACATTTTTATGGATTCAATAAATTATTTTTATTTTCATTAACTACGTGACTAAAAGTCTATTTTAGTCCATGACCTTTGAAATTCTCGTAAAAATCTCCAAAGTGTATAGATTTCCCCACGACCTTTTCACTGTTAATAAATGTTAATTAAGAACGACCACACATAACTTCTCTCAAGTTTCCACGCTGGGTTAGAACCTAAGACCTCTTCAAGTCTTCCTTACCCAGCCAAGTGGACTATTTACATAATTAAACTAATTTGCATAATAAACAGGGCATAACACCGCCGTTAAGGCCTGAGGCGCCATATTATAGAAATTTATGAACGGTAAAATGTTTATGATTCTCTTTGCCGGGTTAATCTTTATTGCTGATCTAAAAGGAATTCTATAGTTATTGATGCTGAATCCAATTTTATGACTTCCTTAGATATAAACTGTGAAAGAATTTTTTTTCGCAATTTTTAAAATCCGCTTGTTCGGTTGGTAAATACCTCGTTTTAGCGAAAATAGTAATTTAAACCCTTACGTACCATTGTGTCTTTAAAAATAAAAAGGTGTACATCATTATTCGAGGCAAACTATGCATTAATCACCCAAATACGTCGATAAGTAAAAAAAACTAACTTTTTTATCGAAATTTTTATTTTGTCTGTAGTCACTAATTACCACCTGGCTTCGTTTACAAAATATGATAAAAGGTGTCAACTATTCAATAACCATCATAATTGTTAACCCTTTCTTATAAGTAAGGGTCTAAAATATCAGTATCTTTTGTCATAAAATAGGCTGTGCAGTCGAAAAGAGGTTTTATGTAAAGTTCTTATAAGTACAGTCACGAACAGTCACAATGCGCAGTCCTCATTAAAACCTGAAGTGTTTGATGGCTTTTATTATGTGGTTTAAGTTTAAAATGGCCGCCTTTGTATGATCTTGTATTATTCGATTTTAAAAGGTTCATATAATACAATATCGAAAGGTGAATTAACAATATTTTAAAGCGACTTTAGGAATACGTTATAATTTGATCTGTATTTATGTGAGTATAAATTAGTATTTAATTTGGACTACTAATAATTTCCATGCAGTTTTTATCGATTGACGGAAATAAAATGTATGTATAGAATAAAACAAACTGTGTCTTTTCAAATATTTTGAAAAAGTCGCTTTTTTAGAGTTTCTTAACATTTTTATCTGAGCTTCAAACAAAAACTATAACCTATAAAACGACTATAGCCTATAAAAAGAACTTCTAAACTATGTAACGTCCGCCAATACGTACTAGGCCGGCGTGGTGGACTATATAGCCTAACCACTCTCAATCGCACCCTCGATTGCAAGTAGGCCCGTGCCTTGCAGTATGTATATGGGCTGATATAAAACGACGCCACACCAATATCTACAATTACCAAAAAAAACTCCAAACCTTTAGTCACCGCCAGTACCCATTGTAATCTCTGGATAAGGTTTAAGGAAATTTGCTTCGGATGACGTAACTTATCCCTTCCCGTCCCGCTCGGTGTCCCTACTTAAGAAGTTCGGGACGCCCTCCGTACCGACGCAGAGTGACGATAAAATATCGATTTCACTAATATTTTTCCCTTTTTTGACAGTTCAGGGGTCTATCTACATTCACACTTCTGAGTACAGTCAGTAGATTTTTTATTGCGATGAATGGTGAGACGAGCGTGCGATTCGCCTGATGGTAAGCGATACGACCGCTCGTAGACAGTAGAAAACCAAGCAACACCATGAATTACAAGGCAATGCTTGGCATTCCACTGCGCTCGCCACCCTGAGACATAAGATGTTAAGTCTCATGTCCAGTACTCTGGCTACAATGTCCTTCAAACCGGAACACAACAGTGCATTCACACTGATGTTCGGCGGGAGATATAGATATTGCGGTGGTATCTACCCAGGCGGCCTCTCACATATAAGAGCCCTACCAGTAAAAAATATTATATTTATTACATACTTTAATCATTGTTATTAACCAGAGAAAACCATGGATACACTTCTAAGGATCATAAAACATTTTACATATAAAAAAAACAACATTTACATCCAGGTGCTTCTGTTTTATTTTTTGTTTATAATCGGTTCAAGTCTTTAATAAATTCAACAAAATACAAATTAATTACCTGGATATTTCGGACCCATTTTCATCCGGGGTTAAACGGGGCCAGTAAATGTAACAATTAAAACATGCCCCTCGATAACAATTTGCTCAGCAAGTTTCAGTTCTAACACAAACAGGAAACGGAATTAGTTGGTAACATAAACGTAAAGTTCGTGACGTCATTTCAGTATTTGTACGGGAAAGTAGGTAAGGTTGTAGACCCGTTTACATCGTGCTAGTTACTTGCATAGAAAATAACGATGTGCTTAATACTATGTCCGCTCATAAACGCCAACGCTGAGTATTTGATAGCTCGAATTTGAATGATAATAAAATTGAAAACAATTTATTAAACGACCGTTATGGGAATTAAAGGCAAGTGTATTAACGTAATAGAACCCAAAACAATGATTTTTAGAATTTGTGTCTGATTGTCTGTTTGTCTGTGCGGTTGTGCGCGATGAATTCAAAAACGGCTTAACGTATTTCGGTGAAATTTGGTATGGAGGTAGCTGAAGCCCTGGATTAACACTTAGGCTACTTTTATCCCGAAAAAAAAGTGTTCCCGTGGGATGAGGAGGAAATTCCGATATATTTGTTACTTTTTATACTCAAAGAGATGGGATGGGACTGGATTTCATGCCTTGAGTAAGAATAAGACGTGACTGGCAGGATATAACGGGACGGGACGGGATGGGATGAGGAATTCGAAATAAAGTTAGTTCAAATAAAGTTAAATTACGCAGACGAAGATTGCGGGCAAAAGCTAGTATAATAATAATACTAAATGCCCCTGCTGATTTCCAATAGAGACCTGAAGTGCCAGCAGCACTACCGCACTTTAACCTCTTTAAATTTTACCAGCTTTGCAGAGAAACCAAAATCGAAAACGATATAATAATACCAACCCATATACGTCCCAGTGCAGGGCACGGGCCTCCTCTACAATCGAGAGGTCGATTAAGGGGCTATAACTTCTCCTTCACTTCACACTTCAAGTTATTCCAAATTATTAATTGTTAAGAGATTTATATAATTGAAATAAAACTATTTTTACGGATTTTATCGCGATTTGGTTTAATTTTTACATTTTTTAACTTCCCGACGTTTCGATTGCTTTTCAGCTTTCGTAATAATACCTGACTAATACCTCAGTCCGCCCCGTGACCACGAAAGCTGAAAAGCAATCGAAACCGCGTCGGGAAGTTAAAAAATGTAAAAATTAAACCAAATCGCGATAATCGCGCAATGTGTAACATTCGCGTAAATCTAAGAAACCATTATAGATTTATATAAGTTTTATATAGGTTAACATTTTTTTAATTTCTATTTCTATTTTTTCGTAAATGTCAATGCATGCTGTGGCAACTAAAGGTAATATTTAACTTATTGTTGGTGTATTTGTAACGTTAATTTAATGTAATATAATTACCACTGATTGTCCTTAAACAATAAAATAAAATAAATAAAATAAAAATTCACGCTGGTCTAGTGCGCGTTGGCGAACTGTATCTGTGTGTAGGTTTCCTCACGATGTTTCCCTTCACCGTTAAAGTGCAACAAACAATATTACATAAACTCACACTTTTTTCCTAGAACGGGTAGGCAGAGGTGCTACCAGGGCAGCCACGTTTTGCCTTGTATGTTTCGTCCCACGACAGGGGTGAGCCTATCGCCATATCGGGCACAAATTTCTGATTCCATTCTAATAATGAAATAGAAAAATGGACTACCTCGGTGGCGTATTTGTCCTACGGTACGACTACAAAGCAGAGGTCTCGAGTTCGAATCCTGGGTCCGGCAAAGTGATATTGGGTTTTTCTATTCATGAGTCAGGAATTTGTGCCTGATATGGCGATAGGCTCGCCCCCTATCACATCATGGGACGGAACATACAAGGCGAAATGTGGGTATCCTGGTGGCGCCTCTGCCTACCCCTTCTGAGATAAAAGCGTGAGTTTTTGTATGTACGTATGAAATAGAAAAATCCAGTATCACTTTGCCCGAGCCTTTCGAACCTCAGACCTCGGCATTGTAATCGTACCGTACCATAACGCCACAGAGGCAAGCTAAAATTACTCCACAATATTTCGTCCCTTTAGTGAACACGATACATTATCCACATACAGTAATGGGCGCCAATAAGAGGTTAAAATTAGGCCTCTCTGAGAGGGCTCTAATAGCTACTTAATTATATTACGGTGTTGACTATTCCTCGAGGTGGTGTCGCTTTCCTCCGCTTTTATCGGACGGTTTCGGCCAATTAATATAATGGTTATTAGTATAGATTTTGTACGGGTATACATCTGTTTCGATAGAGTGTAAACGAACAGTATTTATAGTACGATGTTTTTTTTAATTAAATAAATAAATAAATACCCCCAACAGTCACATACATAGTCCTGACCGCACACTAAGATCGAGTCTTGTGTCGTGGGTATCAGGAACTATCAAGGAAACATTTCGGTCTCACAAACACCCTGACCCGAAACAAATACTTGTGGTTCTCACAAACATTTGTCTCGGTGCGGGGATCGAACCCGCGGCCTCTCGTTTCACAGGCGGCGTCTAACCAACTGCGCCATGGAGGCTGTCAATTATTGCTGTGAATGGCGAGTCGTGTATGCCATTCGCCTGGTATGCGATACGACCGCTCATGGACAGTAGAAAACCAAGAACACCATCAATTACAAAGCATTGCTTGGTATTCCACTGCGCTCGCTATCCTGAGACATAAGTGTCAATATGTCCAGTTGTTACTCAGGCTACATTGTCCTCAAACCGGAACACAACAGTGCATTTACACTGCTGTTCGGCGAGAAAAATAGACATTGCGATGGTACCTACCCAGGCAGCCTCTTACATATTATGAGTGGCCTGTCACCAGTAAATTTTGTCTCAATAATTGCAACAAAGGAACAAAAATGATTTTAAACTCCACCTTTTCCTCCTATATTATTTAATCAATTTCGCTGTAGGGTAAAGACAAGTTAGACTTTCCAAGACATTCAAATAAATATTATTATTGACAGACAAATAATTATTTATCGTCTAGTTTTGGGATTACATGGTCAAAGTTAGTTGCAACTGGCTTTAGATGCAATTACGTTGACGTATAACTTTCAAACGTCATTACTGAAGCGACGGGAATTTTTCCCATATTTACATAGCTCTTATTACATGTTGGTGTTATAGAACATTAGTTTGACGTCCTGTCTCCACCTGTATATAATCAGTTCTTCCATCACCGTTAAAGAGAATATTCAGAGGAACCTCCTCACTATCCGTGCCGTGTCCAGCAATACTGCCTTTTGGATCTGGCTCTTCACCCAACGACCAATTGAGAGCCTCTGGAAATTTTGTAGATTGGATTAATTAATTAATTAGGTTTATTTAGACCAGATTATTATTGGTATAACCTCTTTTCTCGTATATAAATCTCTGATAAGTTGTTCATAGGACCTTCAATTACCATTTCAATTATTCTTCATCATCATCATCATCATCATCATCATCAGCAGCCCGTTGCAGTCCACTGCTGGACATAGGCCTCTCTCAAGGTACGCCACAAAGTCCGTTCTGCTGCTTGGAAAACGTAGCGTGGGACGTCTTCTAGCCAGATGGCGGGACGAATTTTACAAGAGGGCCTGCAGCGACTGGATGCATAATTATTCTTGCCCACTATTAATTCTCTTATTTATTATAAGAATTCTTTTTCTTTTTTGTTATTATGCCGGCCCAACGCATGAACACAACACATTGTCTCGCGGTCAGCAACAAGGTGATAAACTATATCTTATATACTACGACCCACTTTCTCTTTAATAAATGAAATTTCTTTTAAAATTAAATGCAGTCACAGTCTTCCTTACTTTTATAACTCAGGGTTGCCATTTAATTATTTTTTTAATGGCCGTCACTCGACAGAAATTTAGAAATAAACTGTGTCCTTCGCGTCCTTCATTAGGTTAATTAAAGTTTATGTAATTTTCTTCAGAAAGCGAAATATTTTTGTTTTTGTTTACGTTTTTACAGAGCGGTGGAAATATGACGAGATTAAAGGAAAATAACGTCGCTAGGAGGTAATTAGATTGCTTTAAAATTAAGTTAGTTGTGTAAATAAAAATGTATGAATCACCTTTTTTCTAATGGCGTGTGGCGAAATTTGGAACACGAAATAAAATTTTAAAAATATCTATTTAACACATTGTTTGTGAATTTTTTTCATAATATAACCAAGTACTAAATATACTGGTAATCTAATAGTATTAGCATGTCCAAGATAATAAAATATGAAGAGGGAAAAACTGATCCTAATATTTTGACATCAGAATAACAACAACGCATTCGGACGCCAGAAGATCGGAGACGATATATAATATCGCCATCTTTGATCTCATACTTACAAAAAATATTAGGAAGAAATCGCTTAATGTGGTATGGCCGTCTATTGTACCATAATTTAATCTCTTATTTTTAGTTATTACTCTAATTAAGACGTACAAAGAATAGAAATAAAATATCTCCCAAATATTGTATACCCAAAAATTACATTCACGTCACCGATAGATTTTAATTACGTCATTTGTATAACAATCGCGATCGCTATGTCACGTAATAGGCGCCCTGATGGATCGCTCGAGGTCGACGCCTGTTGAAAATGAATGTAATCTGCGCGTGATGAAAAATGGCCGGGAATTTTTGTACAATGTCTTCTTTGTGAAATGTTCAACCCTAGCTTGTGTGAGGGGTACGGGAAATGTATAATGAAATGTATAGTAGGGTTGTCACCTACTGCAAATGGTAAATTGAGATTTTTTTTCTTTTTTCTATTATTAATTCGCGCTATCGTTAGTACAATGTTCTTATTTGGATAGATGACGTGTATTTTATGCTAAAACTCGATATGATAACCCTTGCAAGCGACCAGTATATACATGAACTAGTAAATTCGGAGAATATCAGGGTTTAAGCCGGCATAATGAAGGTTACTACCCTTACGCCCGAATACTCAAACGCCATTTAAATATTAAGTTGCACTTAACTACCCACGTCCCACTTAATCAATACATTTAAGCGGGACTTTCGTAGTTAAGTGTAACTTATTATTTAATGGATGATGATTACGTTAGATGGTTATTGTTCGTCTGTCAATATTAAGTCCAGATTACACTTTATCTAACCGCATTTGTTGCCAAACTACAATAGCTGATATTGGAGGTACTAATGGCTGCCACATCCGGAATGATATAACTGTGCAAGTCTGAGTTTGCACCAGTATACTGGAAGGTGTTTTTTTTTATTTATTCTTTTTTCTTTTTATTGCAATGAATGACGAGACGAGCCTGCCATTCGCCTGATGGTAAGCGATACGACCGCTCATGGACAGTAGCAAATCCAAACAACAAAGTTACAAGGCAATGCTTGGCATTCCAATGCGCTCGCCATCCTGAGACATAAGATGTTAAGTATCGATATGTTCAGAAGTTACTCTGGCTACAATGTCCTTCAAACCGGAACACAACAGTGCATTTACACTGCTGTTTGGCGGGTGAAATAGACATTGCGGTGGTACCTATCCAGGCGGCCTCTCACACATGAGAGACCTACCACCAGTAATAACTGCGGAAACTTCGTTCCAATTTTCGATTCGAGATGTTGCAAACGCACTTGAACGTGTGTGACGGCCATTACACTTTTACGTGCAGTTTAATATTTATTAGTTATCGGGACAAATAAAAGACAAAACCCACTTCAACAATATTATTGCCTACAAGACAGGAAAGACAAACATAAACTCCCATATTAAATTCGTGCCATTAATAAACATTAAAGAATTCCTTATTCTTAATCCTACTTATTTCAATAACATCACGTAAAAAATATTCACAAAGCTCAAAAGACTCGATTGCTATCCCTGTCCTGGAAACCTGCGTTGCCATGACAACGGTTGCTATAGCAACGCCCGTCTCTCCGCAAACAGCTGAGATGTCTGTCTATTGTGACTCGAATTAGTTAATTGAAGTTGGTTTTAGTTCGACATTTGCAAGGATTTAATAAATAAATATATACGACTTTTATTTACCATATTTATGTAGAATTAGTAATTAATTTACTGTTAGTACTGAAAATAAAGATTGAATATAATACTCACGCCTTCATCCCAGAAGGGGTAGGCAGAAGCGCCACCAGGACACCCACAGTTCGCCTTGTATGTTTCGTCCCATGATTTGATAGGGGGCGAGCCTCTCGCCATATTGGTCACCAATTCCTGACTCCGGGCTGATAAAAAATAGAAAAACCCTATATCACTTTGCCCGACCCGTGATTCGAACCCGAGACCTCAGCTTTGTAGTCGTACCGTAGTACAACTACGCCACCGAGGCAGTCATTTGGCAGTTGAGGCAGGTTTGATAGTGTAAATACCCCCAATGCTATTCAAGATTTCTCTATCGTCTGTAGCCGCCCTTATCCCCAACCAATTCGTAACAGTAACGGACAGGCAGTCCCACACTATGATTGATAAAGCGTTTCCAACTCTTGTTACCTTAATGATGTCCATAAAACCCTTTGAAAGTACTGATACCTCAATGAGTAGGGTTCCGTGACGAGGCTCTTATTTCTACTCACTGAATTTAGACTCTACCACCCAGTGAATAGAGTTGAATGTTAAATGAAGCGATTCGGGCAACACGCTTCACTATTACGTCACGTTAGAAAGAGATTAATGCGGTTGACAGTATCGCAAAGCCCAGTCGTTAATGCGTTACACAGATTATAAATTACAATTGTGAGGTTTTGTTGTTGGTTTAAAACCTCCTTGATGAAAAATAACTGGCCGCATATCGCACAGACTGTAAAATTTTATGCAAATGTAAAGGTTAAAACCTTTAATAAAAAATTACTGGCCGTAAAGCCTCGGCTTTAAAAAATATATTTTTTGAAATTAGGTACAGGCTTTGTGTTGTTAATTTAAAAAAAATAGAACAATCAGAGTTCCTTCATTCCGTATGTAGCAATTAAATTCAAGCGGGATTTTATTAAAATTTTAAGTCATCTTGGATAATGATCTCCACAATTTTCCTTTTAATTTTTCGTTTGAAACACTTGACACTGGCTGAATTGCAGGGTGTTAATATCGCTGCAGTTAATATTTAGGGTGGGTTGTAGAAAATAACTTTAACATTAACTAAGGGCTAATCAGCCGTCAAATCGACGGTTATGCATTTTTCGGGTTGCATAAAATTAACAATTGTTAAAATGACGTCACGTATAACATTAACATTAACCGTTCAATTTCGGGCGGTTATTGTTAAAGTCACGGTTATCTTTCGTTATTTGTGTGTGTTCTCTGTATTGATAATTGTCATTTGTGTATCGATTTGAATTATAACCTGTACTTTAAAACAATTTACAAAAATACGCTGATGAATTCCGACGTAAAATCGCATCGCATCATTTCACTGGTCACTCTTTTAACTTTAACTATAACAATTATGACAATGGTGCAACAAAAGAATTTTCTATCCCGTGGTCATTGTTATTGTCACTGCTAAAGTTAACTTTACCGTTAACAATAACGTCAGATTTTCTGCAACCCACCCTTAAAAATAAAAACTGAACTGATGTAATTTAGGTAGATGTTAATCATCTAATGTTGAAAGGTGATTTTAGAAACGCAATGTTAGTTTGTAATCACCTTTAAATCTATATAAAAATTAATATTCTAGTATTTTTTCTCTCTAATGACAAAAATATGTAAATAGTTTGAATTAATGCCTTGGTTGCATTACTTAATTCTGTGGCATATATTAAGCTTTATGAAGAAAATAATATGCATACTGTACCAATGTTACTTCAATACTTTACAAGCTTAAATTGTATTTGAGGACTTACATATAAACTACATTTATTGAGACAAACATTTATGTGATCCAAAGGTATTTTTTTTTTTATTGCAATGAATGACGAGATGAGCCTGCCATTCGCCTGATGGTAAGCGATACGACCGCTCATGGACAGTAGCAAAACCAAACAACACCATGAGTTACAAGGCATTGCTTGGCATTCCACTGCGCTCGCCATCCTGAGACATAAGATGTTAAGTCTCGATATGTCCAGTAGTTACTCTGGCTACAATGTCCTTCAAACCGGAACACAACAGTGCATTTACACTACTGTTTGGCGGGAGAAATAGACATTGCGGTGGTACCTACCCAGGCGGCCTCTCACATATGAGAGACCTACCACCAGTATTTGGGTGTTTGTGAGACCGAAAAGTCTCTCGTAGTTTCTGACACAAGATTCGATCCAAGTGTGGGGTCAGAATATGTATGTTACTGTTGAGTGTAGGTATAAATGTATGTTATTACAATTTTTCCAATGACAAAATACGAAAGTCAGGGTATTCCGGTAAGGTTTACCAAATTGCTGTACCTCCTGTAACAAGGTTATCTGTCAAAGCATCGATAAACATCGTAACTGGCTTGACTCGATACAGGGTGCGGGAAAATTTAATGCGATTTACTTTAACGCCGTCCTGGAAATTGAACTTTATCAACCTATAATTCGATTTGATAATAATATTGATGTACTGTACTGTACTGTACTGTATTAGCCCATATACGTCCCACTGCAGGACGAAAGCTTCCTCTACAATCGAGAGAACGATTGAGAGGGATAAGGCCATGTAATAATATTCATGCTTAGAGTAAATAATATCTAGAGGAAAAGCTGTGTTACATACTTCTTTGTTCGTAATGTTGCCAACACTGCTATATTACTAAAAATTAAGATAATTATATCTAATCATTTAACAACAAATTGTTATAAATTCCGTTGGTAACAGAAAGTATATTTAGTTATTATCCGCCCACAACGAGTTTTAATTTAGTTCAAAGGCCATAAACTATTTTTTTATTTATTTTTCAAATAATTCGTATGTATTCCAAGCAAATGTCAATAGGGGGGGAAGGTGTAATCTCATCAAACTTCCTAATCACTGACTTGTAATTTTATGTACCTAATTATCAATTGCTATATAAACAACAGAGCTAACTGGTGGTAGGTGGTAGGTCTCTCATATGTGAGAGGTCACCTGGGTAGGTACCACCGCAATGTCTATTTCTCCAAACAGCAGTGTAAATGCACTGTTGTGTTCCGGTTTGAAGGACATTGTAGCCAGAGTAACTACTGGACATATCGAGACTTAACATCTTATGTCTCAGGATGGCGAGCGCAGTGGAATGCCAAGCATTGCCTTGTAATTCATGGTGTTGTTTGGTTTTGCTACTGTCCATGAGCGGTCGTATCGCTTACCATCAGGCGAATGGCAGGCTCTGGCTTCGGGTCTGGGTGTTTGTTGACCGAAAAGTCTCTCGTAGTTTCTGATACCCACGACACAAGACTCGATCTTAGTGTTGGGTCAAGACTGTGTTACTTTTGGCTATATTTCTTATTATAATTTGAACCAGTAGTTCCTGAGATAAGCGCCTTCAAACAAACAAACTTTTCAGCGTTATACAGGGTTTATCAAGACTGCGACCGAAAACGAAGCCAGGTGGTAGTATTAGTGATATCAAACACAATGCAAGTCAAAATTTCACAAAAAAAGACGTCAAATTTTTTTTTTTAATTTTTACTTTTCGTCGAATTTGAGTGATAAATACATAGGTTTCCTAAAATTATGACGTACACCGCTTTATTTTTAAACACGCAATGGTACGTAAGGGTTTAAATTGCTATTTTTGCAAAAACTAGGTATTTACCACCCAAACACAGTGATTTTTAAATACTGTAAAAAAATATCCGTCGCATATTTTGCAAAATTTTTAGTTGCGTTGTGTCTGTAACCGCTAAAACTATCACTTAGCTTCGTTTTCGGTCACGGTCTTGATATACCCTGTATATTAGTATACATAATAACAATATAATAAATAATTCCAAACACATTCATCTACAGTCAAAATGAAGCATTATGATCGGAAATAAAGCACATTATGGCCAAATTCTCTAAAGCATAATAAAAGTTTAATGACCCGCCGAAACTCTCCAGGGTGCTTGGCCCAGCTAAACAGGGCCTTCAAATGGACTTTAGACCTTTCCGGTGGACCCGGGTGAAACGGTCGGACCCGGATCACACTTAATTTAATCCGTACTTAATGTGAAAAATAGGATTAACTGGTGTAAAGCATAGGGGATTAGAATCTTTTATGTTTAATGCTAATAGCCCAAGAGCCCGTAATTTTATAAAAGCTGAAAGTTTGTCTGCGCCCGCCTCTGACATAAGCATCACACGATCAGCTATTATGAAATTCCGATCGGGGTGGCTTTGGAAGCTATCAGCTTTAATGTGTCTGGCAAGATGAAAGAACCACCAGAAGTGTCCGGATGCCAGATTAAATGAACAAACAGATGAGCGGAATATCCGTCTTTCACATCAAAATATTGTCTTCAAATCTGACTGCCTCAAGCTTTTCAAAAAGTCATTTCATTCAACTTGCAATCTAGTGCAATTGACAGATTTCACATAATTTTGAAATTCTTCTACACAATTTTAGGTATGCAGATATCTTCACAATGTTCTCCATCCTCAAGATGCATGATTAACTAGTTACGAATATTATGATCAATAAAGCAACTCCGAAGACTCAACTATCCAATTTAATAAGATAATCCCAGGTTGGAGATTCAAATGACACTGATAGATAGCGGTGGCTTCAGTTTGCCAGCGACACTGTCGGCCATGATGAATAGACTCGTCGGACGTTTATCAAAAAAGATAGTCTGCGTAATAAGGCTGACTGTATACTACTATACCACGCGGTTTAAGAAAGCGAAATAAGGCTTGCTGTATACCAAGCGATTATAGTATATTTTTATTATTATACCTTTTTATTTCTAGCCAAAATATATTCAACATTGTAGAAATGCCGCATAAGTTGTATAATAGACCGTATTATCTATTTCTCTCGCCAAAACAGCAGTGTAAATGCACTTTTGTGTTCCGGTTTGAAGAACATGGTAGTCAGAGTAACTACTGGACATATTGAAACTTACCATCTTATGTCTCAGCTTGATTTTGCTACTGTCCATGAGCGGTCGTATCGCTAACCATCAGGTGAATGGCATGCTCGTCTCGCCATTAGTCGCAATAAAAAAAATGGTTGGGAGAACCTTTTTTTGTACATTGAATGTATCCTAAATTCTTCGTTTAAAAGTGTTTTACAGATCGGTCTCTGAAGAACATTGACAATTTTATTTATCCGTCTAGTCAAATATTGAATTATTAACCTTATCCAGATTGAATAATAAAATTTGTTTTTTACTTTTTAAGGAAATTTTTGGCAGGGTAGTCGAAGTAATTATCATTTTTTAAACCGAGTTTTCATTTTTATTGCTCCTACTACTGAGACTTCATATAAAACTATCAAGTATTTCAACTACCATAAAAAACTAAAGAACTTAAAAAAGAATACCGTCTAGCAGTCAGTTAAAAAACGTATCTATAAAAAACGCCGCGTCTGCAAGTCGCCTTACCCAGTCACGACCGTCCTCCCTCAGCGAAATAATAATTTTTTTTGCAGTCTGCAAAGGCGAGACTGTATCAATTTGTTATAGAACTGTCCAGTCGGAATCCCGAATGACGTGCCAATTAGACGCTCTCTTGACTCCACACCGCTGAGATAAGGCACTTTACAAAAGCATTACTAGAAATTACAATAGAAAAATATTGGAAAACTTTACGAAGTCGTCATTAAGCTATTTGCACAAAGCGAGTTTCTCGCCTCGAATATAAGATTATAGTTAAGGTTATATTAAAAAGTTGCACCGTGTAAACATTACCAGAACGCGATATTTTATGGCGGTTATGTCATGCCACAATGGCACATGATTCTCGCCGCGAGATACTCTCCCCGTGTAGATATTGAAGTTTTTTTTTTGGACTGCGTCGGTGGCGTAGTTGTATTACGGTACGGTTACAAGGCTGAGGTCTCGGGTTCGAGTCCCGGGTCGGGCAAAGTGATATTGGATTTTTCTATTCATTATCAGCCCGGAGTCAGGAATTTGTGCCCGATATGGCGATAGGCTCGCCCCCTATCACATCATGGGACGGAACATAGAAGGCGAAATGTGGGTGCCCTGGTGGCGCCTCTGCCTACCCCTTCGGGGATAAAGGCGTGAGTTTATGTATGTGTGTTTTTTTGCGAAATTTTGCACTGTATCTGAAGTCACTAATAATACCACCTGGCGTCGTTTTCGGTCGCAGTCTGGATATACCCTGTTTATAATTAAGACATTTACCCGAACCCAAACACAGCCACTGCAGTAACTCATAATCCAGTTAACATAATGAAACTCAATTCATAACTTTAACACAGACATAAAAGTTTAATTAAAATTCGTCTAGTTAGTTCAAGTTTGAAACTACGCAGACGATTTGAAGACATAAGTCGTTTTCAAGTTTGGCCCCTAATAATTCATTTAAGGGTCCAAGTTTGAATTATTTGGGACCGAAAGTATAAGCAGATGCAGACATATTAAACTCAGATGTTACTTAATAACAATAAGTTAATTAATGAGTTCCAAAGATGCTAAATAAAAAAAAACTTTTAGTGCCGCTTTTTTTTCAACTAACTGAATATTTGTAAATGTGTAAATGCCCCGTTGTGTTCCGGTTTGAAGGACATTGAAGCAAGAGTAACTACTGGACATATTGAGACTTAACATATTATGCCTCAGGATGGCGAGCGCAGTGGAATTCCAAGAATGCTTTATAATTCATGGCCTTTTTTGGTTTCTACTGTCCATTTCGTATCGCTTACCATCAGGTGAATGGCATGCTCGTCGCTATTCAAAGCAATTCAAAAATATATATGTTACGGTAAAGGTGATTAATTGAAAATTATTAATAATAACCACATGTTTTGGTAAATGTGAATAAACGATCGAAATTTATTACTTTTAGTAGTAATTATTAATAATTCATGACACATATTGGTGAAAGTGATAAAATAAATAAAAACTCAATGTTTTTTGACCAGCAGGTATTTATTTATAATATTAAACACAGTCTTACAATTATATTAATTAGATATCACTATCCTAACCTAACGTAACCTAACTAACCTAACGTAACCTAAGAAGAAGGTCTTCCATTTTAATACGAAAATGGTACTCAAACTCAAAAATTCACATACTTTTTACGTCAGCAACAACAAATAACGTGCGCGTGCTTTTAAAACAATAACACCGAGCCAACTAAACCCGCAACCCTTGGCCACTTATTACATTTATCACTACTAGGGTCAAATTATTAATAAAAACCGGCAAATGTGATTAATTTATCACTTTAACCACGACTTTCGGTAATTATTAATAATAATCGATAATTATTAATAATCTTCAATTATTCACTCTTACCGTAACATATACATTGAAGTACAAACAAAAATTACTTTACCTCAAAACTAATCTTATAAAGGTAAGACATACATACTTAAACTCACGCCTCTATCCCAGAAGGGGTAGGCAGAGGTGCCAACAGGACACTCACAATTCGCCTTGTACGTTTCGTCCCATGATGTGATAGGGGGCGAGCCTATCGCCATATCCGGCACATATTCCTGGCAGATAATGAATAGAAAATCCCAATATCACTTTGCCTGACCCGGGATTCAAGCCCAAGACCTCAGCTTTGTAGTCGTACCGTTGTAAAACTACGCCACCGAGGCAGTCTTTTGAAATACATCGAACAAAAACCCATAACCAAATAATGTATTAATTAACCCCTTTCATTTATTAATTAACTTTTTAATAAAGGAACGAAATGTCAGAAAAATCTTTTGAATAATGGAAAAGCTTATTAACAGCGTATTACAGGAAAATGTTTTTATGTAAAATAACACAAAAATCACTAAACTGTTTACTTGAAATTTATTACGAAATAATGAATCTTATTACGAAATATCATTATTTCCGAAAGTTTTATCCGGGATTAAGAAGTGAAGAATTACGCACAAATATAAAACATAGTATAGCTCGCGACTTTGCCCGCCTGAAAACTATTTCCGGGATAAATGTCCCGCTTTATATTTTCCTAGAATAATACCACCTGGCTTCGTTTTCGGTCGCAGTCTGGATATACCCTGTATAATTCAAACTAGTCGATTCTGAGATTAACGCGTTCAAACTATCCACGCACAGCTTTTATGCAAGATATCCTCTGCAATATTAATTTCAGTTCTAAATAATTTGAGTATACAGGGTATATCAGGACCGCGACCGAAAACGAAGCCAGGTGGTAGTTTTAGTGGTAAAAGACAGAATGCAATGAAAAATTTCGCAAAAAAAGCTTTTCTTTTTGCATTTTTTTAAATATCATCGTGTTTGGGTGGTAAATACCTAGTTTTAGCGAAAATAGTAATTTAAACCTTTGTGGACCATTACGTCTTTAAAAATAAACAGGTTTACATTATTATTTAAGTAAAATCATGTATTTATCACCCGAAAACGACGATCAGTAAAAAAATTAAAAAAAAAAGAAGTAAATATTGTTTGCAAAATTTTTAGTTGCATTGTGTTTGAAGTCACTATTAATACCACCTGGTTTCGTTTTCGTGCGAGCCTATCGCCACATCGGGCTCTATAAGTAACATAGTATATTACTATATACTATCACTCAAGCCCTAAAAAAACAACTTTAATGGTTTCTTAGATTTACGCAAATGTTCACATTGAAATAAAACTAATTTTTACGGATTTTATCGCGATTTAACTACCCTTAATTGTAAATTTTGGGTTGTTAAATTGTGATAGTCACTGAGCGGATGACTAATACCTCAGTCCGCCCCGTGACCACGAAAGCTGGAAAGCAATCGAAACGTCGGGAAGTTAAAAAATGTAAAAATTAAACCAAAACACAACTTTAACCCGAAAAACTTCACAAAACCAGAAGCTATGATCCTCAAGTAGTACCGAATGATGACTCCCAGACCACAGTTAATTTCGGTCCACGGATTACTTCCGCGCGAGCTAACGCAGCGGCTTTGGTTTATAATCTCGATTTGCGCAACCGTTGATAATCTCAAGGGATTTTGAGTTGGTGCATAGTTTTTATGAGTAACAAAAAATTGTATGAAAATAAATACACCCAACAGTCACATACATAGTCCTGACCCCACACTAAGATCGAGTGTTGTGTCGTGGGTATCAGAAACTACGAGAGACTTTTCGGTCTCACAAACACCCAGACCCGAAACAAATACCTGTGGATCACACAAATATTTGTTTCGGTGCGGGGATCGAACCCGCGGCCTCTCGTTTCACAGGCGGCGTCTAACCAACTGCGCCACGGAGGCTGTCAAAAAATAGGACTATCTATTAAATATTGCATCGAGTAACAGTTTATTGAGGATTGCATATAATACGCAGAATAGTCACCAACACGACAAAATAAATAATAAAATATGTTGTAAAAAGGTTTGTAATTTTGTAAGCTGTCCCCTTATAAACGCTCGTGATCTCCTGAGTTTTTATAAGCCTATCCTCGTCGCCAATATTGTAGTTCACAAACGCCACGTGGACCTGATCCTGAAGATCCTGGAATTACGTTCTCAATCACAACCATTAAGTACGGATACCTAGTGTGCATTTGAGGGGGAGGACACTGTTGTGTCTCTGGCCACTGAAAAATAAGTTATGTTACCATCGATATCAATGTTACACTAGATAAGACATTCAGTACAAAAAATGTGTCCCACCTACTTGCGGTGCATGCACCACACATTAATCAGTTTGCTTCGTGACAGTGACAGTACAGTACGCCTTATCGCATACGTTTAAAAGTAATAAATGAATGTTTCGCCGTCAAACCGAAAGCAAATCGTCTGAAGTTACAATATTTTAATAAAATACCAGGTAAATGATGTAATATTGCAGTGTGCTTTTAAAATACGGGGGCACTTTATTTCTTTGACGTGTCTCGTCTATCAGTAGAATATAAGTCAATGTATGATACGATGACTTCTCTCCTGTCAATTATATTTAAAAGCTTTACACAAGAAATGTAGTTTTTACTTACAATAATTATTAATATACAAAAAAATACTTACACAAATTCACACCTTTTTCCCAGAAGGGGTAGGCAGAGGTGGTAATAAGACAACCAAGTTTCGCTTTGTGTGTTCTGTCCCGTGATGTGATAGGCGGCGAGCCTATCGCCATATTGGGTAAAAATTACTCCGGGCTGATAATGAATAGAAAAATCCAATATCACTGTGCCCGACGGGGATTCGAACCCGAGATCACAGCTTTGCAATCATACCGTAGTGCAGCTGCGCCACCGAGGCAGCAATTCTGCGCCATTATAAACTATCCTACAAAATTAAATCAATAAACCGCAATTTCGATCTACAAACCTAGACAAATGTTTGTGTGCAACACAAATTTTTAGTAACGCATTTCTCTTTAGATTTTAGTCTCTATCGCTTTTATTTCTTACCCTCTAAAAGTACATGAATGACTCACTAGTCACTGGACACTGTTAGTAATATTCTCAATGCAGAATCAGTTGCCATAAAAAAAATGTTTCCCGTGCGGATATTGTTAGAATGACATATTGCCCATACTGTCTTATATCACCAACAATTATTTTTTTCACATATCTAGTCCTGACCCCACACTAAGATCGAGTCTTGTGTCGGAGGTATCACGAATCACGAGAAACACGAGAAACAACTGGTGGTAGGTCTCTCATATGTGAGAGGCCGCCTGGGTAGGTACCACCGCAATGTCTATTTCTCCCGCCAAACAGCAGTGTAAATGCACTGTTGTGTTCCGGTTTGAAGGACATTGTAGCCAGAGTAACTACTGGACATATCGAGACTTAACATCTTATGTCTCAGGATGGCGAGCGCAGTGGAATGCCAAGCAATGCCTTGTAACTCATGGTGTTGTTTGGTTTTGCTACTGTCCATGAGCGGTCGTAACGCTTACCATCAGGCGAATGGCAGGCTCGTCTCGTCATTCATAGCAATAAAAAAAAAAAAAAAAAAAACTTTTCTGTCTCACAAACACCCAGACCCGAAACAAATATCTGTGGTTCACACAAACATTTGTATCTTAACATGATCAGATCTACACACATACATAACTAAAAGCCAATTTCTTCGATACAAAATATTATATTCCTATTATTTTACCTTCGCTCCAAATTATTCACGCGAAAGGCCCGTACGAGCTCTATTGGGTTATCAATTTGTCCCGACGGGTGCACGTGTCGCGAATTTCGTATAAAAGTCACAAACGAACAGAAAATTGCTACAACTAATATCAATAAAAAGCAGCTGTGTAAGGAATTGGTTGTTCATTATTTGTAGAATAATCTGGGAAAGGTTCTAACGGCTTGCTTGATGGTAAGTCCTACCACCCATAGACGTCTACAACACTTAGATTGTAAAAAGGGAAGGAATAAGGAATTGGGAGTGGGGAGGTGGGAGCAGGAAAGGTATATTGGTCCCCCGGTAATTTCACTGCAAGGTTTAGCAAAGTTTCGCTTCACTTCGGTTTTCCATGAAAAAGTGCCACCACGATCAAACCGACCCTTCCTGCTGTAGTCCAATACACCTACACTATGACTTCATACCACCATTTCATTTAGGTTTTTAAGCAAGCCCAACGATGTTCATTCAATCATGGGTTTTAACTAACAAAATAATTATATCCAATGACAGATATTTTTTTATTGCGATAAATAGCGAGACGACCATGCCATTCGCCTGATGGTAAGCGATATGACCGCTCATGGACAGTGGCTAAACCAAACAACACCATGAATAACAAAGCAATGTTTGGCATTCCACTGCGCTCGCCACCCTGAGACATAAGATGTTAAGTCACATTATGTCCAGTGGTTACTCTGGCTACAATGCCCTTGAAACCGGTACACAACAGTGCACTACACTGCTGTTTAGCGGGAGAAATAGACATTGTGGTGATACTTACCTACGCGGCCTCTCACATATGAAACCACTAGTAAATAACTCTATTTCCAATCGATACTCTTAAAAAAATAAAACTTCCATCAGCTGCATTTCACTTACTTTGCCAAGCTGTAACAAAAACAAAATAATCTGCTTTTAGAAAAAAAAGACTTCTAGACTAACTCTACCAGACTAATTAAACCTTAGAACAAAACTCACATTGCCCGGGGCGAGCATCGAACACAGGACCACCGTCCAGCCGCCCAGCAAGCATAAAGAAAATTAAACCTGCTCATTAGCAGGATTAATTGCTATGATAAGCATGAACTAATTAGTTTCCAAATTTTCCATTCATTAACTTGTTACTTAAGCTATTTGTGTCAACAACATTTTAATTAAGGATGTTTAACGATGAAATTCTGACGCGTTTGTAAGAAATTTTGGGGGAAAATTGAAATATTATTTATGGATGAAATTCGGACTACTAAGGCAGTGGTCGCGAGTCGGATTTCCTGGACTCCTGAGCGTTTGGAGTCACGTGTGTATTGTGAATCAATTTCCACACACTTAAACGGTGAAGGAAAATGTCATGAAAAATCCGGTATATCATAGACATGATTAGTATAATATTAGCTCTTTATCATTTATATTTTGTTATCTTTTTTATTTTGTGTTGTATTTATGTTTCTTCACTTATTATAAGCACCTGCTTCCGTCTCTTCACCACCTTAAGGTTAACTGGGAGAAAATGCCCTCAGGTATTAAGTCCGCCTGTACCATTGAAATGTACAAAGTGTTAAATAAATAAAATAAAAATAATACTTATGTAGGTTAGGTTTGGTTTGAAGGGCATTGTAGCCAGACTAACTACTGGACATAATGAGACTTAACATATTATGTCTCAGGATGGCGAGCGCAGTGGAATAGCAAACATTGCTTTGTAATTCATGGTGTTGTGTGGTTTTGCTGCTGTCCATAAGCGGTCGTATCGCCTCCCATCAGGCGAATGGCATGATCGTTTCGCCATTCATCACAATAAAAAAAAGAATTTCTAAGATATATCAAGTCCACCAAGTTTCTGTAAAACAAGATGGTATTTTATACCCGAATCTTCCTTTATCGAATTCTTTATTATAAGCAGTTACTTATTATGATAATACTATACAGTTCTTTACTATAAAACAATAGAAAATATTTACAAAAATTCTTAAAAGAATAAAGTATTTATACTCCGTATTCAAAACCGTACTATTTAATGCCTCAGCCTACTTCTTAAAAATAAAAACTTTTCCATTTCAATCCGGCCAGAATGGAGCCTCGAAATTTAAACGCGAGCTGGCGAGACAAAGGCCCTTTGTACATTCACACTCGCTACACACTGCATCGCCACTTGATGGTCTTTTTGTTTGTCCTACCTTCATTACGCCAGCTGAATTATTAACCTACATGAGAGTTCACTGGATAGTATTCAAACAGCCTCCGTGATTCGCCTTGTATATTCCGTCCCACGATGTGATAGCGAGCGAGCTTATCGTAATATCGGACACAAATTCCTGACTGCGGGCTGATAATGAATGGAAAATCCAATATCACTTTACCAGGGACTCGAACCCGAGACCTCAGCTTTGCAATCATTCTGTAGTAAAACTGCGCCACCGAGACAGTCAATCGAAAAGTAATTGAAAAGTTCTGTATAAAAATGAAGAAATTGTTATCTTATTTATCTATCTGCAGACCGATAGTGCAATATAAAATAATATTGACATTAAAATGTGTACGAAATCTGCATCCATATGTGTGTGACTGTTGGGTGGGTTTATTTTTATTTATATTTTTATACTAGCTTCTGCCCGCTAACTTCGTCTGCGTGATTAACTTTATTTACAAAAATATACGTGTAAAGATTATTTGGAATTTCCTATCCCGTCCCGTCCCATCTCGTTATATCCCACCCGTCCCGTTTCATTCTCACTCATTGCATACTATCCAGTCCCATCCCATCCCTTTGAGTATAAAAATTAACAAATATATCGGAATTCCTACCTCAGCCCACGGGAACACTTAATTTTTCGGGATAAAAAGAGTAGCCTTAGTGTTAATCCAGAGTGTCAGCTACTTCCATACCAAATATCATTGAAATCCGTTAAGCGGTTTTTGAGTTCCTCGCGCACAACCGCACAGACAAACAGACAAAAATTCTAAAAATCATTGTTTTTATTACGTTAATACTGACCCCCCCCCCCATATTAGTTTTCTCGTTTATCTTCCATAATACAAAGAAACACCCTGTATATAAATAAGACATAAACCAGATTTCAAGTTGGACCTGCACCAATATAACTGAAAATTGCATCTCATTTCGTGCGGTAGTTTTTGAGTAATGTGCAAGCAAACAAAAAGAAACATCCTGTATGTAAATGCAACATATACCAGTTTTAAGTTGAACCTACAGCAATACAACTGTGAAAACCGCATCTCATTTCATGCGTTGGTTTTTGCGTAAGGCGCAGGTAAATAAAAAGAATCAACCTGTATGTAAATAAAATATATACCAGTTTTCAAGTTGGACCTGCATCAATATAACTGTGAAATTTGCATCTCGTTTCGTGCGGTATTTTCTGAGTAATGTGCAAGCAAATAAAAAGAAACACTCTGTATGTAAATGCAACATATACCAGTTTTTAAGTTGAACCTACAGCAATACAACTGTGAAAACCGCATCTCATTTGGTGCAGTAGTTTTTGCGTGATGCGCAAGCAAACATACAGACAGACAGACAGACAGACAGACAGACAGACAGACAGACAAAAATTCTAAAAAAAATTGTTTTGACATCTGTTGCTGTTATGAAGACCCCTTGCGTTAAAATTTCTTAAATATCTTCCATGTACAGACATCGACCATTTACATTTTTATTATATGTATAGATTACCTCACGATTTCGCGTTGCCGTCAGTCCCGACAACATTCAAACGTTTCCCGTAGCGTCTCTACGAGCAACTTTTATGTGCTACGACAACTCTTTGACATATCGTTCCCGGCTACAACGTTGCATATCGCACGAACCGATGACAAAATATTGTACCTATACATTTACGGCCTTTTGCATAGACAGTTTTAAAACCACTGGTGGTAGGTCTCTCATATGTGAGAGGCCGCCTGGGTAGGTACCACCGCAATGTCTATTTCTCCCGCTAAACAGCAGTGTAAATGCACTGTTGTGTTCCGGTTTGAAGGACATTGTAGCCAGATTAACTACTGGACATATTAAGACTTAACATCTTATGTCTCAGGATGGCGAGCGCAGTGGAACGCCAAGCAATGCTTTGTAATTCATTGTGTTGTTTGGTTTTCTACTGTCAATGAGCGGTCTTTATCGCTAACCATTATAGTCCAGTCATTTAAGCTTAAATTAGGTGAGAATCAAAATAAACCAAATTTGTAGAGAATTTTGTATTCTACAATATTGATAAAAAATACAAATAGCAAAAACCCATAGAAAATGAGATATTTACAAAAAAAGAGCAAAAAAACTATTTTGGTGACCTTTGACCTTGAAATTTAATAGTTGCGTACACCCTACCATATGTAGGTTTTGAGACAACTTTTAGGGTGTCAATATACAAGTATTTACAGACTTACAGCTGGGTATCTCGAATCCCGAAGTGAACTTACTATAATAACTGGACTATTAGGTGAATGACATGCTCGCCTCGCCATTCAAAGCAATAAAAAAATAATTTTAGCTATCTATCTACTTTTGAATTCAGTTTGAGCGAAGAACACAAAACATTCGATAACTAAAATGGGGTTTAAAACGGTATATAAATAAGGCCGTAGCTCAGCTACGAATGCTACGTAGATCGTAGCAGCGCTACGATTGTGTAACTTCAAAGCTGTTATCGGCTACGCCAAGTATGGGCTTCGCGTCGTCAATGAGTGCCCGTGGCTTTGCAATGAATGAAATGCTACGTTAATTGGAAACTTGGTCGAACGTAAATTGGTTATGTGGAAACTTGTAATTGGTATGTAACTTAATACCTAATATTAGTAATTAATTTAATTTAGCTGTTAGTTTCCCTAAGAGAATAACATAAAATACTTATTTATTTTTGCTCTCGCATATTTTGTGTATGACTTGCAATAATCACTGGTAACTGGCAATGTATTAATCAAAATTAATTTAACAACTAAATCTTTTAACTTATTTTAAGTATGTTTGATTGAAAGACCCTGTCATAGATTTAGTTATAAATAGCAGTTAATAAGTGTGTAATTTTGTAGTTTTAAATCAATTTTGAACCTCGTATCTGTATTTTTTTTTCTTGAACAAAATTAACATGGCTTTATTATGCGTAAATCTACCATTTTTAACATAAGCAAATATAGAAACCTACGTCAAAAATCAATAAACGCCCGTATTCTGTCAGAACAAAGACAGAAGTGATTGGATCGCACTGCTGACAGTTTCCTCCATCGACGTTGCCTTTGTGCTCGGGCTACAATAATCCCAGCACTTTGCTCTGCTTACGACACAAATAGTTTAGCTATAGTACTGACAAAATCAAACGTTGTGTTGCACGCTCGTTCTTTAGGAGAGATGTGCTGATATACATATGTACGTGTTAGAAGATAGGGGAGCTGGTTAAAATGATTATGTGATTTTTTGAAAAATAACTTATTTTTCGAGAATATGTATCTGTATCAGCCCATATACGTCCCACTGCAGGGCACGGGCCTCCTCTACAACTGAATTATATATGATTGAGAGGGGTTATGCCATATAGTCCACCACGCTGGCCTAGAGCTCGTTGGTGGACTTTACTTTTCGAGAATATTGTGTGGAATAAATTGATCGCTATTACATTTTGAAAAAAATATTATCATCTTGGCCCACAGAAAGCTTATTGTTGAACAAAGGTCTCGCCAAAGAATTTCTAAATGGTTCTGTTGGAAATAATTTCGAAATTGATTTAAAAATAAAATAAAGATTTATTTAAGAAACAATGTTCATAAATTCCTATTTATTAAAATGAACACCATTTTATACACCATAAACTAACTACAGCATTCGCCGCAATAAAAAAAACAACACAATCGCACGTGGCACAATACATTGCGTATTCCGTACCAAGTTATCCAGAAAGTTTTGTTACAGAAAATTCAATGGAGCCGATAATGAGCTAATTAACGCCTGTGACCGCACATTCAGTAGTGGCTAAATGGCACGGCGCTGTGTAATTGTTAGTTTAATTTGTACTGGAGCTATTGTGGTTATAGTAAGGAGCAATTACGTCTGTTGAAACCAATTAGACGCTATCTGTCCCAGATGTGGGAAAGCATGTCTTGTCTGTGGCTCGAAAACGTTACTGCAAATTAATGGTAAATTTACTGTCATCCATATAAAGTAACAGAGAAAAATAGCTTTATATTGAGTTAATCCATCATTGCGTTGCGATATTGACAGCCTCCGTGGCGCAGTTGGTTAGACGCCGGCGGTGAAACGTGAGTCCGCGGGTTCGATCCCCGCACCTAGACAAATGTTTGCGTTGTCCACAGATACTTGTTTCATGTCTGGGTAATTGTGAGACCGAAGTGTCTCGTACTTTCTAATACCCACGACACAAGACTCGATGTTATTGTGGGGTCAGGACTATGTATGTGACTGTTGGGTGTATTTATTATTTATAATTATATTCTTCCGCATAGGAGACTAACTTACTTACTATTTACATACTTACTTACTACTTTACTTACTTACCCTTTCATAATATGAATGTATCAAAAGTTTCTCGTATTTTATTATTCCGGCGAGAGAAGAGTTTGATACTGTGCTTTCCGGACTACGCGACTACTCGGTGTTTTTATTTATAGTTTGTACTATCGTTAACCAAAATACAAATATCATACCACAAATTTGCTAAAATTTATCTATTTACATTTATCTATTTTCTTGGCACAATCTTATACACATACATATTCAAATTAACAATTATCTCTACGCTCCAGCGCAGATTGCCAACTCCGAACTCAGAATAACATCAACTTATTACGAGTAAACATTTCCAAGGAGCCCGATTTGATTAATTAAATTAAAACAAACAACCGCTAATTAATTCCGATGTGAGATAACCGATACAACTCGGCTAATTAATTAAATTCATAATTAGAACGCTTATATTTATTCAGTGAAATTAATTAGGAATTTCCGCTGACTGCTTATATCGGAACGTGGATCCGATACTTTTCGGGTCTCAAGGTATATTGATTACACGTGGCGAGAATAGACATAAACTACCAAAATTAAGTAAAGGATGGATTTTTCCTTAGACTGTAGGACTTCTTATAAGCTTTGACCATAATGCCAGTACTTGACTTCCTATGAATAAAGAAAATGACGAAAAATCGTATGCACCATAGCGGTTTTTTAGATTTACGCGAATGTTACAGAATTTAATTTAATAATTGTAAATTAAGGGTAGTTAAATCGTAACTGTCTATGAGCGGATGACTAATACCTCAGTCCGCCAGGTGACCACGAAAACTATAAAGTAATCAAAACGTCGGGAAGTTAAAAATGTAAAAATTAAAGTAAATCGCGATAAAAATTCGTAAAAATTCAACAATAAAATTTAAAAATAATATTAAAAAGTACACACTAATATACTTCGTAAGCCGTTAGTTTGAACAACTAATTTAACAGATCTAAAATGGATATTAATTCATCATACACACATTTTTTTCTGGCCGAAAATCTGCTCGCCGCCAGATATTAAGTACCGTCGCGTTCAGAAATAATATCGATTAACTACAGTCCTTAAACATATTCAATTGTAATGTCCTGTTTAATTAAGTCTCCATAAATTAATTTTAATTTGTATCGAAACCTATTCGAAACCTGTCATCGCTCTATGTTAATATCTTTAGTTTTATTCAAAAAACCGAGAAATGTGCAATACCGAGTTAACCTTAAAATATATGGCTGTGTATTTATCAATGGTTGATGCAATCGGACCATTTCGGCTCACCAGTCACTGAATCCTTGAAGAAAGGACATTTTTCCCCATTCACCCCGGCATTTGTTCCTTTAGCGGTGAAAATATTGAGTACATGAATAGTAAATGGGGTTCAATACTTTATCCGGGTTATATTATATAAATAAATAAATACACCCAACGGTCACATACCTGACCCCACACTAAGACCGAGTCTTGTGTCGTGGGTATCAGGAACTACGAGATACTTTTCGGTCTCACAAACACCCAGACCCGAAACAAATACCTGTGGATTACACAAACATTTGTCTCGGTGCGGGGATCGAACCCGCGGCCTCACGTTTCACAACCGGCGTGTAACCAACTGCGCCACAGAGGCTGTCAATATTGAAAATTACACGTAAGACGGATCAGTGAGGCAGAGGCAGCAAATATTATGGGCTGTAAAAAGAATCCTACATATATTTACTTAATCGAATAAGCTATTCGGAGTCAGGAATTCGTGCCCGATATGGCGATAGGCTTGTCCCCTATCACATCGTGGGACAGAACATACAAGCCGAAATGTGGGTGTCCTGGTGGCACCTCTGCCTACCCCTTCTGGGATAACAGCGTGAGTTTATGTGTGTATGTATGAATAAGCTATTTAATACAATTATTTTTATATGTAAACTGTATATTATTTACCGAAAACTTAATTAATCCTTAAGTAATTAATGTTGTAGAAATATCGAACTTTTATTTCATTATCTCGTAAACCGTTGAACGGAATGGCATAACACGAGACCTAAGTGTAATCGAGTCGTTGGAACTGGGCCCAGTTATAACTTATGGAAGAGCTGAATTGGGCCAAGCAGTTATATGTACTTATGTACATAGATAACCGTTCTTCCATAAAATACGATAGTGAATCAAGATGATACTACTACTTTGATAAACATGAATAAATCAACTATTATATTGAATCATTACATCTTTACATTGCAAAATGTAGTCATTTTGTGTAGCTGTTATACAAATGTTTTGAGTAGTAAGATGGTAAACGATACGACCGCTCCTCATCAGTGGCAAAACCAAACAACACCATGAATTACAAAATAATGCTTGGCATTCCACTGCGCTCACCATCCTGAGATATAAGATGTTAAGTCTCATTATGTGCTGTAGTTACTCTGGCTACAATGTCCTTCAAACCAGAACACAATAATGCATTTACACTGCTGTTGGGCGGAAGAAATAGACAAAAAAAAATTGTAGACTTGATATCATTTATTGGGTATATTATGGCCATTCTACCAGTTGTACATCCCTAAATGTCTTTCAAGCACTTAACACCATTTAAAATACAAACCATGCTTAAAATATGATACCATTATAATAAAAAATATTTCTTATAAATAATTATTATGGTAACTTTTAAAATACAATTAAAAACGAAAACAAATATACTACAATTATTCTCACTCAACAATTTCGTACGACGCGCCATCTAATTCCCCAAATGGACTCGATTAATTCCTATCAAGGCCTGACAATCGTCTCTATTCACCCCCGCAAACCAATCAGAAAGCCGAGTATGAAAGATTCTCCGAACCATGTCAATGGACAGCAATAAGTCACAGCCTCTGATACAATCTCGATACCCACATTCATTGTTACTGAATACTGACTTGGCTGTTCATCTAGCCATACGATTGTCCTCGTTCAGTTCTTCGGCATAAGGGTAGTTTTTGCTCATAGTTTTGGTAGACACACAAATCTATGAAGCATTTGTCGAAATATATTTTGCAGCTTCAGGGGTAAATTGAAAAAAAAACCGTATTCTGTATCTCAGATTTAATACAATGCTTATGCCAGTTTCTATTCAACAGGAATCTTGTACATTATCACCTACCAAAAACTGTATTGAAAGAGTGTTATAGATCCGTTGCTTTATTGTATTGCCGAAAGAAAACATACAGTTCCTTTTCACATTTTCCATTCCCTAAACGAATTCAAAATTATCTTATCTTGCGATGGAAATAAATTCGGTTAAATGTGAGTAGCTTCTCTACCATCCCTTTGAAATACATGTGTCAATATGTATATTAAAATGTTTATTTCTGTTTACAGACTAACTACTTGTGAAACCATGCCCAAATCAATCGCGAGGTAACCGCACACCGACATGGCTGAAGAAGACTTTCCAGGCGACTACAACGCCACGAACTTGACGCCCGACTTCGACCAGACCAGAGTCAACTACACCGTCTGTGACAACAGCACCTTCCCCCCCTACTCCAACTTCACCAACGAGGACTACTGCGCCTCGAACCACTCGCATGTCTACTTGAACATCACCTGCGAGTTCCCTATCAGCTATGCCGAGCCTATGTATGGGTAAGTTATCTTTAATATACACTCCTGCGCTTACATCACCTCCCCCCCCCCTCTCTCTACTCCAACTTCACCAACGAGGTCTGTTAGTAAAACAATCAAAAGATGAAAATATAAAATGTATCTGTTACTGTCTTACTTATAATAATTTACGAAACACGAAAAAAAGCTGGTATGAAACGACATTCATACATTTCAATCTATCATATTCCGATACCCTCCGATCCAACCACATATACTTAAATGACTCCCATTCCCTTACTTCGACAAAAGACCGGTAAACACATTATACACACCAGACTCAAACGCAAAGTTCGCTAACACTCGCTCCATTAGATCCGGGAACAATCCGAGCCCCGGGTGCTCCTTAAATTGGATTCTTTAAACGAAGCGTGACGAAAATATTATGCAGGAAAATCTTTGAAGACACGTTGGCTTCAATAATGTATTTTGTTGGGAATTTCTTGACATTCCTTTGCTAGACGACCGGGAATATTAAGATAATAAGGGAAATGCTACGTTTAGATTATTCCCAAGTCGCTCTAGGCTTTGAAGAAGGCCTAGGTTTAGCACTGTTGAAGGAAATCCACCGACTTCTTGTAAATATGATGATGATACCAAGGTTTCATTTGATATCTGATTTACAAGAACACCAAGGGTAATAGTTATTTTCCGTCGCCCATAAGTCCCACGATACTTAGTAAATCATATAGACGTTACCGACTTTTAAATTAGATGAGGAATGCAAAGTTTATTGCAGCCCAGACACAGTGATTGAAACCAGAATACAATCGTTTCTTACTTATCGATGCATTTTCATCAGCAGCCTTTAAACCCTGTCTGTTCTCGAACACCACAAACTTTCATTATTACTAGTTTTATTTCTTATATTCTCTAATCTTTATCTAGTCATAGGTTATTTAGAATACCCCCCTACCAGCACAACACAGATTCTTATTTCCAACAAGCCTCATTTCTCAATTTCTTCTGTTTAATATCCCCTATCCTAGCCACGTTTGTTGCAGATTACCTACGAATCTACCATAAGGAACACAGTTACTGATTGCCAAAAAGCCAAAATTACAGCCACATGTATGTAGGTGTATTAATTTGTGTGTCTCATTCACAACTATATCGCCTGTATTCTCCCAACTACGTTTATTGGCATTATCCACAAACATCCTATCCTAATTGTAATGTTCGTAAGTAGGAGCAGAAATAACGCGTGTGACAATTTCGATCATTTAATCAAGACTGCCAACATAGCCACATAAAACAAATAACGAAACAGTACATCATAGACAATCACTAATAATGTTTCCCATTAAAGAGACTAATTCATCTATCTCGTCCACAGCTACATCGCCCCCTTCCTGCTTGCGACGACGATCGTCGCGAACACTCTCATCGTGGTCGTGCTATCTCGCAGGCACATGAGGACGCCCACCAATGTGGTCCTCATGGCCATGGCGCTCTGCGACATGTTCACCATGCTCTTCCCGGCGCCCTGGCTCTTCTATATGTACACCTTCGGCAACCACTACAAGCCGCTCAGTCCTGCCAGGGCTTGCCAGGCTTGGAATTATATGAATGAGGTGAGGTTTCATTGTTTTTATCTGCTGTTGACCCACTGGGTCTGCGTAATTTGATGTTGATGGTACAGAAAAGTTTTATAAACGACTAGCGGCTCAACCCGGCTTTGCCCGGGTGTAAATCGATTTCCAGTCCAGTCCAAATCAACAACATAAATTATAGTTTTCGCAGCGCATGCGAAGAAAGATATTTTTTAGGCATTTTTTTACACCTTGAGTAACATTATTGTAGTTTTAGTACGGAATCTTATTTTTTTCTTGCAATTAAAATAATCTATATTAATCAGTGCTACATTATCATTCAAAGGATGAACGAATTTTTAAAATCTGTCCAGTACTTTTTGAGCCAATTAATTACAAACATACTTACAAATCTTTCCTCTTTATAATATTAGTATAGATAAATTAGTAGCTATGGAAGGTATTGGTAAATGCCTATGTTAGGCTGTGGACTTTCTGTGGCTTAAGTGCGAGACAAGGACGGAACGGTAGTTTACCTCATGTCAATTTCTTCGGAAAATTAGCTAATTTTAAACAAATAATGTCGCCGGAGACAGATTACGTCTTTCCTACATCTGCCGTTCATTTTTCATTGCCTATGCCGTCCGATTTTGATAGTCCGGCAACGCACCTTCCCAAGTATTGTAGGTGTCCATGAGCAGCGGTTATAATCTAGCTATAATCTAGCTCGCAATTTAAATGTGGGTATCCTGGTGGCGCCTCTGCCTGCCCCTTCTGGGATAAAGGCGTGAGTTTATGTATGTATGTATGTATAATGCTTTATATATGTGCCAAATCCCAGTACCAACGAGAATGACGTTAAAAATTTTATTCAAAGAGAAATTACAGCAACTCCAACAAACTACAAGAACAACCTACGTTTTGACGAGTCAAAGGACTTGCTATCGGCACTAAAACTACGATAAATTCGAACGTAACCATTTCATATTCCCAACGAGTTCTCAAAGTGTTTTTGGTAGTTCGCAATTTCGCAGTGACGTCAGCACTTTTGCCGAAAGTAGGAGTTTTGTTGCGCAAGTTCCAGAGCTGTAAAATAAAAAAAACTGCTATAGAAGGTTTTATTTCGCTGGTTGGTTCCGCTCGGCTAGTTTCAATGCCCTGTTACGCTTCTATGGGAGTTAATTTTGGAATTTTGTGAATAGTCCGTCATTTTAAAATTTCTTTGTGTTTGTTCTTTTTTATTTTCGTTTTTGTAGGTGAATAGCTCATAAGAGGTATAATTATACATTAAAATTGATTGTTTCAATAGTTGAATTCATGTACTGTTGGAGAACTTTATAATATAATTATTTGTGCAATTATTTCAAAGCAATACGCTTTCAAACAGCTACTCATGTGAGTTTTTGGCTTGAAAAATTTCATTTGATTTACTAAGGCCTGGAATATTTACCCGTAATGGCAATAAACTTTGCGTGCCAGCGCGGGGATCGGAGCCGTGGCCTCATTTCACAGCCAGCGTCTAACCAACTGCGCCACAAAAGATGTCAAATTGTAATAAAACTAATGAGGTTACCCTTAACTTTATTAGCAATTATTGTTACAATTTAATTTACCGTTTTTATGACAAACAATTGTCGGTAAAACTTCACAGAATTATCACAGGACACGTAAAGTTCCGTGATTTGGCGTTGAGAGGTTGATGACCCGTCTAGACTCAGACGAAGCATGCGACGGAATATTTCAGTGAATTTACCAAGTTATTTGATCGTATGGGTGTAGTGGTATGGCTGTGTATAGTGGGGTCCTGGGTTCGTTTGCTAGGTCAGGTCTATTTTGAGTTTTTGAATATAGAAAATTGAAGGTACCCAGAAGTGGAATCACATCTTGGAATGGAAGTCGAACCGAAGTGGCACTTGTGTTATTTGTCCATATCTCTTCAGCGATAATATATGTAAAAATGTACATAAATCTTAATAAAAATCAGAAATATATGATACAGAATTAAGAAATGCGGAGCGCATAAAATGAGGTAAGTAATCAGGAAATCAAAAATACTGAAGTTAAGTATTAAATTACGCCAATTAATATCAATCAAACAATTCGTATTCGTTTTAAGGTTGCCAGAAAGAAACCGCTCTAGAAAATTTTGCTTTACGAATTGTATCTCATGAAGTGAAATGTTAAATTTCTTTTGAGTATAAAGTTTCTTTAACCACAAGAAATCGCCCAATGCGATATGTTCACCCATTCTCCCATTAAAAAGTTTATTTTTTTATGATATTTGTATCTTACTTAATATAATTCAAAGAATTAAATACAAAAAACATCACAGAGAATAAAATATGTAGAGTACACATCACACAATAAAGACTATAAATAAATACAATAGATTTTCGAGAGTATGTGTATAATGCTAGTTAATTAATACACAGTTTAACGGTGATGGAAAACATCGTAAAAAACCTGCAAGCTATAGAGATTTGTATTTTTTAAATATCAGCTGTATACCATTGAAATAATTTAGGTTTTCATTTCGTAGATGGCTTTTTCATGAAAAATCGGGCCTTACTCGTTTCTTCCCTATTTACGCCGAGATCCAATACCTATTTAGCCGAAAGCGTGTAATGGATTCCTTTGTCACAGTTTTTAATTCGTGCTTCTCGGCCGGCAAAAAACGCAATCACAGCCTCTATTGTGGCATTGTGTGCTGAAGTGGCCGTCTTATTGTTCTCGGTACATGGATGTAGTACATCGCTTCTCTGGATCATCTTTGATTGATTAATTCCACTTTTGTTCTTGTCTCACCCGGTAATGAAGATAAACAATTTATTTATTACAAAGGGAGTTAAAAATGTTATTATTAAGGAGAATTAGGAAGAAAAATAACAACTGGTGATAAGTCTCTCATATGTGAGAGTCCGCCTGGGCACCAAAAGCAATGTCTATTACTCCCGCCAAACAGCAGTATAAATGCACTGTTGTGTTCTTGTTTGAAGGACATTGTAGCCAAAGTGACTACTGGACATAATGAGACTGAATCTAAAATCTAAAAACAAAACAGTATTTGATATAACTGTACTGTACTGTAAACGCCCATTTTCGTCCGACTGCATGTCACGGGCCTCCTCTATAATCGAGAGTACGATTGAGAGACGTTAGGCCATATAGTCCACCACGCTGGCCTAATGCGGGTTCACAGACTTCACATACAATAGAAATTCTTACAAATCGCTACGGTATGCGGGTTTTCTCACGATGTTTTCCTTCACCGTTATAGTGCGTGGTGATTGACTATCAATACACACGTTACATTTGATATAAGTTCGCAAATAGTAATCCCAAAAGATATCTCCGATATTTGTACGGCAAAACTTACTAACAAGTTACATGCATTTCCCGGAGCACCGGTAACCGGTTATATCCGGCTTTATCCGGTTGAACCAACACTTATATCCGGTTAAAGTAAATCTGCACGCCCGCTTACCGTGTGTAAAGTGACCTTATTTGATCTGCGATGAAATAGCGGTTCGGGATTTATTAAGTTACGTTTCCTATACACGAGGGTATTTAATGAACTTTATTTTACAATAGTGGCTACTTTAATTCAAAAAAAATAAAAATCTACACCGACTTCAAAATTGTAATAAAAAGAGAGAAATAAAACTAGTCTTTTAATAAATCTTAAATACCAAAATGCCAATAATTTTTTGTGGAGTTGCCAGCAGGCTAAAGAAGTCTTCAAAATTCTTTAGCATTGTCACGTATTTGCTTTTATGAACAGATTGTAAAACTACGTTTATTACTTTTTAGAATCGATTGTATCCAATCGTGTGAAACGAGCAGTGCGAGTAGTCAAAAGAAAAATTCTACAATTTAGTCAATATTTTTAAAAGTATGAAAGTATATTTAGATCCACGTGAAATGTCTAGCAAAAAATAGAAAAAGAAACAAACAAAATACCTACAATCGCAGTGTGTAAACTGGCTCATACACGGCAGAACGCGTTTCAATAAAGTGCGGATGGATCCGGCGACGTGGAGCGAACACACACACATGTAAACATACACATATTACACACGCACACACTGCCGAATATAAACGCTGCTGATGTGATCGCTTTTGTATAAAAATATATAACAATTCAGCCTATATAGAGGCTTCCCCGCCTGCACACGCAACTCTGCAACTTCTGTCAGCAAGGATTAACAGTGCAAAGAATTTTAACCGAGCTCCGGAGCTCGGTGAGTCTCTTATAGCCGCCACACACTTAACGATATAACTGTGCAAGTCTGATGGTTTCTTAGATTTACGCGAATGTTACACATTGAAATAAAACTATTTACCAACCACAAGACTATAACCTCAACAGTGAGCTCCTTCTGCGTAGATCGGATCGCAAAAACTAGTTAACTTTTTAAATTAACTTTTTAATTCAATAATTGTGAATTAAGGGTAGTTAAATTGTAACAGTCACTGAGCGGATGACTAATACCTCAAACCGCCCCGTGACCACGAAAGCTGTAAAGTAATCGAAACGTCGGGAAGTTAAAAAATGTAAAAATTAAACCAAATCGCGATAAAATCCGTAATAAATAGTTTTATTTCAATGTGCAAGCCTGAGTATGCACCAGTATAATGGAACGTGTGTGGGCAAATAACTGCGGAAACTTCATTCCAATTTTCGATTCGCGACTGCTGCAAACTCCCGTTTGCGCAAACGCACGTGAACGGGTGTTGCTATGGATACTAGTTTGTCTTTAACCCGCATCGAATTTAATCATGAACTGCCTCAGTGGCGTAGTTGTACTACGGTACGACTACAAAGCTGAGCTCTCGGGTTCGAATCCCAGGTTGGGCAAAGTGATATTGATTTTTTCTATTCATTATCAGCCCGGAGTCAGGAATTTGTGCCCGATATGGCGATAGACTCGCCCCCTATCACATCATGGGACGGAACATACTATGGGAAATGTGGATGTCCTGGTGGCGCCTCTGCCTTCCCCTTCTGGGATAAAGGCGTGAGTTTATGTATGTATATATGAATTTAATCTTAATCATACAACAAAATTAATAGGTGGACATATAACGGACAGAAGTTGAATATTGCAAGCGTATTTTACATAGTTTTTCACTAGCAGCATTGAAAATATATTAAGTGAAAAGCGCTACACTGTTATTTGATGTAACTATTGTAACTGCAATTTCTTTCTTTTTTCTTCAAATTGTAACTGTTTCAACCCATAATCACTAACTGTTGAGATTCCTCTAAAACTGCAAGTTCGAATATGATGGGTTAGGCCATAATCCACCAAGCAGGCTTAGTGCGAGTTGACTCACAGTTTTTTAACAAATTGCACAGTTTTTCTCTTTACATTTTATAAAATTGACCATCTTAATGCTACTAGCATACGAGTATAAATTCTCTTTGTATATTATGAAAATATTTCTCATTCAATGCGTTAAATAGATATTTTTAAATTTGATTTGTAGTTCCCAATTTCGCCGCTCACCAATAGAAGACAGATGTCATACCGGGTATATCAAGACTGCGACCGAAAACGAAGCCGGGTGGTAGTTTTAGTGGATACAGACACAATGCAAATAAAAATTTCGCCAAATAAGCGACAGATTTTTTTTACAATTTTTTAAAAATCGTTGTGTTTGCGTAGTAAATACCTAGTTATTGGGACAATAGTAATTTAAACCCTAACGTACCATTGCGTCTTAAAAAATAAAGGTGTACATCGTTATTTTAGGAAAACTACATATTTATCACCCAAATACGACGATAAGTAAAAAATTACCAGAAAAAAGTCGGTCGCAGTCTTGATATACCCTGTATAATATTATTGTTCTTTCAATTCTTTTGTAATAATATACGATTCCTTGTAATGTTTTATTGAAGTATCGAGTTGTTTGTCTGTTATTTTAAATTGAAATAATTCAATATCTTCTCCAATTTACTAAGAATACAAACAATGTGCTAACTTAAAGTTATGGTTCAGAGAAAAATAAATATTTATGTTAGTTTTGTTTAAATAACAGTATGATTCTGGGACATTATAGAAATATATTATATTAAATAATCTTGCAATTAATATACATATAAGTATAGGTAAACGATGTATTCGTAGGTACTAATTGAGGTGACATCCACTACATTCTATATAAATAATAACATTCTGTAACAATACTGACATTACACGAACACATTTGCTTCAATAAGCTGTACGAGGGAAACGGGTGTCGGAAACTCTCATGTTTCTCGCAATTTGTCTGCAGACGCAATAACTCCTTGCATTATTCAACTTTAATGTTGTTCGCAGTAAACACTGGGAGTGGAAACATTAATATCCGCTCGCTATCAGCATCTTTGGTGCTTTCTACATACATAAACAATAAACTCACGCCTTTTTCCCAGAAGGGGTAGGCAGAGGTGCTACCAGGCTTTGGCAGGTGGATGGTGCTTTCTCTCCTGGTATTTCTAGACAACAGGGACTTTGAAACGTTTAAGGACTTTTCATAGCCCAAGTTTAGCGTTTTGGGTTCATATTGTGTGGATCAGAATACAATAAGGCCGGAAAAATTGTGTCCATATTATGTTGGCGATAGGCATTTGACGTCAGCGACGACTCTATGTGCACTACACTAAGGTTCAGTTAACTTTGACAATAACTTAAGTTTTGACAATGTCACCGCTACATTTGTGACGTATTTGACATTGCGAATGTATGGGATTGACGTTTTGAAAGTCAAAGTTATGGGCAAATTTAGTTTCTTTTTTTTTGCGGTGAATGCCGCGACAAGCATGCCGTCCGCCTGATGGTAAACGATACGACCGCTCATGGACAGTAGCAAAACCAAACAACACCATGATTTACAAAGCAATGCTTGGCATTGCCCTGCGCTCGCCGTCCTGAGACATAACATGTTAAGTCTCAATATGTCCAGTAGTAACTCTGGCTACAATGTCCTTCAAACCGGAACACAACAGTGCATTTACACTGCGGTTTGATGGGAGAAATAGACATTGCGGTGGTACCTACCCAGGCGGCCTCTTACATATGAGAGACCTACCACCAGTAAAATAAAATTAAGTTTGTGCAATTGGCCCTTAGCATTAGGGTGCATTGTAGGCAGTTTTTGCGAGTATGTGGTGGCCTGTTGGAAAACAGACCAGACGCGGCTGCTAACATGTTCACGGTGGTCGCGGGTTCACAGCCCAGGGCACACTCCTGACTTTTCGGAGTCATGTGTGTATTGATAGTCAATCACTACGTACAATAACGGTGAAGGAAAACATCGTGAGGAAACCTGCATACCATAGCAATTTCTTTGGTATGTAAAGTCCGCCAACCGGCACTATGCCAGCGTGCTGGACTATGGCCTAAAACCTCTCAATCGCACTCACGATTGTAGAGGAGACTCGTGCCCTCCAGCGACACGTATATGGGCTGATACAGGACAGTCACTTTCTTATGCCTGTAAAAAAATCTAACCAATTCGAATTCTTCTAATCGACAGCCTCCGTGGCGCAGTTGGTTAGACGCCGGGTGTGAAACGAGAGGCCGCGGGTTCGATCCCCGCACCGAAACAAATATGTGTGTGAACCACAGGTATTTGTTTCGGGTCTGGTAGTTTATGAGACCGAAAAGTCTCTCGTAGTCCCTGATACCCACGACACAAGACTCGATCTTAGTGTGGGGTCAGGACTATGTATGTGACTGTTGGGTATTTATTATTATTATTTTATTAAACAATTTCTCTTCTTCCACAGATAATACCAGCAATGTTCCACACGGCGAGTATCTGGCTGACCCTCGCCCTGGCAGTCCAGAGATACATATACGTGTGCCACGCGCCCGTCGCCAGAACCTGGTCAGTACAACACTCCTTGTAATATACTGCATATCCCGTCCCATCCTTTATCATTTTCATGGAAACTGATTATACTAAATAAAAAAATATTTATTAATTAAATAAATACACCCAACAGTCACGTACATAGTCCTGACCCCACACTAAGATCAATCTTGTATCGTGGGTATCAGGTACTACGAGAGACTTTTTCGGTCTCACAAACACCCAGACCCTAAACAAATACCTGTGGTTTACACAAATATTTGTTTCGGTGCGGGGATTGAACGCGGCCTCTCGTTTCACAGCCGGTGTCTAACCAACTGCGCCACAGAGGCTGTCAATTATAAATTTACTTTGTCATTCAGGAATTATTTTCCACTGGTCATTAAGTTTCCTATAACAAATAAAACAGGATAAATAAGTGTGTTTAGATCGTCTATGGTGTCAATAGTAGTGGCGTGTTTACTGTTAGATTGAATCGCACTCGCTGCGCCGGACAAGCGATATCTTAGCCAAGCGTCTTATACAATGTACTCCTTACTTTATATCTCAAGTTTAGATATGGCGTTAAATCTTCAAAATAGTCAATTTTGCTGGGATGGATGGTATCCCAAGATACGCCACAGAGCCCGGTCTGCTGCTTTACGCATCCAGTCGCTGCCGGCCCTCTTGTGCAAGTCGTCGTTATTTTTATCAAAAAATCTGACTTGCAAAACTATTATACCAGCAGTAACGGAAACGCTTCGCTTCTTTGACGATGGGTTAGAAGAAAAATCCATCCCGGTGAAAAAAATATATAACGTTAGTTTTAATATTATTCACGCTCCATAATTTCATACATAAACTCAGGATTTTTTCCCAGAAGTGGTAGGCAGATAGGGGAAGGGGTAGGCTCCCTCTATCACATCGTGTGATAGGGGGGGCACAAATTCCTGACTCCAGGCTGAAAATGAATACAAAAATCCAAAATCACTTCCCGACCCGGGATTCGAACCCGAGACCTCATTGTGGCAAATGCACTGAAGTACAAGTGCACTGAGGCCGTCCATTACAGTACCTACAGCTTAATTAAAACCTAATTAATTAACAAATAAAGCTACATACACGCCCCTCGGTAGTTAACATCTAACCGACGTCGGGTATTCGCAACTACACGTGTAAAGCCATAAGTGCTGGTTCAGAGAAACGCTTTGTACTCGTAGCTGCAAGCCATCGCTGTAATTGCTCCCGATCGCGTCCGAAGCTTGCAATTAAATAATTGTGCTTGCATAAACAAATTACAGTTGCAGCAATTAATATTAGAACGAAGTTCCTTATCGCGCGTTGCGAAAGGGGGCTAGACGGAAAAAATTAAGACCAAAAGTTGTAACGACACTTTATTCCACGGATGAGTTTGACATTCTCAATTTAAAAATTTAGAGACTTATTTTTTTATTTTAATTCTTTGCTTATTATTTTATGTTTTTAACTGACTTCAGAGGAGGTTATCAATTCGTCGGTTTTTTATTATTTATGTATAATCTTTGTATGATGGCTATACAGTGTCTAATGGCTATATAGTCTATGTGATGACTGTTATTATTATTTTTATGTTTATCAATAAAAAATCATAATCAAAAATGTATACCCGAATAATCATTTTCTATATACCTCGACGAAAACTTAAATTTAAAATTTTGCAATAAGGAACTTCGTTCCTATCCGATGTCCCACGACACCACACGGTTTTTTTTTATGTCTCTGTGGCGCAGTTGGTTAGAACCTGGCTGTGAGACAGCCGTGGTTTTGATCACTACACTAAGATTTTTGTGTGTTTCGTGTCTGGGTGTTTTAAGACCGAAAAGTCGCTCGTAGTTTCTGATGCACATACAAGACTTGATCTTAGTGTGGTGTGTTAATGTAGTCATTGGGTATATTATTCATTATTTTCGGTTCAGGATAATATTAACATGTTGAAATAAAACTATTTTTTACGGATTTTATCGCGATTTGGTTTAATTTTTGCATTTTTTAATTTCCCGACGTTTCGATTACTTTACAGCTTTCGTGGTCACGGGGCGGTAATATTAACATGGTTCATAAAATAAATATGAAACTATTTCATCATAAGACATTCTAGCAGTAATTGAAAACCTTGATAATAGAATAAAGTTCCCAAAAGTGGAAAACCAAAAGTTATAGCCACCTCCTTTACCTTTCATCCATCGTAAGTGGGAAGGCTAATACGGGATCATGACACATTCAATAATTTAGCAAAATTCCTGCCGTATCTATGAGCATTACCGCATGCCATGATTCAAGGAGACATTCCCGAGTGAGCAAGGATCACGTCGGAATGTGGGGGCGCTGAATTCCTCAAATACGTCACGTACCATTCTATTGCTATGAAAACAATCTAGTAGGAGAAATTAGTGTCATATCTTACTATGTCAGTACAGGGAACAGACCTCCGCTGTAAATCCTCGGTCAAACCGAATTCAAAAGTCGTTCGAAAGTGACAAAACATTCGATAACAAAAATAGGTTTTAAACCTGTAATTGATGAATAGATTACTTGACGCTTTTACAATTATTTACTGCGTTGGCGAAACAAAGTATACTGATTCTTTGTTATGGGTTACTTCGCTTCTCTCAGCCATATTAAATATAACGTAAGCATATTTGTATAAAAAATACATTACTTACAAATTATATTAGGACTTGGAATTAATTCCTAGCGTATTTTTTTAATTTAAAAAAATGATTTATTTTGATTCGAGTACAAAAAATACCTCATTCAAAATATTTCCCATCCCTTTCTACTACTTTCTGCCATCTTTCAGGCAAGAGACGAATACCGCGCACTTAGTTATCTGCTGCCCAACCTGGAGGGTCCTGACAGCTCTTGCCGAGGGCTATATGCCGGAGTTGTACGGTCCATAGCTCTATATGGAAGTCCTATATGGGCTGAGTCTCTGAGCGACCGGTGCGTCGCTCTCCTGCGCAAGCCACAGCGAATAGCGGCGCAGCGGGCAATCAGGGGCTACCGTACGATTTCTTTCGAGGCAGCCTGCGTCCTGGCTGGTTATCTACCTTGGGACCTTGAAGCCAAGGTTCTCGCAGGGGTATTTAACTGGCGAGAGGATGTTATAAGACGTGGGCATGGACCGGCCCGTAGAGAGGTTGAAGTCATTCGTGACTCCCTCCGTAGAGATGCAGTGGAGGAGTGGCGTCTTAGGCTGGACAATCCTACAGCGGGTGTGATGACCGTCGCAGCAGTGCGTCCTGTCTTTAGCCAGTGGCTGGACAGGCGTCACGGAGCAGCGACATTCCGACTGACGCAGGTACTCACAGGCCATGGATGCTTTGGCGAGTACCTGTGTCGAGTTGTCGGCGTGGAAACGTCAGCCGTGTGTCACCACTGCGACAGCTGTCCGCGGGACACGGCTAAACACACTCTGGAGGTGTGTCCAGCCTGGGATGGCGAGCGCAGCGCTCTCGTCGCAATTGTCGGAGGAGACCTCTCGCTGTCGGCCATTGTATCATCAATGGTTGCCAGCCCGAGGTCCTGGCGGGCGATGGCCCACTTCTGCGAAAGGGTGATTTCGCAGAAGGAAAGGGCAGGGAGGGAAAGAGATCGATTAGATCCCTCTCGTCGTTCGAGGAGACGTAGGAGACGCCGGGTTGAGGATTAACCGGCGACTCCCGCCCTGTGGATTGGGGGCTATTTTTAGAATTCCACCACGGTATCCCCTGCCTGTTGTAAGAGGCGACTAATAGGGGCAATAGTAGTTGCGGCCACGCAGCGGGGGGCTGCGTAGCGCCCATGGAAAGCGACTACGAGGTGTAAATCTGTAGGGTGGGCCGTAGTGCGGCATCGCGCAGGAGCGGTTCCGGCGGGGCTATAGCGTTTTGCTTCTGGATCCCGGAGCCTCTCCAATGCGCAGAAGAGGACCACCGTGGGGTTTTTGGTTGGTATGCCGGTGTAGGTATTCTGTTAGGGACTCGACTCAACGGTCGCCCGGATGATAATATCTTTCCCGGGTGGCTCAACGTTGAGACGTAAGACCGGTGAAACCAACATCACCGCTCCCCCCCCCCCCCCCCCCCCCCAGGCAACGTTGGCGATAAATCGTTTTTCCCCGCGATAACAAAAAAACAAAAAAGAGACGAATACCGCGCCGGAATAACTCCTTGTCTTTTGATGAAATTCATAAATCGGCCCATTTTGGGCAATCTCCGTACGAAGTGAACTTACAACTTGTAACTTTTGTAATAATCACTGAACTGTAACCTGGTTTTGAAAAGAGCAACACTAGAGTTTCTTGCCCGTTCTTCTCCAGTGAAACACGCTTTCCGAACCGGGTGGTAGTTCCAACCATAACTGAATCTAAATAATGTTGAACATTTTAAAAAGTGCGTGGTGGCCTGTTGGTAATGGACTGGACGCGGTTGCATACATGTTCACGGTGGTCGCGGGTTCAAATCCCAGGGCACACCTCTGACTTTTCGGAGTTAATATTTGTGTATTGATAGTCAATCACCACGCACTTTAACGGTGAAGGCAAACATTGTGAGGAAACCTGCATACCGTAGCGATTTTAAAAAGAATTTCTACGGTATGTAAGTCCGCCAACCCCCACTAGGCCAGCGTGGTGGATTATATGGCCTAACCACTCTCAATCGATTCTCTCGATTGTACAGTAGGCCCGTGCCCTGCAGTGGGACGTGTATTGGTTGATATAGATTTATATAGATATAGATTTTAATGGATTCAATTAATTTGACTGCCTCGGTGGCGTAGTTGTACTAGGATACGACTACAAAGCTGTGGTCTGGGGTTCGAATCCCGGGTCGTGCAAAGTGATATTTGGTTTTCCTATTCATTATCAGCCCGGTGTCTGAAATTTGTTCCCGATATGGTAATAGGGTCGCCCCCTATCACATCATGGGACGGAACATACAAAGCGAAATGTGGGTGTCGTGTTGGAGCCTCTGCCTACCCATTCTGGGATAAAAGCGTAAGTTTATGTATGTCAATAAATTATTGTCATTTCATTTCACAGTTTATAAACAAGGCGGTTAATCTTTAACAAACCACTGCAAGACACCACATCAAAAACTCCTCGAACCCAAAATATCGCGGGGTAAAGTCTAAGTCCACATGTATGTAGTTAACGTGTTTATTTTAAATAATTTAAGATAAATACTTTGCGGCCGCAGTACAAACACCCGTTTAGTAAAGGCCGCAATTTGTTTTGGCGTCGGGCGCGTCGTTAAAATGTTGTAAATGGTAGAGATGAGCTTAAACTAAACTGGGGCCGAATTTTCGTACTTCAGTAATCAGTGTCGTTTTCGGGTAGAATGTTAAAAAGTATGTGTAGATTGAAATAAAACTAATTATTACGGATTTTATGTATGAAATGACGCTTGTATAGAGATTCTATCCTTCAAGCATAGATTTGGTCTGAAAAAGATGATGTGACACAGTGACTAGGGCCTGATAGGAAATACAACGTTATATTAATAGTGTACTCCCCAAAGACATGTTTATTTGCCGACGGTGGAGACAAAAAGTCGCCTGCCCGAAAGTCGAAACCGAATGTAAACAGTCTGAACCCGAAACGCGACACGCGCGAGGCTCACTGATTGGTTTTATTGTGAACGTTGTTCGCATATACAAATTTACAGCTTAAACTTTCGTATGTGACAAAACCGAATCATCAATTGAGCCGAATGTTCAATTAGGCCGAAACTGGCCGATACCCCACACTCTATAAAGCAATAAAACGGTATTTTTCAAGGCAGGTATGGTTGTGCGATCAACCACAGCAGATGGTCCGTAGGTTTCCACGAATTAAAGAATTCCGATGTTTTCCTATAGATTCCTCGAAACTGAGTCATCGAAATAACAAATTTATTACTTATTAGTGGTAAATTCCTTGTGTTTTGTGGTTTTCCTGAAGCGTGTTTTTGTAAAAGGAGAACGTAAATTATTGTACTAGATTGGACCATGTGGCCTAAGCCCTTTCAATCGTACCCTCCATTTTAGAGGAAGCCCTTGCTCTCCGTATATGGGCTGATACAGAAATTAAAATTAAAGTATATAAATGATCGTAAAATTACGATAGTGTAGAGCCAATAATCGCCCACTGAGAGCTCGATTGAGAGGGGTTAGGCCATAATCACCACGCTGGCCTATTGCTAGTTGGCGAATACAACATATCATAGAAGATTTATTAACAAAACAGATACATGAGGCGAGTGTGAATGGGAGAGCCGGTAGGGGTCGACCCTATCGGACCTACCTCAACCAGATCGATGGCGCCTTAGGCAAGGGTCAGGTTAAAAGTACCCTGAACCGACGAGAATGCATGAGGAGATTGATGAAAGTAGACGAAGCGAAAGTATTATATCAAGATCGAGTAAATTGGAGATCCATAGCCTCTGCCTACCCCTATGGGATACAGGAGTGCCGTTTATGAATAGATGTAAGATCTCTATGGTACTCAGGTTTCCTTACAATGTTTTTCTTCACCATCAGAACATAACTAACCCGATGTAGAAGTAAATGTAAAAGATTTCCTAAACCACAACATCAAATTATTCTTTGCCACAAATAAAGCATGACCAATAGAAAAAATCAGGCTATTTTGGACACCACGTACCGACTACATTAAATAACGCTTTTACGAGTTTTCCCTTTATAAAATAATCCATTCTTTTCCACCATTCCGTCAAAATTATGTTTACGTGACTCCGCTCCTACTCAGGGATTTAGTATCGAGATTCCAGAATGTATTAACTATCGAGTTGTTTATTAGATTATATATTTTTTATACATCTGCCGACTGCCTCGGTGGCGCAGTTGTACTACCGTATGATTGCAAAGCTGAGGTCCCGGGCTCGAATGCCGGGCAAAGTGATATTGGATTTTTCTTTTCATTATCAGCCCGAAGTCAGTAATTTATGTCCGATATGGCGATAGGCTCGCCCCCTATCACATCGTGGGACGGAACATACAAGGCGAAATGTGGGTGTCCTGGTAGCACCTCTGCCTACCCCTTCTGGGAGAAATGCGTGAGTTTATGTATATATATGTATAATATATATTTTATTGTTATTAAATTCCCTACAATACCACTGATGGTAAGTGAAGTGGAATCCAATAAGCATCCATCAGTGGGACGTGGTTATCTCTCGACAATAGATGGACCTATGCTGGTCTAGACGGCAGACGGCTGTCGGAGTGGTGGTCATGACAGGCACGGCGACTAAGAGGCAGACAACCTACCAGATGGTCGGATGACATTGTGAGACTCGCAAGAAACCAGATCCTTTGGTACAAGACTGAAAGATGTGACGTGCTAATAGGCGCCTATGTCGGGTGATATAAATAAATAATAATAAAATAATAAAAACACTTAACAATCACATACATAGTCCTGACCCCACACTAAGATTGAGTCTTGTGTCGTAAGTATCAGTACGAGAGAAGTACACCCAGACCCGAAACAAACACTTGTGGTTCTGCGGTCTCTCGTTTAACAGCCGGCGTATAACCAACTGCGCCACGGAGTCTGTCATATAAATAGATAGATAGATGCTGGTCTAATCGAAACTAAGTATACACAGGTCGAATCCGAAACGTGGAACATTTAAGTAGGATTTGAATGTTACGATGAAAAATGAGTAGAATGAAACGTTAGACGAATGATTGATATGGAACGTAGTTTATGTGAAAGAGATAACGAATTTAAGTACTAAAGAGTAAAAGAGTGAGAGGATGAATGATTAAGATGTTGAAATATGAAAGGACGGAATAAGATAACAGTTTGGAAGACGATGGAAGACGTGAAATACGTACGACGACGCAATTTAAGACGAATTAAGTAAGACGACTTCATATTGAAGAATATCAGACCAATCTTTGTTTTGAATTGACCCTAACGAAACTATTCCCACATTTATGCAGGTTTCTGTGAGGTGTTTTACCAAATCATATAAATCAGCATCTACTTGCTTAAAGGTCTTTACGATCTCATTCACCGAGCGAACAACAAAGCTATCTAACACCGATTTTCGATGGAGCTATTATACCACTACAGTCAAACCGATTGATACTGTAAATATTGAAGTATATAGCTTTCAGAACCTACAGCAAAGTTACTATTATGATCCCAAGGCCTAACAAAAGTTAAATAAAAAATCCATCTATCGAGTTCCAAGCGTAGTGACACAGCAACATTCTGACACAGAAAGTGCGATTCATTTACGACTCGTAATAAAACGGGCTAGTAAAACGCGCGCGAGTCCGTGTTTTTCGGAGGGTTAACTGCGTGACCGCGTGGCCAGCTATAACTTCACCAACACTTAGATCCGCTGATTATTGAATTGACTGCATCTAATTTATACTATTGAATTAACACCAAGCTTACCTACCATTGACTTATATTCTAGTGATAGACGAGACACGTCAAAGAAATAAATTGCCCCCGTATTTTAAAAGCACACTGCAATATTACATCACTTACCTGGTATTTTATTAAAATATTGTGACTTCAGACGATTTGCTTTCGGTTTGACGGCGAAACATTCATTCATTACTTTTTAACGTATGCGATAAGACGTACTGCATTGTCACTGGCACGAAGCAAACTGATTCATGTGTGGTGCATGCACCGCAAGTAGGTGGGACACATTTTTTGTACTGGATGTCTTATCTAGTGTAACAAAGATAAACTACTTATCATATTAATGTACCAACCCACCCTAATTTTCCTTAATTAATTTTGAAATCAGAAAGTAATGAATGAATACATCAACGGATCCTAAGTTATGCCAGTGCCAGATTTCATTTAGTTCTGTTCAGGGGCCTATGCGAGAAAAACTGATAGACCAAACTTATTTTAAGAAATATATGTCATGGATCTCTTTTTAATAATTAAAGGTACCCTAAATCCTTTTTTGACCCCCGAAAACTTGTGTAAAACTGTACGATAATCGGTGCAAAAGTGAGGACGTGAAAGCGTAACGAACAAATTAACATATTATATTTTGTATTTGTTTTCAATAGTATTTTTTTTGTTTTTTTTTTTGTATCCATTAAAATGTTCAACATTGTTTAGATTCAATCATTTTTTGAACTACCATCCGGTTCGAAAAGCGGTTTTCACTAGAGAAGAACGGGCAAGAAATTCTAGTATTGCTCTTTTCAAAACCAGTTTACAATGTAGTGATTATTACAACAAATACAAGTTGTTTTAAATCAGAGCAGTTCATTAATAACTTGTTATGATTTGCAAGTAGTCGATATGACGTCGATACCTACAATCAAGGTTCCATGAATTTGTCTGCTTATCCCTAGCCACATCACATGAAATCTTGAAGTCAGATTTATAAAAGATGTTCAAGATTGTGAAATTAATCACGAAAATAACCCATAAAAAGCCCATCAACTACAGAATTTTACAAGCGTTCATTAACTCGAAACCAAAGATGTCGAAATCAGATTTTATAACTGGCGAATGGCGGGCACTTAAAAATAGGAATAATCGTTAAAATATTGTATTAAAACGCATCTGCGGCTTGTCTGTTTATTAGCACTTTAAAAACACATTCCGTTTATTTCGGAATATTAAATATGTGGCATTAACCCAAATTATTACGTTTTATGTTTGTAAAATTGATTAAAATATACTTCAGACATGGCGGCGGCCATTTTGAATCGCCATCTTGATTACTTCGAAACTTCAAAATGAAGTTTACCGTTTGACTTGTGATATGAGTTTGTTCGAGAACTAGCGATGATATATCGATTTTCACTTGAATAGAGCTGCTACCTAGAAGGATTTTGCCATTCAAATATACCTAAGGTTAAAGGCAACTTTCACAATACAAAAAAACTATTTCTATGCTCTAAATTGTCACGGCAGACTGTTGGATAGAGTAGCCATCAGCGGGGAATGTTTTGTCAATCAATACAGTTTTTTCGGCTTGACTCTCGATGATGTCTTCGTTAGATATGTATCTAGTAGTCACTATGATCCACGTGGGCGTGTGCTTCTTAACATCTATGTACATGTTTTAACATAGGTATACATAAACTCACGCCTTTAGGAAGAAGGAGTAGGCAGCGGCGCCACCAGGACACAGTCTATCGCCATATCGGGCACATATCGGGCTCCGGACTGATAATGAATAGAAAACCCCAATATCACTTCGCCCGACCCGGTATTCGAACCCGAGACCTCAACTTTGTAATCGTACCGTAGTACATCAACGATACCGTATGTACACATACATTATTTTTACCATTGTTTTTGCTAACCTTTCTATCACCCCCAGGTGCACAATGCCCCGCGTGATGAAATGCCTGATCTACATCGGGGTGGCGGCCTTCCTCCACCAGCTGCCCCGGTTCTTCGAGCGACGCTACGTGCCTCACGTTACGGTATGGCACGGACACTTCGAAGAGGTCTGCCGGGTAAATATATTTATTTATTTTATTCTTTATTGTCGTAATACACAAAACGATATACAGGGTGTCCCAAGGTGGGTTGGATTCCTGCTGTAGACATGCGATTATTCAAGTATATTGGAATGCAGTTCGAATTGTTTTCAAAATCAAAATGATGTTTTCTACAATATTTAAGGTACTTACCCTCCATATGGCATCGGCGTGGGACGCCTTGTATAGAGATAATATAATAGTACGGATGGCGTTCTTATCGCTTTAGGGCAAATAGAGGAGGAAAAAAGGGCAGTGTAAAATAAAGAGAATAAATTATCAATAAATATACTACAATAATAAATTAATACACCTTACAGTCACATAGCCTGCTCCTCTAGGACTCTAGTTTTATATCGTGGGTATCAGAAACTGCAAGAGACTTTTCACTTTCACAAACACTTAGATATAATAAAACAATATTTGACTGCTTGAATTAAAGTGGGGTTTCACTTTCAAAATCTTTTCGTTTATGATAAGAAAACCAATAACCGTTTATACACCGATAAATATTTTGGAATAAACTTTAAACCGTATAAGCTAAGTTAATCTTTGTTGTCTGCTAAAACATCGCGAGTACAATCGCTCAAAGTCTTTATTTCTTAAGATTAAGTCGCTGTCTGAGTCTGACGGACGCTTAGACGTGATTAAGCGTACGTCAGCTTAGGTTGAGATATGGACTTAACTTGTTTATTACATTTCAGTTTGTATTTATTTAATTATTTATGTTATGGTATTGTTTGAATTTTAAAAAATCTATCTCAATCCAGGCCCAATAGTGTCTTGTACAGCCTGTGGTAACTTTGGACCAGTTTGTGATAAAACATAATTTAATAAATAAATATATGTAAGATTAGAATCTGTTCGTTCACAGTTATTATTAAGCTTATTTCAGATACTACATCTACTAGCAATAAACAAGAAAACAAGTTAAAAAGTTATTAAAAAATAAAGTTTATCAAAATTCATCCCTCTCTTTCAGACAATAAAGTCTAAACTCGACTTGCATTTATTCAAGACACCCGTAAAGCCCCATTTACACGAGGAGAATTTTTCGCGGCGATAATCGTATGCGATTATCGCATGACATAACCGCAATAGACTATCGTGTTCTGACAAATGTTTACACGATGCAACTTTTCTATATCCTTACGATAATAGTATCATCGTGGCGAGAAAATCTCCTGGTGTAAATGGGACTTAAGTACGCGGATGAACCTCATATTTCTGAAAGTTTCAAACTTCCGCGTAGGATCGGAATTTATATTACACTCCATCAATAGTTGGACCTTCGGTTTCAGAATTAACGACCTCATCTGGCCCATTACTTATAGAATGGGTCTTACTATAGAATATATTAATAAAATGGCCTTACTTTTGATGTTTAATAAGAATATTAAGATATAATAGAGGGGAACACGAACAAAATGTTCGTAACAAATGCGATACAGTTCTGGTATTTCTGTTGATGTCTCTACCATGGGTAGTCAAACTGTCTTCCCCGTCGTTTTAATTTCCAGTGAGTTCGGTACGCGAACAAAATCTAAACGATTTTGTTCGCAATGTCTACTTCAATAAAATACTTAAATGGTTTTTTGTTAACATTATTATGTTTGTGGTATAACTAGATGCTAATTGGCGAGACGCTGGACGTGAGTTTAATTCGCACCTATGCCTTTTGTATCATCATCATCATCGGCTCGTTGCAGTCCACTGCTGGACGTAGGCCTCTACCAACCGCCACAGAGCCGGGTCTACTGCTTTACGCATCCAGTCGCTGCCGGCCCTCTTGTGCAAGTCGTCCCGCCATCTGACCAGAGGATGTCCCACGTGTATATTTTTATTAAATTTCCGCGACGTTTATACGTGCATACACATTTTTACAATTTATATGGTATGTGAAGTCCGCCAGTCCGCAATAAGCCAGGGTACTGGAACAATGTCTTTACTAAGTCTAGTCTCTTCGTACTTTCTATGTAGGTACTATCAATAGCATTGGCAGCAATGAGCTTGTATGGACTGATATATATTATAATTCACGGAAATTGCACAAAAATGTTTAGGGGGGGATGTTACAAATCTTAAAATAATAATTTTCTCAGTACGTACATACATAATTAAACGTCACGCCTATATCCCATAGGGGTAGGCAGAGACTATGGATGTCCACCTTGCTCGATCTTGACATACTATTGTCGCTTCGCCTACTTTCATCAATCTCTTCATGCATTCTCGTCGGTTCAGGGTACTTTTGACCTGACCCTTGTTGAGGGTATCACCGATTTGGATGGTGTAGGTTCGGTGAGGTCGACCCCTACCGACTCTTCCACTCATGCTCGCCTCATGTATCTGTTTTGTTATTCACCTTTGATCCATCCTCTCTACATGCCCGAAGCATCTTAACATTCCTTTCTCAATTCAGCACGTATATTGTTTCATTTTAATTTTATTTAGTTTCAGGTTTATTATTGTTTATTTTTATATAGCGTTGGCGTTATATTTGTTGTAAATAAATAAATAAAAAATGTCCCGTTATTCACAAAATACTCCAGTCCCCTTACCTTCCCTAAACTAACGGACCAATAACAAACAAATTCCATAACAACGAAATTGAAGTATAACTAGTTTTCTACAACTACCCTAGGGATTATATTTCGCAAAATTAAATTACTGTTCGCCCGTAAAGGTAACTATCCATTAGGGTGGCATAGCGTATTTGCCAAAGGGGACCGAACCAGATCCCTTTGAGTATTTCTTGCAGCAAATTCCACATAAACGGTTTAATAGATGCGCAGCGTTACCCCTGAAAACGAACGAAATTGACCGTAAATCAATTCCGTTGTTCGTCAACTCATTTTAATAGGGATTTTATATAATAAGAAATCTTTATTATGAGACTTAATAGGGTTGGCAGATGATCATTTTCTTATTTCTACATACATACATATATACATTAAGTCACGCCTTTTTCTTATAAAGGGTAGGCAGAGGTTGTCGTGGTAGCAACCATGACACCCACGTTTCGCCTTGTCTATTCCGTCCCACGATGTGATAAGAGCGAGTCTATCGCCATTTCGGTCATAAATTAGCCCGGAGTCAGGAATTGATGCAGGGAATCGGAAATTAGAAAATATTCATTATACCAATTTGTTATAATTAGGTTTGTTATGTGTGTATTGATAGTCAATCACCACGCACTATAACGGTGAAGGAAAACATCGTAAAGAAACCTGCATACAGTGGCGATTGTAAAAAAATTCTACAGTATGTAAAGTCCGCCAATCCGCACTAGGCCAGCGTGGTGGACTATATGGCCTAACCACTCTCAATCGTACTTTTGATTGTAGAGGACGCCCGTGCCCTGCAGTGGGACGTATATGGGCTGTTGCAGGACAGGTTTGTTACATAAAGGTTTGGTTAGGCTACAATTAGTTAAAGCAATGTAACACAACTTCTTTTTATTTCTTAGCCATTGCAACTTCAAACCAACAAGTATTACAAAGAGCAGTATTAATCTTACTGGGAGTTCTAGAAAATTTCGGAAAATTCATTAAATCAAGGAATTCGTTATCAAAACAAAAATCAAATCAAAATACAGTGCAACCTCGATATAACAAATCGGAGGGGAACAAGAAAATATTCGTAATATCAAGTAATTCGTTGAACTGAGGTTTGTTATGTTGAGGTTAGATTGGTCTAAAATTCGTTATAGAGAGGTAAAAGAATAGTTTTATTCACCTCAATATTACTTTACGTTTCTGAGCCATTTTAACTTAAATCTTTAACAATAGTGACGAGCAGAGGTGTTTACATTACTTTCCATCAAAACAACAATGATTACTTTACAAACTCGACGTGTCGAAACATGTCGAGACATGAATCACATTATAAGATTAAGAGTTATATTATAATTGGTGGAAACTTTATATAAAGGTTTTGGGTTGGCAAAATTCGTTAATTAGAGGTATGAATACTTTTTCTTGATAGTTGAAAATTCGTTATAAAGAGGTTGTACGCAAAGAATGTTCGCAATGTAAAGGTATATTTTATATTGACTCTTATGGACAATTCAAGGGGATTACGATGAATTTGTTAAATCGAGGAAGTCGTTATATTGAGGTACGTTATATTAAGGTTGCACTGTATTCTTTATTTCATTAGTCTTTTACAAGATCTTTTGAATCGTTAATTTCTGCTACCACCGCTTCGGAACGTGTTGTAGCTGTGAAGAAGAAACGGCGCAAGAAACTCCCTCAGCAATACGATTAAGGTTGCACTGTATATTAAAGTATTTTTATTTCCTCGTAGTAATCAGGTTGCGATATAGTGGTCTCTACTTTCTGCATATTAAAGTGGGAAGTAGCAACCCTACTACCCGTGCCCCGAGATTGATTCATTTAAGTAACTGTTAAGCGGCAAACTTTATTGGAGAGAAATTACGTTGGAAATTTTCGACGAACGAAAACTATATTTTAATTTTTGTCCTCATTCAGTTATCAGGATTAAACTTCCAAAGTCTTTGGGAGCAAATTAGATAAAACCTTTCCGATTGTTTGTGAGTTCGATTATTGAGAATGCGATTAATTCAAAGACTTAGGCAACTCTTTCATTAAAATATTTGGTTCGGGGCTGCGTGATTTCCGATTGCATACTTTCTTGAAGTAAAAAACGATTTTAAGAGAATCTGTATCCTTAAAGAAATATGTATCTGCCTAGTTGCGTATCTAATATTTAATAACATAAGTATATTTATGTGACAGAATTTCTAAGCTTTTTGATGTTTCTACGATGCTTATTACTGAAATAAATGTAACAGACGGCATCAAAGGATCCAATTTGTTCTTGGTGCTATGTTACATCTGACATATTCTTTTCTAGATTTTGTTACACTATACAAAAAAGAGACGGTGACGGACCACGGTGACGCAGTTATACTACGGTATGATTGCAAAGCTTAGGCCTCCGGTTCGAATCACGGATCGGGCAAAGTTATATTGGATTTTTCTATTAATTATTATCAGCCCGGAGTCAGGAATTGTGTCTGATATGGCGATAGGCTCGCCCCCTATCACATCATGCGACGGAAAAAACAAGGCGAAACGTGAGTGTTGAACCTCTACCTACCCTTCTGGGAAAAGGCGTGAGGCGTTTATGTATACAAAATATACTGATATTAGAGGAGCCGTGAATGAGCGACCTTCAATTAAAAATAGCCATGAACACTTTTCTATAGGCAAGTTGTTATAGGCGTATTTGTTAAATAATATTTGATAAAAATATGTCTCATTTGGTTATCTGATGGGTGAAGGTAGACCTTCACCGGCTCTTAGACTATAAAACTGCCAATGTAAATATAATCAATACGTGTTTCTATAGATCCTGGTTCACAGAAGTGGCTTTCCGACCTGAATTAATAAAGGAATTTGATCCCTACCTACTGAATCCGAAAATAGACAAATCCGGTCAAAGTTTTATTGGCACGCTGACATTTAACTAACCTTGTTTATTTTAAGAATCTATTCTTAGAAATATTTTAATTTATTATTAACTTCAGCTGCTAATATTTGTGTAAATGCCCGACGGCCTTCATAAATAAATACCATGACAATACATAATTAATTCATTTTTTCTCTTACGATCGATTCTATTGTTTTACGGTTGTTTAGAAAAACGTTTATAGCGATAACACCGTGAATTGTCCACTTATTCGTAAGGTTTCTGTTAATTTTCATACATGTGGTGTTAACTAAAATGTATTAATGTAGGATTTGAATGTAATGATGAAAGATGTGTAGAGTGAAACGTTAGACGAATCACTGATATGATACGTAGTTTATGTGAAAGAGGTAACGAATGGAAGTACTAAAGAGTAAAATGGTTAGAGGATGAATTATTAAGATGTTGAAATATGAAAGGACGGAATAGTAGAGAACAGTTTGAAAGATGATGGAAGACGTGAACGACGTACGACGCAAAGACGCATTAAGACCGTAAATAATTAAATTCAAGAACATCTCAACGATCTCTGTTTGATTTTGACCCTAACGGAACTATACCCACATTGATGAAGATTCATTTGTTTCCAGATCGAAATGGCGCCATGGGTGCAAGCGTTGTCGTTGGACGCTTACTTTATCACCTACTACGGGTTCCGGGTCCTGTTCGTGCATCTCATCCCCTGCACTTCGCTGGTAGTCCTCAACGTTCTTCTCTTCAGGGCCATGCGCACCGCCCAGATCAACCGGCAGAAACTCTTCAAAGAAAACAGGAAATCAGAGTGCAAGAGACTTCGCGATTCTAACTGCACCACGCTTATGCTTATCGTGGTCGTCACCGTTTTCCTAATGGTCGAAATACCCGTAGCTGTAGTCACTATACTACACATCATCTCTAGTACGATAGTAGAAATCCTAGACTACCATATTGCTAATATATTAATTTTGATTACCAATTTCTTTATCATCGTCTCGTATCCGATCAATTTTGCCATTTACTGCGGCATGTCTAGGCAATTCCGGGAGACGTTCAAAGAGCTTTTCATTAGAGGTGCTGTAACTAGTAGGAAAAATGGCGGATCCAGCAGATATTCTTTAGTCAACGGGCCTAGGACGTGCACAAACGAAACGGTACTTTAAATTTTGTAAATATACATTTCTTATGAAGTAGCGTAAGTATTTTGGAATATTTATTGTCTTAGTGACATATCAAGACGGTCTAAATGTCATTTGGTTGACGCCATTTTGTTTAGTGTTGTCAGCACAGAAAATATTTTTAAAAATCAACGATATAAATTATATTAAATTAAAATGTTTCAAGCCTAAATGTAATCTAGTTTGCGTGTTTTTTTATATTTTTGCTATCGTAGGTAGGTACTTTTCGTGGCCGTGTAGTCACTCGATCGTGTTAGTAAATGTAAATTTGATAGGCTGGCAACACGGCCTGCGAATGGATGAGCCCCCATTAATGAAAAGTACAAGATATTGTAAATAAAAAAGGAAATTTATTTCTCAATGTTAGTTATAGTGTTTCATTTATTAAATGTTTGTATAAATTTATATTGTGTAAGTAGAGAAATGTAAAAAAGTATATAAAACACTAATGAACGTTATGTACTACGATGTTTATTGCTTGTTTCTGTTCCTGAGTAGTTTAGACAAAGTTTATGTACCGATGGACATTTTGTAACAAACGCACGACGAACAATGGTATGTTAGACGCATATTCAATAAAAAACGTGTAATTATTGTTGTGTTTTATTTCCTCTTTTAATTAGGTTATGTGCCTACCCGAACCTTTTTCCATCTGGCACGGCACAGAGACAGCATTGCACCTGGTGGTAAGTGCAAATGCCGTCCAGAGTGTCATCAGTCGGCAGTCTCATGCCATTCAACATAATCATACCGGCCCGGTGAGATACCTCTTTACGCTTTAGCGGAAGAACCCAGGATTTTCTAACCTAACCTTATAAAACCTAACCTTAAAGTATCTAAACCAATTATAATATTATGAAGAGGAAAGATTTGTTTGTATTGAATAGGCTCTGAAACTACTGGACTGATTTGGAAAAGTATTTCACCATTAGAATCCTACATTATCCCTGATGAACATAGGCTATATTTTTGCCAAGAATACGAAACGAAGTAATTTCAACAAGAAACAAGTTGTACCAACAGAATAAGAGCGTAGCGAATTTTTTCTTTTTTTTATTATTCTCCTTTTTTGGGTATAGTAAAGCTTCAGCACTCCTTCAGGTACCTTATGGGAGGCGGGAAGGGGTATCCCGATGTAACTAACCTTCGGGCACGATGCGGATAATGCAGCCGATTCGAATCCTTAACAAATCCTACGCCGGCATACCAAAACCCCTGATGACTGTCTCACATATTATGAGCGGCACAGGACATCCCAGGGCGAGAAGCGTCTAAAAATCGAACTCTTATTTAAAAACCGTACAAATGAAAAGACAAGCTAAAAGGCTATTATCTTATGAACATACATACATATTGTACATAAACTCACGCCTTTATCCCCGAAGGGGTACGCTGAGGCGCCACTAGGATACCCACATTTCGCCTTGCATGTTCCGTCCCACGATGTGATAGGGGGCGAGCCTATCGCCATATCGGGCACAAATTCCTGACTCCGGGCTGATAATGAATAGAACTATCCAATATCACTTTGCCCGACCCGGGATTCGAACCCGAGACCTCAGCTTTGTAACCGTAGCGTAATACAACTACGCCACCGAGGCTATGAAAGATACTCAAAATATTCTTTTAGAGTCTTCCTTATTATAACAGGATAAACCCAATATTTGCATAATCCTGATTACACATTCAAATGGCCCCATGAATATGAAAAAATAACAGGAAAATTAAAAAATGTAGGCTAGCAGAAGAAACATAATAACAGTACCGGGTTTCTTATATACTTTTAAAATAAATACACCTAATGGGCACATACATAGTCCTGACCCCACACTAAGATCGAGTCTTGTGTCGTATATCAGAAATTACGAGAGACTTTTCAGTCTCGTGGATCACACAAATATTTGTTTCGGTGCGGGGATCGAACCCGCGGCTTCTCGTTTCATTGCCGACGTCTAACCAACAGCGTCACGGAGGCTGTCAAGATGAAGATACAAGTCTTTTGTGTCTGTGAAACTATGAGAGAGCTTTTATTTCATTTATTACTTAATTAGTTACCTGTATCAGCCCAAATACGTCCCATTGCAGGGCACGGGCCTCCTCTACAATCGAGACTACGTTTGAGAGGGGTTAGACTATATAGTCCACCACGCTGGCCTAGCGCGGGTTGGCGGACTTTACATACCGTAGACATTTTTCAAAATAACTACGGTATGCAGGTTTCCCCACGATGTTTTCCTTCACCGTTATAGTGCGTGGCGATTGACTATCAATACACACATAACTCCGTCAGAGATGTGCCCTGGGATTTGAACGCGGACCACCGTGAAATATGTTGGCAGTCGCGTCTGGTCCGTTACCAACAGGCCACCACGCACTTTTATTATATAACTTATATTAATTTGTTATATTTCAAATTAATTTTCAATGACTATTAGGAATTTCAACACTTATTTTGATACTTTCCGGGTGTGGGTACTCAATCTTAATGAAGTCGTCAAAATGACATTTTCATTATCAAATTTAGTAGACTTTGACCGAATAAAATTACTACCCACACCATATTTGTTAACACAACATGTCATTACGGTGGAGTAATCAAATCGCACAAGGCCAGCGCGGTGGAATATATGGCCTAACCCCTCTCAATCGTACTTTCGATTGTAGAAGACGCTCGTGCCCAGTGGGACGTATATGTAGGCTAATTTAATACATTACAGTCAATTTGACTTTATTTTATTGAACTAATTATAAATAAGTTATTGGTGAGTTACAAATCAAAAAGTGCTCCAGTGTTTTATATTGATATGACAGTGACTTCAGCGACATCTACTGGTAAGTCCAGTGAATTCTATGTAGAATATAAACTATCCAGTAACAATTACATCCTCCCACCAGTCGATACAATAATGCTGGCCAAGCAACTCTCAATATTGCATGTTGCTTTTTTATTGCGATGAATGGCGAGACTAGCATGCCATTCGCCTGATGGTAAGCGATACGAGCGCTTATGGACAGTAGAAAATCAAACAATACCATGAATTACAAATCACTGTTTGGCACTCCACTGCGCTCGCCATCCTGAGACATGTTAATTATCATTATGTCCAGTAGTTACTCTGTCTTCATTGTCCTTCAAACCGGAATACAACAGTGCATTTGCACTGCTATTTGGCGGGAGAGATATATACATTGCGGTGGTGCCTACCAAGGCGGCCAATATGTTCACGGTGGTTATGTGTGTATTGATAGTCAATCACCACGCACTATAACGGTGAAGGAAAACATCGTGAGCAAAGCTGCATACCATAGCGATTTGTAAGAATTTCTGTGGTTTGTGAACTCCTCCCACACTAGGCCCGCGTGGACTATATGGCCTAACCCCTCTCAATCGTACTCTTGTGGAGGAGGCCCGTGCCCTGCAGTGAGACAAATAGGGGCTGATCAAATACAGACTGTAAGCAAATTAATACACATTATTTATTTATTTAATATTGTCTCTATGACGAAACATCGAAAACATGTTGAAAACTATTTCACACACCCGTCCGGCATAACAGAGCCTCGCCTAATGACGTCACACTGCCGCCACACTTAACATGTGCAATAAAATTTATTATTACAGCGATAAAAACACCCAATAAGGTCACCAGCGTAATTTTATTGGCCAATTTTATTAAACTATGTCACCTATGTTTATTAATACGGGGAAATGTCCATGAAAATAATATTGCTTTTTTATGTATGGTAGTGATTAGGCACAGAAGTCACATTTCCGGGTTAGTAAGTAGGTGTGTGTTAGGAGGGCTGACACTCGGTTCTAGCACCATCCACAATAGGATATTTGAATATCATCGATTTTTTGTATTATTTTGCAGACAAACACAAGTGCCATTAAAACAAAACATTTTTGTGAAAACAGTATTAAAGTATGTAGCTAGTGACATGTGGCATATATTAGTATTTTAAATGAAAGAGTGGGGACGTAGTGGGGACACCTTACATCTCTTTCACACCCGCACACTATAATGCATATTAAGATTAGTGACGTCACTAATTTTGTTTTGCATCCCTTTTCTTCTACTCCCACTACAAGATTTAAAACGTTTCTAACTTGTCTAATTCTGAATTGATTTACAAAATTCTTTGTTTGCTAGATTTTGGATATGGATACTTTAAGATGAATACGATAATCTATGGCGGTTATGTCATGCGATAACCGCATACGATTCTCGTGGCGAGAAAATCTCCCCGTATAAATGGCGTTTAAGAGGCGAACCTGTCGCCATGTCAGGAAAAATTTCAATCACGAGTGAGTTCTGGTTTTAGCAAGTTTTGGCTGGAAGTGCCTGGGTGAAATTTCGAATGCGCTGTAGGACTTCTCCTTTCTACCATCCAATCCCATACAAAAATATATATATTTTTTGACGTCCTAAGCGGTGATAAAATTATTGATTAGTGAATAAAATTAATTAGGCAAAGGACATTTAATTTGAGAGATTTTTTGTACACAAAATGACAGAAATCAAAGACAAGCATTAGTACAGAACATTGGATTTAAAACTAATATATATTCCACACTAGCCTCCTTCCACTAATGACAGCCTCCGTACCGCAGTTGGTTAGACGCCGCCTGTGAAACGAGAGGCCGCGGGTTCGATCCCCGCACTGAGACAAATCTTTGTGAGAACCACAAGTATTTGTTTCGGGTCTGGGTGTTTGTGAGACCGAAAAGTCTCTCGTAGTTCCTGATACCTACGACACAAGACTCGATCTTAGTGTGGGGTCAGGACTATGTATGTGACTATTGGGTGTATTTATTTGGGTGTACTAGATAACATAAAGTAGGTCAAAAATGATTACAACAAGCGGTCACCCTACCTTAAACCCGATCCTAGTTCTGACGCTAATGGCCTTATAAAAGAAAATACATAAATTAAACCATCCTTGGTATCGAACCCATAAACGCTCGAACACGTTGCTACAAAACCAATGTGGGTAAACTTCAATAAATAAATAAATACACCCAACAGTCACATACATAGTCTTGATCCCACACTAAGATCGAGTCTTGTGTCGTGGGTATCAGGAACTACGTGAGACTTTTCGGTCTCACAAACACCCAGACCCGAAACAAGTATCTGTGGTTCATACAAACATTTGTCTCGGTGCGGGGATCGAACCCGCAGCCTCTCGTTTCACAGCCGGCGTCTAACCAACTGCGCCACGGAGGCTGTCAAGCTATGAGTGAAATAATTCTAAAAAAGCGTGCGTAGGCTATTGGTAACGGAACAGAACAGACGTGACAGAGGCATCTCGGCGGGCCGGCATGATTGTATCGAATGGTATGAAACTGCCTCCTGATGCCATTCGATACTCTGGACGGCCTTAGTACTTACCACCAGGTCAGTGCAGTCACTGTGCCGTGCCAGAATAAAAAAATAAAAAACAACGTAGTTGCTACACATTTAAACAAACCTCATTGGGTACATAGATTCGTTTATGGCGAAAAGCTGTGTTTATATTTATTGGTCACATTTAAGGGACGTAATGCGTGATTGGATTTTTATTACTCCGTGTTGATTAATGCGTGGTTATTATTATTTTTATTTGTTATAACTAGCGGTTCAGTCGACTTTTCAGAGTTATGTGTATATTGCTAGTCAATCACCACGTACTTTAAAGGCGAAGGAAAACATCGTGAGGAAACCTGCGTATCAAAGCGATTTTAAAGAATTTCTACGGTTTACATACCATAGTCCGCCAACCCGCAGTAATCAGTAGGCTAGCGTGGTGGTCTATAAACCCAGTCGTACTCTCGATTGTAGAGGAGGCCCGTGCCCTGTAGTGGGACGAATAGGGGCCAATACAGTAATTCAGTGTTAAAGTAAACCGGGTAGTGTATTCGAAAATGAATTTCGGATTGTGCATTTTACCACTTTGTTGTGCATGAATAAGACAAAATTTAAAGCGTTGTTATTTTCGAACGGAGATAGAAAGAAGAAGATTAAGACCTGCAGCATACTTGGAGGAAGGAGACGTTTGTAAGTGTATCGTACTCTCGATCGCACACCTTTCAATAGTACCTACTCTCGAGTGTAGAGGAGGCCCGTGCCCTGCAGTAGGACGTACATACAAATATGGACTGATGCAGATAGAGGTTAAAGCCCCATTGACACGGAGACAGTTTCTCGTCTCCACGACAAGATTATCGTAAGGATTCAAAAAAGTTGCATCGTGTAAACGTTTGTCAGAACACAATAATCTATGGCGGTTATGTCATGCGATACAGATACATATGTTCAGTGTGTCGCATTCCGAGATGAACCCGTTTATATCAATTTCAATTAAGCATGATTGTGTAGAATTTGCGAGGAATTTGTGCCCGATTTGGCGATAGGCTCGCCCCCTATCACATCGTGGGACGGAACATACAAGGCGAAAAGTGGGTGTACTGGTGGCGCCTCTGCCTACGCATTCCGGGAAAAAGGCATGAGTTTATGTATGTATTGTAAAGAGAGATAGGCGTAAGTTCTCGCGAATATCATACTTGTACCGCACTACACCAACAACCAGGTGTCAATGCCTTTTAGCAAGTAAAAGGAACAAACAAGCAAATCTAATTATTTCCTTTGAAAACAAATATATCACGATCCAAACGCCGTCTAGACCAATAAACACGACAATAGCTTCAATAAGACTAATTGAATGAAATGAATTCATGTATGAGGGTAAATTAGCCACCAGACGATCATTAGGAGCCACGCAGACCGATCAATACAAATAAACCAGTTTTAGACACAAATCGGTACTAACGATCTTTATTTAATTAGGGCAAATTTTTTAATACGGTGAAAAGCGAGACGAGCATGCCATTCGCCTGATGGTAAACGATACGAACGGTCATGGACAGTAGCCAAACCAAACAAAATGAATTACAAGGCAATGCTTGGCATTGCACTGCGCTCGCCATCCTGAGACATAAGATGTTAAGTCTCATTATGTGCAGTAGTTACTCTGGCTACTGATAAGGAAAACAAAGAAGTTCTACCACGCATGTGCAAGATCTGGAATGAAGTGCTTCGGTGTTTCCCGAGCGCTATGGCCTGTCCTTCTTTCAGCGAGGCTTAAAGAGAGTACTCTCCTTATAGTAGGCAGCGACCAGGTTGTGCTGGACCCCTGGCACTGCGAAGGTCCATAAGCAGAGGTGACTACTTACCATCAGGCGGGCCACATGCTCGGCTGCCTGCGAAAGGCCATAATAACAATATTTGTATTGACACTTTTTTTTTTAAATTGATTTGCAAGTGATGTAAAGTGCAGTGAAAGTAAATAAATAAATACACCCAACAGTCACATACATAGTCCTGACTCCACACTAAGATCGAGTCTTGTGTTGGGGGTATCAGAAGCTACGCGAGACTTTTCCGATTCTTTTCTGATTGTATACGTATACCATGACAAGATTTCCAGCGTGTACGGTGGTCGTATGAATATCTCAAGTCGACAATCATACAAAGTGGAGGGAAAGTCCTGGAAAACGAACCCAGGTCGCATATGACATAATTTTACACACGAAAGTTCCTCCAACGATGAAATTCTTCTTTAAGAGTAAGTTAAGTCGAAAAATACTTCATGTATAGCTCATTTTAAATGCCAACTCATTAACTCCATAACTACATAGTAATAATGTATTTATTGTTTTAATATTTTTTGTATCCTTTGCGTCGCGTTTCCCAAACCACCCAACAGATGGCGCCACTTTCGTAAAAATAATCACATATTTGCCCATACCTTACAAGAAACGGCTTTTTAATTAAAATAATCAGAGCATAAATTAGCAAAAGACTTTTAGATTAAATTATCTGCCTGTTAAGAAACTAAAGACCAATCTGGGCGTATATTTTCACGTATAAATTAACCTTGAGTCTGCATCACGATATGGTTTGGTTACCGCAACTGGTATATAACTGAAAGCTTTGGTGTAACTTTTCACTAGAATTTCTATGGATTAATGTTATCAATTTTTGTAAGCGTGCAAAACGCTTTTATATTGTAAAGACTGCCTCCGTGGCACAGATGGTTAGACGTCGGCTGTGAAACGACAGGCTGTGTTTGATTCCCGCACCGAGACAAATCGCTCATCCAATGGAACAACGACGTAATTACAAAAAGTCGAAAATGACTTTTGAATGTCTTATTGAAAAGTTTTCTTGAGTTTCTCATGAAGTTATTGTAAATTATAATTGATTAATACAGTTACTTACATTAATATTAAAATAATTTCATCAGAATGATTGGAAATACATTAGATTTTAAATCTCAAACTTTTAAAAAGTTCTCCTGAAAAACAGCTAAGACGTAATTACGTCATTGTTCCATTGGATGAGCGAAATGTTTTTTTGTTTGTTTATTTCTAGTTTTATTTTAACTGCATTAATTTAATAATAATAATGTATTTATTTCTGAAGTCAAAATTATGTTCGTATGTGTGTTAGTAACAAAGAGTGACTTAAAAACTACGTTGATAAATAAGGAATTTCATTATTTTATTTATCTTATATCTCTCTTCACCATTCACCTGAAAAGGGCAACCATGACGCGCAGCAATCATATTCAGAATCCTGTTGGAGCTACCACGCAGTCTTAATAACATTGATGCTGTTTTCTGACGCATAATTAAATAAAACCACCGTGTGTCTGTGTGTAACAGTGACAATGTAAGGCTGTGTTGGGATCCCTCGGTACATGCTCGCCTAGTGAGAGGACCACGTATTCTTTACAAAGTTTATTTCCAAAAAAAATACAAATGTTAAAATAAATATACCCAATTATAATAAATAATTTTCATTTTCAATCACAGGTATATGTTTCTGGATGTTTGTGAGATTGAAAAGTCTCTCGTAGTTTCTGATACACGACACTAGACTCGATGTCAGTGTGGGGTTAGAAGTTAATCACGCAGACGAAGCGGGCAGAAGCTAGTGTTGAAATAAAACAATTTTTATCATGTATTTAGGAAGTTAAAAACGTAAAAATTTAACCAAATTTACGGTAAAATCCGTAAAAAATCGTTTTATCTGATGAGTAATATTCGCGTAATTCTAAACAACCAGTATTGAATATATCTTAAATGCTTCTTTGTGTTCGATTATTTTCCCATTACATATAACATCCTGGCAGCCTACTTTTATCCTTGTTATGATAACCCCCAAGGATGTCAAGTACAAGGAACAATCGGTTATAAAAACGGTCGTATAGTGCCCAGGGACCGCTGAAAGTTTTAATAGAATCGATTAAGGCTCCTATCGCGATATATTTCCAATCAAACTTGCGCCATTGACCGCCGTTCTAGTTTCTACAGGATCTTGCTTTTGCTAAGTTTTAAAAATACAGTTATATCGTAAAGTTTCCTTTCCATCCCTCATATAAATACTGCCTCGGTGGCGTAGTTGTATTACGGTACGGTTACAAAGCTGAGGTCCCGGGTTCGAATCCCAGGTCGGGCAAGTGATTTTGGATTTTTCTATTCATTATCAGCCCGGAGTCAGGAGTTTGTGCCCGATATGGCGATAGGCTCGCCCCCTATCACATCGTGGGACAGAACATGCAAGGCGAAATGTGGGTGTCCTGGTTGCGCCTCTGCCTACCCCTTCGGGGATAAAGGCGTGAGTTTATGTATGTATGTATATAAATACTGTAACATATGAGAGACATACCACTGGTAGCTATGCAACTTCCGATAAATATATAACTTACATGTATATAAGTATAACTATATTCACATACTACAATGCTATTTGTCACAATAGAATCGCGTACATTTCAGCTTCCGCATGACGCAACACGAGTTTCTGGAAATCGTGTGTGAACCAGAATACGAGAAAATGTGTATCTTTTCATTAGGGTTTCATTGTTACAAACAAATGTTATACGTTGTCTTGAAATGTAGAAACGCTGCGATTTAAAGAGCATTTCAGTCGTGTTGTGTTTTTTGTGGAGCAAAATGTCTGTTTTGTACCAATTATCGAAGATGTACTCCTACTTTTACGATTGAAGCTGGACAAGTTTTATGTTTGGTACAACGTTGATAATTTTAACAATATGTTTAATAAGAAAAAAAGATAAAATACATATTATATTCGAGTTTTTGAATATAATTTGTTTAAGTTACAACGCTGTATGCGCAGATGACGAACAACGCTACGCAGGAATATATTTCAGGTACTATTTTTGAATCTTCAAATAAAAACTATTCGTAAAATGAAATAGAACATGGTTAAATTTGAAACGACAGATGTTGTAATAATATTTTCCAATTGTACTCTGCATAAATTCAGTCAAGTAGTAACTTATTTGAAGGATATATTTTGTTAGACGATAGAAAAATTAGCTCTAGTCGACATCGGGGCGACATTTCTTTACAAAATTATTCATTTGTTATTGATATTATTGGTTTATTCATAAACGGCAGTATAAAAAAGTATTAACCTATTTCCAGCGCACTTTTATAGGATCGAAAAACTATACACAATACAAGGTAAAATTTTGCAATAGCCGTGCAACAATTTGTTTCACCTCCAAATGATATGCCTATTCTAAGTTGCTCAAGATCAAGTATAATTAATGCAGAACTTCGAAAAGCGCATCAGGCATTTGAATTCGCATTTCATCATGCAATTAATCCGAGGGGAACTTGGAGCCCTCACAATTCAAAGCGGTTAAATTGCTTCCAACTAGTTCATGAGCACAGTTGACGGTTGAAACGATTTCATTCCTTTTAAAATATATCAACTACACGTGAAAATTCAGGAAAGGAGAGGGGGGAGAGTGAACTGCCATTTACACGGGGAAAGTTTCTCGCGGCGAGAATCGTATGCGATTATCGCTTGACATAACCGACATAGATTATGTTCTGACAATGTTTACACGATGCAACTTTTTTATGTCCTTACGATAATCGTATCTTCGAGAAACTCTCCCCGCGTAAATGGGGCTTAAAAGGAGGGATACAAAGGAAGTTTTGGGGCCGTTGCGTGGCGATGAAATGCCAAAATAAAAGAATGATTATTTGAGCGTCATGTCCTCTTAATAACACTATTTAATGGTGTTAGCAGAATCACGTTATTAACCTCATTTATAAGATTATTCGAGTATAATTTTTACGGGGAAAAAGTCCTTTAAAATTTAATATATTTGATAATTGATATACAAAGTGAATATTTTACATATTAAGTATATTCAAGTGATTTAAAAACGCTTAGAACGCTAGCGGAATTTAACCAGCAGCAGATTTTTAATCTGTAGCTTAAATCGTATTTTATTCCACGAATACAAATTAAACTGTTAGACTGCCTCGGTGGCGTAGTTGTATTACGGTACGGTTACAAAGCTGAGGTCTCGGGTTCGAATCCCGGGTCGGGCAAAGTGATATTGGATTTTTCTATTCATTATCAGCCCGGAGTCAGGAATTTGTGCCCGATATGGCGATAGGCTCGCCCCCTATCACATCGTGGGACGGAACATGCAAGGCGAAATGTGGGTGTCCTGGTAGCGCCTCTGCCTACCCCTTCGGGGATAAAGGCGTGAGTTTATGTATGTATGTATGTATGTACAAATTAAACGATTGCTAAATAGGCCCTTAGTGGCATGATCGCCACCTCGCCCGACCCGGGATTCAAACCCGAGACCTTAGCTACGCAATCGCTCGACAGTACAAGTACACGCAGGCAGTGTTTTACATTAATGAAGGATAATGGTTTCTTAGATTTACGCGAATGTTACACATTGAAATAAAACTATTTTTACGGATTTTATCGCGGATTTTATAAAAAATGTAAAAATTAAACCAAATCGCGATAAAATCCGTAAAAATAGTTTTATTTCAATTAATGAAGGATTTTAATACTATGATGAAAGATGAGTAGAATGAAACGTTAGACGAATGACTTATATGAAACGTAGTTTATGTGAAAGAGATAACGAATGGAAGCACTTAAGAGTAAAAGAGATAGAGAATGAGTGATTAAGATGTTGAAATATGAAAGGACGGAATAGTAGAGAACAGTTTGGAAGACGATGGAAGACGTAAACGACGTATGATGAAGACGATATAACGTATCACAAAAGTAATAAATGATACTGAAGAATTTCCGATCAATCTTGGTTTGATTTTGACCCAAACGGAACTATTCCCACATTAATCAAACAAAATTGGTGTTAAATCGTATGTACATAAGCATGAAGGAATAGTAAATAATCAGTGGCTTGTGCATGTAGGTTAGTGCCGCGTCTGGCGCATAATTGATGTCGTCGCCGCCGCTGTGACTGTTGTAGGACTTTTAAGCTATCAGTTATTTGCCTAAATGTCTAGGTAATTTGTATTTTCTTAAATAATAAATTCTCCTCCAGCTGAAAGTTGTCAGAGACCTTATTTCTTGATTTTTTTACCAGTTTCTTTTTATACATAGTAAATCATGTGTGGGTCAATATTAAAGATGTGTGTTTTCTTTTATCAACACACTACCCTACGTCCACGCAAGAAGTCTTCTGAAGATGATTCACACTCCGATCTAGTCAGTATCCCGACATATATTTAAATTGAATTCCTGACTCATCCCACGGGAACACTATAATATATTATTGGGATAAAATGTAGACTATATCCGTATACATGGTCCAGTATGTCTCTATGAAAAATTTCATCAAAATCGGTTCAACTGTTTAAGCGTGAAAACGGAACATGTATACATACAAACTTTCGCATTTTTAATATTAGTAGGGATTTTACTAAACTCCTGATCTTCGATACACCAACAACATATCCATTTTCCAACGTTCACCGCTCAATGATTTAAATTTAGCTGCACGAAGGCATGAGCGGTTTGTTCAATAACTCCAGTCTATTGAATGATATCATCTTTGATTTAAACCTGAAATATGCGAGGGTTGCGTAACAAGTTATATGTGGAAAATCGGGAAATTATTGTAGTATGAGCGTTGGGAATTTAGGGTGAATAATCAAAAGCCACGAAGCGACAATTAATTTCGTTAGAAGCTTAATACACATTCCTCGTTTATTTTTTAGGAAATAAAAATCATTGTTTTGGGTGCAATTAAGTTAATACAAGCCCCCCATATTAGATTTTCTCATTTATCTTTCACGTAAAGACATCCCTCGGTTACAAAGGAGAAGGCGCATACCGGCCTACTGGCCAATAAGGACGAGCGATATGTCATTGGAAAGGTCTTTTCAGATGTTACAACTTCTTCTATGACAACTAAACCCAAATCGCTGTATTTAAAAAAATATAGCTACTTAAAGACAGACCGAAAATCATACGAAAGCGCCTCGGCATAGTGAGCAATAACAACAAGCGATACGTCGTTGGAAAGGTCTTTTAAAATGCTACAACTTTTTCTACGGCGACAAGTCTCAAATCAGTGTGTGGAAAAAAATATCGCTGCGTAAAGGTAGCGCAAGGATGAAAACATGTATATGGACTCATAGCCTATTGTCCAATAACGACGAGCGATATGTCATTCGAAAGCTCTCTTTGTTTTCTACAACTTCTTCTTTGGCAAGAAATCCCGATTAGCTGTATTAAAAAAAATATTTCGACATAAAGATATCGCGAGGGCCATATGTATGGACTCCAGCCTATTGACCAATAAGGACGAGCGATATGTCATTGGAAAGGTCTTTTAAAATGCTACAACTTCTTCCATGGTGACAAGTCTCAAATCAGTGTGTGAAAAAAAATATCGATGCGTAAAGGTAGCGCAAGGATGAAAACATGTATATAATGGACTCATAGCCTATTGTCCAATAACGACGATAAATAACGACCTCATATCTTTATATATTACAATAATAGTTTATTTATTTATTAAAAAATACCTAAACATGGTACTTATACAAACTAGGAATAAAAATATTATTTACATTATTAGCTTATACGACTATCTCGGCACTAAACGAAGCTTGTCGTAGAAATAAATCTAACCTAAAACATACATACATAAACTCACGCCTTTTTCCCAGGAGGGATAGGCAGAGATGCTACCTGGACACCGACGTTCCGCCTTGTGTTCCGTGCCGATGTGATAGGGCGCGAGGCTTACGCCATATCGGGTACAAATTCCTGACTCCGTACTGATAATGAATAGAAAAATCCATATCACTTTGCCAACCCAGGATTTGAACCCGAAATCTCCGCTTTGCAACCATACCGTCATACAGCTGCGTCACCGAGGCAGTCTATACCTACATCATATCCTTATATTATTTGTTTCTCTATTTTAAATTGTGTTTGTTTTTTCTAAGAGCCCTCCGGATTGGATTATTAAACGCATTGCCAATAATCAACGCCAGTAAAAAACAGTATTACTAATTATTTAAAAATAAACTACGAGTATATAATGTCGCGCAACACTCCTTAGACAACTCCTGACCAATACCTGGATTGAATTTATGGTATTTCATCACAAAACTGAAACAGGAGTCATTTCACGTATATTAGTAGTATGTTGAAAATCCTTGTCTTGCGTAAATAATTAACCCTTAAATGCATGATGATGTATATTTACATCAGTGTTTTCTTCCGTACATAATTTCTAAACGGTAATTCGAACACAGTATGTTTTACTTTTAATAGGTGCTAAAAATATCTATCATGGTTTTTGAACGCAAACTTTAATGATATGACAGTTCACTTTTTTGCTTGTCTAAATTTGACAACTTGGCGCGACACTTTCAAATACACACTTTGGCGGTAAAGTTGTAATTTCATTTTAGTGAATACAAAATAGTATTATTTCGTGCAAAAAGTGATTTACGAGAGGATAAAGGTAAGAAGAACACATTATGTTGTTTTTTTTTAGAATACAATAACAGTTTTTGTAAATATCTGCGGAATAATTGTGATGTAGAAATACATCAATATGCAAAATCGATAAGAAATAGTTGTACTATACGTATAATATATTTTTTTCTTTTTTGACTTATTTGTTATAGATACGTAATTTATTGATTCGAATTTTATAATTATTTTTACAGAATGTCCCGTAGAGTGGCAGATAAAGACATTGAACAACTTCTGGCGGCTTTAGAAGATGGAAATGTTTCTGAGGATGGCTTGGAAGATGACAGTGAAGATGAAGAAAACTTTTTTGAGAATGCAAGAGAAATGATTAGAGAATTGGAGGACGAGGAGGCAGAGGATCATGAAGATCCTACCTATAGTGATCCACCACTAGTTCAAGATCTGCCTGGCCCATCGAGTGAAGTTATTTTTTCATTACCCATGCAAGAAGGTCATGCGAGTTATGTAGAATTTGATAAAAGGAAACTCATTTGGAAAAAAGACAGTTTGATGTATGACGAATCAAAATTAATTCACCAACCAAGCACAACAGACTCTGCTATAACTGAACTCGATACACCATATAAATGTTTTTTGCACTACTTCACACCAGAGTTTCTTCAAAAAATTGTTGATGAAATCAATTTATATGCAGTACAAAAAAACCCTTCAATATCTTTCAGTATTAGTGTTGGGGAGCTAAAAAAATTCATAGGAATTCTTTTATTTATGTCAGTGGAGCATTTCCCTAGTGTACGCTCATACTGGCATTCCAAGTTTGGGTACGATCCTGTAAAGAGCGTAATGCCGGTAAATCGATTTGAGATGATTAGGAGCTACTTGCATTTCAACGATAACAATGAACATCTTCCGCGGGACCATTCCGATCACGATCGCCTCCATAAGATTCGGCCTGTGATAGAACAGCTAAATACGACATTTTCATCAGTTGCAATAGACCAACGACTTTCTATAGATGAACAGATGTGTTCAACGAAAATTGCACATTTTCTAAAGCAATATTTACCAAATAAGCCTCACAAGTGGGGTTACAAGCTTTATGTTCTCTGTTATCTCATGGGATATGCTTACAGATTTGAGGTCTATTCTGGACAAGAAGAAAACAAAGACAAACCAGCCGATGAGCCTGATCTCGGAATAACAAATAACGTCGTTATACGTTTGGCGAGAGCTATACCAAGGATGAACAATCATATTGTATTTTTCGATAATTTTTACACATCCCTGCCTTTGGTACATTACTTGAATAAACAGGGTATACAATGTGTCGGAACTATTCAGCAAAATAGGCTACCGAATTGTCGACTCCCTGACAAAAAGGAACTAATGAAAACTTCTGTTCCGAGAGGTACATATGAGGAACGCGTTTCTCATTCAGATGGAGTAGACTTTTCGGCCACTGCGTGGAAAGACAATAAAGTGGTCACTCTATTATCAACTTACGTTGGCGCCGAGCCTGTTAGCAAAGTATCAAGATACGATAAGAGGGCTAAACAAAAAATTGACATTCCTTATCCCAAAATTGTGCAAGAGTACAACATGCATATGGGCGGGGTCGACCTGATGGACAGTTTTTTAGGCCGCTATCGGATTCGAGTAAAGAGCCGGAAATGGTACCTACGGTTGTTTTATCACCTACTGGACCTCACGACAATAAACTCATGGGTCCTTCTGAAAACCAATCTGATTGCTAAAGGTGTGTCAAAAAAGCAACTGCCTAATCTTGGGGAGTTTCGCAATTGTTTGGCTGACACACTGTGCAATATAGGTATGTCTGGTGGTAGTAAAAGAGGACGACCCAGTACTTCCTCTCTAGAACGGGAGCTACAAATAAAAAAGCCAAAAGGTCCCCAACATCCGCTTCCGTCAAAAGATGTGCGCGTAGATGGGTTTGAACATTGGCCTGTATTTGCCAATCGATTACGGTGCAAGATGCCCAATTGTAAGGGCACCACACAATGGTCGTGTACCAAATGTAATATACCGTTGTGTCTAAATCAGAGAAATAACTGTTTCAAAGATTTTCATTCACTACAGTAAGCCTAATTCGAAGACAGTCATAAAATAGAAATAGTATATAAGCTAGATTATTAATACTAACTGTAATGCATACTGATGTAGATCTACATCTGTAAGTTTTTTTTATAAAAATGTACTTTTTGGAAAAAAAAAAATTTTTTCTTTATTTTTCCCTTAATCTATATTTAAGTAACTACTTGTTTCAATTTATTGTATTTAAAAAGGAAAAATCATGCATTTAAGGGTTAACAATTACATTTTAAAACGGTGGACGTTATTACAGATGCAGGAAATACATAATTTTGGATTGTGATACAGCGCAATTTGCTGAATCTTGCAAGATATCGAACGTTAAATACAGTAAGAGATTTATTGGATCGCTCGTCGTTATTGTACAATAGACCATGAGACATACATATTATTATGGCCCTCGCAATATCTTTAAGTCGATTTTTTTTTTTAAATACAGCTAATCAGGATTTCTTGCCAAAGAAGAAGTTGTAGAAAACGAAAAGAGCTTTCGAATGACATATCGCTCGTCGTTATTGGACAATAGGCTATGAGTCCATATACATGTTTTCATCCTTGCGCTACCTTTACGCATCGATATTTTTTTTCACACACTGATTTGAGACTTGTCACCATGGAAGAAGTTGTAGCATTTTAAAAGACCTTTCCAACGACGTATCGCTCGTCGTTATTGGCCAGTAGGCTGGAGTCCATACATATGGCCCTCGCGATATCTTTATGTCGAAATATTTTTATAAATACAGCTAATCGGGATTTCTTGCCAAAGAAGAAGTTGTAGAAAACGAAGAGAGCTTTCGAATGACATATCGCTCGTCGTTATTGGACAATAGGCTATGAGTCCATATACATGTTTTCATCCTTGCGCTACCTTTACGCAGCGATATTTTTTTTCACACACTGATTTGAGACTTGTCGCTGTAGAAAAAGTTGTAGCATTTTAAAAGACCTTTCCAACGACGTATCGCTTGTTGTTATTGCTCACTATGCCGAGGCGCTTTCGTGTGATTTTCGGTCTGTCTTTAAGTAGCTATATTAGCTTAAATACAGCAATTTGGGTTTAGTTGTCATAGAAGAAGTTGTAACATCTGAAAAGACCTTTCCAATGACATATCGCTCGTCCTTATTGGTCAATAGGCTGGAGTCCATACATGTTTGCCCCTTCTCCTTTATTATATGAATAGATTAGATATAGAACAGCCTCCGTGGCGCAGTTGGTTAGACGCCGCCTGTGAAACGAGAGGCCGCGGGTTCGATCCCCGCACCGAGACAAATATTTGTGTATTTGTTTCGGGTCTGGGTGTTTGTGAGACCGAAAAGTCTCTCGTAGTTTCTGATACCCACGACACAAGACTCGATCTTAGTGTGGGGTCAGGACTATGTATGTGACTGTTGGGTGTATTTATTTATTATTTATTTATTTACATTACATACACACAGTGTACAAGTCTAAATAAACCCGCAATATATGTGTGAACACCAAAATATTATTGACTAAACAAATATTTCCTCTAATGGGAATGTTTAAGCGTGCGTAACGGTAAATACTTAAAAGTGTTAATTAAGTTAAAGTTAGATGGGCATATGGCACGCAATATTAACATCAGTTTAAAAGTAGTTTTGACTGTTTGTTTGTTGAAAGATAAGAGCATTTCAAAATCTATCTTCACCTATGCCACGCTTGAGTATTGGTAGAACAGAATTGTTTTTATAATAAATAAATAAATACACTCACAGCCACATACATAGTCCTGACCCCCATTAAGATCGAGTCTTGTGTCGTGTATTAGAAACTAAGAGAGACTTTTCGGTCTGACATTCTAACCCGAAACAAATACGAATTGATCACACAAATATTGGTCGGTTGGTTGTGCACGGATCGAACCCGAGACCTCTCGTTTTATACCCCGCGTCTAACCAACTGCGCCACTGAGGCTGTCACCTATATTTTTACTAGATTTTATAAGACAATTAACTGAATACAAAGTGCTATGCACCTGATGATAGTAAAGTGCAATATAAGTGGAGATTGTCGACACAATTCTCCTGGCCTGTAGCCTTAGCACGAAAAACTATCGAATTCGTAACGTAAACGTATCGAGGACTCGATACGATAACCAGAGTACGACGGTAGTCCGTAGCACGAAGCACATTCCGTCGTTTATATGATTCGAGTTTTGTTTACGTTACTTCTCGATTACGATACGAATGTAAGATAAAATCATTCGTGCTCGCAAAATTAGTTCCTTTTACGCACGATAGAGGCGCTGAAGAAATGTCATACAAAATTTCTCGATTATGATACGAATACTTTTTCGATAGCCGTTCGTGCTAGGGCCAGTGGTCCTAGACGAATATTCATAAGTTAAACCTTTAACTCCTGAAGTCACATTTACACGAGGAGAATTTCTCGCATCTAAGATACGATTATCATAATGTTATAAAAAAGTTGCACCATGCAAACGTTGTCAGAACACGATAATCTATGACGGTTATGTCATGCGATAATCGCATACGATTCTCGCTGCGAGAAACTCTATCTGTGTAATTGGAGCTTAATGGTTAATCATCTCAAAGCTTTCCATACGACTGTTTTTCTCCATTGAACTAAACGATAACAGCGAATGAACCTAAAATCTTAAGTTAGTTGATGGTGCATGGGTGGAATCGAATCCGAGATCCTCTCGGTAGGCACATGCATCCTTTATACTAACTAAACTTTACCTAACTTTGATATTTTAATAGCTATTAATACAAGCGTATTTTGTCAATTGCCTGGCCACTGACCCTTGAACATGGTAATTCAAACCTGTAGTCAGAATAGTATAACTTCACAAAAGTTATATTTAGCAAACGAAGCCAGGTATAAACCTTAGCATTTTGACAGTACGTGACGACGCAACGGTTGATACGTTAAATAATTCACTCACTCCCCCGACCTCCCCTCGTCTACCCCGACCTCCCTCAACCTCCCGTTTCCCCTAAGCGGACATGTGAAGCGAATTTACACATTACAGACAATTTACGTGTACACAAAGAGAAATGTAACCTAATATATTAAATCAACGTTATTCCGTTTTACTTTTATACTTGGTGATATTTACATTTGGTATTTAATTTAACCGACATATTTCTCATCCCAGATGACATTGTACAAATTTTGAAAAAAATACGCGGTGATTTTTTATCAAAAACCGTGATTTAGTTTTCAAAACTGGCCACGCTGTATACCTAGATACGAGTATTTTTATTGAATAGCTTATCTTCAGTTCGGTTCGGGAACTTAGCTGAGAGGTAAAAAGTCTCGTTCCTTTTTGATTGATTAAAAGCCTTGAAAAATAAAGCGCGCTTTTTGAGACAACTACCTGAAAGTTTTTTCAAACTTGGTACAATGTTACCTGGGGTGTTTATGAACATGTGGTTTAAGTTAAATGCCATATATGTTTTTAAACCCCAGGTAACGTTGTACCAAGTTTGAAAAAAAAACTTGACCCTTGACCTTGACTCCGGGCTGATAATGAATAGAAAAAGCCAATATCACTCTGCCCGATCCGGGATTCGAACCCGAGACCTCAGCTTTGTAGTCGTACCGTAGTACACAACAATGCTACCGACGCACCGTTATATTAAAGCTAAAAATCAGAAAAGTGCGAATTCTGAAGTCTACCTTCATCATAGCAGTGCGATTATCGCACCTAAGCTACACATAATATAGCGACACAAATAAGCTTTGCTAAAGTTCGAACGGGGCTATCAAAGCTCCCCGTTGATGAACAAAGTTGCGCAACATCCTTACAACATCATAAAAGGAAAAATTAATGCAACCACTTTGAATTCTAATATTAAGTTTTTAATTGGATTTCCGCTTTGTGGAATCTGAAAAGGGGACTTTTAAGGCGAGATTTAAATTATGGGTCATTTTCATGTGCATTTTGAACAACATAGAATAAAGCTAAAATTCTTTTAAAAAGTAGAAAAACATTGGGATGTTTAAAGCATTGCTTTGTAATTCATGGTGTTGTTTGGTTTTGCTACTGTGCATGAGCGGTCGTATCGCTTACAATCAGGCGAATGGCATGCTCGTCTCGCCATTCACTGCAATAAAAAAGACTAATAGTTATTGATATGAAAACATCTATTAAAGTGGTTATATTCACTGGTTCATATCTTTGCCATGCCATTAAAATGGTCCTTATTCTAACCTTGGATATTTTGACCAAATCGTAAATAATAAATTAAATAGGCCAAGAATTTATAATATTGTCAACCACAGGTCGAAGTTCTAAGTGGACTATATTATAGTTTATATAAAGTGCAATAAAAGACATTCACTTTTCAGTACCAGTAGAATACATGCATAAAACATTGTTGGCAAGGATAGTGTTCTCCAAATATAGGCCAGCGCAGACCGAAACGGCATGGCAAGGGATTAAATTTTGTACCAAAAGAGAGAAATCGAGAAATCGCGTTCGATACCGCGGCATCAATTAAAAACATTAAAATCTATGTCGTATTTCTACTAGATAAGTTTGAATATCGTTTGGTAAAAAATAAGTCTGCGCCGGCCATAAGATACCACCTTTGACATTTCTAACTGTCAAATTTATGCCGCCCTATCACTCACTGTCCTTAGTATCAATATTTCGGCAATATTCTCCGAAAACTCACGCTTGAAGACGCAATGACAAAATAAACCATCTATTATGGACCGTCCATTTTATTTATAAAAGGGACCGTATATCTTATTTATTGATGTGGGAGGGGAACCTCCAGAGCCTTTCAAATTTACCCGAAAATATTATTATACACAATACACGGAGTTTCTCGTGTACTTTCATGCGTGTAGGTTTCACACGATTATTTACATCAATCAAATAACTGCCTCAGCTTAAATAAGCAACAGAATTAAATAAATATTGGCGCAGTTGTAATACGGGTACGATTACAAAACTGAGGTATTGGGTTCGAATCTCTCGGGTCAGGTAAAGTGATATTGGATTTTTTTATTCATTATAAGCCAGGAATTTGTCCCGACACGGTGATAAGCTCGCCCCCTATGATTTTGTGGGACGGAACACAAAAAGGCAAAACGTGGGTGTCCTGGTACTTAGTAGCACCTCTGCCTACCCCTTCAGGGATAAAGGCGTGTGTTTACTTTTATACTGGCACGTCAAAACGACAACCAAGCATTGTTAGTTCAGTGCAATCTACGATCAATTTAGGATGATATGCAAGATTAGGAAGATGAAGTGGCAGTTGACCACATAGCACGAAGAACGACGAATAGGGCTAAAAGGTTCTGAAGTACAGACTACGTACAAGCGAAGTGTCGAACGCCCACCTACTAGGTCGACGGACGACCTGATTACGGTTGAAGGAAGCCGCTGAATGCAGGCAGCTTCCAACAGGTCGATGTGGAGATGCTTGGGGGAGGCCGATGTTCAGCAGTGGACTTCCTGAAGCTGAAGAGGGAGAAAGAGAAAGACAGAGTCTAGATAACCGACGCGAAATGGCTATCGCTCATTGGTCGACACAATTATGCCGACCTGATTGTCTCCAAGGGTGGTACCAGGTGGGAGGTCATAGCGACATGACACCCCGCCCCCCGATATACTTTAAAAAATCTGTCTGACTCCAGATTGACAGATTTTTTTAAGTATATCGTTGATTTTCACTTAAAAAAATGGTAAACATATTTACTTATAACAGGTGTAACAAACTTTTAAATAATCAGTTTTAAATTCATAATTGTAATCTAATTCGAGTATGCCCCTCCCCCTGACTAGAAAGCTGATTGTCCCTTGATTGTCTCCGAATATACCTACCATCACTTGAACCGTTTTCTAGTTAGCCACATCTACGCAATAAAAAGGTTTTTAAGATAAATGTCACTAACATTAGCTTCCGGCCCTTTGATCACAGAGCCATCGTATCATAAATAACTCCCAATAGTTGAAGTGTTACAAAACTAGTGAATTATTTATTCAGATCGCGTCGGTCCCTCGCGAGACGATTCAGTGTATCGATTATTAATGTGTCTGGAATCCCGAGACCGCTTTTAATCTAAAATATCTTAGTGGTTTTCTTCTAGGGTTGGCATTTTACGATCTGATAAAAAAAAAACATAATTTTATAATACAACAGTCACATTCATAGTCCTGACACCACATTAGGATTGTCTTGTGTCGTGTATCAGAAACTACGAGAGACTTTTCGGTCTCACAAACACCCGGACTCGATAAAAATACCTGTGGATCACACAAACATTTGTCTTGGTGTGGGTACGAACCCGCGGCCTCTTGATTCACATCTGACGACTACCCAGCTGCGCCACGGACGCTGTCAAGAATTGAGGTATACTTACCTTGCTGATATAATAAACAAAAACTAGAATATCTTTATATTCTCCTGACAACCCGTTACGGCGAAATTCCCTGAAGACTGCTCCACTATCTTTGCTAGCCAGTAAATATTTTTTCTAACTCGATCAGACAATAATTTTGTTAGAAGGCTAGTAGGACAAGAAAATTAATTTCATACACAATTTAACACGTAATACTTAGCCTCACTAGAGAATTGTAATACTGATGAGGTTTAGTAAATTAACGAGGTTATTGTATTTTGTGATCGCAGAGGAATCTTTGGTATTTACAACGTGAAATTTCATTATATACAAGCTACATTAATGTCACAATTGCCTATAAAATATTCTAGTTTTGTTGCGTGCTTTGCTTGTCTTTAAAAATATTTGGAAAAATAACAGGCAGTGGATAGCCTCCGTAGCGCAGTTGGTTAGACTGTCAAACGTAAAGACACGGGTTCGATCCCCGCACTGCAAGGGCTTAAACGGCTTAACTTAAACGGCTAAATATACTTATCTATACATATAATAAAAATGTAAATGGTCGATGTCTGTACATGGAAGATATTTGAGAAATTTTAACGCGAGTGGTCTTTATAACAGCAACAGAAGCCAAAACAATTTTTTTTAGAATTTTTGTCTGTCTGTCTGTCTGTCTGTCTGTCTGTCTGTCTGTATGTTTGCTTGCGCATCACGCGAAAACTACTGTACCAAATGAGATGCGGTTTTCACAGTTGTATTGCTTTAGGTTCAACTTAAAAACTGGTATATGTTGCATTCACATACAGGGTGTTTCTTTTTGTTTGCTTGCACATTACTCAAAAACTACCGCACGAAATGAGATGCAGTTTCACAGTCATATTGGTGCAGATCCAACTTCAAAACTGGTATATATTTTATTTACATACAGAGTGTTTCTTTTTATTTACTTGCGCATCGGGCAAAAACTACTAGACCAATTGAGATTCGGTTTTCACAGTTGTATTGCCGCAGGTTCAACTTAAAAACTGGTATATGACTTATTTATATACAGGGTGTTTCATTGTATTAGCTTGCACATTACTCAAAACTACCGCACGAAATGAGATGCGGTTTTCACAGTTATATAGGAGCAAGTCCAACTTAAAAACTTTTATATGTCTTATTTACATACAGGGTGTTTCTTTCTATTATGGAAGGACATGAGAAAAACTAATATGGGCGCCGGGCGGTCTGTATTAACGTAATAGAACCCAAAACAATGATTTTTAGAATAAATGTCTGTTTGTCTATGCTGTTGTGCACGATAAACTCAGAAACGGCTTAACGGATTTCCATGAAATTTAGTAGAGCTAGATGACACCCTGGAATTACACTTAGGCTACTTTTTATCCCGAAAAATTTAGTGTTCCCATGGGATGAGGAATTCCGATATGTTTGTTACTTTTTTATACTCAAAAGGATAGGATAGAACTGGATTACATGCCTTGAGTGGGAATGAGAGAAGACGGGCGAGATATAACGGGATGGGACGGGTGGGATGGTATATTCCAAATAAAGCAAATTGCAAATAAAGTTAATCACGCAGACAAAGTTTGCGGGCAGAAGCTAGTAATAAATAAAAACTGTTTATTAAATCTTTCCTTAACCTAGGTTACAAACAGTAAGTAATGAGAGTGGTCGCAGTAGGTTATGAGAAACGGCTGGTGTTTACCGAGTATATCAAGACTGCGACCGAAAACGAAGCCGGGTGGTAGATTTAGTAGTTACAAACACGATACAAATAAAAATTTCGCCAAAATAGTGATAGATATTTTTTTAGAATTTTTTAAAAATCATCCTGTTTGCGTGGTAAATGCCTAGTTTTTGCGAAAATACTGATTTAAACCCTTGCGTACCATTGCGTGTTCAAAAATAAAGAGGTGTACATAATTATTTTAGGAAAACTATGTATGTATCACCCAAATACGACTATAAGTAAAAAATTACAAAAAAAGTTGTCGATTTTTTATGCAAAATTTTTACTTGCATTGTGTCTGAAGTCACTAATACTACCACCACCCGGCTTAGTTTTCGGTCGCAGTCTTGATATACCCTGTATATTAGGTTAGCCCTGTACAATAAGCACCAGTCTTGTCAAGATACTTCTATTAAGATGCCACTGTTGCCATCAAGAAAATAGCAAACGCTTTTCCGTCCAATCTAAAAAATCAATATGATTTGTATCATTTTTCAATATTCGCGCCGGCACTTTCGGAATACAAAATGGAAACATTTAAAGGAATACAATTGTTTGTATTCGCAATTTTCACTCCGAAACAGATGCCCGAGGCGAGGCAAGTTGTTCCCTTTTTGGTTCATTGACCATGGATTTCGGAGGCTCTATGAATAAGAAAATTTAATTCCAGAAATATATTTCATATTTTCTTTTCCTTAAATTATTTTATTTAAGAGAATTCAAATATTTATGAAATACGCGTTGTTGTTCGCGACTTTGCGTATAATATTAACTGTTCTTATGCATTTACTATGATTTCTGTATCAGCCCATATAGTTACGCCTCACTGCTGGGTACGGACCTTCTCTGCAATTAAGAGTACGATTGAGAGGGTTAGGCCATATAGTCCACCACGCTGGCCTAGTGCTGGTGGGAGGACTTTACAAACCATAGAAATTCTTACAAACCGCTATGGTATGTTGATGCTCACGGTGTTTTCCTTAACCGTTTTAGTGCGTGGTGATTTAGTACCATTAAAAATAAATAGTTTTAAATTAAAAAGTGATAAAAAACACCTGTCCCGTAGACCCCCCCCCCCCCCCAACTTTCAGCAAAAACTAAACTTTATTCCAAAATTTAAAACTAAATCATGAAACGGAAATAAGTTCGGAGTACTATTGGAAATCCTATTATCATCTCTGCCTATTTTATTGGGAGTACAGGCGTGAACGTATAGGGTGAAAGGTATCGAGACTGATCCACTTTCAATATAGCTTTCAATACGGTTTATCGACTTTTTTTAGGTCGTTTGTTTATTTTCTGTGGTTTATTTACAGTACGAAACGTCCAAAACGGAAGCAATGACACTCAAAGCGTGCCATTTCAGTGGCGCTGTTGATATTGCTATAGACAGTCAACTGTCCATTTTATTGGTGCTATTTTCGCGTATGAGTTTATCGTAATAAGTGTAATATATGAATGACATTTATGTCAGTTCTTAAAAATAAAATGTTAGATGTCAGTCTCAATTATTTTAATAAATAATTTATCCTGATACTCCTGGGGTTGTAGACCAGGAATATCACATTGGCGACGAGTACATTTCCACGCGTGTGAGTTTTTACAAGAAAAATGGCACCCGTAGGTAAAATAGAACCGTTCGACATGAACTCCAACTGGGAGTTGTACATAGAACGGCTAGAGCAATATTTCATTGTGAATGAAATAGAAGAGCCACACAAGGTAGCTACATTAATTACTGTAATGGGAGGTACCAGTTACGAGTTGCTGGTTACCTTGTGTACACCAAAGCGTCCGGCGACAATGTCGTTTAAAGACCTTGTTTCCGTTATGAAAAAGCATTTACGCCCTAAACCCAGTATTTTAGCGGAAAGATATTTATTCAGACAACGGAAACAAGGCCATGAAGAGACGATAGCAGAGTACGTGGCACAATTAAAAAAACTCTCAAAAGGATGCGATTTTGGGTCGTGGTTCGAAGAAAGTTTGAGAGATCAGTTTGTGTGTGGAGTCGGCAGTGAAGTCGTCAGGCAACGCTTATTTACAGAGGAGAACTTAACCTTCGAGAAAGCGTATACATTAGCCATAGCAATCGAGGCTGCCGAGAAGAATGCTTCAATTGTTTCCAGAACAATACCATACAGGGAAGATACAAAATGTTACACAGTATCAACGGTGAGATCACAACGAGACACGAGTTCTAGAGGGCATCAAGATGCTTATTATACTCGTGGATCCGTTGCGCGAGGAGCTGGACAGCGACAATCGACGCCGGAGGTGGCCAGTAGCAGCAGCGGCGCACAGAATCGACTAAATCGAAAACCGACTTATGAGAACATTGAAAGGAAGCATCAATGCATTGTATGTGGCGGACAGCATCCGTCAAATATAAAATGCAAATTTAGCAACTATGTTTGTAAAGTATGTAACAGACCTGGACACCTCAAAAAGATGTGTCCTAGGTTAAGGCTCTCTACGGAAGCATCAGCTTTTTATAATGTTGATGAAAATTATGAGCAGGTAAATTATAATATGTATAACGTTCGTAGCTCAACTCTTTGTAAGCCATATATATTATCTGTTTTGATAGAGAATAAATATACAAATATGGAAGTTGACACAGGTAGTGCCATATCGTGCATCAGTCACGAATTTTATAATAAATATTTGGCGCATTTACAGATAGTAGATAGTAACATTGTCATGTCGTATTATACTGGCGAACGAATGGTACCAGTGGGAAAAATATTTCCAACAGTAAAATATAAAGCCATGACAAAGATATTAGAATTATATATTATAGACGGAGGAAGAAAACCATTGTTAGGCCGATATTGGCTTGAGCAATTAGGATTCCAATTAAAAGAGGTAAATTTTTTGAATAAACATAGTGCTACCATTTCGTCCTTTAATATTAATGAATTGATTTCCAGATATGGTGATGTGTTTTCGGACGGACTTGGGCGATATACCGGTGGTGAAGTAAGTTTACACGTGCGCCCTGATGCCAGACCGATATTTATGCGAGCACGACCCCTGGCATATTCGATGCGGACCCCCGTGGATCAGGCATTAGACCAATTAATTGGGGATGGTATTATAACGCCGGTTGAAACATCGGACTGGGCTACACCGATTGTACCCGTGGTAAAACCTGATGGGACCATAAGGGTTTGTGGTGATTATAAATTAACTCTAAATAAATGCCTAGAGGTAGACCGTTTTCCGCTGCCTAGAGTAGAGGATTTGTTAGTTAAATTGAATGGAGGGGTTAAATTTTCAAAAATTGACCTATCACAAGCTTATGCTCAATTTCCTTTGACTGAAACCTCAAAAAAATTTACAGTGATTAATACACATCGGGGATTATTTAAATATAATAGGTTAATTTATGGGTTATCGTCAAGTCCAGGTATTTTCCAGCGCAAGTTAGAGGAAATGTTTGCGGATTTACCACAAGTAGGAGTTTTCTTAGACGACATCATCATCACAGGGGCCAATGATGAAAAACATTTAGATACCTTACATACAGTCTTGAGCCGATTAAGTAAATTTGGTTTAAGAGTTAAAAAAGAGAAGTGTACATTTTATGCTGACTCGGTAACTTATCTAGGTTACGTGATTGATAAAGAAGGAATACATACCAACAAAGAAAAGGTGGAAGCAATACAAAAGGTGCCGTTACCTACCACAGTGTCAGAGGTACGCGCTTTTATTGGAATGGTAATGTATTATGGAAAATTTGTTAAAAATATAAGTACTATTTTATCACCTATGTATGCGTTACTGAAGAAGGGAGCTAAATTTATATGGTCTTCGGAATGTGATAGAGCCTTTGTGACAGTGAAGAAGAAATTGATGTCTAGTGAGGTATTAGTGCATTATAACCCAGAATTACCACTTATATTAACAACAGACGCTAGCAATGTGGGTATCGGAGCAGTCATTTCACATATGATGCCAAACGGTCATGAACGCCCCATTGCATTTGCTTCAAGAGTAATCAACTCAGCAGAGAAGGGCTACTCTCAAATAGATAAAGAAGCTCTTAGTATTGTGTACGGGGTGAAGAAATTCCACCAATACTTATTTGGTCGCAAATTTTTACTTCGTACAGATCATAAACCTTTGGTAACGATATTTGGTCCAAAGAGAGGCATACCGACAATGGCAGCGTCACGGTTACAAAGATGGGCAGTTATTCTATCAGGTTATCAATACGACATTGAGCATGTAACGACTTGTAATAACGGCGCAGATGCTTTATCGCGCTTACCAAGTGACGAACAGTCCAAGGAAGAAGCGGAAAGTACATATTTGAATTTCATTCAAGATTTTTTACCGATAACTTGTAATGTTCTAAGAGAAGAAGTAGCAAGAGATGAACTATTACGTAAGGTAGTTTTATATTTACAGTCAGGTTGGCCTCCACAATGTCAGGAACCTAATATTAAACCATATTATGCTAGAAAAGATGAACTTTATTTGGATTCAGGTATAATTATGTGGGGCTATAGAACCGTGATACCACATACACTTCAGAAAAAGATTTTACATGAATTGCATACGGGTCACATGGGGATAGTGAAAATGAAGAATAAGGCGCGGGGCTATGTATGGTGGCCTGGTATTGATGGGGACATCGAGAAAATGTGTAAAGAGTGTTACACATGTATGAGTGAAGCACCGTCTCCACCGCGCGCACCACCGCAACCTTGGAGGTATCCAGTCGAGCCGTGGAGCAGACTACACATAGATTTTTTGGGTCCATTAAATGGCAAAAGATTTTTTGTAATTATAGATGCCACTACCAAATGGATTGAAGCTTTTCAAATGACCGATACCTCTGCAGAGTCGGTCCTAGGGAAATTGAGGGAAACCTTCGCCAGATTTGGTTTACCACAAGAGGTAGTATCCGATAATGGACCTCCGTTTACTAGTGAACGAGTAGCCGATTTTATGAGATATAATGGCATTATTCACACTTTTACTGCACCATATCATCCAGCTTCAAATGGTGCTGCAGAGGGAGCTGTTAAATTGTGCAAGCGAGCAATAAAAAAAGCCTTAAGGGATAGAGTAGATGTTAATATAGCTTTACAAACGTATCTAATGGCTTATAGAAACACTGAACACAGTACGACAGGAGAGACTCCAGCAATGCTATTGTTTAGACGAAATTTAAAATCTAGGTTAGATCTTTTACGTACGGGCCGAGACCTTTCCCAAAAGGTTAAGCAAGCACAGGATATTCAGGTGAAAAACGCAGGTGGTAAACTGCGCAACTTTAAGGAAGGAGACGCAGTATGGACTCGTGATTTTACTGCAGGGGGGAAATGGGTACCAGCCAGGATTAATAGGGTAATTGGGGAACGCAACGTCCAGATAGATGGAGAGGGCGGTCTAGGTCTAGCTAGGCACGAAAAACGGCACATAGACCAGGTTAGGGCTAGGCATCCAGTTTCTGTATTGGCGTATCCCAGTACGGTAGGTCCTAGCAATCAGGCAATAATAGCAGAAAACGCTGTAACATCGGCATCGACGTTAGTAGGAGATAACATTCTTCCTTCTCCACCGGTTTCGTTAGACAGGCCTCGAAGAAACACTAAACCTATCGAACGGTATGGCAATCCTGTTTGTACTATTTAGATCCAGATTATGTTATCTTAAATTAGTTGATGTATTGTTGTTGTTTATATTTTAATGATTGTTTATTATTACATATTTATTTAAGTGTAGGGGTGTAATATATGAATGACATTTATGTCAGTTCTTAAAAATAAAATGTTAGATGTCAGTCTCAATTATTTTAATAAATAATTTATCCTGATACTCCTGGGGTTGTAGACCAGGAATATCACAATAAGCTCATACGCAAAAATAGCTTATGGTTTCCAATATCAGGCTAGATATTAAAAATCCTATGAATAATTCTAGATAATGTGACTAAAGAGACGCGCTTAATTAATAGCTAATAGCTTAATTAATTAATTACTTTTTAGGAGCACCTACTCCTTAAAAGTAAGAGCTAATATTTTTTTATTTCCTTATTAACTTCCGAGTTTCTTTGAAGTTTGAACATAGCTTCAGCGGCTTTCAAATATATAATTAATTAAAAATTATTCTATGTTCCGTCTCACTTCTCAGTATGATATTGATACCTAGATAAGATCTAAGTTAGGTAAGTGAAATCCGTTGGAGTATGGTCACGTCATCTGCGTGTAATACTCCAAGTTTCGCCGCGGCGCTTAGTTGCTGCCTTGGGATAACTTCTATCCTCAATAACGAGCTGCGAACACTGTAGAACTAGCGTTTCATGCTCATTGATTGTACATACAAACATACCTATATAAACTCACGCCTTTTTCCCAGAAGGGGTAGGCAGAGGTGCTGTCACGACACCCACATTTCGCCTTGTATGTTCCGTCCCACGATGTGATAGAGGTTGAGCCTACCGCCACAAATTTCTGACTCCAGGCTGATAATTAATGAATAGAAAAATAAAATATCACTTTGCCCGACCCAGGATTTGAACCCGAGACTTCAGCTTTGCAATTGTACCGTAGTACAACTACGCCACCGAAGCAGTCCTGAGATGTCGTGCTCACTGATTGTGTGGACTCATAATCAGTGGCGGCGTAAAGGGGGGGGCGATGGGGGCGGTCCGCCCCGGGTACCAAGCCCCAAGGGGCGACAACGACAACCCGACAAGCGACAACAAACGAAGAGCGTGGACCACGATCGTGGGCGAAACGATCCTGCTCGTCACCGCCTATAAAGAAGGACGACCTTTTTTTTTTTTTTTTTTCGCCACAAAAAAAAAACAAAAAAGTCTGATCTTATACGAGCACGAAAAGTCCGGAGTAAGCATGTATAGTATTAACTATTTGGTGCGATATTTTAGGTAGGGGTGCTCAATACGAAACCGCCCAGGGTGCCAACCTACCTTACGAGTATTTACTATTTGGTGTCATATTCTACGTAGGGGTGCTCAATACGAAACCGCCCAGGGTGCCAACCTACCTTACGCCGCCACTGCTCATAATAGCCACTGGATGAAAAGAGAGGGTTTACTTAAGTATAGTATTATACTTAGTGGTGGTAGGTCGCTCATATGTGAGAGGCCGTTTGGTTAGGTACCACAGCAATGTCTATTTCTCCCGCCAAACAGCAGTGTAAATGCCCTGTTTTGTACTGGTTTGAAGGACATTGCAGCCAGAGTAACTACTAGACATAATGGGACTTAACGTCTTATGTCTCGGAATGGCGAGCGCAGTGGAATGTCAAGTATTGCTTTGTAATTCATGATGTTGTTTGTTGGTTTCCTGTTTCCACGACACAAGACTAGATCTTAGTGTGGGGTCAGGACTATGTATGTGACTGTTGGGTATATAATGTATTTATTTATTTAAATCCGTGATTGAGCCCACGGCTACTTCACAGCCGATTGTAATCAGTTCAAGTCAACTACAATATTGTGTATTTTTAAAATTCACAACGTGCTCTTTAGCCACTACATTTACAATCTGTTTTATAAACCTAACAAAATTGTAACCCATACAATTTTCATAATTAAAGACGGGGTGTAGTTTTAATGAAAGGACGGGATTCAAATTTCCTTACTCTCATATTGTATTTCTCATATTATAGACACGATGTGTATTTTAATTTGTTTTTATCGTGTTTATTATCTCTTTATTTTAGGAAATATTGACGACCTTATTCATAAACAGTTTTAAAACCTATTTTAGTTAGAGAATGTTTTGTCCCTTTCGAACGACTTTTGAATTAAGTTTGACCAAAGAAGACATAATAATATATAATATAATAATATAATAATAGCCTTTATTAACAATCTTATAAGTTACATTTCATCTTATTACTATGTTTACTATAATAAATAAATAAATAGTGATTATATTAGACACCGGTTTGTGAAGACATAACATTCGATAACTAAACAAGGATTTAAAAATGTCTATGAATAAGCCCGTTATTTTTTAACATAATTAAATAAATAAATGCAACAATAAACGTGGTTCTGATCCCAGATTAACATTAATTAAGTCATGTGTCTTAGGTGTTGGAAACTAAGAGAGATTATTCGGCTACACCAACACAGCCCTGAAACAAATACATAAGGGTCACATAAGTTTTGTCTCCATGCGGAATTGAACCCACTGCTTCTTGTTTCAAATCCACGCTACGGAGACTGTCACGTGTAATCTAGTTTATTTATTTTTTCCACGTATAGTGTCCCACTGCAGGGCAAAAGCCTTCCCTTCCCTTCTTCTTTCTCTATCCAAGGCTTCCTTCTGCCTGTAATCAAATCATTAAAATCCTATTGTACTTCTGTATCCATAAACATAGAAAATAATCCCAGTGTTTCCTAGCTCCTCGCTCGAGACCACGAGGACCGTAGTCAACACACGTACGCCCCGCAAGTAATACAAAGTCGATAGAGTTTTAATTACAACTTGCGCGGCTCGCTGTACAATAACCACGAGGACGCTGGCAATAAATCTGGAGAGATATATTGTACAATTTAATTACGTGGAGCAAGGACTACTGTCTAATTAATAATTACGTAATAGAATTAACCGGGCGAAACCGCGGGAGTGGTTTTATGGAAGAGCCAGAGTAACTACTGGACATAATGAGACTTAACATATTATGTCTCAGGATGACGAGCGCACTGGAATGCCAAGCATTGTCTTGTAATTAAAAAATAATAATAATAAATACACCCAACAATCACATACATAGTCCTGACCCCACACTAAGATCGAGTCTTGTGTCGTAGGTATCGGGAACTACGAGACTTTTCGGCCTTAGAAACACCCAGACCCGAAACAAATATCTGTTGTTCACACAAACATTTGTCTCGGTGCCTCATCGAACCCGCGGCCTCTCGTTTCACAGGCGGCGTCAAACCAACTGCGCCACGGAGGCTGTCAAATTCATGGTGTTGTTTTGTTTTACTACTGTTCGTGAATGGTCGTATGGCTTACAATCAGCTGAATGACGTGCTCGTCTCGCCATTCACTGTAATAAAAAAAAGCAGGATTACAGACAGTGATGACTGGAGCAACTATATCCGAGACCCCTGGAAAATTGATCGTATAGGGCCCTCTCTTACCTTGAAAAATCTTGTAAGTTTTCTTTATGTCCTTGTGTACATATATGCCAACTCTATTTTAATTAATAATTGATAATTGCACGTTTAGTTAATTGCTTATCTAGATTATAATTTGGAGTGCAGATATTAAGCGCCATTTACACGGGGAGTTCGTCAGAACACGATAATCTATGGCGGTTATGTCATGCGATAATACCATACGATTCTCGCCGCCAGATACTCTCTCCGTGTAAACGGGGCTTTAGGTGCATTGTAGTTGGTTGGCCAAGCTAGAATATAATGCACCGAGTAAGAATACCTTAAGGAAGAAGGTTCATTTATCATGAAGATTTTGGCTGGAAAATCGCCATGTAGAAGAACGATTATATTCAACTGTCGAGCAGGATTATGGGTAAGCTGAAAGCAGTAGTTTTTATGTTTTCAAAAAAAGTAATTACTGTTCGTAAATAGAAGCGGATGTGAACAAAGTAATGAAGTATTTGGCAGGCCGCCATAACAGCTCCGAGCAAAAAATGCACCTCGTTACGAATTTTACACGGATTAATATTGCGACACTGAAATACCCGTTACTGCTGCATGTTAAATTTTGTGCAGCTTAAGATGAATGAATAATGCCAATTGCATCACCTATTTTGGCATTAGGCGATATTCTGGTAAGAAAAATTGGAAGAAATGTAGTGCTTAACTACTTCAACTCTGTTTTTTATTATTTCCAAGAATGACGAGACGAGCATGCAATTCGCCTGATGGTAAACGATACGACCGCTAATGGACAGTAGCAAAACCAAACAACAACAGTGCATTTCCACTCCTGTTTGGCGGGAGAAATATACATTGTTTTGGTAATGTCCACTTACCAACAAATCAGTCTTATCACTAGTCTAAGGAAAGCCTTCCTAAAGGCCAGTAGGAATTATCTATCTTCTGCCCCCGTAGTTTTTAACACATACAACCTGACTGACCCAATAACTTCGGAGAAAATTTAATACACCAGTGAAACATTTTGTGCCACAGTTGGTTAGAAGACTTCTGTGAAACGAGAGACCGCGGGTTCGATTTCCGCACCGAAACGAATATTTATGTGATCCACTGGAATTTGTTTCGGGTCTGGCTGTTTGTGAGGTCGAAAAGTCTCTCGTAGTTTCTGATACCCAGCACAAGAGTGGATCATATTGTGGAGTCAGGACTATGTATGTGACTGTTGGGTGTATTTATTTATTACTTATTATTTTTTTGCTTTGAGACTTTAAATAACGAGGGCGAGTTTGATCCCCGCACCGAGGTAAATGTTTGTGTGATACACAAACATTTAATTTCGGGTACCCACAGCATGACGTGTTTTTTAACGTGCAGTCTCTGGTTTGACTACTGGATCGTGTTGCTGAGAGATTCTTGCGCCGTTTCTTCTTCATAGCTACAACACGTTCCGAAGCGGTGTTAGCAGTAATAAACGATTCAAAAGATCTTGTAAAAGACTATTTGAATAAATAATATTTTGAATTGATTTGATTAGGATGATGTAAACAAATCACTTCTAAAGTTCTTCAAAGACCTGTAACATAAATATCGTAGCGTAACCTTCACCTTCGAGTAAATATATTCACTTCCAACCCCACTGCGATCGCAGGCTCGCATAATATTTGCGTTAGAGCCATCGCGCGCATTCGCCGCCCAGGCACGTTCGGACTTCATCAGCCTTTATTGCTCACGATTGGCTCGAGTTTAGAAGATTACTTAAGTTTAATACCTACGTAATATTGAGGACTTAGCTATGTAACTAGAGGTTTATACTAAAGATGGGTGAGGACTAGACTGCCAAGCGGGATGTCACGAGTTTAAATTTTACGTCGCACCCTGAACTTTTCCGAGTTATTGCCTAAGCTTATTCTACCGATTTCTCGATTGTAGGAGTCCCATGTTTAATTGTAGGTGATAATATACCTACAATCAGCAATATCATATTTATTTCTACATTAAAATTCCTGCCTACACCAAAATTCCTTCTGTATTGAAGTTGTATTCTACAATCTCTTACGTACACAAATATTTCCGTTTCTAATCGATATGGTGAATCGCTATATTTATTTCTTAGTAGTATTATCATGCAAATGTAACAAATAAAAATGAGTAAGCATCTACCAACTGAACTGTACGGTATCAGCCTATGTACGGTTCACTGCAGGTCATGGCCTCCTCTACAATCGGCAGTACGATTGAGAGGGATTAGGGCGTAAAGTCCACCACGCTGGCCTAGAGCGGATTGACGGACTTTTCTCACCATAGAAATTCTTACAAATCGCTATGGTATGCAGGTTTCCTCACGATGTTTTCCTTCGTCAAACATAACAGTAAAAGCAGCTCTTCTTATAAATCAGAAAAGGTTTATCAACATTAAGTGTTAATTTCCGAACAGTGAGCGATGGATGCGGTCGCTAACAATGAGGGGATGAAGAGATTAAAAGCGTTCCCATGTAGCAATTCTTAACGAGAGGAGCATTAATTAAATCCTGAACGAATTTGCCGATCTTCAAGTGAAGGAACGATTTGTGGTAAACGTTGTCAAAATGGCGATTGTTGTGAAGTTAACATCCTTGATCCTCTTGGGATTAACATCTAGCTTCTGAAGTTGTATATGTTTATACATACATAAATAAACTCACGTCTTTTTCCCAGAAGGGGTAGGCCCAAGTGCTACCAGGATACCCACATTTCACCTTGTATTTTCCGTCCCATGATGTGATAGGGGGCGAGCCTATCGCCATATCGGGCACGAACTCCTAACTAACGAATAGAAAAATCCAATACCACTGTGCCCGACTCGGGATTCGAACCCGAGACCTCAGCTTTGCAATCATGCAATACAAATGCGCCACCGAGGCAGTCTATGTATACGTTTATGCCTCTGAGAATAATTCTTCTTAGCCTGACATTATCCCTTTCCTATGGAGAAAAGTGGACAATTATTGGATTGCAAAAACTCTAATTTCTATTTGTTTCCTGTCTGAAGGTATCTCTAAGAAACTCTGCGAACTTCAATGCTCGATGTACATTGTACAGTTGATCCTGGCTGATAAGACTTGCAGTACATGGTGAGTACAGTAATTTGTATCCTTTCCTTTCACAGATAGATTTTATATGTATTTACATATATGGCACCACCGCAATGCCTATTTCTCCCGCCAAACAGCAGTGTAAATGCACTGTTGTGTTTCGGTTTAAAGGACATTGTGGCCAGAATAACTACTGGACATAATGAGACTTAAAATCTTATGCCTTAGGATGGCGAGCACAATGGAATGCCAAACAATGCTTTTAATTCATAATGTTTTTTGATTTTCTACTGTTCATGAGCGGTCGTATCGCTTACCATCACGCGAATCGCATGCTCGTTTTGCCATTAAACGCAATAAAAATAACATAATATGATGTATATTTCTAACAATATCCGTACAGAATATTTATAACAAGTATTCCATTCTTAATTTAAGAAAACACTGTTTAAGTAGAAGAGCATAACACTTAGTAGGTATATATATTATCATTTAGCCAAACAATAGTCTGCTACGATTACGCACATAAAGACACATGGGAATATCTCCACACAGCTTCAACTCCATGAATACCTAAAATCTCGACGGCATACGCTGGAAATTCATTTCTGTTCGTAATTGCTAGACACCGGTACATCTGGCGACGTCGGTAATAGCATTTAAAGGGACCGGGGACAAAAACGGACCTTTAACACACCCTCCGGAAGGAAGAGCAGGGATGTAGGGTAGGAGAAATGTGGGGGTAAAATAGAGGATTTTTTTAATAGGTTGAATGTCTTACTCATACCGTAAGCGACAGTACCTAGGTAATCAAATAACTTTTTAAAAAGTATTTAAAATCCATCATTATTGATATGTAAATTGCGTAAAACTAATTTTTAGTTTTTCCGTATACAAATTTGAACTAAAAGTACTTGAAAAATTACTTTGAACTATAGTTTAATATACAATGAGGAACTGCATCAAAATTAATATAGACACAAATATTAAATCCTAAGTGGCGGCATTTAAAAAACTATTGTGTTCCAACTCCACACAGTCGTGGCCCATTTATAAGCAAAGTAATGCGTTTCATCAGCACATACATGTATTTAAAAAATAAAAACGGGGGTCAGTGTCCCCCACAAAATAAACCAAATTCGTCAACCGTTACGTGCAATTAAAACCGATTCTAATAAGGCGCACCTATTTATTTTGACAAAAGGGTCTTTTAGGCCCGCCAAGATTTTCACTCACAATGAATTCGCTCAGAAAGGTGTGAAGTACATCTGCTAAAATTAAATTCGGAATTAAATTATGTAAAATACATTACCGGGACCTTTGTTGGGACCTCCATTTATTTTAAATGTGGTTACATAAATAAAGGAGATTTAAGCTAGATTTTGTTTAGTTGTATGGGCTTAACTACAGTCTAGTGGAAAACATTCTGTGGATTCCATAACAATATTTTAAAATATCCTAATGCAAAATATTTTAATATAATTTTTTCGTGTGATTTCGATAAAACCTAATTGATATTTCGTACCAAGCTGCTTTTGGGTTCTTGTAAATGGCTGATATTATGAGAGATGAAGTTAGTTCATATCGTGCTTCTATGAGTAAATTAGTCGGCCAGTCAATAACATTACACAATGATTGCATCCATTCTGCCGAGTAAGGCAATATTTGTTTCGATGCCTAAAAAAGTAATAAAAATTAGATGTGTAATTGTTATCAGCGCCATCTGGCCATCTCAATGGGAAGCATTACAAATTTATTAATGCAAACCATCCGTTCTAGTTACATTTTATATTACTAGATGTCTCTTTTGGTAAATCTCAAAACATTTGGAGTAGTTGTAGGAAAACTTTGTTAGAAAGCCTGCACAACATAGTTTTTTTTATAAATACTTCCATGATATCTAAAGTCCCAGCAACCTCAATTAACTAGCGTGATTGACTAACTGAATACCTTAATACTAAGTCCTCTTAACCCTTTATTATAGAGGATTCACATGCCCAGCAGAGGGCGAATATAGGCTGATAAATCACATTAAACAGTAAAACAAATGCTGCTCTTTTTGTACAAAACTATTTATTAACTATGTCAAAGTATCCTCAGAGCGTATATATTCTCCTATATCAGCCTGGTGGAACACTATAGTGGCTAACGGGTCTGCGTTCCTACATTCCGCTGTAGTCCTGGCAGCCACTCCGAACCCTATGGGAATATCTGACATAGTTTGGACCACTACTCCTTGGTGTTTCGGTGTGTTTTCTGTTATTCTGCCCAGACCTGGAAAATAAAATGGGTCAATTTTAAAACAATATTATATTTACTAAATATTGGTTTATGTGTTGTTAACAGCAAGATAAATTGTAAAACTAAGATTAAAAATATTAATATCTCTATAGTGACAATCTTTATCGGGATGTTCTTCAGACCTACAATTTTCCAATTAATGTTTACATGTATTAATAATATCCATGGGTTCAGTAAAATCATGTTTTTGGAAATTTTATGTTTTTTTAATGCAATTGGGTCAGTGCAGTTAATTAACACACTCTCTGTGACAACGAAGCAGTGAACTATGCAAAGCATGACAGCCTCCGTGGCGCAGTTGGTTAGACGCCCGCTATGAAATGAGAGGCCGCTGGTTCGATCCCCACACCAAGAGAAATGTTTGAGTGGCCCACAAATATTTCTTTCGGGTCTAGGTGTTTGTGAGACTGAAAAGTGTCTCATAGTTCTGATACCTGGGACACAAGACTTAATTGATCTTAATGCGGGGTCAGGACTATGTGTGTGACTGTTGGGTGTATTTATTTATTTATTTATGACAGGGCCAAAAGTTATTGCATACAAGCACACACAATATGTGTATATGCTGCAGTCAAAGTCTTAAAAATATACTTCTACTATGCAGAAAGATCTTGGAATAATAACGAATAATTTATCAAATATTAACTAACTATAACAAAACTTACCGCTTTTAATAATATGATGTCCATACAAAAACTGTTGTTCAGCAGAGGGTTTCACCCATATCTTGAATGGTGCGTATGGTGCTATATATGTCAATGCAGTAATGTGTAGCCTGAATTTATTTGTCTTTGTGAATTTACCGAAACACGTGCCAGCTGCTACTAAGTTATCAGGTTTTACAGTTTGAGCTAAGTGTAGTAGCTTCTCTGATATGTAGTACACACGGTCCTTTTTCTCTCTAAAGCAATATGTTCCATCTGGTCTGTCTATTAGTAGTTTTACGTTTACACCGATGCTGGAAAGAGGAATAATTTAGTTAAAATATTTAAAAAGTTTGCAAATAGGTTTACTTTACCCTATAAAGACAAATAGGCCAGAAAAAACAATCTAATGTAGTTGTATATGGCTGTGACCTCTCTCTCCCTTCAGCCACAGGAAGTCAACTGCTGAACATAGGCCTCCTTCAAGGATTTCCACAGCGACTGCATTTAGGGCAACTACCCAGTAAATAAATATAAGTTAAGTATCAGTTTATAGATATTAAATTAATAATGTTACCTCTTCAAAACTTGCAATTCAAGGATTTCTAGGTGTGTTGATAACCATTATGAATCTACCTTAGAGCAGGGAGAAATAAAACCTAACTTAACTGGTTAGCATACATCAATTTAACAACAAGCTACTTGTTACAAATAAATGCGAGGTTAAGCTCTGATAAGTATTTCAAGTTTGTGCAAGTAGATGCGGCTATTCCGTGCTCATAACATTGAATATTTGAATGCAAATAATTACCATACACAGTAAAAATAACTGAACTTACTATTTTGTCAACTTCTCAAATAATATTCGCGTTCGTTCCTCTGATAATACCTTCATTTTTTTATTTTACTTATTTCTACACGTTCACAATAATAAAAACACGTGTGTTGGACTTTTGAACAATGACAGTGGAACGAACGAAACGAATTATTAGAACAAAGACCATAGGTTATAAAATATTTCTCAAACCTACAGCTTATAATAACAAGCAAACTTAAAATTAAATATTGTTTTCTCATTTTAAGTCCGTGTAAAAAATATAACTATTCATGTAAGTTCATTTTAATTTACAATATTTGTATAAAATATAGAAACCTGTGTATAACAGAAAATAAAGTTTCGAATTTTTTTAAGTTACCACCATTTCTGAACGATGCACATTTCGCGGCAACTTCAAACCTTATATTCTTTAATCATTGCTTCAAACTTACAGGCAACGAATGAATGAACGTGGAAGTTACCTATCAAAATAACTTCATTCACGTCGTCTGGAAGGCGAAGAGTGATATTGTGATTTGTGGTAAGTTTTATTTTGATAATTTTCGACCATTGTATCATTTCATTAAATAAACTCTTAAGAGAAATCGTTTATTTAGCAACTATAATGATTGTGGTGGTATAAATGAAAGACAAGACGTTATTTTTGCCTTTATATAAATGTAAACATCTGTTTTGCTTAAGGTCGCGAAAACAGTGAACGCAACACGTGATGTCAACAAACTTTGTACAACTATCAATAAGTTTTGATAATTAGTTTAGCAGAAATTTAATTGCACTGCGCAATGCAGAAAACATAGCGTTAAAAGCAGTTTGTAGTTATTTTATCTTTATAGTGAATTGAATATTGAATTGTAGGAATTTCTTGAATGTAATTATTGAAAATAGCGGCTTTGTGTCTGATTTCGTCATCGTCTCTCGTCATGAGTTTATAGAAGGCCATTGTGTCTTGTGAGCTTGTCAATGCCCTTTATCCGGACTAAAACATGCCAATAATTGTGAATATATTATTCCCACTTAATAACACTGATAAATATTTCACGTGTAGTATTTGATAATCAACTTTATACTTTTATCGATACGCTGATAATGAGCATAGATAACCCAGAATAAAAATATCTAATACAGCCATAGGCTATCCTTGTTATGCAGATACACCAACCGGTGATATGTGGTATCAGACATGGCTTCCTATAAAAACCGTCAAGAATCATGTTTTGTTTGATCGCAGTACCTATGCGTCGCCGGCATTGTGACTACGTAATGCGTCCCGATCATAACACCGAATACTTCTTACATTGATTACTGTATTATCTACAGAAAAATAAATTGTCATTCGGAAAAACCCCTTGATTGGACATTATTTCGTGTTTCCTCATTAGTCATCGCCGGTGTAATAGCAATACCTAGTACCACAATATAACGGCAGCGCATATGAATTCTGAACCGTAAATGCATAGCGCAGTTTCAAGTCGGATAAATCAAATCAAAAATGTGCTTGTGGTTAAAAAATATCCAAATACGGATTATAAAAAAAGATATTGGTAAGTGGTAACTAGACATATTATGTAATCATCTTAGTGACCAATGATATAACGAACGAAAAGAGTTTCTAATTCTAATGAAGAATTATTGAGAGTTCTTTATGAGAATAAGGTAAATGCATTGTACCTACCAACGGCTTTAGGCCTGCGCTGTGGACGAAAAGGCCTTGCCGAAAGGGTTGATGTTATGCAGGACGAAGATCGAAAATATATACCAATATATTTTTCACCATGGTTGAGAAGGCAATGTTTGCCGACTACACGAAAGTGTGTGATAAGAACAGACAGAATAATGTTGCATTAAAGAACGAAGTTATTTTGCTAGTTTCTATGTTCGCATATTAGTCATGCAATACATATGTTATGCAGATGAGTGGATCGCATCTAACGTCACTTGTTTAACCGGATTATAAAGTATAATGAGATTAAATATGCAGAATCTAGTATCAGTATCAATAATGGGATAATTGACGCAATTTCCTTAAAAGGTTTAATTGCATCTTGTGCGAAGGAAATAAGGATTTATATAACTTTTCGATCTTTACTTTTCCTACTTTTACGTAGGGACACAAGCCCAACTCAGCCCGGAGTCAGGAATTTGCGCCCGGTACGGAGATAGGCTCGTCCCCTATCACATCATGGGACGGAATATACAAGGCGGAACGTGGATGTGCTGGTAGCACCAATGCCTACCCCTTCTGGGAAAAAGGCGTGACGTTTATTTACGTATGTACTATGTAGTAACCCTTGCATGGGTGTGGCGTTACAGGTTTGTCCTATGTTCTCGTTCAATATATCCCGGTGCATTCTATTTTAATTATGCTAAAAATACCATCAGTTACATTCATAATTGAATTGACTCCATTGTAACCGAAACAAAATACCGACGAATATTTATGGACTTACGGATTTTGATAAAACGAGACATATTTTATATCAGGTTTGTGCGAAAATGAAATTCATATTTTCTGCCGTCCCTCACGAGAAAGGCGTGATGCTACATAAGCGTCATTGTTGACTGTTATGTGATGAGTTGTGACGGACAATGTTTACAGTAGTCGGTTAATATTGCACTTGTTATCAGTGAAGTCAAGTTTATCTCGATTCTCATTTGTCATATAGTGTTGCGTAAAAAGTTATGGAAAGTATTTAGCTATATCAGTATACTCAACTTAAGATGCTCATTGTTCAAAAATTAACACAGTTAAGAATTGCTATATATAATACATAAATTAGCTACAGAAAATTATCATTTGCCATACACGACCTATTTACCTATACACGCAAAATTACCCCATTTATTTACAATTATACTCATCTAATTTCTAGTTATTAATTTAATAGTTTGGCGGTGACTTAATGTGGTGTTGCGAATTTTTCTCCCCCAATTTAGCCGCTCCCCTGGGCTCGACTTGTGTTACCTTCACCCGCCGACGACCTACATAAATATTTAATTAATACTGATTGAAAACGTCTGTCCCTATTTAATACTTGAGAGTTCTGTGAAGTACCGCGCCTTGGATAAGATAGCCTGGTTTATGTGGTTTTAGTGATACCAATCTAAGTATACATATATTTTAATAAACATAGCTATGTTATTGAAGAGTAGACTGACTTTTAATAGCAATTACAATTAAGTAAGTTTACATAAGCGTTAAAAGTTTAGCACAAAGCGTTGGGCCAGGTTAAAAGTACCCTGAACCGACGAGAATGCATGAAGAGATTGATGAAAGCAGACGAAGCGAAAGTAATATGTCAGGATCGAGCAAAGTGGAGATCCATAGTCCCTGCCTACCCCTATGGGATACAGATGTGACGTTTATGTACATTGGCGTGATACGTCCTCTGCCCAGATAGCGGGACATCTTGCACAAGAGGGCCGGCAGCGACTGGATACATCATAAAGCAGCAGTCCGGGCTCTGTGGTGTACCTTGGGAGAGGTCCAGCAGTGGACTGCAACAGCCTGATGATGATGATGAGGCTTACATTCATCGCAACATATAATAATATAATGAAAGCCTATCGCTATACCAGAAACACGATTATTCTCAAGCCCAAAAGTAACACTAGCTGCCTAATGTGGGAATAGGATCCAAGACCTCACGGTTCACCACACGCGCTGCTAATAGACCAACTATGCGCATAACGTATTTGAGTGAATAAAGGACAAAAACAAAGATGGGAAAATAGTGTATAACAAGAAAGTTCCCCGTGGTGAATAGTCCCACTAAATTGATTAAAGTGTTTGGTTAGAATAATTGGCACTTAGCAAATTGGTTCGCGTGTTTTGACATGGGACATGATGGCATTATTAAACAGTACAATTGCATAATGAAAGTGCCATAATAAGGTTGTTAACTGTACCAAAAACATGAAAATAATTTAAAAAATATCTTCAGAAGTAGATAAGTTAGAAGGAAAGAAATAAAGCGGTCTAAAAGTGGTAGAACCTTAGGAATAGGTCGCCTCGACCGGAGTGGAACCACTCAGAAAGAAAAACCGACGTAAAATGACAGCTTTGTCATGTTGCGTTCGATAAGTGATTACCAGACGCCCCATATCTCTTTCCCCTCCCATTTTGAGAGGCCGACATCGCATAGATGCGTTGAATGTGTTTCCACTTCTAAATATCAATACTATTCTCTATATAACATATCATTCACTTCAAACTTAGTCTATGGATATGACGTACCATAGAGGATTCGAACATTTTGTAGAGTATTTAGGCACAATCGCACAGTTTTACGTACGACGTTCGAACATTCGTAGTCGTGTCGGAAAATAGAGTAAACCCCCCATATGAACTAATAGTATTGCCTTATAATATACTAGTTACATTTTTTATTCTGTTTCATTCTGTTTTATTGGCAAATTAAATTACACGTGTCCGGGGACAGACATTAGTCTCTCATTCGGCACAATTATGGGGGTCTGTAAAAAAAATCTATTTCGAAAATTATGGTCGATGCTAAGAATATTTACTCCGCCAACGGAGAGGTGGACAGGTTTTTAAAATACACAAGTTATACCTGAAAGTGTGTCGCGCAAGAACCCAAGGGCTGTGTGTTATTTATAAATAACTGGTTCATTTAGTTTAAAACGCTAATGGAGAGTTTAGTATCACGGCAAACCCAAGTGGTTTGGTTTTTTGAACAATTCGAATATTGCTTAGGAATTTGAATCTTGTCAATTCCCAACTTCCCTTACAGTATTGAAGATATCTTCAACTTAATTTTTATGCTCCGGTACTATAAATCCCTGACTCCGGACTGATAATGAATAGAAAAAGCCAATAAAACTTTACCCAACCCGGGATTCAAACCCAAGACCTCAGCTCCGCAATCGTACCATAGTACAACTGCCACCGAGGCGGTCAGTAATATATTCTACCGGATATAATAAACATTCTGTGATCTCAACGTTATGTTTCTTGGTAAACTAGATTTCCTGAAACATGAAAACGTTCTGAAAATAGCTTTATGGTGTGGCACTCGCGTAAAGCATTTAAACTAGGTTGTTATTGTACCAGGAGTGGCTGACAATAAAATTAATGTGGGGCAACTCATCTACGACTATCGACTATTTTAAAATTATAATTACCTAAGTATTGCGTGCGTGGTGGCCTGTCGGTATCGGACCATACGCGGCTGCCAACATGTTCACGGTGGCCGCGGAATTAAATCACAGGGCACACCTAGACTTTTCGGAGTCATGTGTGTATTGATATATAATCAAACACCACGCACTTACGGTGAAGGAAAACATCGCGAGGAAACCTGCATACCATAGCGATTTGTAAAAAAATTCTATGGTATGTAAAGTCCGCAAACCACTAAGCCAGCGTGGTGCACTATATGGTTTAATCCCTCTCAATCTTGTACTAGATTGTAGAGAAGGCTCGTGCCCTGCAGTAGGACGTATATGGGCTGATCAAATCAAATCAAATCATCAAATTAAAATATTCTTTAATCAAGTAGTCTTTTATAAGATCTTTTGAATCGTTAATTTCTGCTACCACCGCTTCGGAACGTGTTGTAGCTGTGAAGAAAAAACGGCGCAAGAAACTCCCTCAGCAACACGAACTGTCTTCTTTTTTTGCTTTTCTTTTCTTTCTTTAATATTGATGCTGATACAGTACAGTAAAGGTACAGAATCTTTAAGGCCCAGTTGCACAAAGTAACTTTGCCCAACAGTGACTCACGCAAATGAGTCGCTTTCAGGATTAACTGTATTATTTCATATAGTTATTATTCATCGGCTCGGGATAATGACTTCACAGCACGTGAAACGCAGCACTGTTCAGATCTGTATCTACAATAACAGTCATGGTTTTAGGAGTAAACTCAGCCGCTGAACGAGAAACAACAGTAAAGTTGGTTGTCACTTCGTTTTTTGTGGGTTCTGGTGTTTTTGCCATACTATTAAATTGAAACCTAGCTACATGTTTCTGTTGATCCTGACTGAATTCATGCACGGAGGTGGGTGAGTGGACAGAATAGGAAAGTAAAAATAGGCTGTTTTGCCAACCTGCTGGAAAATACATACACGCCAACTGAAATGGAAGGCGATACAATTTCTCGACAGAATTCAGTCTTATGTACGGAGGTCGCTTTCATCGTATTACAAACATCCTAACAGTAAAGACACACATATGAATACCTGGGTGTAATTTTGAGATAGTTTTCCGGCATGATGATAAAGCAACAAACTAGGCGCCGCGCCGGGCCGTAGCGAATGATAAACCGTTGCAAGGCCATTTGAGTTTGCCTACGATAGTTAATGAATGCATTCCTTCATACACTTTTCCTTGTAAATTGAAATACATTGTCTTCTCTCGTGAAGGGATTGCATTGGCTACATAAGATCTCGCTTGTGGCCACGAAGGGGTAGGTAGATGTGTAATTAATACAACTCAAAGTACGATGAGCGTATTTTCGTCCCAAGATACTACTACAAGAGTTCTACTGGTGGTAGGTCTCTCATATGTGAGAGGCCGCCTGGGTAGGTACCACCGCAATGTCTATTTCTCCCGCCAAACAGCAGTGTAAATGCGCTGTTGTGTTCCGGTTTGAAGGACATTGTAGCCAGAGTAACTACTGGACATATTGAGACTTAACATCTTATGTCTCAGGATGGCGAGCGCAGTGGAATTCCAAGCATTGCCTTGTAATTCATGGTGTTGGTTTTGCTACTGTCCATGAGCGGTCGTATCGCTAAACCATCAGGCGAATGGCATGCTCGTCTCGCCATTCATTGCAATAAAAAAAAAAAAAGTTCAAACCATTATTAATTTTTGACCTCACTAAAATTATTTCAGTGCGGGGATTGAACCCGTGCCCTCATGTGACACAGCCGACGTCTAGACACAGTCTATACATACCTAATACCTATGAGATGTTTATTGTGTTAAACGATTCTGAACTTTAAGCAAAACACATTGAAGTAGGTAAGGTACTAATTAATTAATTTGGGATATTGCAAATATCATAAATCATATTTCAAAACAATATTATCAGCTGGTAATTGCTTTGCTAATTACCTAAATTAATGTGACGGGAAATTTATAATAATTTATCTATAAGAATAATTAAGTAGTTATGTCATTTACATATCAGCAATTTTTTTTTTATAAATATTAGATACTTAGTTTATCCTCAAGTAAAGCTAATACAAAAGAGGTCATTGACCTTACTGCCAGACCAGTTTGGAATAAGGTTCAAAATCCTTCGCACACAAACAGACGCAAGGCTATTCAGCTTTAAAACTCATATAAACAAAAATATCACAATTCCTAGCAAAACCTTCTTGGAAAACAAGAGTTTCCTTCCCGATTCCTTTGTCCCGTGAAAAGTAAAAGTTCAATGAATCACAGACACGTGAATCTGTTGCAGATTGCAGACCATTCGTTGCCCGGCCGCTCTCAGCAGCGCACGTTTATTCTGAGCCCGTCGCGAGTGACAATGTTTAGTTATCCGAAGAATTTTAAAGCCAATGGCTGGGGCTGGCACCGGACTGCCAACGCCGCCTCGGCTGTCAAAGGATTTTTGAATAAAGAACGTGGAGAAGGAAGTTCTGAACCGTTGCTTGGAAATGGGAGCCTTTACCCCAAACTTCCTTCGGAGGATGATACAACATTTATGACGAATATGAGGCTGTATCCCGCCTTGCCTGTTGAAGAGTACGAGAACGGTGCTGTGGAAGAAGTTGTCGAGGAGGCATGCGCTTCCATCAATGTGACTGCGGTGGTGAGTTTTTTATTGACTTTTGAGGCAAAGGAAGCGATTTCATACAGACCGAAGTCACTTTTTACAAGTGCTATAAAATTAAATTGTTGTTTGCAAGGTCTTATGAAGTGTCTTTCTTTAATATCAATATATCTCAGAATTCTGCAATCAAAACGATCTCTATCAGATTCAAGGTTTTGGGTATTGTTCGTCGTTTGTTATTGTATATAAAGATGTAAAAAACCTTAAAGTAGTCAAGAACATTGTAAATAACTAATAAATATAAACTTTATTTGAGCTAATTTACTAATATAAGTGAAAGATCATCATATTAAATATACATCCATTGTTTACTATGACGTAAACAAACTCAGCCGGGCATGAAAACTCCCGCCAAGGTACTAAACTTTTTAAGAATCCATAATTAATGTAAAAGGACATTATTTTATACAGCCTTGTTCTGTAACATTGCCAATATAAACACACAGCTGATCGTAAGTATTCCCTTCTTTTCGAATTAAACGTTAAATATCGTTAACATTTACCGCCAATTTATTACGTTGGAGGTTCAAAATCGCATTTATATAATAACAAATATTTTTCTACTAAAATATTATGACAACTCATGAATTTTCATCTGTAACGAGGCTATCAGCTTACTCTTATCATAACATCTGGTCAGTGTCAATGACATACAATTGCAGATGGCAATGGCATTTAATATTTTTTTTACGAAGTTTCTTATTATTGCGTTTAATATTTACATAAATATAATAATGTGTTTTACCGACCTCCATGGTCAAGACTCAAGAGTGCAAGTCACCGGCAGTGAAACGAGAGGTCATTGGTTCGGTTTCCTCGTCAAGTCTTTTATTATCTGTACAATGCAATATTTTCCTTATTTTGTTTTGATGATTGTGTAAACAATGCTTAAACAAAAGTGATTTCACAAACAATAAAGTTTTCAACAAAAGTATAATAAGGTTAAAAAAGCTAAATAAATATAAAATATAGCGTATCATTTTGCATTTTTTTTTTGTGTAAGGACAATTAGATTTAATAAAATAAATTCAGTCACACACACCTAAGGTCTAATACCCAATACCCGACAGTAAAATACAAGTCCTATATCGATACCCATCAAAATCTACGAGAGAATTTTTTCGCAGACATTTTTCTCGGTGCGGGAATAGAATTCAGGGGCTCTCGTTTCACAGCGGGCTTCTTAACCAACCGCGCCACAAAGGTTATCAAATTAGATACACTAAGTGTAGTTTATAGAGACATTGAAAGTGTTCTAACTTCCACCCGGTGAATAGTGTTATTGTGTACTATATTAAGATGTTTACAAAAGCAGTGAATATACGGGGCTGGATGTCAATGAACCTTCTGATACAGTTCGAATATTTGTGATGTAGTGATAAGATTATCATTGGAGATAAACGCGACATGATTGATATTTTATACACTAATAACAGATTTTATATAGACTTTCTTTTCAATAAAATATTTATAAAGTTTCGTAATTGCCAATATAAAATCATCAAAATCAAAATATTCTTTATTCAAATAGTCTTTTTAACCGACTTCAAAAAAAGGAGGAGGTTCTCAATTCGACTGTAAGTTGCTTTTTTTTTATTTATTTTTATGTTTGTTACCTCATTTCTCTGTACTGGGTGAACCGATTTCGATAATTCCTTCTTTAATTGAAAGCTGGTGCTTGTCGTTTGGTCCCATAAAAATATGGTAACGATCTGATGAATATCTTCGGACCTGGATAGGGGAACTCCTTAAAATTAAGTAGGATTCCAATGGTTCTTCTTGCATTGAATTAAGTATAAAAACAAAATTACAGTGGTGGAGGAAAGTAGGGGTAGGGGCGAGGGGGGGGGGGTTAGAAAATTAAGAAACATGTAAATAGTCAATATCTTCGGCAGCTTTTAACCGATTTTAGTGATTTCTTTTGCATCAGAAAGAACGTATTAACACTTTGATCTCACCAAGAAATCAGGAAAATCTGATGAATATCTTCGGTCTTGGAGAGTAGAACTCCTCAAAATTGAGTACGATTCCAATGGTTCTTTTTGCATTGGATTCAGTATAAAAGCAAAGTTACAGTGGTGGATGAAAATAAGGGTAGGGGCGAGGGGGGCGGTTAATAAAATGAACAAACACGTAAATAGTCAATATCTTCGGCAGCTATACTAATAAATCATGAAGATCTGATGTAATAGTGACAAAGAATCATATTATTACAGTTTAATAGTATGCCATATACCATTCCGTAATGAAACCGATATCGGCAATTGGGGGCATTGCCGATTGTTATGTGTTGGTGAACAAATTGTACATGACGATGATAACTTTTGTGAAAACATGGAAGAACGAGCCGTCATGTCGGATGAATTGTTCCTAAGAAGCATTCGAGGATTAAATATCCAACAAAAGAATGTGTTTCAGAAAGTCTCAACGGCAATCAAAATCAATTTGCAAGGACGATTCAAAACTTTTTCATGTAAGCCCGCATTTTTGAAAGTCTATTATTGCGTTCTTTACAAGTATCTTTTGAAATTACTCTGGAGATAGATTCCCTTATTTGAGACAGGCGTTGCTCCCTTTCTCCGTTTGTCTCATAACCGACTTCAAAAAACTGACAAAAATCATACTAAAAATAAAAATCTATAAAAAAACAAAAAAAGTGACATAAAAAACAAACTAAAAATGCACTAAAAAGTAAAAAAATAATTGCGTTTTCTAACGTCAATAATTTACAATCTATTCAATGTACATAATATGTACCTATATTATAGGTACGATCTATGTGTTTTCCTCGCAAGATTGTATTTATATATTATGTATCCAGTTAAACTTTCCATCTAACTCAACACATACCTATGAGTAACAAATAATTATAAAAACATTTATTTACAGTTCACCTAAGCTAAAATTTGAAATATATGTATGCACTACTTAAAAGACTGCCTTGGTGGCGTAGTTGTATTACGGTACGGTTACAAAGCTGAGGTCTCGGGTTCAAGTCCCGGGTCGGGCAAAGTGATATTGGATTTTTCTATTCATTATCAGTCCGGAGTCAGGAATTTGTGCCCGATATGACGATAGGATCGCCCCCTATCACATCATTGGACGGAACATACAAGGCAAAATGTGGGTGTCCTAGTGGCACCTCTGCCTACCCCTTCGGGGATAAAGGCGTGAGTTGATGTATGTATGTATGTACTACTTAAAAGACAATCAAATTATTAGAATAATGTACAATTATTGTTATTTTTGGAGTCGGTGTCAGCCAAATAAACTCGACATTATACCTGACAATATTAAATGACAACTTTATGAAATCTGTTTTATACGAATATCCTCTTATACTATTATGTGGTTTATTAAGCTTAATTCAATAAAATATAATATCTGACGTTTATGTAGTTACTAACTCATAAAACTTGGATGACACCGACTCCAAAAATAACAATAATTGTACATTATTCTAATAATTTGATTGTCTTTTAAGTAGTGCATACATATATTTCAAATTTTAGCTTAGGTGAACTGTAAATAAACGTTTTTATAATTATTTGTTACTCATAGGTATGTGTCGAGTAAGATGTAAAGTTTAACTGGATACATAATATATAAATACAATCTTGCGAGGAAAACACATAGATCGTACCTATATGTACATTGGATAGATTGTAAATTATTGACGTTAGAATACGCAATTATGTATAATAATTGCCATCGCTAGCACAATTTTGAAGAAGCTATATCTATAAATCTACACAAGATAGAAAAGTGCCTTCTTTTGAATACCATAAAAAAGCATGCTAGATTTGTTTTATTGAATAACATTCTTGATTTTTTGTCATTTTTTTAACTTCCGCGGAACGACGAAATTTGCACGAAATCACGGAAAGACCCTTAAACATTTGGCAAAGTATAGCCTACACACTGCGAATGAATGTACACACAAATATGGAAATAAGTAAACAATATCGAGAAACAATATAAATAGAGAAATAATAGTAGTATAATAAGTATAAATGACTCACCGTAATTCAGCTCCCGAAGCTCGATGGTCGACACGAAGAAAATGATCAATTGTAGTACTACACACCACTTGCACTATATTGTACACGGAACAATTCAAACAACATACACATAAAACAGGTAAATAAAAAAACAAACATATCCGACGAGAAATAATAAAAAAATAAGTAAACGCTGTAAATGAACAAATTGGCAAATTTGTGGTTCACGTTTCCATTAAACAATAGCTTGCTTAGATGATCAAACGTTCTGTTCGTAGATTGGGTCAAAGATAACTATTTATTAAGCGAAAATTTTGACTATTTGACTAACGCGTTAAACGAAGCTGTATACTATCTAATAATTTGACAAACAATTTCATCGTTTGACCAAATTTTTGTTACCCGAAGCTCGATGGATGACACGAAGACAAACCTAATATATTTTAAACAATTGGTAAAGTCCTACACACTGCGAATGGATGTACACACAGAGGAAAATACAATATCCAACGACAAATATAATAAAACAAGTCTAAATCACTCACCAAATTTCTGCTACCCGAAGCTCGGTGGATGACACGAAGACAAACCTAATATGGTTTATACAATTGGTAAGGTCCTACACATTGCAAATGGGACACTCAGAGGAAAATATAGTCACAATATCCGACGACAAATATAATAAAGCAAGTGTAAATCACTCACCGTAATTCAGCACCCGTAGCTCGATAGTAGTAGAAGAAAATGACGATCTATTGTAGCACTTCACAACACTTGTCACTTTCACCATAATATTATTATCCACAAATTAATTTAATTTAAACTAGGCAAGAAATCTTGCGCAGCTGCGGAGCATGCGTCCTGCTTTTGCAAGCGTTCACGAGAAACTGAACTAGTAGTCCAGCAAGATGGCACAAGAAAACTAACTACCCTCCTCTAAACATTTGTCAAAAAAATACATGAACGAAAATATACCTTATTGGCACGGTTACTTTTACTACAAGAAAAATAGTTACCCTAAAGTACATTAATAATTTTAAATGTTATTCAGGAATTATTGGAAAGTTAAAAGTAACCAACATTCTGGTTAGTAAATATACATGGATGTTTTTACACACTTACGATTACTTTGTCTACCCCTTCTGGGAATAAGATTTAGTTAGTTTTCTTGTGCCATCTTGCTGGACTACTAGTTCAGTTTCTCGTGAACGCTTGCAAAAGCAGGACGCATGCTCCGCAGCTGCGCAAGATTTCTTGCCTAATTTAAATTAAATTAATTTGTGGATAATAATATTATGGTGAAAGTGACAAGTGTTGTGAAGTGCTACAATAGATCGTCATTTTCTTCTACTACTATCGAGCTACGGGTGCTGAATTGCGGTGAGTGATTTACACTTGCTTTATTATATTTGTCGTCGGATATTGTGACTTTATTTTCCTCTGAGTGTCCCATTTGCAACGTGTAGAATTTTACCAATTGTTTAAAATATATTAGGTTTGTCTTCGTGTCATCCATCGAGCTTCGGGTAACAGAAATTTGGTCAAACGATGAAATTGTTTGTCAAATTATTAGATAGTATACAGCTTCGTTTAACGCGTTAGTCAAAATTTTCGCTTAATAAATAGTTATCTTTGACCAAATCTACGAACAGAACGTTTGATCATCTAAGCTATTGTTTAATGGAAACGTGAACCAACAAATTTGCCAATTTGATCATTTACAGCGTTTAGACTTATTTTTTTATTATTTTTCGTCGGATATGATTGTTTTTTATTTACCTGTTTTATGTGTATGTTGTTTGAATTGTTCCGTGTACAATATAGTGCAAGTGGTGTGTAGTACTACAATTGATCATTTTCTTCGTGTCGACCATCGAGCTTCGGGAGCTGAATTACGGTGAGTCATTTATACTTATTATAGGTACTACTATTATTTATCTATTTATATTGTTTCTCGATATTGTTTACTTATTTCCATATTTGTGTGTACATTCATTCGCAGTGTGTAGGCTATACTTTGCCAAATGTTTAAGGGTCGTTCCGTGATTTCGTGCAAATTTCGTCGTTCCGCGGAAGTTAAACAAAAAATCAAGAATGTTATTCAATAAAACAAATCAAGTATGCTTTTTTAATGGTATTCAAAAGAAGACACTTTTTTATCTTGTGTAGATTTATAGATATAGCTTCTTCAAAATTGCGCTATGGATGGCAATTATTATACATAATTGCGTATTCTAACGTCAATAATTTACAATCTATTCAATGTACATATAGGTACGATCTATGTGTTTTCCTCGCAAGATTGTATTTATATATTATGTATCCAGTTAAACTTTCCATCTAACTCAACACATACCTATGAGTAACAAATAATTATAAAAACATTTATTTACAGTTCACCTAAGCTAAAATTTGAAATATATGTATGCACTACTTAAAAGACAGTCAAATTATTAGAATAATGTACAATTATTGTTATTTTTGGAGCAGTGGTAGCAGTTAATTATGTAAAATAGTCTTTTACATAATTAACTGCTACCACTGCTTCGGAACGGATTGTAGCTGTGAAGAACAAACGGTAAAAGAAACTCCCTCAGCAATTTAAACCGTCTTTTTTTTATGTCAGAATTTCTACCTTTAACCTTTACTGTTATTTCTTTACATTCATACATAATCTCATGCCTTTTTCCCAGAAGGGTTAGGCAGAGGTGCTACCAGGACACCCACATTTCGCCGTTCCACGATGTGATAGGGGCAAGCCTATTGCCATATCGTGCATAAATTCCGGACTCCGGGCTGATAATGTATAGAAAAATCCATTATCACTACCCGACCCGGGATTCAAACCCGAAACCTCAGCGTTGTAATCGTACCGTAGTCGTAACTATGTCACCGAGGCAGTTATGATATATTTAAGAAAATACGTACAAATCGTACGATTCAAATAAAAATACTACATCTCGCACCTCCAAAAAAATGGCTATTCATAATTTTGCTCAAGACTAATGTGTGTTTCCTTTGTTGCCACAATTCTCACAAACTGATGCGAAAGAGCCGCTAATAGCAAATTGGTGTTTCCAGCGGTGTAATGAACTTGACCTTCGCTTTCGATCGCCCAAGGTCACTTGTTAATTGCCATCGGTCATAGAGTAATGTTCTTAAAACCTGTGAATGAATGAGACTCCTTGATTTTAATTAAAATTGGTATCGTCTAGACTCCAGACTTTAATGTAAGTATACAGTATAGATATGTAGGGTTGTAACTACATAAATAAAAACGAACAATCGGTCACTTATTAAAATCGACGTTATCGGTATCCATATCGCTCACCCAATGGAACAACGACGTAATTACAAAAAGTCGAAAATGACTTTTGAATGTCTTATTGAAAAGTTTTCTTGAGTTTCTCATGAAGTTATTGTAAATTATCATTGATTAATACAGTTACTTACATTAATATTAAAATAATTTCATTAGAATGATTGGAAATACATTAGATTTTAAATCTCAAACTTTTAAAAAGTTCTCCTGAAAAATAGCTAAGACGTAATTACGTCATTGTTCTATTGGATGAGCGATATGTAGACTAAAAAACACTCATGTATGCAGTCGCTATTGAATTTCCCTTTCTTTACTTTATTTTATAATCTAAACGCATGATATTAACCAAAGACGATTTTGTATGTATGTATAAAAGCTTTATACTAAAAGTTGTCCAGTTATACTTGAATCAGTTTATTAAAATAGGAATTAACGGAAATGTGAGTTTTGACTCATGGTGATTCATTTTAAATGACGTGAATAAGGTTAAAAATTTAAGTGCATGTGCACTTATGTATTTACTAATTACTTAAAAGACATGTCTGACGGTGGAGGTATGACGACGTTAATTAAAACCACATTTAGGGTATTACGTCAGACGTCAGCAGTTCGCATACTAAATATCATTAAATTACATATGTATATTGTGACTTGTGTGATCCCCAGATATTTGTTTCGGGCCTGTGTGTTTGTGAGACCGGAAAGTCTCTCGCAGTTCCTGATACCCATGACAAAAGCCTCGATCTTGGCGTGGGGTCACGATTATGTATGTGAACAGTTGGGTGTATTTATTTATTGATTTATAAATTCTTACAAATCGATATATTATGCTCTAATTTTATCATATTGATAGCCCTACAGACCTACACGAAGTTCATCTTTATTCACAAAGGTATTTAAGTTTGCGTGGTATTCATACATTCACCAATCGCATACTCCCTAACACAACCACAATTAAATAAATGACCCCACACTAAGATCGAGTCTTGTGTCGTGGGTATCAGGAACTACGAGAGACTTTTCGGCCTCACAAACACACAGACCCGAAACAAATACTTGTGGTTCTCACAAACATTCGTCTCGGATTAAGATCAATTAATATTATTTATTCAATTAAGATACTTCTACCAATTATCATTAATATGTCATTATAATTAAAAGATTCAGATGCTAAAAGTCGTCTTCATCTGCGTGTGCAGTTGCAACAAACGGGTTATAAATCAAGTCTAGCCTGCGTGGGACGTGCTCAGTCTAGCGCAGTGACCCTAACACGTATGTTGTATGAAGGTTCCGACAGTTTAAATACAAACATCCTGTAAGAGCATCTTTGTCAGGCTCTATATAATTAGCGGCCTGGCCCAGCTTCACCTGGGTGCAGATATTCTGATATTTCACACTAGAATTTAATTTTATACCTAGGCAATTAGGATGTTTCTGCTACTATCACGGCAAAATAAAAATTAAATATTTTTTCATGTTTAATACGGTAATACAAGAAAAATTAACTGTACGTATATACATATATGCACCTTATTAAATCATTCTATCTATTGATGAAAACGGCAATAAAATCCATTGCATATTTTAAAACATCAACGGCTTCATAGAAACAACGGCAAGAGACTTTAAACTATGTATAGACAATAATATTTATCTCTATAATAGGCGAGACGAATGATTTTCAAATTATATTCTAAAATATGGGCACACATTTATTATATACGAAAAAATCTATATTTCAAGAATTAACAAAGGCTTAACACAGTTTTAAGCCATTTTTCTAATAATTTTTCAGTAGTGCACCAAAAACGCTAGTAGGTGTCATGGCGTCCGCTTTGATGTCACTACTAGGTAAACATGTCATTGTGTACTACTTAGTCTGTGGTCTATGCGCAGCGAATGCGTCATGTTTACATAGGCGTGACATCATGCGTTGTGAAGAGCGTTTTTGTCAAAATGGCCGATATAGCAATCGGCAATGTTGAACTTTGATTTTATTTAAAATCTTATTAATCTCAAAGTATAGATTAAAACTGAATTATCATTTGAAATCCTTGTAATAGGTATTTTCCCTTAAAAACATAAAATCTTTAATTTTTTGATACTGTCGTCTCGCCTATTCTTCTAGCACTACGTGACAATACAAGATATCTTCAAAAATATCTGGCAATCTTTAAACTTTTTTAACTTAATTTTACGACACAAATTAATCCTTGGGAGTTCGGGGAAACCTATGTTCAACAATAGAAGCATGGCTGAAGATGAAGATAATAATTAAAAAACAAGAGAATGAAAGACATTTTCAAAGCTGTGATAGTATTACTGAACGGTTCAAAAGATCCTGTGAAAGGTTATTACAATAAAAAGTGTTTTTATATTTTGATAATTCATAAAATGTTCAATGCGTAAACACAGGCCCTATCCGTTCTTTTTATCAGCGATCTCATAAAAACGGGTTTCATCCAGAGACCTTTGCGAACTTTGTAAGGTCGCCCTTCCTTGGGACCGACAACCATGGTTAAAATATTCTTACAAATATCATTTCAGTTAAGAATATTTGGGTTTGGAAGTGTTGTCAGATTCTCTACGCCATTGTATAACGATATTTTAGGAACATTAAGCATACATAATTACGTTTTTCTACATCCGCCAGTCTCACTAGGTTCAAGAAAAACACATCAATTGTAAGGAACGAGAATTACTATTTACATTTTACATACATACATACATAAACTCACGCCTTTTTCCCAGAAGAGGTAGGCCGCATATCATGATTTTTCTTCATTTAGTTTTGCAACGTAATACAAGAGCAAACGTATCACGAACATACATAAAACACAATTTAGACAAATTAAAAGTCATGAAATAAAACTCAAGGTTATTTTATTTTATTTCAAACACTAACCACTATAATATCCGTTGAAGAACAGTAATCTTAGGAAATAAATAATAACCGGAACAAATGCCGACTGCAAGCCTCTAATTACTCAGTAGTTTACGATATGCTGATATCGTGATATGACCAATTTAGCTGAGTCAGTCAGTGAGTCAAAGTATCTTGACCTAAACTGACTCATTTGTGACGTATGCTGACGTATTAGGAAGCCATACTTTTGTCTCAAAAAACAAGATTTGGCTCCCACGTTGATTAGTCATTTGATCATAAATTTTATTTCGTTTTACAAATCTGCACGTCATCTTACTAATTACTTACACTCCAAGAAACAGCATAATTATTTTACTCGACTCCACAGCCGAAAAAATATATTTAAAGTATACAATAGATACTTTTTATTATTATACGAGCGTAAAAGATCCCACTGCTGGGCAAAGGCCACCCCAAAGTTTTTTTTTTGGTGGTTCGGACCTTACCCTTACTTTTTCCTAATAGTTCTGTTTGGTAATGGTGCAATTCGATGCAATAACAAAAACTATTCGTGTAAACCAGTGATTCCCAAAGTGGTCCAGGTGGACCCCCAGGGGTCCACGGGAGACTTGCTGGGGGTCTACGTAAGCGTGAACAAAATATGGGGGTCCATAAGATGTTAATGGGGGTCCACGAAAATTTATCTGCTTTTGATAGTAAAAGCAAAAATAAATGTAAGCATAGTTTTTATAAGGGCCTACCTACATTGTTTTAAGTACCTAACTAAGCAGATAATATTTTAATAAGGCAAGCGATTGTTACTTGTCCAAACTTGCGTATTCGATATTACGTACAATTTCGTGTACAGACTTGCAAAGCGCTATCCGCCCGACAATGCTTAATGCTTGTTCAGACATGAACTTGATCACCACTATAAATACTTGATGCCAAAGGCAAACTCATTCATTTGTTTCCGGAATTTCGAAAAAAAGTGTGAGAAAATTTATATTAGTGTTTGCTAGTGCCGGAGAAAAGTAAGTACCTACCTTTTTTTTGTTATAGTACTTAAGTATTTTGTTTCCGTGTACTAGTCGGTTGATCACAACTGCTTGTATAGATAGGTAAGGTAGATTAGACGTGTATATAATCTAAGATAGGTAACTTAGTAACTTACAGATATTTTAATTGTCCTCTTTCGATTTGAAGACAAACACAGCACGTTTTATTCCATTGTTTTTTCACGAGAGAAGCACTGCCTCTCTAAAAAGGCCGAATAAGCAATATTGCAGAGCAATTAATATTGTAATTTTTCTTGCAAATAACTACTAGTTTTATAAAACAGTAATTTCACAATCATTTTATATTAAATAAATATATACACCCAACAGTCACATACATAGTCCTGACCCCACACTAAGATCGAGTCTTGTGTCGTGGGTATCCGGAACTACGAGAGACTTTTCGGTCTCACAAACACCCAGACCCGAAACAAATACCTGTGGATCACACAAATATTTGTTTCGGTGCGGGGATCGAACCCGCGCCCTCTCGTTTCACAGGCGGCGTCTAACCAACTGCGCCACGGAGGCTGACTAATTGAGGCTAATTGATTTTGAAGTAACTACATATTTTATCAAAATTATTCCTTTTCGGAAAAAGCGAGCGGTGCGCGGGCGACGGGAAAAGGGCGGGGCTTGGGCTTCGATGCCAGTTTGTCACGTTTTAATGTGCGTTTTAACAATGAAGCCGCAGACAAAAAATACGCAAATACACGGAGCGCGTGAACTCATTGATTTGATGAAATGTTAGTTATCGTTTTTATGGAATTTTGAGATTTCGACTTTTATTTTTTCCTACACAAATATGATCAGTATTCGATACTGAGTACACCAATTTTTATTTGTACTATTAAAAATTAGTGGTAAATTAGGTACTTTAAAATTGATACCGTTTTGTGAAAACGTCTGTATTTGTCTTAGCGGTTTATTAGTTGGTCCCTTTACAAGCCGTAATTCTATTTCCGCGTGCTGACAAAGGCTGCGGTGTGATACCTATATTCAGAAAAAAACTTGGTTACTAAAACATTTTTTTTTACAGGTAAGGTAACTGACACGAAACATGGCTACAGCAAAGAAAAAATGTCGACAATATAGTGTCGATTATTTGAAATATGGTTTTGTTCCATCAGAGGCAGACAAACAGTTGCCCATGTGCCTATTATGCAACAAAGTTTTGAGCAATGACTCTATGAAACCATCAAAGCTCGAAGATCATCTAAAAAGGTGTCATACTGATAAAATAGGTAAAGATTTAAAATATTTTCAAACATTGAAGGAAAAATATGAAAAGAGACCCACCATGCACAGTATGTTCGCTTCAACATCTCAAAGTAACGATGATGGCTTGCGGGCATCTTACAATATCTCATTACTTATAGCAAAATCTGGAAAACCACACACTATCGGAGAACAATTAATTTTACCCGCTGTTGAAGAGGTTTTAAAAACTGTTTTGCACAAATCTCCGTTTGACGTACTAAAAAGAATTCCATTAAGTAACAATACTGTACAAAGACGCATTGATGAAATGAGCTCTAATATCGAAAGTTTTTTGTGCAATCATCTGCAAAAAAATCATTTTTCTATACAACTGGACGAGTCAACGTTACCCGGTAATGAAGCATTATTATTGGCATATGTCCGATTTATTATGGAGGAAGAAATTCACGAAGAATTGCTATTTGCCAGAACTTTGGAGACTGATACTAAAGGCGAATCAATATTTAATGTCCTGAGTAATTTTTTCACGGAAAAATCGATTCCATTTACAAACATTATTTCAGTGGCAACAGACGGAGCTCCTGCAATGGTCGGGCGATATCGTGGGTTTATAAGTCATCTCAAAAGAATTATACCAGGACTTACAGCTATTCATTGCGTAATCCACCGACAACATCTTGTGGCAAAACATTTAAGTGACAGGTTGAACCAATCTCTTCATTTTGTAATAAAAGCTGTCAACAAAATCAGAAGCAATGCATTGAATACGCGTTTATTTGCTCAATTGTGCGACGAAAATGATGAAGACTTCCAACGACTGCTCTTACATACTGAAGTACGCTGGTTGTCGAAAGGTGCATGCTTAACGAGATTTTACTCTGTTTTCGATTGCGTATTAGAGTTCCTAGAAAGTAGAGATCCAGATTTAAAAGAAAACTTGATCAAACTCAAAGCAGACATTGCGTATTTGACAGATTTGTTTAAAAAATTTAATGATATTAACTTGCAGTTACAAGGGGACAGCCTGAATTTAATAAAAACAAAGGGGATAATTTCGGCTTTTCTTGGGAAATTGAAATTTATGAAGCAAAACATTAGTCGGCGCGAATTCTCTCAATTTCCAAACTTGTCGCAGGTAGAATGTATTGATGAGGATATCCATACCTACAGTCAACATTTAAATGCCCTGCATGATGACTTCAAAACCAGGTTTGAAGATATCCTGACGATGGATATACCACCATGGATCATAAATCCATTTGATGAAACGGAAGTGGCCAATGTTGTATTACAAGAGGAGCTGCTCGAGCTAAGCACCAATGAGGAGCTGAAGGTGAAATTTAGAAAAGGCTACCAAACATTTTGGCTGCAAGCAGAAATACCCGAAAAATATCCTGGACTGTGGGAAATCGCAAGGAAATTTTTAATAGCTTTTCCCTCGTCATACCTTGTCGAAAGGAGTTTTAGTGCCGTTACAAATCTCTTAACAAAAAAAAGGAGCAAATTAAACATCACAGAGCGGGGGGATTTGCGGTTATTGCTCACAAAAATAAAGCCAAACATTGATCGTTTGCTGACACTCCATCAAATACATCCTTCCCATTAATTAAAATTATGACCTGAACCTATATTACCTTATTATTTTTTTCTTGTAATTCTATTCTTTTAATAAATAAAGTGTTATAAAATGTACCATTTTTCGTTTTTATTTTACCTATCGGAATATAGGGACAGAACTCAGAAGCGACACAATTTTTATTTTTTGGCGACTTTAAGAATGTGGTAGAAATGTAGCAGCAGGGGGTCCACCAAAACCAGTAAAATTTTGAAAGTGGTCCACGAGAAAAATAAGTTTGGGAACTACTGGTGTAAACCATAATCTGGAATCACCCTTATTAATGAGAACTGCATTAGAATCCGTTGCATAATTTAAAAGATCTAACCTATCATAGAGACAGCAGTAACTGTTTTTTTATACTACACAGTAAATACGTATTTATTATTAAGGTTATATTCCGTGTGCTTAATACTAAATGGTAAATTGAAGTCAAAGGCGCGGCCTAGCGGGCGTCCCCATGCGGGTCACGCAACAGTGACCTCATCCATAGCGCTGCCAACTTGCGGTATTGTCGTGAACTGAACCAATTGCTTTACAATTTACATCCTTTCACGACTTCAATTGTGACGTAGTCTTTGTTTTATTGTTAGCAAGGTCGAGGGGAAATGTTTTTAGTTCACTTTGAAATTGAAAGCTGTAATTTCAACTACGTATAGTAAAAGAGTTTAAAATGGCTGTTTCGAGACGCAATTATGCATAAAATTGATAATAATGACAGATTCTTGTAATTCAGTATGCAACGAAATTGTACGGAAAACCAGTTTCAGTCTGATTCTGCAAGAAAGACTGTGGACAAAGCCAGTTTCAGAAGTAAAATACTATTATGAAAATGTCAGTATTCAAATCATAAAGAATAACTATCATGTTCGCTATTTCTAATTCCTCCTATTGATTTTTATCCAAAGCCGGGCACAGTTGGCAAAATGCCATCGCGACCACCACATTTTGTAATAATGCTTTCAACGTTGGAGTATTTAGTGTTTAATCTTTAGAGTCATTGAAAACTGTAAACGTTCATTGTGAAACAAATTATTGACACGTTCCAGCAGTATTTCGTTTATTTTGTTTAATAATACTTGTTGCACAAAATGAAATTAAAAGAAAAACGAATGCTAATCAAACCCATACATAAACATCAAGCCCTTTTTCCAGAAGGGGTAGGCAGAGATGCAAAATTAAACACATTATAGCATGCATCTTGTGCATGGACTAATATATTAGCATCTAGCAATCCTCTTTGGTAGATCCACTGTTCCTAAACCCTTCCCACGCAACCGCCAAACCTGTTAAGATTAATCCAAAATATCAGGTATTTTTCTTATTCTTGTTTTCCCATCAATTTACGACTAAGACTGCGCGAATCCGCTAAACAAATATTTAACACAAACGTGCACAAAAAATGTTGTTTTTCCTTATGTTGCTCGTATTGCGAATTCTTTTTATTATAACGTCGGATGTCTTCGTATTTTTAAGTGTACATGTTTCCTGCAATAAAAATAAACTTTAGGGATTTGACATCAGTGTTCTGAGAAATGAAGGGAAAACGCCACGGGATGCTATTTATAACATTGGTTGTGTGCGTATTTGTGGCGCCAAGCCGACGTTTTCGCCATTAACTAAACGAACATGTGATCTAAATCTTGCTGATAGATGTGTATCTCGATCTATTATTGAATTATAATCCATAAAAAATCATTTTCAGTCATATTTATTGGAATCGTTAATATCTTGGTCAATTTATTTATCATTCACGTGTTTCATTCTTAAAATTTAGAAGGTTTAAAGAAGTAATTGGTTACGGTATAATTGTATCTATATTCAACCATTAATAACAATCTTTGCCAGTCCATACCGATATAGATAACACTACACTTATGTACCTTGAGTTGCAGTGTTCTATTTTGGCTATAGCTATACCTTCCGTGTGAGTTTACAGTTGTTAGAATTATCAAATTATCTAGTAAGTTCTGGGTTAAAAACTTAAGTTAATTAACTTAAGTTAAATGAATTCATGTAACTAAACAGCAATAAGACTGAAAATTTCTCCCAATATATGAGGCAGTCAGGCAGAAGTGCGTGGTGGCCTGTTGGTAACGGACCAGACGCGGCTGCCAACATGTTCACGGTGGTCGCGGGTTCAAATCCCAGGGCACACCTCTGACTTTTCGGAGTTATGTGTGTATTGATAGTCAATCACCACGCACTTTAACGGTGAAGGAAAACATCGTGAGGAAACCTGCATACCGTAGCGATTTTAAAGAATTTCTACGGTATGTAAGTCCGCCAACCCGCACTAGGCCAGCGTGGTGGACTATATGGCCTAACCACTCTCAATCGATTCCCTCGATTGTAGAGTAGGCCCATGCCCTGCAGTGGGACGTATATGGGCTGATATAGATATATATATATGAGGCAGTAGTATCGAACACACATTTAATCGTTAAGTAGCGCTGATGACTAGATTACAAACAGAGTTATAAGCCCCTTATCGTATAATATCAAAAGGAGATAAAGCTAGCACTTTAATGATATAATTTTAAATCGAGCACAACTTTAATCAAAAGCAAGGCATATTTAAAGAACTTCTTACACTAAACATGACCTCTTTTATCTAGAGGTTGGTGTTTAGATAACAAAAAAAATGTTTGATTTGTTGCTCGCTTACATACTCATGGCTATTAACCAGTTAATTGACAATTTTCATAAGTAATATCAATACTATGTATTTCATTTCAAGTTCAGTATATAACGGAAACCCTATCCATATCAGTTCATTACATACATACATACATAAACTCACGCCTTTTTCCCAGAAGGGGTAGGCAGAGGTGCTACCAGGACACCCACATTTCGCTTTGTATGCTCCGTCCCATGATGCGATAGGGGGCGAGCCCATCGCTATATCGGGCACAAATGCCTGACTCCGGGCTGATAATGAATAGAAAAATCCAATATCACTTTGCCCGATCCGGGATTCGAACCCGAGAGCTTTGTAGTCGCACCGTAGTAAAACTACGCCACCGAGGCAGGCTTCATTTCAGTTCATTAGGTTTGTAAAAATCGCAGACATGTAAACATACATACCGTTTTAATACAAAAACAACCTTTTTTGAAGTCTGGTAGAAATGCTTTGATAACCTCTCGAAATATAGTGCCTGGAGTAACTGACTAACACATAGATGGACTAACACTTACCAAGAACCATCATGACTAAAACATATTATAATAAGAAAGACAATAAAGTAGCTAGGGTATCTTTTGTTCTAGCTCCTAAAGTAGGAAAACTTGTGACACTGGGCACTTAAAATTATTCTGAAGTCTGAACCTACCACAATAAGTATATTAGCAGATTCGTTTAACTATAAACAGTGAGATCTCCAGAGATTCAACGACCCCCCCCCCCCCCCCCTTCGTAACCAAAAAGGAATATCGTCTTTTAAAATTATTATTATGTACAATATCAATAAGCATATCAACAGATGGTTTAATCATAACCAGTGAGATATCCAGGAATCCAAGTATGAGAAAACCTTGCCCACCGTTCTCAAAGAGAAATATCTTTTGGTGCCATTCATACCCATAGCGCAAACGTATAACATCTACCACACCATCTAGGTTATCAAGAATCAGTTGCTTTCAGATCGACACACTTTGGTAGAACAGCACGACATTTACAACAAGTTTTAAGTCTCAAAAGGTGAAAGCAATCGGTTCGTTGCAACGCAAACTGCAACGTGACTGCCTATTTATACCTTATTTGGTTCATTCAAAGTAGCCACGATTGTTCTATTGCCAGCATTGTGTTTGTGTCCTTTAAATTTACTGGGTATAGGAATTTAATCTTCCAATATAAAATGTTAGTAAAATTTACCGTTGACTGTTCTCTTTTCTTGATTCATAATTGCCAGGATCCATCATGACATTTTACGTTGCGCAGTTGGTTATACATCGGCTGTGGAACGAGAGGCCTCATCGTTCGATCTACGCACCGAGACAAATGTTTGTGTGATTCATAAATATTTGTTAAGGGTATATTATGGAAACTAAAAAATCTTTCTGCCGGCGATAATAGATGAAAAAAACTATTGATTTCAAAAATTACCAAGTCTCATAATGGTGATGGAAATTGATTATCCAATAGACAGCCTCCGTGGCGCAGTTGGTTAGACGCTGGCTGTGGAACGAGAGGCCGCGGGTTCGATCCCCGCACCAAGAGAAATGTTTGTGCGGCCCACAAATATTTCTTTCGCGTCTGGGTGTTTGTGAGACCGAAAAGTGTCTCGTAGTTCTGATACCTACGACACAAGACTTAATTGATCTTAATGTGGGGTCAGAACTATGTATGTGACTGTTGAAAAAAAAAAAAATTAACATACACGAATCGCCAATTCGTTTTTGAGGATGGATGGGTTACAGAATCTACTGAGTAAGAATTATTGAACTTCCTACAAACAGATGTTAAAATGAACATGTACTTTATTACTCATATCTTAAATTTGACCTTAAAGTTTTGTAATCATGGCTAAATATGTGCATGAACACAAACATTCGTACGCGAGGTGAACGTGTTACCAACAAATTCGGTAATATTTACTTTAACTGATTTCATGAATGCCAGTACATTAAAACTGCAATTTATCTTATCCTTATTTTTTATGTACTTTGAAGCGAGCTGATATGCAGTACCTATATTGTTAGTTTTAATTATTACGTCATCAACCGGTTTTATTTATTCGCATAATCGTGGACTTTAGAAATAATTCACAGTCAGAGCATTGTTCTTTTGTAATAATTAATTGTTAAATTTCTACGTGGCGATGTTTTTGAAGACGAGGCAAAATCATAAAACGCAGAACTTAAAATCCATAAAGAATTTAATATAGGATATATTACCCGTCGGAAATATCTGTGTACCTGAATAATTGACGTCATTGGAACATAAGTTCAGCAAATTCAAAATATAGGTTAAACAAATTGAATAAAAATAGAAAAAAGAATAAAAAATAGAATTCGCATCCATCTCACAACGTTTATAATGTAAAATAACATAGTAGATAAAGGAACACAAATAAATTAAATGTGAACCGCATTCCAGCTAGGTTCACAGATATTTCCGACAGGTTATACTTTATTACAAAACAAATAAAACAAAAATGACCATATAGGTTTATTCCACAAAGTTTGGGAATCCTCAATTTGGACACCCACGCCTTACCAAAGCTTCTTAGTAATATCACAGTAATATCGTGAAGTTATCACGAATAAATTCAATCCGGATACCAGGTGACGTGTGCAGTTCTAGAAACAAGATGAACGGAAATCATACTAATAAGGATTCAAATAAGACTTTAAAGTTTAAACCACTTGGAAGTTACCTTGCTTAAAAAGTTCAAGGTCAACCCTTAACATTCGTATTAATGAAAGAACGCAGTGTTCACCAAAGTAATTCAGCGTTTATCATTTACCTGGTATTTAAAATAAACATAGGAAACCAGCAGAATTTTTCAAACCGTGTAAAATGAATGAAATCAGTGGAACCCAACTCAAATAACAGCTTACGTCATTCTGTACGCTGGCAATAATCGGCAAGAAAACCGGCCCCGGGAAGTAGGCCACGGAATACGACGGAATCACTGCAACATCGCTACAACATCGAGCTTTTACATTTAGCCGGGTGTTACGCTGTCAGTGTTAGACAAAACTCAGTGGGTATGGTGTTTCTCCCTGAATATTTTATTATTTTTTTATAATTTAATTCGTGGTTTGTTGTAAAGTTATGTTTTATGTGAAAGCGATTTCTTTGTTGTGCTGTGTTTAATTAGATATGTTGTAAAAACAACCAGTTTGTAGTGATATGTGATACTCCATAGAACATTCCGTGAGAAATTTTTCGATGTCTCGTGTACTCATATTACATTTTTCTTTGCTGATAACTATGTTAAACATTAATTTAGATAATACTATGTCGATGGTGGCATTATTTAAAATTTATTTAGTATTTAAAGTGGGTAAAGGTGTGATTTTTGAAAATAAGGTCAAAAATGTAGAACGTTTAATGTAGTGGTCTTCTTTATTTATTTATTTCAAGTGGAATACATTAAGATGTAAATTATATATGCATTCATATCAGTTCTATTTTTAAGACTGTGATATTTAACATCTGAATTATATAGTGAAAGTATTATAATCCCACAACTCAAGTAATTAAATCTTTTTAACCTCACAATGCACTATAATAGTAGACAAGAAAGTAAATAAATATTAAGTTAAAAATTACAACTTAACATAGCCATATTTGGATGTGTTTAATTTGAGATATACTACTGTATCAGACATTTTCTTTTTTAAAAACAGCTTTACCTTATAGAACCAACTTCAGAATGCTATTGTATGCAAATATTACTTTAAAAACTAAAATGTCTGACTAATTTTACACCATAAATAATGTTACAAAAACTGTCAAGCACCTATAGTGAACATTTGAATTTCTGTCTTTTTTCACCATTAAACATGCACTCAAGAAAAGATTTATTTTTGCTATAATTTTATAAGTGCAAAGTATTAAAGAGGTAATCTTGATGAATAAAATGCCCATACTTTGTAAATTGGAATAGTCTTAATCAACCCTGGTATAATGTTGCAAGGTGTTTAAATTAAAACATTAATGGTAAGCAGAAACAAAAAAACTAGGCATTGACTCACCAAATGCCAGATGTGTTTTTTTATTTATAAAATCTCCCATAGTGTGGTTGCCCCACCCATATTATGCTCCGAAACTACATATCATTACTGTAATTGGCATGTTGAAAATCCTATGGGCTTATTCTTGTTTGAGTACCTCTAAAAACACTTTTCATTTTAGATTTAAGAAATTTTGATCTATCCGATTATGTCATAGATAAATGTAAATGGTAAATGTGTTTCAATTAATATATAAAACATTTATATATATTTGACAGCCTCCGTGGCGCAGTTGGTTAGACCCCGGCTGTGAAACGAGAGGCCGCGGGTTCGATCCCCGCACCAAGAGAAATGTTTGTGCGGCCCACAAATATTTCTTTCGGGTCTGGGTGTTTGTGAGACCGAAAAGTCTCTCGTAGTTCTGATACCTGTGACACAAGACTTAATTGATCTTAATGTGGGGTCAGGACTATGTATGTGACTGTTGGGTGTATTTATTTATTTATTTATATAAAAGGACCTATACTGAAAGAACACAGGCAAAGATTACATTCTTAACTTCAAATAGACATTCACTGACTGAAATGTTGAATGCATTACCAAAACAATGAACTAACCATCAATGTAAGTTGGTGTATTATGTATACAATACCAGTCACCGTGTGTATAATAGATGAAATTAAAGTGCATTCGAAAACCCGCGGTCTGCAATATTATGTTTACTTTTTGCTCTTGTTAGCTTTGTTATCAGTGCACAAGTAAAGATAATTTCAACAAGTGGTTATGTTATGTATTGATAAAGGATTATTATCCTTATCAATGATGTATTATCAATATTGGTGTGTAAACAAGGTAGTGCATTTAATACATTTATTTTGGGTTATTTATCATAATCTTTATTAGATTTAATAAAAATGTTATTCATAAAAAATATAAGATTTATTTGTTAAACCAGAGGCAATAACATTTTCTATTACTACAAACAAAAACAAAAGTAGTACTTGATAAGTGCACAACAATTAAAATTTGCAAATGCATAGAATTAATTATAATAAAATTAATTTAATAACAAACCAGTTTATGTTGCCTCATGACTGATTCATCAACATCATCATCACCTATGGCTACAGGAAGTCCTCAGAATTGAACAGTAGTAATTCATTGATAGAAAAATTCAATATATAAAAAAAAATTACCAAGACTTCCCAATGTAAATTCAAAATTCACGAGTACATTGTACCTATTAAATAAAATAAAGTTAAAATGCTGCATGTACCTATATGGATAATATTGTGACTAAACCAGTCTGAGATGTTTCTCTTATTTTTCAGAGAATGGATGTGTATTGAGTTACAACTGTCATACAATACATAATAGTAACACCTAGTTAATTGATTATATATATGACACTTTCATAATGTTTACCTGCTTTGCAAGTAGCAACTTAGATGCGATACAGTCTTCTTCCACCAGATGGAGTTATACCTAGAAGACTATTTGAGATGATCCTTCTTGAAACCCAGTAAAAAGTCGCCCATGGAAGCTATTATTTTCGCGTGTCACAAAAATAAAATCTTATCTATTACAATACTCACTTAAAGTGCGTTGATAGGGAAAAGAATACTCAGGTGTAGTAATTATCACGCCAAAGCATGATGTCACGAGCGAAACGTAATCGCCGCCGTCCTCCAAATGTTTCCAGCCGCATTAGTATTGTAACCACATCTGAGGCTGTATGACTGTGTTTCTCGTGCCGGGGCGTGTTTGAAAATGGCGATTTAGGCGCGAATTTATGATTTGACTTAGAAACGTAATTTTTACAATTGTGTGTTATTTAAAAATACCTACGTTATTTATGTATTAAACACAGCACGATACTGAAATCGCTTAATTCACGTTTTTTTTTATATTATGGACAGTAGCCCTCGAAAAAATGTCTTAGCGCACAGTGACATTAATTAAATAGTGAAGTGTGTGTGAGTGAGCGCGCCATGGCCAACCAAAATGGTGGCGCCAATTTTGGCGCGCTTTTGCAAGGCGCAGGAAGACAGTTGATTAATCAGGGCGGGCAAGCGTTGTTGAATTATGGCGCTCAAGCTATCGGGAACATCATCAATGAGGTGTTCCAGAAGAAGGAAGTTGAGCAGAAAAGGTTTTTGCCGAGCATCAAAAATTATAAAGTGGTAAGCATCTGTGTATCTATGTGTATGTCCCTGGACGGCGGAATAATATTCCCGAATCTTTAGATACGATAAGGCAAATTTGCAACCATACAGCGAAACAACAATGACCGCACATTCGCTGTGTCTCTTTCACACTAAAATCCGCAATCTGTGCTCTATAGAAATTGACTATAGGTTTTTTATTTTATTTTACTATAGTGGAATCCTGCACTTGGACCCAATTCTGATTCTAAAGTTTATATAAAAAATGTAAATGCATAACATGCATAACATAAAACTCACGCCTTTATCCCAGAACGGGTAAGCAGAGGCACCACCAGGACACTCACATTTCGCCTTATATGTTCCGTCTCATGATATGATAGGGAGCGAGCTTATTAAAAAATTATAAATAATTAAATTAATAAATCAACAATTCAATGTTTAATTATTTCTTAAGATAAAGCTGGGTCTTCGTTGAATCGCAATGTAAAATAAATATTTCCGTCATCACATTGTCTTGTCGATGTCCGAAGGCAACGATCAGGACTGTGACCTCAGTGTGGGTGTGATACATTCATTAGCGAAATATTTGTACATGTAAACTCCACCTACATGGTTTATTGATCTAAGGTTTTCATAACATTTTTTTCTTCTGATCATGATTGTATTTGCTTGTTCTTGCGAGTTGACAATTTGAGATATACTCAGGTTTTTTCAGGTAATAACTTGACATAAAACTAATGTCTTATTCTATATAGGAGCGGGCTAGGATTAAACTGTCACAATATTAAGCTAGGGGACGCAAGACTGTTCTTAAATGATTATGGTACTCTCATCCGAAATGAGGTTGGTAAGCGATTCATGGAGCAATCTATCTGAAAAAATATATTAGACACACATATTACACATAGGTGTGTTCAGTTCAACAGTTCTTGATTCCCAAAAAAAAGAGCGATCATCTTTCCCTACCATTCGTCATCATTCGGCCACCATACTCACGGTTATAAACTCATCAATCTGTGACACATTCCCGTAGTTCGTGTCAGACTATAAAATTAATTAGTTTGTCAACGTGTCTGTTCCGCCTTGGCGCGTGCAAAACTCACCAAAATCTTCTTATTTTTACAGAAAACGATTTAAAATAATGCTGCCTGGAAAAAGTAATGGAGCATTCATGGCAGTTTTCATAATAGTATTCTATAGCAGCTGCTTGATAATTCACCGCAGCAAAAAGTATACCTTATTCTAATAAACATCAAATTTATTTTGCCTTGACCCATTTATCAGATAGTTCTTGAAATTCAGCAATATAGAAGACGCCAGAAAGTCTCCTATTCGATCCGCATTGCAGCTCAAAGACTGGCAACAGACCAATATTATTGCACCTGATGTAGATATGAGAAAACTTTCATTTCGTGCACTGACAAAAATAACATAGTGACAATGTAGCATAATGTTTATATCCGAATTTTATAGTTTCGTTTATCTGCTTTTTTTTTTGAATAGATGAAATTATTGCTTTTATCATTATTCGAAACTACAGTACCATATGTATTTAGCTTTAGAAATGAGGTAAATAATTATTTCTAAAACCCCAAGTACTCTATCGAACTCGAATCTATCCTAAAACCTCACAAATGTGTTTTTTTCCTAAAAAAATCTTGGAAATTTGACTACTGATTCTTGCGTTATAAGCGCACTAAAGGACAGATAGGACGTTGTTTAAAAGCAAATATTATACTTCAGATAACATCCAAGAAAGATTGTAATGCCAATCACTAGTGCACAAGGAAATGTTTTCGTTTTATTTCCCCCAGATGTCTCTGTTTGTATGAAACAAGAATTCGATTTCCATAAGTAAAATTTATGAATCAAAGTTGATGTAGAAAAATGTCGGATATTTTGAATATTCTAATAAAGTGGTGGTCTTAATGGAGCCAGGAGTACGTAATTGACATTTTTTGTTTTATTTGGAATCGAAAGTCGCAATAAAGCATGATGATTCATGAGTTTTCTTGTGTTAGAACAATTTCCCTAGTTTTATTTGGATGTAAACATCCAAATGACAAAATAATAAACTCCCCATAATTGCAATAAGTCATATATTTTTAAAGTAAATTTAATTATTACAAAAATAAATATGATATAAAATTATATTCTATGTTATTGTTTACATACATGCACAAGGAAAATGTATATTCATTTGTGCAATATTATTAATAAATCCCTGTCGGAAATGCTGTCATCGTATGACTCCAATATATTTAAATACATGAGCAATACATATTATAATAGGTAGATACAGGCACCTTCCAACAGGTCTTTGGAAATCAGTGTTTGGATATCAAAATAAAATATTACGTAGACTACACATACAAACACATCACTTACAATGTACATTACGTATTATATATTTTAAACGTAAACTTGTGTTATGACGCAGTCGCGTATATATACACGTATTTTATTTTAATTCAAAATCAGGCAGTTTAAAGAATAAAAAAAACACTATTTGTTAATTGCTGTTTTTAATTCAGCATCTTCGAAGTGAGTCAAAAAATAATTAATTAATTAAAGATTGAGTTTTCATTTCGTACGACGATATTCTCGATAAAAAATAAAAATACAGGTGAACATATTTTTTTGGTCTAAGTCGTGGGAACATGGAATGAAAAAAAAATTCGTTCCAGTGATCCATCATCATCATATATCATCTTAATATCTATAAAACAGACAATAAATCAATTTAATTCGCATTGTGTAAGTTCTACGAATGTCAGCCTATCAGCTAAATTGATAACTTGTTACACAAAGGAGTGGTGTGAACTGAAGAGAATTAATCGAAGGTGATATATAGCATGGGGCTGGCATAGAATCATTTAGTCTAAAATCCGCTAAATAAAAATTGTTAAAAAAAAGGTGATATATTAAGATCGAGCTAGTTAAAACTCCAACAAAATATGTTTATTAATATCTATCTAACCTTGTGGAACGCAATCGTATCGAAATCAAATCAAATAGCAAATTCTCGTTTGCTCTGCCGGAACCCACATCTAAAACCATACACCCTTCCGAAATCAATTCAGAAAATTAATAAAGTCAGAAGAAAATAAAATCCTATTGAACATCGCATATGTAAAGTACAGAAAATAAAACTAACGCCAGATGCACCCACGAGGCAAGGTAAAAACCATGTAACGTACACAAGAGCATTTTAATGGCTTGAATCGATGGATCTATAAATAGAGAGTAAACGGTCAGTCTGTACCGAGAAACAGTAATCTATGTACAGGGATGTTGTTATTTGCGCCGATTTATAAATGTTAGGATAGAAAAACGTGGCTCTCAGAATTTAAATATTTGCAGAATAATTGGTAGAATATTTTCTTAATGTCATGAGCAAGCTTAAATCAAAATACTCTTTAATCTTTTCAATGGTTATGAATACTACAACGTGCTAGAGAAACGTCTCTGAAAACTCCTTCAGCGAGTGTCTTTATTTTATTCATTTATTTTCCTTTCTTCCACTGTTTTTTTTTAACATAATTCAATTTTTAAACTAAACGATAGTTTGTAACTTTGACTTCAAGGTACAAGTTACACTTACTTCGAAGTATATGTGTATTAAAAATTGTTTATTATTCATTCTCATACTGTTGGAAAACTTGCTTTAGAGATCTGCATAGCTGGGCTTCTCCTAAGGACCTCTAAAGTATGAGAATTCTGCCAATCCTATAAATTATCCTAGTGCAGTACTATTGTTAGCATTTCCATATCGTAGCATAATTTGTATAAGTATTTCACAACCTTATTACCTCTAACAAACTTAACATCATAATACCCAACATCCTTATATGCAATTCACCAGATTAGACCATTTTTCCGTTCCACACTATACGAAAACCGGATCACCTGAGCTATGCAACTCATCTTGTCAACTCGTTGATTCATAGACGGCCTTGTGTGCTCTGCAAATGTAATTTGTATTACTTTACGTAGACCACGCCCGTGTATACTGTATCTATGAATGGTAATTATTACAAGTATGTAGTATTAGATTGAATTATTCTACCTACAATAATCCCACAAATATCTAGGTTGTGGGATATACATATCAGCACGGTTATTGACCACCTTATGGAAATGGATGATGGACAAGTTGTCGTAATAATCCACGCAAGTGCCAAGTGATAAGTAGCATAATTGAGGCGACCCACAGTGCGAATAGAAAAGAAGAAAGAAAAGTCCACCGGTGAAAGATAACTTTGAACTTACCATTATAGGTGCATTGTAGTGCATAAATAAAAATATTTAAGGGCCGGGAAACGAGCCAACGTTTCATCTGAATGAATACAACAAATATTGTTCAATTTTTAGAAGAAAGATCCGTTTGGGAAAGTTTAAAAATAATTCGCTCCGTCACAATGATATCAAAACATACGAAACGATATGTGATCTGAGAATTCCAACCTCCGCATTATCAATGCGATAAATCTGTAATCCAGAAGTAATGTCTTTGTTACCACATTTATGTCGTCGGCTTATCAGTTATCACCTTCCAAAACGTAGTTTCACAGATGTTTCTTATCAGGGATTATAGGATGCTAACAGAGTATAATGTGAAAAAAAATGATGTCATGTCGAATTTAAGAGTTGTATTTATAGTTAAGATGTGTGAATTGGTTCTTAGAAATATGTGGGTTTCAACTTATTAAGTAAATATACTCATTCATGATAGTTCCGGATTCACAGTAATCGTAGATGTTATCGTAGATATCGGAAACTACGAGAGACTTCTCGACACCACGACAACCGAAACAAATATTGGTTGGTCACACAAATATTTCGCCTATCGTTTTACGGCCGCGGCAATGTCTGCCTATTTATCTATACGTCGCACTGGATTGTATGTCTAGAATTCCATTCAGTTTATAGATAAAGAATAATAGAATATTTTCGCCATATTATACTACTTTCATGTGATGAACTTTTAACCGTTTCAGCCGTTAAATTAGAATAAGATGAAAAGTATTCTCATATTTCTTCTTTCTTGTTCATTTCCAGCAGAGGCACTTGATGTCTATTACCCCCTTAAATTGCCGGTGATGTAAGTGTTCTAACCGTTGACCTGCTCCATTCTTCCATTCATTCAGATCATGGGCGGTGGTAATCAATTTCCATCAAATGACCCCGATTGTAGGTTTAACTCCAATGATATATAAATAATTTTTCGACATTACCCAAAGTATCTACTCTTCAAATGAAAACAATAATCATCATCTCTCTGCTAATTTGCAAGTCTCTTGAGTGCTGCCAACATCGATATCGTCAGTCATTAGCCAGGTTATTGGCCTGGAACCACTAGAATTACAGACACACGTATTGACAAACTGCCAAACATTATTATGAGCATTTTTAGCGTTACCAATAATAATAATAAAAGATCCAGATAATAATAATAAAAGATCCAGATGCGTTCAAAGTGTTTATTTAGCATTCAAAAATATTAGGACACACTTAAGGTCAAATGGAATCACTGGTTGGAAGCCGATTTACAGTTGTTTTTTACCTTTTTCATACCATATATCCAACGACAAAACATATTTTAAACCAATATCTACTCAGATTTGTATTCAGGATCATTTAGAGATCAGAACAAAATAACTATTTGCAACTAAGCTATTCTTTATGTATACTTTATTTCGTAGTTTTAATAATAGTATAGATGCAGGATGGAGACATTTTTTCATCAGAGGAATATCTATATTCTGATATAGATAGAACATGTGGTAATACATTTAGTCCGTCAATGACAAGGCCGCTCGCGTTTCCGTTGCCACGCCGCGCCATCGCTCTATAGTCTATGCTCACCCGACATTCGTCGCAATTAATTGAACGTAAACATCATTTTCTCACGTTAACTAGTTTTTTTAGTAGGTCTTGATGTTTATAAATTGTTTCATTATCTGTTTATTTTAGAGTGTCTTTGTTGCTAATGTGATTTTGCAATACCTATTTTAGGTTCTGGGTGGTTAATATTTTAGGAATTTGTTCTGTTCATATTGTAATACAATGTTAAAAACTACCAGATTCCTCACATTGTGGATGACAAAAACGCAGATTCACCAAAAATATCCCAACAATAAGCAATGCAATCATTACTGTACAAATTCGTGTTTATAAATTTCTTTGCCTCCTATTCTATGAATAAAGTATGTATTCAATCTATCGCCTTCTGCATGAACCTAAGCCTCCATGCGTAAGCGCCAACTATCCCGAACATAAGCTGCCTGAGTGCTTCTGGTACTCATCACTTTTATCACGAAAATGGTATAGCCGAAGAAAATCTTAAGGACCAAGTTATAATTTACTTAAAATTTCGTGTAAATAGAAGACCAATTGCTACTCTTGGCATCTCACTATTGTCGTCAGCGACAATTCTGATGTGTGTATATGTTTAATAGTTTCTCCAGTACACCGATGACTAACATTGATCAAAGTCCAATTAACCAATTGACTCAATTCAGTTTAGCTACAACTATCAACTTGTGCGATGTGACACAAAATAATACTAGCAAATTGTTATTTTCAACCAAAACAAATCTCATTGATAAAAGTATGAATATGGTGAAACTTTTTAATTCGCAAATACTTGTTTCTGTTAACATAAAGCTATAGCACAGAATACTAAACTAACAGAAGTCAAGCTTGTGTATGTACTTCACTTTTATTGCTACACTCACACTACGCTCGGCGGTCGCGCAAGGGTTGTTAACTCTGGCTTATGCGAAAACAAGTATTGTAGTAATAGCACTCGTATCGTTTGATTGATTGTTGAGAGTAAGACATGAATAATAAATAAAATATATAAAAAGCAATTATAAAATAAATAAATTTTAATTTTATTTATATAGTCGTTGAGAATGTGTATGTCATTAATCGAAGATTTTTTTATTGTTTTTGTATCATATTGTGTGCTTTTTTAAAGAAATTTATATTTAATGTACAATGAAGTGTGTAAATATTAAATATAAAATATATTAATTATTATAATCTGGAATTTTAAATACAAGTGTAATAACTTTTATTCATTTATTTCACGAAACATACATGATACAATTAAAACACTACATTCCTTACGATCGACCAACCACTCGCGCGGCTCGACACAACGTGGCCTTCACGCGGTAGCGTGAAACTCGCGTTCGCACTGGTATGAGTCGGGCTGAGATTTCGTATCGGTGAACGCTGTCTATGTGTGCGTTGATTTAGCGCGCTTTGTATGGAGCTTGACTTCTGTTAGTATTCTGTGGCTATAGTATAGCAGGTTGCCGTCCCACGCGTTTCCTTGTTCATACAACATTGAACTCTTTAAACCAAGCGTCAAGAGACATTAGAGCAAAACTGCATAATTTTATAGACAGAGATAAATCGATACTTGGTAACTAGGCTAGTACTTGAATTAACGGATTCACGAGTCCTAAAACTTGTTTTAACAGAATGTTTGATGTTGTTCTGTCTTCTTTGTTTTTATCACAAAGATTTTAAACGGAATTATGTTACTGCAAATACTATTTTTGTTCCGACAAAACACTGAATTTCGCTATTTCAAAATTACAATGTTGTTTCTACAACCATCCTTAGTAATCATTTTATCTAGTTTTACAATCCCTGCTATCTCCGTATCCCTTTCGTCGTATAAACTTCGGTTTGAATGTTCAGCACGCTGTGAGATATTTCTGTCCCGCAAGTTTACGACTACGCCCATCCGAATGGTTTAATTACACTTGGGTTGCGTCGGTTACTATACGAATAGATAGTTTTATGTAGCTGATTGCGTTGTATGTTGATGTAGAAGCACGTAATAATTCATCCTTATCATTAGCTATTGGATCCATCCCGCACTAAGCCAGCGTGTTGGACTATATGGCCTAACTTCTGTCAATCGTACTCTCAATTGTAGATGAGGCTCGTGCCTTGCAGTGGGACGTATATGGGCTGATACAGTACATTAGCTTTTGAATATCTGATTGAAAATAGGTCTCCCGCAAATATTTATTGGACCTGTCTTATAAGGTGCCTTAACTACGTCAGTACAGGATCGACTAAATATGATCGTATTTCTTCTTTCTTTCTACCAAGGTTTGTCCCGGACCGTGCCATGTTTCCTTTTCATACTAAATATTAGCAATTTCCCCTAGTTTTAGAATTCTCGGTTGTAAAACTCGTTTTGTCTTTCATGGTATGTTACAAACCACCTTGGCTTAGTATCTTTATGAGACGCGAGTTGCCCTATCTCGACCCGTTAGTCATCTTATCCCGAGTAATTAATGTGTTGTCGTATGTTGTGTAAATGTAATCGTCAGTAGGGCGGCTCTTAGTCCAATATTTCAACCATTTGACTACAGAAATAAGTCACCTTATGTTTCGAACTAGATACTGAATTTATTTCCTTTCCATCTGATATTTTAGGGGACTAACTGCGGCTTAATAATAATGAAAACATCACATTGTGTTATCGGCGCCCCTGCGAATTAATTATTGTCCATACGATCATACATTTGTGATACGACGAAGGGAATAATTGCAATTAAGTCGCGTTAGGCGAAATTTATATGAAAATTACACGCTGTTATTTTTATGGCGAGCTGTATGTTGTAGATGCCAATTTTATACAGGTTAATACATAGGAACTCTCTCGCCTAATTAAGATCCCAAGCAAAACCTGATGACAGAATACTGTTATCAGAACAACAGTTTAAGCTGGTATAATGATGTTGATTTGCAAGGAATAGCCGCCAGTCATAACCCTATTTCAATTGAGTGGCGCTAAGTAGAACAAAATATTTAAATTATAAAAAAAAAAGTAATAAAAGAAAGAAATTTCTCGAATTGAAGTTGAGTTTGGTTTTGTGTGTGACCCATATATGTACATGTATTATTTGTACTCGACAAATTCGTGTTTGCAATATTAAATATATGAACATGGTCAAAAAAAATTCAAATAGTTAGAAATTCCACCCCGTCTTAGTAAAATAAATACCTATAATCAAATGACAAATTCCCAGTCCAATTCCAACAGATCGAGTGTAAAGAGAACATTAGTAAATAGATTTATATAGCTTGCCTAATTATATGTCTCTAAAATAATGTTACTATAGGCTATCATTATCTTTGCTCGAAGTGAACTTGTAAACTTGTATAAATAAATACACACAACAATCACATACATAGTCCTGATACCACACTATAAGGAACAACGAGACTTTTCGTCTCACAAACACCCAGACCCGAAACAAATACCTGTGGATCACTCAAATATTTGTTTCGGTGCGAGGATCGAACCCGTAGCCTATACAAGGCTAGCATTAGATTAAAAAAAGAAAAAACTTGTTTTGATTTTCCATTTCTTATCAGATATGTTAATTAGGCTTACGTTATCCAAAAGGTGATTTGACACAGTTTAATAAATAGAAGTTTCTCCGGTGCTAATACTACTAGTATTGAGTTATGTATATATGAAAACATTTAAATTATTAATTGCGATATTAACACTCAGCAAAGTTTTTTTGAGTACAATGACCTTCGGCAAAATTTACACCATAATACATATCTAAAAACCACAAGCTTCTACCAAAAACCACATTTAATTAGGTCGAATCGGTTAGATAAATGGCCACATTCGTTTTTCATAAATATCCCATCAAACTCATTATTCACTTCCGTCCTGTTAAAAAAAAACGATAAAAACTTTTAGGCTCAGTTGCACAAACTAACTTTACCCATACCTTTGACTTTGAAAACGTCAACCCCATACATTAGCAATGTCAAATACGTCACAAATGTATGGCGATGACATTGTTAAAGTCAAAGGTAGGGGTTAAGTTAGTTTGTGCAATTGGCCCTTAATTAAATAAAAATTCCGGAATGGACTTCATCTTAAAACTAGATTAAGAATACCAATTATCCTTAAAACTATACATACATACATACACACATCAGCCTCCACTGTCCCACTGCAGGATAAAGGCCTCTCTACCCTCCTTCCATTGGTCCCGGTTTAGTGCTCGATCCGGCCAGTCTTTCTCCCACCTGTCCAACTCATCTCGCCATCTTTTCCTTAAACTATAAATTGACAAAAATCAATTCTACATTATTCCCTGTCGTCATACATTACGAATCACGTAAAATAACTCTCCCTACTGGCGCGGTGCCAAAACTAGAGGGAATTTGGATACAAGATCTAAACGAGCTGAGTAATGTACCCGTGAAGTAAGGGATGGTCTGTCGCCACGACCCTTACGTCTAGACGGAGGGGGTGGAAAGGGCGACTGATCGATTTGTCTGTGTTTATATTTTAAACTCAAATTATTATTTTTTATACTGACATGTCTGAGTTCGCCTAACGACTGAATATTTGTTGGTGACAGAATTATTTGTTTGATGGCGACCACTGTACAAAGGTACTTAGTCTGAGACAAAGGTGTACCATATTAACCCACGCAAAAGTTGCGTTCTAGGGTCAACCTGTGTAAATTCGATTGTTCGTCATAAATTAAATAAAAATATTTTAATTTGTTTTATAAATTATTGACACGTGACTGAAAATAGCGATCGGAGTAGGCTGACGTCACTGACCGCACGGCAAGTTCAAAGTGTCATCGGTAAACTATTTCTTTCGATAATTTGTTGCAGCAACGATTATATTTTACGATTTGCATCACAATAGATAGTAGACTAATTAAAGAAAGTAGTTATATTGTAAAAAAATCAGTCAAAAACAATTCATTTTAATAGATAGCTATATTCGGTCGACGGACGACGCAGACCATGGTCACGTGACAGTTCGGAGCGGTTTAGCAGGAATTTGGCAAACTATTTTTGTTTACGTATTTTTTAAATTAAATTATTTGTCGTATTTTTTCGTAAACTCATTATTTTCGTGTTTATAAGGGTCTATCTACAAAATAAAAAGAATTTCAAAAATTAATCTACGTGCCTAATAATTAATAGAAAGTAGACGGTTTTTAAGATGCGAAATTGTTTAGTAAGATATTGTATTAAGTGATGGGAATAATCTGCAAGTTGCAGCCATTTTGAATTATCGTTACTAAATTATGATATGAATGATTATCTGTAGTTTAAACTTATTCACGAAAGATATTCGCATGCTACATTCCAGGTAAAACCAGTGTGACGATATTTTCTGACTCACAAAATGCATCACAATCTAATATCGACATTTCTTATCACGCATTATCCATCCCAAAGTGTTATCCTTATCAATCCGTCAATAAACGTGTATCCTTGAATATATTGGTTTAGAAAAAACTGCTAATTTTATCGGTTAGTATACGTATCGATAAACACGTCAACACATAGTCCAGGCCTCAATCTGACTATGTCTTGTGTCGTAGGTATCAGAAATTAAGATAGATTTTCGTCCTCACAACATCAAATGTAATCAACATAATTATATACATATGTACGTCACCCACACAAATATTGTCCGCTGCAGACATCGAAGCCCCGATTTTTCGTTTCAAAGATGACTACTTAAACGACTCCGCAGAGGAGAAAGTCACCATCACTTCAAGCCACAAACTCAAACATTTTACAGACAAATCAATATTGAAACGCTTTACTGCAGTGCGTGGTGGCCTGTTGTCAACGGACCAGACGAGGCTGCCTACATGTTCACGGTGGTCGCGGGTTCAAATCCCAGGGCACACCTCTGACTTTTCGGAGTTAATGTGTGTATTAGTCAATTACTACGAACTAAAACGGTGAAGGTAAACATCGTGAGGAAACCTGCATAGTGCATACCGTAGCGATTTGAAAAAGAATTTCTACTGTATGTAAGTCCGCCAACCCGCACTAGGCCAGCGTGGTGGACTATATGGCCTAACCACTCATCGATTCTCTCGATTGTGGAGTAGGCCCGTGCCCAGCAGTGGGACGTATATGGGCTGATACAATACAATTTACTGCAGTTCAATATCATTGGTTCGACACTAGGGTTCAATCACATTGTTTGTGATATTTGGTTAAAAAATTCGTGATTTCCCATGGACTGGTATTTAAGCCCGGCTCGGTGTAACGATAGGCTCGTGCCCTATCATATCTTGGGAAGAAAATAAACTTGTTATTCTGTAGGTCCCACTAGAACATTTCTATCCCTTTGAGTACCTCAGCGTAAGCTTTCGTATGTCAGAGTCATCATACACATGACTGAATTTAATAACTCACTTAAATTCATTGGACTGTGGTATGCAGAAATTATTCAAACCACAAAATAGATACAACTAGTTACAAATATTTTAAATCTAGTAAAAATGTAACAAATAGGATCCAATTAATGCAATTTCATGTATTAAGTGCATTAAGTTGCTTAAGTGCGGGATCAAAATATTAATATCCTCATTCTACAACCAATTTTGATGCTGTTTATAAATAAAGTCTTTAACAAAATATATTTGCCAATGATAATAAAGAATCAAATCGAACAAAGAAAACATAGCATTTCTCATATTCTGTCGTATTCCCTGCCCATTGGTGACTTTATATTGTAAAATATATAAAACAACTCAGACCATGCCACAGGTATAAGCCAGTTAACAATAATTTAATTGAATGTAGTTTTTAATACACATAATAACTGAATTAAAGGTGAGTCCGGTTAATGAATGACCGCGCCCCAATTGGATAATAACTACACCGAGTAATTACTTGTCAATTTTTATCACCCATTTGGATCCTTTTTAGTAATTATGTGAAAATATAATGTGTTGGTACATATGTTTTAAATTTTCTTAATTAATTTATAAGTATAATGACGTGTTTTAAGCAATTCTGTGAAAAATATGTTGTATTTGAACTCATGTTACCTATTAATATAATATTTAATAAACGTATGTCTATAATGTCTTAATTAATTGGATGACAATCCTCCTGTAGTCCAAGAGCCCGTGGCCGCCAGGCATATGTTATTTTATAAGAGCTGAAAGTTTGTCTGCGCATGCTTCTGACATAGGCATCACACGCTCAGCTATTATGAATTTCCGATCGTGGTGGCTTTGGAAGTTATCAGCTTCAATGTGTCTGGCAAGGTTAAGGAACCATCAAGTGTCCGGCAGCCAAGCAAATTCCCCTATTATTATGTAAACTAGCTATAAGTTTTCCGTAAATGATAAAATAAAATATTTAAGAGGTAATTATTATGGGTACGCTATACCGACATGTAGACATATGAATTTCACTTATAATTTGTTTATACATTTTCAAAGTTAAATCTTAGGTTATAATCTGATCTTAGAGTAGGTAAGCAATCAATGAGAATTTAAGTTATATGATCTGTTTAAACGCGTATAATCTCTATCGACCTTATTCATAGACAGTTTTAAAACCCATTTTAGTTATCGAATGTTTTGTCCCTTTCGAACGACTTTTGAATACAGTTTGAGCGAAAAAGATAAAACAATCGATAACTAAAGTGGGTTTTAAAACTTTCTATGAATAAGACTTATGTTTAAAAGTATGTATCGCAAAGTGGAGATAAAGGCTCAGAAATTCCACTGGTCTACACAGACTGAACCTGGAACTTAACGATTCTTGCGTGGGTGATCATCGTTTATCCGCTATCTGGACGACTACAAACATCCTTACACTAGTTATACTTTTTATACCAGAATTCAGCTATATAATTCTCCTTCCTTGTTCTGCTAACCTCTCGTCTTTTAGGAATTCATTATTAAGTGAATCTTCTTTCATATTTTAACCCTCTGTAGCAGTTAAAAAGAAATAAAACTTTTAAGCATAATTACCTATTTGTAATTTACATATTTACTATATCCAAAATTACTTGAATAAATCAATAATAATATAATTAAGTTTTAATAAATATAAAAAATAACGTGTTACAACCCTCATGGTATTCCCTGTGCAAATTAGCGAAGCTTTTACTTATGTTGTCGTGTAATTCTCCAAGGGTTGTCTATGTACATATGTATGTATAGTAAGTCATACAGGGCCGTTATCACTAGTTGTGTCACCCAATAATTTCAGTCATGTACGATCGCCCACACAGGACAGTGTAGTGAATATTGTGGTAAAATAAAATAATTAATAGTGAACAAAGTTGAGGAAAAAATTATATTGTTTGTGAAAAAATGTAATTAAAATAAAACCGTGTAAAAAATATTTTTTTGTTATAAAAAAAGATAAAGTATAGATGGGTCACTACCAAAATAAAATTTAAAATAAATATGTATTTTATGGTGGTAAAAAATAATATTACAGTTCTCAAGAAATAAATAAATAGAAATCGCCATTAAAATAAATATACGTCTACAAAACAATGTTGCGTATTTAAGCATAATTAAAAAAATATTCTATTAGGATTCACCTTCATTGCGTAAAATAATATAAAACAGTCTTATACCTACACATTAGTAACTTAAACTTTACTTAAACACTTTTAACTTGAAATGCAATATTTTATTTCAATAAAAATAACTAATAATAACAATTCTAACATAAAGCTTTAATATAATATTACAGCTGCAATAACGAGGAAACAGGAAAAGTAAACACACTATAACTATAATATACCTACATTTCACAACAAAATATTTGCCACTTACATGGCACTTAGTGAATAATGAACAAAAAACGTTGAATAAACGCCAAGAAAACTAAACATAGATTTTTGTGATAGTGAATATTGATCCACACATTAAAACCTTGACACTAACTACTTGACCGCTACTGATGTTTCAGAATCGAATATATTGCTGACAGCCATTTATTGAACTTAAAATTTAATGATTCATATATTATTTACCATTTAATTAATCTGGCACAATTTTGCTCTCTAAAACGTTAGTATAGGATTCCTTTTGTATACTCAATGTCTGAATGCCATGTGCTGGAATATATCTCTACCTTCTGATATCATCATTATCTTCAACCCCAAAGTGTCTGTTGTTCGAATTCACATCTCTCTCAAAGATATGCCCAAAGATCCATTAAAACTAGAAAACATCCAACGAAACTATTCATTAGGAAGTCTGTTCCTTTGTGATTAATTGGAGAATAAATTATATAAGTCTTGATATTTATACTCTGTAGGGGCATTCTGAAATTCTGGAAATCTGGTTTTACTTTGGTCATTACAACCCTGTCCACTCTTTAAAAGATGCAAGCTTTATTGTTACTTGTATTTGCGCTCAATGCCTTTCGTCATTTTGACGCAGTTTCATTATACGTAATTATCTATACTGCCTCCGATATCGTTTTCAGATAAGAGATCATACAACCACCATTTCATTGTTGATAAGGGATACTTGAAGCAAACACATAATCTAAACCCTGGTATGTGTCGAATTACCAATTGTTCAAATTCGTTACCGTACGAAGTAATTTTACTTTTGTTTAATCATTTAAGACAGATGAAATCAACTACTAAACTTAAATTTCCTGAGAAAAAAACCCTAACGACCTGTTGGATATATTGTACCCAGAGTTAATTTCCAGATTGCGGATTTTATCCCAAAATAAACAACATTGATAATTTTAACACAAATTCAAAGTACATGGAATACATTGTAATATGTTTCACGCGGTAAATGAGTCGCCTTTGCGTCCCATTCAGGATATTATATTAAACCATATTAATCTAAAACTCTAACCAAAATAGTACAAAAGAATATTCCCACGACCTAAATCTATATTCAAGTGTTACATTAGTCATTAACTAAATATTTATTTTACGTACAAATTACTGCAAACAATTTAATACACGTACCGATCCGATCAAACGCTCTCAGAAGTGAATTTAAAACAATGATAGAGTGAACAAAGGCAATATTGCATTTGTAGGTGACCTAAAATAATGAACCATATATGAATTATGCAAATATAGCATACTAAACCACAAATAAAAATACATACATTAATCGTAATAATAACCGTGTTTTATCCTTATCACAGCAAACAATGACCATTGTGGTGTGAACTCGCACAGGAAATTGTCGAGAACTCACGACATTGAAAAAAATAATTAAATTAAATTAAATTAATTGAAAAAAGTAAAAAAATTAAAAAAATCAATAACATTAAATACAAAGTTTATACACATACATAATTTTAAATAAAATATAAAACTCAACAGAATTAAACTAGACAATCGTAGCTAATAGAGCCTTGGTCTGAAATTTCAAGGGAGCGATTATCTAAATGGTTTGAGTGAACAAAGCGAATCAGTTGTAAACACTAGTGAATAAAGCGGTGCTAAAATGGCCGAAGTAACCGAGGAATTCCTGAAAATGAGCAGAGAAGATGTGCCATATTGGAAAACTTTTCACACGAGGACGAACGCGCTAGATAAGGTTGAAATATGGAAAGAGAAATGTGTGTCCATAAAATCGCCTAAATCTGGGAGGATCGTGCAATCTCAAAGACAAAGCAAGAAGTCGACAAAATCCGAAAATGGAAAAGGAAGTGGATTCTTTGCAAGATTTTTCGAGGACTTCAAAAAAGCGAAGGTTTCCGATTATACTTATCAACCGTCGAAGGTTAGGAAGAATAGCTTTTACCGGCCGTTTTGGGCAACCAAAGTGGTTGAGGAAAGAGAAGAAGTGAAAGCTAAAGTGATTGAAATAAAAGAAGCGCCGCACAGATCTTTGACCAATGTGCCAGTTATGAAGGTAGATTTCGTAAACATTTCTAATCTTTTAAATTAAATTCTAAAATTATGATATAAAAGTAATATAATATCAGAAGATTTATTTGTTTTCTTAAATTTTATAGAAAGGTAAATTGTTAACAATTTATTATGTGATATTGGTATTTAATTTTAATTCATTTTTTTTTAATTAAAAATGAATTATGTGAATTTTAAATAAACCTAAACGTTTTGCGAAATCTGGAAGTAAAATAACAATTTGTTTTAAAGAACACGATCATTGCGTCTCCAAAACTGAGTTCGGATAAAGGAGTACAGAAAGCCGCGCCACCAAGGAAGAGGCTCTCAAGAGTCGTATCGCACAAATTATACAAATTGAAGATGCCTGTCAGCTACCAGGGAAGCGAACTGTACATGCCGACCGGAGAACGGCTGTTTTGGGTTCGTTTTCTTTAATGTTATTTTTACTTGTGCCTACGTTTTAAAAGTGAGGAAATGATGCTGGCTGTTTACGTAAGAAACAACAAAAAGTATTGATATCGGTGTAATATTTTGACCACAATATATTGCTACGATCCTGCTTTTGAAATTATTTCTACAATTATATCAAAATTAGGTACTTTTATTTTTCATAAAGGGTTCTTGTCGTGGCAATCTTTATTTTAAAACTTTTTCAAACATTTCTTTTTTTATTTATATTTTAAATTCATCACTATCAGCCCGTTGCAGTACACTGCTGGACATAGACCCCTCCCAAGATACGCCACAGAGCCCGGTGTGCTGCTTTACGCATCCAGTCGCTGCCGGCCCTCTTTAAATTATACACAGGTTGACCCTAGAACGCAACATTTGCATGAGTTAGTATGGTACACCTGTGTCGCTATCTTAAAAAAATTCTGCAACCTAAAAACATTCAGTCATCAGACGAACTCAGACTTGTCAGTATAAAAAACAATAATTAATACAAGTTTAAAATTAATACAAATTACAAAATACTAGATAGGAAAAAATAAAATATTTTAGTTTTTTTTCGTAAAAGGTGTGTAAATAACTAAGTACGGTTATTGTAGGTTCTCAACCCAGCTAATTGTTTTTATATGTATTAGACGATACATTGTAAACGCTAATTATATTTTAGTATGCGGGTTTCCTGTTAGTGTTTTCCTTCACCGACAGGTCTATATACTATAATGTGTTCTAATGCTAAATAATTGTAGCCAGAGTAACTACTGGACATAATGAGACTTAACATCTTATGTCTCAGGATCGCTAGCGCAGTAGAATGCCAAGCAATGCTTTGTAATTCAGGTTGTGGTATTCTACTGTCCATGAGCGGTCGAATCGCTTGCCATCAGGTGACTGGGGCATGTTCATTGTTCATATCGCCATTCATCGCAATAAAAAAAATGGTGTTACAGTTCCATTATCCGTAAATTATAATCATAACTATATATACATACATACATACATAAACTCACGCCTTTAGAAGGGGTAGGCAGAGGCGCCACCAGGACGTCCACATTTCGCCTTGTATGTTCCGTCCCACGATGTGATAGGGGGCGAGCCTATCGCCATATCGGGTACAAATTCCTGACTCGGGGCTGATAATGAATAGAAAAATCCAATATAATTTTGCCCGACCCGGGACTCGAACCCGAGACCTCAGCTTTGTAACCGTACCGTAATACAACTACGCCACCGAGGCAGTCTAATAATCGATAGTAATCATAACTATCCCTGAGAACTATGATGTTGAATATAAAATGTTACAATAATTTTATGTAAAACGATAAAATGTGGCAGGCGCAGGTTACTACAACAACTAAATAATTATCTGCGGTTATTAAAACTGCGGTCAATTGTCGGTTTCGACATGGTAAGCAATGTTTAGATACACTGATGTTATAAAAATCAAAATTTTCCATCAAAATTCAAGCATTATAACTATGAACTAATAATTACCACATATATTATTGATTCTGAAGATACAATTTATTTTTTACCTCATATGTATTAATTTGCTTTTATTTTATGATTGTTTAGTTACATTTTTTTAAGTAAATAAATAAATACACCCAATAGTCACATACATAGTCCTGACCCACAGTAAGATCGAGTGTCGTGACGTGGGTATCCGAAACTACGAGAGACTTTACAGTCTCGCAAACACCTAGACCCAAAACAAATATCTGTAGATCACACAAATATTTGTCTCGGTGCGGGATCAAATCCGCGGCCTCACGTTTCACAGCTGGTGTCTAACCAACTGCGCCACAGAGGCTGTCATGTTTGTTTAAACGAATAATAAAAAGTGTTAAAAGTTTTCTTTTTCTTTTCCCTAGCTAGGCGAGACTCGGCCGTCGTCCTTTGGTCCAGCCACATACCAGGACTTCAAGGAAATCCGCTCGCGATGCCTGTCCGAAGGCCGGCTATTCGAAGACCCGGAGTTCCCCGCCGTGGACCGCAGCCTCTACTACAAGGAGAGGCTGGACAGGCCCATCACTTGGCTGAGACCTGGGGTGGGTAGACTTCTAGTAGTATTGTTTCTTAGGACTTTTTTAGCTTTAAAACTTAAGTAGTCTAATAAGTAAAAGAAATGACAAATTAAATACTAAACTACAGTTTAATTGAGAGGTAAATAAAGGTTTAAGCCTACTCCTATTTTTCATAATATTTTTACGTTACTATATTCATTTATATAGCATAAAAAATATAATTTAAAAGCCTATGGAGGAGGTGGTAGGTTCCCCGTATACTGAAAACATAGAACCTCTTTGCTTATTTCTGCAGCCAAGTAGTTATTTCCCAGTATTGTTGTGTTCCGGTTTGTAAGAAATTGTAACCAGTGGTAAAAAAAAAATATTACTAGGCATAATAAGAAGGTTTATGCCTAATGTGTCGGTGTAATTACCGCAGTGCAGTTGTAAATTATAAGTTATGAGCGATGTTGCTCTTTAGGAAGGCGTAACACTTAGTTGTTACACTAGTTAGTTAAGTTTTGTGTCGTGGGTGTCAGAAACTACGAGAGACTTTTCGGTCTCACAAACACCCAGACCCGAGACAAATATCTGTGGGCCTCACAAACATTTGTCTCCGCGCGGTGATCGAAACCGCGGCCTCTCGTTTCACAGTCGGCGTCTAATCAACTGCGCCACGGAGGCTGTCAATGCGGTATATAATGTATTCTGTATGTGATATTGTAGGACATAAGCGACAACCCGCAGCTATTCGTGGAAGGGTACAGTCGTTTCGACGTGCAGCAGGGAGAGCTCGGCGACTGCTGGCTCCTCGCCGCCGTCGCCAACCTGACGCTGCATCGCAAGTAAGTACTAAATATACGAGGTGATATTTTAAACACATGTTTCGCATCACCTCTGGCAACATTGCACGAAATTAGAAAAAATTTTTTTTTGTCAAATATCGTGGTTTTAGTTTGTAAGGCTTTTGAGTACCCCATGTAGGGACGAGTCTTTTTACCGCTCAGGTAAGTTCTCGAACCTAATCGAAGTTTAACTAAACATAACCAATACTCTTACCTATAAGGAGTGACCAGAGGCCATCACGCTCTCCTAATTACAGATTTCCTCACGATGTTTTCTTGCACAGTTAAAGTGATATTTGACTATCAAATATCAATAATAGGTATTTTCTAAGGCTGTTTTGTTATATTATTTCTTTAGCAATATGTTATTAACATCGTCCTTTATGGATTTCGTGCAAAATACATATTAATATACCATCGGGATATTATTTAATTCCGTTAAATTAACCTTTGATTAATTAACTAGTTGTTAATCATTTTAATCGCAACTAATAATTTTAATTATATTAAAACATGATAAATATTGTTCTATTTGTCATATAATTATGAATATGATTGAAATGGAAGTTTATTTAGATGTGATGTAAAATTTAATTATAAAAATGCACTAAAATAGGTATTTGAGAAAAATAATTTGTATTGTAAAAGTAATCTTCGGACAGTTGTAGGGGATTATACTTTGTTAAAATAAATACACCAAACAGTCACATACAAATAACAACACACTAACGCCCGAATACTAAAACGCCACTTAAATATTAAGTTGCACTTAACTACCCACGTCCCACTTAATCGGTACATTTAAGCGGGACTTTCGTAGTTAAGTGCAACTTATTATTTAAGTGGTGTTTCAGTATTCGGGCGTGAGATTTGTAGATAAAAATCTTACGTCCTTCCTATCAGACACTACCGAGATTTTAAGGTCTCACAAATACCCTGACACGATACAAATACTTTAGAATCACATAACATTAATTGTACCGGTGATAAGGGATCAGTTTGAGATCGAAACTGCGCCCTTTTGTTTCACAGTGCTATACTCTGTGTTCTCGAGTGGAGACCGCGCCTCGGCAAACGTAGTGTAGGACGCCCTCCAGCCAGGTGGAGCGACGATATTCGTGGGGTGGCTGGTAGCGGTTGGCGACGATGGGCTGAAGATCGAGCCCAGTGGCGTGCTATGGGAGAGGCCTATGTCCAGCAGTGGACGCAGAAGGGCTGATGATGATGATACTCTGTATGCAAAAAATTAGAAAGGAAAATTATTTAATTGATGTCATAATGCGGTTTTACATAGTATGTCGGTAATGATACATTTGATTTAAAATTGAATAATAACTATTGAATAATAAGACATTTCTTGCATTTTCCTTGTAAAATGGCATTCAACAACCAATAGCTATTAGGATCTCCAAGGAATTGTAACAAATAAATAAATACTGGAATGAATAACCAAACCTTCACGTATATAGTCCTGCTCCACACCACAATACAAGTCTTGGGACGTCACAACATAAAATAATGAATTTCGTGTCGCTACAGGAGGGCTGTTACCGAAAACGATATTCGATGTATACATCGAATATCGTTACAAATATACATATTTCATGTCGACTTCGTTTACTGATATCGATGACGGAACTAAAAAAAAAATAGCGCTTCGAGAATATTCATTGGTATGTTAATGAAAACTTAGTCACTAGGATTAAATTAGATTTAAGGTAGATTTAAAGTACTAGGAATTGCACTATACAGCGAAAATCTGTTTTAATTGTACCATACATTAGAACTGACTACCCCATGGATTTGTGTTTGATTTAATATACCGGGTATATCAAGACTGCGACCGAAAACGAAGCCAGGTGGTAGTTTTAGTGGTTAAAGACACAATGCAACTAAAAATTTCGCAAATAAAAACGATAGATTTTTTGCAATTTTTTAAATATCATCGTGTTTGGATGGTAAATACCTAGTTTTTGCAAAAATATTAATTTAAGCCCTTGCATACCATTGCGTCTTTAAAATTAAAACGATGTATATCATTATTTTAGGAAAACTATGTATTTATCACCCAAATACGACGATCAGTAAAAATTAAAAAATATATATTTGCGAAATTTTTAGTTGCATTGTGTCTGCAGTCACTAATACACCTGGCTTCGTTTTCAGTCGCATTCTTGATATAACCTGTATAGAGAAGGATTATGTATATACATAGATCATTGACAACACCTACCATTTTAAAATACAATAAAGGAGAGGAATGCCTACAACTTTAGGCACTATAATTCTGGCACTTAGGAAAATAAAATTTTAAAACGCCGTTTTTGTTTCAGATTATTCTTCCAAGTAGTGCCAGATGACCAGAGCTTCGACGAAGATTACGCCGGTGTCTTCCATTTCCGGTAATTATAATGTTATATTGTTGTTTATTGATAAAAATACTTTGTGTAATAATAATCCTGTAGGACATCCAACAGGACGCAGTACAAGAATAAAGCTTATCATATGACCTTTTCAGTATTATCAAGTCAGGATTTGTGAAGGCCTGTCGTCCGGAATTGTAATGTCGGTTACCATCAAATAAAAAAAAACATATTCATGATACATCTTCCCTTTCCTTTGTAAGGCTATTTTATGGTTTTGCGGCAGAAAACGTTATTTAATTATATTTAATCATAATTTATACATGTTAACACCATCAAAATAAGATAGTCGTCATTTTAATTAAATCCTTGTTTTTTTTTAAGTTTCTATAATACAGATTTTAAAATCTGTGTTAATGTTGTTTTATGTCGTTTAATATGTTTTACTGCCTCGGTGGCGCAGTTGTATTACGGTACGATTACAACACAGGTCTTGGGTTCGAATCCCGGGTCGGGCAATGTGATAATGATTTTTTCTATTCATCAGCTCGAAGTCAGGAATTTGTGCCCATATGGCGTTGGGCTCTATCACATCGTGGGACAGAACACACAAGACGAAGGGAGTTCTGGTAACACCCCTCCATATATCTTCTAGGAAAAAGTCAGGATGTACATACATACATAAACTTACGCCTTTTTCCCGGAAGGGGTAGACAGAAGTTCCCCTGGTAGCAACCAGGTTACCCACGTTTCGCCTTGTATTTTCAGTTCCACGATATGATAGAGAGCGAGACTATTGCCATATCGGGCACAAATTCCTGATTCCAGACTGGTAGTAGAAAAAATCCAATATCACTTCGCCCGACCCGGGATTCGAACCCGAGACCTCAGCTTTGCAATCATACCTTACTACAACTGCGCTGTAATAATGAGAACAAACTACTTGGTAGAGATCCAACATCTTTAATAAAATCCATACTTAAATGTACACTTATATACAGAATCATTGTTAGTTCAGTCACGCGACTTTACACGAGTATTCACACACGTACGACTGCGTGAAGTCATCTTAGCGTTTATGCTTAAATGCACTTTTACGTGATATATCAGTTTTAACATTATTCATCTTATTGCAAAGTAAGCATTACATTACAGCGCCGCTGGCAGGCAGGATGTTGATGTGTGTGTGTGTGCAGTTTCTGGCAGTACGGGCGCTGGGTGGACGTGGTGATCGACGACCGCCTGCCCACGTACCGCGGCAAGCTCGTGTTCCTGCACTCCTCCGAGACCAACGAGTTCTGGAGCGCGCTGCTCGAGAAGGCCTACGCCAAGTAACCACCTACACTCTATATTTTTTACCTCTTTTTATCTCCCTAGGTTCGAGTGGTAGAGAATCCTAATACAGGATATCAAGACTGCGACCGAAAATGAAGCCAGGTGGTAGTTTTAGTGGTTACAAACACGATGCAAATAAAAATTTCGCCAAAACATTGATAGATATTTTTTTAGAATTTTTTGAAAATTGACGTGTTTGGGTGGTAAATACCTAGTTTTTGCGAAAATACTAATTTAAACCCTTACGTACCATTGCATGTTTAAAAATAAAGAGGTTTACATGTTTATTTTAGGAAAACTGTATAAATATCACCGAAATACGACGATAACTAAAAAATTACAAAAAAATATTGTCGATTTTTTTTGCGAAATTTTTAGTTACATTGTGTCTGAAGTCACTAATACTACCACCTGGCTTCGTTTTCGGTCGCAGTCTTGATATACCCGGTATATAATTTGTATGAAGTGTTAAATATATTTAAAACAAAATGTTAAACATATTTGTTGTTAGTTTGGCTGGAGTCCATACATACGGCCCTCACGATATCTTTATGTCGCAATATATTTTTTAATACAGCTAGTCGGAATTTCTTGCCAAAGAAGAAGATTTAGAAAATGAAGAGAGCTTTCGAATGACATATTGCTCGTCGTTATTGACCAGTAGGCTGGGATGCGGCTTCTCCTTTAGTTTTATCCCAATATCTCACTCCAATATACGCAGTAGCAAGTGGGGAATATCTTATTAGCCGTACAAATCTCCTGTATTTTGCAATTGACCTAACCATTACCTTTTCGAAAACTACGCCTATTCCAGACTGCACGGCTCATACGAAGCTCTAAAAGGCGGGTCAACATGCGAGGCCATGGAGGATTTCACTGGGGGCGTTACGGAAATGTACGAGATGTCCGAACTGCCGCCCAACTTCTACACTATCCTGCTGAAGGCCTACGAGAGGAACTCGCTCATGGGATGCAGCATCGAGGTAAAACTAACCATAACGTAATATACATGTATTTTAAATTGTATTTCATAATAGTCCACATGAAAATAAAATATGTAAAAATACGTAGTGACAAAAAATAAATTCTGGTACAAAAATATTGTAGGTGCGCGCGCATAATTCGAGAAGATTCCAAATTATTTACAAATAGTGTTTATTATTATTAAATCCACATACACTTAAAAATAAAATTTTCGCCTAATCAATTAAAAGACATTATGTAAAAAATATTTTCAGAGGTAAATATGGATCCACGTTATAGTGAGCACAAGTTTCCATTGTTGTACATGCGCCGGTCCCAGACTGCGTGATGTGTAAAAGTGCGTCCGAACGTAATTGACATAAAGTATGAAATAAATAGGTCATCATTAGGAACTAAAAGTCCACTGCTGAACATAATTCTTATCTACAGTTTCAATACATAGCGACTTCCTACTAACTTCAATATATAGATACATCTTATTCAACCACAAAAAGTCTATTATTGTACGCAGACTGCACCCATGACAACCTACAACCTCCATCCACACAATGTTTTTTTAAGGATCTCCAACGATTGTTACACGTATAATAAAGACAATGGTTTAGAGTTATTGATTTTACATTTGTGACGTGTTCTTCAACCACAGGACACCACAAGCAAATTTAAATATTCATATAATAAAACAAATTAACAAATTAAGATTTGAATGAAGTAATACATACATTTATATATAAATAAAATTTGTTACCTTCCAGCCGGACCCGAACATTCTGGAAGCGGAGACGCCCGCGGGTCTGATCCGCGGCCACGCGTACTCCGTGACGCGCGTCAAGTACGTGGACATCGAGACCCCGGGTCGCGCCGGCAAGATCCCGCTGCTGCGCCTGCGCAACCCCTGGGGCAACGAGGCCGAGTGGAACGGACCCTGGAGCGACAAGTATACACACATACATACATACATACTTCTAACCCCACACTAACAACGAGGCCGAGTGGAACGGACCCTGGAGCGACAAGTATACACACATACATACATACATACTTCTAACCCCACACTAACAACGAGGCCGAGTGGAACGGACCCTGGAGCGACAAGTATACACACATACATACATACATACTTCTAACCCCACACTAACAACGAGGCCGAGTGGAACGGACCCTGGAGCGACAAGTATACACACATACATACATACATACTTCTAACCCCACACTAACAACGAGGCCGAGTGGAACGGACCCTGGAGCGACAAGTATACACACATACACACATACATACTTCTAACCCCACACTAACAACGAGGCCGAGTGGAACGGACCCTGGAGCGACAAGTATACACACATACACACATACATACTTCTAACCCCACACTAACAACGAGGCCGAGTGGAACGGACCCTGGAGCGACAAGTATACACACATACACACATACATACTTCTAACCCCACACTAACAACGAGGCCGAGTGGAACGGACCCTGGAGCGACAAGTATACACACATACATACATACATACATACATACATACTTCTAACCCCACACTAACAACGAGGCCGAGTGGAACGGACCCTGGAGCGACAAGTATACACACATACATACTTCTAACCCCACACTAACAACGAGGCCGAGTGGAACGGACCCTGGAGCGACAAGTATACACAGATACATACATACATACATACATACATACTTCTAACCCCACACTAACAACGAGGCCGAGTGGAACGGACCCTGGAGCGACAAGTATACACACATACATACATACATACATACATACATACTTCTAACCCCACACTAACAACGAGGCCGAGTGGAACGGACCCTGGAGCGACAAGTATACACACATACATACATACATACTTCTAACCCCACACTAACAACGAGGCCGAGTGGAACGGACCCTGGAGCGACAAGTATACACACATACACACATACATACTTCTAACCCCACACTAACAACGAGGCCGAGTGGAACGGACCCTGGAGCGACAAGTATACACACATACATACATACATACATACATACATACTTCTAACCCCACACTAACAACGAGGCCGAGTGGAACGGACCCTGGAGCGACAAGTATACACACATACATACTTCTAACCCCACACTAACAACGAGGCCGAGTGGAACGGACCCTGGAGCGACAAGTATACACACATACATACATACATACTTCTAACCCCACACTAACAACGAGGCCGAGTGGAACGGACCCTGGAGCGACAAGTATACACACATACACACATACATACTTCTAACCCCACACTAACAACGAGGCCGAGTGGAACGGACCCTGGAGCGACAAGTATACACACATACATACATACATACATACATACATACTTCTAACCCCACACTAACAACGAGGCCGAGTGGAACGGACCCTGGAGCGACAAGTATACACACATACATACTTCTAACCCCACACTAACAACGAGGCCGAGTGGAACGGACCCTGGAGCGACAAGTATACACACATACATACATACATACTTCTAACCCCACACTAACAACGAGGCCGAGTGGAACGGACCCTGGAGCGACAAGTATACACACATACACACATACATACTTCTAACCCCACACTAACAACGAGGCCGAGTGGAACGGACCCTGGAGCGACAAGTATACACACATACATACATACATACATACATACATACTTCTAACCCCACACTAACAACGAGGCCGAGTGGAACGGACCCTGGAGCGACAAGTATACACACATACATACTTCTAACCCCACACTAACAACGAGGCCGAGTGGAACGGACCCTGGAGCGACAAGTATACACACATACATACATACATACATACATACATACTTCTAACCCCACACTAACAACGAGGCCGAGTGGAACGGACCCTGGAGCGACAAGTATACACACATACATACTTCTAACCCCACACTAACAACGAGGCCGAGTGGAACGGACCCTGGAGCGACAAGTATACACACATACACACATACATACTTCTAACCCCACACTAACAACGAGGCCGAGTGGAACGGACCCTGGAGCGACAAGTATACACACATACACACATACATACTTCTAACCCCACACTAACAACGAGGCCGAGTGGAACGGACCCTGGAGCGACAAGTATACACACATACATACATACATACATACATACTTCTAACCCCACACTAACATCAAGTCTTGTGTCATGTATCAGAAACTACAATATTTTTGGTCTCACAAACACCCAGACCCGAAACAAATACCTGTGGACCACACAAGTATTTGTATCGGTGCAGGGATCGAACCTGCGGCCTCTCGTTTCGCAGCCGGCGTCTAACCAACTGCGCCACGGAGGCTGTTATACTTACATATGTACATATTTTATTTGTAGACAGTGGTAATTCTATTTTTTTTTTTTTGTGAACTTAATTGCACCTTATAAGGCTGCGTTTCCATTGAAGCGAAGACGGACAGAGCAACATGGAGCTGTGTAGAAAGTACCAAATCACATAAAATAAAATACAATATAATACACATCTCCACTTCAGTGGAAACGCACCCTTACACTCAACATTGGTGGGCAAAGATATTTTGGATGCTGTTAAAAAAAAATATATTATGTTACTTAGTTTAAGACGACAAGACTTCTAAACCGAAGCCAAGAGACCTAATGTGCCCTTCATACCATGTTTTAAAGTTCAAACATTCAAATTATCTAATAAAAACTATTCCCTAAACTTTCGGACCTAAATTTTATACAAAAATGATTTTCCCATCCGTTCTCTAGCAAATATTTTGCAGAGGTAATAAATCCTTATTAAATTTCAAATATTCTGGATAATAATTGTCGTTATATTTGTGGTAAAAACTTATATTTTTTAAGTGGGTATACATTTAAAAACTTATCGTATTTTCAATTTTCAGATCACCTGAATGGCGTTTCATTCCTGAGTCAGAGAAGGAAGAGCTAGGTCTGACTTTTGATGACGATGGCGAATTCTGGATGGCCTTCAAGGACTTTGCCAATCACTTCTCAAGGTAACTATTTCTGTTATATCATCATCATCATCATCAGCCTGTTGCAGTCCACTGCTGGACATAGGCCTCTCCCAAGGTACGCCACAAATCCAGTATTTCTGTGGCATATGACATAATATACAAAAATATACATTAAGTCATTTGGTTCAATGAAACCTTTTTTATTGGTGAAGAAAATTAAAGAAATTATCTTAAAATTTTTGCTGCAAGGCAAAAAATTACAAACAAAATAAGAATGCATAAAAAAAGCAATAAATATATGTGATATCTGCCTACAAAATTGAATAAATTATTTTTGCTTTATACAAAGTGTTGATGTCATAATGACTTTAAATCACAAGGTCATTATAAAAAGTAAATAAAAACAAATTAAAATGATTAGATTTTATATCACATTAAAATTGATAAAATGAAATTTTCAAACAAACTAAATAATAAAATAATTTGATTTAAATAAAACACGCTTTATAAGGTATTTACTGACCTCATTTGACCCTAGGATAAGAGCGGCAACAGCGCTTTTTTTCGTCGGCGCGGTGATTCCTTTGTAGTTGTTAGGCGTAGTTTTATTCGTAGAATAAGAAATTCAATAAAGCACTCTCAGCCGAGTCACAATTTACACAAATAAACTAGGTCAACATTTTTTCATTGAATTGGGAGCTATGATGCATACACAAACTCAGAAACTATTAATTTTGCGCCGGTGGATAAAAATAGCACGTCGCGCGAAATATTACTGCCACCAAACATAACTTAAAACTCAATTAAACTAAATTTTCAATGGTTCAAACAGTCCTCCATTAACCCTAATGAACATGCTGTCTTCGAATTTGCGGGACATCTTCGTGAGGCAGCATATCTTTCTCGATACGGTCGTAAAGCTCGCGCTGAATTTTGTTGGCATTCGCCATAAATTAAAATCATATCTGTGTATTCCAAAGCTGTAAATCACGACATCGTGAACATAAAATGCTATCGTAATTCCTAATGAGTTGTGAGCAGCGCATACAGATTCACTTAAAACATGTACGCCTCACTGACGAGTGACGAGTGGCGCGCGCGCCGACACCCGACTCGCCCCACCCCCGCCCCCGCCCCTGCCCCTCACGCCCGATCGTTGACCCCCGACCCCCGAACCTTGACCGTCGATCGCCGAGCGCAGTGTTGCTAGGTTAGATTTTCAAAACTACAGTGGAAGTTTCGTAAAAATACAGTAGACGGATGTAAAATACAGTAGATTATACCGTTTACTGGGCTTTTTTCATAGTAAACGAAAATAAACATCCTTTTTTAAAAAACCACAAATATTTCGTAAAATGATAGTTAATCGCTGTGTGTGTCACTTTTATTAAATTATTATCGGTCACAAAGTACTGTAAATATCGTTCCATGGTATGGTTAAAAATTACGGATGGCTCGGTGAATAATAACCCTATAAAATTATTTTGAAGCAATAAACGGGTGGTAAGTGTTAAAAATAGCTTTATTATTTGTCTCCTTAGTCATATTGCAGTATGTTCGATACTAACTGCATACTATTGTTTGATACATATTGGAGTAAATGTAGTACAAATACAGTTTTAGTGTAATTAGGGAACGAAATGTAATTACCTTGCAACACCGCCCAAACGTCGCGGGGGAATCCCCGAGCCGGCATGGCGGGGATGGATACACGTTTAGGGATGCAACATAAAAATATCGTCAATAAATATCGATAAATAGAAATATGATAATTTGAAACTATTAATATTTAAATACTTTTAGGGCAGTAAATGTGTAAATCATATTAATTAACACAGTTATCAAAACATATCCTATGCGTGCTAAAAAGACCTCGGTACAAATTAATACACCAAAAGAAAGATACAGGAATAGTCATTTTAATTTTTTTTTCTAAGCAGCAGGTTAAAGAATGCGTCTCAATAGTCCTCATACTGAAAGAATTTGCGAATGTTGCTACATGACCCATTTGCAATTTTAAGTAGGTTTGGAATGTAGATGCGAGCTTTGTGTATCTCCTGTTATGTATCCAAAACAATTTTTATTAATATTTTTGATAAATTTGAGATTTGGATGTGAAACAATAATAAAGTTTGAATTATATCGATAATATCGATATTGTATGCTGCCACCCTAGCCTCATTCTGATGTTGAATTGGCAACGTCGCACTGCGCTTCGAAAGACATTTATTTCATAAATCATAATATGAGTTTTAATGTCATAGATATTAGGTCTAAATTCAATTATTGGTATAATTTTTGTAATAATAACACCCGAGTTGTATTTTTTTCGCACTTGCCGTTCATTACCCGTTTGTGTCAATGACCTAGATAAATCGCTACAGCAGGTGGTTAAATGTGTAAAAATAAAAAAATATCCCGTGGCTAAACGGTTGATGATAAATTAATAATATTTGGTGTACGCACTACTATTGCGATACCCTATATATGGTCCCAAAAAAAGTGAATATGTCACCGACACTTTGTATATATAGATAATATGCTTTATTCTACCAAATAAGGTTTAATTTATAATGTTTGATAATTTCAGAGTGGAGATTTGTAACTTGAACCCCGACTCTTTGGATCCGGAGGAGTGTCCTGAAGGATGCACAAAGAAATGGGAGATGTCAGTGTTTGAAGGAGAATGGGTCAGAGGTACCTACTATACACTACATACATACATACATAAACTCACGCCTTTTTCCCAGAAGGGGTAGGCAGAGGTTCCCCGGGTAGCAACCAGGACACCCACGTTTCGCCTTGTATTTTCCGTCCCATGATGTGATAGGGGCCATATTGGGCACACTATTAATGTTAATAATAATTATACAAATAATGAACTGAATGAAGGGTAAAATAATAATACTGTAGTATCCATTGTTGAATGGAGAAAGAAAACACTGTGAGGAAACCTGCATACCATAACGATTTTTATGAATTTTTATTTTATTTAAAGTCTGCCAAATGTTTTTAATTTAAACAATTTAGATACTATAAATCGGTCCTTTGTGTGGAGATTCTTGAAAGAGGCCTATGTTCAACAGTGGACTTCCCGTGGCTGAAAAGAGAAGGGAAAGAGAGAGAGAAATCGGTCCTTATCTATAATATTTCCTTTTTTTTATCCATCCCATGGTTGTCTGTTACATATTGCTGTAGAGCTATAAGACCGCCATTTGTACTTATTTAATACTTTTTCTGTATGTGTTCAATACAGATTTACGAACAAAATTAAAAAGCGATCACAAAAATCTAAGAATCGATCTGGAAAATAGACCAATCAGAACACATCAAATGTGAGCGTGTCGACAATACCTTGAGCCCATTGGTCTATTTTAACGAGCGATCCTTAGATAGACATGAAGATTGTTTATTAATCTCGGCTATTAAATAATAATGATAAAATAATAATATTGGGAAGTGCGTGGTGGCCTGTTGGTAACGGACCAGACACGGCTGTCTACATGTTCACGGTGGTCGCGGGTTCAAATCCCAGGGCACACCTCTGACATTTCCGAGTTATGTGTGTATTGATAGTCAATCACCACGCACTTTAACGGTGAAGGAAAACATCGTGAGGAAACCTGCATACCGTAGCGATTTTAAATAATTTCTACGGTACGTAAGTCCGCCAACCCGCACTAGGCCAGCGTGGTGGACTATATGGCCTAACCACTCTCAATCGATTCTCTCGATTGTAGAGTAGGCCCGTGTCCTGCAGTGGGATGTATATGGGCTGATATAGATAGATAGATAGAATAATATTTGTCATGTTTGTTTCAGGGGTAACTGCCGGTGGTTGCAGGAACTATTTGGAGACATTCTGGCGCAACCCGCAGTACACCGTCACACTGAAGGACCCTGATGAAGGAGAGGAAGAGAACAAGTGTACTGTAAGTACATACATACATACACTCACTCCTTTATCCCGAAGGGGTAGGCAGAGGTGCCACCAGGACACCCACATTTCGCCTTGTATGTTCCGACACATGATGTGATAGGGGGCAAGCCTATCGCCATATCGGGCACAAGCTTTTGACTCCGGACTGATAATAAATAGAATAACCCAATATCACTTTGCCCGACCCGGGATTCGAAACCAAGACCTCAGCTTTGTAATCGTACCGTAGTACAACTACGCCACCGAGACAGTCTACTGTAAATATTATTAATATTTTTCATGTACCAACTGAGTATTGTACTGTATCAACGATTAGTCCAGAATCGCCCACTGCTGGGCACGGAACTTCGACACAACTTAGTTCGTTTGAGTGGAGTTAGGCCATAGACCGTCACGCTGGTCTAGTGCAGGTTTACGGGATATCACATAATTTAAAAAATCTTGTTAATACCATAATAGTATGTAGCTTTCCTCACGATGTTTTCCTACACTGTTAAAGTGCCTGATTCACACACATTACTCAGAAATATCACGCGTTTAATTTGAACCTGCGACTTCGATCTCAACCGAGTCTCGTCCTTTACCAACTGTCCACCAAGTTAAAATATGCGCAGTTGGTTAGACGCCGACTGTGAAACGTGAGGCCGCGGGTTCGATCCCCGCACCGAGACTAATATTTGTGCGAACCACAGGTATTTCTTTCGGGTCTGGGTGTTTGTGAGACCGAAAAAGTCTCTCGTAGTTTCTGATACCCACGACACAAGACTCGATATTAGTGTGGGATCAGGACTATGTATGTGACTGTTGGGTGTATTTATTATTATTTATTTATATTTTGACAATTTCCAGATAATAGTAGCGCTAATGCAGAAGAACCGTCGCTCGCAGCGTCACCAGGGACTCGAATGTCTGACCATCGGGTTCGCAGTGTACCGCCTGCCCGACTACGGACACGTGCCCAAACCACTCGACGTGAACTTCTTCAAGTACAACGCGTCTGTGGGACGATCCCAGGCCTTCATCAACCTGAGGGAGGTCAGCGCCAGGTAAATATTGCTATATTACGGGGCTTTTATACTACAAAGTATTGAAATAAAACTGGTTTTTACAAATTTTATCGCGATTTGATTTCAATAGAGAAGATGGCTTGAAGCTTGCACCATCATGGGATCCAATTCTACATTTAATTAAATCGGAACCCAAAAGACCAGTTGCCACACCTCAAGACACTGTGAGCTCCTTCTGCGTAGATTGAATCGCAAAAACCATTTTTTTTTTTAATTTAGTAATTGTAAATTAAGGGTAGTTAAATTGTAACAGTCACTGAGCGGATGACTAATCAGTCCGCCCCGTGACCACGAAAGCTGTAAAGCAATCGAAACGTCAGGAAGTTAAAAAATTAAACCAAATCGCGATCAAATCCGTGAAAACTAGTTTTATTTCAATGTGTATTCGCGTAAATCTAAGAAACCATTATACTACAAAGTATTCTATGATATTTTTTTCATTTTTTAAGCTCCTTTATATGAAATAATATGAGTTCCATCGTAACATAAACATAAGCACTATAATAAAAGAGATAAAGAATTAATACTGTTCACATCATTGAGCTGTATGTGTTTACTGGTGGTTTCTCATATGTGAGAGGTCACCTGGGTAGGTACCACCGCAATGTCCATTTCTCCCGGCAACAGCAGTGTAAAAGCACTGTTATGTTCCGGTTTGAAGGACATTGTAGCCAGAGCAACTATTGGACATATTGAGACTTAACATCTTATGTCTTGAGATGGCGAGCGCATTGGAATGCCAAGCATTGCTTTGTAATTCTTGATGTTTGGTTTTGCTACTGTCCATGAGCGGTCGTATCGCTTACCATTAGGCGAACGGCATGCTTGCCTCGCCATTAATCGCAAAAAAAAAAACTTTTGTTTGCAGATTCAAGTTCGAGCCTGGTTCATACGTCATCGTGCCCTCGACCTTCGAGCCTGATGAGGAAGGAGAATTCTTGCTGCGAGTGTTCTCTGAAAAGGACAACAATATGGAGTGAGTATTCATAAATTTAAAACCGAATTTTAAAAGAATTTATATAGTAGGTGAAGTATGTGACAGCTTCGTAGGCATAGTTGTACTACGGTCTGATTACGAAACTGAGGTCATGGGTTCGAGTCCCGGGTCGAGCAAGGAGCACCTCTGCCTACCCCTTCTGGGAAAAAGGCGTAAGTTTATGTATGTATGTATGTGAAGTCTGCTAAATCACACTAGGCCAGCATGGTGGACTATAGGCATTCTCGGTTGAGGGGGGGAGGGGGTTTGAGCCATGTAGTGGGACATATAAGGGCTGGAGTAATATTAAATTCACATGGAGACTCCCAAATCCACAGAAAAACACATATTTTGGAATCAAAAATTCTCAGCTGTTGTATAGCGTTTTTATTTAATTGTATAATTGACTGACCATTTTTAAAATGCTGTGACCACTGAATCTCAAAATATATTCTGATTGTCTACAATAGTTATTATTTCTTTCACAGGGAAAATGATGAAGATATCGGCATGGGTGATGTTGACGATAGGGTGAGTATCAAATTATTTAATTGTAAACTCTTATCTATTAGGGGCCTTATTCATAGACAGATTTAAGACCTATTTTAGTTATCGAATGTTTGTCCCTTTCGAACGACTTTAGAATTCAGTTTGAGCAAAGAAGACAAATTGTTTGATAACTGAAATGGGGTTTAAATCTGTCTATGAGGCCGTTACTCTTAGACTATTGTAAGATTAACTGGTAGAAAACCGAATAAGCATATTCTAAATTTTAAAGAAGAGGCAAATAAAAAGATGCAGAAAAGGCTGTTATATCCCATAGAAGAAAATCAGGCAAGCCGGTATTAAAACTACTAATCAAAGCTATTTTTAACATATTAATTAAAATATTAACTCGTTTAGCTATATGATTACATCACATTTAATTATCTCCTTTGTTATAGTAAGAAATACATTTTACCCACGTCCATCCATGGGATTAAACCCAAAATGACCCCACACATGACACCAAATGACCTCACCAACGACCCCCAGGTGAAGGAGATCGCCCCGGACCCCGAACCCGCGGACCCGGTGCGTGATTTCTTCAACCGCTTGGCCGGTGACGACGGTGAGGTGGACTGGCAGGAACTTAAAGAGATACTCGACTACGCCATGCGGGAGGGTACGTACATACTTTTATTACTAACTTCATAATAAAAACGATAAACTACGTCCCCATTTATAACTAAAACTAACAGCCTAGTCTGGATCCGCCGGGGTGAGGTAACACTTTTTTAAAAATATTCCATCGCTATGTAGGATTCTAATAGTGAAAGAATTTCTCAAATCGGTCCAGTAGTTTTAGAACCTATTCAATGCAAACAAACAATCAAATCTTTCCTATTTATAATATTAATTTTGAAAAATAGGATTATGTAGAAAATTGTTTTGGTGGTTGATAGTATGACTAATTTTAACAAAATCAGAGAACAGAATATTTATATTATTTTGAAATGGTTAGAGATTATGAGCGTATTGGTTATAAAAAGGCGTGAATAAGTTGACAAGTATAAGCCCATAATACCCCACTGTTGGGCATAGGATTAGTCCTATGCTCAGAAGTAAGCACCATGCTGGGCTATTGTGACTTGGTGGACTTCAAATAACACAGAAATTCTTTAAAATATCTATGATATGCAGATATTAATACAGTGGTTTCTTTTACTTTTAAAATGTTCCAAAATGTCAATAACATTTTATACATATCAACTTATTCACGTAATATTATCTAGGTACATATTATGTAGTATATCAAAAATTGAAACACTTTTTCAACAATTTCTCTTTAACATAAGGGCAGTCGGGAAGCAAGCAAGAAATTGCAAAGCTATTTTGTTGCCTTAAATTTTCGTTGACTATAATCCCAGATTATTGCAAGCCTATGATTTTATAATGAGTATCTATACAGAAATTATATCCAGATCTGTATTATGATTTTGCTTTTATATTAGTTTTTTAAATGTAGATTATGTATATTTTGTTATGTTATTTTGCCTTTTTAATGACTTAGGTTTTATTTTTTCAAAAGAATAAAGTTTTAGTATGCTCATTTTGATTCCTTGATTAAAAAGTATATAAAGAATTATAACAAAACATAAGTAACAATTAACATAAAAATCACAATATTTCAAATATTGTAATTACTATAACTATATATTGTGTTAATGTGTAGATAATATAACATTTGAACAGGCTTAGCCACTGATCACCTAATTATTTTTACAGGATATTAACTTAATAAAAAAAAGTACTGCTGAGGAAAAAAAAAGGTTTTTTTTCTCTTTAGATCATTTTTTCCTCGACAGTACAAGGGAAGGGTGGTGAAATAATACTTTTGTATAAAAAAACTTTGTTCCTCTCTAAATGCCCATTTTTGAGCTTTTACAAAACGATACAATGCTTTATGTGTGAAGTTAAAGTACTGCTTTGTCCGTTACGTTCGCTATCCGTGTGAAGAGATATCTATGTGAGTACAAATGTATATTTTTTATGTAGATTTCATTTTTTAAGCTTTCTATTGTTTTATTTTTTGTTTGGTGTTGTATTTTTTTGCTAAACACAGCCTAATTTAAAATAACCTACTTGATTATATTATGTTTTTATTTTTTAAGTATGTTTATGTTATCGTTAAACATAGTTATAAATATGTTAAAATAGCTATATAATATGTAAATATGTTAATACCTTGAACGAATGTTCTGCTGTAATTATCTGTTTTACCAGCGCAAGTGGTTTCTAGGTTATTCTGGTGAACGCTTTAACGTTTTAATAGTCGCTAATATTTATACTAAGAAATCTGAACATTTTTAGATGATGTGTAGGTCAATTTTGGACATAGAATACGTCTTTTACAAACTGAATGTACATAATTTGTTACTTATACGAGTAATTTAGTATTTTTATCGCCTAAAAGACGTATTGCATGTTTAGCCTGATCAGAAAAATATAAATCTTCCTAATACTGTATTACATTTTATGTTGTCTCTTAATTTCCCGTCGTCTCTAGTGTTTGAGTGTCTATGTATTAGACGCAATTATTTCAGCTTTTATATTAGCTACATTTCTAAACATTATCGTTATATTTTGAAAATATAGTAAGCCCAATTTTATAACATACAAAAAAATGTAATTCTGTTGGATAGAATTTGTTTCACTGATAAAGTTACTCCACTGTACATAACACCAATAGCCCTAGTAGCCATAAGATATATGTCCGAAACAGAGTTGGCCATGCGTCGCGGCGGTGCGTACGACGGCGGGGGAGGGGGAGGGGGTGGCTACCCCGCGGGAGGGGGGGTAAGGGCGGAAGCCTCCAGTCCCCCGCAACAACAGAGCTGCCTCGAACAACTGCTCTGCGCCCTCTGCACCCCCATCTGCAAGGAGATCGGCATCGACCTGCAACAGGTGCAACAACAGAACCAGGAGCAAGTGCACCTCACGCAACCATCACCTCCGACGCAAGGTAAAAGGGGTGTAGAAAGGGGGGGGGGTAGGTTTCTTGTTAGGATATAAGTAGCAGTAGGCAATGTTGGGATTTCGATATTTTAGTAGGCATTTTTAGGCAAGATATATTATAATAAAAATTGATGGTAATATGATAATATGGTAACTACAAAGATAGTAATTTCTGCAATATGTCTTGATTGCGCTGGTTTCTTACTATGTAATACTCATGGGAGTGCAAATATAGAAGGATACACTGCCGGTCAAAAGTTTGAGACCACTCATTACAATTATGCGGAATTGCATTTTTTTTTAAAATAATGAGTAATATAACAGCAATCCGCACGTGTCCATATTCTATAGTTCATGAGCAATATCCAAAGGCCAGTTCTTTTGTATATCAGCCATCTAAAGGGTAATAAAAAAGCTGTGATTCGCATCTTCAATATTTGCCGAAAAATAACTAATCCTTTTGTTGATTGTTAACTTGTCACAGCCTCATAAATTTCATAATTATTGCTTTAGTTTTTTAATTACTTTAAGTCTATGATTGTTTTGGCTTCTTAGAAATGTTATTATCGTTATTTTAACAACGTATTTTTAATACTGCTTTCGAATAACTCTATCTAGTCTAAATTTGTCGTACCGGCTGTCAAGACGTGTTTAAAATGGGTAAAGTTAGTGAAATTAGCATTAAAATGCGATCTGCAGTTATAGTTCTTCATAACGAAGGCAAATCCGAACGTGAGATTGCATCTCAACTAAAGTTATCGAAGACTGGCGTTCATCGCACTATTGTACGTTACAAGGAAACTGGTACTAATCGAGATCGTCCGCGCTCCGGAAGACCAAGAGCGACCACTTCTAGTGAGGATCATTTTATTGTTGTTACCAGTAAGCGGAATAGACGCCTAACAGCACCGGAAATTCGTGTTGAAGTGAACAAATCCCGGACAAGACCTGTCTCAGTGAGTACAATCAAGAGACGATTGCAAGACGCTAAATTATTTGGTCGCGTCGCTATCCGAAAACCCCTGTTAAAGCCACAAAATAAGAAAAAACGGATGCAATGGGCCCTTGCCCACCGAGACTGGACAGAAGAAGATTTTAAAAAAGTGCTTTGGACTGACGAATCCAAATTTGAATTATATGGTTCAAGGAGAAGAATTTACGTTCGACGTTCTGCCGAAGAAAAAATGATGCCACAGTGCGTGGTTCCAACCGTCAAGCATGGTGGTGGTTCTGTTATGGTCTGGGGTTGTTTCTCAGGCTATGGCACTGGAGATCTAACGAAAATCGAAGGAATTATGAAAAAAGAGCACTATAAAGTAATCTTGGAAAAAAATGCCATTCCTTCCGGGCTAAAATTAATCGGTCACGGATTCGTTTTACAGCAAGATAACGATCCAAAGCACAATTCAAAATTGTGTAGAGGCTTTTTAGAATTGAAACAGACGGAAGGGGTGTTGGTCAATATGATATGACCACCGCAGAGCCCTGATCTTAACCCTATAGAGCTTTTATGGGAAGAGCTTGATAGAAATGTACGGGAGCAATGTCCTTCTTCGCATCGGGCTATGTGGAACGCTTTGCAAGAGAGCTGGAAGAATATACCACAAGAGACACTCAATAAATTAATCGCTCGCATGCCGAGATTGGTGAAAAGCGTGATCAAATGCAAAGATGGTTATTTTGATGAAAAATCAGTTTAAACATTTTTTTCTTGTTCTTTTGTTTCACCTGTTATCAATGTGTTTAAAAATGTTTTTTGATATTTAATTTAGTGTAGTAATATGATAATAAAACCATTTCATTATATTTTTTTGGACATGCTGGTTTTTATTTAATTTACCTGTATTTAATATAGTGGTCTCAAACTTTTGACCGGCAGAGTATGTCCAGTGTGCTCTGCCAAAGACTGATAATGGCGATTTAAATGTTTTCCTATTAGGGGCTAATCAAAAGTAATTTGAAAAAAAAAATACTTTACTAACGAAATCTAAAATATTAATATATTTTAGGGTATATATTTAGGGGTGTATATTTAGGGTACAGAGTAGTTTTCTGTATAAAATATGGCATTAAAAGGGCTGGGGAATGCATTATTTTGGGAAATCTATTTAAAAAACGTTGTGCAAGCTGACAATTTCATATTGCAAAAAAACAAAGCATAGAGAATATAATTAAAAATGTCAATATGGAGTGATTAGTCACTTGAAGTTAATTAATATTTTAAGCTATATGTATTTATTTGATTTATATAATTAATTGTTATAGATTTTACAGGATTCCTGCTCGGCGATGCATGCTTCTATAAATACAATTTTATTTTGTACACATTTATAGAAATGGAGGCACTATTTAAAATGTCTATTTTTATTATAAATATATTTTTTCACATTGTTTTTTTATTTTGTGCATATTTTTACAGGTAAACGGCGGGTTTTTTTTCAGCCTTTTTTGTAAAATAATGCTTTTATTTTATTTTTTGTAGAAAGCATTATTTTGCATATTTTTCTTTACGCTTATGTCGCTACTAACACCTAACGGGATGTGAAAACTTCCAAAGAATTATTTTGGAAATTTTTGCATCTATACGCTTGTGTAAGCATGTATTTCGTTTAATGTCGTCTGTCAAAGTGCGAAAATGGGCATTTTAAATAGTTTATAATATTTTTTTTTATTTCATAAAAGCATTAGATAAGTTCACCTCCATTTCCATAAAAAAATAGTTTTATGCAATGTGATGCTCAATTCTGAATTCCTTTAACTTTTCCGTTGCAAAAAAAACATTACGTATTTAATTCAATTCCTTTTGTATTGTATTTTTTCTATTTTCTTACAAAAAGGAGCATTCAGAAATCAGCAACTCATCATTTTTTTTTTCTTTTTTTTTAAGTCCATTTGATAACACTGCATTAACATTGCAGAGCTGAAAGGGCAAGGATTCTCTAAGGAAGTGTGCCGCAGCATGGTCGCCATGTTGGACAAGGACGGCTCGGGAGGACTTGGATTCGATGAATTCAAGACTTTGTGGATCGATCTGCGTAACTGGAGGGTGAGAATATAATTTTGTTGCGAGTTATATAATTTTGAATTTAATCGATTATAACAGGTCTCTATGGAAAATCTTGCGTGAGGCTTATGTTGAGCCTGTATTCTTGCACAATGTGCGTTTATACTGCTGTTCGGCGGGAGAAATAGACTTTGCGGTGATAATCACCCAGGCGGCTATCACATATGATAGACCACCAGTAAAGTTCCTTATCACTCCCCTCCTGATTTCAAGGGCTGGCAATTCATCTATGATCCATTATGTTCACGGGCGGCAGTGATCACTAACCACCAGATGAGCTGTTTGCTCGTTAGCTATGCAATAGGTGATGGTGTTGATATGGTCCCCGCAGGCGGTGTTCCGTCTGTACGACAGCGAGGCCCGCGGCGCCGTGCCCGCGCCGCAGCTGCGCGACGCGCTGCACTCCGCCGGCTACACCGTCAACGCGCACGTGCTCAACGTACTCGCGCACAGGTACACGCGCACACGCACACACACACACACATGTATGTGCACATACATACACATACCGGGTATATCAAGACTGCGACCGAAAACGAAGCCAGGGGGTAGTTTCAGTGGTTACAAACACGATGCAAATAAAAATTCGCCAAAACAGTGACATATATTTTTTTAGAAGTTTTTAAAAATCATCGTGTTTGGGTGGTAAATACCTAGGTTTTGCGAAAATACTAATTTAAACCCTTACGTACTATTGCGTGTTTAAAAAAAAAGAGGTGTACATCTTTATTTTAAGAAAACTATGTATATATCACCCAAATACGGCGATAAGTAAAAAATTACAAAAAAAATTTGTCGATTTTGTTTGCGAAATTTTTACTTGCATTGTGTCTGAAGTCACGAATACTACCACCTGGCTTCGTTTTCGGTCGCAGTCTTGATATACCCTGTATACACACATGCACGCGCATACACACACACGCACATTTATGGTAAATACGCACAGTCGCGTACACATACATACAAATATACATATTCGTGAACAAGTGCACAAATATATGAATTTACTCACACAAGTGAGGTACTTGCCACTTTAAATTTAAAATCCTAATACTATTGAGGTTTCTTTTGCCATACGGGTATATTAATACTGGAGTTTAATAAGGAACGGCTTTTGTATTGTTGCATATTATTGCTTTTAGATACAGCGACTCCGATGGCTACATACAATTTGACGACTTCATAATGTGCGCTGTGCGACTCAAGACCATGATCGGTGAGTTTAAACTTATGTTCAATTTTCTCTATTCTATGATTTCTTGCGTTCTCTTTCCAATAGAGATTGGACTGAGCACTGCCTATACAACTGTGTAGTAAATGAGAATCGTTCGGCCCAGTCAATGTTATCTCTCACGTTTCGCTGTGATTTTTATCAGTTTAAACTTAGTAATAGACGCTACCTATCGATGATATTTTCAATATCAATTGAAGTGATAATTAAAAAGCTACGTTGTTGCTACCACTAGTTACTTAAAAAGAGCACAAAAGCAAAATACAAAACAAGAACCCAGGAATAGATAAAATAAAATGAGGGGAAAGACACAGTTAAAACTCACTAAGCACTTCCTCCCTTTCTAGGTTACAGTCAATTTTGTTAGATTTTCGCTCAGTCCATTCTTTATGTCTTTTTATTCTTTCATTTTAGTAAAATACTATTTGATTTAGAAACTCCTTGTAGTTAAAGTCCATTACTAGAGAAATTTAAACATGTCATAATTTAATGAATGATAATATTCTTTACTACGCATAGTTACAAAAAAATGTAATTTGAGAAATACCAATATAATTATAAGTTGTAATCTGCATGCTTAGTAAAAAACATTTTTGTTTTTGTTTTTTTTTTTTGCAAAAACTTTCGATTCCTACCTTTTTTGAATTATTTTTTACTTTCTACATTTAAAATACTATCCTTCCTAACTTATATACAAGATAGTATAATAATAAACAAACCGAACAGCGAACAACGAACCGCTTGAGAATCTCGAGCGCGACCTGCAGTGGAACGCGTGAACGGCGCGCCGGCCGACTACACAAGTATAACGTAAACTGGCACTATTCCGCCACTGCATACTCATACACTCGGGAATTGTATGGGATGGTGTTCATAAAATGTCGTTTATTGTGTGGACTTTTTTGGTTTCAAATTATAAGGTTTTTTTTTTAATATCCATCTTTTCGTAGATTTTACTTCTTCAATTATAGGCCATAAAAATTTTTTTTTTCTATTAAAAAGTCAGTGAAAGACAGCAAAAATTTCGATTTGTTTCTTTTATTTTTAATCTTTCTATAAATTGAATTCTCCATATAAAATGGAATAACTAATTTTTTTTATTTATTTTTTTGTATTATTCGTCAATAACTCACACTGCGGTATAAGTGGTGTTCCATAGTATATCTTAAATAATAGAAAGAGTGTAAATATAATAGAAGCCATATGTTTAAAACTAAAAAAGTACCGCTTTTAAATAATTTTTATTCATTGATTCTGTTCAAAACCCGTCCCATTCAATTTTAAATGTACAAATTGTTTGCGATAGTACACACTAAATATTTTAACCCCTATATTTTATTATTCTAAATAATTATGTACTTTAACTTTATTGTTTACATTGAAAATCAAACTATCCGCAGACAATTTCAAAACCGACATTCCATTGGACTGTTTACAAGTACAAAACAATTTGAATTTTCTATAAAAGTAAAAAAAAACTTGTAATACGTCCAAAGCACAACACTAACTGCTTACTAAATGTCGTACCGCGACAGTTATTATTTTTTTCTAATTAGTTTTTTTATTTTTCAGACACATTCAAAGGGAGATCTTCGGGCGGCGAGTATGCCACGTTCTCTCTAGAAGAATGGTTGAATCGCACAGTCTACTGTTAGATGTTACACATGCCTTATCAGGGCCGGAAGTTCAATGCCGTGTACAGACAAATTATCTAGCATTACAAATGGTACGAAATGGCATCGGGACAAAAACTTAAAAAATAATAGATAGAAAGCAACATTAAAACGAATGCATTATACGGACAAATAAATTGTCTAGCCTTACAAAGGCTATCTGATTTTAGAACCTAATTTTATAACGTGTAGTTTGTCGACAAAAAAATCCGACAAATTACGAACCTCCTTTTTTAAAGTTGGTTAAAAAGAAATTCTGATGGTTTACTTAAAAAATCTATTTAACTAACTAAGTAGAGTTATTTTGTCTCAAAATAAGTAAAAAGGTTTTTTTGTCGAAAGATAGATAACATCGAAATAAAGGTACATCACTGAATTGGTTTATTTATGTACTGGTGTCAATTTGAGTCCGTCCGGCCCTGTCTTACGCATATTGTTAGTGTTCTGTGTATTGATGTAAGAAATTATAATCTCTATGTACATTATTTAACACTGTACACTGCGTTGCAAGGAAAATGGATCAATAATTTAAAAATTAAATATTTTACCTTATGCACAACATTTAATTGAAATTAACATTTTATATTTGATTATTTTGAGCTATGTATTTAATTTTATAACCCAGATCTATGTATTATGTAGTAACAAAAATAAATTTCACTGCCTTATTAACCCAATCCTAGTATAAATTATAATATTTGTAAAACACTAGCAACACGCAACAGTTATTTATGAATCCAGATGAATTCAAATCATATAAACATCCGCTTTTCATTCGCACTATTTTTTTATTACAAAACCATTGAAGCTACTAAGTTTTGAACACGAATTTATAAGGAAAAATGAAAAGGAAAACTATGCCCATTTTTCTTGCAACAGTGTAAATCTATTGAAAATGGTCACGCAAATGTAATGTGTCTTAAAGTTTGCCTAATCTTAGTCACAAATATAGATAACAATGTGACGTATATTTTAATAATCGATACGGGTATTGTCACTCATTACTAAAACAAATTTGCAAATATTTTTCTATACTCATATATGTTCTGCATTTTTTTTCTTTAGGGCTGACTAATTGTTTACTCCTAGTAATTTAAAAAAATAGCAAAAACTTCTTGTATTTTTCTATGATTTCCTATAGGCCAATTTATTTGTAATTTATATGTTTTATGGAAATAACTTTTAAATATTGTTTTCTAGTAAAAAATGTAAATGTAACAGTTAGTTCAGCCACAGTAACATATTTTAGTTATAAGAGTACCAGTATTTCTTTTGTCCACCGATTCTTCATTCCAATATGCGTTTAGTTCTTTAGGGAACATCTGTAACTGTGCGATCAGCTAACAGCTTCAATATCGACGTTCGTATTCGTATATATTCGTATGTTATTTTGCACATGGCATCGACAATGCATTTTTGCAATATATTTATGATGACAATTTTTATTTTGTATTTAAAGATCTGAAATATAATGTTTATATTTATTTGAAGTTTTGTTTTATTTTCATTGGCAATGATTCCCAAGGTTGCATACAACTTACTGAAAATAAAATTAATAGGTTTTTTTCTACCATTTATAAGACTCATGCCGTGCAGTGCATGTATAAAGAAACATACTTTCTACCCTTAACATTACAATTTAGTATTTGAATTAAATTAGAAATGTCTCCCATCTAAAACCTAAACTAAAATATACTACAGGATATTTGAAGTTGTCCATACACTGTAATACAAGAAAAATCCTAATTATTAAGTACATACTATCGCGTAAGGTTGTGGATACAAATACCACCTACCCAAAGGTAAAACATCACCATTAAAACACAATATTGATACCACTTATTTATTAATTATTAAATTAAAAATTAATCCTAATACACTTCCTCCATATTTTCGTCGTCAAATGACTCCGGCGCGTAGAAGTCGTTGGCGCTCTCCTCACAGGACTGCGACGGAATGTAGAACGGCAAGTCGTATGGCCGGATAACCAGTTTAGCGCCATCTGTTATAACAAAAATGCATTACAATGTGTAAGATTATTTTTACTGTGCCGAAACTTAATAGCATTGATAGTCCCAGAAAGTCCACTGCTGGACATAAGCCTCCCCCAAGAAAAGCTAATTACAGTACTGCCTACATCCAAACTTTGCCAAATCTGCAAAATGCTTACTAGGTATTTTTTTTGCAATGAATTGGGGGACGAGCATGCCATTCGCCTGGCATAGTAAGCGATACGACCGCTCATGGACAGTAGCAAATCAAACAACACCATGAATTACAAAGCAATTCTTGGCATTCCACTGCCCTCGCGATACTGAGACATAAGAAGTTAAGTCGCAATATGTGCAGTAGTTACTCTGAGTACAATGTCCTTCAAACCGAAACACAACAGCGCATTTACACTGCTGTTTGTTGGAGAAATAGACATTGCGGTGGCACTTACCCAGGTGACCTCTCACATACGAAAGACATACCACCAGTAGGAGTGTGAAATAAAGTTCACAATATAAACATGTCTAAGATAAATTGCGTATATTGTATAGAGCAGGCCTAAATCCCATCAATCTACACGTCATAATAAGGGAAGGGAAAAAAAAGTTAAACAATAAAATATATTTTGAATTTCAAACTAATACAGTCAAGTTCGGAAACTTTGAATTTGCGTGTAACTTTAGAGCCAGTTTTAGGATTTGTATGTATTTCGGAAACATGTAGTATAATTATTAATTACTTGTTTAGCTGTTCTAATTATTAGAAGTCGGGCGGTTCCAAATCTAAAAATTAAATTATCTACTCTTTTAAACACAATGAAATGGAGGGTAGTTTGTCTTCTTTTGCTTTTCCAATACGTGCATGGTCAGTCTCGTGTATACTTCCGAGCGAGAAGCACTCGCTTCACCGTTCCGCTCGATTTTCGCGCAGTTTCATTTGTGTGGTGGACAATCTAGTGCAAGTTCCACTTGTGTGCTGATTTTTGTGTGTCTAGTATAGAGGATAAAAAAAGCGAAAACAACCGTAACGCGGATAATTAAAATTATTAACGTAACTTATGGGTTTATTATATACTTGGGTAGTTTAAGTGAAATAAGCCAGAGTTCTTTTAAGTATGATTCCTCTACAATTGAGAATACGATTGGTGGAGGGGTTTAGAAATGTAATCGTAAAAAAATATATATTACATTATTAAAGCATTACGTAGTATATTCCTAAAGTAAATGTAATTAATAGAGACAATATCGTAGATTGGTATCTGTAAAGATATTGTGCAAGTGATAAATAAATAAAGTGTTGTGTGGTAACCGAGCTGCCAAAAGGTCGGCGTCCAAGTTCGGGTTTCCGGTAAGTACCTAGGCTAGTTAATATTGCTTTTAATTGTATTTATTTATTTTGAATAGTACGGTACAAAAACACTATTGTTTAATATTGTAAGTGTGGTTGTATTATTTAAGAGATATTGGTGTTTTTGAGTGATATTTACTATTCAAATAGTACCTTGTTACATACATTTTCAACCTGCAATAAAGTGAATCAAATAAAAAGAAATAATTATACCTAAATGTGACGTTGCCGCGTCGCTACGCGCGCTGTATTTCAAGTAAGTGTAAATGTTTAAATTTTATATCGTACTGTTGACTTATGTTATTTAGAAAATCATCATATCTGTTTTTTTTCTGCGACAAATTTTATCTATATGTGCAGATATCTTTTACCGAGAGTTGTACATTGTTATTTAATGCGGGGTGTGTCTATATCATCTATAATAATATATGAAATTTTGTTTGTCTGAACGCGCTAATCTTAGGAAGTACTGGTCCTAATTGGAAAATTCTTTTGCGTTGGACAGTACATTTAACGAGGAAGGTTATAGGTTACTTTTTATCCCGGGAAAATATATAGCAGGACTTTCATATAGGTAAAGCTTTTTCACGCTACGAAGTTGTGAACAACACTAGTAGTTGTTCTTGTGTGATATTTGTTTTCAAATAACTTGTTGCATTTTCTTTGTTATACATTGTTATCATTTAAGTGTACGTTTATGGAGTAATATGTAAATTAAAAATAAATTAGTGTGTGTCAAGTCATCTTTGTTCTACATACATGCTTTAACCTGTAATAAAATGAATGGAACAAGTATATGGTATATCTAGTTCTGTTCTATATCAGCCCATATACATTCCACTGCAGGCCACTCCTCTACAATCGAAGTACGATTGAGAGGGCTTAGGCCATATAGTCCAACAAGCTGGCCTAGAGCGGGTTGGCGGACTTTACATACCACAGACATAATTGCAAGTCGCTACGGTATGCAGGTTTCCTCACGATGTTTTCCTCATAGATGTAGTATAACATAGATCGGCAATGTATCATTTTGAGTGAAACCAAAACGAAAATATGATAGTGTGCGTGAAGTTTGCATGTGTGCGTGACAGATAATGCTGCGCCATGCACTGTCGATACTATCATATCGATACAGCCAACGGCCTCAACCAATAAAATAAAATTTTATTGATATATGAGACATTTTATTGTATTTTAACAGAAAAATAATTATTGTGTTTATTTCAACACAAATAAATAAAGATAAATCGTCTTATTTGAGAATAATTTTATTTGATAAGTTTTGTAAAGGTCTGTTCACCTGAATAAAAATATTTTTTAACATTGTAATGGATATATAGATCTAATAAAACTGAGAATAACAAACACATTTTATTATCTGTATACTAGGAAACTTATTTATGTCAATTGAGATTTGAAATAAAGTTGAAAGTGCTGGACGCCTGCGTACAAGTTGGTCGGAGGACATGGTTAAGGTTGTAGGAGGTCGCTTGATGCATAATCGCTTATAACAAATTCATGTAGAGATCCTTGCGGGAGGCCTATTTTCAGCAGTGGCCTTCCTTTGTTTGGAGAGAGTGAGAGATAATCTGAAGCTTTTCAAGATCACGTCACATACCTTAGTGTTTCTTACTATAAGAACTTCAAATTTTAAACCATATCTAAATATGATAAACAATGTCTTATTTCAGGGTTTTGAAAATAAAATGGTGCATAGAAATATCGCATTTTTTATAATAATATCTAATATTCTATTGTTTTATTAGAATGACAGCCTCCGTGGCACAGTTAATTGGAAACCGGCTCAGAAATAGTAAATCACGCACACGAAATATTAATTAATATATAGCAAATATCAATAGTGAATAAATAAAGTGAAGTAATAACTGTTATTGTAGAATTTATGTTATACTACGAGATTATAAAATGAAGTGAAACCTCTATGGTCATTGACTATTTTTATCGACATAATATTATTGATCGAAACTGTCAATCAATCCCTAGCAAATGTTGGTTGAAATTATTATAAATTCACGTATATGATATTATTTTTTATAGGCAATGGATGCTTTCTACGCATTTAAATAATGAATAAGGATATTCTTTTCTACCGATATCCATACAAGGTTTGTCTTACAATTCTACAATATTGTCACTAAACAACATTGAAAAAAGTGATACGATCTTACGAAAAACTATGATTATTCGGGTTTTTACACTAAAATCAATCACATCCAGGCACTGGACAACTCACCATAATAAATTACATTTAATAAAAGTAGCTCAGTACTGAAATATTAAATAAATCAAGAAAATAAGCGAAATTTGTCGTTCGCTTAAATGACATATTTTCACACAAATCACTATAGAAAGCTCTCCGTGTAAACGCATGGTCGCATCATGCGTCTCGCTTTAATGTATGATTTGAATCATTCTATCTCTTTCACATTGCCGATCTATGTTATGCTACATCTATGGTTTTCCTTCGCCGTTATAGTGCTTAGTGACTATAAATACACACAACTCCGAAAAGTCAGAGGTTTATCCTGGGATTTGAAACCACGATCACCGTGAACAACATAACATATAAAAGTAGTTGTGTACCTATTGTTTTCACGGATCATATATTTATTGGTAGTGTCGACCGACGACATCTCGTGCGCGCATTATGTTATTCCTAACAGTAAGTAGATACGGTATTTCTCTAGATAAGTGAATGTAATTCTTATGGAGAAATAAATGTATTAAACCTAACCTAAAACATTACCGAATGCATGTTAGATAAATAAATAAATACTGACTGAGCACGGTTCCGTCCATGGCCATGAGCGAGGAGTATGTCTCCGGGCGCACGCCGAACATGAGCAGGTTGTACATGCGGCGCGAGCGCGTCACCTTCACGGGCCGGTACTGCTTGAGGAACGGCATCATCGTGTCCTTGGACGGCAGGAACGGCTCGCCGTACATCTGGATATTACCCAACGAATCTGGCTTATCTGGCTGTAAATGTCTTTATGCGAGGTTATTTACCTCTTTAGTTCATTGTTTTGTCACCCGCTTTATTAGGGAGGGAAGTGGACAATAATTTATTTCCAACTCCTCCTATTAATTTAACTTTGTGATTGATTTCGTTGCGGGTTAAAGACAAGTTAGACATTCCCGGAGACTCGCTGAGCTTCAATGCTCAGTGTCATTAAAATGCGTGCCACTGTTGATCCTGCGACACAGGAGTTGCAGTGGCGGGTGTGAGGGCGGGACAGTCTCCTACCCAACGAACTATAAACGGGGTGAATCGAAACAACGTTGAATAGTGAAAAGTGGTCAAGTATTGACTATGAAATTATATTATTGTTTTTCAGTCTTCATTGTATCAATCATAGCAACAACAATATAATTCAGAAACACTCATTGATTGTTTCGTAACTAAAATAGCGGGTATATTAAGACTGCGACCGAAAACGAAGCCAGGTTGTAGTTTTAGTGGTTAAAACACGATGCAAATAAAAATTTGCCAAAACAGTGACAGATATTTTTTTGGATTTTTTTAAAAATCATCGTGTTTGGTTGGTAAATACCTAGTTTTTGCGAAAATACAAATTTAACCCCATACGTACCATTTCGTGTTTAAAAATAAAGAGGTGTACATCTTTATTTTAGGAAAACTATGTATATATGTATCACCCAAATACGACGATAAGTATAAAATTACAAAAAAAAGTTGTCGATTTTTTTGCGAAATTTGGCTTCGTTTTCGGTCGCGGTCTTGATATACCCTGTATAATCACGTTAATTCTTAATACAAGACAACCAGTTTATTTCTAATTATCCATTACATGTATGTATCGATTGTACAATACTTACGTGAATGGGACGACTCTTCATATGCTCGGGGACGAAGTTTTTCATTATCACTTGTCTTATTATCTGAAGCAAGAATAAATATATTCATCTAATGATAGCAAATAGCCCTTTTCAAATTAAGATAAAACCATTGAAACAAAACTATTTTTTTACGGACGGCCCCGCCAACGAGTCTTTACAGTGTAAAGCAATCGAAACGTCGGGAAGTTAAAAAGTGTAAAAATTAAATCAAATCGCGATAAAATCCGTACAAATTGCTTTTCTTTCAATGTGTAACATTCGCGTAAATCTAAGAAACCATTAAGATAATACCAATTAACAATCATCAGCGAATGCTCATGGTCAATAAGACATAGTTATGAAGTATAAAGGAGATTCTTTCTTATAAAATAAAACTAATTCTTACGGATTTTATCGCGATTTGGTTTAATTTTTACATTTTAAAACTTCCCGACGTTTCGATTACTTTCCAGCTTTAGTGATCACTGGGCGGACTGAGGTATTAGTCATCCGCTCAGTGACTGTTACAATTTAACTACCCATAATTTACAATTAAATCGTAATAGTTGTACATATTAAATCATTGCGTTATCACCACACTAAAATGTTACTTACCATAGGAACAAACGGGTTTAATTTCTTCAACTCCCCGCGAACTTTCTTCCTGACGATTTCCTCCTCGGAATCTGTTTCTTGAACCGCAGTATTCAAGTTCTCAATGTGATCTGATACCTGCAATGAAGTGAATTCATTAGTATATTCCAGTAAAAAAACGTTTTAAGTATTCAGCTGTTTATTTGGACATAAGTATTATAATGTAATCTGTCTGTCTGTATCAGCCCATATACGTCCCACTGCTGGGCACGGGCCTACTCTACAATCGAGAGAATCGATTGAGAGTGGTTAAGGCCATATAGTCCACCACGCTGGCCTAGTGCGGGGTTGCGGGTTGATAATGTAATTCCGATACTTAATTTTCTTTGTGTTAAAAAAATTTCTTTGTGATAACAGACACAAATATTATTTAAAATTAAAAAAACCCTTATTTGTCATATTAAATATGTATATAACGCTTGTAGACTGTACCACCTTCACACCCGCCACTGCAACTCCTGTAAGCCAGTAAGTTTGAGAGTGGTTCAGTGGCGAAGGGTGACATTTTTTAAAAGGGAAGCCGAAGCTCAAAACACAAAATATGTTTATTTTCTTTATCCTGTTACTAGCTTCTGCCCGCAAACTTCGTCTGCGTGGTTAATTTTATTTGAAATCTCCCATCCCGTCCCGTCCCATCCCGTTATATCCCGCCCGCCCCGTCTCATTCTCACTAATGAAATGTAATCCAGTCCCATCCCATCTTTTTGAGTATGAAAAAGTAGCAAATATGTCGGAATTCCTTCTTCATCCCACGGGAACACTATTTTTTTCGGAATAAAAAGTAGTCTATGTTACTTCTAATACCTCCAAGAATATGTGTACAAAGTTTCATGATGATCGGTTGAGTAGTTTTTGCGTGCAAGCGTAACAAACAAACTAACATTCACATATTAGATAATATTAGAAGGGATAAGGGATTACGAAATGACTACAATGCGACTGATAGTAAGCGTAGTGCAGTCCGAATAGAGATTAAAAATTTACTGTGTGATGTTTCACAGAATGAACGCAAAACGCGACACACTTATGCACGTGTGTCCTTATAATCGGACCTTTGCGAATATCCTCCCACCAGCAAATTATTGCTTCGAGAATCTTACTCACCAAACTAAAATAATGGGTTTCATTTGGTAAGTGATATTGTGGCATCTGCCTATTGCGGCCGTCAATTAAATTTTTATATTTTTGTTACCTATGTACTTATACAATATTTACAATGTCCATGAAAAAAAGGAAACCATACTTACATAATGAGAAAAATAAAAAAGTATATTTCTAAACTGCACGTGAATATAAGATTAATATAAAAGAAATAAAAACCTAGACTCAATATGTTAACAAGTACGATAGCCCCGCATTTATCAGTTGTAACATTAGTAAGACAATGTATTCCTCAGGCGAGGATCGAGCACGTCCTAAAATCTAAACACTAACTTTATTTGTAAAATCGACAAACTAAACATATTAGTACGCTCCTAACGATTAGTAATTTCCATTAAAACCATAATATTAATATTACACATTTTGTAATTAAAAACATTTAAAACTAATTGCATGAACCATGAATATATTGTAAAAATGTAAATACAACACTTATAAATACATTAGACTCCGCATTTCGCTATTGTAATAAGTAATATCTAGACCTAAACACACGAAATGCCGGAGAAGCTGCGGCTTGCCTCTTGCTTTTTTAGCGTAAATTGAACCTTAAATCATTATTAATTTAAGGTACAATTTTGCGTGGTTTGTTGCATACTATACAATGCGTAACGGGCGGCGCGGCGGCGGCGCGGTGGCGGCGGGCGGCGGCGCACGGGCCGCGCTAGTGTTATTGAATAAGCCGAACAATTTTACAGGAATTCGCCAGAGGTCGCACCGCGTCGCAATGTAAAAAGGGCTTACTGTGCCGCTTCCGAGTAATGTTTACGTATCTGCCCGACAGATGTCGTTGAATGTAAAAAATAATAATTGATATTAAATAAATAAGTTTGAATAATTTGCTTGTTTATAGTGTAATGATAAATTACAAAAGGGAAGCCGGTAGGAACTGGCTTCTATGGAGCCTTCGCCACTAGAGTGGTTAGGCCATATAGTCCACCACGCTGGCCTAGTGCGGGTTGGCGGACTTACATACCGTAGAAATTCTTCAAAATCGTCACGGTATGCAGGTTTCCTCACGATGATTGACTATCAATACACACATAATTCCGAAAAGTCACAGATGTGCCTTGGGATTTGAACCCGCGACCACCGTGAAACATGTTGGCAGTCACGTCTGGTCCGTTACCAATAGGCACTTGTTTTCTTCGTTCAAACTGAATTCAAAAGTCTATAACTAAAATAATTTCCAAATCTGTATATACTATTTTAGAAGCTGTCATATAATTTTTACCTTATTAGAAATTTTGTCGCAGTATTTGTGGCAAGCCTGCTTCACCTTCTCTATCGGTATATTGTCAATGGCTGCAAATAAAAAATATTCAATATATCTATGGTTCATAATATTATAGATACAGAGAGTTGTGATTGTCAGTGCTCACCCATAGCCTTGATGGAGACAGCGCTAAGGTCCTGTTCCGACAAGTGTTCGCGCGGCGCGTCGGGCACGCGCTTCAGAGCGTCCAGCACGAGCTGGAAGTCCCCGAAGTGAGGGTGCAGCTTGCGGTAACTCTGCGACAGGAAGAAACAACTCTCCGACGTCTCGATGTTGTTGTCCATTATGTCCATCAGACGGTCCACTATGGTCTGAGAAATAGAATAATTAGTCCCTAAACCTATACTAGTCAGCGTACTGGACTGAATAGCCTAACTCCTTCAAAAACATACTCTCGATTGTAAAGGAGGCCCGTGCCATGCTGTGGGACGTATCTGGGCTGATACAGAACAGACGCAGGTACCGCACAGGTGACACATGGTATGGGAAATAATTAAAAATGAAAATTTAATGGCGTATGTTTTGTAAAGTGTGGTCATTGTTTACAAAACTTGTTTATAACACAGAGATCTTCTTCTCTACTACAAAAACAGATATCTGTTTATACTATGTTTCTTATGAACTCTAAACAGTAAACAAAGGCCAAGATGGGAAAGGATGTAAAGAGGGTGGTATGGCACTTAGGGCAGGTTAAAGTATACAAAAGCTAACATGGGAAATAAGATGTTTCTGGTATGAAGATGATTCAAGAATCTCTGCACCTAAGCAAAGCCAAGCCAGGCCACAACATATAGAAAACACTGGTCACAATGCTACAAAGTGTTGGTCAAAGTAGATTTCTTTTTAATGTTTACTAGAATAGCTGTTTCTTGAAAACCATCAGGTATAGGACTATAATTTTTTCATTGAGGTGCAGTCTAAATTGGATCTATCTCTCTTTACCGGTTTATTGTCAAGTTCTGGCACGCCCTGTATATAAGCTCATAAAATAAAATACACAATTCACCTTAGATATGTTGTCTAGTAGTTGATGTTTGGTCTTCTTGCTGAGGTCGTGCAAGCCGGGATACTTAGATTGCAGCTCCACCAATAAGTCTGAATGAGTGAAACGAAGCACCTGCGAATTATACAAAAAGTGATATTATGGGGATTTTCAATGGTTTAATCACTCAATTAATTTGTTAGGATATTTTCTTATTTAGTTAATAAATATATAATTAATTAAAATATTTGAATTTTGCTGTAATACCTAAAAAAGCTTTTTATATTAAGAAGAATCAATGCCTTGAAGTGTTTGCATTATAGTTTAAGTCAGGTTTGACCATTCTGTTTAGGAATTAGAATATTTAACGAATTGGTAAATTACATACATTTACTGGACATGACTTCTTCACATTTTTCTTGCCCTTTTTCACCATTTTGTATCTGTAAGATATAAGAAAATATACAGGGTCTTCAAAGTTCATATAATCAATAGAAATAGATGATTAGTCTTTATGTTTCCACTGGTAGAGTTCTCTGGTAAAACTCCAGTGACAATCCTTATTTCTTTACACTCTGCACCTAATCTGATTTCATTCTCTTCTTAACTTGATAGCAATCAACACAGTGGCAAAATAATGGTGAAGTGTGGTTGAACAACTGCCAGAAATAAAGGGTTTTTTTTTACATAGGTTTGTCAAATAGAAAGGGACATAAATCTAGAGCAGATTACTGTGTATTTGTGCCCAGAACGCTGTAGCCCCTCGCCCAAGATTACAGACATGCTAAAACAGACACTACACTAGCATTGCTGAGTGAAACTTCATAACGTGTAATTCATTCAGTTTCTGTCAATAATTACGAAGAAAGTTCATAATTTTGCTTTATAATTTTACCTTCACTGAATATTCTTGGACGGTCATAAGGTTATGTTTACGGTGTCAGAAAATAACATTTTACATATGAACAGACTTTACTGGATTTGATTCATTTTTAACCCCATTAATTTCCGAGATTTTTTACTTAACTATAAATATTTTCTAATTTATCGTTTTATCTAAATTGATGTTTGAAATATACACATATTATGTGATGTGAAACTCATGTGAAGTACTCACGTTTATAAGTATTGCACTTATTTATTACCGAACCTATTGATAAAAGATTCAATAAATGAAAAATATTTAATAAAATATTAAAACATTTAACAGGCGTTGTAAATAACAACTTGTATTACTGGTAATAATTGTTATGCCAAATGTCAACTGCTACACCATGGACAAATGAAACAAACTACGCTGTTTAATGATAGCGCCATCTATTAAAGTATCTATTAACAGTAAAAAAAGTTACAACTATATATTATAAAACTTTAACCCAGTCCCAAATACAATTTTAACCTAATTAAGCGCTTCTATGTAATGCTTAAATAATCGATAGATAATAAACAGTGGATTTAGAAAAAAGTTTATCAATTTTAAAGCTAATTCCATGTGTCGATGACACCGAGACAAATATTAGTGTAATCCACGGGTGTTTGTTTCGGATCTGAGTGTTTGTGAGACCGAGAAGTCTCTCGTAGTTTCTGATATCGACGACACAAAACTCAATCTTATGGAATCAGGACTATGTGTGTGACTATACACCCAACAGTTATACGAAAAAACGCGCTTAAAAATAAATACAGCTATTTTTGAACATATTTATAATACTATTGATACACATAGTCTCATTCCGTCTCATGATTCAAGGCATGTCATTCTGTCCTCTCCGCTTTTTATTCCGTCCCGTTGATTTCGAATGAGTTCCACATATTTGCTCATTAAATATATACTTTACTTAATTTATTTAAATTCCTTGATCATCCTGCGGGAACACTACATTTCCGGGATAAAAAGTAGCTTATACAGTGTGAATTCAGGGTGTCAGCTAAATCCATACCAAATTTAACCAAAATTGGTCCAGCCCTTTGAGCGTGAAGAAGTAACAAACACAAACTTTCGCCTTTTATAATAATAGTGGGATGTTATTCTACCGCGCACGATTTACAGAGGGCGTACTTGTTGAAGAGATAAATCATTTCTCTCTCTCTCAGTTCCCAAACTTCAATAATGAAAAACGGCGGGAAAAACGATAGTTCTTTTTGTCTATTATTTCCTCTTAAGTTTTTTCGACACAAGAAAATAAAATATTGCCATTGCATTGCACTCCTATGCATTTTGTGCCAGAAAAAACCAAATAGCCTGAGAATAATTGATGGTGGTTTACAAAAAGTTATTTAATAAAAACCAATTTAATTCACTCCTTTTTAAATTTGTTATTTTACTTTAAAACAATTTGATTCACCAAGTCAATTTAATTAAAACATATAAATCAATGTTCTTCGATGTCAGTGATATTAGGTAGGTAGTGAGTTTTGAATTAATAAAACCTTTTAAAATTCAATTTCTCAAACAATCACTTAAAAATATATCCTTGACATTATTTGACACATTAGGGGGTTACAAACTGATGTTAAAAGCAAAGGAGTTATGCAATTGCCCAGTGATGTGACAATAAGGCCTGATGTTGGTGATGATATCTCAAAAATAAAATGCATGTTTTTTTGTCAAGTTTGTATTATAAAAATAATCACTCATTGTGGCTAAATATCAAATTCTTTATAGCTACTTAAAATATAAAATAAACATTTCTTATAGTATAACATGATTTGTAAATATATGATCTAATACCGCTGTAATGGCTTAATGTCTGACAATTTCTTGCAGTTCTCGTCTGCTAAAGGCAAAAAGTTTTGTTTACTTGCTACTACACACTCGAGTAAAGCAATACAATCATTTTCTGCTCTATGAGCATCATTGAACTCTTTATGCAACAGTTTTTTGTAAATCCCTGATAGTGTAAATTCTCCTTTTTTTGTCCCACCATTTTTATTTTCATTTATATCGCTCCCCTGAGGTTGTACACTTGAACACCTTTTATTTCTAGCCACATTCTGTACAGTACGATATTTATTTGATTTATCAAAAAGCTTTTTTATAACCTCAGTCTTACGTTGTTCTATTTTCTTGTGATCTTGTAACATTATTTCTTCATCGGAATGTTCATCATCTGTTATAAGAAGGCTTGCCAAATCCCAGTTATCTTTTGGGGTAATATCTAACGTTTTCTTTTTAACTGGCGAACATAAACCATCCAAATTCTCCCAATCTTCTGGAGTCACATTTAGTTCAGGCCAAAAATCATTTTCAACATTTGAAAGTGATTTTCTGAGTGCTGGTGGTTTTAGGATTTTTCTAAATAGAACCAAGGAGTCTACGCAAAGTATGTCACTTGGCAAATTCAAACCTGCATCCCTGCATTCAGTGAGGAATATTTTATAATCAAATGTATTACCATTGTGTGCGACCAGACAGACAGGTCTTGGTAAATCATTCAAGAAGTTTAATATTGACCCTGATTTCTGTATAAAAGTAGGCGCGAACTTTAGAAACTCGTTTGTAAGTCCCGTTATCGCTGAAACCTCCGGAGATATGTTCCTCTGCGGATTTAACATCATCGTCAGTTTGCTTACAGCTGGGACACATCCTGTGCTTCTCTCGATATCGCTTCTAGTTGTTGCTACGAAGCTTAATTCAGTTATTTTAGTTCTATTTCTTTCTTGCCACGGCAATCCTGTGGTCTCCAGGTCGAAGAACACGTAACTTGATATACACACCATGATATGATCAATTCGTTTACTAATCTAAGTATTTAATAATTAAAACATTTTATTTGGTATTTTGCTTTGCACAGTGCACTTGTTGGCATAGATTACTCATAAAGCAGGTCAATATAAACTAGTGTTGAGTAGGACATACAAGAGGTAGTACATTTGTCCCGTACATGACGTCAAAATGTAAGAGCGGCTCAACTTTTTGAAATGTACTACTTCATATTTTGTGTCCCGGTACTCGTTACACTACGTCATTAACTATAGGATGAGAGCGAGAGGTACTAATACCTTCAAACTATCTAGTACGCCTCACTTCAATTGAAGTGGGACATTGTACTAGCTCAGTACAAAAATGAGACTACTCTTACAAACTCTTTTTCAAGTCATGTCCTACTCAACACTAATATAAACATTAGCTGAACAATGACATCACGAATACTAGTGATCACACTAGTGATACCATACTTATTTTTTAAAAACTACAGATTTATACAACTTATAAAATTATTTCATAACTCTAGTACTGCAGCTTAATGCCGTTTATTGCTGATAGGCCTCCTCAAGTAAACCCATACCGCCCCGATCCAAATACAATATTCAAATAAAATTAGTACCAAAAAGCTTATAGAAATAATTTGTGAAGTATTAATTGAAATTTTTATGAAATGGAAGAAAAATAGCAATGTCGTTTAAATACAAAGATTTTTACATAAATGTACCGTCTATCACGAGCACTCCGATCGACAATACCACGAGCAGTAACCTCATTGTATATTTAAAACTATTGTAAAAGTGTCTGGTCCAGGCATAATGAAATACTATTTTGTTGAAACCAGTTGTCCTATCGGCTGAAAACTAGCCAGGGACCGCTTTTCTGTTCCGCGCTTCCATATCAGTTGGTCTTAGACTTTCTCAGATAGTCTTATTACTAAAGGATACAATTTTCCTAAAATACATACGAAATTAGAATTTAGAATTATCCTATCAGGCAACACTTCGTTAAGGTCGTGGCTTCCCCATAAAACTTGTTTATATCTTCCACAGATAAAAAAAAGAGAAGTCGTTCCTTTCCCTCAGATCCCTAATGTTACCGCCAATGTCTTGTTTAACCCCTCCGGTGTCCATGGAGCTCATACTAGGCTCCCTGACAAGATTTATGTGACAGGTTTCCAGTAAGGCGAGGATTTCCATTTGGCACGAACCTTGGCAGTTGCCGCGCGTCTGTCGGTTGACGGCTCAAGGTGTGGATGCCAGGGAAATTAACCAGTAAACGTCAGTATTTATTATATCCCGAAACTTTGTCGCTTACATATTCCTGATATTTTTATGTAGTCTTCGTTCTACCTACAAATGGTTGTTGATCATCAGCTTTTCATTCAACAATAGTTAATTGTTGTACGAAGCTTCTCGATTTTGGAAGAACCGATGCTTGGCTTTTCCCATTCATCTTTAACTTTTTGAATTTTGTCGCATAATCGAGTCCTTGTAATATATCCTTTGAACCGCTGAGGAATGATGTTTGCCGAATTGTGGCCTTGGCATATTTGAAATATACATATAACAGTGTTATTTAACTTTATATATTTATTTATTAGTTCCATAGTGCACGAGTTCCTTGGAGAATAAAAAACTATTTGCAGCCGCATTTTGACAGGTTCGAATTCGAAGAAATTAAATTTATGATTTATCAAAATCATCGAACGCCGATGGAGCCATACATCTTTTGAACTAAGAACTGAAAAAATGTGTGCTACCGTCGTTATTGTCGGTATTCCGCAATATGTGAGTACATTTTAATTAAATATTGTAGTTAGAACATTGTACCATTCTTCTAATACGCTTTTGGGTGTAATATAAAATCCGTCGTGGATTTAACTGAGGATTCTGGACTGGTCACATATTATGTAGCTAGGCTTTATTATGTCACATAATGTCATTCGAAATCTAATTACTGGACCAACTATGGTTACTAAGACTGGTAGTCTTCTCACAATCGGGTGTTTCGGCAAAATCTTTATTGGCACTTCTGCCATCTAATCCTATTCAAACAGCAATAAAACTAGATCTATTACACCACGTAATTTTAAGCGCCCCAGACTGTTGCCTTACTTCGTCCTACCTTACGCTGGTACTGATTTAGACAAAATACCATGAGTGTATTGTAGGTCACTGAAATATCATCAGAAGTTAGACAGCTGTTCTATGAGCGGGGCGGCGCGGCGTCAGCATAGGGCGCAGTTGGTTGTTCATCGAGGACGCTAAAATTAAAGCGTCGTCGCAGGGCTATAGTGGTCGTTTTATTTTTGTATAAATTCATTAACAAATCTTAAATAAATCCACAGATAACTTCTAACGACGTTGTTCAAAGTCTAAAAAAGTTGTTTAACGTGAGAATTGGATCATTTCAAGTAAGAGATTTGCGAGAATCGAGACACAGGAATTATAAATGGCAGTTTGCGTTGGATTTTGACTCCGTTTACGAGGCTACGACTGCCCAAAAAATATTGGATGGTTACAATTACTTATTGCCAAATGGTGTAGCGTATGTTCTATGTGCGAAAATAACTGAAGATCCACAGTTAATTAGACAAGAAAAAAGCCTGGTTGCCACTGCTGATTCTTTAAGCAGTAATTGTGATGGAGACTGGGCTATTGTGGGTCTTGTTCCAAAAGTACCTGAAGATGTATTACAGGCAACATGTGCTAGAATGGATGTAAGTAATTGAACGATTTACGATATCAGAATCACAAATAATTTATTTGCACAAAATGCAGGTACCTACAATCTTATAGTGTGGTCATTTTCCCATGTGGCGTGCAAAAGTTATTATTTCGTGAACTTCAAATCTTAATTTTTTTTTGTGTCTGCTTAGGAGAGATTATGGTACTTTATCTCTCACTCATTTACTCCAACCCCAGGAAGTCCACTGCTGAACATAAGACTCCACCAAGGATCTCCAGAACGACCAGTTGGAAGCGCCCTGCATCCAGCGACATCCTCCAACCTTAACCAGGTCTCCGTCCACCTTGTGGACGTACGTTTGACATTTCCCTTCCCCTCTGTACGTGGCCTCCACGTAAAATAGTAGTTTATACAGAAGTATAAATAACAAAATTATTCTAGGCGCAGATAGAGTTTTTAAAGAAACAGAAATTACTTGTACAAGCAGAGAGAGAACTACTCAGAGAACGAAGACAACTCTGGAAAGAATATAACAAAAAGGTATCGTTTCAATATAACATGTGTATTATTTTTTGACTCTAAACTCGTAGTTACTAGTGCTACAAAACTTGGTAACTTGTAAAAGTTACTTTAAGTCGCATGCGTGGAACCAAATCCAAAACACATTTCGATGATCGTTGGACTATATGGGCGTAACCTTCAATGGTACTCTCGATTGTATAGGAGGTCCGTGACTTGTAGTGGGACGTAATATAGGCTGATACAGTTCAGTACAGTTATCCTTGGCGGAATGTATACCTAATAAAGATCGCAGAAGGTTGCTGCTTATACCCTACTTCAAATATCCAGTTTAAAAAATATTTAGATGAATGATGTTTAGATTCCGTTACTCTATTCATTTTTATAAAATCTGTCTTAGGTATATAAATCTAAAAATCTAACCCGACATTTAAATAGGAATAAATCTACTTCTAGGATGATTCGGATTCCGACCGTGAAAGACGACGCTTTAGAAGTCCAAGAAGGCGTCGCAACAGGTCTAGACGTCGAGATAGATCTAGATCTAGGAATTCGAGAGGCTTCACGCGAATTCGATCAAAAACTGCGCTCAGTGATTTCCCAGATGACGGTTTGGTTTTGCCAGACATATCTACGTGTTTAGAAAAGTCCCCTGACTCCAGCTTGAGTGTTGTGTTAGTATAAAAATTAATATAATGTACAAATAATCGAACTCAATTTTTGTGTTGTTCACATCTTCTTTTTGAAGCCTTTACCATCCAATATATTTTACATTCGAAAGTAATGTGATAATCACTTAAACTTGAGATGTTATTGTATAATTGAATCAATACGAGTAGACGCTATTGATTCTGTTCACTGATATAACATTAAAATATGTATTCCAGTTCAAAAATATTTTGTAGCGATCACACAATTCATGACAAACTTTTACAAGAATTACGAAGTGATTGCGATCAAACAGAAACTTTTTACGAAACAGTTGTTCATGGTTATGATAATGTAGATACAAATGCTACTGAGACTAATAAATTAGATGCACCCAAAAGTAAATCTAAAGGCGCTTTCATAAAATTTGAGATATCCGAAACCATACGAAAAATCATAAAAGAAATGGATACAATACTGGATCAAGTATGTTATGAAAAGAACATTAATATCCTAGAAAAGGGTTTGAACATTACTATTTTAAGGAAAATAAAAGATATTATAAGAGAAAGAATTGGAAGCTTTAAAATAAAGAACTTTATGTCAAGTTCATCCTTAATATTATACTACAGACGTTTCTATAATGCAAATGATGATAAAGAACTGGTTAAGAAGCTCATTGATGAATATCTTGTAGAAAATCCGCATATCCAAAAGAAATGTGTTGTTGAGTCAATCGATTCATCAGGTTAGCTAAACTATACTCTATCGTTGTAGATTTAGTCATCAATCATCATAGTGACCGTCTTCGGTCTCTGGATGTTCGTTACTGAATTATTTTAAATAGTTCATAAGCGGTTGAAGTTCTTGTGCGAGATTCTAAAACCTCCAGATAACCTTTCAATCTTTCTTCTTCCGTTTCAATGAGCAAAAATTAACTACCTACGGGTTCATATAATAATTAAATTCCATACTATCATCATCATCATCATCATCGACATTTCACATTTACGTGAGATAATCAGTTATCATATAGCGTTCTTTGAAAATGTTCGGTTTGAAAGGTTTACCTAACGTAGTGTTTTATATTCTCTTTGGGTTTACCTACGCTGGTGAATTATTACATGCTATAATTAAACACTATTATTTGGCAATTATTTTTCAGAGTCATCGTTCAATTCCGTTGAATCTGAAGAAAACAGTATGTGGCGGGCAGTTGATGAAGTATTACAAGATATAGACATTGAAACGGTTTGTACACGTATAAAATAAGAAAATTATTTGCTCAACATTCTAGTAATATGACTAAAAAACAACAGTCATATAAAAGCATTTGTTTATAAAGAAACTACATTATGGCAAAAATGTTCGAAATGGTTTACCATTAAATTAATAAATATCTTAAATAATCTTTCCATTATAGCTCTCGTCTGAATATGATGAAGAAACAAATTATGTGAAAAATGAAACAATAACATTGGACAACATGGAGCTGCCCAGACTTAAAGAAGTCAACGATATGACTCAAGAACCAATAATAGATACTAAAAATAATTCACGAGTTAAAATAATACTAATGCAGAAAAACAACATAAATATGAAAGAAGACAAACAAAAAAATGAAATTAAGAGAACTCAAATTCATCGCTCTGAAAATTACATCGAAAGCGATAACAAAATAAATCCTTATCCAATATTTTACATAACTGTTAAAGTAATATTGAAACAAATGAAACATCATATAGAAGAATTTAAACAAACCACTGGTATTACAGATTTTAAAGCTATAGTAGGAAGACATATTAGAAATAAATTAATTGAACTAGTAAAAGGGAAAGGTTATATGAAATCTGCAAACATTACAAAGCTGTTTAGAGAGATTCATCCTCGAAGCAATGACAGAGATCTTATCAAAAGTATTGCAGAGACTACAAACATAGAAAAAAAAAGATAACAATGAAACAGAACACAAATACCAAATTGTCTAGCTTCTGTTGCAGTTTGAAATGTCGATTTGAGCTTATCAGATAATACAAATTGAAAGAATAATATTAATCTAATGCAACTGAATATGGCTTTTCAAAGGTTTCAACCCGCTATCGACATGAATGGAATTTCGTTAACAAAGTTAACCACGGTTAATTTAATTAATGTAGTTGTTTGACCTAAGATTAGTCTGGTTTTCATTACAAATTAAAATAATTTAAAATGCAGAGATGTTTTATTTTAAACTTAAAGAATCCAAATCACCTTTACATTAGACTAAAATTAGTCTCACTATAAAAACAAAACATATTCGTATAAATTTCACCAATGCCGCCAACATTATTATGGTTTATTTTAAGCATGTCATTTAAAATACATGAAAAAGATTTTTAACTGGCAGATGAGCAAACCACGCCTTATCATCTACTTATATATTATATATATGTATGTGTATTTATGCTCTATTTTATATATATTATGTATATATACGTATATATATATATATATATATATATATATATATATTACTTGTAGTTATTAGATTATTTCTATTTGATTTATTATTCAGTGTTAGCTTCTATCTCTTACACTTTAAACTGCCCTCTGTTAATCCTTTTCCAAAATCCATCCTATGGTTGTCTGTAAGATATTGCCTTTGAGCGATAAGACCGCCAATTGTACTTTTTATGTATGTGATTTTCTTTTTATTTGTATTTTTTGTGTGTGTGTGCAATAAAGTGTATATAAATAAATAATAAATAAATATATGTATAAAAGAGGAACCTGATTGACTGACTGACCTATAAATGCACAGCCGAATCTACTGGAGCTAGGAACTTGAAATTTTACACAGGGATTCTTATTGTGACGTAGGGTAGCACTAAGAAGGGATTTTGGGAAATTCGACCATTAAGGAGGTGAAAAAGGGGAAAAACACTGGTGTATGGAAAACCGAAACCGTTGAAGTGGCAGATATCAAACTCGACTCTTTAGATAGGTAGGTACTCATCTTGAAACAAAAATAACTGCATACTCTTCTTTCTTATAATTAACCCTAAAGGGATTAAAATAAGGGTTGAAGTGTTGTAAAACCGAACTGCCGGAACTACTGAAGCTAGGAACTTGAAATTTTACACAAGGCTTCCTATTGTGACGTAGGGTATCACTAAGGAGTTTTGAAAATTCATTCGGTTAAAAATCAAATTTTGCAACACACAGACGAAATCGCGGGCAAAAGCTAGTAGGAGAAAAAAAAAAGGCCGGAGCCGTGTAGTACCTAGTTTGTTTCTTTCCTGCACAAAATTAAATTTTTGAAAAAAATATGCGCCTTCTATACTTAAACACAGCAATTCTGTGTTTAAGTATAGACTGTCCTACCTAGTACTGTAACACTATAAATCATAATAAAATTATAGAGGAAGCGCGGGAAACTTTGTACTTGGTGGACGTGTTTTTTCAATTGATAATAATTAAATATTTCTATCAGTGGAGTATATTGTATATATTTGTAGTTAAGTTTTCTCTCTTGTAGTTGTAGATTCTTTTTCATCGTTTTTTGGGTAAGTTTTTGTAAATAATCATAGTTTATTAGTGTACATTTGTAAAATGAATGAACCGCCTGATCCGGGGGAATTTGTTCCCCCGGCAGGCAATTTTGTAACAATAAATTCAGAACCTTGCTTGCCTAATGCTATTTCATACATCTCTGAGTCGGGTATGGATACTGACGGCTCTTCATCTACTCGGCCGTTGAAACGAAGTCGCCGACATGTTTGCAAACTCTGCAATAAAAGGCGGAGAAAACAAGGGTCTTCCGATACTTTTGCTGGTTGCGGTTGTACTGACACTGTTCCTTCGAGCTCACTGTCGGTACGGGCGCAGCCAGTAATTGAAAATACTAACAATTTATCCGAGTCTTCAACATCCAAAATTCCCGCCCAAATGGTGGGAAGGAAATTATATGACAGGAGTGATAGCGCGCCCTTTGTTGTTCACGTGCAAAAGAACATATCATCTGAAAATGATCCTACCATTTTGCATCCGCTTGCTTTTGGCAGATTCTTGAAACAAAATAACGTTAAGAATATAGTTAATGGTAGTCTTAAAAGAATCGGACGAAATAAAATATCGCTAGCATTCTCGTCACACTTGGATGCTAATTCTTTTTTGTCCAATGAAAACCTCATAAAAAAGGATTTTAAAGCGTACATCCCTACCTTTAACGTGACAAGAATGGGCATAGTCAGAGGAGTGCCTTCTGAATGGTCACCTGAAGAAGTAGTAGAGAATACGACAGTGCCTATAGGATGTGGTCCTATTTTAAAAATTCGTAGATTAAACTTTAAATCCTATGAAGATGGGTCAGTAATATGGAAACCTTCCCAGACCGTTGTGATGACCTTTGATGGCCAAATTCTTCCAAAAAGAGTATTTATTTGTTACAATGCCTTGCCGGTAGACCTTTATATATATCCTACGATCCAATGTTTTAATTGTTGTCGTTTTGGTCACACTAAAGTTCAGTGTAGATCAAAACCTAAATGTTACAAGTGTGGTCAAAACCATGCTGGGGAAGTATGTGATATGGACGAATCCAATGCATCATGTTGTTTATGTTTAGGACATCACTATGCCATAAGTAAATTTTGCCCCGAATACTCCAGACAAAAGCAGATTAAAATGCATATGGCTCAAAGTTCTATATCATATATGGAGGCGTCCAAACTGCTGCCCCCTGTCACCAAATCATACGCTGATACCCTAACTTCTCCTCCTAAATCCCCAAATAGTAATCCGTTAATTTCGCCCAATTCCTCTTCAAGTTACAAAAAAACAGTCTTTTTGAAACCCCGATCTGCTCCTAATGTCTCCAAGGGGTATAACAAACAAGCTCACAATAATTTAGTTAATGATTACTCTATACCTGAACCTTCAAATGGATGTGCTCTTTCTTCTAAAAAAGATGAAAACCATAAGGATACATTTGACATCAAAGAATTTATTTTATCATTACTTAATCTCATATCTAAATTCAATATTTCACCGTCCCACGTTGCCTCGCTTCTTGATTTCTCTTCTAATTCTACACATAATGGACAGTCAGTCCAATATAATACAATGGAACTGTCGCAGCATAATCAATAAAAAATCTGAAATAATTTTTTTAATCAACAAATATCAGCCTTTTGTATTTGCATTATCTGAAACATGGCTAAAACATAACCATGTTTTTAAAATACAAAAGTACATTACTGTAAGAGAAGACAGACCTGATGGGTATGGTGGTGTCGCCTTACTCATTAGAGATTCTGTCCCTTTCTCCATTATTTCTTTACCTTCTCATAGCGATCAAATTTCTATTGTAGCTGTAAGTGTAAATAATACTTGTTATGTTTCTATTTATATTTCACATCCTACCTCTTCTATTCTTAAAGAAATTAATAACCTCATTATATTTCTTCCTAAACCTATTGTTATTCTTGGTGATCTTAATTGTCATCACCAATCTTGGGGTAGTTCATTATCTAATTCATATGGTGAGGCACTTCTAGACATATTAGATTCACATAACTTATGCACGTTAAATACAGGTGCCCCTACTCGTCGAAATGACCCCATCCATTCTAATCAAAGTGCTGTTGATCTGTCTATATGTTCTGCTAATTTTGCATCCTCTTTTTCCTGGTCTCCTCTTTCCTCTTCTTTTGGCAGCGATCATTTCCCTATTAAAATATCTTTACCACTCTTGCATAATATTTGTTTACATTCTAACAAAAAACCTTATTTGAAATATAAATTACCACCAAGGTCGAGCAATCTTTGGGATGCTTTTAAAGACAAGGTAGACAGTCTGATTCAATCTCTTCCTGTTGTATCTGAAGGCAGTGAATATGTTTGTGCTGAGGCTTTGTCTCGTGTAATAACATCAGCAGCAGACAACATCTTGCCCCTCAAAAAAAGTTCAGCGCGTAGAAAAATTCCTTCCCCTCCCTGGTGGGACTCTGAATGTTTGGAGGCTGTTAAAAAGCGAAAGAAAGCTGAGCAAGTATATAAACATAACATGTCTCCAGAGAACTTTGCTTCCCTTTCGTTAATAATTGCCCAAACCAAAAAATTATTTAAAAGAAAGAAAACTGAAGGTTGGCACAACTTCTGCTCCTCGATATCTCCTAACACCCATCCTTCAACTGTTTGGCGCAACATCAGACGTTTCAGGTCCTCTCTATCTCACGTTCCTTCTCCTCAAATTTCGCAATCTTTGGTTAGCATCTTTTTAGATAAACTTGCTCCTCCATGGGTTCCGTATAATACTCATCATCATCCATCTCCCTTAATTACTGCAAACTTAAATTCAAGTCAAGAATCCCATTCAATGTTAAATCTCCCATTCACAATATTTGAATTAAAAGGTATATTACAAAATACTACAGATTCAGCCCCTGGTATAGATGGTTTTCCATATTCCTTCTTCTCCCATATGAGCGACAATTCTCTTATATACTTTTTAAATATTATTAACTCCATAATGTGCACAGGAAATATTCCGCGAGAATGGAAACGCCAAATTGTGTTGCCAATTCTTAAACCAAATAAAATCCCATCTGATGCTTCTTCATATCGCCCAATAGTTTTGTCTTCTGTTTTAATAAAATTATCAGAACATTTAATAAAAAATCGCCTAGAGTGGTATGTGGAAAATCAAAGTTTATTAGCTAATTCCCAATATGGCTTTCGTAAAGGCAAAAGTACTTTAGACTGCTTAAGTATCTTTACTTCTGACATAAGATTATCTTTCTCTAAAAATTTAAGCACTGTTGCCGTTTTCCTAGATATAAAATCTGCATATGATAACGTACAATTATCAATTCTTCAAAGCAAGTTACATGGTCTTAGAGTTCCGATAAAACTATCCAATTTTATTCTTAATATTTTACATGAAAGGACGATAGAATTGGTAACTCTGGAGCATAGCCCGCACTCTCGGGTTGTATGGAGGGGTCTGCCGCAAGGGTCGGTGCTCAGCCCCTTGCTTTACAATATTTACACTTTTGATTTGGCCGCTTGTATTAATAAAGAAACCCAGATTCTGCAATATGCAGATGACATTCTTTTTTATTGTTCTTCTTTGTCCGTTACAAATTCTTGTGCTATTCTTAATTCTTCTTTACGTTCTCTTAAATCATGGCTTTATGCCAATGGGTTAGACCTTTCCCCATCTAAAAGTGCAGCGATGATATTTTCGCGCGCTAGAAATCCCCCTGTTATAAATATTTTATACGATGATGTGCCAATTCCAACTAAAAATAACTTCAATTATTTGGGTCTTATTTTGGATTCCAATCTTTCTGGCGTTCCTCATTGTGAACATGTAGTAAATAAAGTGGAGCGACAAATAAATATGTTAAGATGTTTATCTGGTGTTTGGTGGGGAAGTCACCCTTGGTCATTAAAGCTTATATACAATGCCTTAATTAAAAGTATTTTTGATTATGGTACCTTTCTCTTAGAGCCTGGTAACGTTAATTCTTTTCGAAAGTTAGATCGCCTGCAATCTAAAGCATTACGAATTATTGCAGGTGCTATGAAGTCCAGTCCAATTAATGCCTTGCAAGTAGAGTGTGGCGAAGCTCCGCTTTTCCTTAGGAGGCAGTTCCTTTCTGATAGATATTTGTTCAGAATTGTTCAGTTCTCGAACCACCCTCTCATTCCGTTACTTGAGTCCTTCCTATCACGTATTAATTCCGGCTTTTGGACCTTTAAATCTCTTCCATGCCTTGTCAAAAGTTACCAAAAATTCCTATCCCTGTCTGCTCCCACCCATCGCTCTAGTAAACTCCCTTTATTTAGCAATTCTTATGAATCCTTAACTTATTCTCCTAAAATTATTTACAGCTGTGTTGATAAACACTTTCCAAACGCTAGAATTTCTTTTAATTCGTTTCTTGCTGGTTTTGAGGGTTTCCATTATCTGTACTCGGACGCTTCTAAATTTTCTACATCTCAATGTGTTGGGATTGGTGTTTTCCATTCCCAATATAACATTGTCCAAAAAATAAGACTTCCTCCTGAGGCATCAGTATTTACTGGTGAATGCCTTGGTATTCTGAAAGCCATTGAGTATATTTTAATTTTTAAACTTAAAAAAGTAATTATTTTTACTGATTCTTTGAGTGCTCTTCAGGCCATATCAAAATTTCCTTTTAAAAATAATACCATGCTACCGATTATTTTTCAAATTAGGGAATTAGCATTCAAATGTGTCTCCATGGGCTACTCATTACTTTTTGCTTGGATTCCTAGTCATTCAGGAATTCATGGCAATGATGCTGCTGATAAACTTGCTAAGGAAGCGGTGCACTGTGGGGACTTGTTTCCTTTTAAAAATTTCAGTCTTGATCTTTTATCTTTGCCGAAAACATTTCTTCGGGATTCATGGACTGAAGCTTGGTGTTCCAGTGCACAAGTAAGGGGCCGTTATTACTTTTGCATTCAGCCAGATATACCTGCGAAACCTTGGTTCTGTACAGCCAAGTTTGGCAAGTTGGAGACCTCTTTATTGATCCGCTGTAGACTTGGTCACACTTGTTCTCCTGCTCATCTTGCAAAGCTTAATATTATACATAGTTCCATGTGCTCTTGTGAATCAGATGTTGGTGATCTGAATCACATATTGTTTGCATGTACAAAATATGATCGTTCATCATTTATCAAATCACTTATTCGCCTCCGTATTCCTTTTCCTTGTTCCGTTACCACTCTTCTTAGTAGTAATGACATTCCTGTATATAAATGTATATCGTTATTTCTCATTAGTAATAATATAAAAATTTAATTTTATTTATCTCACCTTTATCCATTTAGTTCATTAGTTTTAATTGTTTTTATTTTACCTTTTGTCTTATTTTAATGATATTTAAGCATTATTTATTTATATTATCATAATAACTCTCCTGATAGTCACCTAATTCACATTCCTCTCCATTTACCTTAAATCAAATAGTTTCCCTACCTTTACCATTTCTGTAATCAGTAAAAGTCCAGTATCCAATTTCCAAAAAACCAAATTGCAAATATCGCTATACTTGACATTGGCTGAATGTACAAGAAGTACGAAGCCAAAATAGAAGAAAAAAAAAAAATAAAATTATAGGATGAACAGCCTCCGTGCTGCAGTTAGTTAGACGCCGGCTTTTAACACGAGGTAAGCCGTAAGGGGTTCGATGACTGCAACGAGACTAATGTTTGTGACTGTTAAGTGTATTTATTTATTATTTAATAATACGCTGGCTACTCCTCAAAATCGTTATTACACTCGGTAATCACAATACGATGCGCACTTGACTGGTCTAGTATGTCAAATTTTGAATACCTAACCAATTTGTATGTTGGTCTCGTACGACTGCCTCGATGGCGTAGTTGTAGTACAGTACGACTACAAACCTGAAGTCTCGGGTTGGAATCCCGGATTGGGCAAATATTACATACATTATCAAACCCGAGTCAGAAATTTGTGCCCGATATGGCGATAGGCTCGCCCTCTATAACATTGTGGGACGAAACACACAAGGCAAGATGTGGGAGTCCTGGTAGCATGTCTGCCTATAAATAAAATAAATAGCGTAATGCTTTTTTGTTTGTGTAGATTCTAAGTTTCAAAAGTTAGAAGTAAAACATCTCTCTGCATTTTTAATGATTTTAATTCATAATAAATGCGAAACAACTCTTAGGTCAAACATATAAATTAATGGTTTAAACATATAAACCATGGTTAACTTTGATAGGGAAACTTTGTTTGCATTGATCTTGAAAATGGCTCGATACATTCTAAAAGTGCAGTTAATTTGCATTTGGTTATTAATAACCACTCAGAAATTATTTGTTTTATCAGATGTGCTCAAAACTACATTTCAAACTGCAACAGAAGCTGGACAATTTGGTATTTTGTGTTTTGTTTCATTGTTATCTTTTTTTTCTTTCACGGTAATCTCTACAATACTTTTTATAAAATCTCTGTCACTGCTTCGAGGATGAATCTCTCTAAACAGCTTTGTAATGTTTGCAGATTTCATGTAACCTTTCCCTTTTAATAATTCAATTAATTTATTTCTAATCTGTCTTCCGACTATAGCTTTGAAATCTGTAACACCAGTGGTTTGTTCAAATGCTTCTATATGATGTTTCATTTGTTTCAATATTACTTTAACAGTTATGTAAAATGTTGGATTAGGATTTATTAATTTGACATCACTCTTGATGTAATTTTGAGAGCGTTGAATTTGAGTTCTCTTAACTCTATTTCTTTGATTGTCTTCTTTCATAATTATATTGTTTTTCTGCATTACTATTGTCTCAATTTGTGTATTATTTTCACAAATTATGGATTTTTGAGGTATATCAATTACTTCTTAAAGTCTGGGTAGCTTCATGTTGTCCAATTTTATAGTTTCATTTTACACATTTAAAAATTGTTTCTTCATTATATTCAGAAGACAGCTGCAATGCAAAGAATTTTAAAGATTTTAAAAATTTTAATTGTGCCCCATATCAATATATTCTTTTACATAATCCAATCTCTTTTTATACCAAGACTAGTTTGGAGAGTGGCCTTTTTATAACATTCCTTTACTACAATTTCGAGGAATGATCCTGTAATACTTCATTGCCACATAAAATTTTCTTAAGATTCATTGAAATTAAGCGATGAATCTGGAACCTGAATGTGTAGTGCTCACCCCTATGCTCAAATGCGACTATAAAAAGTCCTCTGAAACTGTTTGTTTCAGGTACACCGGGTTACAACGAATCATAAACGATGGTAAATGAGGTTAGAATTATCTTGAGAACACCTAATATTTTTATGTGCGAAGATCATTCTAAACACATTGTCTAAATTATAACAGAAAAAACATCCATCATACCATGTGGGTTTCTGCTGGCACAAAATTTAATTTATTTTGAGACTCGAATGCGAAATTTGTGCCAAAAGATAAAATATGAGAAAATAATTTTGGAAACGCTTCACAGATCGAATTTATCACACAAATACAAATCCTGAACTACAACGACGAGAAAGCTTTGTTTATTATTTATTAACGTAGGTACCTACTGATTACTTTCTTATTTCTTATTGTTATTGTTTACTACTGTTTGACGTCGCCACAGTCGCGTCGCGTCGCCACCATAGATAATACCACAGATAGTGTTGAGTAGGACATACAAGAGGTAGTACATTTGTCCCGTACATGACGTCAAAATGTAAGAGCGGCTCAACTTTTTGAAATGTACTACTTCATATTTTGTGTCCCGGTACTCGTTACACTACGTCATTATCTATAGGATGAGAGCGAGAGGTACTAATACCTTCAAATTATCTAGTACGCCTCACTTCAATTGAAGTGGGACATTGTACTAGCTCAGTACAAAAATGAGGCTACTCTTACAAACTCTTTTTCAAGTCATGTCCTACTCAACACTAACCACAGATTACTTAGGTCACTGATAATCATGGATCTAACAAGTAAACAGGATTGCGCACTGATGGCTAAAAAACGGTCCGAGCGAGAAGTTCGTTAGGCGGTAGTTCGGTCCTTGTCTAGTAGGTTGACCATGATTTTATAATTGTCAACGCAATATTTACTTTATTGTTTTGCATATTTTATGCTACTCGTTGTAAAGTACGCCCGTAAAATTTCAAAAACATTCAATATTTTTTTCTACAAGGAAAAAAATGCTTATTGCTTATTATGTCGCATGCGATCTGTTAACTTCACATAATCCGAAATAATAAAATAACATGGGCGATATTATAATAAAATTAAGTAACAAAAAATCTACTTAAATAAAACATTCAGTTATATTATTATTGTTTTTAATTTACATTAATTATTTAAAAAAAATACATTTTACAAAAATAAGTTTTACATGTACAAACAACGCCATATCAATGTGCGTCTAGTGGCGTATAGCAAAAATAATCTACACGTACTAAAAACCAGCAGCGTCCCTTTTGCGGGTGTCACAAATAATACATTAAACTATTAATTTCTAAAGAAATTTGTTTGTGGGAGATAATCTTTGTAATAGAAATAAAACTATTTTATACGGATTTTATCGCGATTTGGTTTAATTTTTTACATTTTTTAACTTCCCGACGTTTCGATTACTTTACAGCTTTCGTGGTCACGGGGCGGACTGAGGTATTAGTCATCCGCTCAGTGACTGTTACAATTTAACTACCCTTAATGTACAATTATTAAATTAAAAAGTTAATTTAAAAAGTTAACTAGTATTTGCGATCCGATCTACGCAGAAGGAGCTCACTGTGCCTTGAGGTCTGGCAGCTGGTCTTTTGGGATCCGATTTAATTAAATGTAGAATTGGATCCCATGATGGTACAAGCTTCAAGCCATCTTCTCTATTAAAGTTTGGATGTTTTTTAATTTCAATAGCCTCGCGAAACATCCTGGGCAGGAAACGGTGTTCTTTAGCGAGGATTTGGGGCTTGTCAAAGCGAAGGTAATGCTTGGAGCCTTCCTCTATGTGTTCAGCAACTGCAGACTTCGTTGAGCGTCGGTGTTTGACGTCAGCTATGTGTTCTTTTACGCGGGTCCCTATGCTTCGTTTGGTTTGGCCGATGTAATAGAGGCCACAGTCGCAATCTATTTTGTATACTCCCGGTTCTTGTAAAGGTATATGACACTTGACAGGTGGTAAGAATTGACTAATCTTCTTAGGCGGCTTGTAGTACGTTTTAATAGAAGCACGCTTCAGGATGTAGCCAATCTTGTCTGTGACTCCTTTTATGTATGGTAATACAACCGGCACCCGTTCAACTGTGGCTGGTTTCACTCGGTTTCTGTGACGGCGGCGTGGAATTTGGAGCTTGTTGTCTCGCAGTACTTGCTTGACGTGTTGCAGCTCAGTTGCCAGGTGTTTCTCGTCACAGATTCCTTGTGCTCTCTGAAACAAAGATTTACCCACGGTAGCTAACTGTTTCGGATGGTGGTGAATCTCACCTAATTTAAGAAATAGACATAGACGAAAACCGAAAAGTTTTTAGGCTCATACCAGTTGTAAACGAATAATAATAAAAAATGATAAAATCATCTGCTCAGCAATTGCTAAAAAGGATAGTTTTATTTATTTTTTGCCTTAATCCAATTTTGTTGCCTAGCGCTCTAACTGTTTGTAACCTAGGATGATGGGACAAACGGAAACTTAAATAACAATTTGCTATTGATTTTACCAGTTGCATCTCGTGGTGTTCTTCTACATTAAAACATTGTAAAGGGTGTGGAGGATTTATAAGTTTGCACAATTTTGTATAAAAGAGTTGTGTGAGTATCATAATAATTCTTTTTCTTTCTACCGACTTTTGATATTTCGATACAACTACAAAAATGTTTTCAGTTTCTTTTAATACCTCGAACGCAAATTTTGAAACATATAATTATCCACCATTATCTATGAATGCCGTGAATGCCGAAAAATGACTAACATCAATAATATAATCGTGGTCAATATTATTTTCTTTAAGTAAAACAGCATGACAAAACTTACACGACAACTTATCAATTATTTTTCTTACTACGAATCCGGCTATATAATAAACAATGTTATTTTTATACTCCCACAGAACCGAGTTTTCCAAATTTTTAATTAGAGCAGCAAACTGCATGGAATCTTCTATTGTATCGCTCGATGTTGGAAGGAAGCTTCTTTTTGCAGTTCTATATTCTAAAATGGGAGTTAATTCAAACGAATCGTCCGTACAATTCGCATGTATTGATGGTCTTATACTATTTCTATACATTAACTTTCTTATTCTATATCTAAATTCTAATGCACTTGGATTATTATTACCGCGCCCTTGAGCTCTTATACATGAGAAAAACATTTCTAAATTGTCTTGAGAGCATTTGTAGGGTAAAAAATATTTTAGTGGCTCTTTACTAGATAAAAGATTTTGTTTCGATTTTCCTACACAAATTGTGGACAGCATATTAAAGCCATAATATAAACAAACAAAATTGCTTACCTATGAAACGAAATTCCGGAATCGGGGCGAAATTCATTATGGCACGAATTCACACAACAACTTTGCACCATTTTAAAAATAAACTAACTTATCCAAGCAACGTGTGATTATTTTGTGTGGGATTTTAGATTCGGTTGTAACATAACCTCTTAACAAAATGTTTACAATTTAGTGGTGTTGCCAATAATCAATATATAAATCTACTATATTGTTAGTAGAAATATGGTAAAAGCAATGACGAATTACGAAATATGACAGAAAACTTACTTATGAATTATAAACTTATCAAACACTAAATTACTTATTAATGTAGGTAAAAAATCACGCTTAAAAGATTATTTGAATTTTAGAAAGTATATTGTACTTTCTACTACGTTGAAAGAAAATATAATTGGTATACTTAGACAGAGATAGCTTTACCTTATGCCAGAGCGAGAAAGTCAGGACCGAAATTCGCTTGCGTAAAAATGCAGTTGAATATAGTTTTTATGCATTGGACACAAGGTTTATATTTGCACATACATTATTGCTAAGTGCGCAATCTTGTTATTTTATTATATCTATGCTGATAATACTGTATATATGAGCGCCACAATGACTATAGAATCACAGACTAACATGTATAGATTAAAGAGGATGACGCACAAAAGTAGTCCTATATATCAAGTTATAGTTATGTTGGGAACTTGGGAGTATCGACGCGGAATTGTACATTTATGTATCTGTCTCATTTACACAAAGCTAACTTGTCACTTAATGAAAGAGACAACTAATAACTCCTTTGTTTCGAATATGGCAATATTTTGTTCAATAACCACACTGAGACCGCCCTTAGCCCAAAATGACGCCATTTTTGTTTCCTGCATGAAATGTCAAACTGTGGCGTTATCTGTCAATCGGAGTAAACAAATCTGCACAATCAAAGAATTTCGAGTTATTCATTGTTATTCTCGTTTGTTAAGGTTGTTTATTAGTTTAATTGTTAAGTTTTTAAAATGCCTCAGTGTTGTGTTAAAGGATGCAAGTCAAGTTCAAGCAAAAAGGACCCTAACAATTATTTTCATAGGTTAGTAACTGTTTTTACGAAATAATAACAAATATGTGTCTAAATTTACATTTTGTGTTTGTTTTTATCATTCATAATTCTATATGGATCTTGTTGATTAAGTTTTAGAGTCTTCTAGGCGTTATTTATACAAGTAGTATGAATACCAACCGTATTGTTTGTTTACACACAAGTTTAGAGATGAGTCGATTCGATACGAAATTAGTCATATCGATATTATAATTTTTAAACACTTTGATGTTTATTTTTCACAAAAAGAAACAAATAGTAGATATGTATTTAGAACGACAAACAAAGTGAAATTAAAAATATTTTTTAGATTGACACCGCGGCCTCTCGTTCCACAGTCGGCGTCTAACCTACTGCGCCACGGAGGCTGTCTTATACACGCAAACGAAGTTGCAAGCAAATTCTAGATATTAATAAAATTGTATTTTATCTCACGTGTGTATTATATGACACAAATCCAATCCAATCATCAGGTAAAACTTAGCCATGAAATAAATCATACATGAAAAAAATGTCATAACATCGACCTATTTTTATTGGATTTAATGTTTAATGACTTAACTGTCAAATCCTAAAATCCCCTGTTTAGACTCAATTGACATGTAAAGTGAAAATTAAAAATGTTATACAAGTTTATACACTGATATTTATTTAAATTCAAAGGTTTTCAGTCTTATTTATGCCACTGTTGATGCAACGATGTCGATAGAAAATTCGGTACTAGCGTATTACTATTTTTAGGGGCGGAGCCGCCGCCATGTTTGTATACCAGTTACCCCTGTCACGTGACCGTATGCTCTATCCTCTTTATTCTATAATAATTGCGTCGCCAGCATAGAGCACAGGCATAGAGTAAAGACAAATAAACAAATAAAAAGGGCAGTGGGCACAGACTACATAGAAAGAAATAAACATTTTTGAAGACGCAGATGTCAACGCTCTCTCTGTATTATAAATTCTTCAAGGATCGGACTTCAAAATTGGAACGTAGAATGAAATATAAGAATAAAAATTATATACCTTTACTTTTTTCAATTGAAATTATATTGACCTCATGATCGAATACGGTCCAGAGAGCATCAAGTTCGTGGTTCACTCCGGACCATGTTCGGTCGTCTGTTACGCCCTTCAGCGTGGTCGATAATATCGTTATGTGGAATGATGTGGAACGCGCCCAATGAACGTGCCCAATGTTAACATTTGTATTATCGAAAAATTTGACACGTGGTTTAGGGATGATCGATATTAAAAAAACATCGATGTTGACATCGATGTTAATATCGATATAAAAGCATCGATGTACGATAAACATCGATAGCAAAACATCGATATTTCTAAAAACATCGATGTTTTCGGTAGCATATAAAACTCTCTATTCTATTTGATGTTATCGAAATCAAAACATCGATGTCAAAACATCGATGTTTTCCAGCGAAATATCGATGTTTTCTCATCATCGATGAATATCGATCATCCCTAAATTGTGGTTTGACACCAATGATTATAGAATAAAGAGGATAGAGCATAAGGTCACGTGACACGGGTCACTTTGGTATACAAACATGGCGGCGGCTCCGCCCCTAAAAATAGTGATACGCTAGTACCGAATTTTCTATCGACATCGATGCATCAACAATGGCATAAATACGACTGACAAACTTTGAATGTACATAAATATCAGTGTATAAACTTGTATAACTTTTTTAATTTTCGCTTTACATGTCAATTGAGTATAAACAGGGGATTTTAGGATTAGACAGTAAAGTCATTCAAAATTAAATCCGATAAAAATAGTTCGATGTTTTGATATTATATTCATACTATGATTTATTTCATGATAAGTATTACCTGATGATTGGATTGGATTTGTGTCAAATAATACACACGTGAGATAAAATACAACTTTATTAATATTTATAATTTGCTTGCGACTTCGTTTGCGTGTATAAGACAGCCTCCGCTAAAATCAAAAATACCTATCAGGACATTTAATACATATTAAATAAAATGAAATAAAATTGGTACATTTTTATTACTATTATTTGACTGAGGAAAATCATTATGAATTACTACTTAGAATTACTTAGAATTCAATCAATGAATATGAAAGTGTTGGTTAAGATAAACAATTATAATAATTAATAATAAAATATAAAACTATTTCTGTTCATTAAAAGGTTGAGAGAACATTAGACAATAGACTTCCAATAGTCAAAATTATCTAGCATGTCATCTTTGTTATTATAATGGTTTCTTAGATTTACGCGAATGTTATACATTGAAATAAAATGGTCACGGGGCGGCCCGCCCCGTGACCACGAAAGCTGTAAAGTAATCGAAACGTCGGGAAGTTAAAAAATGAAAATTTTAAACCAAATCGCGATAAAATCCGTAAAATATAGTTTTATTTCAATCTTTGTTATTGATTAACAGTTCTATTATTAATAGGATTATTAGGTAAAATATCATAATTATTACAATTTCACTTACCGGGAATATTGTTGGGAAGCTGTTATCGTTCAGTCTTGTTATATTCAATGTTTTATTGATGCAGTCTTTTTCAAAATGTAAACAACAAATAAATGTATTTATTGGAGGGTTCCAATAGTGTCTTCCGATATTTTGTATCCATTTTGTCCTGGTCTGTATGTTTATAGGTAATCTAAAAAATATTTTTAATTTGACTTTCTTTTGACTTTTGTATATTATTATTTTATATATATATATATAAAAACAAACCCAAAATGTAAATTTAGACACATATTTGTTATTATTTCGTAAAAACAGTTACTAACCTATGAAAAGAAATGTTGGGGTTCTTTTTGCTTGAACTCGACTCGCATCCTTTCACACAACACCGAGGCATTTTAAAAACTTTACAATTAATCTAATAAGCAAACTTATCAAACTTAAGACACGAGATTAACAATAAAAAAATCGAAATTATTTGATTGTGCAGATTTGTTTACTCTTAATGACAGATAACGCCACAGTTTGACATTACATGCAGGAAATAAAAATGGCGTCATTTTGGGCCAAGGGCGGTCCCAGTGTGGTTAGTGAACAAAATATTGCCATATTCGGAACAATGGAGTTATTATTTGTCTCTTTCATTAAGGGACAAGTTAGCTTTGTGTAAATGAGACAGATACATAAATGTACAATTCCGCGTCGATACTCCTAACATAACTATAACTTATTATATAGTACTACATTTGTGCGTCATCCTCTTATATTCTTTAATCATTGTTTGACAGTGACCTAAGTAATCTGTGGTTTGACATTTGTTAATTGTTTGGTTAGGTATTTATTTTTGGCGAATCTATTGGTTTTTGAATTAAAAAACCATTTTAGCTTGCTTAATTACGAAAAATAATCGTCTAATACAATGTCGGTTGTAGCTCAAATGGAGGGACTGCCAGCAAATGTAAGTATATACACCATAATTATTTTAAATTTAGAGGATTTCGATAAACATTATTTTTTTGCATACACAAACAACAAACACCCCGGCGTACTCTCAAGCTGTGGAACAGTTTACCTGTGTACGTGTTTCCTCTTTCTCATAATACTGGGGCGTGAAGAAGCAATAATACAGACCGGCATGTGTTGAATGATGAGAGAATATATTATCATGTTTGTCGTCAACATCTTATTTTATCAGCTTTACCAAAAGTAAATTAAAAATGTACATACATAAACTCACATCTTTGAACCCAAGAGCTCAGCATTGTAAGCATACCATAGGCAGGCAATTATGCCACTGAGGCAGAAATTAAAATATGATAAAAGTAGGTTATAACGTATAATAACTGAGAACAAAAGTGTAAGGTCATGCAAGTTGACATAACTGATTTATACATTAAGAAACAAAAGGCATTTCCAATTGGTACTCTTACAATCTCTTCATTGCACCTGCTATCAGTAGTACAGCATTCATTTATCACTGTATTTTGCTGTATCAGCCCATAATTACTCATTGTGAGCATGGTACTCCTTTACAGACCAGAGTCTGGCTTGAGCCATAGTCACGCTGATCTAGTGTGGGTAGCCTAACTTTATCATAGAAAATCTTGTAACAATCTGTTTGGTTGGTGGTTTTTCACTTAATGTTTTTCCCTACAATTAATGTGCATGATAAATATGTTATTTCTACTGATTTTTTTTTGATATTTCAGGCTGAGGTAAATTCTGTTGTGCTGGCAGTGAGAAAAATATTACAAAAGCTAAAAATAAGATTTTGGGTCCATGACTTCACTTTCTCAAATGAAACAAATACAACAAAATGCAAAATAGAATTTTATAACAAAACGGAAGTGCCCAAAGCTATAGAGAAACTGATCAGCAAACCTCAGACTATACTAGGGGTGCCATGTGATCTGAAAATACAAATTTTATCAGAGAAAAGTGTCAAGGAGACTATTAGGGATCCATCACCTAGTCCCCTCAGTAAGGAGGAAGCTAATATTGATGTGAGTAATTTGCGCTTTAGTATAATTACTATATTTAACCAAAGTGGTATTGGGTATGTGACATAACACTCAGTTATTCTCAAATCAATTAACCAACTAGAGAACATGGTGTCAGTTGTAGGTCAGCTTATTATTAATGGTTTATTAGATTTACGCGAATGTTACACATTAAAATAAAACTAATTTTACGGATTTAGTCGCGGATTTGGTTTAATTTTTACATTTTTTAACTTCTCAACGTTCCAGCAATCTCACTCACCAAAAGAAACACAACAGCAAAAGCTTTTTTAAAGAAATTCTAATTAATAAATGACTGGTCAAGTTCTGAAACTAGTCTGTACCTGAAACATTTAATTTACAAATTCAGTTCTAAATTTCAATTGAAATATCTTCCAGAAAAAAATGGAACAGCTTAAGAAAGAAAAGGAAGAGTTGGAAAAGCGGAAAACAGAGTTACTTCAAAAAAAAAAGAAATTTGACCAGGTCTGTATTTACAGGGACATTTATTTGTTTTACATTTCTATATTTTTCGTTTTGAATAATTTCGTTGCAAGTTAAAAGACAGATGTAGTGTCCACCAGAAACTCTTTGAGCTTTTAGTGTAGATAAATCACCATAAAAATATAATCACCATTTCATACTTGCTACTGTGTATGGGTGTACTTTCTTTGGCCATGTGTAGACGTAGCAATGTGTCTGAGGAATGTCATGATGCACTATGCAGGGTGTTAGATGGTACAAGACCTTGTGGTAATATTCTCCTATGACGTAGACATAGTCTATTATTGTACCAATTCATTGTAACTTAAATGCTAGGTTCAATAGTGTGGACTATAGGCAAGTAATTCATTTTTTCGCTAAGTCTTAGCGGCGCTAACATGTTTTTAACCTACAAAGAAATTATTTACGACAAAAAATAATAAGGAGGGTTGAAATTAATAAATCTCCGCTTCTCTTAAAAAGAGGAACGACAAAATATATGACTGTCTCTTTTAGGAACCTGCCTGGAATTACAAGATGGACCACACAACACTGCCAAAAAATGCCGCCGCAGAGAACATTATATTGGAACAGATGAAACCAATATTAAAACCGCTTGTGCTAAAACGATATTATCAGATACTGCTGCAAAGAGTACATGTAGAGGTGAGGAAGAAAATAGCAATACTTGTAGAAGAAACCAAAAAGTTCAATTATTCTACCAGAGACGTAATAAAGGGGTATAGGTTCAGACATCCCGCAGAAGGGGATGCAATGATGATAAAACAAATTTTAGAAGAAATTAAGCAAGCTTTCTGGTCGTATAAGGCCAAAAATGCTGAGGGTGTCTACGAATTTGATGAGTCTAGTGATGAAGAGAATAACGCTCCTAAAGAAAGTCAAGGTAATGATTCACAAGCAGTTACCATTATCAAAATAGAACCTAAAATTGAAACCATTACGATTGATTAGAAAATATTTGTTTAAAAATAAAGTATTAAATAGTTATAGGAAAAGATTCTCAGCTTCTACATACATAAGTGTTACAAAATATATTTTTTTACTTTGCATTGTTTTATTTTGTTTGCACAAATTTAACTAAAATTATTGACTATACATACTAACCACCTCACTATACAGTCATATCACTATACCATCCACATCTTAAATCGCGTATCATTATCTTAACCTCGAGGGAAAGCAATTTCTAACATACACTTGTAATGGCCTTGCCAAACAGCATCAATCGATACGGAACATATTTCATACTAACTAGATTATAATTTAAAAGTGATCACGCCTCGTCAGCGTCGCGTCGCCGTCCCGTTCCGCCCGCTGTTTGGCGAGACCTAATAATGTAATTTTCATTTAATTCATATTCAAACTCCGAAATAAAAACCAGCCGAAGTAATAGAAAAAATTTGTCCTTACAAATATTTATATTATGATTTCCTTATATTTCTCTAGTCTGACCTTAGATTTTGAATATTGAGTTGCCAAACTATCTTTACTTAAGCTTTGTTGATATTCTCATGTAAGTGATTTATTTATTTATTTTGTCTTTTCTGAGAAAAAAAATTCTTAAAACCAACTATAACCCCTGGTTGATGATAGTGCTATATGTAATAAGTAATGACACAATGTTCAATCAGATTAGTGTGAAAGTTGAGAATATTCCTAACATTAACTGTGATTCTTTGGGAAAATTATAAGAAATATTTGGTGTAGCAGAATAGAACAAAGTTAAGTAACAAACAATTCTTGCAAATAAATCACTTCCTTGTTAGTCAATTTATCAAAAGAGTGTCAAGATTGAATTAATATTCACATTAATTATTTTTTATTTTAAGCTAAAGACAATAGTAAGAAAGAAAATGGTAATGCAAATGAAAATGTTCAAGAACAGAATGAAATGCAAATGGACACTGACGAGCCAAAAATCCCAGAAAATGAACCACAAATGTCGGAGATTGAAGAACCACAAGCAACAGAGACTAGCGAGCCTAAAACATCAGAGACAGGGGAACCAAAAATAACTGAGCCCGAAGCACCAAAACCATCAGACTCAGAAGCACCAAAAATACCAGACACAGAAGGACCAAAAATACCAGACACAGAAGGACCACAAATACCAGACACAGAAGGACCAAAAATACCAGACACAGAAGGACCAAAAATACCAGACACAGAAGAACCAAAAATACTGTGCAGTAAAGAACCAGGAGATATTTTGTTTGAAGGCGGCTCTGATTGGAACGAGGAAGCAGACAAGGTATAGATAAAGTAATATATAGGTCTTATATTTCGTTCAAAACTTGAACTCCTAATAAAAAAGGGTGTTAGTCACACTATTGGTACATTAATAAACTGTATATTTTCTTTATACAAATTATGGATATTGTTCATGTTAACAATCTGTATCACCACATATACATCCCAACTCCCAATGCAGGGCTTCTTTCAAAATCTGTACTCTTAACAATATTTGTAATTTGTTAATCGACTTATGAACTTATTTACACAATGTATTTATTTTAACTTAAAATACTAGAAATTATATTCTTAAGTGCAATGTAAACGAATAAAAAAGGAATGACCTCCAGCTTAATTTTTCCTATCCTTTCTGTGGAATATGAAATTCTTAATTATATCTTTTCTTTTCAGGCCAAGGCAAATGCAAGTTAATAAAGCAATCATATGTTGTAAATATAAAATGATTAGAATGAGAATTAATTTTATTGTAGGTATATCTGCTTTTATGAATTTATGCGACTTGTAAGATAATTGTAGTAAATATAATTAAAAAAATGATTTATTAATAATATTCAATACAATATTTCTAAAAAATAAAACCAATGTACCCAATAATTGAAGAGAATTTTATTTCTAATGTAACATATTATCCTACGAAAATAATGTCCTTATTTACTTATCACTAAAATGTATACAGCACAATATGCTTATACATACTAGTTAAGACTGCTACACTAAGTTTATATGATATCATATAACTATAGATAATGTTTAATGTTCTTACTTTTAGGTCTAAAAGTACTGTAATGGACAGTTTAATGAGGAAATGTTAATCTTACAGTTCCTACTAGGTAAGCTAACAATCCCGTTCTTAAAACCTACATCAGTATCCTGTAGATTGAAGAGTTCACTATATTGCATCAATTAAAATAATGGTTGTTCAGTACACAGAATAATCAACAAATCAAATTCCATGTCTTTTAAACCACTCTAGTACGGAAATGCCACACAGTGGCAAAGTTTTATAAACTTAAAATGCATTTAGTCAGGAAAATTGTTCACAAGCAAACATAAGCTCTTATTAAAACTAATAATCTTCTAAATCATCCTCATTCACTTCAAAATCACCATCGTCATCTTGTTCTGCGACGTCATAATCACCTGTTCCCGTTGCGTCACCTTCAAATTTACCTAGTTTAGTGACGTCATCACTGTCGCCTGCCAGTTGTCTTGTAGCCGGAGTTTCATCTACATCTTGTGTGAAATCATAATCGTCTTTACTCTGTGCTGTGCCTTTACGATCCTCAACAAATGGTTCCGGAGCGTAATCCTCTTGAGCGTCTTGTACTACCGTATCCTGTTTCTTGATATCGGATTGTTTAATAAATGGTTTATTATCTTTATTTTTGACTGGAGATACGATTTCTTCTTTAATGCCTTTTAGTTCGACATTAGCTTCCTCTTTGAGAGCGATTACTTCATCCATCGGTATTTCTTCCAACACACCCAGTTCAGAATCAGGATCTGGTTGAGTAACACGTCTGTTGACTTGTCTTTGTCCTTTCTTGTGTCTAACTTTGTCAGGTGGAGGTGTGAGGTGCATAGCCTTGAACGCCACTTTTATATCATCTGGAATAAAGTCGTTTTATTCAGAATTTTGTCGGACCTTTACTTTCCATATAATTCGCGAATTAATAAACCTTCAGGTAGAAAAGCGCTGTGAGAAAAATTGTTTATCCACTAAATATTCAAATTTTATTAAGGTTCACTAATGTGTGCTGTTAGATCATTGGGGTGGAAAAAATATATTTCCCAGTTTATATTCTTAAAGTAATTAATCATAAACTCACCAATAATGACATCCTTCATCGCGCAGAGGTTGTCGAAGCTCTCGTAAGAATCGCAAGTGACGATGTAAAGGGCCTTTCTGGCTGATTTCTTAAGACTGGTGACGCCTTTGTCCTTCAAGAACTCGACCAGTTGTGCCTTGCGTGGGGGCTTCGGCGTCCCAATCACGCGCACCACGGGCACTGTGCCCGCTTTCAGAATGCGCTTCGCCAAATTCAGTGTCATCATCTGAAAACAAGATGAGATTTTATAAGTCATCTAAAATCTATTGGCGTGTGGAGAAATTTGGAACTACCTACAATTTTTTTTAATAATCTTTATTTAATGCATTGTTTAAGGTATGTTAGACAGCAAGCTGATACTTTACTGCTTTACTGGTAATCTAATATTTATTAACATGTCCAAATAAAATATGAAGGGAGAAAAATTAATCTTATTTTTTTGACAACTCATTCGGGCGTCAGTAGATCGTACACGTTCTATAACATTGTCGCAGTTGGAAAGTAATTTATGTTAATATTATGTTGTTGAATGTTTGATTTCTAAGAACCCAATACTGTATATTTACAATATTTTATATCTTGACAGTTATATCTATTACGATTTTATCGGTTTTTTTTTTTTTTATTGCAATGAATGGCGAGACGAGCATGCCATTCGCCTGATGGTAAGCGATACGACCGCTCATGGACAGTAGCAAAACCAATCAACACCATGAATTACAAGGCAATGCTTGGAATTCCACTGCGCTCGCCATCCTGAGACATAAGATGTTAAGTCTCAATATGTCCAGTAGTTACTCTGGCTACAATGTCCTTCAAACCAGAACACAACAGCGCATTTACACTGCTGTTTGGCGGGAGAAATAGACATTGCGGTGGTACCTACCCAGGCGGCCTCTCACATATGAGAGACCTACCGCCAGTAAACCGGCCAGTACCGGTTTCCACTGGGCTATTTCTAGAGACAATTATTGCAACCCTGGGAAACTGTCAAGTATTTTTGAAGAATGTATGTAAGGTTCAGAGTCTGTGTAACTGAAACTATAAGATGGAATATTAATGCATACCTTTATAGCCTCCTCGAATATCCGCGGCTGCTTATTAATTTTCTCGCAGAATAATTTCTGCGCCTCATCTGCTGGGTCGGCGGTGCATTCTGATAACATCTGCAAATGTATTCATCAAAATATATGTCTTAAATGTAAAGTTATAGAATTTGACAGGTTTCTTCAACTAAAGTTTTTTTGTATGCACAGCGTGTAAGGTTTTATAATCTAATTTACAAGCAAGGTTTCACGAGATACTCACCACTTCTTTAATACTGTCCATTACTTCTACAACTACCTTCTTAGTCACATCGTCCAAATCAGAAGTCGGACCAGACGTTTTGAACTCCTCTTTGAAATTCTTCTTTTGCACTGTAAAGAATTAAGAATAATATATTTCATTCTTCTTCTAGGCTATACTGTCCCACTGCAGGGCAAAGGCCTTCCTATCCTCCTTCCACCCGTCTCTATCCAAAGCTTTCTTCCACCAGTTGGTATCAAAATGTTCCAAATCATCGCTCCTTATTCTCTCTCTGAGAGAGAGAAAGAGAGAGAGAGAGAATAATATATTTAATTCTGGAAAATACTTATGGATTTTTGTATTGTTTATAAAACGATGCAGTAAATTCGTTATCTATTGTAATGATTTACTTACGTATGTGATTTTTTTTTTGAGAAATATTAAAATATTTTGCGTAAAACACGTTAAGAGCGACGATTAGCATGAAGATTCAAAAATGATGTATTTTAAAGAAGAATATATTTAATTGTAATCGTAGTTCATTTCATTATCTCTAATTATACGTTTAGTGTTAAATACTGAAAAAAGCTAAACACTTACGTTGATGCAGCGCTTTATCTGAAACAAACATAAATTATTGTTAGATTTTTTTATTCGTACAATGACTAAATAATAAGGCCTGGGTATATTTTTTGGGTTTGTTGGTAAGATGTTACATATACAGTAAGATATAACATCAATGCCTTTCACATTTTACACCTATCACAACTGAATGTAGAAGTGTATGTAAAAAGATAGGTAAAGGAACCTGTTATACCTAGGACAATTTTTACATACGTTTATTTCGACTTGGTAAGATGTTTCGATCCATGTAAGCAATACTAATTTAAAGCGCGAAAGTATTTAACAATTTAAATTGTCTTAGATACAACAGGTTCTTCTAAGATCCTATTGGTTATCATATAATTAAAATATCAATGTTTTTACAATCGACAAAAGCTGTTAATATCACAAATGTCTTACTTCCTTGAGGGTATTTCGGTAATACGCCAGGCTGGTTTTGTGTCGGCTGTGGTTTGTTAGCTTGGGCCGGCTTCGATACAGCTTTAACAGGTTGTTTTACCACCGCTTCAGTGGTCTTTTTCTCTGCCTTTACACTAGCTGTAAAGAAAAACATATTTTTATTAAAAAAAATTAAAAATGTCAGTTGGTTATGAATTTCTTCCATGCTTCCGTTCATTCCAGTCCACCTTAAGGTTGTCTGAAAGAAATCGTCGACCAAGAGCGGATCCAGCTTTACTCGAATTCGATTACAATTATACATTTAAAAGTGGTTATTTTAAATTTTGTTACACTTGTGATTAGTGAATATGTATACGATTTTTTTATGTGAAAATCAACGATACATTTTAAAAATCTGTCAATCTGGAGTCAGCCCAGGGGAGGGGTTCATGACCTCCCCCCTGGATGCGCCCTTGTCGCCAACAGCAATAAGAACGCCGATTGTTCCACATATTGATTCGCTATGTTTTTATTTATGATAATTTGTGTGGTGTACAATAAAGTATTTATAAAAAATAAAAACAAAATAAAATTGAAATCAATTTTAAAATGAGAGATAAATGTAGGTATGCCTAAATGTTCGAATCGGGTCTGGGTGTTTGAGACATATTTCCATAACATCCAATTTCTGATTCCCACGACAAAAGACTAGTATCTTGATTTTTGAGTGATTTATTTATTTTGTAATTGTGTTGTATATTTTCATAAATTATCTTACGCTGTAGTGGGAACAAAAGGTTTTATAGATATTATTGGGACATAATTAAAATCAATAATTAAATACGTCAATTAAATATTAGAATTATACAGGGTATATCAAGACTGCGACCGAAAACGAAGCCAGGTGGTAGTATTAGTGACTTCAGACACAATGCAACTAAAAATTCCGCAAAATAAATCGTCATTTTTTCGGTAATTTTTTTACTTATCGTCGTATTTGGGTGATAAATAGATATTTTTTCCGAAATAATGATGTACACCATTTTATTTTTAAAGACGCAATGATACGTAAAGGTTTAAATTACTATTTTCGCAAAAACAAAGGATTAACCACCTTAACCTTATTAAAAACTATGATTTTTTAAAAAATGTAAAAATAATCTATCGCTTATTTAGCGAAATTTTTAGTTGCATTGTGTCTATAGCCACTAAAACTACCACCCGGCTTCGTTTTCGGTCACGGTCTTGATATACCCGGTATTATTGTGTTATTCAAGTTATAAAAATCGGGGTTATTTTGAATTGTAAAACCCCTATCAAAATGTGAATTCACCCCTAAATTCGAAAAGTCAAAGGTGTTATTTTGGAATCAGTGACTTTCTTATTTTTTTTATTTATTTATTATTTACAGTGTTGCACCTCCTACTGTCTCATCGTTCCGAAAGCAGATAAGCATTACTCCGAATTCAAAAGGACCGGATTAACCGTCTTCAATAGAAAACTTTGTATTACTCATAATGTCTTATATAAGATCAAGGTAGACTTTTATCTGTAATTCAGATTTCTATTTTCTATCTCCCCTTTAGAAATTGTCAGTCTGATATAACGCAAAGTAAGGGATTAAAATATGTCATAATATGTAGCCTGTAACCTTCTACATATTGTATACTCTATTTATTGTAGATGTAACATATAAAGGAAATACAAATTCTTTGTCAGCAATCAGTAAAGTATTATATCTTCGTTAAAAATTTATATATTAAATGTTAATCATATTTGTTCTATTTGTAGCTTAAAGAAGTAAGAAAGAGTAATATGTCTTTCCTTACATCATTGTTCAGAGGTTTATGAAAGAGAATCGAAAGCCAGTTTACAGAGGCTGAAACCTTCGTGAGTCATTATGACGCATTTTACGCCACGTATATGGTAAACCCTATGATATTATATGGTTAACACTTAATAGGGTAACTTACCCTAGGTAGACTTACTCTGGGTAAGTTTATCTCGTACTCCATACAGGGTACATCCATACTACGACCGAAAACGAAGCCAGGTAGTATTAGTGAATTCAGATGCAATGCAATTAATTTTTTTTACTTATAGTTGTATTTGATTGATACATATAAATAAATATATTTTAAAGACGCAATGGTACGTAAGGGTTTAAATGACTATTTTCGCAAAAACTAGATTTTTATCACCCAAACACGAAGATATTTAAAAAAATTGCAAAAAGAAAAACTAGTTTTTTTTGCGATATTTTTAGTTAATGTCAGTAGCCACTAAAACTACCACCTGGCTTCGTTTTCGGTCGCAGTCTTGATATACCCGGTATAATGACTATATTAAGGAGTAAGATTACCTAAGGGGTAAAATTGACTAGCATTGAAGATAGATTACCATGCAGTAGGATAGAATGTCATGTAGCAATGTATATAGATTTTTATCTACTAGTCACAAAAGATACTTGTGGTCCGATGAAAATAAGGATTTGAATATCGAAATGAATTTAAGAGCGTTTGCGTCGTCTATCGAAGCTGGGATGCTGATACCATTGAAATATTAGGTGTACCAGGGCGGACGAACGAAATGTTTGTAAAAGAAAAAAGCGATAGCGCTTTTTCTGTTTGTCTCTGTCTGTCTTACGGTCTTACCCAGCCACGCTGTCTTCCATCCCGCTTCACTATTTTCTCACGTCCCTGTCATAATAAATGTCCGCCCCAGTGTAATATTTCAATAACCCATACGAAGTCGGAATTGAACGATTTTATTCCTTGAATGAAGTCCGATTTTTCTTAAACATGTGAAAGGAGAATGCCCATTCATGGTATCGGTAAAAATATCGTTGACCCCGATACCGATACTGCTTAAAATTAATTACAGCATTTGTTGTTTTGTCCTTAAACGTTTTCCTGTTTTATCCGGGGCGACCGATTTTTATAAAATAATGTAATTATCATCACATTTTACGGTACGTCAGCCATTACTACAAATGGGACTACCAGAGTGACTGGACTTCAAGTTCATTTCTCCAGGAACCCCGAGTCTGGGTCGCAAATATGTTTATTTTTACTGAAAATATATATTTTTCCCTACACAAAAAAGTAGATTTCACCGAGGGACAAAAATCTTGGTACCGATATCAAGTTTCATAGTAAAATGGGCATTCTCCTTTTGAACCCAGTTTGCAGTCCATGTAATCTGTACTGTGTCAGTTTTTCATTTCGAAAAACCTATCTTGTCGCAGATTACTTTATTTACCGCACCACTCAGACAAGATAGGTCGCAAAATCATACGCCAAATATTACTACAATAAGTTCATAAGGTAGGGTAAAGTTAGATAGATAAATCGATAATTTCGAAAGATGTTTCGTAAATTCCGCTTCAATCCTACAACTTGTAATAGTTGTAATCCATGGTTGCCGCGACAAAGTTACAAATATTGTATTTGGAATTTGCCTTGGCTTGCCAACGAGTGTACTAATAAAAGCATGATGAAATTACCTTGTTCAGAAGACTGAATGTTATTTTCACGCTCAGTCTGCCTTTTGATATGGCGCACGATGCGATCGTAAAGGTGCTGATCCTCGTCAGGTTTAAACTTACGGCGGTACAGCAGCGACTGATCGGATATCTTCACCGAGATCCTGTTGTTCAATATGATGAGCAAGCGATTGCGCACCGCCACCTTCATCTTGTTGTAGGCAACGTTTTGTTGCACGCTGTCGTCGGTTTTGATGGTTTTGAACATTTCCAGCACGAGCGCGGCGGCAGCTTGACTGCGCCACACCACGTCGCGCTCAATTATTTTTTTCATCGATGCGAAGGGCGCTTTAGGTGGAACGTGGTCCTTCTTTTGAGGCGGGCCGTGTTGTTTATGCTCCGGTTGGTTCGGTTTCACGCGCTTTGCTGGTGGAGAATACCTGTCGCGTTCCCTGTAATCGTCCCGCGGAGGACCCCTTCTGTGTCCGGGAGGAGACGGGCCTCTGAAATGTGATCCAGAGTCGCGGCCTCCACCGGATGGCATCCTATTCTGGTACGCATTGTAACCAGAATATTCCGGGGCCTGTTCCTGGCGCCTGGAGTAGCGGTCGGGTTCGCGATCGTGCGATCTGTCGAACTGGCCGTACTCGCTCCTGTTGTAGGGCGTGTTGTCGTTGGCCCACGGCTTCACCACTCGCTTGGACGAAGACTGCGGCTTGTAGCGCGACCCCTCCGCCTCGTAGTCGTCCCGCGGGGCGTCCCACTTGGAGCGCCGCGAACTAGACGACGGCCCACGATCGTGGCGGTCGCGCTCCCGCTCGGAGGTACCCGAGTGACGCTTATTTCTATAGTTAGAGTCATCTGCAGACGAGTCCCACACAGATTTGTCTGAAACGTTTTTCCGATGCCTTGAGTCAGGGTACTCGCTATTATGCGATTGCATACCCTTTTGACCGGAAAAGTCTGATAATTGTGACGCCATTTGCTGACCACTAGTGTGATTGCCGTAGATATTGCTCTGTGGAAAGAAATTACTGCTACATATTCGACTTTTTTGATACACTGGATTGTGTGTACAAATATTTATATATCCATAAAATTCCTTCACACACATGTATGTGAGACTTTTTGAAACCTAGAATAGAAAATCCTCAAATCGATTTGAGGAATATTCCAAGTTGTTTGACATCGAACAAGATACTCAGCCCTGTATGTAAAGTCTATGCTATTTTACGGATCTATAACCATAAACCATAGTGAAATATGGATATAGACCCAATAATGCGCATAGACAGGGTAAGCTAGCGTTATATCACTGATGGCTAGGAAACAAGTAAAAAACTGTCTGTCATCATGACTTGGCAACTACTACCCAAGTTCTGCATGAGATACCCACACAAACTCCTCTGACAAATGTTAGTAGCTTGGATTAACGTAGAGATATATATAGACAAATTGTGTTATTTTTTATTGAAGCCATATACATTTATAGACAGTTACCCCATATCTTCACCCATGAACATCTCCAACAGTTGAAAAGTAGGTGCGACGCTGGCCTCTCAAAATGGGAAGGTAAAAGGGTTAAAAACCGGGAGAAGGTAAGAAGTATTGGGCTTCCGGCAATGTCGCTCACAGAAACACGTCAGTAAAGTAGTACATTAGTTTCCTGTGACATTGCGATATCACCCCGATTGCGTTGGCCATTCTAACGATTGTCCAAGATTTGCACCCTCTGGATTAACCAGATTCGGGTGGGCCGAAACAATGCGGGAATCTCTACTACCCCTCCTTAGTACACTTGGGGTTGCAGCTGATATTGAAGTGTATTCAAGCTTCAAATTTTCGTCTTATATCTCAATGAGCATAATCTAGGCTGGTCATACATTTGACTCCAAGTTGTATGGTAATATCTGACTAGCCCCTTTCCGAGGAAAATTCTTGTATGTTTAACGCCTTGTACTATGTGCCATTAGATAATACTGAATGAATAATATGTAGCTTTGATAAGATGCTCATAATAAGCATGATGATATTAAAAATCTATCAATATATATATTTAAGTATTTTATGAAAATAATTGACATATTAAATTCATTGTACCATTTAAATAATTTACAACATTGTACTTGTGCAGGTAAAGTATTTTTATATGCAGAATTATTTTACAGCCAATCAGCATGCACTTTATTTATTTATTTTTTAATTGCAATGAATGAATGAGCATGCTATTCACCTGATGGTAAGCGATACAACCAATCATGGACAGTAGAAACCAAACAACACCATGAATTACAAAACAATGCTTGGCATTCCACTGCATTTATGATGTTGAGACATAAGATGTTTAGTCTCAATATGTCCAATAGTTGCTCTAGCTACAATGTCCTTCAAGCCAGAACACAACAGTGAATTTACACTGCTTTTTGACAGGAGATATAGACATTGTAGTGGTACCTTCCCAGGCAACCTTTCACATAAGAGAGACCTACCACCAGTAAGTTTTTTACATGCTAACTTTGTGATCTGCTATTGGTTTGACTCAATGTTTAAAGTACTACTAAATACTTTTAAAATACCACAACCTATAGTTGCTGTACTTGAAATGTAAACATATTTCAGTGATTTTAATTTTTTTTATTACAGATAAATTACTTGGTTTTGTGTGAATATAGATGACTTTATAAGGTTAGTATTATAAAAATAACAAAATATAAATTTTTCTCACCTGTGGAGTCATGTAGAATGGAGCGGAGAATGATGTGTTACCCATTAATGGAGGCGGAACCATTGCTGGCTGATTCTTTCCCATCATTGATGTATTTTGTCCCAACAATGGGTTGATTTGCCCCATGAAAGGGCTGAATTGGTTAATTGGGGAGTTTGAACCCATTTGTGAAGAATCTTGATTTGTGTTTGAGGAGTGTCCTCTTAAAGACCCGTTTCTATCTGATCTTGATTGGCTTTGTCTGCTCATTGGCATATTTTGACCCATCATTGAACTGTTTTGGTCCATCATTGGAGAATGCTGTCCCATCATTGGAGAATGCTGCCCCATCATAGGGGAATTTTGCCCCATCACCAAAGTATTTTGATTCATCATTGGAGTGTTTAGTCCCATCATTGCTGGATTGAATCCCAACAATGATGTATGTTGGCCCATCATTGGCATATTTTGCCCCATCAAGGGCAAGTTTTTTGCCATTGGCAAAGTATTTTGGCCCATCATTGGATTGAGTCTTGGAGCTGGGTTAGCGTCTAGCAGAGACGGGATGGGTGGAGCCCATCTTGAGCTCTTACTTGAACTGGAATGTTCATGCTGCTTATGTGGTGATCCCTAGAAATAAATTATTATTCAGTGCTAAACTTTTAGAGATTGTAAAGATGGATCTTAATAAACACAACATTGTAGAGAAAACTTTACTAATAAGTGCACAATTGCTACGACAATTATATGGTGAAGACTAACAAATGTGTCTTGTAGATCACACAAATAATTGTCAAGGTGTATTGATTCCAGAACCCATGGGTTCTGTTTTCATGTAGTTAAGTAGTTAAAAATGATAAGGCAGATGTATAATTTAACTCTAACAATTAAAACTTCATAAATAATTGCTACCTTGTTGGAGCGCATCTCCTCCACTTTCAGCTTATTTCCGGCGAGGACGAATCCATTGAGATTTCTCATAATTACACTCGCGTCCACATTGTCAGCGACTCCCACTGTCACCTTCTTATTTATCCCGTCCGCCACCAAGTTGTCCAATATCACGTTAGACAAGTCGCAGTGCGTCTGTATGAGGTTCTTCACATCGGAGTACCTCGTCTACGGATTACAATCAACAACACATTAAAACCTACTTTGAGTAACACTGTAATTGGTGAATAGAAAAGCAATACTTACAACAGATGGTAGATTACGGATGATTAACAACATTGTTGTGTGTTAAATTTAACCATTGAATTATAGCTGCCCAGCTTATTATGTCGCAATTTAAACCCAAGCCGAAAATGTGAAGAAATCTGAAGAAATGGTTGAAAATGGTTGTCAGTTTTCTGTCAATCTCAAATTTCTGTCAGGAGTAAAATCTTTAGCGAAACAGCCCAATTTGTGTTTTTGTTTCTTTTTGGGTTAGTCTGTGTTTCTTTTTCAATAGTTAAAAAATAAAAATGAATGTCATTCGTCCTTGTGGATCGTAAGCCGTAAACAGAATTACATACCTACTATAATAGCTAGTGATACCTAATTATCAATTTCATATTTTTTCAATCTTAGCTGGTATATAAAACTCCGGTTCCTTTGCGTAGGTATTCCAAAAAAGTCAGTTGTCAAAAAAGACTATTACTATCATAGTATAGTGATCTGTGAAAAAGACGGCGACGCCATTACAATTTTGTCTCACTTTTTATTTTCATTCGCGTTTAAAGATTGAGCGCCAATTTCTTTAAGATCTAACAATAAAATGTTAATACAAATACATGGACTGCCGCTAAAAGTACCTATTAATACATTTAAAATAGTAGTTAAGTTGAAAAACAGGTTTTAATCACAATACCGCTTTCCAGACTAAGTACCATGATGTGAAGCTTCTGATTCGTAGTGAATGCACTATCAGTGAATATCAACTAGACGCTCTAGCGGCAGAAGGTGATCGGTGTAAGAAAGTGCTGGTGACAGTGGGCAACGAGGCCGAAGGGCTGTGTTTAATCAAATGCCTCAATGGTTTTCACGTTTCTAGTGAACATTGTTTGAGAGTGGAACCCGTAGACATGGTAAAGGCTAATGTAAGTTCATTATTCACCCGGCTTATCATGTCATGTCGGCTTATCACAGTCTAATGGCTCCCAAGTACCATGTCGCATCTGTGGTATACTTATGAGTATGATTTGAGGTGGAGTCACTGAATGTATCACATTGGAAATATATTGATGCATGTATTGATATAAGAGTAGGATATATTAGTATATCTTATGAACATTGATCATTTATTTTCAGTGTATATTATTTTAAATTTTTCACAAACATTTTTAATCAAATTAGACACCTACTACTGCAAAGTGCAAAAGACAGTTAGTAATTCAGAATTTAAGTAATTCAGAATTTAAGGAATTATTTATTCATTCTATTATGTATTAAAGAGTGGGGGCAAAATCACTTGGCGCTTAGATATGGCATTACTGTACTCCAAACTGCAAAATAGCTGATGATGTTGGTTGGTTTCTGTGGTATTATGGAAAATGTTATTGAAATTGTGTGAGTTAATAATATTACGTACAATACAACATTATTTTGATTTGAAAAGTATAAAACATCAAACGGTACCTTTTAGTTTAGTTGGACAGTAGATTGTGTTCTCAGACAGTCAACATGTTATACAGGCATTGGATTGTTTCACCAATTTCTTATAAGATGCACTTATAAATAGATCAAGTAAATGTACTCATTTCAGACTATGGATGCACCACATCAAAGCACATATGAACAAAGGCCAGGGTCAAATTACACGAACCAACCCAGAAATGTTTACCCAAATCAAATGGCCGGTGATTATAATCGAGGCCCACAAAGCTATGCTCCATCAGGCTCACACATGTCTCAGAGGCCTGTAGAGCCCACGGGAGGAAGGCCAGAAGTATGGAGCTCTGGTAGCATACCCGGTGATCAGTGGAGTCACAACCAGGCAGTTAATGTCCAAGGTCCTCCAAGTTCTGGGTTTCCCGGGACTCCTATTTACCCACAGGTAAACTATAATATTTTATTAAAATCACTTTAGTTACTTTAAGAGAGTCAAAATTCTTAGTTGTACAGAAGTTCCACACTTAGCAGGAGACAATCTTGTATTTATTGTTCTGAAAGCTTACAGCCTTATAATATCCTACTTGTAATTGCTTATTATTAATTACAAGCCTTCATCTATAAAAATCCAAATACTTTGATAGGCTGGTATTTGATGTGTGTAGTCTGGTCTATAAAGTAATAGATATATATTTTTAATTATTTAAGGTGTATACCTACTATTAAAATCTCTTTATTGAACTCTTGAAATTGTGGAGTGAGTGGAGTCCTAAGCTCTACACTGGACTGATAAAATATGTTTCTATATCTATCTATATCAGCCCATATATGTCCCACTGCAGGGCACGGGCCTACTCTACAATCGAGAGAATCTATTGAGAGTGGTTAAGATATATAGTCCACCACGCTGGCCTAGTGCGGGTTTGCAGACTTACATACCGTAGAAATCAAAAATAGGTTTATTGTATAATAAATTGCAATGGGTGGACAGTAGACACCCATAATAGTACAAAATCTCACACATAATTTGTTATATATTTTGGCTAAAGTCCTATTTAGTTATATCAGTATTGTACGAGCAAGTCACATATTTGCAAACTCAGCTCTTGCACCAAAATATAAATTTGTGCATTTCATTATTTCAGTCAGTTCTCGTTCACGTTCGACCTATTAAACTGTAAACATTTTAAAATAAATAATTATTCAAGGTTATCTAGTTATCCTTTCCTCCTCTATAATGTATGTGGTTTACAAGTGCCCATACAAGTATTTCATTATCCCAGATCACGTAAAAAGTAAAACAACCAATTGAGACTTTGTTGAAGTGAATAACATATTTCTTTTAACATTATAGCATCCATCAATGCCTCAGAGAGCTGAAAACAATTCATACACTGATAACAGATCGCAGCAAAGCTCAAACTATGGCTACACACCTAAAAACAACATTCCTGTTGCTGGAGTATGTATTTATACTTTGATTTTTAGAATAGCTTGTGTTTGTTATGTAATGTACAATTTACATAGTATGTAATTATGGAGACATGACATTTATTGATTACTACACCACATATAGGGTATTGTTAATTAACAGTCTTTTCCCCAATATTGCATTATTTCCTGAATGTTTTATGTATATAGCCTTAGAAAAAACAATTTTTCAATGCAAATTAATTGTAAAGAAAAGTATTTACAAGCTCTTAGGGTCTAAATTTGGTTAGCACACAATGCCAATAAGCCAGGACTTTTTCTTCAGCACCAACAGTACCGTTCACATGACCCTCGCTCCGTGGAGGCAGCTGATGCAATGTTAAACCACATACCATCACCATCAGGCAGATACCCACAGAGTTTCCAGCAAGAGAAACCGGTATATGTTATTGATTTGTTTTACTTTTTGTGTTTTGTCATTTGCTCATGCATTAACTGTGGTGAAAGGGTTATTATTTGTGATAGACATTGTCTTAAAGTTTTGAAGGGTTTGATTGATCACATGAGTATTATGCACTTGGTCTTAAGGAATAGGATGTTAGATAACATTTAAAGTGAAACTAATGGCTGCATAATTATGATTCCAAACGTCTGTTTATTTTAGCTCCAACGTATCATCTATCTCTTTTCATAGCTGTGGTGGTATTCTCCACTTTTTTCAAATCAATGGAAACATAGCCTAAAGCCCCATTTACACGGCGAGAGTGTCTCGCCTCGAAGATACAATTGTCGTAAGAATATAAAAACGTTGCATTGTGTAAACATTTGTCAGAGCAAAATAATTTATAGAGTCCGCCCCGTGACCACGAAAGCAGGAAAGCAATCGAAACGTCGCGTCGGGAAGTTAATAAATGTAAAAATTAATCCAAATCGCGATAAAATCCTTAAAAAATAGTTTTATTTCAATATAATCTATAGTGGTTATATCATGCGATAATCGCACACGATTCTCGCCGCTAGAAACTCCCCGTGTAAATGGCGTTTTAAAGTTACAATTTTCTCATTTTGTGTTGTGTTAAACAATTCTCTTATCAATTTGACATTTCATTGTATTTATAAATGTTGTGCATTACTGCTACTGCTAATTTTACATTTAAAGTATAACTCCTATGAATATTCCTTTGTTCTAGATAACTATAATGAAGGACAACTTCCAAGGACCGACCATGCATCAAATAGGATCTGGGAATCCTGGCTCGTATCAAGGGCCCACGGTGCACGGTGGAAACTCATCTTGGAATCAGGTTTGTTCCTTTTTAAAATCAAACAATTAAAAATTTGTTTATATTTTTATACAACATTTTGTGGTTATTCTGTTTATTAATATCTTTATTTAACGAATTTGATAGTTCGTAAGTACACATAATGAAATTCTGCTTTTTTTTATTTTACTGTTTATTGTATGTTTAAAGTAAGCTAGTCTAGAAGTTTCTTTTCATGGCAGGGTCAACAACCCAAACACCAAGCGTATCTAAAATCAACTCCAGCGCAATACGAGAAGTTTTACGACGACGATAGAAGGCATTCCCAATCGGGCAAAAGATCGGAAGTAGTAAAACCACAGGACGGCGCTAGAATGGCTTATAAAGACTACGAGAAAGGACGTCAATTTTCGCCGTCAAGACGTATTGCGTCAGATCATGCGATGCCTGCCTCCATGAATGTGAAGAAAAGGGTTTCCCCGCCAGTGGGACACGGCCCCCCTACCAGGGAGCCTATGTCAAGAAGATTGGCCTCGCCAGAAAGGAAAATACCGTCTATGGGCATGGCTCCAAGACGCCCTTCGCCAACTAGAAACATGTCTCCGGGCCACCCAGGCTCTCCGTCAGTTAGATGGGTCCCTGCGGCTAGACCGGCCACCTCGCCGTCTGGCAGACGTATTTCCCCGTCAGGAAGGAGAGCCTCCCCATCAAGGCGTGTTTCACCGTCTGCCAGGCGATATTCACCTGGACACCGTATTTCACCGTCTGGAAGACGTGGTTCGCCATCCGGACGGCGTGGTTCTCCAATGGCGAGGCGGATGTCTCCCGGAAGGCGGGCGATGTCGCCGGGCGGACGGGTTTCGCCGTCGGGAAGACGTATTTCTCCGTCGGGAAGACGACCACCTGCACCAGAAAGAAGGGCTTCTCCTGGACGTAGAACGTCGCCACACAAGCATATTTCACCGCCAGGGAGAAGAATGTCACCAAGTAAGTTTTTATATATTGGCAACTCAAAATTATTAAAACTTAATGGTACGTGCAGTGCGGTTCAGAATGCAAATAGACTAAACCTTTTATGTGGCGCATTATGCGCTGATGGTGAAACGATAGGCCCCTGGCTTAGTCCCAGCTTCGAGGTCCATGATTCTGTGATCTAGAAGGGTTTTTAGGTGTATTTATGTATATTTTCATTAGCAGGTAGGCACATGGTGGATAGGCGCGTATCTCCGCGACGCATGGCGATGCAGAAGCACAACTCTCCGAGTCGCCGCCTTGAATCCCCGCCACCGGGCCAGGATCCAAGACAAGCACCAAGGTACAGTTGACTTTTTAAACTTATACTTCTTGTGACGCGATTGGAAAAAAAAGCGTTAAGCTTTTACGAAACGCGCGAACCGACAGCCAAAAGGCGACATGATGAAGTTAGCCATTAACTGTAAAATTTTCGTGACAACTCAACTATATTCAAAGTAGTTTTTTAAATATGTATTCATAAAAGAAAAACAAAATAATCTTAGTTTCACATGAAAGGTTCATCAAGGGTGTCAGAGGTTCGAAAAGACCATGGATTAGCAAACGCAGACACCACAATGTCAATGGTTGCAGCCTTGCGTCAACTATCCTCAAAAATTGTGTTTTTATGAGTGGGGGTAATGATTTTCCAACAAGCTTACTTGTTTGAAGGGAATATAGAAGCCACAAGAAATGTGTAAAATATTTCATTCATAACATTCTATATGGCCTAACCCCTCCCAATCGTACTCTCGATTGTAGAGGAGGCTCGTGCCCTGCAGTGGGACGTATATGGGCTGATACAATACAATATTCAACAGATATTCACCGCGACGCCATCACGACAAGATGGCCGACCCGAAAATGGAAATGGACCCGTCAAAGAACAAACTGGTCCGCCCGGCGTATGAGAGTCAGGTTAGTTATTAACTAATCAATTATTGTCTATAATACGATATCAGAGACTTTAAAAAAGTTCAAATGTCTCCAAGTGTTTGACTATGGTATTCATAGATAACGTGTTTGTGGTAGATATTAAAGAATTAACTAATTTATAGAGGCGAAATATAATTGTATTTCTATATGTACTGCGTTTATACGGCTAATATTCTTACCACGAAAATAAAATAAATCGTGTTGCGTATAAAAGGACAATCCACGAACTAGTGAAAACTTAAAGAATTGATGTAAAGCTATAAAATGATACTTACAAAGCTGTTTTAAAGCTGTGAACAATGTAAAATTCTCTGTACTTAATTTGTCTTTTTAATTAATAAATGTAATTTGTCACAATTTGACGGTAGTTAACTATAATTACTATAATGCGTACCACATACGAAACTATTCAATAATACTAAGCTAATACTGACCTTAAGCTTGTGTTGCAAAACATAAGGCTTTGGTCATCAGACCATCACGATTGTATTGAAGTCACTCAAATTTTCTTCAGCACGTAGTTGCACTTATTCAACGAATACCAGATTCAAGGAAAATGTCGCTGTATGCATAATATAAGATGGAAGTGATAGGAACAATTACCAGTGCATCTAAAAGTTCTTAGAAACCTATGCTTAAGATATTTCAGGAGGAATTCCTATATTTGTTTTAAAGAGCGTCTACCGTACCTTATGCAGTGTCATTTGATTTCATCACATTCGCAAATAGTAAATAGTTTTGAGAAGATACAATATATAAGTAAAGTGTTTTAGACACGTGAATAAAGTGCCTGTGGATTGAACTTATGTTGGACATACAAAAGATATTAGGGGATTATACTTCACCATTATATACTATCTATGGTCTATCACCTATCTATCACTATTATCTATGGTTTCTCATTTGGTTGCTGACTATAAAAGAGATGGATGGAGTTGCAAAGAAAATCCGCGTTCTGGGTGGTCCTTAAAATCCACAACAAAAGAAAACATGGAAAAAGATGAAGACAAAAGAAAACTCATGAAACTTTCAGCTGAAATTACAAACACAATATTTGGTAGCAGTCTGTTTAACCGCTTCATCGGAGTTCAGAAACGTGTCACCAATATGGGTACCTGAGTTACGAAGAAGAAAAAACCAATTGCAACTTTTAGAAGTACCTCTGCGTTATCCGGATCAATTTTACAGTTATCATGAATTCACGAATTTGATCCCAAAATGAAGAGATAAAGTATGTCTTGGAAACGATCATTCTCTTCGCCTTTGAAGTAATAGCCACTAAGTTGTAACCTTTAGGTTCGTAGTTAGTGAAAGAAACCGCCTGATTGTATAGTTGCCAAAGGGAGAGAGCACTGGACAATTATATCCATATTTAGTTTCAAAAGCGCGTGAAGCTATCGCGGGAATGTCGTGAAAATGTGTCATTAGGCCAGTTGTATCTTAACAGTTACGTAACTGCTCATTTATCTGAAGTTACGCATTAAGCAATCTATAGTGTTAGCGCCTTGAGCGCCCATTATCCCGACTTCCGGATATATTCCCAATATAGGACTATATTTGAGTAGTAAATATAGTGACTAATAACGCGTAATACCGAAGATAAAGATTTTGGAGAATCAATATTTTGAATAAAATATTTTAATACAAGAGAGTTAAAAATGCGTGATTCAAAGCGTCGTCAACGTCTTCAATTAAAAGGAGATTAAATTGAAAAATAAAACATTTTGTTGGGTCGACATCTTTCATATTTCAATGATAATTGGGCGAACTTTTTGCTTCTCATAGTATGTGAAATGAACGTGTTTGTTGTGATAATAATAATAATAATAATTTATTTTATTTGAAAACAAAGGATTTACAGAGATTTAAATAATAGACAAATGACAAATAAAAACACCTTACAACTAACAACAGATTTCCCAGGGGTTCCCAAACTAGGCAATGCCTGTATCTTGGGACACCAATTACAATTAAAGTTACCAGAAGTAATAGTTGCGTAGCTATAGTAACACAAAAACTAATAATTTATATAAATAATAATAAATGGAAATGCATATTCCCTACTCAATGACAATTACAACACGAGCGCATAAGTAGTTGGGAATAGTTCAGCTAGTTCTTGTCAACAATAATTCGGTTTCTTCATAATTTAGGGTTACCAGCCAATTTGTAATTTTCCTTTTCAATACATTGTTTGAGCAGCTCTTAATGTCGCAAATTTTTGAAATATTATTATAAATAGAGATATGGGCATAATAAGGAAATCTTTTAGCAAAACAGGAATTCACTTTAGGTAGATTTAACCAATAGACTCTTCTCTTTAATAAAGCCTCATAATTGCTAGAGCTAGTGATGTACTTATGAGTGGCTATGCAAGCTTTGAGAATATAAAGTTGACGGACCCTAAGAACCTCAACTGCTCTGTAAAGTGAATCCGTAGGAAATCTGAAAGATTTATGCAACATAACTTTAAGAACGGCACGTTGTGCTCTTTCAATAAGTAGCATAACAGTTTTACCAGCACAGCCCCAGACGCCAATGCAGTATAGTATTAACGATTGACACAGAGCAAAATACACAAGTTTGCGTGTATCAATGCCTTATGTGTGTGATGTGGTTTAAGAATCAAAAGTTTGAAGACTATTCTGCTGACATTCTCACTACTTATATAAACTAGGATCATCAGAACTAATCATCAGCGAAACATGGCACTATTTCACGATTTCACGATTTACCAATTTACCTTTGAATTATTTATATCGAAAAGAAGAGAGAAGTGGTGGGAACATGTTCAGTGTTATAAGAATAGAGTAAATTTAAATATAAATAATGTGTGCGAGAAGGTTGACGATTGCATTATAGAGACATATTTTGGTGTGTAAGGAAGGAAAACCCTTCAAACTTAATACTTACTAACTTGTGGCTCCAGCTATGGAAAGTATATTAATCCGTCGGGTGTGGCAACTACAATATATCTGGGTTAAAAAGAAACAGAAATACATCGACGATATAAACTTGTGGTTCAGAGTAAATGCAACAATGTTTGGAGTTCGACGAAATGTAAGAGAATGTTGGGGATCCAAACATTTCTGTCAAGCGATGCTGATGTTCTACATTAGTGGATGCGGTGGTCTTCTATATGCCAGTTTCTTGAAACCAATTTATTCATCGACTTCAGCTACAGGATACCCAATTCTTAATAAAGGTCTTCTTTAAAAGTTTCCTCAGACTTGTTGCAAAAAAAATAGTGTCACCTTACATTCTGCTGTTTAAAGTTTTATGAGAATATGGAGTTAATAACTTATCTACAAACGGCAATGAAATATATGGCAACAGAAATCCATAAGAGGCAAAGTGGAAGACAAAGATACTGAAATAAAAAGTATTTTGAAACGTGGAAGTGATAATGAAAAATAATAAATAAATTAATTAGTTCTTCAGCTCACAGCTGTTAAATTTGGTGCAAATGATGTGTCAGGCATTAATAATGATAAATACACCCAACAGTCACACACATAGTCTTGACCCTACATTTAGATCAATAAGTGTTGTGTCGTGGGTATCAGTAGCTACGAGAGATTACGGGCTGACATTCGCCCAGACTAGAAACAAATACTAGTGGGTCTGACAAATATTTGCCTCAGTGCGGTGATCGTAACCGCGGCCTTTCCAACGGCGGCGCTCTAACCAACTGCGCTACGGAAGCTGTCAAATGTCTCAACGTAGGACCAAAGCCTCTAGAATTACATCCAAACTTGCCGCTTTCTGTGAGATGTAAAACCAAATCGACTCGGTATATCGAACTTCCTATGACTATAAAATTAAAAACAGAGAAGTCCAGTACTTTAGGTATAAGAGAGATCTTTCGCCAGTCGAAACTATCCAGGGAACATTGCTGTTACTATCAAATCAAAGCAGTCGCTTAGCTGTGCCTGTGCGGAAAATGAAATTAATGAACACTTACATCAAGAAAATAATCCATATAAAAATACTTAAAATGCCAAATTGCAAGTCAATAACCGTTTGCAAGGTGTTTAGAATTTTATAAAGTCTAAAATATTCTAATCTGCGTAAGCAAAAACAGAATATATATTTTCTAACGGTGATAACATTTTATAAAACGCAAGACTTGAAAATGGAAGAAGTTGGACCATAAGGAAGGTATTTGAATGAAGAAAACAAACAAATCTTCGGTTATGTCATATTGTTGAATTTATTTAAAACAATGTGACGAGGACCATAAATTGGATAAATAAATAAAAGCATTTTATTCAACCTATCCGAACACGTCGCTGAAGCAGACTCAGTATAAAAAAACATGGTAATAGACATTATGAGGTCAATCTATTACCGTGTCATTGACGAATACAATTTCTCACATTCCTTCAATAACAAGCTAATTCATATAATAGCTTGACTACTACAACCCAATACTACGACACTCGGTGATAGTTTGAACTGGCCAAATGTGACCAGTATACTAAAGAGCTTTTTTCAAAGATTGCTTCATAAACTGTGTATGTAAATAATATAGCGTCAGTTAAAAGATCCACCGACAGCCGAGAATCCCACCCGCTTTACCAGGGATCTTTTGCTTCTGGAACACTGTACTTTCTCGTGTATGTAACATGTTCTATACATATGTCTTAATTATGTTGAGTTAGAGTTTGCATATAAACTTTCAATTTACAGGCATCAAGTCAAGCTATGTACTCAGGTGGTTATCGACCAAACCCGAAAGAGAACGTTCCGTATGCTATGTCGAGTGCGCGACAACCGGACCAGCGCGGGTCGCCGTGGCAACAAGAACGAGACAAAAACGCTTACGTGGCCTTGAAGAAACAGGACGATGATAGAAGAGGTGTGATGGAGAAACACCATGCTCCAAGGCAGTCGCGTTCGCCTCTACACCGTGACCGTTCTCCTATCAAAGACCGTTATAGGACAAATTCACCAGTATCTCACTCTCCACGTCGCTCGTGGGCGTTAGAAAAGCGTCCTTATGGTCGCAGTCCTGAAATACGCGAGGCTCCACCACCGCCCATATGGCCCGGAAAGAATCCACGTGACGATGACCCTTACAAAAATAAATACAACAGACCTGATGATCCGCCCAAGCACCCATCTGTTTGGGACCGACCGCCTATAACACAAGAAGATAAAAAGCGACTTGAAGATGTGCGCAGATCCGGTGAAGATAAACGCATGGGAGGTGGTCCATCGCAACGAGACATGGGCCCTGCTGGCCAGTATGGTCAAAGTCAAAGGGAGCCAAAGTTCAGCTCTCGGGAATACATAGATAGCCGTAAAGAAGATTATCAACGTCAACGAGATATGGCGCGAAGACCATCACCTGGGGACTCTCGTAAAGATGTATACCCACGACAACCAGGCGTACCCCGAAGGCCATCACCAGACAGGCGAGAATTCCGTGAAGCACCTCATTCAGGCCACCGCGAGGAACGACGCCACGATGAATACCGCCGACAGCCATCGCCGCGACACCAAGAATCGAAGAAAACTGAATTCCATAAAGACTTTGACAAAGATTTCGAAGATATATACAAAAGAACCCAAGAGTTCAAGAAAAAAGCTGAGCAAATGCGTAGATCTGGCGACAGGAGGAGAGATACTCATTCAGAAGAACGTCATCGTGATACTTCCAAAGAACAATACGATCGTCGGCGGGAGAGATCACCCCAACAACGCGGAGAGATGGAGCGCCTTCCGATTGAATCCGAGCGCCGTCGCTACGAAGAACAGAAACACAAAGAGAGGGAACCGGAATGGAGATTGCCAAATATGACGAGGAAAAATACGTTTTTACCACAAGAAGCTAAAATTAAAAGGGACAAAGCGGCCGATGAGATTCTCGAAAAGATATTGACTAAGCACAAACAGTTTGCTGATCTGAGAGGCGAGCAGAAGCGACGCGCGACTGAAGAAATGAAATTGGCCCTGAACCGTTTGTTTATGGATATGTTTGGCCAAGAGGATGTGTCGTTTATAGAGATAGTGATCAAGTACCAGACGAAGATTAGCAACAAAGCGGAGGAGGCGATGGTACATGATGTGTTACAATGTTTAACGTCGCAGTTCAGAAGCTCTAAGCGGCCGGGACCAGGTAAGATTCAATGTTCCACAAACTACAAATATATTCTGTTAAAAATATTAAACGGTAATAGTAGCAACTTCTTCAATAACGTAGTTGGTTAAAAGAATAATATGTACAGATGTTTTCGTAAGACGTAGATAGGATTTTTTTTTATAATCTGCGTCTTTTTCATTTTATAAGGATTGCCTTAGTTATTCGAAATTTTAAGTAAGACCGTCCCTATGTTGTACTTTGATTCTATAAAAACACGATTTCTTGTTTAGATAGTTACGGGCTCCATATAAAAATTGTGTGTATAGTCTCTATCCAGTCGGCATTTAATTTATTTACCATTGCATTAGTATCAGGGGCACCCGGCAATGCAACCACATTGACTTGACTTATGCTTTCAGGCACTAAACAAGTCATTTATTACAATGAAACTGTTTAAGTTTTCACAACTAATCCTAAAAAAACATGTTAGTTTTTGTCTCCAACGAACCATTAAAGCGCGTGAAGTCGAAAATAAGTTGACCCCTAATGTCACCGTCGATTTCCCGGTTAACTAAGTCAAATTTTTAAAACCGTAAATTTTGCATACGACTCCTTTAAAGATGTTTTCAGGATGAGTTGTTCATAAAATTAACACCACACGTCACTTAATTCGTACAAGTAAGATAGTCGATATCACTATGTAACATCGTTATTATTATAATATTTCTAAGCTACCAAAATTACTACACCGTTGCGTGGCATTAAATAAAACGTTTACTTATAAAATTGTGTCGAGATTAAGGTTACTCGCCCCGTCGATTGTAAAAACTTTATTGACAATGGTAGTACAAATATTAATATTTGTTTGCAGAACCCGATGTGCCAGCCAAGATGGCGCGATATTCTCCGGAGGATAGCATGAAGGAAGGTAATAGCTTCTTTTATATACATACTAATATCACGAATCATTAAAATGCTCGCAGACATTATGATTCGTTATAAAGGAGTAGTACATAGTTTGCTCAAGCCAAACTTTTAGAGTGTTTTTCATTGTTTCCAGACGACGCTGATGACAGAGATAGTGATTACGGTAAGTAGTAAAAACTATTTGTAGGAATGTGTGTTGGTTTATTATAATTGAATCCTCGTCGCTATTTAAGATGTTGGTGTAGTTCCAGATTGGACTTTGAACGTGATAGAGCCGGCAAGCGAGGACGTGCCAGCTAAGCCTTCAGAACCGGTCAAAGCGGTTCTACCTCCGCCACAGTTGGTTATACCTCAGTTAGCAGCGCCGCCGTCGGCTACGTCCAATCTGACTAACTTTGCCTCTACTGTTACTCCACAGCAATTTATCGCTCCGCAACTGGGTATTCCACAAACGATGTTTCCTCTAGTTTCGCAAATGTCTGCAATGATGCAGTACGTGCCAACATTCATGCCGAACCAGTACCGCGACGACAGAGCCGCAAGAGAATCGGATCCCAATAATAAACTGTTTTTGTTTAGAGACGATTTCCAACCAATCACTAAGATGGAATCGGAGCTTTTAAAAAACTTCTTAGTATCTAAAATTATCCAGGTTACAGAAACCTCCGCCGGCTGGGCGCCAGATTTGACGCTGAAAGGGTTGAACACCGTGCAGCGATATGAACTCTGCGCTAATGACGAAATGTCTAAAAATTGGCTCATCAATTTGGATTTCAGTGGGTTCAGACATTTTACCGTGTTGGTGTACACCGCCGAGGAGTTGTGGTATGAACGCGCCGCCGTTTGGTTGCCCGGACATTCTAGATATCTAAGTATCGAACCATTAGTTAAGCTGAAGTTACAGAATCAACATCTGCAAGATATTAATATAGGTAAGTGGAAATTCGTGAAGAAAGTGTCGAATATGAACGGGACGCGGCTGTACGTGGACATGCCGCCGTCGTCGGTGAAGGCACTGGAGAAATACAAGATGATGCTCAACTACGAATTGCAGAAAGTTAACGTAATACTCAAGGCCGTCGCGGTTGATAAGAATACTTTCGATGCCGGACTGAAAGACAAGTCGTTAATAGATTCGACTGCTCTGGCGACCGCAGTCAACAATACTCCAATCCCATCGCTAAGTTACGAGCCTGGGTTAGTACAATTAACAATAAAGGGGAATAAAACTCTGTCTATCAACGAAGCGCGCGAGCTCAAAGAAATCATAATATTTCATTTGTATGAACATCTCATGTCCGGCGGCAAGAATAAGACACTTTTTCTCAAATACGGATTTTGTCCGCCGAATTGTTTTGCCATTTTGCCAGAAAACGACGAGTCTAGGAAGTGGCTGTTGTCGACGCAATTCGGCGAATTGAACGATCGGCCTATAGTCGTGGTGGGTGGGGACGATTCACTGATGAAATACATCGATATGTATATGTACCTGCCGGTAGATCTTACGATTAATCCCGCTCTAGCTGTGGAGAAACTGCGTAAGAGTAATCAAGGAGTTAAGGGAATTAACTTCCATTTGTGGAAACCGCGTACGCGGACGAGTAATCTGAATAGGAAGAACCCGGTGTTGGACATAGCTATGGATATAGAGTCAATAGAGACGTTACAAAAGTTAAATTTTAAATTAGACTACATAGACTCTAATAATGAAGTGAAAACAGTGTTTGTTTGCAGTAATTACTCGGCGGCGAAGCTCAAGATACTTGTGAATAAGTATAAAGCTGAATCGAAGGACAGTTATGATGTGGCCAATATGGATTTGGACTCGAACGGTGACGACGATGATGTTATTTGCTTGAATTGAGTTTTGTCTTTTAGTGTTATAGATGATAGTCTCTACGATGTAAGCGTTATTTTGTTGAAATATGCAATTAGGTTTATATTTTGTAATAGTATAAGTTTTTCTGTCGTCATAAGTTTTGACAAGGATGTTTAATCACTTTGTTATGTAGCTGGTGTTGTCACTAAATAAAACACATCATTAATAATTATTTTTTGTTTAGTGTTCATTTTTTACTAATTCATTTTACTGTCGGATAATTAAAATGTTGTTCCTTGTAAATACATTTTATTTCAGTACAAATTTTGATAATAAGTGAGGGTAACTGCGCAAAACTTTTCGTGGGTAAATATTATAGGGGTGATATATAAAACTAACAAATTATATTGAATTGTGGGAAAAACTTACTTCTCAGAAGTCGAAATTGGCGAACTTCTGTGTAGGAAGGCTTAGAAGAAAAAGGGCGCTACTATCTGTAAGTTAGTGGTGTTAAAATATTATGTCAACAGAAAACTCGTCACAAATTTATGAATAGGTTTATTACTGCACATACATAACAATACACAGGCGGACTTGATGCCTGCAGCATTAACATTCTCCATTTCGGTAAATAGACATAAGATAAGCCTCTTGATACGCTGTCCTAGCTCCAGGTAAGTCTAATTTAAATATAACTTTATTCCATTTCCTCTTATTTGATTAATAAGATCAAGTTTGTTTCTACTTGTCACATTCACGCCAATGCAAGAAATTGTTGTTTTGGTGTCTGTGGCGCCGCAGTAACGTGGTCACTGTCGCTCATTCTACAAAAGAAAATAAATCCACAAGCTTTTTAAAGGAATGTAATGTTACCGAACCCGCTCTATATCATAGCGATGGATTTTAAAGCATTTTCCCAGCAATGGAGCTTATATGGGAAGTTTTACATTTAGAGGTGAGGAAACACAAGGTTAAAGTTATAAGTTTTAGCTAATAATTACCAGAAACAATCGTTTAAGTCATTATGTAGAATGTTGTAAACAAAAATAAAGGAACGAAGTTAATTTTGTCTTCGATTATAATTTTATAACCGGTACGATACATTTATAAGTTTCAGAATAAATACAGATTGTGAGTTTGGAAACCAGATATTCTTGATTTCGGCTATAGTACACACAATTGCATTTGCGGTTGGTACTTGCATAGTCGAATATGCGTTCATAATCCTACTAGGAGATTCATCCACTTGAGAAAAAAACATTTTTTCAAAATTTTATTACAATACAGTTAAGAAATGATTTCATAACATTCAACCAGCACTGAAGTTTAGAAAATAAATCTACAATTATTTAAAAGGTAAATTAAAATATCTGTTTTATTTTTCTAGAGAATTTTTCAGGTATTACTGCGTTTATACATCTGCTCTACTTTTAAAGTCGTGTATTCAACAGAAATTTATAAATGTGAATGCTAATGATGTGAGCTGTGATGCTCAGAAAAATGCTAATGATGAGAGCGGTTCTCCAGCATTAGCTACAAATTTGTTCTTCCACAGTATAAATCCTTGGTATTTCCTTTAAAAATATCACACCAAAATACTAAACCGAAGTATTGGTCGTTAGTCAGTCGTCCAACCCAGGTCCTTCTGAAGTTACGGTGGAACGTGGTCTGCGTCAACTTGGAGTTAATGACGGATAAAAGGTAGCGATTGCTTAAGACATCTAGGGGACTTTCGTTTCGAAGGGTACCTACTCACTGGTTTCCTGAGCCAAAGAAGTTATAAGTAACAAAGAGATAAAATACACCTATTAATCGAGATGTGTGATTTGGGTATCAGAAACTAAGGGAGATGTGTCTACAACCTCCTGACTCGAAACAATTATCTATTGATCTTACGAAAATTTGTCTTGATGCGGAAAATCTATCTGTCCAAGAGCTCTCTTTTCACAGCATCATCCACTACGCAACGAATAATATACAGAATAATAAGGTATAGAGAGCATCATTCGGGAATGACAATTAAGGGGTTTTCTCATTAACCAACTTGATTATTCTGGATGTCTTTTAATAACTACCGAATTACTTGAATGCAAGGTTTGTAATATGGCATCTACAACTATTCTGTCTGCTTGGGTCTGTATTTCAATATAATTCATGTCATCTACGTACATAGAGGAATATATTATGTTTTTTACTCTTTATTACCTCCCGGAGATAATGAGTCCATCTTTGAAGCTTACAGATATCAAATATTCATACTAATCATGCTCAGCTAATAAAGTCCTGAACAGAGAGGTCTACCGTTAGCTATTGTATTGGTTGCATTCAGAGTGTTAAATCGATCTGTTCTTTAATTGAAGGATTACAATGATTTGTTTATATTACAAGTCATATTACGTACATTGTATGTATGATGTTGGCGATAACTCTAAATTAATGAGATTTATAGTAAATATTTTTTATGTCGTTTATGTAGCAGGAATATTAGCGTTGATGTCAAAGCTTTTGTAACAAATATCTGTTTTATCTATATTATAATGGTAGTGCATATCAAGGGTCTTTACCATCGATCAATTATAAACTAGATACAACATGAGCGCTTGAAAAATGGCACCGAAAAAGAGTGCTTAAATCACGAGTAAGCACTCTTTCGCCTTCAGTCGCGCGCCGACCGTTGCTTGTGTCAATGCCTAAATGCTCCGTAAAAAAGTACAAAAACAACACGCTTACGAAGCTTAAAACTCATGGGATTTCGTATTATCGATAAGTAAAATTCATTTACTTGCTTCCTACTTTAATCAATATGTGAAATTGAGTACCAATAATTAAATATAAATTAATTTAGCAACCTAAAATCAACAAGCGCTGCTTCGCAGTTGTCTCTTTCGACACGCTTAAATAGACAAGGATGAGTAGCGTCATGATTTGGAACAGAATATACATGGAGTGGTTTTATTTTGTATTTTTTAGTTAGTAATATTAAATAATTTAAACTTATTATATATTAAAAATTAACATCAGAAATATTTTTTACAGCTTACAGAATTGATTATATTATGTACAGACTATGTTAAAATATATTCAAAGGAGACATTGTGAAGCAAATATAAAAGAAATAGTTGTGTGTCTACGATTTTTGTTTCATTTGTTCATGATTTTGCCGTGTTCGTACAACATTTAACATAATGTAAAAGAAAAATAAACTTAAGTTTATTTATTTATTTATTTATTTAAATCTTTATTGTACACAGAAAAATAACATACAGAAACAGAAAACCAAAACAAATATAATTATTTTTAATTATCATTGTTACAAAATAATCACATTTTACATATCATATTTCATTATTACAATATAATAGGTAATAACGTTACCTATTATATTGTAGATTAATATGTTCATGTTAATTCATAGAAAAAATATGCAACAATTCGACTCCATTGCGCCTTTATTCCGCTGTCCAACTAAAGTCATAAAATTTTATTACTTTCGAGGACGTCTCATTCAAAAAGGGACTTTATGCCCCAGGAATAAGATGAAATTTGTGTTAATTTGTGATCTTTTTGTTCAGTTTTTTGTTTCAATGCACCGGTGCCACTTTTTAAAAGAACGTTTACAGGGAACTGTGTATCTAGTGTATAATTGATCGATGGTCTTTACCCTTCTAATCATTATTTATATCCAACACGTTGTCTACAGGAAATTGAAATTCTGTTTTATTGGATCTACATTAATATTTTTTTTTTTTTTTTTTATTGCCGTATAGGCAGACGAGCTAGCGGCCCGCCTAAATTTGCCACGTTTAATAATTTTTTTCAATTTGCCACGTTCTGCAGGAAGAGTGTCTCATTGGAGTCCGGTGAGAGAAAAACCCTATTGGGCCCCGAGACATGAAGTAGACTCACGTGGGATGGTAGAACACAGACACAAGTACGAGCCTCCAAGACCTGAACCAAGACCGAAGACTTTCCCGAAAGCCAAAGTTGAAGCAAAACCAGCCCAAAGGAATCTAACTGTAGTGCCGACGAAAGGTGGACCGGAGGAGAAACCTAGGGTTAGGGCGAAACCAGCTGAAGTGAAACCAAAAGCTGTTGTGGAGAAGAAATCTTCATCACACGTGGTAGCGACAGTCCCGCCCGCCGCCAAAGAAAAGGACGAGAAAGAGTCGAAAGATAGCGGGCCGCCGAAGAAAGCTGTTGAACCAGGTACATCGTTATAAAAAGACTGAATTACATGTTCTTCATTCTTACAACTTATTTTTAGGGGCTTTAAAGGTGTTCTTAATTTTAAAATGATATTCAGTTGAATCATACTTAATTAAATTACATAAATAAATTGTAACTTCCTTAAATAATAATCATGTATACTTTAGAATCTTAGACTTCCTCTCTGTCTCCTTTTGTTATATTCATCCCACTACACATAATAGTCTTAAAAGTATTGCCAACAGCGACAATCCCGCTATATGTACTTTTAAACATATGTGTTTTCATTGTTTGGTTTCTTTTTGAGTGCAAAATTAATATATCAAGCATTGTATTAAACCACGATTTTTTATTTAGTATTAATTTTGTGTGCAAAAATATTGAAAATAAATAAAACATTAAGTATGTATTTTCCCCAGCAGGGCCTTCATTGGATAGTAATACTGCGTCCACAGAGGGCTACTACGAACTGAGCCCTCTCATGTCCAGGATGCTTAACTCTGAGCTGGAAGATATCATGATAAAGGTAAAATATTATTACATACTACTATTAAATTTTGGTTGTGAAATCAAGAACTAGATAACTAGGTCTATCACTAAAATGATTGTATTGTTATACCATTTTAAGTGTAATGACTAACTCCGAGGCATTGGTTGAGAATTGGGTAAGATCCCCGCACAGAGACAAATGTTTTTGTGGTCACTAAATATTGTTTATAGGGTCTAAGAGTTGTTTTTGAGAGCCAGATACAATACTTGACTGATTCTAATATGAGATAATATTAGTTTATGGTGCCTTATTTATTTCAAAACTAAGATATGACTAAAAATATACAGGTGTGGCAAGAACTACCGGACAATCCGACGAATGAAGCGGAGAAACTTGTCGTCAACAGATTGAGGAACAAAGCTGATGATGACTTGAGAAATGTGAGTTTACACGCGATAATATTTTAAAAAAATATATGCACATAGAAGAAGGGGTAGGCAGAAGTGCTACCAGGACATCCATGTTTCGGATTCTGTGTCCCGTCTCATGATGTGATAGGGGGCGAGCCTATTCCCAAATTTTATAACTAAATAGAGTATTACCAAGGTTTCTTAGTTTTTAGGTACATAAAAAAATAGCGGAGGCTGTATATTGGAAATCAATTACATTAAAAAAAAATATATTGTAACATATTAGATGTAACAATAACATATGTATTGGTTCTTTCTTATAACTGACATGATTTTTGTTTACTGGTAATGAATTATTGAAAGCGATCTTTCTGTTCCCAGGTATTTGGACTGAATGTGTCGAAAAGATTGCTGAATGTCTTCAATATAATGTACATAAAGGTAAGTGAAATATGGTAATTTATACCGACCGTTAAACTTTACAAATAAAAAATGGAATTTTGCAATTTTTTATTTAATTAAATCAGGCGATTCTTGTTGTAAATTCATGAATCAAATATATTTACAATATGCTTAAGAACTTATGGTATCTACCTCGCGTAAGTGGGGGAAATTGATAGCAAAAAATATACGTACTTTTTTCCTCAACACAGCTTCATACAAAAATTCAGAAAAATCTTTCAAAAATATTTATAGCAATTATATATATATATTTGTTTTTATTGCTATGAATGACGAGACATGCCTGCCATTCGCGTGATGGTAAGCGATACGGCCACTCATGGACAGTAGCAAAACCAAACAACACCATGAGTTACAAGGCAATGCTTGGCATTCCACTGCGCTCGCCATCCTGAGACATAAGATGTTAAGTCTCGATATGTCCGGTAGTTACTCTGGCTACAATGTCCTTCAAACCGGAACACAACAGTGCATTTACACTGCTGTTTGGCGGTAGTAATAGACATTGCGGTGGTACCTACCCAGGCGGCCTCTCACATATGAGAGACCTACCACCCTTTATATATTTTACTCTTGTGAACCTTCAAAATCTGTATTTGTATCAGCCCATATACGTCCCACTGCAAGGCACGGGCCTCCTCTACAATCGAGAGTACGATTGAGAGGGATTAGGCCATATAGTCCACTACGCTAGTCGTAGTGCGTGTTGACAAACATTACATACCATAGAAATTCTTACAAATTGTTACGGTATGCAGGTTTCCTCACGATGTTTTCCTTCACTGTTAACCTAAATAAATAAATACACGCACAGTCACATACATAGTCCTGACCCCACACTAAGAGCGAGTCATGCTTGTGTCGTATCAGAACATACGAGAGACCGGTATCGCAAACACCCAGACCCGAAACAAATACTTGAGGATCACACAAATGTTTGTTTCGCTGTGGGGGTTCGAACCCGCGGCCTCTCGTTTCACAGGCGGCGACTAACGAAATGCGCCACGGAGGCAGTTTACGAATAAGTTACTTTAATATACTCTATAATTACCAGATGAAGTTCACATCGAAACCGGACGGCCAAGAGTTGGCGACATTCCTCAAGAGGAACGATATAAGCAACTTCAAGTGGAACAATATCAAGCCGCTTACATACACTGCCGTGGTTCAAAACGTGAAGGACTTCGATTATCTTTGCGCCACTCAGAAATTCCATATAGGTACGTATCATGATTTGAAGCGGTTTTAATTCGTAGCAATTCTTATATAGCGCATCTACTTTAAAGTGGTTTGTAGCGAAGTTAGGAACTACAAATAAAATTAAAAAATATCTGTTTAACGCATTGTTTGACAAATGCTTTCATAATTTATACAATGAGAATTTTATTCGTGTCTAATAGTACTAATAAATTGTCCCGTGTAATAAAATGTAAAGAGAGAAAAACTATTCTTATTATTTTGCACAACAGCGCCTAGGGCGACAAAAGATCGTGGACGATCTTGAATACGGCAGATCAACGTGAAACAACTTGTCCAATGTCAAGTAAAGACGTATTTTTGTACTGTGAACAAAATGTGTGTCTATCCCTGCGTTGCTATTTTTGATGAGTAGTCTATAAAATAAATCTTGTGTCTTGTACGTCTTTGCAGTTAATAATATAATAATTTTATTACAGGTGATGTAAAGGTATTAATCACGCCTTTATATCAATTCACCAAATGCCCACCGAAGCTACGAACTAGTTACCATGTCACTAATTTTAGACCGATGAATGGACCCAGCAATATTTCCGACGAAAAACCAGCAGAAACTGCAAAAACTACCGAACAAGCTAAAACAACAGACACTAAATCTAGTACAGAAACCATTGTAAAGAATCCCCCACCCAATGCGACTAAAGAAACAGTAAAAACTGTTAAAGCTACCAAAGAAACAAAAGAAGTTGCAAAAGATACAAACATTAAAACAAGTCCAAAAGTTGTGAAGAAACAAACTAAAATAACAACAGAGAAAAAAGCGACAGCTGTTAAACCAATTTCCAAAGGAAAGCAAAAGGTAGCAGCAAAGAAAATAGAAACTAAGGTGGTAAAGAAAGAACCAGTCAAAAAGAAAATAATTGACAAAAAACAGAAGCCGCTGGGCAGAAGCATATTGGAGGCGGGTAACGACTTTGATGAATTGGACGATGATGAAATAATGGCTTTAGTGTCACAAGGCATTGTGTTAGATGAATGCAGCGGATCCGATGAGGAAATATAACAAAAATGTCACTTTTCAATAATTATTCATGCTTTCATTCGATATTATGAAATATACATACAGCCATAGTGAAGTTTTAAGAAAATCTTTATGAATTTAAGGACATAATGAGATGAACATTAATCTCAAAATTATAAGCAATACAGTAGTTCTGATTGTAACTGAGCAGCCATTAACTCAGATCAGGGGTATAGGTAATCAAAATTAGGTAGGTAAGGAATTAAAATATATTTTAAAACCAATGTAATGGTTACAGTGTGAAAAATAAAACGATTTCACAAATCTTTCTGTAGTCCACATAATATGTGTCCCGATTTAACTTTTTTGTCACATTGGTTTACCATACTTGTAACTTGACGCGTTTTTGTGTATAACCAAAACTATTGAAATGGGAAATGGAGATTAAGTTGTGGTGTTATTGTTGGCAAGATAAAACAATAAATTATTATCTAATAGAGATATTTTGACTTAATAAAAAAGTCCTGTAACATTTGTTTTTATTTTATTTTAATTAATTTTCGTTCCATTTATAGTATGATTTTGTACTTCGATATTACGTCAAGGAACTCTTCAAAGTCGAGTGGTATTTTTTTTTTTTTTTTGCAATGAATGGCGAGACGAGCATGCCATTCGCCTGATGGTAAGCGATACGACCGCTCATGGACAGTAGCAAAACCAAACAACACCATGAATTACAAGGCAATGCTTGGAATTCCACTGCGCTCGCCAGCCTGTGACATAAGATGTTAAGTCTCAATATGTCCAGTAGTTACTCTGGGCACAATGTCCTTCAAACCGGAACACAACAGCGCATTTACACTGCTGTTTGGCGGGAGAAATAGACATTGCGGTGGTACCTACCCAGGCGGCCTCTCACATATGAGAGACCTACCACCAGTATGAGGTAGGTAGGTACTGTCAAGATTATCACAATATATATTCGAGTAGTTTGTTTTGATTGCATAAATCTGGCAAACGTGTAAGCTAGCAACGTGCAGCTTATCCGATGGGAAGTCATAGGCCATTAACGGCCTATGTTCAGCAGTGGACGTAGACGGGCTGATGATGATGATGATGATTTAAAATTAAATTTGGAAAAAGATAGCCGTAAGGGAACGAAAGAATCCGGACGAACGGAATGTTAGGCCTTCTTCAATCTCACGCACATAATAATACACGGTAGCAAAACCATCGCTTTATCTCGATTATCTGCGAGTCAGAAAACTGATGCGAACTTGGTCGAACTCATAGATGTAATATAAAACGAACCAGCCCATTAACACTGTACTCTGTAGTATATCTAAAATTAATGTGTGGTTCTACCAGCCCACCTTATGGTGAAATATTTAGATAAACTATTTGCATAATTATTTTATTATTGGACAAAGTTACCCCGATTAACTGTAAATCTTTACTCGACAGGTTAGACCATAGATGTAGTATAACATAGATCGGCAATGTGAAAGAGAAAGAATGATTTATATCATACATTAAAGCGAGATGCATGATGCAACCATGCGTTTACACGGAGAGCTAACTTTAGCGATTTGTGTGAAAATATGTCATTAAAGCGAACGACAAATTTCGCTTATTTTCTTGATTTCTTTAATATTTCAGTACTGAGCTACTTTTATTAAATGTAATTTATTATGGTGAGTTGTCCATTGCCTGGATGTGATTGATTTTAGTGTAAAAACACGAATAATCATAGTTTTTCATAAGATCGTATCACTTTTTTCAATGTTGTTTAGTGACAATATTGTAGATTTGTAAGACAAACCTTGTATGTATATCGGTAGAACAGAATGTCCTTATTCATTATTTAAATGCATAGAAAGCATCCATTGCCTATAAAAAATGATATCATATACGTGAATTTATAATAATTTCAACCAACATTTGCTAGAGATTGATTGACAGTTTCGATCAATAATATTATGTCGATAAAAATAGTCGATGACCATAGAGGTTTCACATCATTTTATAATCTCGTAGTATAACATCAATTCTATAATAACAGTTATTACTTCACTTTATTTATTCACTATTGATATTTGCTAAATATTAATTAATATTTCGTGTGCGTAATTTACCATTTCTGAGCCGGTTTCAAATTAACTGTGCCACGGAGGCTGTCATTTTAATAAAACAATAGAACATTAGATATTATTATAAGGAATGCTTTACAAAACTTGTCAAATGAAATTATTCTCAAATATGACGATTTATCTTTATTTACGTATCTGTGTTGAAATAAACACAATCATTATTTTTCTGTTAAAATACCATGAAATGTCTCATATATATCTATAAAATTTAATTTTATTGGTTGGGCCGTTAGGTATATCGATATGATAGTATCGACAGTGCATGGCGCAGCATTATCTGTCACGCACACATGCAAACTTCACGCACACTATCATATTCTCGTTTTGGTTTCACTCAAAATGATACATTGCCGATCTATGTTATACTCATAGATGTAGCATAACATAGATCGGCAATGTGAAAGAGATAGAATGATTTAAATCATACATTAAAGCGAGACGCATGATGCGACCATGCGTTTACACGGAGAGCGTTCTATAGAGATTTGTGTGAAAATATGTCATTTAAGCGAACGACTAATTTCGCTTATTTTCTTGATTTATTTAATATTTCAGTACTGAGCTACTTTTATTAAATGTAATTTATTATGGTGAGTTGTCCAGTGCCTGGATGTGATTGATTTTAGTGTAAAAACCCGAATAATCATAGTTTTTCATAAGATCGTATCACTTTTTTCAATGTTGTTTAGTGACAATATTGTAGAATTGTAAGACAAACCTTGTATGTATATCGGTAGAACAGAATGTCCTTATTCATTATTTAAATGCGTAGAAAGCATCCATTGCCTATATAAAATGATATCATATACGTGAATTTATAATAATTTCAACCAACATTTGCTAGAGATTGATTGACAGTTTCGATCAATAATATTACGTCGATAAAAATTGTCAATGATCATAGAGGTTTCACTTCATTTTATAATCTCGTAGTATAACATCAATTCTATAATAACAGTTATTACTTCACTTTATTTATTCACTATTGATATTTGCTAAATATTAATTAATATTTCGTGTGCGTAATTTACCATTTCTGAGCCGGTTTCAAATTAACTGTGCCACGGAGGCTGCCATTCTAATAAAACAATAGAACATTAGATATTATTATAAGGAATGCTTGACAAAACTTGTCAAATAAAATTATTCTCAAATATGACGATTTATCTTTATTTACTTGTGTTTACGTATCTGTGTTGAAATAAACACAATCATTATTTTTCTGTTAAAATACCATGTAATGTCTCATATATATCTATAAAATTTTATTTTATTGATTGGGCCGTTAGGTATATCGATATGATAGTATCGACAGAGCATGGCGCAGCATTATCTGTCACGCACACATGCAAACTTCACGCACACTATCATATTCTCGTTTTGGTTTCACTCAAAATGATACATTGCCGATCTATGTTATACTACATCTATGGTTATACTACATCTATGGGTTAGATGGCGTGGCGCGGCATTTTTATGTTTCTTTTCTGGCGTTTACTGGTTTACTCCTTAGTCCATAGAGTATAGTAATACACTGGGTACCTTAGTCTGTGTTTACTGGCAATACTTGATTCAAGCGTCATTGCTAATTGTGAAATGTGAAGTGTCTATTTGTTATTTTTTTATTGAACGAGTTTATCGAATCTTTTCATATTATTTCTAATAAATTTTAAAACACCTCCATTTCATTATGAAACGCGGAGGTCGCGGAGGTCGCGGCGGCCGCGGTGGAATGCGTGGCAAGAACCAGCCCGCGAGACACTTTGAACAACGTTCTTTCGTGCCCAATGAAATACAGGTTAGTGCCAACGAAGAAAAAAATATTTTATGAATCGTGAGATTGTGAAGGTAGGTATAGAAGGTAGGCATAATACAAAGATTCATTTGTACTTTCCGATTCAATCGATAATATCATAATCAACTATTTATATAAATTAAGGGAGGAAATAAAAAGTCGAAATAAAAAATTGGAATACGCGTTCATCAATTTATTGCCATATTATATTGCATGGGACTGCTAGATAAGTAAGTTGTTCATAATCATATTCCATTATGTCCAATTCAATAGCCCGTAGGAAATCCACTGCTGAAAAGCCTGTTGTTTAGTTTATTATTCTGTATCCCGATCTTATTGCTCGCTGGCGCCCAAGCACTGGCCGCATATAATATCGTGGGTTCAACGACTGCCGTATACAGGGTTTTCACCACTTCAGGTCCCAGTCCCCACTGCACCTTTGCTGCAGTAGCCAGTCGTTTGTAGAAGCCTATAGCCTTTCTACAAACTTCCGAGACGTGCGTGTTGAATGTTAAAGTGATCTCCACTCACCGGCGAACGCAAACATCTACTACAACACGTCGGAAATATCTGTGCTAATTGACGTCATTGGAACATATAGTCAGCAAATTCAAAATATGGGTAAAAAGAATGGATAAAAATAGAAAAAAAATTTTGAACAACAATAGATTTCGCATCCATCTCTAAATGTTTGTAGTGTAAAAGTAGATAGGGGAACAAAAATAATGCAATTCCAAAAAACAACAATGCATTATGTCTTTCCAATCTTACTATGCTACACAGTTCAACAATATTTTGGCAAACAGAACACACTACAAAAATAATTTTGATAATTAAAATACCGCATGTGTGCTGCTGCTTTCCCTGCTACCGGTACTAAGTAGGCAAACATGGGGTGAAGTGCAGGAAACGCAGGGGGAACCACATTCCAGCCAGGTGTAGAGATATTTCCGACAGGTTTAAATACATCTGTAAGTTGTAGGTGCTATGTCTATAATAGAACCAAAGGATGCAGGAGGAGATAGATATAAATTACTACCTTGTTTTATTAGTATAGTTTTTATGAACAAGTAATAGAATAGGTGAATAAAATGAATGTTTTAAAAAAGTATAATAAACAATTAGTATCTCGTTTTTTTCCTATGTATGCACTATTTAAATATATACAAATCAACTATATTTTTTTTTTTATAACTGTTTTGAGAACTATCTATAGATATGTTTTGTAGGGTAATCAGAAAAATTATATTATTTTTATAGAACATAAACAAGGAGCTGCAACTTTTACAACAGAAAAAAGAAATGATGCAGGAGCAGCACAGCATGCTTGAATTTGCACAATACTATGAAGAACAGGTACATATTTTTAATTAATAATTTGTATTTTGTTTATATGTATTTAAGGACAGATTTTATGGAATGTTAAAAGGGATCTCAACTGATACATAATTGAATTATCTATTACATTGCTACATTAATATTATGCAGGTATTAATAAAAAAACACTATGTTGCTTACAATCAATAACTCAATTCAATCTTGACTTACAAAAGTAAAAGACAGTAGGTACAATATTTAAAAGATCAAATACACTATAAACTATAAAGAACAAGAAAAAATCATGCTTTAATTCAATTATTCTTACTAATATGTTTTAAATTTTAGTATTGTGCCTGTAAACTAGAGTCAAACAAAATTCTTGACAGCACATTGAAAATTATTGATTCCATAAAACACACCACATTACTGAATCCCACATACCATGCAGCAAATACAAGACATGTTGACTGTCACATGACACCCCGCCATTGGCGAAGTGTAGTCATTGCGTCCATAACTGATGATACCTACAACAAGTTATTGACACTCAATGTGGTCAGCATGTTGAAACAATTTATTGCTAGTGCCATTTTTAATTGCAGAGTTATTACGGACAGGCCCCGTACGACTCGTCGGGGTCCAGTTGGTCGAATCGCAATCGTTCTTATCAAGACGACGAATCGTTTCACATGGCAGCGGATTATATTCCGCTTAAAAGGGGCAAAAAGCGGCCGCTTCGCCACCAACCGCCCGAGTGGCCCTCTGAGCCCGAGAGCGACACGAGCGCCGTGGCGCAGATGTTCGGCTCGCGGCTCGGACCTAAACCCGCCAGGGCACAGCCACGAGGGGCCGCGGGCAGGCCCGAATCGACCCCGAAACGTGCGAAGCCCGATTTCGCTGCTCCCGCCAAAAAAATTCAAACTTTTCCCAGCGATGGGAATCGTAAAACGGGCGGTAATGTGAATCTCTCTGCGGAGGAGACCGAGGCTCACACGTTGCGCGCGGACCGCGAGCCCTCCACCGCGCTCAACGGCCTGCTCGAACTCGGGCTGGGATTCGTGTTGAAACAGATTAAATCCAACTACGCCAACTCGCCCCAGCATAAGGCAATGGTGACGCGCGAATATTACTTGCGTAGATTAAAAAAAATGTTGCGCAATCGCATCAGGTCCATTATGATGGACAAGTACATTCCCACCTACATGTTCGTAGTCGATCACTACCGCAAGAAGTTCCCTATCAAAAGCGACGAGGAACTGATGAAACAGGTCAGGGAGGGCACCAAGTGCGAACTTGTTGACAACGTTCCAGATTGCAAACCCAATCTTAAAGCAGGTATTCATATTTTATATTTAACTTCTCATACAAAAATGTCGTATTGGATTTACGTCTTTTGTATGAGATAAGTGATTTTAAAGTGAGTAACAAAATTGGTTGCCGCGTTAATGAGATCTATGGGAACTTCATAATGCCGCACACTGTCACGTGAATGCTAATATCTTGCTAGAGAAGTATTTCTATTGTTGCAGAAATACTTTCCATATTGCATTTGGTGATTGTATACAGCTTACGTGACATAATTACAACGACTCATACTATGGTCGGACTACAATGTGAACGGATCACGCAATATGGCATAAGTATGATATCGTTTGATTTTGTCGCGCACTATACGCGATATCACATACCATGTATTGCGCAATATGACATACAAAACTGTTGTATACATAAGTATGACAGACATGAAAATCACTTATTACTATTTTATCTTCGTAATTAAAACACATAATTTAAAATAAAATTGCGGCGATTGTATGTACTACTATAGCGCACTACATACCGAAGCCGCCGACCCGCCGGCATATGTCGGCAACTTTTTATTGGCGGGCTAGTCGGCGGCTTCACTCATTGCATGTCGAAAAACTTTGTTGGCGACATGTCGGCGGCTCGATGTGACGTTGTTGAGTGTCGCCGCAACTGAGCTATCAGCAGAGTGCTTGAGATTCCGCCAACATGTCGGCGGGCAACACGTGCGGGCGCTTGTTGCCGACATGATTACTTTCTTATAGGCCGTCGGGTTGTGTCGGCAGGTTGTGTCGCCGGGCCGGTGGCTTAGGTGTGCAGTGCGCTTATTGAAAAGATTATGGCTATTTGCATTTTATGCGTTTAGTATTCTGAATTGACTACCTACCTCTTGTTAAGACTTTTTGACTGAATTAGGCTACCACTTAACTAAAATTGCATTGATTTTTTGTCAGTAAAGAAACATGTATTCATCTTATTACAAATTGGTATGGTATTAGTATTCATAAACAAATAATTAAAAGCATAATTTGTTGTTACATTTGACTATATTTTAATGTTCTGTATATTTTTAAGTAATGTTGTTCCTCTGGGAATGCAATTAATATTGAAGACATTTTTATCTAAATATGATTTGTAATTACAGCCAAGGCGCCCCAGACCTTTTTCAGAAAGAACATTCGGAACGTTGCAAAAACTACATTGAAGGAAATGTTCCAAAAGGTAAGTTATTAAAAATTGTTACTTTTAACCCAACATTCAGATAATTTGTATGCGACTTGAACATTAAAATTAACTTAAATTTGTGAAAACTATAAGTTCATATCTTCTCCTATACATATTCGGCCTTATTCATAGACAGATTTAAAACCTAATTTAGTTATCGAATGTTTTGTCTTCTTCGTTCAAACTGAATTCGTAAGTCGTTCGAAAGGGACAAAACATTTGATAACTAAATTAGGTTTTAATTATGTCTATGAATAAGGCCGAATATAATTATCTAACGGATCCCTCTTTGTACATGGAAGATATATTATGAGAAAACTACGGAATTTATTAACGTGGTAGAAGCCAAACAATTACTGTTAGAATTTTGTCTCTCTATGCGTTTCTGCGCGGTAATATCAGAATAGGCTTAACCGATTTGCTCTCCAATAAAGTTGAATATATTATTTTATGCTCCTTGCATATAGAGTATTTTTTTAATATTGTACAGATCATTGAAATGTACAACACTGAGGTTTTTGTTGGGCAAGCATGTGAGATCGAGCCAAAGAAGGAAGAGAAAATACCTGCTGCTAAGGAGAAAAAGAATAAAAATCAAAAGCCCACCAAATGGACCATAGATCTTGAGGATGTGGTAGAGAAGAGATTCTTATCTCGCTTTAGAATATACATGCCGGTGAGTTTTGTGTGATGCACAGGTATTTGTTTCGGTTTGGGTGTTTGTGAGACCGAAAATTCTCTAATAGTGAGAGTGAAAATTTCTTTAGGAATTTGTGTGTTTCTGATCACTTTGAAATTGGGTATTTCAAACTTCTTTAAAAAGTATATATAATATGAAACAGATATTTCAGTGTTTCAAAATCCAAACTCGTAAGGCAGGTAGTGGCAGAGATATTCCTGCTGCAAATAAGTTGTTTCTTGTCAAAAAACCCTTTGCGATAAGTTAAAATTGAAAGCAGAACAAATGAGCTCCGGAACCTACTATTCTATTAACCATACTTACATTTCAGGTCATTAACAGGATATTAAACCTACAACCAGATTTCCAAAAGGAGCAGGGAGAGTTGTTAGCCGCAGCTATGGTGAAGGACCCGACTATGCCTAGAGCTATAAAGGATAGCATCAAGCAGCAACAGCAACAAGAACAACAACAACAAGAACAACAACAACCACAGCAACAACAGCAACCCATAGAAGTTGTAGATGGGCCAGAACAATATACTGCTACAGTAAGACAATTTTATACAGACAGATAGAGGCGAGACTGCGATTCTTCGTATTGAAATCTTATCTTAGTAACTTCGTTTTTACTGTGATGTCGATGAATATTCTTTACGCAATATTTGGCAACACTGTCGAAACGTTAACCAGTGGATATGAGTGAAAATGAAGACTCTAGAAGTAGATTTTAACACGCGGAATCGTACGATATATCGAATATCGTTTCTCGCAGTAGCCCCCCAGCTCCCCGATTATTCTAATACAATTTTCTGCATCACTGTCTTCTTCACTAGTGATGTGGCATAAGTATGACATAGTTACATCAATTTGAAATTGGTTTATAAGACAAGCCTACATCTTCAACAGCATATGCTAAAGTTTCTCATGTTTAAATTATTTCCTCTTTATTTCTAGAGAATGTTTTCTGCTCAAGTTGTTCTATTCTATTTATGCCATTCTTATATATTATACTTAACTCGTGTTTACTTATTTACAGGTACGTGGTTTACCACAATTGCCCCCGCAAAATCTGATGCGACCTTTTCTGAACAATTTTAATCCTAAGAAAATCAAGACGCACAAGAAGATGAAACATTTGCTCATTGTTAAATTCAATGACAAGGCCGACTATGAACATTTTTTGCTGCAAAATGGCACCAGCGTTGGTAAGAAAATTACGTTAATTAGATTTAGTCATAAACATTATGGATATAATCTTTGTCACATTTATTCATTTGCTTTTATTATTCCAGGAGACTCTACTTTAGAAATAAAAGTCAGTGCAATACTCGTTATAAATCCATCTACAGTACAAAAACCTGAATCAAGTGATAATGAAGATAAGAAAACAGATGATCAAGCAAATAATGATCTTGACGATTCAGTGTTATCGTCTGATATTGACAGTCAGATAAATGATTTACTGTCATCAATACGTCAAGCAGAGGAGGAGAAAGATGCTAATGAGGGAACTACCGACAGGGAGCAAGAAACCAACATTAACACGGAAAATAGTGCTGATGCAAATGAATCTAAACATAACGGCAATGATGATAAAACTCAGACGACTGAAGCATCTGGTGATTTAGATGCAAAGAATAATAGTGTAAGCAACACAAGTGAAATACCAGATGAGAATACCACTCAAGATAATGTTGTTGAAGAAGTAAATACTGCTAATGATGGTAAGAAACCATCCTGAGCAAATAACGAAAAAACAAAAAAATTACCACAGTCCAAATTAAGTAGCCACCAGTAAATAATAAATATAACTACTCTCTTTTCTTAAGCTTTGATGGTAAAACAAAATATACTTTTAACATTTAATTCAGTTACTTTAAGTAATTTACTGTTTTGTATAACTTCCTGAAGCTTTTATTTGATGTTATTACGTATTAAGGAAAATACATACTGGTGGCAGGTCTCTCATATGTGAGAGGCAGCCTGGGTAGCTAGCTGGTCTATTTCTTCCGCCAAACCGCAGTGTAAATGCTCTATTGTGTTCCGGTTTGAAGAACATTGTAGGCAGAGTAAGGACTGGACATAATGAGGCCTAACATGTTATGTCTGTGGATGGCGAACGCAGTGAAATGCTAAGCATTGGTTTGTAATTCATGGTGTTTGGATTTGCTACTGTCCTTGAGCGGTCATATCGCTTACCATCAGGCGAATAGCAAGTTCGTCTCGCCATTCATCGCGCCATTCATCGCGCCATTCATCGCTAAAAACATACAAACAAAACAACAAACAAACATAATGATGTAAATATAAAACTTATCATTTTGTAAGGTATTTTTACTAAATATTATTACAATGTGAAAAGAAATGTAAAAAAATGAGTATTACACATTACATACTGTAGAGTATAATTAATTTTGTTTTATTTTTCCCCATTAGGTTTTTCAACAGCGTCTTCCTCCACCTGGAATGTAAAAAATAAGAATTTTATTACTAGTACACAGCCTTACATAAAGATTTCCACAAAATAAAGTTGAAAGCGTCTTGCATCAAGTGACAACCTACCTTCATTAGATTGTCAACCGAAAGTGAAATCGCTATCCGACTTGTATACCATTTCCAAGAATAATACTCTATTAAATGTTATTAAAATTCTAAGATAAAACATTTGCAGAAGACGACACGGTTTTTTTTTACACATCATTGAAATAGGAAGATAGGATAACAGTATATGACATTCAAATTTCTACCGTAATAGAACCATTAACGTTGAGCAGCACGAAGTAAAGAAGAGGGGCGTCTCTTTTTAGGCGCAGCAGCTTCCAGACGACGACGTTCTTCTTGGACAGCGTCAGCGATGTCGTAAACAGTCTTCGGGGCTACCTGTTCGGAACCAGGGAGCTTTGTGGGTCTAAGGATTTTAAGGATAGTAAGAGGATGGCTAGGTAGGTTAAAGTGGTAATTGCACTGGAAAACTACTCGTGTAGCTTACAAAACTGACGCATAATAATTCAAACTTCATTCCAAGGACTTCTGAGTTCTGACTATTTATTATTTTTTTTATGAATACGAAAAAAATATGTATATTTTGTCTTTTGAGATTGTGTTTTAAAAAGCGAAAGCCTGTGATCGATATTACTATGGATATTTTAATTATTTACGTTGGTCACATTAGCTTGATTTTTGACAATTATTGACAGTTTGACATTCATTTTGCAAATTGTGAATACATGAATAGCCTGTAGATATTTCGTCGACAAGTTCAAGATATAACGTGATTTCTAGTTATTAAATGTATATTTAGCGTCATATTAATTACAATCAAACATGAGAGGCCGCGGCAGAGGTCGTGGTCGTGGCGCTAACCCACCAAGAAGACATCAACCACCGATGCAACCATTCATATCTGACGAATTAGAGGTAATACCCGGGTAAACATTAAAAAAGAAACATCAATAATCAATTTATTACTTGTTTGTATGTATTCAATGCATTTTGATAATATAAATCAATATTATCACGCTAAACATTTTTTTCAGTTAATGTTTAATACATAGCATAAATAAAGCATGTTTGTTTAGTTGGCCAATGGGTATTTACTATTTTTCATAAAATGGTAATAAATAAAATAATCATTGGATTACTTTATAGTTTTTACCAGGTTTGTGTTGACATAAAACACACCTTATTTATAAAAGAACAAGTAGTGGGGGAGGTCTAAGTTCAGCGAGGCTAAATAGGGAGAGAATTAGTATGAAGACATTTTATGATAAATTAAAAACAAAAATACGTTGAAAATATGAATATTTTGCAACAGAATATTAATATGGAGCTAGAACTGCTGAGAGAGAAGAAGAATATTATTGAGAAACACCAACATATGCTACAAACCTACAGAAATTATAATCAGGTATGGTTAAAAAATGATCGTTTTTCTCATAGAAATCTAATTATTAAACAGCTGAAAGGGAGTCAGGAGGCTGAAGTCAGACATTGTGAAGCTTAAAGCTTTTATAACATGTAATTTTTTATTGTTCTGTTTTAGGGTAAAAATATGAATGATTTTCTAGAACAGAACAGGACAGTTTTCTCAGGGGTTTATACCCTTGAGAGAATGAAATGTTCAGTACAAGTTTTTTCTAGTTATTTACTTTTTTTGATTCTGGTGATTGGCAAGACTAGCGTGCTGTTCGCTTGATGGTAAGCAATATGATCGCTCATGGACAGTAGAAAACCAAACAACACCATGAAATACAAAGCAATGCTTGGCATTCCACTTGATGATATATAAGCTAGAAATGGCAGGTTGCTGTAGTAAACTCACCCAGGCCACTCCAGCAATCTGAATTAGGTCTACCTAGCAACTTTTTCTAGTAAAAAAGCTGTGCAACTAACAAATGCTCTAAAGCAGTCTACCAATAGTCATTATAGTCTAATTTTAGTGCTAACAATGCCAGACTAAACCAACCCATAGCAAGTCCCAAGAGGTGTACTGTTTGTTTCTAAATTAATTTTGTTTTGTTTAAAGTAGTGCCACTTCATTGTTACAATTGTTCCATTTCAACTTAATAACTTTATGTTAAGTTCTTTATAGTAGTTATAGAAGATTAATAAATTATTGTTTCATTATTTTTTGTTTTGTTATTGTAGTATTATATTATTTTTCATTGCCGAACATTAGCACCTAGTTAACTAATCTATATCAGCCCATATATATCCTACTACAGGGCACAGGCCTCCTCTAATCGAGAGCACGATTAAGAGTGGTTAGGCCATATAGTCCGCCATGCTGGCCCAGTGCGGATTGGTGGAGTTTACATACCATAGAATTTTATACAAATCACTGGTATGCAGGTTTCCTCACCATGTTTTTCTTCAATGTTATAGTGCGTGGTATTGACTACACACACTAATACACTAATACACACATGACTCCAAAAATTCAGAGGTGTGCACTGGGATTTGAACCCGTGACCACCGTGAACATGTTGGCAGCCGCGTCTGGTCCGTTGTCAACTGACCACCACGCATGCACGCACGCACTTATTAACTAATAGTGAAAATTATTGTTTATCAGATTTGGTTAAAGTGTACTCCTATAATGGGCATATACATTTAAATATGTACTAATCTCAAAAGTTATAAAATATGATCTAATCTATTATGCTGTTGGTGTACCAATTTAAATAAAAAAAGTCTGAAGAGCACAGTGTGTGCACTACAAACATAGTTTAATTATACTCTACTTTACCTGTATAATTGGCCACATTTTTTCATTAGTTTCAGGGGCCGTATAGTTCCGTGGCACCTCCTCACTATGAAGGCGATATGTACGGCGCGCCGGGACCCAGCCACCGTCGCAACTACTCGCACTTCGAGGAGGAATCCTATCCCGTGCAGGAATACGTCCCATTCACCAGAGGCAAAAAACGACGCGCCGATAACTGGACTGGACCGTCCAAACGCTTCTCAGGCTCCGACAGGGACGTGGCGCACTCGTTTGGAGACCGACCGGATCCGATATACCAAACCCACACGTCGATACCGAATCCGCAAAAGCAAGACCGTCGATCCAAATCGGCAAAGAAAAAAGCGCGATGGATAGGAAACGACGACATGACGCTGCGCCCGGACTGTGAGCCGTCACCCAAGCTGAGAGCCCGCTTACAGTTAAGCCTCGGCCACGTGCTGAAACACATGAAACATGACTTTGCGAATAAAGATAGCTTCTTCAGGATGCTGCACACGCACCCTTACTTGAACAATATAAAGAATGAGCTCCGCAAGCGCATCTTCAAGGTGATGATGAACAAGTTGGTGAATACGCCCGAAGAAGTGGAGCAGTTGTACCGCGAGCAATACCCTGCAGATACGGACACGTCGTTCCTGACGCAAATTAACAAGGAAATATGTATGAGCACTTTCAGGCCTGACATACTGAACGAATCTGTTGTCCCAGGTATTTATAGTTATTTATCTTTAGTGAAAAAAAATATGGTGTGTGTTACCAGTGATGAAATACGGCACCGAAACGTGGCCTCTTACTATGGTCTTCATAAGATCGTTCAGGGTCACTCAATGCGCTATGGAGAGGGGTATGCTCGGTGTTTCCCTAGGAGATCGAACCAGAAATGAGGAGATCCGTAGGAGAACAAAGGTTACTGATACCCTTAGGATTAGCAAGTTGAAGTGGCAGTGGGCCGGGCACATAGCACTTGGAAACCAATGGCCGCTGGGCTCGAAATGTTCTACAGTGGAGGCCATGTACAAGAAAACGCAGTGTCTCCCACCCACAAGGTTGACGGACGACCTGGTTAAGGTCGCAGGAAGTTGCTGGATGCATGCTTCCAACAGGTCTATGTGAAGATCCATAGGGGAGGCCTATGTTCAGCAGTGGACTCCCTGTGGCTGAATAGAGAGAAGATGTGAATCGTGAAGTCCATGGTCTATTCAAAAGAATGAACACAAGGTGAATGAATTCCATTCACTTCGTGCTCAGCTTTGAAATAATTTTTTATAAAATTCTGTATACATAAATATGCCAGTTATTCATTGCAGTTAGCATGCGATGTTTATCAATTATTTAGAGTGTGATCAAACAACAGCCACAATATCTAATTGGCCTATGATCTTGAGATTTCTGTGGCTAATGAACATTACATTTCAGTTCCCATGAATCCGGGGCATTATCGCAATGCAGAACTGCCCCTCATCATCGACGCCGAGCTGGACGAAGTCTTCCGAAAGGTAAAACTGGCTTTTATGTTTTATAATCACAATAGATTGTCTATAATTAGATATTTTTGTTATCCCTCGTTCACAATATTTTGTCGAATATAAACTAGATGAACTTGTTACTTGCAACACTTTCGTGGGTCAGCTAGTTTTATAATACAGATTATTTATGTTTAAATATCCATATAAATGAATGATATACAGCGTGATATTGACACCCCCTACATTAAATTAAACCATGTGCATCGCGTAGTAAGGGACATTATTTGCACGCACAGGAATTGTCGTAGAAGGAAAAACAAAAAAGTTGATTTTTCAAACAAATTATAAGTCAAAATAATGACATTAAAGTTAAACATCCCATATTTAGACTTACCTGATATACAGCGGCCGCACGGAGCGGAACGGCAACATCGCAATATTCCCGCGTTTATGAAAACAGCCTGACCCGCTAGCACGGGCGGCGCTGCAATCGCGGGAATTATCTTCCCATGTTACATATTTTTCATAGTAATCACACAACACATAAATACATAAAATTAACTTATTCAAATTGTTATGTTTTATGCACCAAATCTCTCACGATATGTTCTGAGGGCCATGACGGCGTTTTGATTACACTCACCATACAACAACACCATATCTGTGTATTCCACAGTACTATAAGTATTCGTCATTGTATTAAGAATAGAAAATACAATAATACTGAACAACTTAAATCTACAAAAACTAAAAAGTACTTATAAACACTAATACGAACACTTAAATAATAAAAAGAACACTTAAACTAACAACTAATAAAAAGTACTTATTTGCAATATGTGTCTCTATCTCTTAAACACTTATTCACTCACTTGAACACAAAATACAAATAATAACATAATTTATAATACTATCAAAATGGCGATTCCTGCGCGCGCGCGTGTTTTTGTTTACATTACTAATTGAACGCAGTAAACCGAACACTGAGCGTGCCGCCGCGCCGGCCGCGCCGCCATACATTAGGATTTGCTAAAAAGTTGAAGATCCCTAAGGATTGATTGGATGGATTGGTTGATGCAGTAATTACGTAACTGGATTGGACAATAGTATTTAAAATGAGATACTCTGATTGGCGTAGAAAAATACTTTATGTGATTGGTAGTTTAAAATAAGAGCCGTGACTACAATATCTTGAAATCGATATCGATTATTTGTAGTTTATTCAAATGTGTCAACTTTACTTTTCTAAGCAATTTTACCCGTAAGTAGTTCATTAATAAAATAAAACAATCTACAGCAGCGAATGCATACGTGTATTTTGTATAAAATTACGATTTCTTAAAGTGGTTTACTTTGGAAACATTAAATATTGTCAAGTTATTGTCATTTTCAGGAAATGTAGTCAGATAACATTGTAAAGTTTTTTTTTTGTTAAGAGGAAAAGCTTTTTGCTCCCCTTTCGATACCCCGGGGAAGCCGAGAAAGGTAAATCAGTGTCTCTGGCCTTCTAGCCCTGTACAAACGCGTATATTGTGGTCGATCTGGGTCCCTAGCAACACCTACGCCAGCATATCATTATGCTAAAAACCCTCGATGACCGGTTGGGTTTTAATTATTGAAGATGTTCTAAATTATTAAAACCAACCGTAAGAAATAAAAACGAAATACCATGATATTTCTGACATAGTATTAAGTTTCCAGTCAACTCAAATTAAATAATATGAGAGATAAAAAATATCGATTAAGTGGCCTCGGATAATTTCACAACACTACTTCAAAAATGTTTCGTATGCTGTCACTTTCTTATAATTATACTTCCTCCAAGGGCGAAAAAGGGACAGCATATTATGATATAAAAAGATGTACAATCTGGCAACAAGTGATTATAGTAAATGCAAAGTACAGAAGGGACATGGCGCGTTATGATACGTTTACGTAAAATTGTTTTGAAAATGTTAAATTGAAATATTGCGTGTTGGATTTAAACATTACTTGAAATTGAATGCATATTGTTTAAAAATAAAGCTGAAATAAATTTTATTCTTGTTGCATAGTTTTATTCACGTATTTTTATTTGGACCGATTGTCACGTGCCGAAGAATAGTTTTTTTTTGTTGGTCGATAATTACGATTACAATTAAAGTTTTTGTATTGTGCAATTAAAATGCCTTGTATGTTTGTCCGATATTCAAGAAACCTGTTAATCATTAATGTGTATATTGGAATTTGAGAGTGCCTAGTAATTAGTGAATGTATTTGATTAAATGCTTACTAAAAGGTGAACTATTAAACCCCAGTTAATCATTAGTACTTACTTATAAAATGACGATCATTCATTATGTTCTAGACTACATTAATAATAATTATTGTAGTGTAGAACATATTGAGTGATCTGTATTTCGCCAAGTTTTATGTTTGCGAGGTCAAAGTCCTTTGTCAGCTGAGCGGCAAAACTACTCGTGCATGTACAGGGTGATCGAAAATTGCGAAATACAAAATCGTGATTTTTGTCAAAACTACCAGGTGGATTTTGATGTAACTTGGTACAATGTTTCCTGGGGTGGTCACGAACATGTGGACAAAATTAAGTAACAGATGTCAATATCACGCGGTATATTTAAAAAGAAACGACAGCTTGCTTAGAGCAGTTGGTTGAAAGTCCGCTGTAAAACGGGAGACCGCGGGTTCGACTCCCCCACAAATAACTATTTCAGGTCTGAGTGTTGTTGACACCGCAAAGTCTCTGTTTGTTCCTGATTACATACGTGAAAAAATTAAAAAAATATTCATTTAATCCTTAAAATGTACATTATTTGGATTCAGACACTTTTTTCTGTCAACAAAAATCTTATTGTGAGATAGGAACTATGCGACTATGGGGTGTATTTTTATTATTTATTTTAACGTTTTCCAGCTGGAAATAATGTACAATCCAAAACTGAACGACACGACTAAAGCGTACAAGCTGTCGCACAACCAGATCACAGCGAATATACCGCAAGAGAAGATCCCGGAAGAGGAAAAGACTGAGGAGGTCATGCTGTGGAAACTCGCCATGCGCGAGAAAATACATAAACTGGTGCCCAAAATGTTGCACAAGAATGTCAATGTGTGTACAAACTTTATTTATAATATAAACCTTCTGTGTGTAACTCCTAAACGGCTGGACCGATTGTGATTATGTTTTTGTGTGTTCAATTGTATTTGAAAATGGTTTAGATTCACAATTGTGCACCCGAGGGAAGCCGGGCCGGGACGCTAGTAAAATTATTATAGATTGGTGGGTATCGCATCAGCAATTTGCATATTAAAGTTCATACTTCAGTAAAAAAAGGTATTCACCCCACACCACTCAGTTTTTTTATCACTTAATTTTTATATTTAAGGTTAAGAAACGAGTGGCCGCAGGTTCGATCCCTGCATCTAGAGAAATATTTGTGTGATCCACAGGTATTTGTTTCGGGTCTGAGTGTTTGTGAGAACAAAAAGTGTCTCATAGTTTCGGATAAACGACACAAGACCCGATGTTAGTGTGGGGTCAGGACTATGTATGTAACTATTGGATGTGTTTATTATTTATTTTTTGTTTCAGCATATAACCAAGTTGTTGAAAATGGACTTGGTGTACGTCAACACTTGCACCGCCGTGGTGAATCAATCTGACAGGGATGGCGCGGAAGAAATCAGGATGGAAGTCACCGAGGCTGCTACGGGATTGCCACAGTTCTGCGCCAGGGTAAGACATGATTGAAATTATGTGATGTGTTGTGGCAGAAGATCCGTCAAGGTGAGACAAAACCAACATCATCATTATCATCGCCGATGGATACTGTAATTGCATTGAATTATATTTATCATCACTGTAGTCACTTTGCTGTGATGTATGTATGTATAATAATTTCTGTTTTATTGTAAAAGAAAGGCATCATGCCTCGGTGGCGTAGTTGTTCTAGGGTACGACTACAAAGCTGAGGTCTCGGGTTCGAATTCCGGGCCGGGCAAAGTGATATTGGGTTTTTCTACTTATTATCAGCTCGGAGTCAGGAATTTATTCCCTTTATGGCGATAGGCTCGCCCCCTATCACATCGTGGGACGGGACATACAAGGTGAAATGTGGGTGTCCTGCACCTCTGCCTACCCCTTCTGGGATAAAGGCGTGAGTTTATGTATGTAATAAAATACTTTTAATTAAAGGAATGGTTACAATGACGGCCCTGTCGGTACCTGCGATCTCTTCCAGGCAATATACATATTTGTGAGGTGAAACTAACACTGTTGAAATCAATTTCAGCTGTTGCACAGTCTCCGAGACACAGTTGGTTAGACGCAAGTTTAAAACGAGAGGCCACGGGTTCGATCCCCGCACCAAAACAAATAAACTTTGATCCACAGGTATTTGTTTCGGGTCTGGGCGTGTGTGAGACCGAAAAGTCTCTCTAGTTTCTGGACACAAGACTCGCTCTTAGTGTAGGGTCAGGCCTATGTATGAGGCGGTTGGGTGCATTTATTTATTATTTATTTCCCAGGTGCGCGCGATTCCCAAACTTCCCACCACCACTGTGATGCGACCCTTCCTCAACCAGTTCAACCCCGTATGGGTGAAGAAGAAGAAAATGGCCCGGAACGTACTGTTCGTAGCGTTCAGAGACGAGGAGTCGCTGAAGAAACTACTCGATAAGGACGGGTTTGATTTCGGTAAGACATTTTATGCATAATTGAACCTATTGATGTGGGAACACTGCGGCACCAAAACAACGAGCTACCCACTATTGAGGCATTATCAGTATTTGTATCAATGTATCACATCGTGGTTGTGTGCCGCACCACGAAACTCTCTTTTACCAAAAATATTGATATACAATGATCAAATAGCTTGAATCAAAATTTTTCACCGTCACATAGAATGACCAAACGGCATTTACAACATAATAAATATGTATGTTTACACATGTATATCGATCATTTCAGGTAGTTGTTTCCTGAAGATAGGCCGGATGCATGCCCACGCAAAGAAAACGAAAAAGCAAAATATAAAAAATCGCAAGATAGCTCAAAACTCAAATGAACATAATATTTCAGCCAACTTGAACGATCAGATTAACGAATTGATCTCAAACATAAGGAAGGCTGAGTATGATGACGAAATAAACTCAGAAAACAGCAATGATTCTGAGAATTATGACGTTTCTCAAGAGGATGATAAAGCAAAAATTGAATTGGTCGAATACTATGACAATTTACCTACTGAAGGTGTTGATATCCCAGTAAATGACAGCGAAGATGGGACTGTAAAAGAAAATGGAGATTTTGAGCAAAATAAAGATTCAGCCAATGCCGACGCACAAGCTGATACAAAACAAGAAAATAATGTATCGACACAAGATGCAGGAGCAGAGAGTGTAGAAAACACTGCTACATAAGTGACAGCTCAAGTCAATAAAACTTCTGCAAAAGAAGATAAAGAAGCTGGAAGTAATGCTGAAAATGAAGTCACTGCTGATCAAGAATCAGCTGATAACAAAAAGCAAATTAACATATTTACTTACACATAGAATTGCTATTTAATGGAAGGATGATGTGGTTTTGCGATTGCAATTGGTGTATTAAGATATTTAATAGTGTAGGCATTGCCTATGTAATAGATATTACAGTTTATTTGTCTCATAAAAGTTATTTTATTTTCAATAAAATAAATTAGATTATTTGTAAACTTCACGTTTCTCCACTTGGTTAAGAAATATAGTGTTATTAAAAAAATGCTAAACGCGGCTTTCTATGGTTGAGAGGTCTTTAAGTCTCAGTTCATTCCACTAGCTTAATGTTGATTGATTGACTTCTTATAATATAGAAATTAATGGTGGAAGTAGCGGAGCCACGCTGTTGTCAGTCATGGCTCACCATTTCATGTCTCATGGTACCATGGTCTCACAGGAGATCGACGTGAAGCGTTTGCTTCGCTGTCGCGTTTCGTTCCATGAGCGAGATGCCGGAGGCCAATACCCCTGTCCTCTTTTGCATCCTTTTTCTTTCCCGTCCCCTCCCAATCTTGATGGGCATCCACATCACACATCCACGATCCAGCGTTGTGGATATTCATGGGCGGCATGGGTACCATCAGGTGACCTGTTTGCTCGTTTGCCGGACCTATGCAATAAAAAATATACGGATTCTCTCGGGAATTACGAATACGCAAGTAAATTCGAAATGTCTTAACACGTTATCGTACACCAGTATACGATTTTAAATAAAAAGTGCAATTACCCGCCATTATAACGCAATATGGATAATCAGTTTATCATAAATTCTAGGTTATTTATTTAGGGTAGAGGGTGGATAATTTGGGAAGGCAAGGATGCTAAGAGAAAGTAAGAAAATTCAATAATTTTGACCTACCTGCTAGTCATTAGAACGCTACAGACGGACACGCATATAAACAAAAGTTTTTCAAAAAACGTCTTGATATCGTAGTTAGTTAATAAAATATCTACTCACCATGAGTTGATTGATGTAGTACTCGTAGGTAATCGTGTCAGTGACTGGATCCAACGCCGTTTGTATCATCTCGTCGTATTCTTCCTGCAGAGTATATAACCCACAATGACTGAAATATCTTCAGATTGGTAATGGATTAAAACTGATACAAATTAAGCATTAGTGACGCATTAAAATTGAAGTAGCTGTGTGGAGAACTAACTATTGGCTTATGGGGCTGAATACATAAGCTTACATGTAACATCACATTTAATATAGGGTTATTACGATTATATCGCTTAATATTTAATACTGATAACTATAAGACAACTTTTCGACTGGAGGATGCGCCGGGATGCGCCACGTTGGACGTCCTCTTGCCAGGAGGACAGACTACCTAATTATGGTTGAACAAAGTAGCTGGATCCGCTTCCAGCAGATTAATGTGGAAATTACCGATATCAAAGGCAAGCCCTAAGGCCCAAGGCCTTTTTTATTGCAGTGAATGGCAAGCCATGCCGTACGCATGATTTTTTTTTATGTTGTGTTTTGAAAATAGTACATAATGTTTATAATTAGTCTCGCAAAACCAAATGCTTGGTTTGTCTGCTAGTAAGCGATACGACCGCTCATGGTCAGTAGCAAATCAAACAACACCACGAAATACAACCTAACCACTGCACTCGCCTTCCTGAGACATAAGATGTCTGGATTTCAATCAATAGCTTGCATCTAACGATTTTCTTCCACCATTTTTTGGCCCTCTTTCCGCCGTACGAGTTGACGCCCATCTCTAATCTTCTCTTCTTAACTCAAATTGAAATTCTCATGGTTGCCAAAACCTACATCCTGCTTCTTCACCTATCAGGCAACAGGCTCAAAAGTCGTAGTAATATACCTGTGTAAACGGCTCGCCTTCTTCAAGCATGAGTTTGGCGAACCTCTCCTTGGTGAGATACCCACGACCCTCGCTGTCGAAGTATCTGAACGCTGCCAGCAACATCTCCGCACTTGCCGGGTAAAATCTGAAAACAAATAATTATCTCACATCCACAAAATGAATTACAAATGAAAACGACATAAAAATCTTTTTATATTTTCAATTTATAATCATTCTCTTTTTGTAATAATGGTTAACCTATCTATCTATTCAGCCACAGGAACACTGCTGAACATAGGCCTCCCCCAAGCACCTCCACATCGACCTGTGGAGATTTAATCATTAACCTACCACCTACGTATTATGTTACTCGTAAATAAGAGAATTGTGCGAGGATGTTTAAGTAGGTATAGTAAAAAGCGCAGTTACCTATGTTCCGTCATAACTTTGCACATGAAGGGCAGAAAGTTGGACAGTGGAACATTGCCCGTCGCTTCCTTATTTTCAGTGGCGAGAATGACCTCTTGAATTTCGGCTTCAGTTGGGCAACAGCCTAAAAAATACATTTTTCTGTAGTCTCTTCTGGATTATTTGTATCATAGAGGACACTAGTATAAACAGCCATAATATAAGAAAACTAGACATTCATGGTTCAATGATATTTCTAGGCTCGTCTAACATTTCATGAAAAAATAAGACGAAGAAGACGAAGTTGCTGAGAGAGTTTTGCTAATACTACATCACAGCTGTAACATGTTTCAAAGTGTGAAATATACAATATTTATGCATTTATCGTTTGTACGTACTGCTGAATAAAGGCGATAACCAAATTTATTTATCTATTTATACCATGATGAAATTACCCAAAGATCTCAGAATGGTTCCGATTTCCCTGACGTCCACCACCTGTTTGCCAGAATGATCGAAAACTTCAAACGCCTCTATAATCTTCTTCTCCAAATCATTGTTCGGCTGGACTGTAAAAAATCAAACCAATGATTTTAAAATTGTCAGCATTAGCATTTTATATAAAATCTTTAAATATTAATTTTATTGCGTCGTATTATTTAAGTATCAGCGGCCCGCTGAAACTGAAAGAGATTTCTACGAAGGATCTACTATCCGAGCTCAAGGGCGGATCCAGCTTTCAAGTCAGGGGGGGGGGGGGAGTCATATAGTTCTAGTCAGATCCCTGGATGTACTCAAATTCGATTACAATTATAAATTTAAAAGCGATTATTTAAAAGTTTGTTACACCTGTGATTAGTGAACCGCCCTTGTCCAAGCTCCTGTAAGTAACAATAAAACGAAACCCAAAGCATCCTTTCATCGGTAAAGCGCTGGGTTACCACCAAAGTAGCCTTACCACGTATGACCCTAATGACGGCCCTGTTTTCTTATACATGCGCTATTCGCTAATAATAATGCCATCATTTTTATTTCTGGTGCCAATGCATTTCCGTAATAAGAGTTGTGAGCGTTAAATATTGATATTAATCAATATAAATTCCTTTACAATCACCAATATTACAGCAGCTATTGATAGTTGATACCCACCTAAAAGGTATCCTGCCTAAGTAGACCTACATCCCGAGAACTTAAAATTCGAATTCCATAGCATCCGTTACGACGTCGAAGCGGAAATCAGTTAAATAACGTAATTAGCACAAGAAAGTTAATTGACTTACTTTTAGGTTCTTCTTTTCGTGCCATAATGAATAAATAAATAAATGAGATTCTAAAATAATATCAAATAAGTGAATTTACTGTTCTATAAAAAGATGTTAAAAAATAATATTTGGTATCCTAGGCAACAACAAAAAAAAACAAATTAAGGTTGTTTACATTATGTAAAGTTACAGCAATTAAATAAAAATATATTATTAATATTATATTTAAATATAGGAATTAATTTCATTTTAATAATTAGCAAAAATACGAGATATCTGAATGAAATTTCAAACGATATTTACCGGTTTGCATACACTACATACTCGACTAATTTCAGTTTACTTTAACAAATTGTCTATGCTTTTTGTTCTATGGTTTCCGGTATGTTATGCACCGCCAAACGCCATCTTGGATCTGTTTGGCGCTTTACGTTGTGGATTTTCGCCAGTAATGTTTTATTTTACATGATTTGTGATCTTTGAGTGTTATTAGATAGAAATTGTGACTTGTATAGTGGATAAAATTAAATAAATAAGCATGGATCCGTCTAAAATGAAAGTTGTGGATCTAAGATCCGAGCTTGGTGCTCTTGGTTTGGATACCAAAGGGAACAAGCCGGCTTTGGTCGAGCGATTGAGAAAAGCTTTAGAATCAAAGACTGGGAGACGTAAGTATTGATTTTCCATGCATACAACATATACTATGCATATATCTATGTAGAATTGCACGCATAGATGTTGCTATTTGTAACGTTTCTATGCGGAGGCACGTGTCCAATCCTCGAAAATTCATTGGTGGGTTTGTGTTTTCTGTGTATACGCTACTTTTGGGTGACGTCATGCGTGTTATTACTGGGTATAATTAAAAATTCAGCTGAAAGCGTTCAAATAAAAAAGGTAAAATAAATGTCATTTGATGGTTTGTGTAAAATTGGCGCCATTGTTGCGCCTTGTCTTAAATATTTCTTGGTATATTGACACCTACAGAAGTTTTAGAACCAATATACGCACAATCACTCAGATTTTCTATTGGCCTTAGTTTTAGTGGATACAAAATTTTCCCGCGTAAATACCCTTCTAGCACTGTTTATAAATTTTACAACGGGCCATTTTACGACAGAAATATTTCCGATTTTTTCATCAATTTAAACAAAAATGCAACATAGACAATGAAACAGTAATTTTATCATGATTACTACTGCCTATGTGGGCGAACAAAAGACTGTTTGTCCACTTTAGATAATGCCAACAAAATCGTCTTTATTCTATGTTTTTCATATCGCATAATATTTTTTTTAAACCTGCACTAGTTTAATTTCGTCCATCTTGGGACAAAGCTTTTGATTCAATAAACCCCACTGTTTACACAAAAATAAGTCAACTTTGAGTCTGTTTAGTTTATTAATTTCAAATGCCTTTGACCTATTTAACATACAGCTCACTTTGAAAGATAAAAGAAAAAATAAATTCCAAAAAAAATTGGAGCCTTTTTAAATAGAATCTACTATTTTAAAGCCCTAATTACTCACACTGAGCCCTGAGGTTGTCAACAAACACAAGATGTTCATATATACTACTTTGGGTACTGTACATTATTAGCCCATATACATCCTACTGCAGGGCACAAGGCATGCTCTACAATCAAGAGTAAGATTGAGAGGGGTTAGAGCATATAGTCCAGCACACTGGCCTAGTCCACGTTGGCCAACTTTACATACCATATAAATTGTTACAAATCGCTGTGGTATGCAGGTTTCCTTACTTTGGGTATCAACACTTATTAGACAAATCAGGCTCTAAGAATTGAAAAATTTGTACCTTATTATGAGGCCTTTTTATAGAAACTAAGAAGAATGCATAATCTCAAATTAATGGCACAGTGAAACACATCTTTTGGTTTAACAACACTCAACAGCTTATGTTCTGCCTGAAGTTATCAACACCAAGCCAGGGCTGTTTTTGATAGAAACAAAAAAGAACAACACCCATAGAAGAAAATATTTCTAAACATATTTCATGGTGCAGGAATCAATATCATTTTGTTTTCTTCATAACAGATATTGCTATTTCAAAAAATTACATAATGAAATGGATTTTTACCCTTAGATCTAGAGTCTAGTCTCAACACAACAATCATCATCATCATTTTTTACTTCAAGATGTGCACTGTTAAACCCAGCCCTCTAAGGGTTTTAACATGGACCAGGGTAGTGGCATGCCCCAGTGACTTCCTGTTACAATCATTGAGTCATCAGTCCTTGTGGATGGATGAATTTACTCTTGCCAATGCATATACAATATTCACAAAATACACATAAAAATTATAGGTTTCGTTTGGAACATACCACAATTCTTTTTGTGAGGTTGTATAGTAATATTCATATAAAAAGCTTTGGTATGGAAATTTATTGTTTAATATGTAGTAAGCAAAAGACAACTTATTAAATGACTGAATGGAAATAATTTATTAAATGTCCCTTGACAATCCTATCACTAACAAGCACCATTTCATGATAGTGAAAGTATAAGAAAACTAAAAAAACCAATAAGTTCCTTTAATTATTTAGAGTACTCAAATTATTCATAACTCGTTTAACATTATGTGGATTTCATTACACAGTTAATTTATAATACATATTCATAAGACAATTGAGAACTAAAACCTGTCCAAATTATTTATTCTGCATGTGGTGCAGTAATACACATTTATATTTTGTATATTCTTTCTTTGCCTATTTTTATTTATTTATTTATTTAGTCTTTATTGTACACAACAATGAAACACAATATACGGAAATAACAAAAAAATTAAAAGTACAAGTGGCGGTCTTATCGCTCTAGGCAATGTCTTACAGACAACCATAGGATGGATTTAAGAGAAGGAGAAAGAGAGGGCAGTGTAGATATAAAGTTAAATAATACTAGTTTAACATATAAATACACAAACATAATATACATATTATGACTCATAAATACATAAATAAAAATATAAATAAATAAATATACAAGTACATATATAGATACTTATACTATAATATAATACCAATTGATTAAGACGGAGGAAATAACACTAATATCTGTTTAAGGAGAAAGGTAGTGTTCTTTAACCAGCCTTTTAAATGATGACAGTGTTTGTGATTGTCTCACCACAACTGGAAGCGCATTCCACAATCGAACTGCTTTGATAGTGAATGAGTTGTCCGTAAACATTGTGGTGTGTGCGGGCATTCTCAGCTTTAGGTTCTCAGACGACCTCACATGCCTATATGCATTTTGAGGCGATGTTAAACTGTTTCAATAAAAAACAATGTACCAATGGCATGTAGTAAGTGACCAACAACATTGCTGTCACATTGCTGAACCTTCAGCTACGGGAACTCCACTTCTGAACATAGGTCTCAAAGATCTCCACATATAAAGTTAGCCTATAGCCTAATCTCTTGATTGTAGAGGAAGCTTAAACCCAGCACTGGGATGGATATGGCTTAGATGATTTAATATTAGAATAGGCGAGACGACAGTATCAAAAAATTAAAGATTTTATGTTTTTAAGGGAAAATACGTATTACAAGGATTTCAAATGATAATTCAGTTTTAATCTATACTTGGAGATTAATAAGATTTTAAATAAAATCAAAGTACAAAATATAGCAATCGGCCATTTTGACAAAAACGCTCTTCACAACGCATGATGTCACGCCTATGTAAACATGACGCATTCACTGCGCATATACCACAGATTTAGTAGTACACAATGACATGTTTACCTAGTAGTGACATCAAAGCGGACGCCATGACACTACTAGCGTTTTTTGTGCACTATTGAAAAATTATTAGAAAAATGGCATAAAACTGTGTTAAGCCTTTGTTAATTCTTGAAATATAGATTTTTTCGTATATAATAAATGTGTGCCCATATTTTAGAATATAATTTGAAAATCATTCGTCTCGCCTATTGAGTTCATTAGAAATCAAATTCGTTTATTGATATGAAATACCCATATTATCATCGTCAGCCCTTCTGCATCCACTGCTGGACATAGGCCTCTCCTATAGCACACTACTGGGCTCGATATTCAGGCCATCGTCTCCAACCGCTTCCAGCTACCCTACGAATATCATATTATAATATTTATTAATTCAACAGTAGAATCACATTTTATTTCTTCTAAATGATTCTTTACTTTATAACATATTAATACTATGATTTCATAATAACAAAATTCATGTGTGGCTTAGGCACCTTTTTTAGGTAAAAAAAAGGATAAAAAAGCGTGTGCTTCAATTAATGTGTTATATGAGAGATATTTTTAAAACATCAAGCAAACAATGCTTTCGAATGTGCATATTGCATACCTAGGCTTCAAGTTACTAAACTAAACAAATAGAATATACCTACTTTGTATAGGATTGTCTTATCAATTTGAAGTATTGATTTTATTGTCATAGCCTGAGTAATTAGTTCTACAACTACTTGAGACACTCGAAAAGACCTGATACATTGTGTAATGTGAATTATCAGTTTATTCCATTAGTATATTTTCAACAATGCGGTTACAATAGAACTTGTATTCAATACTTGTTATATGTCGAACCCAAAACTAAACTTAATTATAACAAACTCCAAATAATACGACGATTGTGTAATCATAATTCCTGTATTCTTTTCCAACATCATGCTCATCAATACAAGAGCTTTCTACAAAATACAACTCGCATATTGAAATGCCTACTACGTTTCTTCTAGAACATTCACAGCGTAATTCCCGACTCGGCCATCCTTCACATCAGCCGTTGACAACTCCGTTCTATATTCAAATCCTTAGTCCATTCTTCTTGGAACAACAGCCAGCACCATCGTCATACTAGAATTAGGTTGGTTTACTCATCGCTTATAAAAATCATCCGTAACAGTATATAAAACGAGTCATTAATGAGTTAAACATACATACACTCATAAACTCTCGCCTTTTTATCACAACGGGTAGCCCGAGATGTTTCCAGGACACCCATAATTCGTCTCGTGTGTTCTGTTCCACAATGCGATAGTGGGCGAGCCTATCGAAACCGCGCACAAATTATTGACTCCAGGCTAATAATATGAATAAAAGAATTCACCATCACTCCGCCCGACCTGGGATTACCCGAGACCTCTACATTGCAATTGGACCGTAGCACAACCGTGCCACTGTAGCAGTTAAATATACTGTAATCCTTATCATAATGCTGTCTGAGCTGTTCTTTGTGGTTTTTATCAAGAAAATTAAATAACAGTCTAGTGAATTCTTGTGTCAGTCAGTGTAAATAACCTAAGTTGTTTTAAACAGCAATAGTTATTTTTAGGATTCCATTACTTAAAAAGAATAAGGATACTTATAGAATTACTTAGTTGTCTATGTGAATGTTAACTTGATGTGATGACTTATCTTGGAATGCATGGTGCTATCAACACATTTGATATCATTTCTTTGTCTTGACTGGTAATCTTATTCTTTTTTACTAGTATCTAGAATTTCTGAAAGAGCTGACCCAAAAATAGGAGTCCATGATCAGCTTTAAATAAAACAATGTTCATGGAGTATTGACGTAGTAAAATGGGGCAATAAACATATTTTTCCTTATGGATTAATAATGAAGTTACCATAGCAGATTATTATTTGATACACCAAAATAATGAATCCAAACCCCAATAATGCTCAAATAGGTACCCTCATAATTTTATTTACCTACTGAGTGTATATGATAATTTTATTTGAATCACTATTGAAGTACTAAGCTGATGTATCCAAATCTTCCTGTCAAATAAAATATCTAATTATGCAATTTTAAAGAGTAGTTTTCCCAAAAAGCGATATAATGTATTTTATGGATAATATTAAGTTATTATGCAGTCACATAAGAATAATAATAAAATTGTATTGTATCAGCCCATATACGTCGCACTGCAGGGCACGGGCGTCCTCTACTATCGAGAGAACGATTGAGATGGGATAATAATTATTGATCCCATCTTAATAATACAATATTTAGTATTAAAGTTATTATTCCTCTTCAAAATAACAATAAAATTTTAAACAACACTTTAAATGCCATTTTTGAAAAATACTGTGACGTTAGATAATTCCCCATTAAGAAATCACATGCTTAAAATAAGACAATAACAAATTACAGAGGTGATATTAACCTAATTTCTCATTACTTAATTGTTTTAATTGAATAAATAAATTACCTCATCATCATTTGTATTTATATTAATTATACATTCATTTTCGTCGTTTATAATGCGGCGTGTAAGTCACTTTCAATACTACAAATACAGATGTGATGACGCCAATAAATGATTTTTGTAGTAACTATTCCTACATACATAAAGTTTGAGTGTTTGTTGGAGACTAGTGCATTTTGAAAACTTCGTAATAAATACTGTTTTAATTATGAATATTAACTGTATTTTATGATTGTAGTAATTTTAATCCTTTACCTTAATATTAATAGTAACAAAAGAATTGTCTGTAGTGTTCCATAAGTGTAATAATAATTATATTATTAATAGAAACAAAGTATATTTAAAAAAAATGTTACGTAATTTCACGCGTCACCCATATTTTGCAAAAATAACGAACAGGCACGCAAGGTCTACGATATTCACTTAACATTTCAATAAACAGCAAGTAAAAATGAAAAATTGTCTATGACACAGCCCTTCCCGATACGTCGATCCTGGACACGACCACGGAGGAGGAACCTGCTACCCCGCGGAAGCCTGCCGCGAGGATCACGAGACGCTCGTCGTCCACCAGGATCGCTTCTACACCTGCCAAGGTAAATACACCGTGATATTTCGGTGTTTTAGTAACCTGCCTTATAATTCTTGAGAGTAGAGACTAGAGACTATTAATTAAAATAAAACTGCTTTTATATTTTTGTAAATTATAAGAAATTATTAGATGATTAAAACTTTGATTTATGGCTCAAACACGTCGAGTTATATTTTGAGCTTAACATACATAATATGTGTATACGAATATCATACAGTATGCGTGTTATTTCCATCCGAGATTTTGGTACTTATGATGACTGTTCTGTCGCCGCAGTCAATGTGTTTAAATTGCCTCCAGGAATATCTGATACAAAGTACATGGTCATCATGGGTTCGATCCCCGCACCGAAACAAATATTTGTGTGATCCACAGGTATTTGTTTTGGGTCTGCGTGTTTGTGAGACCGAAAAGTCTCTCGTAGTGTCTGATACCCACGACACAAGATTCGATCTTAGTGTGGGGTCAGGACTATGTATGTGACTGTTGGGTGTATTTATTTATTACGTGGTCCGTAAGTAGTCAGTATGTAAAGAAGTGTAAATATTAAATTGAGGTGTCGTTACATATGGCTGGTCTAGGGTCATAGAAAGGCGTCTGAGACATGAGACTAAAAAATTATGCCCTCAAGCGCTATGAAAGAACCTACACAATTTTGTTCTTGCTGCTTCTGAGCTACTCCAAATTGCTTCTAACTAAGAGGCGTTTCATTAACGTATATAGGGTATATCCAAACTGCAACCGAAAACAAAGCCAGGTAGTAACTTGTAGTTTAAGTGACTTCAGACGCAATGAAACTAAAAATTTAGCAAAAAAAGGCGACGACTCTTTTATGTAATTATTACTTATCGTCGTGTTTGGGTGGTAAATACGTAGTTTTACCTAATATAATAATGAACACCCCTTTATTTTAAAAGACGCGATGGTACGCAAGGGTTTAAATTAATATTTTAGCAATAACTATGTATTTACCACCCAAATAAGATGATGTTTAAAATTTAAAAAAAAAACATCTTCGCTGTTTCTCTCGAAAATTTTTGTTACGTTGTGTCTGTACTCACTAAAACTACTTCTTGCGGTCGCCGTCTGGATATACCCGATATAATGTAATCCAGCTTATGTACGAGAGTTCGTACAGTATTTTTTATATAATCACAACAAAGTGGACCTGATGGTAAATACTAAATAGCTCGGTTTTAACTACGCGAGATGGGTATCGTTTGCCGGTAACCATAATTATACCGCTCTGATTGCCATCGAATGCAGAGGGCATTTGAAGTTACAGAGAGAATGCCCATTTTACTATGAAACTTGGTATCGGTGTCAAGATTTTTGTCCTTCGATGAAACCCACTTTTTTGTGTAGGGAAAAATATATATTTTCAATAAAAGTAAACATAACTGCGACCCAGGCCCGGAGTTCTTGGAGAAATAAACTTGTAGTTCAGTCACCCTGGTCGCCCCATTTGTAGTATTTTTATAAAAATCTTTCGCCCGGGATAAAACAGGAAAACTTTTAAGGATAAACCATAAAAAATGCTATAATTAATTTTAAGCATTATCGGTATCGGGGTCAACAGTATTTTTTAACGATACCATGAATGGGCATTCTCCTTTACTACTAACTCTCTGGGTTCAGACGTACTACTAAGTGTGCTCCAGTTAATCCGAAAAGGCAATTATTATGTCGCCGAACGGAGTGTTATAACATGGCGACAAAAATGCCCCGTCGTCTCCGGATGTATAAGATAATATTGTGTTAGCTATCGCGAATTGTTTATTTACTGTACATTACATTCAAATTACTCGGTGACGTGGTTCGTTAAGAAGCTGTCTATGAAACCAGAGGCCGTGGGTTCGATTCTCGCAGTGAGACAAATATTTGCCCCACATGTATTTCTGTTATGAAAACGCCTCCAAGGACTATGGTGCAGCTAGTTGAAAAACTTGGACACAAAAGCCCGCTGCTTCGAAGCCCGCACCGAGACAAGTTTTTGCAGTCTAAGAATATTTGTTTCAAGTCGGGGTGGTGTGAAACCGACAAGGTTCTAGTAGTTTTTGATAAGCACAACACAAGACTGTCTTACTTTTGAATGATGACTGTGTGAGTGACGGTCAGTTTCGAGAAACGCTTACAGTAGTCTTAACCAACAGCGCTATGGGGACTGCAATAAGACATATCTAAATAAATAAACTTTATATAATTGTACCTCGCCATATTTATAAGACATTTTGAATCCCGTCAAAACAGGAAAGAATTAATAGTCGAGGAAACAATACTGAACTTTATATTTAGGTATTGGAAAATATATGAGGAAACGAGAGGGTCATTAAAAATAAATAATAATGTACCGAGCGTGTGATTGCTACACGGTACTGCGTGCAGTTGATTTTATCGCTTTTCAAACATTCATTGTTTTCCACAATCATTTAAAACTTGACGCACAACCGTTGCAATTCAACTAAAATTCTTTACCATTACTTGTGTCTATATCAGCCATAATCCACTGCCAGGCACAGGATTCTTCTACAATGGAGAGTTCGATTAAGAAGGTTTGGCCATTATCTACCAACGTTGGCCTAGTACGGGTGGCGGACTCCACGTACCATACGGAAATTTTGCTAAGATATCTCTGTTGTGCAGATTTCCTTGCGTATTTTTCTTTCACCGAGAAAGTAATTATATAATAGTAGTTTGAAAGCTATCTCAAATTAATTAAAATCGTTAGATATTAAAGAAATTTGGTCCAAGACAGATAAAACGGTACTGAACGGTTTTTCTTAGCCCATTTGGCAAGATATTTGTGTTGTGTACATTTCACATTTAACGAGTGAAAATTCGCATAAAATACATTTTCAGATATCGCTTCACGTTTATTACGAGTTGCACAATCACTGCGATTTGTTACAGTGTGGAACAGCAATATCGCGGCAAGTAGAAACCCATAATAAGTGTGAGATAAGGGCATTGCGCATGACAGAATTTTCCCTGTGTGCGTTTAGAGGTCAGTACCTGTGAAATCAGACGTGAACAATATCAACATTTTTATGAAAGCAAAATAAACTATTTTAGTGGTGTTGATGTTTTATTCCAATCCTTTCGATGCATTAAGTTTTATTAAGCAGTTCAAATGCGATTTTATACTTAAATGTACCGTATCGGCAAAGCGAAAACGATGAAATATAGCGATAGATTTTCATTCCGCCCGTTGCAATCTCTCCTCGCTTATAGTTCAGTTATTGATTACAAGATGGCGCTATCACAAAACAGCTCGCACTGCCCGCCATAGCTGCGTATACCATTTGCAACAGTGAAGGGAAATATCGGACATAAAATATGAATAAAATGTTGTTTAGAGAACTATCGATTTTATAGTATTGATAGTCCAAGTGAGTTGATTTCAAAGAATGGTTCTAGTGGTATACAACAATTCTCGTTAGTGAATGTGATTCTCGGAGAGCCAATACCTAGTGATAGGATATTCATGTCCCGAACAGCGATCACCGTACACGATGGAAACCCTGTTATAGTGACGCAAGTGTTGCTGTGTATACCCGGTTTCGATCGAATAAATTTTCTACTCTATTTGCATTGCCATATAGTCACTTTTCCTGCTTCTATAAGAAGTATCACAAAGTTTATTTCCCCTCAACAGGTTGCGCGAGAAGAACCACCCGAGCCAATTCAAGAAGAAATTAAGAGCGATGGCGGGGAGCGATACTCCCCCACCTTAGATTCAGATCCCGAACCCCCCAAGAAAGAGGAGGAACCGGAGCCTAAACCTGAGCCCAAACCCGAGCCCAAACCAGAGCCCAAACAAGAATCCAAACTTACAGAGTCCAAAATCACAGAGACCAAGCCAGTAATATCTGAGCCTCCGAAACCAGAACCTGTGGAGACGCCCAGCCCGCCGGAACTTGAAGTCAAGTTAGTTTACATTATATTATTTGTGTATTTAATGTGCAAGATATTTTTATTACGTTGGGTCTTGAAGTTAGTCACACCCGTATTCTAAGACGTGTCCTCCAATCTTCCTCAACCTTATTTTAGTCGAGGTGACTTTACAAATGAATTGGAGGGACCCTCGAAAATGGTATGCTTAGTTAAAAATATACCTTTACTAAAGGTTCCTCGAGTGAGGTTGAGTCAAGGAAAAACGTCATTAATTACGTCATTGATGTATAGATAAAGTAGAGATTTAACAAAAAACCTTTGAAAATAGTCTATGATCACTTGAAAAGTGACAGTCAATTGTCATGTCAGAGTGTTTACATAGAATATTATATAATTATTGAACTCAAAGTCTTCGGGATTGTGACTGGAAGACAAATATTTAGTGAGTCGGAGAAAAAAACGCATGCAGACAGGAGGAGGGTCATACCATCCAACCCGGAAATTTCGAAGGATATTCTTATGGATGAATCGTCGTTCGGGATATTCGTACGGAGTATCGTACAAGTATTACAGGAACTGTTGGAAACCTTTAATAACTTGTTTAAAATAATAAACACTGTTTCCAAACCACAAATCTTTTATTAAATGAAATAAAGAGTAATGTTTGTATCATTCACTAGGAAAACGTGTAAATCGTGTAGAGGCACCCACCTCAAAAAATTGTTGGCATATTTAGGTATTTAAGAATTTTAAAAGGTAAACTTTATTTCTCTCTTTTAATTACAATATTAAAGTAGGATTATTTCTTTTATTTCTTCCTTAAGGTAGGTCGCGACGTACCTTGAGTTTGACAGTTGATTCCTTTCCTCGAGACAGGAAAATTTTTGAGTGACGTTGAGTAGAGGAGATTTTTTTCTACTAAGAATACGGATTTCCTCTAGTAACGTCAAGTGGAGTCGAGAAAACGTCTTAGAATATGGGTGTTAGTGTTCTTCATTTAGTTTTGTATTGATTGTGTATATTTAGAATGTTTGTAGCATTCGTTGTATAGGTATTCACTTCTCTAAAAAAGTAGTTCTATTCGTATTGTATTTATTTATTTATTTATTTATTTATCCTTTATTGCACCATAAAGAAAAACAATTACAATGAAATAATATAAAAAGAAAAAGTACAAAAGGCGGCCTTATCGCACTGGGCAATTTCTTCCAGGCAACCTTGGGATGGATATAAAAACAGGAGAATGAGAGGGCAGTCAAGGAGTAAATAATAATCTAGAATAATTTAACAGTAAACTTGTTATTAAATACATAGACATATTTAAATATAGATAATATTATATAAATACAAATACCTACACACATATTTTAATTTAAATACACAATACATAAACTGCAATATTATATACTATACATACATAGACATACATATATACTTATACTATAATTTACCAGATAGGTAATGCGCATGGATAAATATATTACTCATCTACATATTTAATGAGAAAGGTAATAGTCCTTCACCATTTTTTTAAATGACGTCAGTGTTCGTGCCCGTCTCACCCCAATTGGGAGTGAGTTCCACAATCGGACAGCTTGGACTGTAAAAGATTTGTCCATAAATGTTGTGGAATGCTCGGGCATTCTCAGTTTCAGGTTCTCCGACGACCTCAAGGATCTTGAATGTGAGTCATGGAGAAAGATGAAACGATCTTTAAGATAAGTTGGCGTGAGAGGATTAAACAAAATATTGTACAGAAGTGTAAGAATATGAGCATTCCGACGAAACCGGATGGGTAACCACTTGAGCTTAGTGCGAAATTCAGAAACATGATCATATTTGCGAAGACCAAATATGAATCTGATACAGAAATTTTGAAGACGCTCAAGCTTATTAAGTTGGTCCTCGGTGAGATCTACATAGCTGACATCGGCATAATCAAGGATAGGGAGAAGGAGAGTTTGTGCAAGTGAAATCTTCGTGGTGGTGGGTAGAAGATTGCTCAACCTTCGCAAGGACCTTGCCGAAGCAAACAACTTTCGACTAAGCTCACAAAGCTGCGGACCCCAAGTGAAGGACCTATCAAGTAGTAAGCCTAAACTTTTTACAGTGTCACTGTATGGGATGGTAGTACCATTGCAGTAGACAGATGGTAGTTGATCCCAATTTACTTTTGAAACCATCCTGGGGCTCCCAACTACAATTACCTGGGTTTTGGTTGGATTAACCATTAATCCAAAGGTCTTACTCCAATCACAGATTCGTTGTATATCTGTGTTAATTATTGCTACAGCATCAACCATCTTGTCCAAGGACGCTCGAGTGTAAATTTGGAGATCATCTGCGTAGAGGTGGTAGGAGGAGCAAAGATGATTGGTTATAGAATTTATAAAGACTGCGAAAAGTAGGGGTGATAGCACGCCGCCCTGTGGGACGCCAGCAGCTACGGGGCACCAGGAAGAAAAACTTTCCTCAACACAGATGCGTTGCCGGCGTCCAAACAGGTAACTACGAAACCAATCAATTGCCATTGGAGATATGTTAAGAGAACCTAGAACGCTAAGCAACACATCAAAATCGACAGTGTTGAAGGCGTTGCTGAAGTCTAGCAGTGCTAAGACAGTCAGCTGACCTTGCTCCATGCCCGATCTGATGCCATCCGTAATATGAGTCAGGGTGGTAGTAGTACTATGCCCAGAACGAAATCCCGACTGGAGAGGATTAAGGAGATTGTTACTAGAAAGGAAATCATTAAGCTGGGTATGGATCAAACGTTCAAGGACTTTGGACAGGAATGGAAGAATAGAAATAGGACGAAATTCAGATAGTACAGACGCCTTAGGTTTTTTGGGAACTGGGATTATATGGGCTTCTTTCCAGGCAGTAGGAAATATCCCTGTGGAAATGGAATGGTTAAGGATGTGGCAAATGATAGGAAGGATTTCGTCTAGGATAGGAAGAATCATATTACGGCTGACACAGTCGCTTCCCATTGCATTAGATGAAATAAGCGTAATGGTTCTCCTGACATCACAAGTAGCAAATTGTTTAAGAATAAAAGGAGAACATTCAGGAGTCTTAATGGTAGTAAGATGCTTAATAGTATTATCTTTAGTCATCGAGTCAAAATACGATGGACAAGAGAAATGATTGTTTAGGGAATTTAAATCAATGGATTTAGGAATTGAGTCTTGTTTAGGTTTACCCACTCCTAATGTCTTGAGAAATTTCCAGACTTTAGCTGGATCTCCGTTTTCAACCGAGTTGTGAATGTGTCGGCGTTGAGCATTCCTACACACCTTGCTGCAGTGATTCCGAATAGTTACGTACTTTAGCCAGTTTGTTTCATTGGAACGGCGTTTATACCTGGACTTGGCAGACGCTTTTTTACGCAGCAGTTCTTTGATTTCGGTAGTGAGCCAAGGTGATGGTAAATGTTTTACTTTAATTGGCCGAATAGGTGCATGCTTATCAAACAGATTAGTCAAACTGCTATTGAAAATATCGACCTTGCCATCAACACAATCCAACTGAAGGAGCGAACTCCAGTCAATGTCGCTGGCATCCCTGCGAAGATTAACAAGATTTATACCCCGAAAGTTTCGCTGCAAGAGCACTCTGGGAGAGGGCTTAGGAGGACGAATACGATAGGATAGGAACAAGAGGTCATGGTAGGAAAACGCATCAGCAGCACATTGACCATGTTTTGCAACGTGGTTTACAGAAGAAACAAAAATAAGATCTAAAAGGGAAGGAATGCAGTTAGGAGAGTGATGGGTTGCAGAAAGAGGAAGAATAGAAAGGTTGCAGGATCGGATAGTATTTGCGAGGGAGGAGGAACGACGGTCATTCTTAAGGAGACAGGTATTGAAATCACCCATGATTATGGTTTGACTGTACGAAGGAATTAAGTTTTCGAGAATAATTTCAAGAGAAGAAAAGAAATCTATGCGAAGCGAAGGACAATAATAAACACCGAGTAAAAGTTTCTTATGAGAGAATTCCACCTCTAAAAAGAGATGTTCACCAGCATTTGGTAGTGGGGGTTGCGGTGAGGCACTAACTATGGTGTATCGAAAGTAATTGCGTAAATAAATGGCGACACCACCTCCACCCCGTGCTGTGCGATCATTTCTTATAAGGTGGAACCCAGGAAGAGAGTATGAGGTCGAAGGGAGACATGGCTTAAGCCAAGATTCAGAGACAAGGATAGCATGAATATTAGTACAGTCAAAACTAGCCAGCATATCAGGGAAATGAGCCGGAATACTCTGGGCATTGAAATGAACCACATTAAAATTCCTCGAGACGTCAGAGAACTGAAAAGAGAGAGTGTCAGCAAGTGAAGGAACACTGACAAAACTGTCGTCACTGCAAGCTGATAAGAACTCCTCACTTTCACTGCTTGACATTTAAAGTTCAATAAGAATAGGTCTACAGTATTTGTAAATATACAAACAGAGTCAAAAAAGTTACAAAGGTAAATGAATAAACACACTTATTTGTAGAACAAAAGTTAAAAAATAATTATTATAAAATTATTATGATAATTTAAAAATAAAAATAAAATAAATACGTATATATTATTATCTATAAAACAAATCTACTAACCATCCATCTGCCGGTTGTGAAAAATAGAAGACAAAATAAAAATAAAACGAATAAAAGAGAACTTAAGACTAAAATAGAAATTATATTAAATTATATCTATCAAGTTAATTTAAAACACAAAAGAAAGAATACTAATGCATGTCCAGGTAGTTCAATTGAGAAAAAGATTAAAAAACATATTTAACAATAAAATAAAAACCAATTGAGGATTCAGAACGAACTTGTCAAAGATGCCATCTGTCAAAAAACATAACAATGTGTTTACAGATAGGTTATGTTTATAAATTTTGTCGAATGCCGGGTGGATTATAAAACTATAACAACTCAAGTGACTTACGATAAATAAACGAACGTATCAAGACATAAATGCAAAGACTAAACAGTTAACAAATAATACCGACTTAAAGTAACTTAAAGAGAGAACAATTTGGAAAAAGTACCTAAAAATATGATGTTAAACCTGGACAGCATGCTTATCGAGAAAACAAACGTTACTCATTTTTTAGCAGCCGCAACTCGCCTGGTCTTAGGCACAGCTATGGTCTTCTTCGCAGGACTCGGCTTAGGAGTGGCGTCCACATTAATCTGACTAAGCAGAGTAAGGGACGTCACGCGATGCCGAACGCCAGAGCTTACGACGAAGACAGTACCTTCTCGTGTCCAACAATTGCTGACGCCAAACTTCTCACGTGCGGCCATAAAAATGTCGTGCCTGATCTTTGTCAAGAACTCAGAGAGAGTAATACTGGTCCCTTTCAGTTTTGTTTTACTGTACCAGATCTTATCTCTGACTGAAGTGTCTTGCAGCTTGACGAGAATAGGTCTTGGTTTTGTAGAAGACGACTGTCGGCCCATTCTGTGGCAACGCTGTATATCTTCGATGCTGAAATCAGCAATGCCAATGTGCTTCTTCACTACATCCACTATTGTCTGTGCAGGATTCTCGTTGGCAACCTCTGCAGCACCATGGAGTAAAAGGATTTTTCGCCGTCTCTGCATCTCTATAGTGTCCACAGTGTGGGCCAGCGCCTCAATTTGCTGCTGCAGCAGACCAAGTGCCTGGGTGGTAAAGGCTCTAAAATTTGCGAACTCGGCAGCCAAATCAGAAGATCCAGTCACACCAGTTGAAGACTTCAGCAGATTGGATTCAAATACGGACATCCTTTTATGAAAATCATTCTTCATATCTTCCATGGTAGCTTTTAATGCAGACTCCATAGTGAGGAAAAATATAAGGTGATGTGCAAAGTGTTGTAGTGGAGAGAAAAGTGATTTGTGAAAGGAAATAAAAATATCACCGGCAGGTACACAGTTTAACTGTTGTTAATAAACATTAATTATAGGATAATAACAATAAGAACTATTTTAAATATTAAAAACTTGTAGAGCAATAAACTTTGTACTTCTTTCCACAACTACCCACGTTGGAATGTATATGTATATGTTTGTCTGCGGATTTCACGATATATGGATTAACCTGGGTTCGTTTCCCTAGCCGGGGAATATCTGGGGGTGTGTATAGTGTTAAAAATTATGAGGCATTATTTAAATTTAACACAAATGTTTCTGTTTCAGAGTTCACGTGGAATCTAAAGAAGACATGGAAGAAAAATCAGGTAACGTATATATTTGTACAATTTTAAACCTAAAACTATAGGGACCAAGATTCCTATTAGCATAATCTTTGTTCTGCGCCAGTGATAAACTAATAGACATGATCTAATAAAGTTTATTGGACCACGGAGCTTTGTATGGAAGTGCGCCATTTGGAAGTTTGAATAATGCACTATGCAGGCTTTAGATATGTCGCCGATGGGAAATTATTTCAGCTCAAGGTTTACATGTAGTATAGTGGTGGATACATCATGAAATTCAACATAATAATTACGAGGCAAACAAAATTATTAAAATGCACGCCATATAAAAAAATCGATATCTTCATACTAGGAAAGTCATATTGATATATTTCATAATATCGCGCGGCGTGTAGGTGAATAACCTAGTCATCGTGTTACTTTATTACAAGTATTTGTTTCAAGTTGTTATTTTTTCATTTATTAAAAGTCTTTGTGAGTCCGAAAATACTCGTAGTTTCTGATACCGTCGACACAAGACTATAACTGAAGTCAGGGCTATGTGTGTGACTGTGTCTATTTACTACTTACAATAATTCAGCCCATATACGTCCCAGTGAAGGGCCCTTCTCTTAAATCGATAGTACTATTGAAAGAGAATATAATCCACTAATATTGCCTATTTATAATCTGTATTAGTCCATATACTACCCTCTGCAGGGCACGGCCTCCTCTACAATCAAGAGTACGATTGAGTGGGGTTAGGTTAGGCCGTTTTGTTTAAGTTGGCCTAGTGCAGGTTGACAGACTGATTTAAAATGCAATTTTTTGTTTATAGAACCTATGGAGACTCAGGAGAGTGAGGAGTCTCAGCAACCGCCAAGCCAGGAGTCTTCAGAGGATGTAGGGAAAGAGGATGACTCATCAAAGGAATCTAAGGATGTGGATATGGACGGGGATGATGATAGGAGGGGTAGAGAGAGGGATGAAGATGTTGATGACAGGGTGGGAAGGGTTAGTATTTTAAATATATTTTAATATTGCTTAATATTTCCAATGGTAACAGTTAGTTCTTTTGTCTTATTAATTATGGGGGCCTTTTTTAGTCTCTTAAAATGCTTTTTGATTCAAGTACTTGATTTTACCCCACTATGTTTATTTCTTATATCCTCAATTAAATACTTATCTATGTTAAGGATACCTTTGAATTTATATTCCAAAAAGATATCTAAACTAGATCAGTCAGTTTATTGGAGTGTAATATCTATGTAACTTTTGTTTGCACAGAAACGGCCATTAACTGAAGAAGAAGAATGGGCCGAACTGAACGAGAGACTCAAAATCAAGGAACAGGAAAGACTTGAACGTGAGAAACAGCAAGCCGAGGAAGATGCCAAGAAATTTGAAGAGCTCAGCGATGTAAGAACACCTGCTTATTACCTTTTTATATTATATGCATAGTTTTGTTAGTTATAACACTTATTTATCAAGTGTAATTAAAACATATAGTGAATCTACCAAGTTAATACTGAAGTCGGCATAACTATCCCCAAGTAGGAATAAACAATACAAATATAAAAGTCCATAGAGTAGGTAATCCGTGCGATCTATGGAGGCACATTAACACATATAGTTTACATGATGGTATTGCGTTTTAAGGATCCGATTAAGTTGCTCCGCCTGAAGAAGAAGCACGAGAAAAAGGCGAGATGGCGCAACTTCTACAGAAGCATTGAGGCAACCAATGAGATCTTGACGCCACCCGCCGAGGTGATTATTTGCATTGATCACTGTAGACTATGTCGAGTAGTACACATATATGTTTGTCAAGCGTTTCTATGTCCGTTAGTGGTATTGTAGGTTATTCAGTTGACAATATCATATATATATTTATACATGTAATCAAATTCTAATTTATTATTAACCCAAAGATAGCTTATAATGACTACATAGTTATTAAATTGATGACTTCAATGAATTTAAAGATTTATATAATTAAATCCATGTATTTTGTTAGGATATTATTACACAATGTTTCACTATATTGTCATATAACTAATTATTTTAATTGTATATTGATCATCGGTTTTATCATAGCATTGAAAACGAATTCGTAAATATAATTAAATTTCATATTCAAGTACATTTCATTAGTGGTTATTGAAAGTGTGTAATTTAGACCAATATGGCGACTTCAACTGATGACGCAAGCATAATAATTAATTATGTATATGAGAATGTGTAGAGAATATGTATGTTTGAATGTACAGTTAAATAGTAAATTTGATCCCGCTTCTCAATCACAATAATGAGGTAAAAGTGATTGGACCATAACACAAATACAATCTGATTGTGAAATGAAAATCTCACGGGTTCCATACCTGCACTAAGACAAATGCTCCCATCCAAATATGTAACATGATAGACCTTGTGTTCCGTACTGGGACAAATCATACTATGTGTGCTCCTGAAAATATACATTAGTCTGAATAATGATTTAATACCGGTTCTAAGTTTCTAGTTACCATACGTCAGGATGTATGTGAGATTGTTGAGTAGTATTAGATAATTGTTGTATTTCCCCCGTGGCGCATTTGGTTGAATGACGGCTGTGAAACGTGAGGCCGCGGGTTCGATACCCGCACCGAGACAAATATTTGTGATCCACGGGTATTTGTTTCGGGTCTGGGTGTTTGTGAGACCGAAAAGTCTCTTAGTTCCTTATACCCACGACACCAGACTCGATGTTAGTGTGGGGTCAGAACTATGTATGTGAGTGTTGGGTGTATTTATTATAATTATTATTAATTATTTGCAGGTGGATTCGCAGGGCAAGCCCAAGAAGTCTCAGCAGTCGAGCGAGCCGAAGGTGGTGGAGCCGGAGATCAATGATGACCAGGTCACACTGTCTTGGTGTAAGTTTTAATTTCGTTTTGTTTCATTCATTGCTTAAGGGTACGGCACCATTTATAGTAAGATTGAAAGCCTTCTTGGCTAAGTTGGTTGAGAGATGCGAAACAATGTCTTGCGGGTTCGATTCCCCCATTGAAATAATTCTTGTGTGGCCCAACATTACGAATTACGCGTTGTAGGACTTCAAATTCATTTCTCCAAGAATTCCAGGCCTGGCTCGCAATTATGTTTATTTTTATTGAAAATGTATATTTTTCCCTATACAAAAAAGTAGGTTTCATCGAGGGACAAAAATCTTAGCACTGATACCAAGTTTCATAGTAAAATGGGCATTCCCATTTAGTAGTTTGCAGGAAGACACTGGATGCAGGCCACTTCCAAATGATTGTCAAGTTCCTCGGTGGAGTTGCTTATCCCTTCCGGTGTCCAAGAAGCTCATATTAGGCTCCCTGACAAGATTTATGTGACGTTCTCCATTGTTTTCCAATTGTTCTCCATTGTGTAGATCTGTCAAAAGTCTTATCTATACATGGACACCTGAAGTGTTATGTTCAACATGATACTCGTAACGGAAGCGGCAGACTGCAAGTAGTATGTGTGTGTTGCAGACGACAGCGACCTGAACCAGTACGTCGAGGTCCCGGGCCTGTGCGGCGCGGTGCCACTCGCGGAAGGAGTGTTCGCCCACGCGTGGGCAGGCGCGCGCGCCACACACGGCATTAACCAGGGAAAAGTTGTCTACGAGGTACATATCTATTATTACTTTTTAATACGCACCTAAAATAACTACCATTTTTAGCGCCACTTGAAATTTCTGTTAATATTGGTTTGAATAATTTTTGAATTTGTTACGTAGGAATTAATTCATATTAATGCTTTTGTATATAAATGAAACAATAACAAATTGTGATGGAATTATCTAGAACATGTAGTTGATCAATTGCTAATATAATGTACTATTAAATGAAAAAATCAGCTTATTTAGTGCAACCTAGCACTATCCGCCCTTGCAACTTATTTATATATTACCTACATACATAAACTCACGCCTTAATCCCAGAAGGGGTAGTCAGGGGTGCCACCAGGACACCAACATTTTGCCTTATATGTTCCGTCCCACGATGTGATAGGGAGCGAGCCCATCGCCATATCGGGCAAAAATTCCCGACTCCGGACTAATAATGAATAGAAAAATCCAATATCACTGCTCGACCCGGGATTCGAACCCGATTATGTGTAAATTAGCATGAGTAAATGAATACCGTACTATCGCAGGTACGCGCGGGTGCAGTACTGTCCACCAACGAGGTGGCGCTGGACAAAGATAAAGACGTCATCACCAACGGACTACGCATCGGATGGTCCACTGACGATTCCTCCCTACATCTCGGTAAGTACCAATCAACATTCATAATCTACTATTGCACGTGCGTGTCATGTTTTACTAGTGATGTGCCGGATATTTTTTTATCCGCGAATACGGAACTAATGGGGATCTAAATTTTTACTCAATCGATGTCGGTCCGCTTTGAAACCGACTTTGACTTTGAAGCTTTTCGGTTCCGACTTTGAAACGATAGTTTACGGCCTACGCCACTTGATACTGTGACAGTAGATGTTTTTTTTGTATTGAGCAGATCGAAGTGAAAAATCGAATTTAATAATTTTTCGTTACTGCCTAATGTAATCTAAATATAGATATAAAAATTAATCTTTGCATTGAAAATAAATAAGGTTAAACGATCGATACGGATATCCGGCACATCACTACTTTTTACATGCGCACGCGCACCTTCATCATTTATGAGCTAGTATTAAAATAGCTAATTTAACACAATGTCAATAGGTCTGGTCTCAGGAGCCTGGATTATTATTATTTAAGGTTATAATTGCGATGATTCTGTGGACTTTTAGTCTCAAATAGACAGCTGTTTGAATATACTGTTTGTGTGACAGGTGAAGGTGAGTTTAGCTGGGGGTACGAGAGTACGGGCCGCGCCGTACATAACGCTGAGTTCAAGGAATACGGACAACCCTTCAATGAGAAGGACGTTATCGGAGTTTACTTGGTAAATAACACATACACCAATTTTTTTTGTTAGATTGAGGCATAGATTTGAGGCGACTGCTAGGTGGTTTCCAATATCCTGTCTGGAACCAAGAGGTTTGTTAGTTTCTATCTGTACTGTACAAACAGCCTGTACACGTCGCTTACTATAATTCTGAGGCTTTAAAAGAGGTGTGAGGAGCAATTGAACAGAACAGCATATCTAATCTATCTATATCAGCCCATATACGTCCCACTGCAGGGCACGGGCCTAATCTACAATCGAGAGAATCGATGGCCTAACCACTCTCTCAATCGATTCTCTCGAACAGCATATATGCAGATTAAAAAATGATAATAATAATGTTCGTAGGACTTGGAATCAACCCCCGGTACGTTGTCGTACACGCTCAACGGCGCGGAGCTGGGCGTGGCGTACGAGATCGACAAGGACGCGCTCGCGGGCAAGGCGCTGTTCCCGCACGTGCTCACTAAGAACACCTGCTACAAGGTCAACTTCGGAGACGACCAGTGAGTGCCAGTTTTCATCTCATTCAAATAAAAAAAGGGGCACACAATATTAAATCAATGAGCCTCATAACTCGGAGAAACAAGTGTGTTAAAAATTCTATGCAAATGCAATATTATACCGGGTATATCAAGATTGCGACCGAAAACGAAGCCAGATGGTACTTTTTGTCGCTACAGACACAGTGCATCTAAAAGTTTCGATTTTTTGAATATCATCGTGTTTAGGTGGTAAATACCTAGTGTTGCGAAAATAGTAATTTAAATCCTTGTCTACGATTGCGTCTTCAAAAATAAAAAGGTGTACATTATTATTTTAGGAATACTATGTATTTGTCACCCAAAAACGACAATCAATAAAAAATTACAAAATTTTGCGAAATTTTAGTTGCATTTTAATAATCAAATCACTAATAATACCACCTGGCTTTATTTTCGGTCGCGTTCTTGATATACCCTGTATGTATAGGATACGAATTAATGCCTTATATTGTAGGAAAATAATTGAAATATAGCAATTTATTTTTTGGTCTTATCATAATAGTCATTATTTTAGGCAACTCAATTCAAAATTTAGAATCACCAGATGCAACATCTAAATTAGAAAAAATATATTGAAGAATGGAAATATTGGCTGATATTGAATGTTATCCACATTTTTGACATTACCCGTAAATGGTAAATTGGCTCCGTGGTTACGAGTACGATAACATTTGCGATGTCGCAGGTTCAAATCCCGTGATCTCCTGTCGAGTTTGTTGTTCATTACGTACTACATTGTGTGGTGACCCACTCGGCAGGTATATGAACATTTCGTATTTACTCTCGCGCATTCTGTAATGTGTGGGATCGCAAGCGGAATTACATTATTTTATACACAAAAATAACCCTTCCTTCCTATTCTGTAGTGTCTGCAAAGTATTTTTTGGGTTATAAACCTTTTTTATTAACTTTAAATGATGTTTGTGTGCCCTGTTAAAATAGGTTTAAATACAAATTAAAACAAAGTCATGATATATCAGGTTCACTTCATTATTGAACTTTTCGTTCTGATAATTTTGAATGATCAGTGCAAAAGATGAATTTCTATGTTCGATAAAAATTATACAGTTATCTGATATCTTTAAAAACCTAGCACTTGAATAAAAATTAATTAAGCAGGAAAGAACTCTTAAGTCTCGTAAAAAATATAAATTATACAAGTGGATATAGAACAGTTAAAAAAATATCTTCTTTCAACAGATACAACATGCTTACAAAAACGAAGATAGTGCGCAAGCGGCTAGAGATCCCCGTGGAACAAGTGTTGGAAGAGAAGCGAGCCAAGGAAGCGGAAGTGCAGCGCCGGAAGGAAGAGGCCGCCAAGAAGGAAAAAGAGAGAAGAGAGAAGGAACGCAGCGAGAGAGAGGAGAGGCAACGCAAGAAGAGAGAGGTTAGATTGAGTTGTTGGGGTAGCTTGTTGGCAGTTCTGTGGAAGTAGAGATTAAATGTTGAAGATGTTTGAAGATTTAAGCAGGGTCTAATGTTTGCTTCGTGGGAATGTGTGTCTCAATGATTTTACTGAGAGTTAAATAAGATCTTCAGAATCGCGAAAATATCTTGAATTACATTGCAATGGTATTAGGAGAGCATTTTTAGTTTGATCGATTGTTGCAGAAGCAAAGAAAATATTTATTTACTTAGAAATTAAGGCTGTCTTTACATAAAGTTGAAAATATAGAAATCAACACTCCCACTTACATTTAGTCGATTGGGTGTTTGTGTCCACATTACACGAGAACTCCCAATTAATAACACAAAAAAATAATATACATAATAAAAAAACCCTTTTATCAGGAACGCGAAAGACAAGACCGAGAGAGGAAAGATAGCGACGACCAGATGAGGAGGGAAAGGGACGACGAATCCATGGATGCTACCGACAAAGACGACAGAGAGAAAGAGAAGGAAGAAAGCGCCGACGACGCCGACGACAAGGACGACAAGGACGACAAAGAGGCCAAGGTAAATTATACTAGCACTATTTCTGATATCTGTATCAGCCCAAATATGTCCCATTGCAGGGCACGGGCCTCCTCTACAATCCAGAGCACGATTGAGAGCGGTTAGGCCATAAAGTCCACCACGCTGGCTTAGTGCGGGTTGACGGACTGTACATACCGTAGAAATTCTTTAATATCGCCACGGTCTACAGGTTTCCTCACGATGATTTCCTTCACCGTTATAGTGCGTGGTGATTGACTATCAATACACACATAGCTCCGAAAAGTCAGAGGTGTGCCCTGGGATTTGAATCCGCGACCACCGTGAGCATGTTGGCAGTCGCGTCTGGTCCGTTACCAACAGGCCACCCCGCACAATATTTCTGATATCTTATTTATATTGATGCCACAGAGACAATATTTCCAATGAAGTTATGCAATGTAAAGTACAATCTAACATCTTTAAAAATTTTGGCCTGTAACTTTAACCGTAATGTCGACCTTTAACCATAATGCTCTACATATAAATTTGTATATTATACCGCATCTCTATCCGAGATTTTATTATTAAGACCCTACAGTCTCTGGCGATCCCACTCTTGAATGTTCGATTACATAACATCATGCTTAATTAAATGCTATGTAGTGTAGGTTAAAAGATAGGAAATTACTCATCTAACTACATATATTTGCAGTCACAGGAAAACGGCGAGAAAACAGAAGACAGCCAGACATCTATTGAGCCCAAATCAGAAGCGATGGAGACCGACGCTCCTGCCGAAGAGAAAGTCAAAGACGAGGACATGAGAGAAACAGGTAATACACGACACTTTTGTAACAATATAACAGCGATATTGAAAAGTTTGCACAAGCCGTTATGTATATACATGACAGCCTCCGTGGCGTAGTTGGTTAGATGCCGGCTTTGAAACGAAAGGCTACGGGTTCGATACCCACACCGAGACAAATGTTTGTGAGGCCCACAAATATTTGTGTCGGGTCTGGGTGTTTGTCAGACCGAAAAGTCTCTCCTAGTTTCTGATACCCAAGACAAGACTTAATCGATCTTAATGTGGGCCCGTGGGGTCAGGACTATGTATGTGACTGTTGGGTGTATTATTTTAATTTAATGTATATAATGTATTTTTATTTGTTTGCAGGCGAGCGTGGGTCGCAAGAAGGCGAAGTCACAGAAGAAGAGGTCTACAAAGGACTTGTCCTCGACCCCAAAATCAAATTCGTCATCCGGTAAGTGTTTTAATCTCGTCACTATACATTTTTTATCAATTTGATGGTCTAGTTATTGTATCTTGAGACTGTTTTATAAGCACCAATATTCAGAAAAACTCCATATGAGGGGTTTAGACTTTTAACAATGCGGTTTATTGTGGTCTTGTGGAATTCACATATTATAATTCAGGAAATCTCTTAAACAGACAGATTTAACACTGTTTTTCTTCACTGCAAAAATGAATAATAATAGCAAATACACATATAACTTCGAATACTTATAGTTTTGTCCTTGAGGTCGCAACTTGTACTTAGTTCTTTATTTAATTTGTGATATTCATCATCTTAACTTCTTCAAATGTATCTGTATGGCTGGTTGGATATATGCCTTTTGTATCACCCAATTTTGTTCAGATTTTCGTTAATCTTATTTTATTTGTATTTGCTAGGTACACGGCGGAGGAAGAGTTGGAAGGTGAAGAGGCGACTCTGCTGGCGGGCTATGTGTTCCTGGCCCGTGCAGAGAACCTAGTACCCGGGCCCAGGCGACCAGAATCCAAGGCTGACTGTGAGGTAAGGAGTAACAACACACCTATACCAAGTGGCGGCGACATTATGTTTTTAATTGGGACCACTTACAGGGTATCCCATCAGAAGTCCCTACACCAAATATTATGAACTTAGCCACAGGATAGTTTTTATAGTAATCACTTACTAACAGCTTAAGTGTTAACTCATTTCTAGTTATAAATAATATGAATGTTGTATTGCAGGTGATCCTCATGGTGGGTCTGCCGGGCGCGGGCAAGACGTTCTGGGCGAAGCAACACGCGGCGGAACATCCCGAGAGAAGATACAACATACTCTCCACCGCCGACCTCGTGCATCACATGCAGGTACGCACGCACGCACGTAAACACGCACGCAAACACACACGTAAACACGCACGCAAACGTACACGTGAAGTACGAGATGAGTGGTTGAAGGCGTTATTGTGTCATAAGTGGCTTTGGGTAGTGAAATATATATTTTTTTAATTATTTCTTCTATTAAATTGTAATATTTTGTGTACTGTGTTTAAAAAATATATTTTATGAATAATGTATAATTGCTAAAATAATTCCAATTAAAATATCTATAAGTTGAAAGCTTTCAATATTTTATCGACATTTTAAAAATATTCTTTAACTAGCATAAAGTTGTCTTAAATGTAAGATCTTAGACTTTTTCTCGGGTTCGATAAATCAGCGCAGTAGACTCGGAATGTCTTCAACAATAAGATTACATGATTATAGGCCCCCAAAAGAATATTAAGCACGATAATGATATAATAACGCTAACACGCGACAAATTGTGCAATTGAAATGAACTGTATATGTTGCAATGGCCGTAGTAAAATCATTTTATATCAGAAATGAATCAGGGTAGGCGCGCATGATTTATCTGTCTAATCGTAACCTCTTCTTTTCTAAATTATATCGTTTATATTTAGGATAAATACTGCTTAAAACTTTGTTTTTCGTTTCCTTCGTGTTTTTTATAAGTTAGTGTAGTCGCATATTTACATTGCACGTTTTTGTAATTAAACAATTTTTATACTTAATTTGTACAAAAATTCTCTATAGTGTTTTTCTCTGTGAAACATCAAAAAACCAAATTTAGTTTATTCACAAAATTTTCTGGCTTTGGTCAGTAGGATATTTTGAGTTTTGTCTGCGTGTTTTAGTTGCACATCATTTTGTACAATATATTGTCTAAATCGGGTAAAATAGTACTATACTTTTTCGTAAAAGTAGTTTTTTTGTTCGGTTAGTCGTTTTTATCTTGAATTATGACTAAATTGTTATTATAATGTTGATATAAAATAATAAAGTGCTAAACTCTCACCTTTATCAAGTAGGAAAAAATAAATTTAATACTAACACTAAGAAGATACGATTATGTGAGCTGTTTTGAGTTGTGCTAATGATGGTAAGAAATCAAAAACAATAAATTGAACATACATACGCGCCTAGCCTTTAATTCTTATACAATACGAAAGGAGATTTTATAAGGAATTGTTTATGCAAATATATGAACGAATGAGTTATTATCCCCAATCACACGGACATTGCAACATTTTTATTGTTTTTTTGTTTAAGTTGTTACACATCAACACGTTCACACCACACCACACAAAGACTAATGAAATATTCTCTTGCAGCAATTGAGGTTTGAAAACCAAAGGAAAAGCCAATAAATAAAAACTGATACTAATGACCGTCTGTATTTTCAACAGGGTGCAAATATGAACCACAATAATAAAACAATTTTACAAAAAAAAGTCTTCTAGCAATGGCAAACAAATATGCAATATCCGACCTTTAGCGGTCGCGGCGTAGTATAATATGATACCAGACGAAGAGCCACGCGCCTCGCGGTCCCGACCCAGTGGGTGAGGCAAGCTGTGTCCCTGGTATCACTACATTTTTCACTCGTAGCGTTAAGTTAGCTATAAGTGTGGTTAACAGTTTCCGTTTCTGTATGTGTGTACGTCGATCCAGGTGGACTGTAAACCGTTCCGAACGGCGTACGAGGGCAGGTGGGACGCAATGCTCTCCAAGTGCGCTAAATGCGTGCTCAGGTTGTTGGAAATCGCGAGAGGCCGCAGGAGGAATTTTATACTCGACCAGGTGCGTACCCTTCATACCACTCTCGCCGGCGGCCGCACTTAATGCAGGAACAATCGAGATCGACCGCAGGCAAGGTACGTGCTAGTCGCCCGGCCGGGAGCCACTAACGCGAAGGGATCTCTATTGAGCTTGTTCTAGGTGTCACTGCCACCGAACGAACACGAGCGCGACGCACCATTCAATGCCTATAATGAGACTGTTTTGCTTCACATCATCTGCGCTGGACTCTACGACGGACGCGGCAACGGTCGTATCGCGATTTCGATATCGCTCGCGGGGGTTTAAACAGACCAACGTATATCCGTCGGCCCAGAGGCGCAAGTTGAGGGATTTCGACGGTTACCGACGCGTGGCCGTCGCCATCGTTCCCGACGACGAGACCTACCGCTCGCGCCACAAGCGCAGGGAGGAGGCGGACGGCAAGGAAGTGCCCGACGGGGCGGTCGTGGACATGAAAGGTTGGTAGCGGCGCGCCACTCGCCCCGCGCCACTCGCCGTCGCCTCCCCCGCACTCACCCGCTGTCTCCCGCAGCCAACTTCACGCTGCCCGAGCCGTGCTCGTGGCTGGACGACGTGCGCTTCCCCGAGCTGGACGCGGCGGCGGCGCGCGCGGCCGTGGAGGCCTACCACCGCGAGGCCAAGGCGCAGGGCGTGCTGCGCGACAAGCGGGACCGCAGCCCCGCGCACGCGCCGCCCAGCAAGCGCGCGCGCGACGAGCGCCGCAACCACGAGCGCCGCCCGCGCGACCGGCACGCCGGGTACACGGGTACATTACCTCCTGCAATACTATCCTTCATTCATATGCAGAACACAAACTATAGGCCGCCATTTTTAACGAGGAAATGAAAGATCATTTTTTTATATATTTTAAATACTCATCAATCTATATATCTACTATCTTATTATTACTACCTGGTTACTTTCACAAGCACACAAAGTTCAAACTCGAAATAAAAAGTGGGCGCCATTTTGAACGATTCAAACTTTACACAATTATGTGAAATGTTCCAATTTGCACTAAGGATTATAAGGATGTTTGTTGGAAAGACTATCAACATTCTTTGATAAAGTTACTCTGCTCAAATAGCTCGTTGTTGCAACATAAACAGGGCCAGCAAAATAATATCTGCATCTGTTTACAGAGGATCGCTGGAGCGGTGGTGGTGGTGGTGGCGGCGGGCGCTGGGGACCCAACGTAGGCGGCGGGGGCGGAGGCCGAGGCGGTAACCGCTGGGGGCCGCGAGACAGGCCCGGACCACCGCCCACCAGGTTCGACAGAGGGTGGGGACCACAACCGCCACGGTCAGTCAAATTATCAATTGTAAACGAATATTGTCGTAAAAAAGTTATAAAATTATGCAGTTCAGTGTTTATTACCAAGTTCAGAATAAAAGGAGGTTATATAATTCGTTTTATAATTCGACGATTTTTTCAGCAATTGAAATGAAAGGAGTACATGAAATACATGGAAAATAAAAGTAAGCAATAATGGAAGACTGGAAATAATGTAGTCAGGTGTAATGGATTTATATGAGGTTTAATGGTAAAATTAAAAAGTATGGTAGAATGTACGTTTCTTGGGATTGATGAAAACTGTAGGGTATTTTGAAGATTTACAAGACGAAAATGGTTTGAAGTGTTCAATAAATAATATTATAGTATGTAATTGTATAATGCATCCAAAGCAAAGGTTTTTACTGTGAACATTTTAGTAATGCATTATATCTCGAAGTTTTTTCACCCGTGTCACAAGACAATGTAGATATTTGTAGGAATTGTTTTAAACATGTTGTTTGTATGCAGCGGCGACTTCGGTCGCGATCGCGAAGGCTTCCGCGGCGGTCGCGGAGGCGCGCGCGGGGGCGGCGCCCCTCGCAACGAGCGCTCCGACCGACTCTCCGCAGACCGCTTCCCGCGGGACCGCAACGCGCGACCGCACGACAGAAACAACGACAAGCGACCGCCGCACGCGCCCGGTACACACACACACACACACGCTCTTGTCACTATCCCTTTGACTATTTGCACACATATACAGCCGAGTAAATCATAGATCTACTCTTATTATTATTTGATAATGTGTTCCGGAGTGGAGACCGCGTCTTGGCAAACATAGCGTGGGGCGTTCTCTGGCCAGATGGCGGGACGACTTGCACAAGAGAGCTGGCAGCGACTGCATGCGTAAAGCAGCAGACCAGGCTCTGTGGCGTACCGCGGGAGAGATCTATGTCCAGCAGTGGACTGCAAGGGGCTGATGATGATGATGAATGACAAAGTTTAATAAATTTACTCCTAAAGTAAACTATATCAATTCGTAAAGCCCACAACAGACGACCGAATATGATTCAGAGCGAACCACGAACTTAGTGCGTTCCGATCCGTATTCAATCGTGTGGAGGGCAGTCCACCGCACATTATGGTTATTACGAGCTAACAACAACCAGTAAAGGAATCTATATTAAGTTAGTAAAAAATAATAATTGAAAAGTATATGCATTTTTTTTTTCAGACTGCAATATATCTATTACAATAATTAATGCTAATAACACACATGCAATTAAAGATTCAAAAAATACAACAAAACAAAAAGGTGCATGAGACAAAATGTCTTTTTAGTATTATAGGACATTTATAACCATTGATTTCATGATAGATTGTATCATGTTTCCGCTTGTAAGAGTAGTGTTGAGCACATGCAGTGTGTACGCAGGCGGCGGCGCCCCCGGCGGCGCGGGCTCGTGGCAGCGCGGCGGGCAGCTGCAGCACAACAGCCGCGGCGGCGCCGTGCTGCCCGCGCGCGCCAGCCTGCCCAGCGCGCCGCGCGCGCCGCACAACCAGAAGGTACGCACCACACACTGCTCGGACAATGTGCTGGATACTGGTTTAAGTTTTGCACTTCTAAAAATCAATACTATTTTCTATGACACTTATCTTTCGTGAGGAAACCTGCATACCAGAGCGATTTTAAAGAATTTCTGCGGTATGTAAAGTCCGCCAACCCGCACTAGGCCAGTGTGATGGACTATATGGCATAACCCCTCTCAATCGTTCTCTTGATTGTAGAAGAGGCTCGTGCCCTGCAGTGGGACGTATATGGGCTGATACAATATCATTCACTCCAAACTTAGTCTATGGTTACGACGTACGATAGATGATTCGAACATTTTGTAGAATAGGTAGTTACATTCGTAACGACATGGACATCGAACATTCGAAAAATCGTTTAAATGTGATCACCAACATCTCATTTCAGGATGGACCCAATCAGAACCAGCAACAAAACCAACAGAACCAGCAAGGATGGAACCAATGGGCCGGCGGTTGGGGCGGCTGGGGCAACTGGAACCAGAATCAAGGTAACCATTTACATTTTATCACACGAACTCACGAAGCTACGGCTTGCGATGCTGCGGCAATAATTTACAACATTGAAATTTATGTCGTATTCCTACCAAATTAGTTTCAATATCCTTTGGTAAAAAATTAAAACCCTTGCCATACCGATCTGCGCTGGCTCAAAGAGGATACTATAAAGCGTTAACCAAGCAGATAATTAACCTTGTGAGGGTTTTGTAGATGGTGTAATGATTCAAAATATCAGGTTGGAAAATATTAGGGTTCTTTAGTGACTGGATCCGACGAATAGGTTTGAGGGCTGACAGATACAGCTACCGTCTGATACCATTCGATACTCTATCTGGACGGCATTAGCACTTACCATCAGGTGCAATGCAGTCACTATGCCGTGCCAGTTTAAAAAAAAAAAAAAAAAAAAAAAAAAGATGGTTGTAAAACAAGAGGAAAATGCATCTATGAATAAATGATATTTGACTAGTGTGGAATTCTAATATATTTTACGCTACTCATGATGTACCCTGTGTATATATTTGACCTACTCATTACTCTTACAGCAGGCTGGGGCAACTGGGGTAACTGGGGCAACTGGGGCAACCCGGCCGGCGGCGCGGGCGGCGCGGGCGGTGCGGGCGCGCAGCAGGGCGGCGGCGCGGGCAAGCCGGCGCAGCAGCAGTGGCCCGCCAACTACTCCGCGCAGCAGTGGTACCAGTGGCAGCAGTGGCAACAACAACAACAACAACAAGCCTGGCCGGGGGTACTTACTTATTTATTAAGTAATATGACCGCTCATGGACAGTAGCAATACCAAACATCGTGAATAACAAAGCTTGACATTCCACTGCGCTCGCCATCCTGAAACATACGATGTTAAGTGTCATAATACCCAGTAGTTACACTGACTACAATGTCTTCCAAACCGGAACTCAACAGTGCATTTACACTGCTGTTTGATAGGAAAAGCTAGCAGCGATGATGACTGTCCACATCAAGCTGGCTTATTCTTGACCAAAATCCCACACCACCATCTTGGAGGCGTGTCCATATCCCAACAATTACTATGAAAAGTTGTAAGAGTTTGCATCCCCCATCACCGACTTGGCAATCCTATGTAATAATAGCTAATTATATTGAAATAAAACTACTTTTTACCGATTTTATCGAGAGTGAGTCCGCCTCATGACCATGAAAGCTGTAAAGTAACCGAAACGTCGGGAAGTTAAAAATGTATAAATCAAACCAAATCCACGATATAATCCGTAAAAATTACGTTTTATTTCAATGTGTAACATTCGCGTAAATCTAAGAAAACATTAAGCTAAAAACGTCTGAAAAAGAACCAACTTACATAGGTCCGTAGTAACTGGAAAAGTTATAGTGCCTTGGTGCAACATCTCAAGCTGAGTGGTCACCTACTTTGTCACAGCGATGCAGCGTGCATTCTCCTTTATTGTTTTTATTTTTTTATTATCCGTCCGTTGTCTTGTGTGACAAATAAATATGCTTTTCTTTCTTTCTATCTTTCTTCTTCATTCATGAATTTATTTCAAGATATTTTGAGACTTAATGTAATTTTGTGTTTCAGTATCAACAAGGTAACCAGCAAGCAGGGAATACTGCCGATGCGCAAGCGTGGGCTTCGTACTATCAGGTAAATATTATTAATTTAGTTTATAAAATCCGATTTTACAAAACATTCAAAAATGGGTGTAAAAAATATTGGTGGTCATTAAGTGGAAAATAGAAAGATCAATGATATCCACCATGAGAGTGATAAAGCTAAAAAATCATTCAGAAACGTTTTGGACAAAGACTGCTTCACAATAGTTCACTACTCATGGAAATCCTTATGGAAATCCTACGTTCGGCAATAGACTTCCAATAATAGAAAATTATGATGATTCTGCACTGTTTCGACACTGCTCCTAACGGGTCGTATTTGAAATTATTAAGTAATGCCCTAAATGAAATAATTTTCTAAATTGGTTGCCTAAAAATTGAAAGTATCTAACTTGTGACTTTTGATCCACAGAACTGCGGCAACAACGCGAATAATACCGGCAACGCGGGCGCCGTGGACAAGAAGTGACACCCGCCGCGCCCCGCGCCACATTAACGTATATATTTTTGTATCGGCACATCGTCGTTTACCACTTAGAGGACCTTATTCCGACGATTAGTTATAAGTTTTCAGTTTGTGACGCCAGTCTGTGAGACTCGGGTGACCAGTCTTGTTTTTCTTAAGCGTCAAATGGACTGTGGCAATTTTTTTAGGAACCTCCGTTCCGCGTAGATTAAACCTATAGGCATAGGTCTTAAATAAGTTTTAATGACTAAGTGACACGAATGTGTGAGTGAGCGAGGCTTCTTCTGTTTGTACAAACGTTAGATAAGAACTGTGGTGAATGTCATTATGGGTAATTAATTGTAATAAAATAATGAAGATATTATTACTGGATTTTATTTTGATACCTAACCTCATACACTTGCATGCTACGTGAATTACTAAAATCGTGTAAATAATCATTATAAAACTAAAAAACACAAGGTGTAAGGTAATTAAGAGTTATTTGAACACACAATAGTTCATGCTTGCATGTAACAAAAAATATATTAAGCGTAAAAACACTGAAAACTATACTCACTGAATTTAAGACTGTAATATTCTTAGTGTGGGGTATGTAACTGCGGGTAGATATATAATTGCGGCTAGACTGTGGGTAGAACAATTTAATTATAGTAAACTCTTTCCTCTTTCTATCGCCTTAGTACTTTATGTGGTTTGTGAACATTCCGCATATTGATGACATAGGTTTAACGAAACCTCCTTCATCTTTGTGTTGCCCTAGTACTTTTTGCGTCGATTTGCACTTGTGTCAAACGAATGAAGGTTAGGTTAGAAATATTCGTTTTCCACAAGAAAAGTACTAGGACAGCATAAAATGAAAGAGATCACATTTTAATCTACCCGAATTATTTTTATATTTTCGCTTTTATAAATTATTGTATTTAAGAGGGTAAATATAAAAAAAACCAAAGGTTAAAAGCGTTGGTTTCCGACTGAAAAGTACCAGGGCCGCATAGAATGCAGGAGATCATTTTTATATCTACCCTATCAATTCTAATATTTTATTTTAAATAGTTCAAAATAGATAGAATTGAAATATTTAACTACCCTCTACCAGAAATGACATGTGCCTGCTTGTTAATAATTTTTTTCGATGTTACATTTAGTTAAACGACGCCTGATGTTACTATTTTGTCCTAATATTTGTTGTTGTCCTTTATTTAATGAATATTGTGATGTCTATGAACCCGTGTGTAGTGTGTATTACATATTATGTAGTGCTGTGATATTCTCATCCTTCAGAATTATCTGTGTAGAGTGTTGAGATAGAATAATAATAATCCAGCCCTTATAGGTCCCACTGCAGGCCACAGGACCCCTCCACAGCTGAGAAGGCTTAAATATCATGATTCCACGCACTAAATACAATATACAGGATTTTATTATATGTATAGAGGATGTATGGATATGAGGATACGGGGATTGGGGAAATAAAATAACCATTTGCAAACTTTTTATATATGTTTAATCATTCCTTCAAAAATTATTCTATTGCCAAATATTTCACAATATAGTGAAAAACCACTGCATCGCCGTTCGGTGAGAGAAAATGAATAAACACTCTCAACGAACGCGAGACATAGTAACATAGTTATACAGTTAATATTCTAAATTAGTTCGTTTTATTACCATGTCTTAGTAAAAATAGAGATTTACCACTCACGCACATGATTTCACATCAAAATGAGAATCTAAAACGAATTGTACGAACGTTACAAAGTATACACTGGTTCAGTAACCCTATTCATAAATATAAGAAAAAAAACCCTTAAAATTGATCTAACACGCGATTAGCCTATGTTCATAAAATAAATGCAAACAATGCTTCTGATACAACGCACATGCTTTGGTAATGGACACTAAACAAATATGGCCAAGAGAACAATCGTTTTTATTTGTAAGTACATTAATTTGGATACAATGGGTATTTAGTATTTACATCGTCAAAATATAATATACTGATGTTAACCTTTGCATACCCGGCATTTAAACATATCATTGACAGATATGTATAAATCTTAACTTTGTAAAATCGGGTAGTTTTGGGATATTCTTCAAACATGCCATTAAAAAAATCCTCTGAAAACGCTCAAGTAGTTAAAAAAAGAGCAGCACAACATTTAAAAATATTTTGTCGCTTCGCAAATGATAAACGCATGATGAAATTTCATTTCGAAATGCAACGAATTGATGACATGATGGTGAGCTTACATATACCATGATGTAGGAATGCACTGAAAATATCGATTATTGTCATGTTAGAGCGAGAGAGTATGACAAGAATACTCAATAACACGAAATTATTATTAAAAAACACAATGTACACAGCAGAAGGATAACGCATATCAAAATATATTATTTTATTTATAATTTTGTGAATATGAAACCTTACTTTTGACATTTCAAACAACCAACTGTTAACTTGTACTAAATTTTCCGATTAAACAATTCTAAACCTAAGAATACAATAGAAATATATTTTTTTTTACCAACACAGTATGGTGTTTAGGTCCAGTCTCACTGAAACCGACTCACTGAACATTGAAGCGTTAAATAAGGCGTAACTACAATTCATACATATTTTATTAATTATTCGAATCGTGCAATTTTTTTTATAACTTAATAAAATGAACACCTACAAAATTCAAAAAAATGTCAATTAGGGTAAAGATTTAGAATCACTTTACATAAAATTCCTTCCGCCAAACATTTTTATTTAAAAAAAAAATCTTTTAAAATATTACTCACATCCGAAAACGTGTTTTGCACGACATCTCTCAATAGGCAAGTATTTAATATTTTTCATATAACTCCGTTTACAAATCACTAACATGGCAGATTCTTTGGTTTCAATATGACCCAATCGTTTACAATCCTTATACATACCAACTTCTACTCATTTCAAATATTATTTTCCAGCACACAACGTGTAACGGATATTGCAGAAATGCACCTGAACGTTTTTTTGTGATAACTAAAGATATTTTTATGGTATTTATTAGTTTTTTTAGCTATTACCAGAATTGGCAATATCGATGTTAATAGAAATGATGAAAAAAAATCTTTCTCAAACAAAATTTAGGAATATTCTATATCAATAAAAATCAACACAATGTATTTAAAGTCATAACGAAAATACTTGTCATGCATACATACAAACTTTATAACAAAAGTCCTATTTAAAAGTGACTACACGTCCCGTTACACGCTGCATGCGTTAATTTTCAATAAATTTAAATTCTAAATACGTATCTACGTTTAAAAACAGTTATATTTAGTAGTGCTATTCAACAGTTTAACTCTTCTTTATGTAATTTATTCAAAAATCTACAATATTGTTATACTGTTGTTATGTGAACAATGTAAATAAATTTTGGGTAAAATTTCATCCTTATTCTAGAAACTAATTAAATTTAAAAAAATTAAGAATCTATTTCAATTGGTTAACTATTAAAAATAATAATAATTCTAAATAAATTGGAATAATCCTCTACACCAGCACATAACAACAGCATAAAATTTGATAAATATATTTCTAAACTATTCGTTTACTTGTAAAAATGTCATAACTTGAAACACTGAGGTGAAGAGTGGCACATTGTCGTGAATAAACCGATACTTATTCATGTATGGGCGTATTTCAAATAGAAAACACCAGTTCTTTTGATTTTTTATTCAGATTTTCGCCAGTTGTGAAATGGGGTCACGGAAAACCACATTCCAATTTGTTATGTGTAAATTTTCGTAAACATTAACCCCTCTCGTAGACCACTTCACAGAATATTATTTTGCCCATAAATAATTAATTGACTGCTTTGTACTCGAGATGAAAAAGCTAACATTTTATGACGTGAAATAAAATTATATTGATGTTTAAATCAGGGTCATGTTTAGTTTGATTGAAGAATATTTACAAAAAAGAATACAACGTACGCATTCTTCCGACTGTTTCAAGTGAAACAAGTGGATGTTGTTAAAAAATACACATTCCTATTTATTATTGCCTTCCATGAAAAATTATTATACAGTGTTTCTATTTGAAATATTCCCTTATAAAAATGTTGGCGCATTGTCAAGTTGATTAGTGATGAAAACACTAAAATATAAATAGCCTGTAATTAATCGAAAGACTAAAAATATGTGTCACTTTAATATTGAGGTCATCGGCATTTAACCAAACATTTTATGGGGTCGAATAAGACCCCAGTAAAATATTTAATTTAACGACGAAGCCATAATTCCTACGTTTTTAATGTCGAATGTACAGATGCGTGGCGATAAAATAATTGAGGCGTTGTTATAAACACACGTTTAAATATTTCTCAACAGCTTACAATTAGTTTCAAACAACTCTTAATATACATCTTAAAGTTTACGCTCAATAATTTTTCGCGCGCCGACCTGTGCAATTTATTCATTTAAAAAAATACTACATAAACGAATGATTATTTTTGGTTTTTGCTCTAAAAAAATAACCTATTGAATTTTGTTTATATAAATTATGCAAAATTAAAATTCTTTTAAATAAAATTCTTAACTAAACTTTTCAGCGGATAGGAAATCTTAGAATTAACAATCAAGAACATTAAATAAACCTCCTTTTATCATTTAAAAGAACATAAAAAAACTTGTTTGTTATAAATGAAATAGTTTTCAATTTCACATCCAGCGCGCGGCAATAACATTATCTTAATGAGAGAACCACGACGGACGGACTACTATGACTACACAATACGGAACAAACACGCCGACTGTACCGATACATTTACACTGACTTGTACAAAAACTCAGACCAAAGTTACATCACATAGTTACTTATATATTTGTTTCATAATTGAAGTATCATTCTTTTTATATGTGGTTATTTCACTACGGAATTGGTGATTTTTTTGTTTTGATTTGGGGTCACATTTGACCCCAATTTTTTCGATGTAAAAGATTTAATTGATTTAGAGAAACAAAAACTGTAATTGTTTTACAACGTATTAAGTTTCATCGTAACTGTTTTCACAAATTTAAGTAAACTAGTAAAATATTCTTGATTCACACAATTTCATTTAAACAATTTGGTCAACAGTCCAACTTTAGATCTGAACAATTCCCGACCATTCTATAATCGATAACAAAATTAACTTTGACCAACATCAACATCTTTTTTTTCTTTCTTTACCTTTTTGCTATCAGCCATCTTTTAAAATCCGTCCAAAATGACATGAAGGAACATACACGCATCATTTATTATTTATACGGTAGTACATCACACATCACGCACTCTTCATAAGTATATAACTCATACAAGGTCGTTTCGAATAACAATAACAGGCTTTCTTCATAGGGCAGGGGACTTCCGTTTCTTTTCTAGACATTTCTACATTTTTATTTGAATTTTAATTATTTGATTTCATGCCTTATTGCTTTGAACTTAAGATATACAAAGTACTTACTAATCATTGTTTCGACCTCCTTATCTTTTAAACATTTAATTCTGTAGGGAAGTGTCCATATATCCCGATTCCTACCGGCTTTCTTTTGTACGTATCGATTTTGTTTGAGGCTTTTGAGATTTTTCCGCAATAAGTTTCATATAAAATAATTAATGTTTACATAATAACGAATCTCTATATTAAATTTGGCTTTCCTAATTGAGATTCAATTATTTATTAATTATTTCAATTCATATGTAGACCGAAATGTCCCGTACGTTCCTAAGCCGTGATCTTCTCTCTCTTTCTAAGCGGTGTATGTTAGAAAGGGACAGAAGACTCGCTACGTCCCCCGGTCCGCGCCGCTAGTTGACAATGCGCCAAACCAATTATCATCTAACGTTAGATCTAGGTATTAGTTCGCACAACACTTCTGACTCCGTTTCTGCACGTACGCAGTGCATCCTCTGTGGGGCAAACAAATAAATATATACTAATCTGTCTTCAAAATTGACATACAAAGATGTAATGTGATAAAATAATTAAAACCATAGAAAAATACTGACATTAGACGCATATGCTCAGTATTTATTGTTTTTTTTCCATTGGTTAACTTTGTAGGATTTTTCACTGAAGTTAATCCTCTCTAGATATGTATAATATCTGCAGCAAGACAGCTGCTTCATTACGAATATATTTTGATAGTAGTGTATTGTAATATGCCAAAATAACATAATAGTATTTTTGCTGTGCTATTATAGTATTTACTGTCACCTGTATTTGCATATACAGGGTATATCAAGACTGCGACCGAAAACGAAGCCAGGTGGTAGTATTAGTGACTTCAGACACAATGCAACTAAAAATTTCGCAAAAAAAAACGTCAACTTTTTTGGTAATTTTTTACTTATCGTCGTATTTGGGTAATAAATACTTGTACATAGTTTTCCTAAAATAATGATGTACACCTTTTTATTTTTTAAGACGAATTGGTACGATAGGGTTTAAATTACTATTTTCGCAATAACTAGATATTTACTAACCAAACACAATGATTTTTAAAAATTGCAAAAAAAATATCTGTCGTTTATTTTGCGAAAATTTTATTCGCATTGTGTCTGTAATAAAACTACCACCCGGCTTCTTTTTCGGTCGCAGTCTTGATATACCCTGTATAATATCTGCAGCATGATAGCTGCTTCCTTACGAATATATTTTGACAGTAGTGTATTGTAATATTCCAAAATGACATAATAGTATTTTTGCTGTGCTATTAAAGTATTGACTGCACCTGTATAAGCGTGTACTCACGTCGCTACTGGTGCGCGAGGTGCGGGGCGTGCGGCTCGCGCGGGGAGGGCGTGTGCGTGTGCGGGGAGGACGAGCGCGAGTGCGCCGCCAGCGACTGCTGCAGCGCCGCCGGCGTCAACCACTCCCTGAACACACACACACACACTTTGTTATCGCGAGGACAATGTCCCGAGCTCCTCTTAAAATGTCTCGGGGGAGGTAGGGGTATATTGGATCTCCGGTCTTTCAGTCACACGTACAATTGCGACTATCCCCACCGCGCAGACGTTAATTAAATAAATACATAAATAAATAAATACACCCAACAGTCACCATACCCCACACTAAGATCGAGTCTTGTGTCGTGGGTATCAGGAACTACGAGAGACTTTTCGGTCCCACAAACACCCAGACCCGAAACAAATACCTGTGGATCACACAAATATTTGTTTCGGTGCGGGGATCGAACCCGCGGCCTCTCGTTTTAAAGGCGGCATCTAACCAACTGCGCCACGGAGGCTGTCATAAATTATATATACACACATCTTAATTCAGTTTGAGGAAAAAAGACAAAACATTGGGAAATAAAAAAGGTTTATAAACAGTATAAATAAGACCGAAAGTCTATTAATTATTGTACTACAGTTATTGAAAGTACTCATAAATATGAAACAGTACATACTTGGGTAGACACCGTTGCAGGAAAGGAACACAGGAGCTCACGTACGCGAGCCGGTTTACCCACGCAGGGATGTCGCGCGAACATAGCGCCTGCAACATACATTTTTTTTTTTTATAGAATAAGGAGGCAAACGAGCAGACGGGCTACCTGATGGAGAGTAGTCACCGCCGCCCATAAACACCTACGACAACACATACATACCTATATGAGTCAGCCGTGATACACATCACAGCTCTACTCTTATGTCTATTTTATTTATTTATTTATTTATTCTTAACTGCACAAAAAAAAGGAAAAGCACTTAAAGATATTACAAATTAAGTAAAAGTACAGATGGCGGTCTTATCGCTCTAGGCGATTTCTTACAGACAACCTTAGGATGGATATAAGAAAAGGAAAAAAAAGAGAGGGCAGTCTAGACTTTAAAGGATACAAGCTCCAATTTAAAAAAAAACTAAAAATAAAAAAATCTATGTGTCACGTTGAAACTTATTAACATTTCGAACATCAATAATATTTATACATTAATTAATTTACTTAGAACTTGTTTTGCAATTGCTAAACAATGAGACTACACACTTATTGAACAATAGTAATTACGTGCAATTAAGTATTTACATCAACCAATCATTCAATCAATCATCAAACATTGTTGCATCAACCAAGAAAAATAATTTCCGTCTAAGTCGTTGCAAAAGTGAATACATTTTATTATTCTGCTTATACTAGAGGAATGTTGTTCCGACAGCCCGAAGCATCGGAAATGATACAAAGGAATGGATCATTTAGTGATATTACGAACTTACGCGAACGGCCGAACGTCTCAATAAGTACCGTTATTTGGCTTCTAAACTTTTCATTAAAAATGACACTTTGTTATTATTAGTAAAAGGGTAGCAATCAACATAAAGATCCGGGGAGGTGTCTTTCTGGATCAGCCATTGTACATCCAGTTTTAATCGAGCCGTCGTAATAATACAGAATTATTGTGTACTGACCTGACAGAAGGCAGATGTGAAATGGTTGCAGTTGTTGTTCATGAGATGGTATCTGAAAAGATGACAAAAATCTTTATTGTGAATGTCGTCCACACGCAATAACTCTTTAATTTACTTATGTATTTTTAAGTTTTGCAATCTGTTAAAATTGATTCAAAAATTCTAATACAGTTTAAGGTGATTGGAGGATGAAGAAACGTAGACCATAAAATGATTATAAGAATAAATCTTTGGTAATAACTAAAGCTGAAGAGTTTGAACGAATCAGGAACTACTACAGGTTTAATTGAAAAAATATTTAAGTGTTGGATAGTCCGTATTTATAAATTATAAACACTATTCACTAAATTCAATTTAATTCATATAGTATCTTGGCAATATTTTACATGTTTTGGTGTGATTTTGATTAGTATTATATACTATGTGTATATAGTAGAGTATATACCTGTCACCTCGGAACTGTTTGCCCAGCTCGGTGACGAGGCGCCGCACCTCCTCCTCGCTGAAGTCCGTGTAGCCTATGTGCACGCTCTGTCTGCAATAACACAAACATTCATTCATTATATTAATTATAATCAATGAATACAACGTACTCAACGATCACACACACTGTGCACTTTAACGAGTTAAAAATAAGTTTCGAAATACTGAAAAACATCTGTACTGATTAGATAAATTGCCTCGATCGCAAACACAAAAAATAATTCACAGCCATAATTGTATCCATTAGACTAACTAAGCCCTCAAAAGTTTTCGACTAGGTTAATTTCTGCATAGTGAAAGCATTACAATTTCAAATATGACCGTCACAAAAACCATTCAGTGTATATCTTTAGGGACTTTTTTAAACATGCATCGAACCTACCAGCTCAGTCATCCTGCTCCATATTCACAACTTCAATCAGTCGCTCTGTAACCTAATGCACACCAACCTGAACCGGAACTGTTCGCCCAGCTCGCGCTCGTCCCGTGGCGAGATCTCGAAGACGCCGGTGAAGGCGTAGGGGTGCCCGCCGTACGCCCACTCCGAGCCGTGCACCTGCACGCCGCTGTGGAACACGCCCACGCCCGCGCCCGCCGTGTACCTACGAGGACATATGCATAGGTGAGATCCGGCTCGAAGGACCACGAGGAAAGCTAAACTTGAGGTTTTTCTCGAAATTATTGAAGTAAAGATTAAATAACATTTAGGGGTGTGATAAAAATCAAAAAATAAACAATGCATATGAATTTTAATATGTTTTCTTTGGAATTGCATATTATTTCATAGACTATTTATGATAAGAATCAAAGCAAGGTACTATTCTATCTTTTATCCGCGCTAACCATTATGTATGTTGTAATCACTTTCCATTACAAATATGTAGCTAAATGGCACCAAGGCTTTACTCGAAGGTAAAATACTAAATTAACCCCGATTCTTTCACCTAAAGGAAAACAATAGTTTCTGTTCTTAACCCAGCTCTCAGTATTTGTAAAATTCCCCATAACATGCTAAGCATCATCTATAACTGAAGGTAGTTAGTGTTTTCACTCACCAGTTGGTCCAATACATGTCGTAGACATTGAGCACGACGGGCGCCTGGCCCGGCCGCGGCGGCTGGCTGTCCGGCCGGCGCGACAGCAGCGACATGCACGACGGAAACATGGCGCAGATGCCGCACGACTACAACACACGACACATACATTATACAACACAGCAACAGTAACAACTTGATGTCTGTGGCGAAGACCCAGATGGAGCGGAAAAATGGCGAGAGCAAGATTTGGGGGGCTGTTGTAAAGACAACATACATTATACAACAACAAAACAAACTTGGTGGAGTCTGGCGGTGCGAACGGTGCCCAAGCACACAGCGCAGGCACTGGGTAGAAATGGCTAGACCATATCAAGGTTTAGGGCCTCGTTCACCATCTTCAAGTAAACCGTTGATTAGGTTAGTCATCAGTTTAAGTCACCCGTAAAATCACGTGTCGATTTCACGATGCCCAAGTAACACTAATCCTATGATTACACTAAACAATACTTTACAGACTACATCATGTGCTAATTAGCGCATTTGCTTGATGGTTAAAATAAGGTTAATATCTCAACCTCCTTATTTAGTTTTTAAGAAAAAAACACGTTTCAACTTCAGCAGGAGGCTGGGCGGGGAACATTTGACCAATGATTTAATAATAATACTCTAATCATTGCATTTGACGCAATATTGAACGAATGATTTCTTCAATTTCTTATGTCATTCACTTAACCAGCACGTTACTTTATTTTCACTTGTGAAGATACTCTGCACATTTACTTGGCAAATAACGTTAATCTAAAAGTAACTAATCAACGGTTTACTTGAAGATTGTGAACGAGGGCCTTAGGGTGCAGTTATAGAAGCTTGCCCCGGGCGTATATAACGCTAGCTACGGCATATGGTTACGCTAGCTATGGTTTGTGGTTTGAGATAAAATGTATTAGAGCGGACATTGCAAACAGAATGTGTGTAACAAGTATAGGTACAACGTTGTTTATGAGAAATCATATTTTTAAAGAACAAGCGACAGATATTGTCATATAGCTTTAACCCTATCAAACTTACAGAATTCGACATAAGTTAGAAAAGGACAAAATATACAGCAACTATATTTTTAAAAGCAATTTCAGGACTGAGAATATATGACAAGTAACAGCACAAAACGCAGCGATGAGGCATTTCGTAGACCTAAATGCTTACGTTTATATTTATGTATTGAATTGTGAGCTTATTCTAGCAAAATATAACTTTTGTAGTAATAATTACTGCGAAATGAGATTATATGCATACATTTATTTTTTAATAGATGAATTATATTTTCTTCGAATGCTTCGTACACAATGTAAAATTATATTTCATTCGTCATTGGTTCATTCAAGAATTATATCAGACAAAGACCTGGAAACACCTCGATGCTGCGTTGCAAGACGTAGTCTTGGTCTAATCAATCTAAGTATAATTGAGTATCTGTTGTGCATATAATCTGACTTCGGAAAAAAATGCCGCGAGAACAATAAATTTAGCACAACTAATAGTCAAAAGTGCTTGTAGCCATTCTATATCTATCTATATCAGCCCATATACGTCCCACTGCAGGGCACGGGCCTACTCTACAATCGAGAGAATCGATTGAGAGTGGTTAGGCCATATAGTCCACCACGCTGGCCTAGTGCGGGTTGGCGGACTTACATACTGTAGAAATTCTTTAAAATCACCGTAGAAATTCTTTAAAATCATTCAATGTAGCAATTACATAAAAATAAAAATTCTAAGTGCCTGAAGCTTCCGAATAAAATGATTTGTTGCAGCAAATATTAAATGCGATGTTTAATAATTAAAATAACAGAGTGCTCGATAGGACAAATACATCTACAATGATATCTCAGATGTTTGAACGCCATGACTTATAATCTTCAATTGAAAAATGATGATTTTTATACAAATGTTCATCTCCTATATAAGCTTTTTAAGATATTCATATTTAAATATCCTTTCTTAATACTTATCCTTACTACAAAATGATGTTTTCTGCAAACCTTCATGCTTCTTCCAACCCATCGGCTTGGGCTGAGTGTTGTTTTTTTAGTGGCGACAATGATAACAAACAGGTCACTCGCCTGATTGTAATAGTCACGTATGTCAATGAACAGAAGCTAAATTAAATTATAAATACTAAGCACTGCATGGCAGTTCACTCAATACTCTGAGTCATTAGGTGTCAAGTTTCTTAACACTCAGTAATCACCAGCAATGTCTTTCGAACCGGAACTCAACTGATTCCACTCTGTTGATTTGCGTCAGAAATATACAAAGCAGTAGGCCGTATCTACTCCGATATTCTCTCGCAGTCGAGGAACCAACCACGTAGAAAATTTGCTCGGGCAAGCCATTGACGCTTCGTTATTAATGAATTGTAGACGGCTTATCGATTAATTCATCAACAAACATTGATTTTGTGATATTAAACACGATCATATAACATCTGCCCTTCGCATTTAGATATTTTTATTGCTATTTGACTTTATTATTATTATTAGATTTATAAATCCCACTGCTGGGCCTCCCTCTTTTCCTTCCATATGTCGCGGTTAGGTGCTAATTGCGGCCAGTTCGGAAGATATAATTCGAGTTCGTCTTGACTATTAACTTAATTGTGCTCAATGTATTTGCTTAATAATTTTAAAATTCTTAATAAAAGAAGCCAACAGTATAATATAATAAGGTCAATAACGCGACTGCGGCGCGGTGTGAAGTGGCGGGTAGTATGGACTCAAGGACGCTGGAGCCTTATCAGCCATCTCAAAGACTACGCCTCGTATCTAAACCTGCCACACTTGCTTACAACCTCGGAGATGAAGATGTTTAGATACATGAAGCAGCTGACAGTACAGGCAGCAAAAATTAGGAACTGATAAAGGTTGTCAATAAAACGGAAACTGTATTCAAAGATATGGTTACTTATGACTTTTTTATTATGGAAAAGAAGAATGATGATGCAGGATACAACAACAAACATAACATTCTCCATTTCAGATTAAAACAAATCATTGACATAGCTTAAGTTGATGGTTAAACTGTTGACTATCTTCCTTAGAACAATTCCTTTTAAAAAATAAAGAATTCAATATAGGTAGTCACAGTCTTATATCCAACAACAATTTAACTCCACTGACAGAAAGACAACGAGCACAAAACTCGGCTAGACTCTTGGGGACGCCGGACGATAACTTATATCCGTCTACAAAACTCATCGAAAATAATTTCACGAGGATTTCTATATTTTCACAACACTGCAGTTGATGTTAAGTATAATACAGCCTGAGACACTATCGATCGGCAAATTATCTGTCCAAAGATTGCCTCTTTCTGGTCCAACATAATACCAAGCATGTTGAAATACAAATACAGAAAGTAGAGATCATCTACGATTTTCCGACGAAAACGCTGTTATATAAAGTAATAAGAATAGTTTTTATCTCCTCTCACATCGGATATGTAATTACTATTACATTACGAGTATAAATACTTATTTTTATTATGAAAGCAAATAAGTACGTGTGTGTCATCATAGTGCGTTAAACAGATATTTTTTAATTTAGTTTGTAGTTCCAAATTTCGCCACAAGCCAACTGAGGGTATATCACTTAAACAAGCGCGTTTATGCAGTATAAAATAAACGTGATAATCCCGAGATAGCAGGCAAAGCGGTAAGACGTAAATCACATCACATCCAATCTTTTTCGCAATTTGTCGCAATTCCAGCCAAGCTAAATTATGATTTTTATACTTCAGATAAGCGTAGGCTTATCCCAAGTATAAAAATCATAATTATCAATCCTGTGTTCAGCAGTGAACTTTCTGAAGAAAGAGAGACATTGTATCTAGATATACATACATAGGTGAACCCGAAACGCGACAAACTTATGTTTAACAATGACAGGTCCTTAACCGCTGTGAGCTGTCTACGTTGGCAGCCACCCGGGCGGATACAAACATACCACCAGCTATTGAAAATTAAGAAACCCGCACTAGGAAAGCGCGGTTGACTATATGGCCTAACCCCTCTCAATCGTACTCTTGATTGTAGAGGAGGCCCGTGCCCTGCAGTGGGTCGTATAAGGGCAACAAATACAGAATATTCAAATATTCCGCCCACGTTGATTCCCATAGCTGAAGATTAATGTATGTGATTGTAATTGTACTAACTTCATTACCGTGCATTCAACCTTGAGGTATAGTTTGAGCATGCAATCGTGTGTTTAAGCCTCTATGACCCTGGTTGTTAAAAATGGCTCAAATTAACAAACATATAATTATTACCGTTTAGACCTTTTCGACTATGAAGGTTTTGCAATAATCGTTGTTTTTAACTTACGGTTGGCAATTTTTTACAACTTTTTACGGCAACAATTTCGATCCAATATGACCCAGATCTGATATTTTAACGAGAACTTTTGAATAAATACCTCCTTATGTAAAATAACTACAACTAAACAGGTATTAGGTACCTAAATATACGAGTCCGAGTATAAAAGCTATCCATGTGAAGGTCTCTGTCCTGAAGTAAATTTAAAATAGTTGATTACTTATAGCCATATTTTCATAGAACTTCTAAATAAGTTGCCAATGAAAACTACACGAACATATTACACACAGAATCAAAGATTTCTCATCTAGTAACCAGTATTGGACATACATCAACCCATGCAAATACACCCAAACCAACGAGACAGCAATTGATCTACTTTCTAACTTACTAAATTAATTCAAATTACGACCGCATTCTCCATACTATTACTTATTAACCTTTTAACAGCACTTGACTTTAAGCCATACATACAGCCATTACGAAATGTCATGCACTACTTGCATGGCCTAATAAACGAAAAAACACGTCACAACACTGAATCGACGAAATATTACGTTGCAAACGGAGACCTTTAGAATTTTGACGTGTGGCCACATACTAAGTAATGAAGTGAAACATCATAAAATATAATAAATAACAAAGTTACTAAATCCATTTTATATGCATTTTTGTTGATTTCTTTATGCGTATTATTATTGCCTTTATGGCAAAGGGGTTAAACTGTGTGCAAAACAATGGGTTTCGTGTTCGACTCTCGTGCAGACAGGCAAATATGTGATCAACAAATATTCACATCGGAGCTGGATTTTACGAAATCGTAACAGTGTTTTTTAAAAGTCCTTCGTAGTTTCTTACACCCAGGAAAATATATGTATTTTACAAACATCGTGATTATATGTTCAAGACTTCAAACATATGCTGTTTTTATTTATTTCTAATATCGGCCGTTATTAAAACTATACAATAACATAAAAAAATACCACTTGAATGCTACTGAAGCCCAGATAAACACACTCGAAGTTATCAAAGGAGATTAATATTCACTACTCACTACGGATCATCATGTGTATTGCAAGGCCTAACAGACAATAATAGGCCCTATTTCTATTTATATCCTAGGTTTCCCCTACTTCCCCTCCCGATGGATCAAACCGTTCTTTAATCAGGCAATGGAACGCATACAGGGTCACACCGGTTATTTTCGTCCTAGTTTGGGATCCCACGGCAATTAAACTATAGGTCAAGATATACTGGTCATTGTTAGTTTATTTATAAAGGTCCGATCAGTGTTGGGTATTGTGAAGTTTATTATTTAAGGCCAGCTGGGACTATTCACCCCTGGTTAATTTATTTTAGTAATTGTTATAGCTTTTTTGTGCTTTCTTAGACCACAAATGCGGCTATGGGCTCTTGTTCTGACGTTATAATTATTTTTAGATTATTAGGTATAGTAGTTTCCTTATTTGTAATTAAATGCTTTGGAGGCAAAACAACATACAAACATATACTCGCGCCTTTTCGCAGAAGGGGTAGGCAGAGATGCAGGGTGCTACCAGGACACCCACATTTCGCCTTGTATGTTCCGTCCCACGATGTGATAGGGGGCGAGCCTATCGCCATATCGGGCACAAATTCCTCACTCCGGGCTGATAATGAATAGAAAAACCCCAACCCAATAGAAGGCATAACTACAATAATTTAATAAGATAAAATGTGTTGCATGAGAAATGTATAAAGTTTGTGATTTTCTTTAAAACAATGAAGTAGGTAATCACAATGCATCTCAGAAAGATCATCATTAGCACACGATCTGGGAATCGAATCCAGGACAATCAACAATGTACATTGCCACAAGACCAATACCAATATTAGAATATATAGAACAAATCAGTGTCAGAACAAAGCCATCCATCTGACGTGATATCGAAGCTCATTAGAATCGCGGAGCAATAATGTAATGCTTTTAACGATAAGCAGTAAGCACCGGTGCAAAACGCATACAACACGCTACCACATTTAGGCGCTGCGCACACAGAGCTACTGTGATCTCCGAATTACGGCAACAGGCAAATAGCTGCTTTCATATAATAATAAATACACCCAAAAGTCACATTCATAGTCCTGACCCCACACTAAGATCGAATCTTGTGTCGCGGGTATCAGAAACTACGACAGACTTTTCGGCTTTACAAACACCCTAGTCCGAAACAAATTAATACCTGTGGTTCACAAAAATATTTGTCCCGGTGCGGGAATCGAACCCGCGGCCTCTCGTTTCACAGCCGGCGTCTAACCAACTGCGCCCGAAGGCTGTCAAACCCACAACCCTTAAAAATAACCATCCACATAACCTAAAGGAGCTACGAACACATGACAACTCTAGCTGCGAGTTTCGATGATCGACGTCAGTTTTCAATTACGGCACTCCAAAACATCAGTTTCCTATTGAACCAACTAGAAACTGTCAAAGGAGAATGACCATTTTACTATGACAATTAGCATCGGTGCGAAGATTTTCCCTCGATGAAACCTACTTTTTTGTGTAGGGAAAAAAAAACAAATAAATAAAAACAATTGCGATCCAGGCCCGGAGTTCTTGGAATGATATGAACCTGAAGTCCAGTTACTCTGGCAGCCCCATTTGTATTAATGGCTGACGTATCGTAAAATGTGATGATAATAACCTTAATTTATAAAAATCTGTCGCCCGGGATAAAACAGGAAAACGTTTAAGGACAAACCATAAAAAATGCTATAATTAATTTTAAGCAGTATCGGTATCGGGGTCAACGATATTTTTTACCGATACCATGAATGGTCATTCTCCTTTGTACCAATTAAGTTGCTGGTATTCCCAATCGGCAATCGCAACATGTCGAGCGACTTCACTTCCTCCCTTCGGCCCTGGCCATGACGTATTAAAAGTCACACTGACTTGACCATGGATTTAAAGTTAACTTACAATCGCTGCAACTGAAAACTGGGCCTTACTGTTGCTGCAACTGGCAACTTATCGAAAACTAATAAAATGTTGTCAGATTCTACAACTAACGTTGCTCTGTCTGCACAGCGCCTTATCTACTGAAAGTCAAACTAATGCCGAGTTTAGCTGCGGATCGCCAGCGCGCAAATTAGCTTTCCGATTACCAATCAATAGATTAACGAGACGTTTACATACTATTCACTTTCTATTGAGCACGGGCCTCCTCTACAATCTAGTATGATTGAGAGGAGTTAGGCCATATAGTCCACCATGCTGGCCTAGTGAGAGCCTAATTTCCATGCATCTTTGGATTCATATAACGAACCCCCCACCAGTCATATTAGTCTTGACTCCACTATGAGACAGTTTTGTGGATATAAAAAACTACGAGAAAAGTCTCGTTTTCTCGGGTCATAAATCGAACCTGCGACCCTTTATTTCACAGCTCTTAACCAACTACGACACAAAAGCAACAATCAAATGAACAGATTGAACAATTAAATCTCTTAATATTCGTTATAAATAATTAAACATTCGCCGAGCAGCACAGATGTCCCTCTTGAGTCGACGAACGTGCTGACACTCAACTTGGCTCAATCCCAATAGAGGTCAGGGTCCGATTCTTGTGTTACTAGCCAGGTGGACTTAAGTGTTACGGCCAAAAATTAAGTGTTACGAGTTGTTTTAGAGCTTTAATCGACTGCAGACTTACAACGGCCGCTTGTCCATACTATTTATTACGAAAATGTGTATAGCAATGCACATAACATTTCTTTTGTAAATAACGACTTCTGCTATAAACGTATGAAGCAAAAAGTATTATTTTTATGAATTTTCTATAGAACTTGACGCAGCGGAACAGTCTAGTCACTAGACTCTAGTGGACTGAGTCCCTAAACTTAACAATCAAACAAAAATAAAATACATCTTGTATCATGGGTATCAGAAACTACAAGAGAGTTTTCGGTCCCAAAAACACCCAGACCCAAAACAAACAAATACTTATAGATCACACAAACATTTGTCTCGGTGCGGGGATCCAACCCGCGCCTCTAGTTTCAAATCTACGGATGTATTAGCTAAGTAGTTGTATTACTCCTGTATTATTATTTATTACTATGTCATCATAAAAACGGTTTAACGCGGGTAGTTACGTACTAACTACGCACAAGCGAGTATCGTCTTACATAACTATTACCATACATACATACATATACTCACGCCTTTATCCCCGAAGGGGTAGGCAGAGGCGCCCCTAGGACACCCACATTTCGCCTTGTATGTTCAGTCCCACGATGTGATAGGGGGCGAGCCTATCGCCATATCGGGCACAAATTCCTGACTCCGGGCTGATAATGAATAGAAAAATCCAATATCACTTTGCCCGACCCGGGACTCGAACCCGAGACCTCGGCTTTGTAACCGTACCGTTATACAACTACGCCACCGAGGCAGTCATACAACTATTACCATATCTTTGTAAAAAAGAAACACTAGAATATTTCTATATAATATTCCGTCACACTTTAAAAAAAAAAAATGTTGTTTTTATTGCGATAAATGGCGAGACGAGCAAGCCATTCGCCTGATTGTAAGCGATAAGACCGCTCATGGATGGTTTTACTAAAGAATAACGGGCAAGAAACTCTAGTGTTAAAGTAGATGGAAAAATTTGTTTCGTTAAATACATGTAAATATTATACAGTGGTTAAATACATGTAAATATGAAACATTTAATGGATGAGTGACACACGTTTAACCAAGTTTTCTGCATAAAAAAGGTTCTAAATTAGCTTTATTTTTACCTTCAAGAATGTTGTCTACATTTCGCGTGCCACTCTGTGACGTGGAAGGTCAAACATAACCTATTACTTTTAGTTCCAACTCAAACTTCCTTCAAATTATGCGACTTCTTTTGTTCCTATTTATACAAGCTATTTACATAAATAAATAAGGGAAAATGTACTGTTTGTCTCTTAGTTAAGGAATAAAGTCCTGTGTACGTTAGACTTTTCAGTTTTATAAACGTACGCTAATCTTGCCTTATTTGCATGTTCTGTGGGAAATGAAATTTTCTTTTTGTAATTAGGCTGTTAAGCCCTGGTCTGTGGAATGGTACGCGCGGCACTGCGGTAAGCGGCACCGCTGCAACGCAGTTCATGTACCAACTAAGGAGGTTTCACAGATAGGTTTCACTCTGTGCGTAAAGCCATTGACCAATGGGAGAGCCGATACTTGACAACGAATGTTATTATGACAATTTCGCATTGAAGTCTTCATGGGACTCCATGACAACGGATAACGATTAAATGAGTTCGAAAATATATAGAATTTCTTAAAAAAATGTTTGTGCGTCATTTTAAATGAACTTGGTAAAAATGTACATACATGGGATCATTTTCTCAGTATTGATGCGTGACAAAATTGGTTTATATCATTCTCATGCAAATACGCGTGTGCTAGATATAACATTTTTTTTTCTGCTAATAAACATATTCTTTGATCAAGTTATATTTCACTGGACTTATATAGATGCCGACTCTTAAATTATTGCCGATTGTGCTGTAATTGGGTTAAAAAAATAGAATTACTATTATAAGAATAAATTATTTTATTATAAATTATCTCAAGCAAAACCAGGATCAATACTGATGCACACTTTTTACAATAATAATTTATTTGTACTATTTATTAGAATTCACAGTACGGAGCTCAAATAATACACGTAGGTGTATAAGTACGTAGTAGCTATAGTCGTATATATACACAACCTCCAGCACATCAGTAGTTCTTGATCCTAGGTTTAACTTTATTTTTACTTAAAAAATTGTCGCACTCCAGTCTCCATTCGCACCCTATAACTGTAAACAGTGGCAATTGGAAAAGTTGCATACTATTATTTTGATAATGAAGATGTTATAGCTCTCAGCATTGTCTGAAATACACAGCGAAATTTATTATAAAGAAACTAAATGGTTTGAATTTAAAACAAAGAATGTATTACCTTTTCTCATATGCCACTTGGGATAAGATGAGACGAGAAGGAACGGGTTTGAATGGAATCAGAAGGGATGGAAAAAAATAATGAAAAAGTATACGTAGAAAATGTATTCAATTTTGGGTATTCAACTTTAATTGATTATAAATATGGTTTTCTATACTGTTGAAGCAGTACATTAATAATTATTTGTGTCTAGGCGAATACGGGTCGAACAGCTAGTGATTATATAGCTTCGATACTGTTGTAATCGGGTAAAACCAATTTAATGTCTCAGTGTACAAATATATTGTAAATACTATTATGTATATTAAAAGACTGAACAGATAGTAATTAATAATTATACTGCGAACCCAGTCAAACTCTGGTCAGATACAATCAAAAGGACATAGTAATAATTTTATTTTCATAAGTAAACTCACACCACTATTTTACCTACACGTAGGAATAATTAGGTACTAGGCAGTAGGCACTAGGTATCTATCTATCTACACAACCAAAATAAATACATACGTTTCATATTCAATTTTATCGAAATTTCTCTCCAACAATTTTCTTTTAGGATTAAACTTTTATGACTCTTATCCTTGTTTCTATATAAACAAGGATAGCTGCGAACTTGCTCAATCAAATCATCGATGAATAAATCCATTCCGCGATGTCGCTCGCCGCCGCGCCGCGACGATTAGACGAGAATGATTGCGCGGCGCGCGCCGTGCGTTATATCCACCCCCCGCATCACCGCTTGCCCCTCAACGCTGACGCATGCTGCGACGGAACAAAAGGCAATACTTGACGTTTTTCATATAAATCTGTGCCGCTACCGCAAACCGCTGTCAGTTTCTATCAAGCGACCAAAATATCATCATGGCGTTGACCCTTCACTGTGCGCGCTGGCTGACGCATACCGCAAGAGAACAAAAGACAAATGATGACGTTTTTCATACAAAACCGAGTCTGACATCGCATTGCGTTCAACGCAGTGCCGCGCGTACCGTTCCACAGACCAGGGCTTCATATGGCATTGGTTTGACAACCGCACCACACGTTACCCTCATGGTAAGTGATCTACGCCGCCTAAAAACATTAGGGTATTTGGTTCGTGACCTGCTTTCTTTGAAAGTCATTCTGTGAGTCTTTGAGCAGTCTGAAGTTATTCTGGCATTCTGCTGGGAAAACCACGATCACAGAATTTATAACAGTAAGAAAGGGACCATAGGACCCAAGGGACATTTCCATTAGCTAAAGAAAAATTTGTACAAAAATGCATCATAAGAATATCCTGCCTGTAATTGGTCCAAACATTTGCGCAAGTCACTTTTGACCAATACCTGCAAACACGAAACCACCGCTGCCTCATTCGTATGTTTATTTAAACAGGGCTTGCATAAAATATGTACGGCGTCCTCGTAGCCTCTACGTACTCGCTGATTACCTTCGAAAACTAGATGTTTCGTGTCCTACATAGCGCACAATGTGTAATACTATCTGTTAAATGACACATGCCAGGACCCGAACCCGCCGTCCGTGACTGCGGAGGTCGGAATAATACCCCTAAGCATTTTACAAAGTGGATACGTTGCAAATGCCTCGAGTCTTAACTCTTGACGTCGACGATATTATTGTTTTATTTCGCAAACGTGAATGACGTGAAGTCAACGCAAAACGAATTAAATCTTACGTGATTAAGACCAGTACTAAGTAATAGCAATAAAATTAAAATAGGGCCACCTTGGAAAAGTAAAGAATCACATGCAAATGGAAATACAAAAAAATGGATTCATACGCAAAAAAAAATGCGCGAACATACTTTAAAAAGTCCAACGTAAGTACCCACAGGGAACAAGACCGTTTTCCAAATTCAAAATTCAAATTACAGCAGGATTTACTCTGTCATTAATTGTATAATCAGTGTATACTGCCTTTTATTATAAGGTTTGAAGTTAATTAAACTTTAAACGCTGACTAAGAACTTGAATTTTTTATTTACAAATGAAAATCAAACCTTGTTTCTTTAATATATTCTAGTAATCTTATATTGCGTCTTAAAGCGTCAATACTGATTTCTACCATGCAACAAATTAAATATTTACGTTGCAATTATAAGTTTCTAACGAATTCGTAATCCGATACTGATATTCTATTCAATCAATAACACCGGAGTCATATGATAGTAGATGACTCAACACAATTCGACCATACGTGATACGAGGGACATTATGCTGATCAATATCGCTCTTTAACAAGGCAAATAATAGTCTATCATTACAAGAGATTTTTTAATAATTTGGCCTGTGTTGACGTGGGAAGTTTCTGTCGGTGAAGAGAGAGAAAGAGAGACGGTTTCATAATTTATCTTCACATACATACACAAACTCACGCCTTTTTCCCAGAAGGGGTAGGCAGAGGTGCAATCAAGGACACCCACGTTTCGCCTTGTGTTTTCTGTCCCACGATGTGATAGGGGGCGAGATGAATAGAAAAATCCAATATCATTTTGCCCGACCCTGGATTCGAACCCGAGACCACAGCTTAGCAATTACACCTAAGTACAACTGCGCCACCGAGGCAGTCTTCAGTTTAGTTTATCTTCAACTTGAGTTAATTAAGAAACTAGTGAAGATCCTGATGAAACACTGTTAAACAAGCATCGTGACGTTCTATCCAGCGCGCACACCACTGACTTTTACAAGTTATATTTCGTCAAAGATTTCTAGAGTTACTTGGAAGCAGTTGGCACTTTACTCAAAACGGGAACTATAAACACTTGTGTGGGCCACTATAAAGGGTTTTCCAAAACCGCATGCTGTGGTCGCTATCGAGACATATACAACTATCCTAACTCCAGCAAAATTTCGTGTTGATGAATTTCTTTTATCGACGGCCTCCGTGGCGCAGTTGGTTAGACGCCGGCTGTGAAACAAGAGGCCGCGGGTTCGATCGAAATGTTTGTGCGGCTCATAAATATTTCTTGCGGGTCTGGGTGTTTTAGCGGTTGGCGACGATGGGCTGAAGATCGAGCCCAGTGGCGTGCTATGGGAGAGGCCTATGTCCAGCAGTGGACGCAGAAGGGCTGATGATGATGGGTGTTTTTGAGACCGAAAAGTCTCTCGTAGTTCTGATATCTGCGACACAAGACTTAATTGATCTTAATGTGGGGTCAGGACTATGTATGTGACTGTTGGGTGTATTTATTTTATTTATTTTACCGTTCTAACTTCACTTTAACCCCTGCATAATGCAAGAACAATATTTCAAGTCGGCATGTAGAATGAGGCTTGCACTGCGGCCCTCGAGCCATGCAACGGAATAAATTACCTAAACAATATGTACAAGTACACCTCCGTTTGCTAAATAAATAAATACACCTAACAGTCACATACATAGTCCTGACCCCACGCCAATATACAAGTTGTATGACGTGGATATCAGAAACTACCACTTCACTACTATGATTTGGATTCATATTTTGACAGACTCCGTGACGCAGTTGGTTAGACGCCGGCTGTGAAACGAGAGGCCGTGGATTCGATTCCCGCACCGAAACAAATATTTTTGTGATCCACAGTGTGTTCCGAGTCTGGGTGTTTGTGAGGCCGAAAAGTCTCTCGTAGTTTCTGATACCCACAACACAAGACTCGATATTAGTGTGGGGTCAGGACTATTTATGTGATTTAAGGGCGTTAAAAAAAATAACAGGAATTTGTAGAGGTTGATGTAAGGGTATGAAATTGGATCAGAAACTTGTGTGAAATGACTAGATAATTTCAACAGACTTCGTGGTGTAGTTTGTGAAATCGGTTGTGAAACGAGAGGCTGTGGGTTCGTTCCGCGCACCTAAACAAGTCAAACAAATAGTGTTAATTACCGCCTAACTACATAAGTTTTGATATTTTATTTTGGTTTTGAAATATTAAGAGTGGTATATGAACATGTATTGTTTCTGATAATAACAAGGAGTATACATCTGGTCCTGGATTCCTCGCCGAAATTACGATTGAGGGAGAATGAAATGTTGACTCAAAAAGACCTTAAAGTTGAAAAATATTCGATAAGAATACAAAACTTCATCCATCTTCAATATTAGTAATGCGAAAGAAACTGTCGGTTACTCTATCGCGGCTGAGTCTTTGTATCGATCACAATAATTCATTCATGAAACACATGTATTACACATTATTGATTGAGTCCAAACAATCAATACATCATATTTTGTCCTTAAATGTGTCTGCCTATTACAACGCAACATACCATGAGCGTATCAGGCAAATATGTATGCATTCCTTTTAGGAATTACTATATAATATTCGGCCGATGACGAATAAGTGTAAAGAGAAGCATTCCATAGTAGTTCCTACAAAATAATCATTTAAATTCCATCGTAATACAATTTGACAAAAGATACAGTTCAAATGGTTTCGGGTTGCAGACAAGCTATGAAAATCTCGCTATGAAACTCCCGGGCTTTATTGTCACTTGATCGGGGATGGCAGAAGTCGGAATGAATGTGTGGAAGGAAAGTCAAAAACGGTCGTTTTCTGTGGCGCAAATCATGTAAACATCCTTAAATAAACAAGTATCTTTCAATTAAGGCTTTTATGGAGGCTGAAATTGCTAATTTAGTCGAGTGCTAAAATCATCGTTCACAGATACTTTGTCTGGAGGCAGTACAGATTTGATCCAGCTACTATTCTAAGAACTATGGAAATCAATAGGGAATATGCATGATTTTTTTTTATATTCTTATATGATAGTTCACATCATTATATAACGGCAAAAAAAAAACAGCCGTAAAAATATTAATATTAATACAAAAAAAATATATTTTAAAATATCAAACTGATAACAGCAATTTAAACACTGTTTTTTTGGCGCGCTACGATGACGTCATAATCTAATAAAACAAACAAGCGTGGAAGTGTTGTACACTATAATTTATCAATATTTTGTATATTACGACTGTTTACAATGGAACAAAGTAAAAAGACGACTTATAAGTGCTGTATTGTGCCTAAATGTAAAAATACAACAATAAATACACCCGAAAAACTATTTTCTTTTGTTCTGAGAGGGGTGGAAGTAAGAAAAAAGTGGTGTAAAATCATGAGAAGAGACATGGTATCTCCATCAACTTGTCATAAGTAGATTAAGGGAATATCATATGCTACTACTGCCTCATGCATGTGTGGATCACAACTTGATCCCTATAATAGATGAAGTTATAGTACTGGCAGTCATAGACTGCCTCGGTGGCGTAGTTGTATTACGGTACGGTTACAAAGCTGAGGTCTCGGGTTCGAGTCCCGGGTCGGGCAAAGTGATATTGGATTTTTCTATTCATTATCAGCCCGGAGTCAGGAATTTGTGCCCGATATGGCGATAGGCTCGCCCCCTATCACATCGTGGGACTGAACATACAAGGCGAAATGTGGGTGTCCTAGTGGCGCCTCTGCCTACCCCTTCGGGGATAAAGGCGTGAGTTTATGATTTATGAAGTTATAGTTATAGTTATAGTTTGTGGATTAATTAATATGCAGGATGTTCTAGTCAGCGGATGACTAATACCTCAGTCCGCCCCGTGACCACGAAAGCTGAAAAGCAATCGAAACGTCGGGAAGTTAAAAAATTTAAAAATAGTTTAAATTTTTATAGTTACCGTACCGTATAAACCGTTATAGTTTTACTCCAGTTTTTGGTCATGTTATGTCTTCTAACCATTAATTTGTGAAATAAGTATTGTAAAACTATGTACAAGAAATATCTATAATGTAATTACCTTGCAGCTTTAACACCTCTGATTTCAGCAGCCGTAAAATCCGGATTAGATGCGAAATATGTACTCATTAAAAACATCAATTTTAGGAAGATTATCCGATTGCTCCTTTACATAACCACTGTCAGTCATTATTCTTGGAAACGTACTTGCTATTTTAAGTAGAAACAATTAATATCACTCCGAAATATGCTAGGAAATTACAACAAAAATTAATTCAATCGCAAATACCGAACAAATATGCACTTGTTGACATTAACTTACTAGACTGTGACGTCAAATTCTCATTGACCAATAGAGTTGCGTTTCAACTACCTTGAATTTTGCACTCATTTTATGCAGATTTTAATAATTATTTTCTTAATTGAAAAGTACATAATTAAAAAAATATTGATGTAGATGTAAATCTAAAGCAATAAAGAATCTACAAAAAAAAATTGGTCTCAATTTGAATTCCATGCATATTCCCTATTGTTTACGTTCGTGAAATAATGGGTTTTGAAAATATTTGGGCCAATTTCGTCAATGGATCAAAACTTAGCGATCAAAATCTTGTATGCCAAATATAAATTAATTCAAGTTTTTCTCGTGTAGATACTTCAAGACATTGAGATTATTTAATTTTCCCCAAGTGATAAAAAACAAATTAGACAGATACCATACAACTAATCTTGACCTCACTAAAATAAGTGTCTTTTGCCATGGTTATCAGAAACTAAGGCATTTCGATATTACAAAAAAGATAAGAAACAAATAATTGGTGGTCACATAAGCATTTCAATTTACATATGTCGAGATCGAACCCACGGTCCCCTATTTTACAGTCGGGTTCTGTACTATTACGCCACTGAGGCTGTCGATACTTCTCTTTGTAGGTTATCAACTAAACAACTCTTTAGTGTGTGTTGTAAAACATTTACGACATCCTGCGCGTGCAGATTAAAACCTTAAAAATCATCTCTTTGCCGGCCATACACTAATCCTTTGTTTCAAACTGTTTTTAATTACTACCGATTATCTGTCTGAGACCATAGATAAAAGGCACATTTTTATGATACAAATAAACAAGACATTATTGTTGTTTGAGTCATAAAATGGCTTAAATAGAATAGTCAAATATCTGTTGTGATAATCTATAGTTTTTGTTTATTTCCCCGCTTTTATATGGCAGTGTCAAAGACCCCAAGATACTTTTTAATAAATATAATCCAAAATAGCATTTATTTAAACTAAATTAAGCACAACCGCTTACTATGTCTCTAGACCAGGAAACTAATAAAGAATAAAACATTTATATCCGGCATGACACTGAATACTATGGCATGGCTTCATTGGCTTCATATTATGGCAAATGCAGTTGCAGTTCAAAAAGAGTATCTATCGTCGAATGATGTTAGTTTGGTTCAAACCAGATATATGAAAGTCAGCATCTCACTCATCGTGCCAGAAAGCATGGCATTGTCATTATTACTATTAAGACTTTTGCATCGTGTGTGGTGTATATTATCAAACAGATTATGAACAACCAAACATCAAATTGAGAAGATAGGCTTAAGAGTCATCTAAAAACATCTTCGAACCAAATTGAGTACATAGGCCCAAAGATCAGCTTTCAAACTTAATTCATCTTCAAAGACGTCGTGTGTTTAAAATAGTTTTTATTTATACAATCTAAACCCAAACACAACACACTTGTTTATATTACAAACTTTACATCACTGCGTGTGGTTTTCACTATTTGAGGGGCTACAATAACCGACCACCATTTGCATCCCCCACAATCTGACTCACCCAACGAAATGCGACAGCAACGCTGTAACTTCACGTCGATTTTCTATGAGACACTGAGAATTTCTAATCTACTTACTGTAGCTTAAAGTTTTAATGAGCAAACGTTTACTTAATTAAAAAGACATTTCAAAAAAATATATTACCTTTTTGTTCGTAAATGATATATTCAATTTCTTCTTCATATTTCGACTTCACATAATCAATCCACGGATGTTTTACAAAGTTTTACACAACTTCAACTTTATTGGTGCTGAATAAAAGTCAATTCACCTTGACGGGGCTAAAGCGTAAAGATCACTTCAAGTGGCGAGTACAAAGCTGTGACACTACCGCATCGCGTCAACTCGTCTCGTAGACTAGCTTGTTAATAAACAGACAAACGACCATTATACTCAGACCCCTGATGTGGCCAAACAATTAACCTTTTAATTATCAACAGAGAGAATTAAATTGGACTCAATTTTTATAATACTAAGGTTTGTTTTTAAACCATTCAATTGATGAACAGGATTTGGACTCTTTTCTTCTCAATTCAAATATTTCTTTCGGATGCTTGACCAGTGGCAATTAGATTACATTTATTTCACTTTTCGGGAGAACAGCTTGTAATGATCAAATTCACAAAACTTCATGAACAATGCCTTATAATTATGAAACTTACGGGTTTATATTTTTTAATGGTACGTTATAATACGTAGTTATTGTGGTTGCTTTCGTTTATATGGTGTTGGTGCATCATAATCTTTCAGCCATTTTGAAGACCGATTAATGATAGTTTTACAAGCCTATCTGAAGCCCTTTTGAAGTAGGCCTTTACGAAGCCAGTTTAATGCGAGATCTCACACACCATAAAATAAATAAATACACCCAACAGTCACATACATAGTACTGACCCCACACTAAGATCGAGTCTTGTGTCGTGGGTGTGAGAAACCACGAGAAACTTTTCGGCCTCACAAACACCCAGAAACACATACCCGCGGATCACACAAATATTTGTTTCAGTGCGGGGATCGAACCCGCGGCCTCTCGTTTCACAGCAGGCGTCTAACCAACTGCGCCACGGACGCTGCCAAAAATTTATGTAAAGATTTCTATGCTATACAGATATCCTCGCAAAGTTTTCGTTAAACGTAGAAGTTAACAATAAACATACGACAAAACATCAGAGGTCTCATGAAACACAAATACATAGTTGAGCATATTCAGTATTTAAAGTAAGACGGCGTGAACAAAACCATGTGTAGAATACACTTAAATATTCAAATTACTAGTTTTCATGCGCACTAATTAGTTTCCAAACTTTTGAACTATATCAGTTTTGTCCAATGTCCATTGTAATTCAAATATTTTATATTTTATTTACCCGATCGATAAGCACTACAACACACTATTGTTGAAATGTTAGTTCCTTCGTAATAATGACTTGAAATTACTGTTTCTTAAATTGGAATTAAGGATTTTGGCTTTTATAGTGAGTATACCATGAAAATATGTACGTATCAATCAAAAACATATCCCTTTTATAAATTAATTATTAACGTCACCGGCCGGTAAAGAAACGTTCTATTTGTCAGCGTTCGAGAATATTTTTTTTTATATTAATAAAAAGTTAATCTATATGGGTTACGAGATAAATACTTTGGAGAGTAAGCGACAGCCTATCATCAAACTTTTCAATCTTGACAGTTCAGTCACTCATATGGGTTGACAAATAATAGAAACCGTATCCAATGCTTGAAGTTCCTCTTCAAGAACCAGTATGATCCTTAATTTTAATACGAAATTTACATAACGCTATCGCAAATACGCTTTCTGCTGACTGATAAAGCCTTATAAGGAAGTGATACATAATTTCCTGTTAATATACGTATCTGTATCATGACCATCGCACATGAAGATGTCAATACAAATGTGTCGTGGGGAAAGAAGCTTTACATGGAGCAAGCCAGCATAATTGTGTTTTGTATTTGGACTTAACTGCATTCAACATTACATGAATTGTAGCTTTGCATTGTTATTATAAAAGAAAACAATCGCAAATACATCGACGAAGGCAACAAGTGCTTCGACCGACTCGCGCTTGACGCACATAATAATCCGTTTATAATCTACCAAAAAGCACTTTATCACGCGCTGTTAATGACCAACCAATATTTTCTTTGTTTACATTTCGCTATGAGATTAAAACTCGTCTGACGTCTGAAGGATGTTGAAATATTTACGGCTTAGTCTTTGTGGTAAAGATGTGTGGGTAGATGTTACAATCATCGACATTACTTGATGAAATTAAAAAATACATCATTTCTTATCAGAATTGCTTTTGAATCGTTCCTTTTACATAGACAAATACTACATGAACAAACAGCGACTAATTAATTCATAATTTCGTGTCGCGTGGGAATAGTAATAGAGTTATCGCGTCACAAACTACTTTATATCGTGTGTAATAAATACATCTGTAACAGAACACGATAAACACCAGATAGACATACATATTCTACAAGATATTTTAAAAAACAAAATGTTGATATTTTCACATGATACAAACCGATATTTAGGCGAAAAAGACTTTGTCGATTGTACATGGGAAATAGGGGCAAAAAAAAATTTTTTTGTTTTTTTTTTAGATGAAAAGTAACGTCTGCGGTAGGGAAATTGTAAATAATTATGACAAAAATATAGGTATGGCACAAAAATACGTGTTCGAATTCAGCAATAAGTACGTAGCTATAAGAACAATTAACATAATAATTACTTACGTTTTACCATCAATAATAATACGAGAAAAAATGTAATGAGAATCTAAATAAGTTAAGCGACTTTACGTCTGCATAAAACGTTAACAGCGTGTCAAATACTATATCGAAAAATACTTAATGTGTATAAACAAGAAATAGCGCTAAAAGTGCCCAAAAAAAATAATTAATTTAAAGCAAAATCGCATATGGACGAATAAAGGAGCTCTCTCCTTAGTACATAGCACTGCAATGGTCCGCGCTCTGTGTACATCTATAAATACATGACAATACTATTTACGGCCTGTGAACATACACAATAAGGTGCGTTGACATCCAGATAACGACACAGTGCAACATCCAGTACACGGTATGCGAGGATTAGTTAAATTCAATGTCCATTCATAGTCATTTAAATGAGCAGTTATCATGGTTTTGTAGAATAATAAAAATATTTAACAATGTAAAATAATAATAAATATTTTAAACAATATTGTACACTTAACAATGTAAGTATGGTATATCTAAATGATCATAAATTAAGCTGTAAAATATTTATAAGTACCTCATATATATCAATATGTTAATAATTTTTTATTTTATAAATGAAACGTTTAACTTCATAATATTATTTATGTATCAAAAATATTTTTTTTAAAATGATCAATGCAAGACTAGTACATAGAGATATGTGTATACTAAAATAAGATAAAACTATATAAAATATTTATACTACACATGAATAACATGCACAGATATTAGGAATGCAACATGCCACAGAGTAAGTGCAAGCCATACTCGCACAACATGTACCAGAGTGGGTGCATCTAAGGTGCTAACTACGGTACACAGTTCTTACTAAGTTACGGTTATCGTAGGGCTCCTCCTGAGCGACAGTGGGGGAGTGTATGAGAGGGTCACAGTCACCCGTGTCCTCCGCTCGGCTTACGGACGCCCTCCGTTCCGTACGAAGTGTACGTACACTGCACGCATCACATCTCCTCATTTCTACACATACTTGTCACTGCGGACTGTCAACAAAGTCCTACAGTTTTAATATTATTACTTATTTTATTTTCATAAATTATATTTATACGAGGAGTTGATAATTTTATGGCCAATTAATATTTATTTTTATGAAATGTATAAATAGCTATAAGCAAGGAACAAGCATTTGATAACATTGCTTTCCTATTACGGAATGTAATTATAAATACTATAAAATATCATTTTTTTTATTATATTTTTATTTAAGTCAATTAAGAGTGTTTTATCCATAAGGTCAAAATTGCTGTAAGTATACATAAATTAAATGATATAAGTCTACCATTATTTATCCCTACAGAAATAAACTTAACATGAATAATATCTTGATGATATAAAGAACTCATAGCCAATTTTGTGGCAATCTCTATGTCATTAACCTATATAAAAACAATGCTATACTCGCCAAATTGTATTATGTTTGTAAAACCCGCAGTAAATGAATCACCTAGACTGGGATTGAACTCTACTACACATATCAGTTGTTATATTTCTTTCACCTTTACAAAACACCAATTTCTTTATCTTTTACAAATAAATCTGCTAATAACCACTTTATATCTTATAACCATCTTATCTTAATTAAAAAAGCATGTTACGAGTCATTTTTGAAATATGTAAAGGTTGATAAGATTAATCATAGAGAGCCAATCAATTTATATGCATATTTTGGTTTACCATGACAAAATGTAACCATTGATAATTAATAATAAGTACACAATGTTAGATAGGAAATGTATGTGGTCCTTTGAATTTCAAAATGAAAGTTGAGTGATATGTACCAATTTTGAATTTGTACACTCCGTTAAAGGGGAAGCTCTGCATTTATACTTTGAGGGTAGTGTGAAAGAACTTTTTAAACAAATCCCTACATCCCACTATGTGCTTTTACATTAAAAACTGAAGTAAAATCTACTTAGGCTGTAGCTAACATATGGATGCAATATATCAAAATAACTTTATAACTACGTCCATAGACTAAGAGAACAGTGAATAGATACCTCATTATCACTATCTATCAAAGAGATTTGTTCCATAGAATAAAGTTCAACAAATCACTAACTAAAAACTTTGAAACACCAACACACAGTAAACTGATAAAGTTGTCTACGTCAGTTAGAGAGATGATCGAGTACGGCACGAGCTCATAACAATATTGTACTAAAAGATTAACTGCCAATCGGGCAAAAGTGCCATTGTATGCAAATGAAATCACTTGACCATTAGCGAAAATAATAACGATAACACGTAACAACGTATGAATAATGCGACGCCATGTGACCTATTGCTATACCACTGTAGGAAAATAATAAAAATATCCACTTACTTATATTATTTGGCTTCCGCGATATGCAGATGAATTCCATAGAAGTTTGCCGCCGAATCAAATGTTCAGCTCCATTTTTCGAACGATGTCAACGTAGCACTTAATGATAATTCTTATTGCGGGTGAGATTGTGATAGAAATGCTGAAAATCACAAATAAAACTAACAATAACCCCAATGTGCTTTGATTAGTTTTGACAAATATGACATATAAGCGACCATTGTAAATTCTGTTTTTTTTTTTTTTCAAGTTTACGTATACTCTTGTAGAGATAAGACAACCTCACCACAACTTACTTTCTTTTTCAAATTACCGATGTTTTGTTTGAGTTCGGATACACGTTCCGCATCGACAATCGATGTTATATGAATTATCATTTACAAAACATCACTATTTAAAAAATAACTTCAACACGTCACCTCGGTGTGTTGTCAATTTACTACAGAAAATAAAGTTTTTGATGTTATTTGAGAAAATAAAGTGTTTATCAAAATGGTAAATGGAATTTTAGAACTAAAATACTAGAGCCATACACACGCATCTAAAATATATGTTAATACGTACAGAATCAGTGTATTTTTGTAACCTTTACAATCCGGTTTATGTCGAGCGTATTTATTAAATTTTCGTCGAATTTCAGGTGCTAATAGCGGCTACAGTATGCACGAAATCAGGGAAAGGTAATCTATTTTACTATCTTAATCTAATTATCACTATAAACATCAAAAAAGCATTTTATAAAGTGTTAAAATATGCCATATTATTTTAGCTTTGGTGTCCCGTCAGTTTGTCGAGATGACGAAGGCTCGTATCGAAGGCTTGTTAGCAGCCTTCCCCAAATTAATGACTGCTGGACGGCAACATACATTCGTGGAGACAGAGTCTGTAAGGTAATTCTACAAGGTCTTATTAGATCAAAGGAATCCAGATCACTTTTATAGTGTAATACTGTTTTATTCTTGTGTAATGTCATTTGATTTTGTTGGACTATTTCCATAATATTTACATCATAAGAAGTAACTAATGTAGTATTTTTTTTTATATTACCAGCCCATATATGTCCCACTCCATCTCACGGGCCTACTCTACTATCGAGGGTACAATTGAGATTGGTTAGGCTGTATAATCCACCACGCTGGCCTAGTACGGGTCGGTGTAGTATTTAGTTTTGTTTTATTTGATTTATGTAGGAAAAGAAACAATTGCATAGTACAGAACTGCAGAATATTACATTCTAGTTATTTAAAAAAGTGCGGGTAAATATTTATACAATGCACAATATTTTTTTATGTATTAACATACATTTAAATAATACAGGGGGCATTACAATGATTTTTTACATTTAAAAGCAAGTTTAATAACACATTCTTTTAACAGCCGATAATAAATTATAATACCTGCACTAGTATACATTTCTTTTACGTTTTCGAAGTCTTGTCATGCAAATAATAATGAGTATAGCCATAAATTAGCTGTATGTGTTTATAGATATGTGTACCAACCTCTGGACAAGTTGTACATGCTGCTGATCACCACCAAGGCCAGCAATATCCTTGAGGACTTGGAGACACTGCGCCTATTCAGCAGAGTGGTAAGTTAATAATTATTTTAATAGGCAATCCTTCATGTACCTACGTATCTGTGGCTCTTGTGATGAGTGATACAAGTCGAAAATCATCATTTTACAGGAGTGCAAAAACAAATTTTAAAAAATCTCAGTTAGATTAAACTTAAATACCTTATTATGTGGACAAAAGTTTTTTCTATGACTTGCGTTTTAGTTTTACTGACAAATATTTTTTTAAAGTAATTCACGAGAAGCCTGTGAAATATACCTTGAATTATGAGTGAGATTTTATATTATAAATATGATATGTCAGCCTGCCTAGCACAGGTGATAAGACACCGCCTGTAAAACAAGAGGCTGCGGATTTGATTAAGAATTTAAAACTACTAAAATGTATGGTTTATCGTTAAGTGATGACCAGATAAGTATATAATTGATTTCTCACAGGTACCGGAGTACTGCACTCAGCTGACGGAGGCTGAGGTGATCAACCAGGCCTTCAACCTGTTGTTTGCTTTCGATGAGATTGTAGCTCTCGGCTACAGGGAAAGTGTCAACTTGGCACAGGTACGCTTTGTCATGAGTTTATTCGATAAAATAATTTGGTTGTGTTAATAATCGGTTTATGTAATTAAACAGCTTTTATACATTTAAAACAGATACATCGAAAAGTAGAAAACATATGGACTGACATATTGTCATTGTAAAATTTTGTTCACAGGTTCGTTCATTTGTCGAGATGGACTCTCATGAAGAGAAGATCTATCAAGCTGTCAGACAGGTATGTTAAAAAAATACTTATTTTAACTATGACTTGATTCATGTAAAATTAAGCAGATTGTGTATTTTGTCACAATACAAAGCATATTGTCATAAAAAAACAGTTTTAACTATTGCATCATTGTTAACGAAAAACCAATTTCAACTGATCAATGGTATTTTTATGCCAAAGTATATAGATTTATGTTCTTAATACATAAATGTATGTACTATGGGACTGTAGATGTATATTTTATGTTCTAAACACCTTAATATATATCTGTTAACAGAAATGTGTGTAATCCGCCATTGTAACCATTTCCTAAATACGGGGAAATGTGGTACATTCTGGATGTCAGTGAGTACGAACGCTAACCAATACAGAGGTCTAGACAAAGGAATATTTAGGTTAGGTTAGGTTATATACATTGCTCATATATATTTTGTATTACAGAATCTTCAAATAATACACAGTACACACAGTACAGTAGTTTACACATTTTCTTAACATGCTCGAATTTGTATACATTTCCTAGGAATTATATAAAATTCCTAGTTTTCATACTTTTCCGGTAACATATCCATAGACTCAAGAGCGCGAGGCAGCGAACCGCATGCGCGAGAGAGCCAAGGAGCTGCAGCGAGAGAGACTCGAGGCCGCCAAGAGGGGACAACCGCCGCGCTCGCAGATGTCATTCGGTAATATACATTAGTTTTGCGAGTGTGAAGTATGAAAATAAGTTATAATAAATATATATTTTTTTAATAATTTAATGTTACAATGACATAAACTTTCTGTTGAATAGTGTAAGTGTTGTCTGTAACCATTTTATTCAATAAATAAATAGCTTAGACCGGGCGAAAACCCGAACGAAAAAGGATAAATTCTAATGTACTACATAAAAAGGTGCAGGACTGATTTTTAAGTTTTAAGTATTGCCAATGATCATAAACATTTTTATTATAGTTACTTCAAAATGCCAACCCGAGCTGGGAAAGGGTGGTGGATTATGGCTTAACCCCTTTCAATCGGACTCGGTTGTAGTGGGGGCCTGTGCCATCCAGTGGAAATTATTTCAATACTTAGTAATTGTAAAACCACGTATTTAACTTATCTAATATTGATAATGTAGCTTATAATTGATTTTTATCTCTTTGTGAATGTATGTACCAAGTAAAATGTGCTTATAATTTTAGGTAGTGGTGGTTTCGGCAGTTCATCTATGTCGTCATCCACACCAACCGAGCCCATAGCTGAGAAAATCATGAGCACGCCGGCTAGAGACACGTATGTGCTTATTATACCTGGAAAAATATATGCACAATAATTTTAATACAATATTGACAGATATTATAATTTAACCTTTTATAAGGATCGGTGGGACGACGAGTTGGATGCATTCGAGCCAAAATGGCGAAAGCTCGCAGAGGACAGGGTCGAGTGGAGGAAAAAAGGGGAAACCTTTGCCCAGCAGTGGGACACATTATAGGCTACAAAAAAAAGGATCAAAAATTATGAGAAATTGTTTTTGTTCCATGACCTGACTAAAAAGAAAATTTTTTGAATAAAACAACAATTTTCGTCAATATACGGAAAATGTTTCTGTTGTTTCAGATACTATAAATTTTTTAATATTTTTAAACTTAGTGACCAGTAGAAGTGCGATGTTGAAGTGCGCGGTGGCCTGTTGGTAACGGACCAGACGCCGCTGCCTACATATTCACGGTGGTCGCGGGTTCAAATCCCAGGGCACACCTCTGACTTTTCGGAGTTATGTGTGTATTGATAGTCAATCACCACGCACTTTAACGGTGAAGGAAAACATCGTGAGGAAACCTGCATACCGTAGCGATTTTAAAAAATTTCTACGGTATGTAAGTCCGCCAACCCGCACTAGGCCAGCGTGGTGGACTATATGGCCTAACCCCTCTCAATCGATTCCCTCGATTGTAGAGTAGGCCCGTGCCCTGCAGTGGGACGTATATGGGCTGATATAGATAGACCAGTATACTAATGAAATATGTTTGTCTAGTCGTCCGGCAGGCAGATCCGCCATGAAGCTGGGTTCCCGCGGGACGGATGCAGAATCCTTCGTGTCCAAGCTGCGCAGTGAGGGAGACCCGGGCGCCATCGCCACCGCTACTGCCAGGGTGGACAAACCCCTCTCCCCGGACCATAAGGAGTAAGTTAAATAATATTAAATGAAATGAAATGAAATGAAAATATTTATTGAACCCATGAAATGTCATACATTATTTAGATTCAGTCACTTTTTTCCACTACCACCCGGTTCACAAGGCTGTTTTCGCCAGAGAAGAACGGACAAGACTCTAGCGTTGCTCTTTTCAAAATAAGTTTACAATACAATAATTATACAGAGGTTGCATTTGTTTCGGGTCTGGGTCTACGTGAGGCCGAAAAGTATCTCTTACAATCTATGTAGTGTTGAGTAGGACATTACTTGAAAAAGAGTTTGTAAGAGTAGCCTCATTTTTGTACTGAGCTAGTACAATGTCCCACTTCAATTGAAGTGAGGCGTACTAGATAGTTTGAAGGTATTAGTACCTCTCGCTCTCATCCTATAGTTAATGACGTAGTGTAACGAGTACCGGGACACAAAATATGAAGTAGTACATTTCAAAAAGTTGAGCCGCTTTACCTACATTTTGACCTCATGTACGGGACAAATGTACTACCTCTTGTATGTCCTACTCAACACTAAGTCTATCTAAATTAAGAAGTTCCATTCGAATTCGATTCGAAGAAAAAAAATCGAAATAATGTAAACTAAAAATATAAACTGTAATCGATTAAGAAATACAAACAAATGGTATCGATATCTCTTAATAATCGGATAATCTACAAACCGATTTATTTGACATCATCCCTATTTCACACTGTCAAATGGAACTTCTTAGTTTAGATAGATAGTAGTTCCTGATACCCACGACACGATTCAATCTTAGTGTGGGGTCAGGACTATGTATGTGACTGTTGGGTGTATTTATTTATTTATATTATTCATATACATAGTCCTGACCCCATAATAAGGTTAACAAATCAGTCATCCCTGATCACTTGAGGTCACCATCAGGTGAGCCGCTTGCTCGTTTGCCAGCCCATGCAATAAAAAAATAACTTAGTATGTGATTGTCTTATAATTGTTATTTGCAGTGTTCACCTGCGTTTCGAAGAGCGTCTGAACTTAGTAGCGGGCAGGGATGGTGACATACAGAGCTTTGAGTTATCTGGTAAGGAATATTTTACATTGAAATAAACGTTAAAATCTAAAAAGTAATACAAACATTTCATGACAATTTAAGTAATAAAATAATCTTATGTTAGCCTTGCTTATTAATTAGAAAATGTAATACATGTAAATAGAAATGAAAAAAGAAATTAACTTAGTTATAAAAAGTATGTTTGTATTGAATCACCTCTGTGCTAGATACATGATAATTTTCAATTGTTAATTACATGTTATTATAAGTATATTCGACTGATACAAATGCCTTAATGTATATATTTGAATTTATTTATTTTAAACTTTATAAAAATTGTGTAGGGGTGGACAGCCTCCGTGGCGCAGTTGGTTAGACGCCGGCTGTGAAACGAGAGGCCGCGGGTTCGATCCCCGCACCGAAATAAGTATTTGAGTGAACCACAGGTATTTGTTACGGGTCTGGGTGTTTGTGAGACCGAAAAGTCTCTCGTAGTTTCTGATACCCACGACACAAGACTCGATCTTAGTGTGGGGTCAGGACTATGTATGTGACTGTTGGGTGTATTTATTTATTATTATTTATTTTATTTAATTATTTTATTAGGTTTGTTGACGCTGCGGATATCGAACGAGCAGTTCGGCCGCATCCACGTGCACGTCGACAACAAAGACACCAGGCCGCTACAACTGCAGGTAAATACATACAGCCATATAAATATGGTCTAATTCTTCAATTTCAAATGGGCAACGATTGGCGTGGGTTTCATAAAAATTTTGTTTCTTAATGTTTTAGAATCTTGAAATAGGGTCAAAAAGAATTAACTCAAAAAAATGTTATATATATTTTTTGGGATTATAATAATGTTATATACACTTGCAGTTGTATGATTTATTATTGTATCACGGGCCTCTACAATCCAGAAAACAATTGAGAGGAGTTAGGCCGCACAGTTCTATGAATAAAAACCTATATTATATAGCACGAAACCGTAGATGCTTGAGTCAAACTCATACTTGGCTGGTTTATTCCCGTGCAGTCACTATATATCCAATATGTTATTATATGTATGTACTTATTATATGTGTTTTTATAGACGCATCCCAACGTGGACAAGGAGGCGTTCCGTTCTGGCGGCGTGATCGGTCTCAAACAAGCTCAGCGACCCTTCCCCATGAACAGCGATGTCGGGGTACTCAAATGGAGACTGGCAGCTACTAACGACGATAAACTAGCTCCTTTATCAGGTACCCACAGCTGACATAATCAATTAGCTATCCCAATCTCTATGTATAGACTGATACTAAAAATCAACCAATCAAGATAAGTTAAATGTGGGCGTGTCAATGAATCATTGGCCCGATTGGTCTATTTTCAGGATCAATCTTTTCACAAAGCTCAAGATCATTTATTAATTTCGGTCGATAAATCGAGATCTATTTCTATCGAAAATCGATACATAAATAAGATCCACCGAGATAAATGCTTGTGTGATCCACAAATATTTTGAGTGTGTGTTTCTGTGATATAAAAAGTCTCCTTTTAATTCCTGATACATGACAAGACTTGTTAGTTTAGGGTCAGGACTATGTATTAGACTGTTGGGTGTATATATTTATTTATCTTTTGTAGTGAACTGCTGGCCGTCAGAGGGCGCCAACGGCGGCTGCGACGTGAACATCGAGTACGAACTTGAACAAGATCATCTCACACTCACTGATGTGCAGATACACATACCGCTGCCGTGAGTCACACATTATTATATCAATTTTCATATATGACGTCATTACCCCCTGTGACGTGAGCAGAAGACTTGTCATTAAGCCGAGCCGTTCGTAGTTCCATTTCAGAAGAATTATGTTTGTAAATAAAGTGCTTTTGTGCTTAATTAACAGAAAACAGATTACTCCTTAGTTTTCTTAATAATAGGTTTCTTTTAGTACATCACAAACATATTACATATTTTTATTTATTTATTTAAAGTACACCAGCATCTTACACACTAATTTTACAAAAGAATAATTTTTGAGAATGCCTATGTCTAGTGGACTAGTATAGGCTGATGATGATAATGAAACATATTACACGACATTTATAACAATATTAATCTGTCAAGATTTTCACAGTAACACTTTACAATTCTATTCTATTGATCTGACTCTTATTTAAAACACCATCTATTTGGGTAGCATACGTTCGATACGCTTTATAATTTAAAAAACTACACCCTTACTAACCCAGACTGTAGGTCCCGTAGTTATAAAATTATTTTTTAACGTATTGTGTGAAATAAAATATAGCGAAATTATTTTAAATTTCCCTACAGTTCGGGCAACACATCAGTGGTAGTCCACCAGTGGGAAGGCAGTTACTCCCAAAAGGGCCGCACGTTACTGTGGAGCATACCGCTCGTCAACAATCAGCAGAAGACCGGCAGCCTCGAGTTCACGTGAGTTGTCTATTGTTTTGTTGCTTTTTGTAGTTTTAGTCGATTATAATCGATTGTGAATCGGTATTATTGATTGGAGGGTAAAGTTGTTAATTCAATCATCGTAAAATATTTTCTTTTAGTTTTTTTACTACTTATAAGTTAAAGAATAAATTATGTCGAAAATCATACTCTTGCATGTTTAGATACAAATTACAAATTTAAAGGGCAATCATATAAGTCTCTATAAAATGTATTTTAACTAAAATAAATAAAGATTCGTATTATAATTTTAATGGAATACTACATATTGTATTTAATAGAAATGCGTAATGTGATATTTTCCAAGTTAATAGCGCTGTATAAGTAATATTTAATATTGTGCAATTAAAAATCTTTTTACTTGGTAATGAATATTTTCGGAAACTTCAATAATCTTCACATCATAATTTGAGAGTAATAAATATTTTATCACATCAGGGTAACACCAGCAATACCGAACGACTTCTTCCCTCTAACGGTCTCGTGGACATCAGACACGTCCCTAGCGCTCCTCAAGGCCATCAAGGTCACACAAGTGGAGGATGGATCTAATGTGGACTTCTCCCAGGAAATCAGCTTCCACCCAGATAAATATGAAATCGTGTAATGTGATAAACTCATTGGTGTTGATAGAATTGGATCCAATGACGGAGCCAGGGTAGGGACTGTAAGGATGTTATGGAGATTTGAACATGGAATCGATATTATCGAATATATGAAACCATTTCAATAAGTGTGAAGTTTATAGATACAAATATAACCAAAACTGTAAGATATACGAAATAATTTTAAATGATTTCAGATAGGGGCCGTTTGTTGAGACGAAAAAAGATTATTTTTTATTTGTATTTGAAGTGTATTTTTGTTATTTCTTTTCAGAATTCTTACAAAGTCAAATATTTGATTGTCCAAATAACTAAAATTTAAATAATATTATTCAGATATCCACATTGGTTTTCAGTTCCATATTTAATTTCCATAACATCCCTAATGAACTATCCCTGTAAACAGCCTCATTAGGAGTGCCTTTCAATTTACTAGAAGCACCAATGATTTTAAAACCAAAATAAATTTATGTAAAAAAAATATGTTATTCTTAAAATTAAAATTTAAGTTTGCCTTAATTGTATTTTTCTTTTAATAAATTAGTTTAAGTTATTTATAAGCATATATTATTCCTTATTTACTTGATTTTCTAATGAGATTTGTGTAGCCTTGGTAACTTCTATACTTTTGAAAGACAACTCAATAAAATAGTGTTATAATAAACACTAGAAACCTCTAAAGACCCTTCGGCTGAAATCAATACATTATTGTTAAGTAGCAATATTTAGAACAATAAAATATATGTGGCATTGCATGATATTTGATTAAATGATATATAATTTCTTTTAGTTGTAAGGATTTCTTCTTCAAATGTCTTTCAATGGGCTTAGTAAAACAGACAGGGGGATAGCATCAAAGCAATAAAATAGATAATTTACTTTTAAAGTAATGATATATTGCAAAAAAATGGCTATCACATTCCCAAGGAGCTACTAAATAGCAAAATATATGTAAAAAGATTGTCTTTAAGTACCTTACTTTAACGTTTATTTACAAATGTATCATTATGCCATTTAAATTAATTTAAACGACATTAAGGGCCTCGTTCACCATCTTCAAGTAAATCGTTGATTAGGCTAATCATCAGTAAAAGTCATCCGTAACATCATGTGTCGATTTCACCATGCTCCAGTAATACTAATCCTATGATTACATTAATAAGTAACTTACTGGCTGCATCGTCTGCCGATTAGCGGATTTACTTAATGGTTATAATAAGGATAAAATCTCAACCTCCTTTTTTATTTTTTAAGAAAAAAACACGTTGACACTTTAGCGGGAGGCAGGGCGAGGAACATTTGACACAATATTGAACGAATGATTCGTTCAATTTCTTATGTCATTCACTTAACCAGCACTTTACTTTATTTTCACTTGTGAAATCGACGGAAGATACTCTGCACATTTGCTTGTCAAATAACGTCAATCAAAAAGTAAGTAATCAACGGTTTACTTAAAGATGATGAACGAGGCCCTTAAACTAATAAATGCATAATTTTACAAATAACTCTATTATTGTTGAAATATGACATTTGCTAGTTCATATGTCGTAACTTCATATTGTATAATTCGTGGAGAAATAAAAAATACTATTAAATGTTGTTTTATTTATTGGATATAAAATGTATAAGGTTTTTATTGTTTTGTTTCTATCGTGTTGTATTGCTGACCAGTTTTATAACAATTTAAAATCAATGTTATCGTCTAGGACGAAGAAAATTATGACTGAACCTAACTACAATGAGACTTGTTAGTAAGTCCTTATGCATAATACCATAATCTATAGGCTCTATAGGCTATCTATCCAGGGTTAGTCATAGAAAGTGGAATGTGGAAAGTGAAAGAGGCTGGAATAGCGTCGCCTCATTTTGCGAGGAGGTTATAGCACTAAAAGAGGCAGCGGGGAGGGAACGGGAACGGACAAGCAGAACCTTGCCTCGTACGCGGCGTACCCGCAACCGGAGAGACGATCTCCGACCTCCATAAGCTATAGTAAAGAGTCGCTATCATGTTACGCGCGGTATTTGACACGTTTTCGTCATAAACGTGCAGGTTGGTAGAGGTAACAAAACCTTAAAATATAGCGGGTCCTCTTAGGACCAACTCCTAGAGGGTTGTGGTTGCATGCTCACGCGTATCCCACGACCCCTGTTTTAAAGGAGATAGCGGTATATCACGGGGTTTTAGTCGGTAGGACGTTCTAATGTGTATTAGAACGGTGAGCCCGACATACCTATATGGATCCGTAAAGGGATTTCCTCGTGTAAGAAAAAAAAAAAAAAGGGTTAGTCATAAAGCCGAAAGGGGTATGGCAATAATATCTACAACACCAGGACCGAAGGTGCTTATGGTCTTACAAAATTGAAGGGAAATGGGAAGGAACGAGATGCTACAGCAAAACCGCTAGTGGTCTGTCTCAGTGGAACCATCAGGCTCTACCACTTTTAAACATCTGTCGGTGGGTGTATCTGTAGCAGCCCATAAACGTTTAATTGTTTCCTCTTCCATCGAGGCTATGATTGAGACAGGTTAGGCAATATAGGCCACCACGTTCGCCTAGTGTGGGTTGACGGACTTTAGGTACTATAGAAATTCTTAAAAATCGCTATGGTTTGCAGTTCTTAACTATGTTTTCATACATCGTTATAGTGCGTGGTGATCTCTGCGAAAAGTAAGAAGTGTGCCCTGGGATTTGAGCCCGCGACCACCTTGAATACGTTGGCAGTCACGTCTGTTCCACCACGCACTTTTGATCATACCGATGTATAAATTGCTTCCTTACTACAACAGTTTTTATGTCCCTGGAGAATTACCAAGTGAACGCAGCGCCTACGACAGAGAGCGTATACCCTTGGATCGCGCGCGTGGTTCATTCCTCAAATAGCGACAAGCCATATGCATGCACTGCTGTCTGCATTTCAGAACGGATATTCATTACTGCTGCTAGATGTATTTATACGTATGTATATAAGAATCTATGCTTAATTTTAACAGCTCTCACGCAGAACCAAGAAACCAAATGAATTTAAGTGCAAGAACCTAACCTGCAGCTGTTCACTTTCGTTTCAAACCAGGGTTGCAACCATGCATTATACACTTCTCATTGACATAACTTCTGATTGTGATTTTTCTATATGAGATCAGAGCTGCGAATTTTTGGTCCTACCTCGGTTCCTTGGCAGCTATTTTGTTTTCGGGACCATTATCTCAAGTGACATTCCTAAAAATTATGAGTTAAAGGTGCAGCACCAATCACCATACCACTCACGGATGTACTCGTTATAAATCATCAGTCTAGCTTAAAAATATTTCAAACTCTTCCAGCTTAAAAGTAAGCTACACGTCAGTAATCTACATGTCGCAACAACTGCCAGCGTTAGTGTTCGTGGTTCCCTCTGTCCGTACCAAACAATCGTTCGACGACATCGGGTTCGTAGTGGTGGAGATGTCGGAGTACCCGGGACCGTGGCCGACCATCGAGCTGTTCAACTACGTCAATAGAACTGATAACCACTTCGACTGGTTCGCTGATATGGATGTCGATGGGTTTATCGAGTATAAGGTCGTTGGATACGCAACGCAGAAGGTAGGAATCACGTTTTTACAAATATTTTCAGTTTTTTAAATCTGGATTATTAATGATTCGGTGATAGGGGATGAAGAAAGGACAGGTAACATAACCTGGAGAATAGTAGTATGAACAATAAGCGACTTAAGTCCAGCGATGTGTAGGTAAATATCGTCTGACATGACCAATTTTGGACAAGCGACCACTCTGAGTTCAATATTTCCTACACATCCCTTCTTCCATCGGCAAAAGCTAGCTAAAGGCATGGAATACAGAATGGACTTAGATAACAGCTAAGGGGTGGTGTAGCAATCTCGTCTAGGTCTCCGACAAAGCTAAAACTGGCCCGACCTACTCTGGATGTAACGCGCTTTTTATAAGAAAACTGTTTTCAGGGTATCCACCGTATAAAATCAGCAGACAGACAATTCGACTTAACACATTTGGATGTGCATTCCGACCTTAATTTATGCGGCCAAATAATGACATTCCACGACCACATCAAAGGGTTTCGCGTTCCCTGCTACCACTCCTGCACACTACAAGAGTTTAACGCAAGGCATGCCAAATGCAAAAACTACCACGGGGTGGAAGGTGCAGCAGTTATCGATCTTAGAACTAATAAACTAATAGGAGTGGCGACGTGGGGTGCTTATTTTCGTAAATACGAACTGCCTGTGGGGTATTCGGTTGTGAATTCGGAAAATTTCTTCAATGATTACACTTGTGCGAGATGGATAAGGGATGACAGCGGATTGTTGGTTACCACTGGATATTATCAGAGTTTATGTGATAGGTACTAAATAAATATGTTAATGACAAGGCATTTTTAATGAAATTCCTATTTTGCAGTTGCGATTCCAGTAACTAATGTTATAAATAAATAAATACACCCAACAGTCACATACATAGTCCTGACCCCACACTAAGATCGAGTCTTGTGTCGTGGGTATCGGAAAATACGAGATACTTTAGTCTCACAAACACCCAGACCCGAAACAAATACCTGTGGATCACTAAAATATTTGTTTCGGTGCGGGGATCGAACCCGCGGCCTCACGTTTCACAGGCGGCGTCTAACCAACTGCGCCACGGAGGCTGTCAATGTTCTTAGATTATAGCAATTTAGATTCATCGTTTTTATAAATAATGAAATACACCCTACAGTCACACACATAGTCTTGACCCTGCACCAAGATGGCTAATCTTGTGTCGCGGGTATTACAAAAAACGAAAAACTTCTCGCTCTAATAAACACTCAGAGCCGAAACAAATACTCGTGGAGCACACAAACATTTATCTAATTGCGAGAATCGAACCCGCGAGCTCTCGTTTCACAGCCAGCGTCTACCTAACTGGGCCAAGAAGGCTGTTTTTGAAGGCAATTACTTGTAATAATTTCTTAATCGTCAGTAAAGGCAAATGTCATCGCGAAAAAATGGGAAAATGAAAAACAAAATTGCTTTTAAAGACTTATATTTTATTTATTTTTTTCTTAACCTAAGGAACTTATAAAATGCATTGTACTAATAAACGAAACTTTTCTCTACTCATCCCATACAAAGTACATCGGCCAAACTATCTTAACAAAATAATCAATTCACACATACATATCTGAAAATTAATAAATTTTTTGTCGAATATTCTTATTTAACTGGGTAACACGTTTTCGTGACAATACATGAATATGGAGGACACATTTTGGCGCCTTGAGTAAAATATTTAGCTTATTAAAATTAGCTCGCTTACACAATATAGTAACACAACCATAGACCATATCATTTATCTTGGCAATAGTTAGATTCATAGAAATATAATCTACCATAAAATGGCAAGATGAGCCAAGTGGCTAACTACATTTAATTCGTTTTTAAAACTGGAGATGAAAATTCATGTTTTCAGCCTTATGGAGTGAGATTGTTGGTTAATTTAAGTGGCAATCATTAAACAACAAAAAAATATTGTGTCACTATACTTAGAAGGGTGCAATAAGTTTTGAAAAATAAATTAGTAAATTATGGATCATTCGTTTGGAAATTGAATTTAAATTCAGAGCCAGAGAATGCAAATTTAAATTTCTTTGGAGTGTCTTCATTGCTCTTATCTGGATTAAGCTCACTAATATTTCTTTTTATGTTGCCATCATTTTCCGCAGTGTTTCTATTATTTGCGTCATCGGTTTTGCTAGGATCTACATTTTTATTTTTATCTGCCTGTTCTGGAGTTAAATCAAAATTGAATCTAAAGGAACTGTCGCCTGTTGTTAAAAAAGCAGATTTTCTTAGAAATGTTGCTTTAGGCTTCTCCTGTACTTCTGATATCTTGATTTTGCTTGCTACTGCAATTAAGAAAATAGCAGTTATCAATGTATCAGGTAAAAATTAACAAAATAGTTTAATTTATCATCAATAATAATGATTAAGACAAAACCAATCATTATGAAAAATATGTATTTTTTACTTTCTTATTTTACACATTGGTAATGCTGTAAAATATAATAAAACGACAAATGGCAAATGTGCAAGAGTTCACTCTTTGGAAATAATGTACAAAAATAAATTGCAACAAATTAAAAAATGTTCCACTGAAAATCTCAAGATAATAAAATATACTCCGAAATTTCAACACAAAGCATAGACATAATGAGTATGAATATTTCCATCGCTCACTTTTTCTGTTGTTTCAACATTAGGAATTCCACTGCTAAACATAAGCCTCCCCCAAGGCTTTAACGTTGATGTAGAAGTGGCCAAACCATGAATTGGCTATTCACTGCCATATCCTTAGGCAATTATATGAATTTAGCATTAAAAAATTGCCATTTCATAAATTTACTACTTAATTTTATTAATTTAAATTTAAAGAAAATATAATGTAGTGTATTAAGATAATATTACATATTAGTAGGGTTGATAGTTACACTTGGCGAGTTTTTTTTCTTCAGCTGCCATTTTAGCTCTGTAGTCACCGAAATGTGTCCTCATTAACTGTCTCTTCCTTATCATTGGTTGGTTGTTGTTTTTTAATACTGTCAACACTTTCCATGTTTCTTGCACTGTAATAAAAATAAAGGTTAATAATTACCTATACATACAATTTAGATTTTTTGTACTATGCCACCAACAAACACACAAAATTGAGAAATATAGATACATTAATAATGGTAAGGTATATTGGTAATTTCTTTTAGTATTTTGTTTCGTTGGCTAATTTACAAAAATTCTTGCGATGTGTAGTGTAATTATGTTTCGATAAGTGTAGTTTTGTTCAGTGTTTCAATAATTCTAATAATATGGCTCTCAGGCTCTCCATCCATTTGAATAATAGTTTTATAAACAGCTACCTCCACAGTTCAATATGGAAACCAATTTGAGTGCAACAATTTTGACAAAAATGGGTTACTACGTGTTGCAATAGTATCTATTTTGATTAATGATTTGATATTAATGTCTTTTTAATACAGAAAGTCATGTTTTTATCAATAACGCTGTTGCTTAAATGTGCGTAATGTTGGAAACAAATTACTTACATTCGAAGAAAATAAAATTGTAACAAAAGGAATATTGGTTATGAAAATTACTTTTTGCAAGTATGTAAAACTATAACAGTAAATATGCGAGGGTACTTACATTGTTTTTCATTTCCTTTTTTCTCACTCAATGTTCGTTCTAGTTGTTGAATACACCAACACAGCTCCAACTGAAATTGTCGCCTAGACTCTTCCGGATCTACATCGTCTGAAACGTTTTTTTCGATTTTACAAGGCTTCTGGATGGAATTAGATTTGCCTTTTGAATGCAGTTTGGTTGGTTTTGGCATGTTTGAATTTTATATTATTTTTACAATTTAAGCCCACGTTCTCTGCTTTGTTTTGAAATAAAATTGATTGAAGTTTGGGGTTTGACATCTTTTATAGAGTTGAGGCGTTTAAGTTTAATTTATAAAAACCGTAAATATAGTCTATACGTCATTAGAGTTTTTCTATTAAGTCGATTTATGACTAGATAGTTCAAAGCACATCACTGATTTTACATAGTGGTCAGTGGCGACATCCGGGCGTGACGTAACGTGACAGATATTGGTACTGAAAACGTAACCTCAATTTATAGTCTTCAAATTTTTCACGAGATTATAGTATGCCGCTTGGAAAGTTTGGAAAAATAACACTATCGTGGTAATTTCTTCAATAAAATAAATATATTCATATCCAGTTTCGAATTTGATCAAGTTATCGAGGTGGTGAGCTGCAAGTTATTATTCAATCTATTCTGTTTCCTCGTACCTGATTACTTCACAACCTATCTATTTATTACACATTTTACGTAAAGTATATGGGTTAAATTAATAAGCTATACTGGCGACGTCAATTATAAAATTCTGTAATGTAAATTAAGTCTGTTTTTTCCTAGAGTGTATGTATGTGTTTATCCATTTTCATTGCATTTTCCTCATGTTTTTCCAAGTATATTCCATGAAAATGTTAGTCGGAGAAATATCACCGTCATTTTATTAATTAAAGTTCATCATGTGCTCTTTTTTTGTCCAAAAGTTATTGATGTAAACAATATTGGAACTGTCAATAAAACCCTCATATAATAATTTTCTATTTTTTTTTGTAAGAGACTTTAATGGCATAATAACTGTAAGGTTCCCAGTCTATCCCTGCATTATCTATTTATTATTTTATTTATACTCTTTATTGTAAATCTCATGTTCGATAGTGATTAAATATAACAAATAAAAATGAAATGGTTCCAATGGGTGATCATATTGTGTTGAGTACTTTCTTCCTGGCTACCTTTTGATGAACAGGAATTGTATTTTTTAAACAATAATTACAAATTACAATATGTATTTGTCTGCCTGTTTATTCTATTATAACATAAGAAGTACTCTTCCAACGCACATGATTATTTTAAAGTAATTATATGATCATGTTTTACTATAGATACTTACCCATTATCTCCACATAGATACAGATGTAAGTTTAATATTTTTAAAATCATTCATGTTACCTTTTTTTTTTCAGGTTGGGAATAACAGTGACTAGTTTGTCCCTATTTGTGGTATCGAAGAACTACATAAATGCTCGTCGTCTGGAGAATATGAAAGCGCGTGAACGCATGCGCCGGTCCAACGAAGGAGAGTATCCTGACTTGTACCGCAAAATCTGAGCCATATTTTTTAATTGTAAGTATTAGTCATATTTAAATCTAGCAATGGTCATGGGAATTTGTGCTATTGATATGAATGCTACATGTGTCCCAAATGAGCCTGGATTGGTGGTCTGGGTGAGATTGCAAAAGCTCTGGGTATTTCTTCAAAAGCGGCTAAAAAATGTTTCCGGCAAATTATTTTGTTATTTTGAATCGCTACCATGATTGCAATTGTGTCTTTGATTGTGTTTTGTTCTATTCTAAAAGTAGACACGATTTAAAAGAGCATCTTACGTTTATTTTATATGATTTTGGTTTCTTGACATAACCAAACGTCATTCTTCTCTTGTGCCGATTTCAACTTACGTTGCGACATGTGCTCACAAAATATTTATTTTTTAACGTATAAGGTGTAAGCCAATAATTTAAAATGTTTACGAAATTTAACATCGTTTAAAATAAAAAAGCTATAAAACTTTATATATTTTTTATTATAAGTAACAATCAAAGTTTTGTCATGAGAAAATCGTCATTAATCGCAGCAACGTTACTTTTTATAATTTTCTTAACAAATTTATTTCGGCACGCAACTTAAATCTATCCCCGCGCTTCCCGGCGGGGCCCCTCAGTCGAGGATAACGTTACAGCAAGAGTGCGCGCGTGCATCTGGCAATGGTAAGTAAATTTTTAACGCTCTCCAAAATTTGTCGTCAAAAATATCATTTGTAATAACATTATTACTTCCATAAACGTTACACATTGAAAGTTTTATGTTATTTCTGTAAATAGTGAACTTGAGAAGATTCCGTATTGTAGAATAATTGCTAAGAATTCATGGTTATAAACAAGTCCAGACATGTTTTATTCTCAGTTCGTCACTTTTCGTAACATCATTCTTGCCAACGTCGTTGTTGTGACAAATGACACACGTTTCGATTAATGATTATCAAGTTGATTAAAATGACGACGTGTTACTAATAATGATTTTTAAGTTTGATAAATAGAGGAATTGAGATGTTTTGGGGATAGATCGGTAAAATTTTACTTGCCTGTGCAACACAAATTATGACGACCTTTATTTTATCATTTTATTTCATAGAAGCTGAGATAGCTGGGTCCGCAAAAATGCCACAGACTAAGGAACAGCGATTAGCACAACAACGTCTGTGTAAAAGAAGACGCTATAACGAATTAAAAAATCATCCGGATCTGCTAGCTGTTGAAAAAGAAAAACGGAGAATTCAATATCTTAAGAGAAAAGAAGAGGGTAAAGTTGTTCAAATTAAAGATAAAACACCTCGCTCCCAAAGAGATCAAAGGAAAAGGTGGAAAGAAAACTCCAGGAAGTACAGACAGAGAAACCCCTTGACGCTAGGCGCTTACTTCTAAAGTCTGTTGTTCTTAGTTTTTTTTAGTTGATACATTTGTGATTTATTGTGTTGAGAAAAACTATTCTGTTACAGAATGTCGACCTATATATTTTAGTTCTATAATTGACCAATTGGATCTCAAATCTGTGATTTTTTATTACCAAAGCGTTATAGATTTTTTTGTTACTTAACCTCAAGAAATTATGTTCCTTTGTAAAAGATATAAATATATTGATTTCTTAAAATTTGTTTTCTTTATCAATACTATCTTCAAATATACTCGTGGTTCATTTTAACTGTTGTTGACGGACCTTTACTTCCTCGGAGCCCAGGGCTGGAACCCAAAGCCTATAGACAGATCTACCTGCCTAAATTTTATATATTCAAGACATCCTTTGTAACATAATATCATTATAATCTTCGGTGCAGTCATTCTCAGTACTCAATGTCATTCATCTCAACATGTAAATTTCGAAATTTAAGGCAATCTCGAATATTATTGATGATATGTTAGTGCCCTTTATATCACACGTATTATTATAACATGTAGAGTAAATGTAGCTTTCTCAAATCATTAAGCACTAACGTTTAAAAAAAATATGAAAAATTGTTAAAAATAATATATTTCGAAGAAACACCCCTCTCCATATTAATTATCAGCCAGTCAAAAAGTAGACTTGTGGAAATATTACAATTGTGTTCAGGGCGATGACCCAACCAAACCCTACTCTGATACATTTAGCTGTTGATGTGTTGTAAATGATAATTACGAATTTAAATCTCTTCCAGTCTCCCAGTAAAACCAAAGACGCGTAGTGCAAGATGGCGGTGCCGCTGCTGGACCCCGCGAAGCTGCAGTTGGTGCAGGAGCTGGAGATTGAGATGATGTCGGACATGTACAACCGCTTGGTTGGAGCATGCCACCGGAAGTGCATACCTATCAAGTACCACGAGGCGGAACTTGGTATGATAATCAGTTTTTATACCTTGTATAAATTGACAGGATCCGTGGCGCTGTTGGTTAGGCGTCGGCTGTTAAATGTGAGATTGCAGGTTCGATCCCCGCATCAAGGCAAATGTTTGTTAGATCCACAGGTATTTATTTCAGGTCTAAGTGTTTGTGAGACCGAAAAGTCTCGTACTCGTAGTTTCTGATACCCACGACTCAAGACTTAATGTGGGGTCATGACTATGTATGTGACTTTATTTTATTTAGGACGATAAATAGGTAATTAAAATAGCCATCAAAGCTATGTCATAAATGTCTCACGAAGTTCAATGTTTTTTCGGGACCCTAAACGCCAAACCCACGATAGGATGAAATGGCGCACATTTGAGAAGGCCTATTTCTATCAGTGGACAGCTATAGGCTGATAACAATGAAACGACTGCCATATTTTGTTAGAGCCAGTATTAACCCCTCATGGTTGTGAAGGTCCTAGTGTTTCAATAAAGCCACGTGGTGTGAACAGGCTTCGCGAAATACGTATAGAAGGGCAATACGAAATGGAACAAAATAATGATGCAGTCGAAGGATAAAATTCGTTAAGGTAACTTACTGAAGTCTTGTTCCCGGAGCTGGATGGTCTCCGACGACGGTGGTGGTTATAGAACAACTAAACACAAAGCAACGGATAGTCCGCATCCGAATTAATTAGGCGAATATCCAACTCGATATCTGAATACGCGACGCGAGACTCGATACAAAATGACGTACCCAGCAAGACGCAAGCGACAAACTACCCTCCACTGGATTATAATATTTACGATGAAATTAGATAAAAAAACACCGAAAACTATATGAATAAATTAATGATTTTAAACGTACATTCGCGGACACCATCGATAATTCTGCACCCATTCAATTATAATGAAACTCAATCAATTGACTCCGTAGCGCAGTTGGTTAGACGCCGGCTGTGAAACGAGAGGCCACGGGTTCGATCCCCGCACCGAGGCAAATGTATATCTATCGAATTTGGGTGTTTTTGAAACCAAAATTATTGTAGTTTTTGATACGATCACACAAGACTCGATCTTAGTGTGGGGTCAGGACTATGTATGTGACTGTTGGGTGTATTTATTATTCATTTATAATATTATTTGTTTTTCAGGTAAAGGCGAGTCAGTGTGCCTAGACAGATGTGTAGCTAAATATCTGGACGTCCACGAACGCATTGGCAAGAAACTGTCAAATATGTCCACCGGAGAAACTGATGACCTCACTAAAGTCAACTTACCGGAGACCAAGAAATAATCGTCATGTAGGGTGGCTGCGGACTGTTGAACTGATGAATATAAATTGTTCCTTAATAATTGAGTTGTTAATATTATTGATGGTTCTACCCATAATAACATTGTATAAGAAGCTATGGTATCTTAACTATTTATTCCGGTCTATGATGATTTTTGTTGTACAGATATACATATTTACAAGAGATTTTGTACTTCGATTTTGATCTTTAATTTAAATCATTTGAAACTAATTAGAAAAAGGTAATATTAAATGGTTTGTTTTTGGAAAAAATATTCTAATGGCAATAATAAAATACCTGACTGATAATTGAAAACTTAACAAGCAACGTTGTAACAAGAAGTAGGAAGATTAATAGAAACATCATTTACAGATATACCTAGGTGAATATTCCTGAAAATGGGCCTAAAACAACACTTAACTTGGTATCTACGTCTGTTAACAGTCCAAAGTTACCTCGACTTATCTCTAAAAGGTATCTTATAGTGGATTATAAAAATAATTAAGATACGGGTATTCAACAAATTTGTCAATTTTAATTGGTTTCGGGAATTTTTTTTTCTGCCATAAATCTAAATGAATAAAATTTTATATCGACAATTTTTGTTTTATGGGTTTATACATCACTATAAGTATTTGAATGTGTGGATTATGGTTGACAAAAATATTGTGTGAAGAGACAATTGTGCACGCATTTCATGTTATTTTTATTTAGAATTAGAAATAGATATTTATAGAAATAAAACAAGTTGTCAAATTCTACATTTTATTTAATTTCTATCTATAATAACAAAACCTACTTGTTTTTTATTGCACGACTAACATCATTGTGGCCGAAGCCGTACCCCGGACTGAAGCTCTTTATAAGCTGTCCGAGAACATAAATATTTGCGCAAAAGAACACTACGCTTTTCAGCCAAATTAATAAAAACACCTCCCTACACTTGAATTCAAGGAGATACGCGTAAAAAAGCCAAGCTCCTTGCGCCGAAGTCCATATAACTGTTAGGACTAACGCCCTATTCGGCAGCATTTTAAAACTATGCACTACTAAAGGCAACAAGGATAAGAACCAAACGAAGTACTGTGACGTCATCACACTGTTGAACGTCACTAACACAACTGCCTGCGAGAATACAGCAAAAGGCAGTGATTTTGAGTCACAACCAAACGTCAAACTCAGCACAAATAGAATTATACATTCGAAAATCTGCATGACCATCTTAACAAGATCGATGGCGAGCTGATCCATAGTCAGATACGAATAGTAAAAAAGCACGGAGAAGTTGTGCCTCGTGTCTTTCCTAAATAGATGGTAGATGTACGTCTCGAATAGAAATTCATAGCCATATAGCAAATACATGCTGTGCGTCAATAAATATAAGGTTCCCACGCAACTCAAAGTCAATAGAATCTGCTTTTTATTTGGTAACAGAGAATATATAAAGGCGCCTAAACTAGTGCTCCTCTTGAACTGGTAGTTACCTAGTGATAAATACATGGGGAAACTGAAAGCCAACGGATATAGTCTTAGATGGATGGAGACCCCCAACATAATTCCGGACAAAACGAACGTGGACAAATTTTTAACGATATCACTTTGTAAGAATAGCAGTGAAAGGATTATGAAAAAGCAAGCCACGGAATCAGCATTGCCCCGTGTAGATATTCCTATGCTCAAAGGATTATAAAGCCAAAACAATGAACAGAACGTTGCGATTTTCGAAGCATTATTCGATTTACCCAGCTGGTGCTCGACTAGTATTTTTACTGCAATTGTTACCAATAGATCGAAAGCCGAAAAGAGCAGTTTGCCAAATTCTTTTCCGATCAGTATGTTTGGTATCATAAGGTACGCTATGAGCGGGCTGTAGCGGTAAGTGTGACGTTTGTACGGAGAGTTGCCGTTGATGACGTGTCTGGCAGCGTCAGAGAACACCTTATAATCCACGTCGGTGTAAGGCACATCGTAGTGTTTGTCGTGGAAGTTGCCATACACGATCAGCACCAGCCGTATCACCAAACCTGCTAGTAAATGCCACCGCAATGGCAGATGGAGAAATTGACTTATCTTATGCATTTTAGATCCTCGTTTTCATTCCCTTCGCAGCCGATTGCAAACACGTTTTGAACTCTTGAAATTCTTTGAGACAATCGTCCTTTTTCACTGTATCCTCTTTGATTAAGACACACTTGGCGTATATAGCGCCTTGCTTTGAGCACTTCGCGTAGATTAAGGGGTATTTCGCGAATCTCTCCCTGGCTTTTGCGACCGATTCCATAATTTACCCCTCAACCTTTTCTGCCACTGGTTTGTAGGCGAAGGTAGTGGGCGGTTCAGAGAAGTCGAACGGGTCGCTCTTTCTGAAAAATATGTCGTAGATTGGCTTGGAGAAGAATATTGCCAAACCCAAAGTAGTGAAAGTGACTTGAAAAGTCCTCGGGTACTTGTAGATCCAACTTCTTTTACCTAACGGTTTGATTGGACGCCGACGAGGCTCTTCCATAATTTGCTGAAACAAATAAAAATTGCTTGTAGTAATCGTCGAGAAGGGACAAAAACCAAAATACAAGTTAAATAGATAACGGAAATTAAAGAAATTGCCTGATGAAATGGCATAATTATGTTATCCTGTAAGCGCTTGGATCCATCAATTGATTTAGCTTTGTCTATTCAAGGTATTACGAACCGCCAAGAAAGCATGAAGAGATTTATGAACGTACATACATACATAAACTCACGCCTTTATCCCAGAAGGGGTAGGTAGAGGCACAACCAGGACACCCACATTTCGCCTTGTATGTTCCGTCCCATGATGTGATTGGGGGCGAGCCTATCGCCATATAGGGCACAAATTCCTGACTCCGGGCTGATAATGAATAGAAAAACCCAATATCACTTTGCCCGACCCGGGATTCGAACCCGAGCTTTGTAGTCGTACCGTAGTACAACTACGCCACCGAGGCAGTTGATGAACGTAAATGAAGCGAAATGTCATGATCGGGAAAATTGGAAATCCCAAGTCTCTGCTTGCTCTCAAGGGACATAGGCGTTATGTTTAGGTACGTATGTATAATATCGATTGTGAATGAATTGCTTTTCTGATATTCATTCACTCACTGCGGTAGTGAGTCACAACTCATATGATTGAAATTGACTTGGCTGGGGGAGCTGTATGAGCCATTGAAGTGCATGGATTAAATTGGTTAACGCACAGAATGCGCAATCCTATTGAGAAATCCTTTTCGAACCTTTCATTTAGAATTTCCAATTGTTTTGATAATGTAAACGACTTCGTTCTAGCATTTAATCTTGAGTCATCCAAGTGTATAATACCCAAAAATAAAAAATCGCAGTGGAAATTAGGTTGTTAAGAGGAATGTGTGGTGTAAGTTTGCGTGATAGAGTAAGAAATAATGTGGAAAAAGGAATGTTAAAATGGTTCGGGCATGTAGAGAGGATGGATCAAAGGCGAATGACGTTTATGTATGTATGTAATAAAAAGTCGCCGTTGTAATAAGAGGAATATGAACTTCCACAATTATGTAACGTTATACAGCTCATACACGAGAAAAGCCGTAAATATACTATTTCAAAAGCGTCGCCACATTTTATGTCGTGTGGTGTCATTATTTTTTACATCACAATGTCTGGCGACACTCCAAGGAATGACGAAGTTTTGACGAGAAACTATATCCAAAACATGCGCTTAGTTGTTTTAAATTATTTAGATTGTACTCTTATTATACCGAGTAGGGAAGGTAATGCGTTGAAGTAACGTGATTACTGAATGGGTAACATAGTAAGGGTGATAATCCGCCAACCCACACTAGGCCAGCGTGGCGGACTATATTGCCAAACCTCTCTCAAACGTGCTCTGGATTGTAGAGGAAGCCCGTGCCCTGCAGTGGGACCTATTTGGGCTGATACAGATAAGGATGATAGCCACTGAGGTACTGAACTGGAGTGAATATTACGAAGGTTGCACCAAGTCGCTAGATGCATGCTGCTTCTGATGCTGCTGATCGCTGTAGAAATTCTTGCGGGAGGACTTTGTCAGCTGTAGATTTCTTTTGGCTGAGGATGATGATGATAGACCACTGGACACTAATAATATATGTGCGCGTGTATTAACCACGCGAGGAATTGGATGGGTGCAGGCCGCAGAGAATTATTAGAAGGCATTAACGATAACAAAACGATTCTTGTAAAGATGCAAAAAAAAAATACTAAAATATTCCGATATCTTTTCTCTCCTTTTAAAATTTGTGTGACCTTTAAGGTCACAAGATTGAAATCAGCGGTAAAAGGTGTAGAGGTATTAAATAGTTAATCACATTCTTAACTAGGTTTATCAGTTATTGTATCGATAAGTCAAATTAATTACAGTAAATCTTTTAATCGAAAAATCATTTTGTTATCGTATATCCGTTTTTATAAAGTCAATACTACATGTCACAACTTTGTACAGGATGTCTAGAGATAGGTAAGTGGAACATCGAGGGAAATAAATCTGACATTTGTATTGAAAATTCAAGCCTGAGAAAAGATATAGAGCTCAATTACAATTACTTCCTTTTTAACTAGCGCTATCCCGGCCGGTGCTAGGGTACATGTACTTTCTCAATATTCACCATCTCGACTGATCTTTTGTAACCTCGCTTGTATGACCAAAGGTAGACTACTGTGTTTTTTACGTTTTAATATTTACAGTCCCAAAAACCGAGCGCTTGCAAACCTAAAGGTCATTGACACACGTCATAAAGTAGGACAGGTCAAACAATAATTAGTTGTTTATTGGTGAAATCACCATCCACTCATTTTGAGACAAAACATTTTTAAAGGACTTGTTATCCACCTTTTTTATCCTGTATCAGTATCAGCGCATACACGTCCCAATGCAGTGAACGGACCTCTACAATCGACAGTATGATTTAGTGGGGTTAGGCTATATAGAACACCATACTGATTGCTTGTATCCATATATCTTAATTAGTTTCGAAACATAGACTTATTATAAGTCCATTAACCCCCCACCTTGCATTTAGTAGTGACCGCAGCCCGGTGCGAAGTGACTCCAGCGGATAATTAGAAGCCTTACGAGGTGTCAAACTATCTGATTACTTCACGTTTAATAATATCATATGATACACTGGACACTAATGAGACCAAGAGAACCAGAGCGTCTTTACAAGATGACAAAAGAATATGGAGAGAGGATATAAAAATATGGACTGTTTGAGTTGGTCGGTTGTGGGGAACACTTAATCAATTACATAATATTCCTAATAAGAGATCCGATAAAAATATAGAGAAGTTTGAGATGAATAGTATTATGGTTGTATCAATTACATAAATCACAGTTTCGAACGACAATCTCACAGTAATTAATTTAAAATAAAAGTTATATTGTCATGTTTCGTTTGGTAAGGATACTTTCACAGGATTAACTAAACTTGGCTTTGTCCGATTTCTTCCTCTTGTTATCAATTTTTAAAGGAAATACGTGTATATTCCTCAAGTTCTGTAGGTTTTTATTAGCGACAATGGTAACTTACTATAAATAGAGTTTCTATGTCGATTGTCGAGTCTATAAACTACAAATAATATGTTTACCTTTTCACTTAGCAGGCCTGTCGGTGACGGGCCCAAATTTTCTGGGTTCCAGGTCGTAACCCTCGCAGACTAGAGATCTAGGCTTGTGCTTCAAGCAGCACTGGCGCATAGCTTCGAACACTCGCTCGCAACGAACTTCCTGGAAACTGTTCTCTGTGAAAAAATGTTAAATAGATCTTTGAAATTATATTATTGGTGTACTATTATGAAATAAGACTATAAAATGTAGCATCTATGTGTTAAACCATTTGCACTAACATAATAAAATTGGATAAGCTTTTTGTTTCTTTTAGCGAGTTAATATCTGAAAGTGCTAATAGGACACTAAAATAATTTTTGTATATAATAGCCTCATTCATTAAGCCACACCTTAACCTTTTAGCTAGTCTTGAATAAATAACAATTGCACAACTACATTGTGAATATCCAGACGTGCGGTTCAGACTTATCCTACAGGATCCATATTTTACCAAATAAAAAGTAGACACCAGACATGATAGAAATCATAATGACATGTACACCCGGGACATAATTCAGTGCAAAAATCATACCGTCAATGCTTCATGGCTGAAACCTACATGTAAGAAGGCCGAACTAACAAACACACTTTCGTATAATTATCATATTTGGCAACCTGTTGGTGGGGTGAAAAGAAAATTGGATTTCTAAGCTGAAGATTGCAGATACTATCCACAATTCTGTATGGAATTTATTCATATATAATTTACAGATATCAGCCCAGGTCCAGGTTTGAGCCAATATGATATAAAGTGCCCTGTAACCGATCAAATTGTTTGTCAATTTTTACGTGTTTGTCAAATTATTTGACAGTATGCAGCTTTGTTTGACGCGTTTGTCAAACAGTCTACGTGTTTGACGTGTTTGATGCAATGATTAAAGAATAAAGAGGATGACGCACAACAGTATTTCTATATAACAAGTTATAGTTATGTTAGGAGTATCGACGCGGAATTGTACATTTATGTATCTGTCTCATTTACACAAAGCTAACTTGTCAATTAATGAAAGAGACAAATAATAACTCCTTAGTTTCGAATATGGCAATATTTTGTTCACTAACCACACTGAGACCGCCCTTAGCCCAAAATGACGCCATTTTTGTTTCCTGCATGAAATGTCAAACTGTGGCGTTATCTGTCAATCGAAGTAAACAAATCTGCACACTCAAAGAATTTCGAATTATTCATTGTTATTCTCGTTTGTTAAGTTTGTTAAGTTTGCTTATTAGTTTAATTGTTAAGTTTTTAAAATGCCTCAGTGTTGTGTTAAAGGATGCAAGTCGAGTTCAAGCAAAAAGGACCCCAACATTTCTTTTCATAGGTTAGTAACTGTTTTTACGACATAATAACAAATATGTGTCTAAATTTACATTTTGGGTTTGTCTTTATCATTTATAATTGTATATGAATCTTGTTGATTAAGTTTTAGACCCTTCTAGGCGCTATTTATACAAGTAGTATGAATAACAACCGTATTGTTTGTTTATACACAAGTTTAGGGATGAGTGGATTCGATACGAAATTATTCATATCGATATTATCATTTTTAAAATATTGATGTTTATTTTACGAAAAAAGAAAAATATATATATATTACCTCTCTCTCTCGTTTCACAGCCGGTGTCTAACCTACTGCGCCATGGGGGCTGTCTTATACACGCAAACGAAGTCACAAGCAAATTCTAGATATTAATAAAGTTGTATTTTATCTCACGTGTGTATTATTTGACACAAATCCAATCCAATCATCAGGTAAAACTTTTCCATGAAATAAATCATAGCATGGAAAAAACATCTAAACATCGACCTATTTTTATCGGATTTAATTTTTAATGACTTTACTGTCAGATCCTGAAATTCCCTGTCTTAACCCAATTGACGTGTAAAGCGAAAATGAAAAATGTTATACAAGTTAATACACTGATATTTATGTAAATTCAAATTTTTTCAGTCTTATTTATGCCACTGTTGATGCATCGATGTCGATAGAAAATTCGGTACTAGCGTTTCACTATTTTTAGGGGCGGAGCCGCCGCCATGTTTGTATACCAAAGTGACCCGTGTCACGTGACCGTATGCTTTATCCTCTATATTCTATAATCATTGGTTTGATGAAAATCTGGATTGACAGCGCTTTTGGCCTAGCAAATAGTTATCTGTGACCAAATCTACAAGCAAAACGTTTGGTCTTTTGTTTGATCGTCTAAGATAATGTTTGATGAAAAGGTAAAGTTTGACCAACAAATTTGCCAAACATATTTGATCGTTTACAGGACCCTTAAGATTCTGGTTCTATTTGTGATCTTATTTGTAAAACGTGTGAATGGACAAATATATTATCTATCTTCCTTTTTAGATACCGGAAGTCCAAAAGAGACCTCTCTCAAGAGTTTGCAAACAACGCATTGGAAGCGGTCTGCATCCACTATCCAGCAACTTTCTGTTACCATGAGTTTAAATAAATAATGTATTTAAGCGTATTTAAAACATTCAAAGAATCTATTAGCTTATTAGAGCTCGATTTAAAATTCCTCATAAGTCGATGAAATGTTATGCATAATAGAACGAGTTCCAACGACTATAGTCCATTATACGTTTAAGGTTATTTCGGTGGGGCATGGTGACCAATTGGAACAAACTGGGCCACGATAGGCCGATAAATTAATCATAATGTATGTCTCGTGGTCTAAATGTTCAATATCCTATTATGGCTAGAGTTTGGGCCATGTAGGTAAAATTTCACAAGTTAAAATCGTATTAACGTTTTGTCACATCACTCGCTATCTTCTGTCGCAACAATTTATATTCAATTGGCATGTCAAAATATGCCAAATCATTGGCTGAGAAGTGACGATAAAATGAGTAAATAATTTTATCATCATCATTGTCAGCCCTTGGTTGTCTATTTTTGGAGTTGTTTTACGAAATGTAATCGTTTATTAGCATTTTGAGATACGCTGTTGCTAGTAAGACTACTATCCAGCTTAATTAATGTGTTAATTCTATTAAAACACAACCATGAACCTTAAAATACTTTAAAGCAACCAATTTTCCATAACATTATGTTTAATTAGCAAAGTTTCCCACTTATCCCCTCAAATTAATTATTTTATTTAAGAATCAATCTCCAGCATTTCACAACCTCCAGAGCATTTATACAAAGCCATAACTTAAATTATTACTGCCGATGCAATTTAAATATGTTTAGTATGTAGGGCGTAATCAGTGTAGCCTTGGAACGAGTTTAATCACTACATCACTCCGAGGGGCGTGGCCGGCTAATTGAGCTGTGGCGTCAGCGTCTACGTTTCATTGATTCGATTAAGAATTGTGACGTATACGAAACTATAGTGGAAAATCATGAGTTACTTGGGCAGGAATTTGTATTCTCCAAGGCAAAAGTTCGCCCTCTGTCTAAACTCGGGTTTGAAATAAGTTCATCGAACTGTAGATGGTAATAGTGGCTTATTTGTTTATTGTGGATATAATATGTCGGTGCAAGTTTGTATGTATGGGTAGCAAGGGCGGATCCAGAGGGAGGTCATGGGGGTCATGACCCCCTGGGCTGACTCCAGATTGACAGATGTTCTAAAATTTTCACTAAAAAGTCATAAACATATTCACTAGTCACGGGTGTGACAAACTTTTTACTGGCCAAGATTGCCACCAACGTATGTCTGTACGTGAGGTTGGAAAACTTGACATAGCGAACACTCAAGTGTGCCGCCTATGGGATTCGACCTTTGTATATTCGTTAACAAGATAGCCGTCATATTTTCCAGACGATGACATTCCACTTATCATCAAAAGCAGTGTAGTTTTGCTGTACAAGAATAAAGAAAATACTTTGAATTTCCGTTCATGATGATCTGTGTAAATATAAACCAGTTCATCAACTCATTAAATATGTAGGAGGCCCAAGGCTGGCAGACCTTACCGGCCGATATACTAAATCCATATTTGGAGAGATAGCATCTAGCAATTCTTTCACAGCTAGAACTGGTTAGGTCATGTATTAGAGTACCTGATAAATATTGTAGTGAGCGAATCCGGGGCAGTCGATACTAAATATTATAGCACACAACATAATAAATGTTACAATATTGCCAGAGTGCCAGATACTATTACACTAGCTTCCTTGATATACACGATAACCAAACAGACTTAGGCTCATGCCTCTTAGTATCCCCGAAGGGGTAGGCAGAGGTGCCATTAATATGTGGAGCTAATTTCCATTCCAAGGTGATATAGGACGACAGTATCCACATCGCAAGATGCTCAAGATAAACTCGAAACCCAAGTCTACCAAACCGAAAGTCAAAATTTTTATTTATCAAATTGCGCCTCCCGATCGTAGAATCTATGACCTCATGTTTCACCCCCATAGATGCTGCAATGAGTGTAATGAGATAAAACAGTATTTTTATTAATAATTTTCATGTACCTACAGTAGATAAAACGAAAGTCGTGAAACAAATAATACACATCGGAACAAACGGTACAAACCTCAGAGCACGACTGATTTCAATTGAGATATTTATGTGGTCGATTGAAATGTGCCCTAGCTATTTAAATAACAATCAATAATGTAGTGATGCAAACGTGGGCGCGGCTGACACTTGGCGCCAATTGCCCACAACCGTCGAACATCGGTGGTGAAAACGAAAGGAGAGTGTCAATGATCTTTCTCTTTTATCTCCCAAACGTCTTCAGACGTTCTCTCTCAAGAGTTACAAGGCACCTCAGTGGCGTAGTTATACTACGGTACGATTACAACGCAAAAGTCTCGGGTTCCAATCCCGGATCGGGCAAAGCTGTATTGAATTTTTCTATCATTTATCAACTCGAAATCAGAAATTTGTGCCCGATATGGCGATAGGCCCGCCCCCTGTTACATCGTTGGACGACGTGGGTGTCTTGGCAGCACCGCGACCTACCCCTTACGGGAATAAGGCATTACGTATTTGTTGTGTGTTCCGACAAAGTGTATAAATTACAGGAAGCCCTTGGATGCATGCCGTTTAAAACAGGTAGCCGTAAAGAACTTGGACGCAACAATTTACATGTTCTTTTATAATCTATAGAATGTCAGCCACTACTCTTGTAAGCCAAGATCAACAACATGTATTATATTTAAACCGACCACTGAAGTTTCTGACTCTGGAAGTGTCCAAGATATCATTTGCTCGAAACCAAATTAGTCAAATAGTGAAGTGAAGAGTTGGAACAACTCAATTACCGAACATATTATCTCATCAATTGATTTACCATTATTTTGTTTTTGATGGTATGATAAACCATCAATGATTAACAAATCATTTAAAAACTCACACTAAGATCGAGTCTTTATGTCGTGGGTATCGGGAACTACGAGTGACTTTTCGGTCTCACAAACACCCAGACCCGAAAAAAACACCTGTGGTTCACACAAACATTTGTTTCGTTGCGGGGATCGAACCCGCGGCCTCTCGTTTCACAGCCGGCGTCTAACTGATTGCGTCACGGAGGTCTGTCATTATTATTGATTTGTGTCGTTAATACAAAATATACACCTAGAGCTATGAAGGCATACTAGAAAATAGGGATGATGACTGATATAAAGGATTAATGAAATGATGATTTACAATAATAATATGTATCTGGAATCTAAGAATATAAATTTGCTTGAGATTATAATTGCGATTAATTATATTTTAGTAAAAATAAAAGCAGAAAACCTAAGAATCCGCCATATTAGATGAAACGCCAATAGAAAGCGAGTGACGTTTCACTTTCGTAAATAGTACTTTGGTTGACAGTTGACTCCACGCGAACTTCCATATTATCATTTGGTAATTAGAACCAGAATAAGTTTTCAAGTACTTATATACACAGCTATTGGTATAATACCTAAAGTAAATGAATGAAATCTAGCCTCATAATTGATCGATTGTGTTATTAGCAGTTTATTATGTATTAGTTCTGATTATAAGTTTTCTGGGCGCGTGAATCATTATAAACGTTATAAATACTTACATCAAAATGGTCTTCACAGAAATAAATTACTTAGTTAAAGATACAGATGCTGTGTCTCGCCTTGCCATTTTTAGCCACTTATTTGTAACATTTTTGTTCGTTGTAACGTTAATAAATAACTTATTCGGAGTTTCTATCGATGTATTTTTACATTGTGGAACTGAACACCATCGATACACATTAGGATTCATCATTATTAAAGAGTTTGATGAAATTAATTTATCACATCAAACTTATAAACAAAGAACTGTCAAATGTTTACGAAAGCCTGACGTCACACGCGACGCCATTACTAATCTAGCGTTTTGGAGCAGAGTATAAATTATTTTATTTGAAACGATTTTTTTTCCTGCAAAACCTAACTTTTTTTCAGAAATAAAATGTATTTTAAGCTAAGTTATTGTATACGAACATTCTGAAGTAATTTCTCAAAATCAGTCATCATGCCTATTCCATTACTTAACAGCCAAGTGATCGATAATGTAGCAGCTTTGCTTACCTATTTATATTTTACATTACGGCTAAAAATATCTCTCCGTGTTTTAAATAGAATAATGGTTTATAGTTGTAGCCAGAGTAACTACTGGACATAATGATACTTAACATTTTATGTCTCAGGATGGCGAGCGCAGTGGAGTGCCAAGCAATGCTTTGTAATTTATGGTGTTTGGTTTTGCTACTGTCCATGAGCGGTCTTATCGCTTACTATCAGGCGAATGGCATGCTCGTCTCGCCATTCAACGCAATAGAAAAAACAGTAAGTTTAAAGTCCTAAACCATGACTAATATAGAAGGTATATGTAACACGAAACTTCATGTCCTCAATTTACCTGCTTTTAATATCAGTTTAAATTATATAGGCAATTGTTAAATTGATTGTGAATATTTTTGGGATATTTTTACCTTTAATCCGATTACCCGAATTATACAAAATTATATTATCAACATCGGTTTTTTTCCCGAACGTAATCCGAGCTCGTTAATTAAGTTTATTATTAGTTAGTTGTTACTTGTTAAACTCGTTAGTTTGATTTATTTTGTACAAAATACCTAATATCTTACTTTTCCTTAGTAATTAAACCAAAAATTCAAAATTATACTGTAACTAACAATGCAGTATAGTCGAGACAAAATACTGCAAAAAAATATTGGAGTGGAAAATTACACTTACAACGTCTAGGCAAGAGATTTCAAGTTTTTTGGCACTATCTTGGGAGTTCCCACATTATTACTATTGGTAGTTATGGTAAAGAATATTTACGAAAATGCGTCTTTTTTACATTATGTATTAAAATAAAAATACGCGTGTCAGCGATTTATACATATATTTTATTAACAATATGATATAATCAGCATGCGCTCTTAATCTCATTACAAAAAAGGATATCTTTTATACAATAAGATACTAAAATCAAACATTTTTACGGTACATAGTTAATAACAGAATAATGTTACACAGAACATGGACATTCTAATTTACATAAAAAAATGTTTAATAACTATATATTACGCGGCTGGTTATGGATTGCTATTTCCGACAATACATAAATAAACTGATTTATTTTTATTTTAAAAATCGGTGCAAGTCCACAACCAGTGTTCTTTAAAACTTAAACTACATATACATATTTTAGTTATATACTTTTTACAGACTATAGTCATAGATTCATTTTATTTTGCAGTTAAGATTTATTTTTATTTATTTCTCACATTGGGCAGTTTATATTTTTGTCTTTATATCTGTCGGCTAAAACAAATGAAACGTAATTACATAATGAGTTACTGTATTGTCGTTTAAATCGATTATACTCGAAATATAACAAACGAAATACCTTTAAATAAAGTTCCACTTTTTTACAATCATCACGCTGGATAACAATTATATACGAGTAACACCCGTGGAGGTATTTATTTTCGATTTTATAAATATCAAGTCTTCTCAGTCATACTATTATTGTATTTTCCAAAACAATGGCACACATTTATTTACGGTTGAACTTTTTAACGTCATATTTGTGTTTAGCGAGTTATATTTATACAAACGTATATACTAAATTCGAAATTATATATACTCAAATTGCGGTCCATTCAAAATCATAACGACAGAAACAATAAAAACTAATTTACTAGTAGTTTTTTCAGCCACCCATCGAATCTAACCACTCTTTAACATGACAGTTTATTGTAGTAATAATATTCGCTACATCCCGATTTTCAACTCTATAATATGTATGTTTAAATATATTTATTACATTAAACTTATTCAATTAATTCAATGCTTGTCGTGGCTGCTAATTTGTTTTGATAATAAATTAACGCAATATACACTGCACAGAATAACGACTATGCCAAATCATTTTTCAATTATTACATTGCAATTTCGTCTACAATAACCGGAAACTTCGATAAACTGGCAACCCGGAAATCGGTTATCGGGAGAAATTCCGAAGAATTTAAGCAAATAATGTTAAGTTTCGAAAATCGAACATTATAAGCTCGAACAAACGCTACACAAACTCGAAGTCTGAATAACGAATATTTTTTACATAAGGTTACAAAGTTTTTTTTTTAATCACACATTTTTTACATTCAAATATCACATCTAAATGTAACACCGCAAACCATTGAACTACTACTTATGATTCTTTTCTTTTACAATTATGGCATAAAGTATAAAACTTGGTAGGTCTAGGTAATTTTTAACTGTATGTGTGACAGCAACAATACAACTTAGGATTCAACATTCTTAATACTACACGGCTTATGACGTCATTGAAAAAAATCACCAATCATGAAGATTGACAATGAAAACCTTGGATAATACAATGTTATGAGTCAGGTCAATTAAAAGAATATTTTTCCCAAGTTATTTGGCAACACACAAGCTAACAGTTTGAATAATCAGCACTTTTAGAATTTTCTGCAAACAAATAAAAACAGAGTTAATAAAATATATTTTTATGTGATATTTATGTGATACTAGCAGATTCTTAGAACCTTGAATCCATAATAAAATTATATGTAACAAAAATTAATTACATTAGACTCCTAATTTTCTATATTGCCTTGAATCATATTTACTCATTCATTAACCACTGTGAGTTTCTATACAATATTTTCGGCAATTTATTCAGATATGGTTATGAATCTCCCATCTGTTTAAGATAGAACAGAGAACTATTAATAGTTTCAATATGTGGAGGATTCAAACTATGAACTTGTATTAGGAATTTGCAATGCCATTGATACAATACACACATTCTTTGTACATATCCTGTTGACTCATCCACCAGATAATGTAATTTGATTATAGGTTGTGTACAACACTACGAATTTCATTTAAGCATGCGCCATCTGTGATCTACAATTTTCAGCAAAACAGGAATAAAAACACTCTCCTGATGACAATATTATGTACTTACAATACCATAATTAACTTTTAACTCTATCCCATGTATTAAACCAATGAATCATTAAAAAAAATATGTTACATGATAACATTGAAAAGTGATAAGTGTAGAGTACAGCCGTTATATCAACAAAATGTTTGTTTTAAATTATCTATAGGTGCGGTGCATGGGCGTCAGTTATACCGGATCTCAACAGTTTCTCTTATTACAAACAGTCAGCTTTTGTTTAGTCAAAGCCAAAATCATATAAAAATTTTCTAAATCAAATTCCTAACAAATGGTTATTAGTCAATACTTGTATTTTTTTGTTAATATTACTGCCCTAATGAAGTGTTTAATAAATTATTTCCTTAATAATGGCAAAATTATACACATTAATTGAGTCAACAATTGCTTCACACAGCGTTTACAACGGTGAATAAAAATCTTACAACTGATATGATGCTATAATAAAACAATGACCGCAGTCTTCAATAGATATTGTAGAAAACATATGAATAAAACACAAATGCTACACAGCATGATCTTACTTTTCCTACATACAGAGCAATACAATGGATTGATTGACAGTTGGATTACGCATTTACACTGCAATTGTATTTATCTACACAATGTGACATCATGTTACATGGTCACAAATCACAATATATTTTTAATGGTATCACCAATGACTATCTCATTTAATTTTGTGCAGTAAGCAAACTCCATGAAAATCTTGGTGCTAATGGATCAGGTTTGATTGTGTTATGACTACAATGTGCAGATTCGATGTATACTAGGCACATACATGCACTCAGGTTATGGTACGGTTTAAATTAAGCAACTCAAGCTCTGTATGCATTTGCCCTTAATGCTGAAAAGAATTGATAAATCTCTGTACATATAAAGGTGCTGCACCTCTCAAACAATTGTCTTCAAATATGAAAACATACAGTTCATTTCATCAGCGCTCGTCAATTTGACTGCGCAGGTGCATATCGGCTATTGACTCTGACTTGTTTCACTCTCAGGTCGGATTAATACAGGTTTTTCAGATATCTGTGGCTTCTCTGCCACAACCGGTTTCTCTGCAATTGGTGGCTTTTCAATAACTTGTGGAGGTTCTTGAGGTTTAACATTATCTTGCTTGATGTCTATGTGAGTGTTGGACAGCTTTTGTGTTATCTCTTCAGGTTTCTCCTGCTCCATTTGTAAAGGACCGTTTTGTTTTTCACCATCAGGCATGGCTGGCGAGATGGACCGTTGCATAATGTTTTCAGGATTCATTGGGGATACAGCCCTAGTTGAATTATCTTCACTAGAGGCACTAGGCTGCCTGAGTACTGGATTGGCTGGGTGAGAGAGAGTTTGTGGATGGTGTGCATTGTGTAAAGGTAATCTAGACTTGTCACTCTTCCTCCATAATGTAACTTCCTGCTGTTTGAAGTAGCGACGGTCCTCAGTGTCCATCAACACAAGATTGAGGTAGTATCTTACAGAGAATTTATTATTTATATCTCTCATAGTTGGTGTTAAGTCATAACCAGCTAAGAAAACTCTAATAGGAATGCTCTCTCCTCTCACTGGTGCACCGTCCATAATTTCATATTTTGCAACTGTTTCATTTTCTGTGAATGTATTGGGACCAGAACCAGTGGTTTCCCTCTTGATAATCGATATTTCCATGTGTTTTATCTTAATACGAACAAGCAAGAAGTATATTTTGCCAACTATCACATCTTTGAGGTGATATTTGGATTTATTGTACTCAAACTCAATGTGTAGGCAGTCCTCGATTCCCACCTCCATTTTGATGGAGTTGAGCACGTCGGGGTAGCTGCATAGTGTATGCACGGCGATGTCGACCTCTTTCACGATGTCTGTGATGCGACGAACGATCGTCGCGCGTAGGAAGTATCGAAGCCTGACATTAGCGCCCGTGTACACTTCGTAAGGTTTTTCGACGTTAGCGAACTCGAACGGGTACGAGGTGTGCTGCAGGAGGTCGCCGGGCCGCGCCAACTCCTTCACCAACGATATAAACTCGTGATGATTACCTCTGTCGTAAAATAATTCGATCTGACCTATTAGCTCGACCTTGATGCCTTGGTGTTCAAGTTTCGATCCCGGTTTCCGCAACGTCACATTCACTCTTCCGGAGACGGTTTCGCCGTCGTAATAGAGCAACAACTTTTCTTTTTTGCCATCGTCCGTTTTCACTTCGGCAACCTTCCGTTTGTCAGCATCATCAAAAACGATTTCGATATCCGCAGTTTGTCCGAACCCGAAAAAGCTCATTTTCACACCAAACTGTTACACGCGACACCGGAAAAATTTTACGTGGCTTTAGTAACGATTAATAATGATCTGTTTGAGCAAAACATTGAAAAACGGCGATGAAACGCCCGCGAATCCGTGGACCGATTGAAAGGTTGAAGCAAAGATGGCGACTGAATTAATGTCGGCTGTCGTCGAAGTAGTTCATAATTAAAATTATATTATAAAAACTCACCAACAAGACATTTCTGGATCTCACAAGCCAATCTTTTGCAAGGGTCCTTCGGCATAAATGTAAATTTCAATGATTTTTATTACAAAAACATTCACAAAACTGAATTTTACATCAAGTGTATGTACAGTTGGTATTTACAAATGGCAACCCTATTTTAATAAACCTAATGAATTAAAAATAAATATTGAAGTCGATAATTATTTTGTGGTTTATTACCCATTTCAAATTGAAGCTTCTTTTTATTACAAAGAGCAGTTTATTTTTATTGTATCGTTTTTGTTTTAGTATTTTATTAATAGATATCGCACATGGGGAATGTTTACATCCTTACCGTTTTTTTTTATGAAGAGTAATTACGTAACACTCCAGCTACGGACCTACCTTTTATCAAACAATAATTAATGTGCTCACTCAAGTAAAAAAACTAGATTTTGTAAATTAAATCCGGAGGACAATAAATTATTTACCGTTATCAATCTACTTTATAGAAACAGTAATTTGACAAAATAATACATTTAAGGTATAAAACACTTCTTACTTTGCAGTTTGTAGGATTTCTTTGAATTATCAAGATAATTTAGTAAAAATGTTGAAGATTTTAAAACAAAATAAACAAAGAAATCACCATAATTTAAAGCGTACATAAAAACTACATTATTTCTTATTAGATTCTTGTGAATCCTACAAAAGAAAAAACAAAACACGCAGTGCTGCCAACATAAATTCTTTTTCCATAAATGGCGGATCTCAAAATTCTGTAACAAAAGCGTACTGATATTTTTTGTATTAAAAACGTTAATAGTGCAATTAATATGATGGAAATCACACGTACAACATTAGGGATCGCTGTTGGAATAGCAGGAACATTATTTTTGGGATACTGTGTGTACTTCGACCAGCAACGACGCAAGGATCCTCTCTTCAAAAAGAAGTTGAGGGAACGTAAGGAAACTTCTATTATTACTTTATTAGTGAATAAGAACACCCATTTTATAGATTCACATGCTTAAATTATTGTTTTTACCATCATTTATGGTGTATGGCGCACATCACGCACTTACTATAACCTTAAAGATTTCATAACTCTGTTTTCGATTACGAGTAGCATATTTGTGCTTGGATAGCCAGGACGATTTCTTCATTGGTCCATGCGTGTGAATCAATCGTAGAAAACCGCAAGTTGATGTTGTATAACCGCGAAGCAATTTACTGAGCACATATAGCTAATACGACATTGGAGAGTGGTGCCAGATGTCTCCCTATTATTTACACTTGTCGACGTCCATCAAATGCAGCGTAGAAGACGATACACGAACGGTTTATAAATACGTACAGTAATTATACCGCAATCAGTAAATAATAATAAACTTTATTGGCATTACAAAAAAGCATGCGCATGTTATTTAAAAAAATACTATTAATGAAATAGTGCACCGGTGCCTTGAAATAGGCGACGCTTTTAGTATAGATTAGTATAGATAACCAGCACACATACATATTTGTTATACAGTACTTATAGAAACTTGTAGGATATCCAAATAATAAAATAAAGTTGAATATGCTGTTTATGTGGTGTTTACATATCACCACTAGTGTTAAATACCGATGATAATGATTTTACTAACTGGAAACAGCTGTTTAACCCAACAATAAAATTGTGACATGTGCGACTAACAACAATAACTATGTTCTGACATTGCATTGTTATGGCAACGAAAACATGGGTTGTAAGTACATGCTGGACTTAGGCTGCTTTTAACAGGCTGCAGTGGAAAATACTAGAGAAAGCCTATGCTGAAGAGTAAACTTTATCTTAAAAGGTATTTAACACATTGACTGATACCACATATACTTTTGTGTTTATTTCTGACTCATTACATTTCCAGATTTCACAAGCTTGGTCTATTACTTAATGTGCCCAAGCAGGAGAACAAAGTTTTGTAACCACAATCAGCCTGTTAATGTAGATTGATATTTCAGGTAGACAGAAGGCACACCAGAATGCATCTCGGTCACGCACATTGGGAGGCCCTCTCCCAGACATGAGTGATCATGAGGCCATGCAGAGATTCTTCCTGCAACAGGTATTTAAACCATATTTGTTGTTTTTTTTTAAAACATAGATATAGAATAGAGACACTCCAAATCAAGTGTATTACATGTTTATGAAACATTGCCGTACATGTGTGGCTGTAATAGCATACCAGTGTTGTTTGTATTATTTGTTAGACAAACAAGGGCCCCATATGCACTTAATTCAGCACTGCTAATTGCATTACAGGTGGAATCGGTCATATAAGAGAGTGTGTCATAGTTTGTAAGAACTTTTTTCAATACACAGATTAGTAGTTTGACAGGTTCAAGTTTATTCATTCACACGACCTGTGTGATGAAAAAAGGCTCCAAACTTTGTTTTGTGGAGAATCTTCCTCCCATCTGATAGAATGCTTTAGAATTTTACTGTGTAATTAAGGATTCTAATTGCTTTTACACAATGTTTCTTCTCTATTACACAATATTTTCTATGATTTTATTATTTATTCCATATACTGTTGGTTGCAACATAATTGTTACAATGTATTAATATTAAATATTATTTAGCCTCATGTGACCTTAGAACAGTAGGTGCAAATAATTAACAAATGCATGTTGCAACATGTTAATTACCCAGACGTAATTAACATGTTGATGTTTGTTTTTGTAGCAACACAGTGAAATGTAGTTTTATTTTATGTAACATGTTCAGCCTTATTCATACAGATTCAAAACCTTTTTTAGTTGTCAAATGTTTTACTTGCTCAAACTGAAGTCTAAAGTCGTTCGAAAGGGACAAAACATTTCATAACTAAACATACATACATAAACTTACGCCTTTATCCCCGAAAGGGTAGGCAGAGGCGCCACTAGGACACCCACATTTCGCCTTGTATGTTCAGTCCCACGATGTGATAGGGGGCGAGCCTGTCGCCATGTCGGGCACAAATTCCTGACCCCGGGCTGATAATGAATAGAAAAATCCAATATCACTTTGCCCGACCCGGGACTCGAACCCGAGACCGAACCACCGCCGAGTTGGCGTAGTTGTACCGTAATACAACTACGCCACCGAGGCAGTCATAACTAAAAAAGTTTTAAATCTGTCTACGAATAAGGCCGGTTGAAAACAGAATTGTTTTATGTTATTTTTAGTAGAACTATGGATAATTGAAAATATTAATAATTTTAATAAGATATAATAATCTAATCAATTACACACAATATTAATATGTCCATTTCACATCTTGGAATAAAAACAAATTTTGCAAACATTGAGTGGCTCTTATAGACACCTTTGCAAACCTCTTTTAGTATACAGGTGTAAGCTTATCTTTATGTGTATAAACATGATATTGAGTGTTGTTAAAGCTTCATAAGCTTTACCAACACATACAATGTAGGTCATAAAACAGCCCAGTCATATTTATGTTGTTCTTGGTGTAAGCTTTACTCAAGTGCACATAATGAGCCTTAACCTTGACAAAATATAAGACTAGCTACAACAATTTAAAATTATATCTAAATCCAGTCTGTGGATTTTGCATGAAAGTGCAATAAACATTGATACTAACAAGATCTTTGTTTTTAATTTACAGATACAGCTTGGTGAGGAGCTGTTGGCTGCCGGGGACCTGGAAGCGGGTGTGGAACACTTAGGCCAGGCTGTCGCTGTCTGCGGACAAACACAACAGTTGCTTAGTGTAAGTAGAGTTTTATATGGTCTTGATGAAGAGACTACATTGTGTTTGATGCAAGTATTTGCTAGAGAAAAATGGGTATATTTAGTCTCGATAGTTGATAAAGTTATGCCAGCCTGCTAGAAATGGAATATGCAATGACTAGGCCAACGATTTCGGATGTGGATATTTACTTCGTAGCAGTAATTGTATTTAGCATTGAAGTGAAAGTTGTTGCACCAGACCATTATTTTCTACATAAGTAAATACACCCAACAGTCACATACATAGTCCTGACCCCACACTAAGATTTAGTCTTGTGTTGTGGGTATCAGGAATTACGAGAGACTTTTCGGTCTCACAAACACCCAGACCCGAATAAATACTTGTGGTTTACACAAACATTTGTCTCTGTCCGCACTATAAGTTCTTTAAAAAAGTGCCTTTCTCAACCAAAACCGTGAAAATAATAAATCTCCACATATTATTTCATAACATTTCACAGCAATTTGTTTTGAGTTCAGTCAAATACAGTTGGATGTTTATCGCTTCGAAACACGCGAGGATAAAGTATTACACAAGTTTTGTTTTCACTTGCATCAGAAAAATAATGTAACACCTAATACGTGTGTTTTATCAGAGAAACACGAGTATGGACTAAACATTAAATCCTTGCTTATAGTTGTTGAAATGTGATAGTGAGATAACATTTTGATGAGCAAGTTTTTAAATCCAGATGGATTTAAGGGTGAATTCGGCGAAGGTTTAGACAAGGCATCATATTTTGCCTATTATTTTCTATTATAAGTATTTCTCATTTATTGTTGTCATTAATATGCTTGACCTTCATAACTATGACCCGTCAGGATCGATTCGATCAGGCATGCGATGCTCGCATTAAAAATGTTTTATGCTATTGATAGAATTACGAATTTGATTGTCTACTTGGCGCAGTCGGCTGAGAACTAAGTATGAAATGAGAGGCCGCGGGTTCGATTACCTTATCGATCCTAATATATTTAACTCGTTTGGTTGGTATCAAAAAGTCTGTTGTAAATTGTAATTGCCACGTGCGTAAGTTAAATAAAGTCGACCTCTGCCAACTCTTTTATTCACACTCGCCCAAAAAACCTGTTTAGTAAGCCTCAATTTATTCATCTTGTACATGACCAAGACATCTTAACATTCCATTCTCATTTCCTGTTATAACATTATTTTTCTCTCCACAAAGCTCCATCACCACATTATCTGAACTTCATCACTCAAACTTATACTATTAGTTCATGAATATTCGGTTTGTATTCAGGTGCTGCAGCAAACGATGCCGGCGCCGATCTTCCACCTGCTGCTGAAGAAACTGCCCGAGGTGTCGGAGCGCCTGCGAGCCTCCATGAAGGCCAGCGGCAACATCATGCAGGAGGAAGATGTCGAATAACCACCACACTACACTACTTCACTGCTGGTGTGACCACTTTGTACTGCGGATAACAACCCCTGTGTGCTATCATATTGACATGACCATTGACTGAGCATATGTGTTGATTGTGTCCATGTTTCTAATCACCCCAGGTGAATACAAAATATGATGAAAAACCGGCATAATCCACATATAATCGAGCTAGGTAACTACAATATTCGAAAAAAATGTGGTTTTCACTAGATTTTCTGTCACAAAGTATAAGGACGCGTATTTTTGCTGCTTAATAATTTGTCATTCTAAAGCCATTTTTGATAATCTACTAAGTGGTTCTGTTTTAAATGTTGTAGAATGTTACCTGGGGTGATTAGTGAGTATTAAATTAGTGATAATGTCAATATCACAGTACACACATAACCGAGCCGCACTGTGAGTGTTTGGCGCCGCAGTCATTTATGCCTTAGACCCTCACTAGCTCTTTACTCTTCCTACATCATACGTGAGTCTGAAAATATTCGACGAATATTAATACCAAAAAATTATAATTTATTTCCATTTCTGTCTACCAATTTCCCGAAGTGCATTGGGCTGTGATACGAAAATGTGCTTGAAGTCCGCCATTGTAGGTGCATAATACTGAGGCGTCGCTGTTAGTTGAGTAATGTAGGTAACTTGTTAGCGTATTTTAGGTTTTGTTTTGTGTTCACAACTGGTTAAGTATGCTTGTGAGTTTTGATTGAGATTTTATTGTGGAATAAAGTATTGTACAATTATTTGTGTATTATTTTGCGTCATTTCGATCAGCCTATATACGTCCCACTGCATGCCGGTTAGGCCATAATTTACCACGCTGGCTTAGTGCGGTTTGGCGGACTTTCCATACCATAGAATTCCTTACAAATCGTTTGGGTATGAGGAAACATCCTCACGATGTTTTCCTTCATCGTTATGGCGCGTGATACTATCAATATTCAATACACACAACTCCGAAATCAAAGGGGTGCTAGGTCCTAGAATTTGAACCTGCGCCCACCATGAATATTTTGTATGTTAAATTATGTTTTTATTGGTATAGTTTTTATACTTCAGCTCAAGTGACTGCGCAAATTGTACGCAAGGCAGACATGTTACTTAATTTATGCAAATATATGAAAAACCTGTTCATATAACCAGTGTTTAATATGAATTAATTCAGCTGTTCATAAGCAAATATTATTTGTAGCAATGTGTAATTTGGTGATATGTAGGCATATGGCAAATGAAGACAAAAGTTCTACGCAATTAAAAAATGAATTTTACGTTATTTATGACTTACTCTATAAGCAAAAATTTTGAACTAGATTATGAAATTGCGAGTTAAAAGGTAAATTGGGAGGAAAATAACAAACGACCTCCTTAATCCCTGTCTAAAGGTTAATTCCGAAAATAGATCAATTAAGTCAAAAAGATTATCGACTCGCCCACGTTTGAATTATTTTTATTGGTTTATTTTCGACTTCTATCATTATATAGGGATTAGGATCGCTCATTAAATTCGGCTTTTATTAAAAATACAATATGAAAATAACAACAAGTATTCCCAATCAGCCCATTTTATTATTAAACAATAGGTCAACAAACAATTGTCATAAATACATAACGGAACACCCCACTACACCAAACATAAAATCTGACAGTTAAAATTTAACGAGTAACTGCCTTTTTCAAAAACAGTTTGGAAACCTATTTTAGTTACCGAATATTTTCTTTATCGCTCAAACTGAATTCAAAAGTCGTTCGAAAGGGACAAAACATTCGATAATTAAAATAGGTTTTAAAACTATGAATGTTCTGTGAATAAGGCCGTAAGTCTTATTGTTAAATACACAGGGATTTTGTTTACCATAAATCCGAAAGTCGAATACACCAAGAAACTATTAGGACAAGTTGATTGAGGTGCCATAATTTTATACTTTTGCATCACTAATTTCAATTTATTACTTATTTTTACACAAATTCTTTTCCGGGACGCGCAATATTTTACAAACTGAAAAACTCGTACAAAATAGGTTGCCTTGTTTGGGAATCGAACCCAAAAATATAATTCGCTACATAAATGTTGCCTCTGGACCAATGAAACGAACAAACTATTGTAAATAGAGGACTTTCGGGTTTCTGGTATGCAACAATAAAAGTATAAATTTCGATAAACCAATGCACCCAATACAATATACTAGTATGGAATATTTTCAATATAATTTATACAATATGGCCGTTTCATTCAATCAGTCTAGCACTATCTGTTGATAAAAGTAAAGCAAATTTTTACCATTATTTGTTATATCTGATAAAGTAAATAAATAAATACACCCAACAGTCACATACATAGTCCTGACCCCACCCTAAGATCGAGTCTTGTGTCGTGGGTATCAGAAACTACGAGAGACTTTTCGGTCTCACAAACACCCAGACCCGAAACAAATATCTGTGTATCACACAAACATTTGTTTCGGTGCGGGGATTGAACCCGCGGCCTCTCGCTTCACAGGCGACGTCTAACCAACTGCGCCACGGAGGCTGTCAAGGTAGTTTTAAATAGGCAAATAAAATATGACGACATGATACATAGAAACAGTCAAAGAATTAATTTACTGAGATTTTGAATTAAGTATACGGAAATATATTGCCGGAATAATGCGACTGAGAGAAGTAGATAATATAAAACAAATATTTTGGACAAAAATGTGCCTTCAAGATTATATAGTCTCCTTATCGCCATTTCTTTCAGTCGAAGTCACTAAGTTATAGTTCCAAAGACTTCAACATATCGAGCCTTTTCAGGAAATACGTCGGTATGCTCCAAAAATTCGCAAGGATATGTTTTGATCGTACCCCGAAGATAATTTTCAACCGTAGTACCTACACTCTCAGAAGTTTTATTCCCAAATTACACAATTCTTGTATTTTTGTAAAAAAAATCTGAAAGTTAATGCTTTTTAAACAAAAAATATTTAAACTTGTAGAAGTCGGTTACGATGTTCTTCCTGAAAAGACTCCTTATGAAATATAACTATGTACATATATTACATACATTCAAGGAATAAACACAAATAGGATTTAAATAAGAATGTAAAGTGTTTCACTAAAATCTAAACTCAGGTGTTTATCGTGTAAAATATATTAGTGGAGTATATTTTATACTGGCAATACCAAAATTATACTGCACGCTTCGCTAATAAAACTTTAAGTTACAGAGCAGATTAGATCAAAAAAAGTGTTTTTAACATAATTTGGAGATGTAGTTTGAGAGTTAAGAGAGAAATAAGTAAAGTGATGGATAAAGATTATTGGGTTTTAATGTTACCAGATTAATAAATAAGATTGCCTGAAAAATTCCCAACTTCAGAATATTACTTGAAACGTCGCAAAATTTCTAACCTCTGGTAATCCTAAATGTATGTTTTATACTCCATTAAATAAAAACACTACTAAACACCTCGTAAAATAAACTTTGTCATATAAATTCGTACTCTAAAGTAACTGAATAACACAATAATAAAATTTAACATGAACATCTAATATTAACTTTCAATACCTCGAAATAGCCAGTTATTTCAACAGAATAATATCAGCACCAAATCCACAAACCTAACTACTATACAGTATGGTGGAAATATGTTATTAAACTAAACACGATTTTTACAAGTCAATCAAAATAATTTACAATTATGTATAACATCAAAAGATGACGATAACAATTTTCAATCAACGTAAATGTGATAAAGATGTATTTTAAAGAAAAATAGCAATTTCATATATAAAGATATTTAATATAATATAATAGGTACTTGCGCACTTCTATCGCGATGCACTGTACGTTATTTCAGTTATCATATCTCCACCACCCTGTATATATTAAGCGCACCTAGCAGCTAGAAAAATTGTTCCGGATAATTGAGCAATTATTTTTTTATATATTCCCCTGAGTCCTAATTTGGGATCGCCTCTACATGATATAGTGAAAAAAATAGACTTATGATGTAATATTACATACATACTATACCTTTGAGGGAAATCATTTATTTCTTACAAGTGAAGGGGCTGGCAACACCTTAGCAGTATAGTTCGCGCGTAAATGAGGACCATTTTGATTAGTAACAATATTTTCCCACGTCAGTTGTACTACAAATTATTACTAATAAATATTTGCAGGATGCACAAAAAATGCAAAAAGTATTTTTTTCTTTTGCTTCTACCTGTTTGCGTTCCTGAAAGTTATCCGAAATAATATTTTCTTACCACAATATTCGAAGGCACGCACGGCTGTATGGATCACTAACACTATGACTTTTTAGCAACAGAACTCCTAATTAAATCCTGGGTTACTTTCATCACCTCCAAAGCACCTTTATCTATGAGAGCATTCGCCAACTCCCGCCCAACGTTATCACATTTCTCTATTACATCAACTGGCATATTGGAATTCTCAGTAAGACCGCAGAATATTGGCCTAACCTCTGCGCTACTTGACAAATCTTCACAGTTCAAGTTGCCAGCCTTCTCCGTTATCCTTTGATTAAGTACTTCAATGGGGTTCAAGTCGTTGGAGCCATTGTTGGTGTCGATTTTGATTTTCTTGCAATCGGTTTCGTCAGTGGGGCTCAGTTTGTGTTTGTGGCACTTCTTGATTTGGGCGAATGTTTGTGCCAGCGTGTGGTCCAGTTTGGTGGCGCCGTCCATACTCCACACGGCGCCAGTAATGGACAGTTTGTACTGGCCGTCGGTTTGTTTGAGTCTAGTTGATACACCCACTGGTGCGCTGCAACCTCCGCCTATAGAAGATACAGTATGGTAAAACGGTGCATATTGCATTAAAAATCTATAAAACCAGAATGTGTCATTGGCCTCTATAAACTGTTGATTTCTTAGCGTTGCTATTGCGATTTCTTAAATATGACTCAAAATTTGTTAATAAGAGTAACATAATCTTACTAGAAAAAATTTTTTTATACATAAAAATAGTTTTAAGTATTCAAATAAATTGCACGAACATTGCAAAAGATAAACATTTTAGGTTTTTTTTACATTTTCTTCATAGTATTCTGACCATTCAGCCAACATTCCCACATGTGTTTTTTTTTATCAAACGCCTGCTTGTTTTTTTTTCTATCATTATATTAAAACGCCACATCCCACAATCCCACTCACCCAGGGTCTTGAGGAAGCTCCGTTCAGCCAGCACCCTGCAGTAGGTCTCTGGGTGGTTGAAGGCTGCCAGCATGTTCAGAATGGGCTCATTGTCAGATCTGCACTCTACTGCTAGGGCTCCTTGACCCACTGCGTAGAGCATCTTTGCACAGGGCAGTACCTTTAGACAAAATAAATAATTTATGATCATAAAGAACCATTTCTTTATATGAAAATATATTTAATTTTCATTCCTTTATCTGACCATTCATTTATCTTGGAACCTGAATGATAAATTTATTTTAGAAAATATAAGTGAAAATAGATCAAATACATATTAAGTGTGTCAATAAACTCTGGTCTATTTTAATAATCAATTCTTATGTAGCGTTTAGGATAGATTATTAATTTTGGCCGTACGTAACAAGTGATCTCTGTGAAGAGAAAGAACACTGGTATGGTATATTGAGGTTCAGTATGTTATCAGCCTGTAAAGTCACATAGTTTATTATATCCTTAAAACACCATACACATACTACTAATCTAAGTATTATGGAGTGCATTTATTATTTCTTACCTCGGACACTCTATCCCCCCACCCCATCCTCTCTATCCCGGCGTGTGCCAGTAATAAGGCAGCGTACTGTCCCTCGGGATCATCAAGTTTCCGCAGCCTGGTGTTCAGGTTCCCTCGAACATCCACCACTTTTAGTTGAGAGTATGAACCCCGCAGTTGGGCCGTGCGACGGAGGGATGATGTTCCTGGGGAGGGCAGGTTAATCATATAACTCTTTATTGTACCACCATATAAAAAATCAACTAAGTAAAAAACAAACAAAAAACCAGACATCAAATTGGCAGTCTTATCGCTTTTATTATGTTATATTGCTCTAATGTGATTTGAGATTTTAAAATGCTTTGTATATTGTGGAATTAATTTACAGTAATACCCCGGACTTACGCGATAGGTGGGTCTGAGCGATTGCCGTGTAAGTCGAATTCGCGTAAGTCGGGGTTTTTAGTCGGGGTGTATATACATACCTATAAAGTATGTTTAATCGGACCTTCAAAGTCATTAACATTTGTCATACGAGCTATTTAATTGCCTACGTGACCAATAAACGAATTTCATTTCATTTCATTTCATTAACATTCAGTTTACACTCCAAAGACAGTGTTTTTCTTTTCTTATTAGGCTCAAATGACTCATTTTTCGTTCTTTTAGATGACAAAATTAGAGATTATAAGTAAAACGCACTGCGCACGTAAAACAATTCCACGCGGAACACGTTTAAATACTTTAAACCTGTCGCAAACTAAACACAGAGGGGGGAGCGAGATAGCCAATGCGCGCGGCAATCAAAATGAAAAACCGCGTATCTCCGCATTCGCGTAAAACGGGGTAGCGTAAGTCGGGGTATTACTGTATATAACATTAAAATTGCTTTATATTTATATTTTAAATGTGGAATTGTGGTTGTATTTATAAAAAAATTGCTAATCTTTAATACCTTTTCATTATTTTAAGCAATAAAAATACAAAAAGGATTTTCCGAAATCAGATTGCCCACTTTCACTTTGCCACTTTGGCAATAATTACAAGTTATTTTGGAAAATTATGTAATGTATGAGTTACCTATAACAGAGCCGGCAGGTAGTGATGTTAATGAATGCCCTTTGAACTCATCTTTAAGTATTAATGCATCACGAGGGTCCTCCCTGAAAAACATTTTCTAGATTATTGTCCTTTGTCGAGTGCATTATTTAAACTTAACTAAGATGTATAAAACTGGCATATTTTTCTTCTCCTGACCAGTTCATTACATCAAATAAAACGGATAATTAAATTATTTGTTTTCATTTTTTATTTTCATATTTTAAATCTGGTATAGATATGTACACAATGTTTTTTTATAAATATGGAGTCATCATTTTCATTACCATTGACTAACTGGAGTCGTAAAAATATAATATCAGTTATAAAAAAAAAAAATGAATCAGTTTCTTAGAAGCAAGCATGGTTCACCTTATTTATCACTTATCATCAAGCTAAGGAGATCAAATTAAAGCCCATTACTAGTAAAAAGAACTTTCTCTGCTACTAAAAGAACCGAATACTATAAATATTATTGCAAACCTTTCAAAAACTGCTCCAATGGCTAGGCCATCAGGTAATGTAGTAGGCATGTCCTTTAGTGAGTGTACTACAAAGTCAACCCTGTTGCTCATTAGGGCATCCTCAAGGTCTTTGGTAAAGAGCGACTTCTCCCCTATTTTAGGCAATGGCTGGTCCAACACACGGTCTCCGAGCGTTGTCATGGTCACTAGAAATATAATGAAGAACATATTAATACCAGACTCTCCTGAGAAATGCCATGATTTTGTTGATAAATCAGTTATAATCAAAAGACATTATAAACAGTATCTTTTAGTAAAATTACTATTAATTTATAGTAGTAGGAAAATTAAACTTGATTTGTTATCTATTCCTTTAATGAAAGGATTTAATTATTTATTCAACTTAAAACTAACAATAAATAGACAAGTTTATTTGGTCAAAGAAAATTCTATCATAAAACATGCTTCTAAAATAGGTATTAATAAGAATCCTAAAATATGATTCTTATTAGCTTTCTAAGGCCTAGTAATTGTAACTGACCCTAAGACAATTCTTCTTGTTATTGTCAGTGTTAAAGGATTAGTATATAACTTTATATATCTTTGATAAAAAGTTGTGAATGAAAGAATTGCAAATCATATATTATCTTACCAATATCAAATTTCTTATCAGGGTTTACATTTTTCAAACAATCAATCACAAAGTTTGTTTGTATGAGAGCCAGCTGAAATAAAACAATATTGTATTAGGTTTTATTATTTTTCACTCCCTCCATAAATAAATACACCCAACAGTCATATACATAGTCCTGACCCCACATTAAGATCAATTAAGCCTTGTGTCGCAGGTATCAGAATTACGAGAGACTTTTCGGTCTCACAAACACCCAGACCAGAAAGAAATATTTGTAGTGCGCACAAACATTTCTCTTGGTGCAGGGATCGAACCCGCGGCCTCTCGATTCACAGCCGGCTTCTAACCAACTGCGCCACGGAGGCTTTCCAATTTCACACCATATAATTTTAATTATGTTTGAACCCAGGAAATTGCTTTTTTGTTATAAGTACTTTGACAAATGCTATACAGAATTTAGGTGGCAATAATATTGATTTTTTTTATTAGATTTTAAAAAACCTTATTGATATTTGTAAGTGTAAAAAAATAGACTTGATTTACAGAAGGCCAGGCCATCAATTTGATAAATAATTCATATATTTTTTTATATTGTTGTTCTGCTTTAGGCCGTCGATAAATATATATTTGTAATTAATTAACATAGCGACTAAACAAGTTTCGTAAGAAGTTTATGCATTCTAATGCGAATTTATAACACGCCTGCTAACCGATTTCTACATTCGAAGGTTATCCTTATATTGTAAGTAAACATATAATTACTTTATGTACTTGATCGAAACCTATTGACTGTGACTAATGACATAGGTAGATGCCCTTTTGCAGTCACATTCTTAAAGATAAGAAACGGAATCGTAAATATGCTGAAGCATTAAATTTAGGAATTTACACAAACAGATATCGGCATAAATCAATTAATACATACCTCGCTCTTTCTTGAACCGACGCGGATCGTATTATTCGAGTCACTTTCCATTTTAATTCAAGGAAATAACTTTATATAACTAAGTTTTTAATTTTTGAGGTTATTTCACTTTATATGAAAATAAAAATTGTACAATGCGTGCTATACTATTAACTTGTCACTAACACTGTAGTGGACAAGTTTTTATTAATTTTAAATTATTTATTAAATATTCATATATTTACGAAAACATTGTGAGACGGTAAATGTCAACTGTCAGACTAAGTGATGTGTTGCGATTAGACCGCAATCGGCCGTACTAATCTGAAGTCACGTGGTCAATCGGCATCATCGGTATTCGTCTAACGATTATAGCATTCTCAGGAAAAATAATTATATTTTATTGTATCTTATACGTTGTTTGTACGAGAAAAGCTTAATCAACACATTTTAAGGTATGCATTGCACATTCAACACGCTATATTTATGCTGCTATGGAAGAGGGCAATTTTAAAATTCCATTATTCCCGATTTGAAGTGGATTTATTTCATTGCAAATAACATAACATTTATTGGGATATCTTGAATATAATACTTTTATAATGAAATTTACACGTATGTATGTATTATCAATGACACCTGTACAAATACAAGAAGCCAATGTAAACCTCAGAAATAAATATTTCAATGTGTGGATCTTAAATAAAAACAGCCATATGAAAAACAAATTCATTTATTTATTAGCCTAAAGAATTTACTTAGAAACATTCAAAATAAAATGGAAATACATTCTACGGTTTTTTATCTCAGCGAAAAAGTTACTAAATGCAAATTAAATTCGAATAGCCATATCACTAATGCGACATCGACACTGGTTAGATTAAATCGATTGATTATAACATTGCAGTGATTTCAATATAAAACTTCTGATTTTTAACTAAGGATGTGATCATGTTCAAAAAATAGTGCGAGATTTGCACTATGAAAATGGCGGGTCACCACAATACATATATCTCTCGTTTTAAATCTATCCCATGGTTGTCTTTTATTAAGACATTGCTGTTGGGCGATAAGACCACCATTTGTAGGTACTTTTTTATTGCTGTATAATTATTTTTGTCAATATTTGTGTACAATAAAGATTTAAATAAATAATTAATAAAATATTGTGGATCAATGCAATTTACCCAGTCTAGTTTTTACTTTTTCCAGTACACATTCAAGTTTTTCTTTACAATAAATCGTATTATTTCATACAATTCAGATTTATTTTTCACTTCATATAATTTTATACTTGGCCTATATTTTGTCCAGTGCATCATTTGAATGACTCTAGACGGCGTTAACTTCGTCTCAAGCACTGAATATAAAACATTATTTTAAATCATGCATTTCACAAGGCAATGCCTTAAAAAACATTTTTACAAACACATTTAACTCAAATCACAGTTCAGTTGCTTTCGCACAATCATTAATATTTAGAAAATGGTGGGTCTACATTACAATCATACAGATTTTTAGGTAAGTTTACCTGTCACAGTTTGCTTCTCATTTAGACATAACATATTATACATTTAATTATTACATATAATTATGGTCATGTAAGCTATGAGATGATATAGTAAGAATACTAGGTACAGTACAGCTACAACACATTTTTTGAAATAGTACTGTGTCAGTACCAGTTCTTACCTTGGGCCAGATGGATATTATAATTTTGTAAATATTCAATCTTGTATACAAACATCTGACAAAAGTGAAAGTTTTGAAAACCTACAATATACAAAATCGTAGGCCAATTTTCCTAGGAAAACATGCTTGTAGATATCATATTTGATAATATCCACCTGGCCAAAGTCTAAACAGTAGTAAATAATATCAGAAGTTCATTTGTTTGAAGGCGGCAGGTACCTACACTACAATAATACTTATGCTACTCGATTTTGTAATCAACACACAGTTTCAATATGAATCATAATATGTAGAGGAATAGTTCAAGTTACTTCTTGCGACGGCTGCTTCGTAGTCTCCTTCTGTTGGTCGTTACTGTCGTTGATCTTCTGGGTGTTTCTAGAAGAAAAAGCTTTTTTAAAATAGTCATTCTAGGCCATTTTACAGTATACAGGTTCAGTCTTGGCCCATTTTATTTAAACGAAAATTGCAATTTCCAATAATAATAAATAGCTATTTAATAGCCCAACCATTTCAATCGGAAAGTTGATTATTGAGGATGCTCTTGCCTTACAGTGGGACATATATGGACTGGATTATTCGAATGTACCTACTGAATTATTTTGCAAATTTATATACAATAGCGTTAAAATATGACCTGAGAAGCAACTACATTTCACGACTTACGTGAAATGTAGTACCCTTTACAATGTTTTCTGTTGAACTAAGGTTTTCGAAAAGATTCCATAATCCCAAGACGAAACTTGCTTTTATTTACTTACTTGTCTTAGGTGGAGATTTAACAGGCTTAACAGGCTCCTCGATTTTCACTTGTTTCTCATCTTTCTTATTTGCAACACTTTTCTTAACCTTAGACTTGGATATCTCATTTCTCTTAGAAATTACTTCTTTATTATCATCTACACTCTTTTTATTTCTAGTTACCCTCGTCGTTGGTTCTGGAGTGACAACTTTACTCCGCATGGACCGCGTACATCTGGGTTGGACCTGAATTTCTTTCTTAGCCGTATTCTGTTTATTAGCAGCTTCTAATTTTTCCTTTGCCTCCCGTTTTTCTTTTAATTTGTGTATTCGGATCATCGCAGGAGTGTAACCTTCTAAACTAGCGTCAACCTCTTCAGATTCCTTTGAGTCTTTTATAGATTTTCCTGTAAGTTTTTTCTTGAAATTTGCTAGGACTTCTTTCATTGCATATGTCGGATTCATATTTTTCAGGTAGTCTTTTTGTAGTAGTGGTGACTGTGAGGAATCATTGCTTTCTGATGACGCATTGGACAGTTTCCTAATTCTGTATTTGCATGTACTATCGTCGTCGAACTCTTCATTAGGAACATTAGCGTTTTTTTCTTTAGCGCGAATGATATCTTCTGGGTTTCCAGCCAGTATCTCTGCCCAAGTGAACTGTCTTGCAGACCCCATGAAGTTTCCGAATTTCCCGATACTATTCCTATGCCTAACACCACGACGTTTCTGTACAGTTTTCTTTTTAGATCTTAAATTTTTCGGCGATAACTTCTTGCCGAAAATATCGTGGGGCATCAGTGACTTTTTAAGGCGGGCTACTAAATCTGCATCGGAAATGAAGAAATTCCTTGACGCACACGGCTTTCTGATTCCATCGCTGGATGCGTTCAAAGTATGTTTCAACAACTCCAGCTTCAGATCATTCTCTAATGAGCAAACATTTTCTCTCTCATATGTTTTTTTAATACCATTCCTAGCTAAGAAGTTTGGGGGAGTATTCTTACGACCAAATTTTTTTGCGTAACTCAATTTCCTGCTCATCGGAGACATTGGCGGCTCGGCGAAATTCAAAAACAATTCTTTCTCAACATGTCCATTCTTTAGCAACTCACTTTTGAACAGACTTCTGCAGTAATCATAGTCAGGCTTTTCAGTGAAATCTAAACTTGTGATGTATTCGAAATACTTCTCAATAAATTGGGGGTAGAACTCCGTTTTGAAGCAGGTTTTTAATAATAACTTTATATCACTCATAAAGTTTTTCTTCAAAGCGTGAACTAAATCTGGTTCTGCCAGAACCTCGGTGGTTTTCCATGGCAAGGTCCCTGTTAACCAGTCTAATAAATTGTAACCAAGCACTTCTAAATCTGAACGGCGTGAATGTGCTCCAATATGTGAATCTCTTGAACTATATTCTAACGTACCGTCATGCGCTTTACGCAAGTCCATAGCGAAGTCTTTATGTTTGCCATCAGAATCCAGAAATTTCGACGCCAAGCCGTAATCAAGTAGATATATTTGTCCGTTCGACTGGCACATTATAGCTTTCTTTTTCAACACGTCCAAATCCATTTCAGATTCTTCATTAATTCTTGCATTTCGCTTTTTCTCTTGAAACTCCTTTGTGGTGCGAATGAGATTTTTATTTCCGAAATCGTCTAGTAGTTTCTGGTATGACTGATCCGAACACACTGAGCTATTCAAATCTTCATAATTAACGTAGTTTGAAATTTGTCGGAGGTTGAACGCGTGATGTCTATGCAATGTTCGACTCTCCCTATCCGACAATATTTTACGCAGTTTATTTTTAACATTTGCCAATTTTTTATCACTGTCTTCCTCATTAGCATCAGGGCTTTTGTAGTCTTTCACTACAAAATCTTCATCATCGTAGTAATTTGATGATCTAGATTTGCCAGGTTTAGCCCTTCTGTGCTTTCCTGTCAAGACACCTACTTCCTTAGTCTCTTTTTGGAATGATGGGGGATATTTTACACCTGGCATTTTCACTGACCTATAGCCATCAAATCCTAACATAAGATTAGAGCTTTTTATATCCGAATGCGTGTATCCTTGGCTGTGTAGATATTCTAGGACGTCTAGTATCTGGATAGCTAGGATGAGAACATTTTTCAGATCTAGTACTCTTGTCCTGGCGATGATCTTTTGTAGGTCAACGTCGTAGCGTGGTAACACTAGGAATCTGTATTTTACTCCAGTATTTTCGTCGGTAAAGGAACCGCTGGCTATGTAAATGGGCATTCCGAGACGCTTTAGTTTGTTTTGCAGGCGCCATTCTTTGACTGTAAGCAAAATAAAATAATAATATCATCACCAAAATATAAAAGAAATATAATAGTGCATGAGAATTTGGCAAACAAATTCTTTATTTCGGAATAGAAATAAAAAAGTTTATGTTTATGTTTTGCAAATGCCTCCAGATTTGAGAAGAAGGCCTTACATTTTAGAGATTTTATTAAATTAATTTACGAGGAATAGTGGCTTGCATCACATTGGAAACCTATATCCATTAGTCATAAATTACAGTATGAAAAATATTGAATATATCAAATTACCTTGCACAGCCTGTGCAGTTCTAATCAGACAATGGACCTCAACAAACAGCGGTCCGTTTGTATGTGGCTCTATTTTGACTACATAGCCCGCATTCAGTTTTGTCACTTCATTATCAACGTCATCAGACGCCAAATATATGCGCCCAAAACTGCCTCTACCTGTAAAGGATAGAAAAAGAAGTTATCAGTATTTCCATTTTACATCATAGTATTTTGAGTCACAAAGAGGCACAAATGTTATATTCCTCTCTTTGTCATCCTGTCCTCTATTCACAAACTTATCTTTCACAGAGCATATCATATGCATGTATATAAAGAACCTTTATTTTATGATAGACCATTCAAAATTAGACAAGTTTTTATAGTAAGTCATAGTTATTATAATCGTCTTAAGCAACAGTGACAACACTGATGAACATGGGTCTTTAACACAGATTTCCACAGAGAAGTGGTGGTAGTCAATGGCCGGTGCCCTAAGGTGGTATCTATCTTGTAGATGTGTGTCTGATATCATACTGCCACAATTATCCCATATTTTACCGGAGATCAGAGCTAGCAACATTTTTATGAATACTACAGTAACATTCGGCTTCTATCAATCCCACTCAAAAGATATTTTTATTATTATATTTTTTCAAACAAAAATTTATGAAAGTGAAGTTGTTTGATCACGGAATTAAATGTAGTAAATACCAGACCCCAACTCATGTCATCATATGTTATCATTCAACCAATGCAGTTGTAGTAGAAAAGATAAAATGTAAGCCATATGATGTATATGCAACTTGTTTTTATCTACAATCAAATTGGATACACAAACCTGAGTTTTATCAATAACATTACCTAACTTGTCATGAGTAATAGTTATTCTAGACTTAAACAGGTGGTGAGCTCATTATTATGTCATTTGCACTGCAAATTTTATTAGCACATATCTTGATATCATGTTAACTATGCACACATGCACCAGACATCATAAGTGGTTTCATTTATTATGTTTTATTATACTGACAATGTAATGGATATTTTTTGTATGGCTTCTAAAATTATGGTAATTAAGTATAATTTTCTAGGAAATTTATATGCAGGTAACAACTAAATTATATCTTTATTTGGAGAATGTTTCCCATTACAAGTAGGAAAAATCGTAAAAAGCAAATAAACATAGCCAACCGACAAAATGGCTCTATATTTTTTATTTATTTTAATAACTGAAGTATATTGATTAAAGCTATACTAAAAATACAAGTATTAATTCAGCTTCCTTCGTTTGAGAGATTAATGCAGTTTTTTTGAAAAATGCAAGATTGAATATTGTTCAAATTTCTCTTCATATTGAAAATATGTGAAAATATTCACAGGGTAAAAATGCAATATTTAGATAGTGCTTTTATCAGTTGATGGTGACATTTCAGTCAACAATATGAAAAAAATGACAAATCTAAAGATACATGCAATACTTTATCAAACAAATTAGATTGCAATATTTAATATTTTTATTTTACAAAAATACAAAGTTATATATAAACTAGCTGCCCATCCCAGCTTCGCCTGGGTGCAGACATCTTTTTATATAAATATCTCCAGCTATAAGTAGTATAAGTGATCATAAAACCATTGCAAAATATTTAAACATATTATTGATATTCTGCCAACCACATGCAAGTCTAAGAAGTTAAGACTAAGTATGTTTGACATATAAGATAGAAGATTTTACATGGAAAGTACAGAACTGTATTACCAAGATAAAGTATAGACAGATGAGAAAATGTTCCTCAGTATAATTTTTAACCATAACCCAACATACATAGGTTAGTTATGTATATAAATTACATGTCATTGAGAAGGCAGTTTTAAACTTGTGTAACTGGTTTTGAAAACATGTCTTGCTTACTACCAAATTGATAAACAAACTGGAGTACATGAATTTTAGTCTCTAAATATTTTATTTATTAGCGGTTTGCCCATATATTCCTAATTGTAGGGCAGGGACCTACTCTATGATTATGATTGATCCGGCTTAAATATTTTATACTTATCTATAAAATATCAACTGCAATTTACATATGTATTGCATTTTTTCACACACATACTGTGTATTTTTGAGTGCAACACTTATGTATAGACCACTATCATGTTTTGTTTCAATGTTTCAATACAAAACTTATTCCAAGGTGCACTTGTGGCTTTTCCATTGTTTTAGTGCCACCGTCAGCATGTTAATTTTATTTTACCTTATTGAAATATTGCAAACTTTTAACAACTAAACAAGTCACATGGATTTTCCTATATTATTTAGGTATAATGAATATGATTTCTGTGAAATCTAATATACCAGAATTCAATATACAGTAAGGTATTTGCAGTTGATATACTGATTCATTCCTGAGTAATGAGACTCAGGTACTTTTATGAAAGTCAAGCATAGGCAGCCATCAACTTGCATCAATAGGAAATATCTTGCATGGTTTGGTGGTTCACACAGTTAATTTATATAGAAAAAATTGTGTGTATTACACAATTACTCATATTTCTATACAAGCACTGAGTATGCATTTATCATTTATGGTTTCTACCAAGATACAACTTGCTTAATTTAATTTTGTTAGTATTTTTACTTTTAATAATTGTCACAAACATGATTTCACCGATATATTTCACTTAAATACGCATGTGCATAATTTGGTTGTTAAGACAACCCTTTTGTCCACATTTGCTTTAGACTTCTCTCCTTCGATGTGAATAATTCAATAATCAATATACTCTTCACCAGTTAACCCTGCATTTAATTCCACCCCACAACACGCCATTGTAGTGCATTGATATCAATTCACAATAAAATCAATATTACTTACCTATGGGTTTTCCAATCCGCCATTTCTTTTGGAGTACATCGGTAAAAACTATCCCAGGCGGCAGGGCTTCATCGTCGCAGAAACTTACATCGAGACTTGGGGCTTCTTCTACTGCCTTTATTTTCTTTTTTGGTGGCAAAGGCAACTGCACTACTTCAGTTCCACGACGCGGCATAGTTCAATATCATGGGGGATTTCAAACCTCCTTTCAAACCAAAGAACGCAATAGATCTGAAATGAAACGTAAGGCTTCAGGATATTATGAAATGTAATTTAATAAAAAACAACGTGCGTTCCAATGTGACTCAAAAATATTATTATTATCGGTTACCCAACACAAAATAATATTGAGATTTGCGGCGGAATCTTTGTGTTTGACGAACAAATTTTAGCTAAAAGTACTTACTTATCACTTATATGCAAGGTAAACACTAGATATGAGTCAATTATCTTGTTAATACGAATTTTATAACGTAATTTGGTTTAACATAACAACTGACCACAAGTCAGCCATATTGTTTGTGTCCTTAGAGTTGTACCAAATACCGATTTAATGCTTTTTTCAGTCGAATCGTTAGAAGTTTTATTTTCAAATAGTCGATTATGAAAAATATAACTATAAATGCATAAATTAAATAATAATAAAAGATGTTCAGAATAGTATAATTTAGTACGAAGTTGTTACGTAGTTTGAAAATGTTACAGAATAAAGGTACTTCGCATTATAATTAAATAAGGAGCTTCGTTTCAAAAAAAAATATTTTATGTATCGTAATGTAATTGTAGACTACAAAATGATATACATATAAATATAATACTTGAGTATGATAATGAAATAGAAGTAATATTACATTTAATAAATAGCATTGAAAAATTGTTTCAATATCAAATTCACTGCATTTACACAATCACTTATTAATCTCAATTATGGCTTGTAGAATACTTTTGTTTGCTCTAGGACATTTAAAGATTTAATAAATATTGAAGATTTCGGTAACTTATCAAAAGAAATACATTACCTACGCGATTGATGAATCAAACAATTGCTTCTTTTTATTGCAAGGTTCGGAAAAAAATATCGATACTTCGACATATCGACTTTTTATTGAAATCTGCGAGCTGTGAAATTGGCATTCGCATTTCGCATTTCGCAATCGTGAATCGGGGTTTCGTGTTGATTCGAAGATTTCTAGACAACACATGGTGTAGGTACTAAAATAAACCATTTATGAGTACCTATTTAGATGTATTTATGGGAGTATACCTATTTGGAAAAAAAACAGTATTTACATGTTTTTGATTGTAGGATTTCAATATATTCAATGCATTTTTTCTCCTATCAGTTACATATTATATCCCAAAGACTTCAATTTAGCCCAATTATTACGGGATACTGATTCAGAATATTTAACAATTCAATGTACGTAATTGAATTTACATTTACTGTCCACCAACTCTTAAACCCAAAATAAATGTAATTTCTTGTTAACGAAGTCAAAGAATTTATTCTTATTTTATAATACGTGTATTAGGTAGGTATACGTACTAAATGTACTGATAAACGAACTACCTAGTATCTCTGCATATGATTTTACAATAATTACCTAGGATAATAGAATTAATAGAAGTAAAGTTTTCTAAGTGCGTTTTGTATTTTCAAATAAACATAACAATTTGAATGCCAAACAATCTCACTACACTATGAAGGCAGGAACCTTCCAATCCGGAGATTATGCTAGGTGTAAATACTTACGAATTACGATAAACTTTTAAGTGACGGCAAGTTGGTGCACCGGCGTCGATACACACTCCAGGCTCCAGCCCACGGATTTCATTCATTCGCGAGCGGAAAGCTTGGAGTGTGGCCGTGCGTTTCGTTGCACCGCGCCGCACCGCGATGTCTTCATGTTTGTCAACAAATAAACAAAACGAGATGTGTTCTGTGAAACAAACGCTGTTCTGTTGTATTGTTTACTCTCAGTACTGAATAGTACGTTAATGTGAAACGTGAAAGAAGATGGACGGTGCGAGCGCTGACTCAGATCATTCTATGACTTGGGAAGACTTTTTCGGTATGTAACTTTATTTGTTAACGTTAAGCTCTAAGATCGTGTTGCCTTGCCATCGTCCATCGTTTAAAGTTATAGAAATATTTTTATAATGTTGAAGTTATTAGTACAAAACGTTTGTATTAACTTTATGTATTAAAAATGGGTACGGAACGTGATTTTTTCCCGGCGCCGTGATACGGGCTGGTTTGTGCAGCATTTCCACTTATGGTAAGCATGCATTATCGTATATGCGTTCATTGCCTGCACTTCTTTAGGACCGTGCACACAGAGCTTTTTTTTTTCATAAATGGAATAAGTTATTAGCGGTTTCCAATCGTGGACGTCAATATGTTAACATTAATGTATCTTTTTATTTTATTCATTTATTTTTAGATAATTATTACTTAACGTGTTTTTATAACACAACATTTACTAACAGTAAATCTATATCTTTAAACCTGCAACAAGGTTATATTTGTACTTCAATTATTAAGTATATCTATCTATCTATTTATTCGTAAATTAGTGTGCGATAGAATATAATACAGTCGATAGCGGATATCGAAAGCTTCCTTCCTTTGTATCGTGCTACAAAATCCTTGAAATAGTCTTCTTAAAAATCTATTACAATTTATAAATTAACGATCTCTTGTTAATAATTTCAACGCTAGTGTGGTATCTTAGCTCTTGCAAATATACTGGCTATAATCTATCAAAACTTTTTAATTATTCAGCAAAAAGGTTTCAAAACACTACTTAACCTCCTTTAACCATCTTTAAATATTAAAGTTTGAACTGGCAGGTGTGTTGGATGCCTAATACACGTTAGTTCATAAAAAGGTCACGATTGATGAGTCAGTGGAACGGTGCACGATTCTACTATATTTTGTGTAATCAACGAGCTTTTACAAACTTCGAATCTTTTTATAGTTTTTTTCTTATTCGACGACTAGATTTGAAAAAACAAGCAGGAAATCATTTGTAGTGGTTACTTCCATCGATATTAATAAATCGTAAATTATAAAATAAAATAGAACAGAACATTCACTTTATCTTTGTTCCAAGTCGGGGACTTACTACTTGCGTTAGACCACACGCTTCCCATTTAAATAGAATGCTAAGCATATCTTGCAAAACATGATTCTACAATATGATTTAATTCGGAAACGATGCAATTCTTTGACACTCGCTGAGTAAAGAAAATCTAATAGGAAATAGAAACTGAGTATTTTCATTTTCATTTTCAATAAAGTTATACCTACATATCGAGCAATAGCGAGCATGTCATTACACCATACACCAAAAGTTCCCGAGTTGGTAGAGTCAATGCCCGATTCAGTTATGAAGGTGTGATACCTTCATCTTGCCCGTAAACCTCCCTTAGTTACCCTAGTAACGGCAAAACAATGATATACAAAAGGAGTTTACTTGGCAAAACACCAAGCTAGGTATCGATCTTATATGAAATGAAAATATGTACTTTATCAAAACTGTAAAATGTTACACATTATTCAGGTTCAGTTCACAAGGCTGTATTCGCCAAAGAAGACCAGACAAGAAACCCTAGCGTTGCTTATTTACAATGAAGTGATTATAAAAGAGTCAGAGCAGTTCATAAATGATTTTTAATAGTCAACAGAATAATTATAAATTATAATACTGTTTTTTTTTCGAATGCATCCGATTGTCATCTAACAGAGAGTAGAGACAGATGGAGAGAGATCAGGCGGCGAGCAACATCATCGTTAGGGAATAAAACATAGTGACCACGACCGCACTACAAGGACTTTCACAACGAAGAAGAATAAAGCCATTTTGTACGGCTGAGTTAAGTAAAGCCGTCCGGAACGGAGATTCGGTATACATTGTACCGCCGAAGCAATGAATTATAAAAGTTTTAAATTAATTAAAAGTTATCGTTATCTTGAAAAATGCCTTGCAATAAACGAATACAGACTGATACAAGTTTCACTGGTGAAGACCCTCTTCTACGATTAATAGGAATTATTATGATGAAAATAAATTTTATGAATGTTAAAAAAAATACTTGTGGCCTAAACTTAATCGATCTCGCGACCGTAGAAGTCTTCCACTTCACAGTAAAGATTATGGGTTGTAATATACACAAATTTAAATTAAATAGAGCGTAATTGTTGCATTAAATAAATAGGAAAACATAAGAGAGTAGTAACAAAATATACGTTACATAATTGCGTCATAACTCATGGTAAATATCGTCATTATCTGTACTAAGAATGTGTTTTAGATAAAAACTGTGTATGACAAAGACTCGTTGTGTTTGTAAGTGGCGTAAGATATACAGGAATGAGTGCTAGAGTATAGATATTGTAGCTTACGAATAATATTCTATAGTGTGCATACTTTATAGCGAATGACAAACATCAGATTTTTAAATATAAAAAGTTCTTTCTCTATTTTCGATTCAGATATCTACTCGTAGAATACAATCTTGTTTTGTTGGTACACACTTAAATTAACGGTTATTTAACTTTATCTGCAAAACCAAATATGTATACATTTAGAGTCTTTAAATAACATTTGAATTTTTAAGTATTACACTACATCAGAATAAAATAAACGTTTATTAATAATCCTTAAAAATTATTAAAATCAGTGATTCTGAAAAACTGCACAGATTTATCCAGCATAGGTATAGCAATTCTCATATTAAATACTTTTGAAATAAGAATAAGCGAAAAAATGTATTGCCAACGTAACCATCGAGTGCCATAATATTATAACGGACCTCATTCCATTTCACAATGACCGCCCGTTCTAAACATAAAAAAGAAAACAAAAACCAATTACCAGCTAAAACGATTGTGTCTGTACTCGTATTGTACGAAAAGCGAATTAATGAAGTGCGCTTCCTTCGCTCCACACCGGATGTTGGTTGAGCCGACAGTTGGCGCGTTGTGCCAACCCAGCTATCCAATAATCCTTAATAGTTTCTTTAATCGTCTTTATGTTTATGGTGTGTAAAAATAATTAAATGTGTTTATGAATTACCTATGTACCAATTTTGTTTCATTGTTTGGAGCTAGCATTTTATATAAGAATGGATGACGTTTTGGTATTGGTAAAAAGCAAATCTTTCCCTCGATGTTCTGTTTCGTTAACAGCCGATGCCAACAATCAATCAAAAATTTTAGATTGAAGTCAATCCGGATTGTTTTCTACTTTTCGATTGGTCGAATATCTTGTTGCCAATAAACAAAACAGGCTACAGTCGATTGCCTCTGTTGATAGATTGAAAACAATCGGTTCCCTCTTGACAATTTAGTTTGACGCAGAATATTTCATTGCATATTTATGCACTTTCAGCATTTTGTAAATAAATAATTTGTGAAAAACAAAAATTTCCGTTACAAATTATTATAATTGCAATAAAAACAATTCAATTTGTCCCAATTATATAGATTTTTACAGAATTGTTGTGTTTCTGGCCACTGAAAAATAATATATCCAGTAAACAATGACATTCTTGTCATACTAATAGACACTTGTCATTCTAATAGAAATATTATGAGAACATTGTGGAGAAAATTGCGAAATGTGATTGAACATTTAATTAAGTCCGTGGATCACTGCCGCCCATGAACATCCACTACGATTGGATCATGGCTGTGTTGCCGGCCCAACAAATCGGGAGGAGAGCGAGAAGCCCATAGCCTGCCCATTCATACTGAGTCATGACTGATAACAGCGTGGCTCTATAACTTCCCATGATCAAAATTTGATTCCCTTTTCTATTATTTTTATTCTTTCCATTATTATTGGTGGTGGTTTACTGGTGGTAGGTCTCTCATATGTGAGAGGCCGCCTGGGTAGGTACCACCGCAATGTCTATTTCTCCCGCCAATCAGCAGTGTAAATGTACTGTTGTGTTCCGGTTTGAAGGACGTTGTAGCCAGAGTAACTACTGGACATATCGAGACTTAACATCTTATGTCTCAGGATGCCGAGCGCAGTGGAATGCCAAGCATTGCCTTGTAACTCATGGTGTTGTTTGGTTTTGCTACTGTCCATGAGCGGTCGTATCGCTTACCATCAGGCGAATGGCAGGCTCGTCTCGTCATTCATTGCAATAAAAAAAAAATGATTGTAAATTGTGAGAAATAAAGAATATTTCATTATGAATGTTTTATTCACAAAACACACTGAACAATTAAATAAAAATACAACTATGAAATTAAGAAACATATCTTAACAGAAATCATAGTTTTCAAAATAAAATAAAAAGTATAAATTCGTTCAAGATAAAATATACACAACAATACAATATTTTAGATCTAACTGAAGAAATCGTTAATCAATGTTGTGTCATCTTCATCTACAATAATTTCTACTTCCTAGTTTCATTGCTGTTGGCAAATCTGCTTAAATAATCCGTGGAAATTCTCGGATTGCACTAATGGATTGTTTTGAACAATCCATCCAAACGTCAACACTGTTAATTGTTTATTGGCAAGCCTTAACTGTCATTTTCATACAGAGGACAATCTACAATCAGGGATTGGCCCTCCCAAAAGTAGATTGATTTTTTAGATAGTTTTTTCCCTACTGAGATTGATTAACGGCAAGCTATAGTCAGAAAAAAGATTGAGCTGTCAATGTCAAACAGCAAATTTTGGATTGGGATTGATTGTTGGCATCGGCTGTAAGTCGCTATAAGACTGTATAAAGACATAGCTGATAATAATGTTTGTGACATAATCTGTGACTGAAGGAGTTAGGACTACGATGTGAATACGGATGTATTTTCGAACATATTATATTGTGTTTATACGTCTTCTATATCATCATTAACTAACATAATTAATGATGTACCAAAATAACTATAATCCTTAAAACTAGTTCTATTAATATTCACAAAAAGTTCATGTCGACTGTTGACTATTCCAATATCGGTTTTTTACTTATGTTCTATTGTTTTAATAACAATGTGGTACATAAGTTTCAAGGCCGCGAGTTAATGAAATTCACAAGGTCAACAATGTTGGCGATGGAATTACTAATCATTGGTGTTTAATCGATTTTATACTGATGTTCGATTATGAAAACAATCGATTAAATTACAAATTGACTTTTTATTCTTTATTTTCGATGAGTTTTAAATTACAATTTGTATTTGGAGTAATGATCAATTCTAATGAATGACAAATAAGATTTATTAACTTAAAAAATGGTTGGCCATATTCGGTACGTATTGTCGAATTTTAAATTATTTATCCATTTCAATAAATCACATCGGCAATCTTCGCATACGTGACTTCCGCCGACTACAAATGATTGTAAAATGGATGAAGTAATAATGCATAGGCATATTATGCGTTTTATTTCAAAATTAAAAGAAAAAAATATCCATGCATTTACGATTATACGTACTAATTTCTAAGCGTGTTACCATGCTGGAATAAATTGTAGAAGATGAAATACATACATATATTACTTACCCTGAACGTGTGAGCTGTATTTTAATTATCCGAAATGAATAAACTGTGAGCTTGTAGCCTCGTATATATTTGAGAGTCGGGACAGTTCGTGAACCCGTCTGGAACGCTGTTGTTTTGTTTCGGCGACTTATGATTACCAACTTTTTATTTTGCGTCTGCTCATGTGCTCATGAGTTCGTGTTTAACGCCTTCATTTTGGTATAAATAAAAGACTTGTGTTGTAGTTTGGGATTGTTTTGTAAGCTTAAACAATAGCTCTCTTCGTGTAGATACATTAATTTTAGTACCATCCATTTTTAATTTTTATCTATGTATTAAAGTTTTAAAAGAAGCAGCCAATTACATACTTATTTATTGCATAAATCAGTCATGTATTCTGTTATTCTTACTCTCTCTCACTCTTATTTGTTAATCTAAATCACTCTACATATTGATGAATCTGTATCATATAAATTCATTGCCTATTGTGATGTACGGGGCTCCAATCTCAGTGAGAAATGGTTAGTTCTAAGTCCACAAGAACGTATGCAGTTTCCTTGACTTCAAGTATTTTGAGAATTCCTGCAGAGAACTCTAAGGGTTATTGTGTTCCTGTACTGTACAACCAAGTCCCAAACTTCTAAACTACACCTCGTACTATTTGACAGCCGACACCTAGCCGCGAGCCTTTCTCTATCGGTGTTTATTCAACACAATTGTTTCACAACCGAAACAATTGCATGTGTAAAAATAACACCTTACATAAACACGTAGACGGGATCTTACAGACAACTAATATCGGTGTTGACCTCCTTCGATTTTAATTATAGAAAAATGCTACCGATAAATGGACGGCCAAGAATAGAAGAAACTATGAAAGCCGTTACATACTTGATGCCAAATATGTGGATTTACAACCATGTGGGATTATAGAGCCTACCGAAGAAGAGATACGTGGTTTATTAAAAAGCTAAAGCTTTAATTTATTTATCTTTCTATGTGATATTAATACGCGAAGGAAAATCTTTGTGTGCATTTTAAATCATGCATCCGATATTGTGCTTGATGACTAACATTTGTTTATAGTTGTATCCAGTACCATCATTTGTATTCATATGTAATACAAGTTGTGTCTCGCTTTTTGTCTGCTGTTGCAACTCGTGTTTATTTTTTTGCATCCTTGAGAATGAATTCAAGTACATAAATATAATCATCTCTTAACAGTGGGTACCCTTTCTGGACTGCCCTCAGGCCTGTACTTACCAAGACGCATAGTCACTTTGCTGCGGCAAAATAAAAATTTTTGTATTCTTTATTATTATGAAAGGTTCGTTTGGAATCTGTTAAAAACGAAGGTCACGAACTTCGGGATTAGTTAAAGCCAGTGGACTGTTTACTAACATAACTTCTATAAAATTGTCCTGTCTACATCGCAAGATATTAACTAGCCACAGACTTTGTTATTCCAGTCTCACAATTCCGCGACAGATTTACTTATTCGCCACTCTCACAGAAAACCGACGTTGAGTGACGGCTTTGGTGTTGTGTTACGTTCGGTGAATAAGATTACCGGAGGCTCTGTATCGCTTTTCTCCTTTCGTCCCTGTCCCCTCCTTTTCCCCTCTTATTTAGCATGTTCATGGGTGACGGTAATCATTTACTACCAGAAGGGATCTTGCAAAATAAATTCCTACATAGTACAACGCTATTATTTCCCAATACAAAGGTGTTATAATTAGCTGTCAAATTACTGCGACAGTATAATTCGTTTCTGCAACAGCATCGAAATTAGAATGAAGAAATTGTTCCTCATATTACTTATTTGAAAGGGCATTGTAATAGTAATATATTGGAGTGTCGCCATCACCACAATAAATATCGGCGGCCATTCAAAATACATTACGTGAAATTGGAAGAGCAATAATGCGTAGAATGATTGAGATTACTGTAGCAAAATCGTTATTTGAACATGTTGCAGATTGGAAAGTTACAATCTATATTTCTTGGGCTATTGCGAAAGGTGTTTGTGATCTTGTAATACATTAAGATGAGAATAGGTTTAACTCGTAACTATAAATTAATCTACCCAACAGACTCAAATTGTCCCATCTCAATAAGACACAGGTCAGATCTTGGGTAATTGAATCTTTAAAGGACTTTTCACTAACAAAATATTTGAACAAAATATCTGAATCTTAGCTACTATTTGTCTCGGAGCAAACACAAACGCACTGGTTCTGTACAAAATGTTGTAAATTGATTTGTAGCGTTGAGGCCTTGAGGGCCTATAATTGATACAACTTATGAGGTAGGATTTTATAATTATGGTCAACACTGGCAACAATAAGTATATGAAATACTTGTGACGGTAATACGAGTTAATCACTAGTTTTGTGTCTAATTTCAAAATAGACTTCTTCGAAAACTTAATAATAATAAACTCCGATAGCATTTAAGTGATTTTCCGTCTCCCAACATTTCCCAAGTATTAAAATTACCATTCTGTCCAACGATCGTGAATCGGAGAAACATGAAACACAACTAATCGTTTTCAATTCTCGGGACCAATAAAAATCACCATTTAATGTTCCCTAACAGGCACCGGAGGATCGGCTATTGCAGTTGATGAATCAATACTAACAAACCATGTTACAAACGCGCTGTGAACTGTCGTTAGTCATTCTTGCGCAATCTATTGTGCTTTTGTGTTTTGGAAAACAAATCGCGTTTTGCGTTTGCGAAACTGTTGATATCACCAACGAATCGGCGCGCAAATTGAGAGTCGCTATCGCAGATCTTACTCCGATAACGACGTGAGCTTTGTGAGAATTCTTTTTGCACTAGTCTAGTTTGGTCATCATTCCGAAGTTTATGTAAGGTATTTCGCAATCGTAGAGGAAGTCTTTGGCCAGAATAGGGACGTATATGGGAACATGCAGTTGAAAACCTTGCTTCTATTTTCTTTTCTAAATAAAGTAGTATGAATTAACTTATTAAGAATATTGATGTCACGTCACTTTAAAATCTAACACCCATATTCTAAGACGTTTTCTCGACTCCACTTGACGTTACTAGAGGAAATCCGTATTCTTAGTAGAAAAAAATCTCCTCCACTCAACGTCACTCAAAAAATTTCCTGTCACGAGGAAAGGAATCAACTGTCAAACTCAAGGTACGTCGCGACCTACCTTAAGGAAGAAATAAAAGAAATAATCCTACTTTAAAATTGTAATTTAAAAGAGAGAAATAAAGTTTACCTTTTAAAATTCTTAAATACCTAAATATGCCAACATTTTTTTGAGGTGGGTGCCTATACACGATTTACACGTTTTCCTAGTGAATGATACAAACATTACTCTTTATTTCATTTAATAAAAGATTTGTGGTTTGGAAACAGTGTTTATTATTTTAAACAAGTTATTAAAGATTTCCAACAGTTCCTGTAATACTTGTACGATACTCCGTACGAATATCCCGAACGACGATTCATCCATAAGAATATCCTTTGAAATTTCCGGGTTGGATGGTATGACCCTCCTCCTGTCTGCATGCGTTTTTTTCTCCGACTCTCTAAATATTTGTCTTCCAGTCACAATCCCGAAGATTTTGAGTTCAATAATTATATTTATTCTATGTAAACACTCTGACATGACATTTGACTGTCACTTTTCAAGTGATCATAGACTATTTTCAAAGGTTTTTTGTTAAATCTCTACTTTATCTATACATCAATGACGTAATTGATGACGTTTTTCCTTGACTCAACCTCACTCGAGGAACCTTTAGTAAAGGTATATTTTTAACTTAGCATACCATTTTCGAGGGTCCCTCCAATTCATTTGTAAAGTCACCTCGACTAAGATAAGGTTGAGGAAGATTGGAGGACACGTCTTAGAATACGGGTGTAAGAATGTATTAACAACTCCGAGTAAGCTATTTCATTGTCAGAAATGCGGTACTTAATTAGGTTTTCTTGTCAAAAACTGTATGGGTTTCTCGATTCATCTAGAGTTTTTTTGTGACTCGGACTGTATTTTAAAGACGATAAACCCGTCCCATACTTCACTCATTTATTCATTCGGTCGTTCACTCGCACAATCATTCACTATCCCATTCTTCCGTTCATGTCATACACATTCACGCATTAATCAACCCGCTCATTCATTCCATTCAACCTGTTCAACAATCCGTGTACAATGTGAAGTAAAAGATGCCCCGAGAATAGTGGATAGTAACTGTTATTACAGTTGTACAACAATAAAGACACCCCGCGGCTATATTTGAAATGATCGTAAATATATTAAAAGAACCATTAATAGACGTAGAATGAAACGTAAAGCTCACAATTATAGTACAATCTCGTTGTTAGAAATATTGCTTTAGATTTATATTGGTTTCGTGTTGTTTATTAATGATATAAATCGCGATTACAGTCGCTTCAAGCGTTATTTGAAAGATTAATGCGTTTGTAATAATTTATAAGGTCATGTTTATGCTTGGTAGTTCTATTAATTATTTTAAAAGCTAGTTTTACGTTGGTGATTGCGTATCTCCTTGTGGAGGCCAACACTGGATATACTGTGGCTAAAGATGACGGTGATACGAAATAACTAATTAGCTCACCTATTAATATTTACTACGATTACAACCGTGAAAATCTTTGTTGATTTATCCTTTATTTATCTAGCTATAGATCGAGAACATTTATATTTAATTAGATAGTTTGTGCTGCGGAGTGACCTAAACCACTTTTATCCCGAAATAAGCATAGCCCATTTAGCTAAATATATATTTTTATGTTACTAAAATAGAAGCGAGGAAAATACTATTAGGCTATACAACGCGATATAAAAACTTACATTTTGTCTTCTCCTAAAATGTATTTTGGTATTATATTAAAACTCCTTTGAACTTAGCTCTAGAGGTTAAACCGTTCCCTGTTGATTTATAATAAACACGTATGATAATGTTTGTAAATATTGTTCTTTCGACGTTATATTTTCGGTGTGTTTTATTATGTGTATTTACTTAACAATTATCTAAACACACGGAAAGTTCAAACATTTACTTTGTATTACTGCACTGACGATAAAAAAATAATATCATTTATCTATACCTATAAGTAGGTATGTTGGGATAACAGCGTAATACAAAGATGGAAGGGGTAAGAACGGAAACTCCTATAAAATGTAGGATTCTTTGTATTACGGTGTTACCCCAACGCACCCTATATAAAAATATAGGAGATATGACCGTAGATTTAGACTATAGAGCACGAATAGAAAATCAAAACATTTGTGCGGTTAATACACTACGGCGACTCTTAGCCTTAAAATCGTCCTCTCTCTCATATTTGTCTCTTTTTAAGTAATAGCTAAACGAAATTGTTCAGTCCATATTTATTATCATAACCTTCAGCTACCGAAAGTTGACTGCATGGGAAACAGAGAATTTCTAACATCACATTTCCCCAAAGCATTTGACTGTAACAAGCGGCTTGAATTCCATTTCTATTTAAAATGCCACAAACTATGTCCAACGGAGATTCAAGCTGGTATACATATGAATCAAAGTACCCTGATTCATTTCGCATTTATCTGGGTCATACAAGGAAGGCTAATAAGCGCGGAATATGCCTTAAAGGGAAGGGTAGTGAAATGAGAGGAGCATTAGGGTCGCTTGCATGGCTGGGTGGCTCTATTGTACAGTCTGCGCGATTAGCCTCTGTATTTTCCATTTGGTTAGTTTAGACACTACAATTTCTACAATAAGGGTGTGGCGAGCAAGAGTGGAGTGGAGACCGCGTCTTGGAAAACGTAGCGTGGGACGTCCTCTGGCCAGATGGCGGGACGACTTGCACAAGAGGGCCGGCAGCGACTGGATGCGTAAAGCAGCAAACCGGGCTCTATGGCGTACCTTGGGAGAGGCCTATGTCCAGCAGTGGACTGCAACGGGCTGATGATGATGAGCAAGAGTGGTCATATCCATCTCGGTATCTGGAGCAGGTGAGAAGAATTGTTCAGGCAAACGGAGTGGTTCACTGTAGACGTGTTCTGCAGCGGATGTTTCCAGATCCTCTTTCCACGCACTGCGTATTCCAAGGAGAACCCACGGCATGACTTCCACCTAGTTCAATGATGTATGGCAGGTGATGGCTGATGATTGAGGGTTGAATTTTTGTTTGTTTTACTGATACGACGAAGTGCGTGGTGGCCTGTTGGTTACGGATCAGACGCGGCTGCCTACATGTTCACGGTGGTCGCGGGTTCAAATCCCAGGGCACACCTCTGACTTTTCGAAGTTATGTGTGTATTGATAGTCAATCACAACGCACTTTAACGGTGAAGGAAAACATCTTGAGGAAACCTGCATACAGTAGCGATTTTAAAGAATTTCTACAGTATGTAAGTCCGCCAACCCGCACTAGGCCAGCGTCGTGGACTATATGGCCTAACCACTCTCAATCGATTCTCTCGATTGTAGAGTAGGCCCGTGCCCAGCAGTGGGACGTATATGGGCTGATACAGATACAGATACAGATACGATGAAGTTATGTATCAACTACGATCTCTGGCGCCCGAATGAGTTGTTTTAGAAAATTTGAATAGTTTATCTCTCTTCACGTTTTATTACACTGGGAATGTTATTAGATTAGGAGTATAAATGGTAGTTGTTAAATTATACGAACATATCTCAATCAATGAGTTAAAAGGACTGCCTCGGTGGCGCAGTTGTACTACGGGACCATTACAAAGCTGAGGTCTTGGGTTCGAATCCTGGGTCGAGAAAAGTGAACCGATACTTTACGTACTGATGTTCGTGACTATGATTGATTCTTAATCGCCGTATTCTAATATCATTCCGACTCTTTCCAACGAGGTATAGAGGTATATATAGAGTGTTGGATATTCTATGAGTTGTTTATATCTGTACAATCAATTAATACTAGATATAATTTGCGGGCGAATGCACTGACAAGTTCTCGAGTGGAGGCTTCGTACTGGTAAGCGCAGCCTTGGACGTTCACCAACAAAGATGACACGAGACGAATTGACAAAGATTACAGGAGGACGCTAACCAACGCTAACAGTCATTCCTCAAAGGTCGCCTTGTAAATTAATTAAAGGCAGAGATGGGCACGGCATGGCACATGGTTGTAGACATCCTGTTGTTGCAACCTTAGTCCAATTATTTCTATTTTTTACAACGAACCTCTTTTCACTACAAAACTTTTAAAACACAACCTCCTTTGAAGTTTGGCAAATGATTCTTTTTTCAAAATGAAACTCTTGACCCGCTTAGACAAAGTGGCGGTGGTGTCAGCGCGTGGCGCCAGTGGTTTCCGAGGCGATACCCGCGCGTCGCGTCGGGTTGCGATACAGAACCAGCCTCCACCGCAAGCGTGGCGCAATCCGACAGATCAAGTTAATCGCCGCTTTAGTGCCGCGAAATGCTCGTGTCGATTGAATTTAATTATCAATATTAATAATGCTGGCCCTGTAGCTTGGACAACTGCTAGGAATGTCCCTTAGGCCCTTTTGTTGAGCCAATGCGAGGTGGTCGATTTACTTTCGAAATGATTGTAATGAATGAAATGAAATTAAATTAAAATGAAATTAAATTAGAATCAAAAGAAATTAAAATGAAAATGAAAAGAAATTAATATGAAAATGAAAAAATAGGCAGTTTGTCGATTAAATCACTTACATTGGCCAAATGTATGAAGGCGGCGACCGTCCTATACGCCTTCGTCGGCAAAAAAATTGTCTACTTTAAACATGCGAACTCTAGCGAAAACAACTAAAATGGTTATTTATCGATAAATTTATCGATAAACCACATTGATTCTCTACGAACAGTCTCCGTGCTCATTTTATGAGTGATGAGCCGATTGATTCGGTGTCACCGTTACCAATTACGGATGGGCTGGCATACATACGCGATCGCTATCATTTGCACGTGGTGCAGTTTGAATGTACTGGATAAGTATCTAGCAATTATATTATATATATGCATTATTAATACGTAGGATGTGTTGAGAGATGCCCACCATCTCTCTGAACGTGTTGTGTGGGGTTTTCGAAATCTGTATGGGGCATTTTGCAAGTCGATGTAATGTAGTGTTTTGGTCGAAGAGGGCGTCTAATTTTATGTTCAAAGTTTATATCGGTAATGATTATACCAGTTGTAATATCATGAAATCGTTTGTTTCGTTAATTGCTATTGTTACTGCTTGCTTGGGATTACTTGCATTAGATCCGAAGTCCCAACTTCACGTATAATGTATGTAATCTGATCAGTGACAAAAATTCAATGACTTAAGAAAATTACATGATATTGAAACATGAGCCGCATTAAACATTTCCGGGGACGACCAGTATGAAATTAAACTTATATTTTAGATTATATAAAACTCTTTTAAGATTTTATTGCAACAATACGTTGGCCAGGTGATGTTTGGTTAGCAACAAGATTCAGAAGGTTGTTGTGAAAAATAACACGCGTGCTTAGAACGTTAACTCCGACTGTTTACTGTTTAGCATTTGCATTTAGCAACATAACATAAAATATTTTTTCTACGAATTGTATACAAATATACGCTAACCATGGCGTTTACTTGGGAAGGCCTACGATCAGTGCCCCTAGCCGGAACATTTTGCAGTATCGTAATAGAATAGTAATAGTAAAATTTTGTATGGGAATTTAAACAGCGCCATTGTGAGCGTATTTGGAACTAAAATTTCACAGCGGGAAACGTTTACTTTACTATACGAGAATTACTAAACGATACTTCAAAATGTTCCGGCTAGGGGCACAGAAGTGGACGGCGATAGGCTGACTAAAACTAACATCTTAAAACTCCTATCGAAAGACTGATTTACAAGAATTTCTTTATGTTTAGGATCGTTATCGTCATCAGCATCAACCACAAGTATTGGAAGCCTACTTGGTTTACTAGCTCATCTGTTCCATTCATTAAAGGTCAACTTAAAAGTCTACATTCTTCTCAAAAGTACCCTGAATCGACGAGAATGCATGAAGAGATTTATGAAAGTGGATGAAGCGAAAGTAATAATGTCAAGATCGAACAGAGTGGCGATCCATAGTTTCTGCCTACCCCTATGGGATACAGACGTGACGATTATTTATGTATGTATGTAAAAGTTATAATAAATTTAGCATAGCATTAGTAGACAAAATCAAAAGAAATTTCATGACGTCACAAGTGTTTTCTCGGTTAGGAATAGGATATAAAGAAACTGTTTCGGTAAGAGAAAGTGTACATGCACTTTCGTCAATTGTGTCAACCCCTGCATTATCAGTTTGTTACTTGTGAATAAGCGTTATTGATCCCTAAAGGTAGGACTAGCCTAGAGTCATCATAATAAAAAGGGAGCTCTTTCGATTTTAACTATTTTAGTGAGGGTAGACGTGGTGTAAAATAAAGCAGCTTTTTGTAACAAAATTATTGTAAATTGGCGACAGAGGCGACAGCTGCTGGTAATCAATTGATTACCGAAACATTGCCAAAAAACCAACAGTCGTTATCTCCCAACACCCCGTTTTTCTCCTGATTTTGTGTGAGTAATAACTTCTGGAGATGAATCCACATAACTACGCGCCAAATTATATGCATTTACACATTATGCGTATTATTACTACAATAATAAGTAGTATCAACACGTTGCACGTTCATATGCGCATGCGCATCTCAAGGATTTTATATTGCATATACTTAGTTCACTACTAACAACTTCATTATAAACTGTGTCATAAAGCAATTTCTAATTCAAAAAAATTATGCTGCGATCCTTCACCTAATACGAATTAGCTCAGTCATAGGTCAAAGAGAGTTGGTTGATAGTAATCGTCGATTTCGTAAACGACGCGGCATTATTACGTACAACACTAGTACAATGCAATACGGCTTATCATGTTTAATAACGTTATGTGAATTGACATGCTCTATGACAAAATTTATTGTTCTCTATGATTTGTCTGTTGATTGTCTATGTTTTCGATCATTATTGGTCCATGCAATCACTGACATGCAATTTAAAGTAGGTACTATTATGCCTCGGTGGCGTAGATGCTGCTAAGGTCTCGGGTTCGAATCCCGGGTCGGGCGAATTGATATTAGGTTTTTCTATTCATTATCAGCCCGGAGTCAGGAATTTGTGCCCGATATGGCGATAGGCACACCCCTATCACATCATGGGACGGAACATACAAGGCGAAATGTGGGTGTCCTGGTGGCGCATCTGCCTACCCCTTCTGGGATAAAGGCGTGAGTTTATGTATGTATGTACTATTATCCTCACCTCGATTATACCATCTATAATCCCAACGTTGTGGATGCTTAACGTGGCAGTGATCACATACCATTAGGCAACCTGTTTGTTCGTTTGCTGCACCTATTGTTTAAAATAAATCTATACTTTTAATTTAAAGTAAAAAAATAAATACATTTGCAAATATTTCCATTTGGTTTAACTCTACTATTAAGTGAATTGTACTAACTAGTCTCCTTCTTGTCCAAATATAAAGCAAAAACATTTACTATTCAACTTGTTGCAGTAAAATAGCTCTGAGTAGTTTAAACACAGCTTCATACATAATTAAAGTGTGTAAACTTAAAATAACACGTTTGCGCAATGGAATAACTGGAAAAAACATGAACGAAGCGCCATAATTTGTACACTTTCGTTGTCCACAATGTTCGGGCTCAAAGAACCGGTGTTCGACATTGCACAATAATTACTCTTGTATGTTTTCTTCGTAAAAACACGGGGAATTAAGTAGTTTCGTTGTAAAGCAATGACTTTATTAGCGACTTATTTTTAGTCTCTTTTATCCAATTTGCCTGAATTTCTTTGTTATATTTGTTGAAATGCACTAATTAGGTTTAAGCTATATTTATATTATGAGATTTTAATGAGAAAGAGTGGATTACTGCATATAGGTAGGTAATCATAAAATTGATCACTCTACAAATATGCAAATATATTGGGCTATCTATGGTAGTATAAGTCCATATTTCGTTTGTCTTTATTTACAGTAAGGAAAACACAATTATCTATAAGCTTTGCTTTGCTTTGCTTCATCTTAAGCTCCATAATAGTTAATATGTTTTAGTAATAGTAATGTTTCATAGTTATTCATTCAAAATTTCACACTACTTAGTTCAGTTTTAACTAGTTACATCGCGGCTCTACCATATTTTTAAACAGTTTTGACTCTTTATAGTTAACTAGAGTCTTTAACCAAACAATATTAGTTATTTTTACTTATCTTTTGTAGATACAAGCTTTACAAATGTTTGGAACTTTTATTACTTCTTTTGATCTTATAATACCCGCATTATCTGTGATGGCTGACCTAAACCTTAATACGTGAGTGCACTGAAGAAGAACGAATCTTGAAGTTGAACACGCAACGACGCGAGGTTAAGTTTCCACTTTTGTTGTTTTTCTTCAAAATGGCGGCAAGGACAATACTGTCGCCATGCTTGATTTGATTCGTAAAGATGACCGCATGATTGCTGCAACAGATTTATATAACTGATTTTAAAAGCCAAGGGTGATGTTGAAATGGATTAATTTGTTTCATTAAAAATTATTATTTATATTTAGTTATGATAATTTCAAATTCTTGTGTAATACGATCCTCTGCAGAAACTACTGAACGGATTTTGATGAAACTTTACAGTTAAAGGTACGCTGTAATGAAACAAGCTATAGTTATAAATTGCAACTGAATAAATCTGACCATCAGAGAAGATGTAATCCCAGTAATTCAACAAAACCTCAAGTATGTATTACAAAGTAAGTAATATTATTGTACTTTTAAAAAATTCTGCACACGCCGAAGGATGAACAAAGCGAGGTAAATTACTAAGCTATTATGAAATGGAATGGTATGTGAATTTCTTCACGATTTTTTCAAGAACGTGATCTAAATGTGGGATTATAATTTAAAGATTCATGAGTATTCCAATGATTTAAATAAATAATTATTAGAATGTTCAGCGTATTATTAATTATTCATTCAATTATAGTAATTCTTAACTCATTCAATTTCACAATAAGTAAGGCAGGGTAACAAAAATTACGAGCCTTCATGTTCTCAATGTAATATTCTTTTTAGAGGCGATAAGATTAGTGTCATTATCTACGTTACGTCGGATATTCCACCGGTGACTTCGCTCAACCGGTGGCCATAACTAATCTCCACAAGACAGGTTTTGGAGGTGTGTGCATGTAGTGTAATTTGATTTATATTTTATGGATCGTTTTTTTGCAAAATAATAGTCATCGTATAAGCGAGAGTACAGATTCGCTTACAAAACAATGATCTTTGGAGCTCTGAAGTTTTAAGAACTGTCAATCGCAGTGGTTCGAAATTTGAATTAATGACGTTCCAAATTCGTGTTACCAGCTTAATAAACAACGATTTAACTTTTTAAATAGATAAATTATTACAAATATCATCTGTGGTACTTTACACGTTCAACGGACTGTGTAATCGTAGTTTTTTACGCAACGTCGGTCACAGACTGCGGCAGGCTTCCAACAACATTGCATCAGGAACTACTTTACTAATTTGTACCTTACTGAATTAATATAAGGTTTGATTTACACCCGTTTATCCTGCTTAGTGTACTGTGTAATCGTATGAAGATGGTTTTCATTTTTTTAATTGATGACAGACTGGAGTAATATGTTGTTCGCACTCTATGACGTCACAAGTTGTGAGGATTACCATTAAGTAGCTTGAATACAACCGTTTAAGATGTAATTGAGTGAAATCATCATTTTAAAGGACCACGTGTGGTTTAGCTACATGAAGAGTTTGTAGCAATTTCGTTATCGTACTTTAATTAAGGGATTACTAATAGACCAACAGCGTTCGTAGAATCTTGGATGAGTTGCCATTAAGAATGAAAGAGAAAGTGGAAACTGAAGGATAGTTCATTGTATTAAATTGGCAACCAGCTATTACATATTTTTAGTTTTCTGTGGGGCATTAGCACTCTCAACCACAGAGCGCTGACATTTTTTATACAGTCGAAATTGAAAGTTTTAAGTGCGCTTCGACGAAAAAGGGATACGAGATTTTTACACTAAGGGTCACTGCAAAATTTAAAAATGTTAAGTAACTTAGTACTCTACAGCTAATACTTAAGATTTAATTGTCCTAACAGAGCTTCTAATATTCTTTGCTGAAAAACGTATATCGAGTAATTTAAACCAGTGTGAATTCTTTAAACAGGTAGGCCGTGACGCGATTGCAGCCGCCAGCTGACCACATACAAAGATTATCATAATAAACAATAGTACTAAACAAATTAGGCTCGGCCGTGTAAAAAAGTTATTAAGTTGACAAAATAAAACAATTTCTTAGAATATAATGTCTTATTTTAAACGTCAAAGTAATATTTCACTGTAAAATGAAAATTGCAACTCAATCATAATTCTTAAATTCCGAAAACTTTTCGTAGTGTATTTTGTATGTCAAATCTCCGTAAAGCATTTAAAGTCGCTTACCGATATTCTGATCAAAATAACTTAGAATGAAGTAATTTACACACAGGTACATAACCATATTGTTTCAAATTGAAACTCATTCAATATTGACCATTTAAAAATTAAAAACTTTATGGTTCCAACACGCATGCGCGGAGCCGCAGACACCGTCTAGACAGGGAGGCTATCCGAACCTTGTCGACCAGATTAAAATGACCTTCCCCACATCACAAATCCATTGAAAACCAACCGATTGCCAATTTTTTAAAGGTCTCTGTAAAATGGCCGTTGGTACCAAAATGTCGAAGTAAAGATTTCGCTTCGCTTGGCGTGTGTCCAGGGTCTTAGAATAATATTGTTTTGGTTAATAACATTATCCTGGGCGAGTTGAATTTTTATTGATGTGAAAGGATTATGTGCTGGTTTGTTCCCTGACGTTTTGTGTTATGGTAATGTCAGTGCGAATATCAATCGATTTTGGCTGGTTATATGCATCGCGTGGTATTCCAAACAGTTTTACGGAAATATCGTTTGCGGTTTGAAAAAAGAACTGCTTATGAATTGATTGAAAGATACGTAATTAAATGAACCACAATTTGCAATAATGAAAATACTGCCTGTTCAGCTTTTGGCATAGTCTTAGCGGTAAGGGTATATCACGGAAAATACTGTCTTTTAAGTTTATAATCATGGTAATTTTTAGAAAAATAATCATGTTCTTTCCCTTAAATTAAATCTAAGTAATACCATATTGTATTGGTACAAAACATACCATCGGAATTTTAATCAATCATTAAAGCTTTCGTAAGTTTACATATTTTTGTATTTTAAAGTAATGTTATTTTAAATTTTATGAATATCCATGCAAATAAAGAGAACAACATTTGAATTTGGTTGTTCGGAAGCCGCTAACCGTCCAGATCGTCCCTAATGAAGAATGTTAACTAATTTTGATTATTAGCACTCCATATTCTCTGGCAAAAATAAAAAATACTAGTGAAAGAATTACTTCGATATGTCAATTAGTTTCCGATTTAGAAGTAAAACAAGTTGTAACCGTACGACCCGGGCTGCCGGTTACGGTGTGACGTCATGGCACAACACGTTCACTGGCTCACTCAGTCCGCTCGTGGTCGCGCGCCCGTGCCGTTGAATTTATACCCACAGAGTACTATAATATTACGTTTATACCAAAAGACTTTTAACAATGTCCAATCCAAATACTAGGAAATCATGTGTTGTGCCTAAATGCACAAACACAACTACCAATTCGCCAGAAAAGAAAGTCTGGAATAACACATAGGCTACTTTTAATACTGGGAAAATGTACAGCTTCTGAGGGAAACTGGGGCGAAGCTGCTGGCGGAAGCTAGTTTGCAATAAATCAATATAGGTATGTATGTATTCCATCGATCAATTATACTTGATCGATGATGTATTCATTTAAATTTACTAAGAAGAGCATTACCTACCTATATTATACATACGTGCCTACCAATAGCTACAAAATAATAATACATACATATTTGTTGTCTTTAACTTACAAATTTAATGGTAGGTAGGTAGTTCTACTATTTGAGTTGCATTCTTCCATTACGACATTAGTTGGGTATTTTGTTTTGATAAAACAATTTAGAACAGATAAACTATTAAGCATAAGTAGTAGCACGGAAATTTCACTTACTGTTGCATTTTTACACGCTTTTTATTAGCTTCACCTGTATGTTTGTATGTTTGTTTGTAACCGACTTCTTTGGGCGCGATTTTGACCCACTTTAAACGGCCAGATTTCGTTCAAACTTTGTAGATTTATTGAGGACCGATGACAATACACTAATTTGATAAAATTATTCCATTATTCAATTTGCAAAATATGATAAATATAATAAATAATCCAAACTAAAAAGTAGAAAATAAATAATAGTTTAAAAAAGCTAAAAAACACGCTTTTTATAGAAAACCGAACAAAAAATAGAAAATAAATTTTAATGAATTTAAATTAAGAAAATAGTGTTAAAAATTTCAATGAATATAAATTAATAATAGTGTGAATAAAAAAAAATATTTTATTTTAAAAAAAGCGTGGGGTGCTTTTTAAGATATTATCGAAATGATAATCACTCTACTCATATCTGTCAATAAAATATTTATAACTATTGACACCATGCACCCCACGCTTTTTTTTAAATAAAATATTTTTTTTTTATTCACACTATTATTAATTTATATTCATTGAAATTTTTAACACTATTTTTTAAATTTAAATTCATTAAAATTTATTTTCTATTTTTTAGTTCGGTTTTCTATAAAAAGCGTGTTTTTTAGTTTTTTTAAACTATTATTATTCCTCGCATTTCGGCGGCAACAAAATCACTATTTGTTGATAAGTAATGCGCAACCATTGATCCATCTATTTTAGGTAGATTAACCGATTGCCCTTTTTCCAATCCTTCATCCATTTTATTAATCGAATAATATTTACTATTATTAAACTATTAACTTAATACGCGAACGAAAACCAACAACAAAACACTGCGCAAGCTATTACAACTACTATAATCGCTGGCGATTTGATACGAAGCGAGTCGTTGCCCGTGCGGCGCGTTGCGAAATGACGTCACAAGCGATCACGTGACTGTAGCGGGACTCGATATTTTTCAAAACTTTGAATACCTATAAAATCAAAACTACTAGGTATTTTTGACTACAACAAAAACTAGTGTGTTTGTATACATAAAGGCTTTACTGAGACAACATTTCAAGCAATTTGGCATACCTAGTAACATTGTCCATTATCGCCAAGGTGAATGACAGCTATGGGTGCGTTTACCCTGCAGCCGACACGCCGATACTGTAATAAGAGTTCAAATAATTAAGTACTAAAATTGTTTATTTACTTACAAGACCTGCGGTATGAAAACATATTTAGTTGACTCGCTAAAATAGTCTATTTACAATAGGCTTTGCGTTTTAAAACGTAAAAATACAATCGTAATATTTAGTGACACCAGTCAGTGATTGTGGAAGTTCGATTTTTAAATATGATTCGAGGAACAGACAATGGGATTTTTCATAAACTAGAAAGAATTGGCGAACGTAGGTTAAAACATAATCTGGGGAAACTTGTGTTTTGTTGTAATAAGCGTGCTACATAACGCAAAAATTTAAATATTTATTTCGATTATACTTCTCGATTACAATTCAAGTTCCGTGGAGGTCGTGAAACGCAACACAAACAAACTTTAAAAAATAAACAACTACAAGGATATCTGTCTTTTTATCTTTCGGGACAGTCGGAAGCCTGCAATACGTCAGCAACAAAATGCGGGCGTTCTGATAACACCGTGGAGTTGTAGGAGTAACAGACGTCTTGCGATACGGGGGTGCCTTTATTATCTGGGGTGTGGGTACAATAGGGATGGAATATATTTTTTTAGGTAAAGGAAGCGGGAATTTAATGCCATGTTCCTAATGAAAAAATATTTGTCAGTTGTAATTTTTATATTTTATGCTGTTTTATTAAAGCTATTATCATTCTATCCCGTTTATTGAACAACATCGTGGGTACATTACTTTATCTTCGTCTGGAATAGATCTATTTCAAAGATAAGGCCGTCTAATGCCCATACATTTTTATGATAGTATGTATGTTTAGGCCTTTGTGTGCGTTATAATAAATTATTATTGTTCGATTTGCATTTAAACATGAGCGTTATATTCACAGTGCTTGTAGCCAGAAAGAAGAAACAAATGACCAATAGTAATATAATTTGACTACATTATTTATGTATAAAAGAATTCAATTAGCATTAATATAAATTGACGTCCGAAAGAACAAACATGACATAAACTGTCCTCATGAATTGTAATTGAATTTCGCTTAATACCCGCAAAAAGTTTATTGAACTTTTTACAACTGAAATTATGTTATTACAATATTATATTTATAGCAATCTTTTGTCAAGAATGTAATTGCCATTGGAAATTTTTAAAACTAATACACCCGCCAAAACGACATGAAGCTGTCAACTTCAATTTTGACGTACGGAGGTTTTATACCAAAGAGAATAAGGCTCAATATGCTTTACAAGGAAGTTGTATTCCAGCAGCACTGGTCGAACGCTCGAGAGTCGAGACATTCTTCGAAAGAGATGTCGACGCTCTTGATAGTTTTTTGTTTTGTTTTTTAAGTTGACTTATTATCTCGCCGCCTCTGTTAAATTTGAATTATGCGGCGAGGAATGTCTGTCATACGTTTAAGGCGAGACGGCTTTGATTAAAACTTCAACTGCTATACGGTTTTTAATTACTCAACAGTCAACCGTAACATTAAGAGCATTTAATCAGCGGCGATTTAACGTTGACAATGAGACTGCCTTCCATTGTTTTTAAAGTTGGCTTTTATGATCGTAGTTTTTTTTTGTAACTATGTAGTTGGCATTTTATTTTTATTTCCCTGTTGCGGCTTATATTAAAGATGTGGTTTTAATATGAAATTAAATGACATTCGTTTATTGGTCACGTAGGCAATTAAATAGCTCTTATGACAAGTCAATACACATAGTACTCATTCTTGTTATTTACAAGATATTTGTTATAATATTATTTATATTAAATTTACTAATTTTCGATAGAAGTTAAGTATTCATCTATACTATAAAATATAAACATACCTACCAATATAAAACCCATTAAAAAATAAATGAATACGTGCTTAATACGCAAAATGGTTCGAAAATAAGATCCTACCCCATTTATTTATACTTTTCTAAAAACAATAAAAAAGGCTATAGAAGTGCGACCATAATGCCTTGCTGTTTAAAAAGTAAAATACATTATTATGCACTTAACAGCCCTACCTTCGACTTTGTCTACATTTTGGGATAGGTCGGCGCCGCGCGCGGTCGATAGCGCCACCCCTGGTCTAAGCTCGCAATAACTCGAAACATTTTACACACGCCGTAATTTGTTGCTTTACACTTATTGTATGTTCAGAATAGATTGCTAAAGCAGTGTTAATGTAATTGTTATAGTCGTTCACATTTCGTTGCCAATGAACAAGATTTTAAAGAATTTTTCATTTGCTTAATTGCGTATTTCTATGCGATGAAGAGACCAAAATGTTTTATCTTGTAAAATCTTACTATAATTAAACCGTACGGCGATAAATTATGGAAATAAAAGTAACTGATAAAAGTCAGAGGTGTATACAACATCTATGGCCTTATTCATAGACTTATTGAAAACCTATTTTAGTTATTAAATGTTTTGTCCCTTTCCAACGACTTTAGAATTCAGTTTGAGTGAAGAAGACAAAACATTCCATATCTAAACTGGGTTTTAAATCTGTCTATGAATAAGGGCAGTAAAGATTTTCCACTCCTAAGTTCGTTCTGCTCCGCGCAAGGCTATCGCTCTCAACTCCTTATAGATGCGTAGTTTTCGCATTCGCTTTTGGGAATTCGCTAATGCTCGTATTCGCCATGTCTAAAATAACACATCAGTAACCAGTATAAATAAACCATCCTGGTACATTACAGATAGTTGATACGTTTCATCTTATTTTGGATGCCGGTATAAACTGAGAAACGTCGTGGAATACATTAAAATATTTCGATGCTCACGGATTTCGTGAATGTTCGTAATATTTAATGCAGATAGGATAAATAAACTTTAATTTTGTATTGCATTTTACGAGATTTTCAAAAGGTATTTTGAGATATCGTGCATTTTAGTTTAAAAATATACAGGGTATATCAAGACCGCGACCGAAAACGAAGCCAGGTGGTAGTATTAGTGATTTCAGACACAATGCAAGTAAAAATTTCGCAAAATAATCGACAACTTTTTTTTTGTAATTTTTTTACTTTTCGACGGATTTGGATGAGAAATACATAATTTTACTAAAATAAAGATTTATACCTCATTTTTTTAAACACGCAATGGCACGTAATGGTTTAAATTAGTATTTTCGCAAAAACTAGGTATTTACCACCCAAACACGATGATTTTTTAAAAATTCTAAAAAAATATCTGTCACTGTTTTGGCGAATTTTTTATTTGCATCGTGTTTGGAATCACTAAAACTACCACCTGGCTTCGTTTTCGATTGCAGTCTTGATATACCCGGTATAAAGTTAATACCTTAAGCGTCACTTCATCGGTCCCGTGGAAGTTGTGGTTGTGAGAAGCGGTTGATATATGTTTCTGATGTTTCATTATTGTGCCCAAATTGGCTTATGATAGGTAGACAGGTAGTAAGGAAGATCTTTTTTGCAAAAATGCGTAATGAACATGTTACACTCACGCCACGTAAGTATAACCTAATTTTTATACAAAGCTAAGAAATAATAAAATATAGTTAAAGTGCCGATTAATTAACGTTGAATAAATGGTTTGCCAGACATAATATTGTACATAAAAAGAGCATCGCAATTGCTATCGCAGTAATCTCAGGTCCTGTGTGTGTCCTGAGGGGCTGGGCTATAATAACAGCTTTTACTGTCAGTGTCTACCCTTACTTTTTAAAATGTATTTTATTGTTTGCATGTTGCGTTTGCTTGTAAGTGGTTGTGCAAGCATAATATTTGTATATGGGTTATAAGATCTCATAATAATGTATTATTGTAACAGCTGTTATCAAACCTTAATACATACATAAACTCACGCCTTTATCCCCGAAGGGGTAGGCAGAGGCACCACCAGGACACCCACATTTCGCCTTGTATGTTCCGTCCCGCGATGTGAAAGGGGGCGAGCCTATCGCCATATCGGGCACAAATTCCTGACTCCGGGCTGATAATGAATAGAAAAATCCAATATCACTTTGCCCGACCCGGGACTCGAACCCGAGACCACAGCTTTGTAACCGTACCGTAATACAACTACGCCACCGAGGCAGTCCTTAATAAATAAAATAAATTAAGAAATAAAATAAGAGGCTAAAACAATATGAAAACCACGCGCCAGAATAAAAACACCCACGCTATGGTTTAATTTAGCAGTTCATTTGATTTATACCCTGACCACCCCACGCTATTAGCGAGGGATGTAAAGTGCGTCGAAAACAATTTTATTTTTTGCGTGTGCGAAAATCTACTATAGCACGATTTATTGCTTTTTCGGTAATAGAAATGTTTTTTTATGGTAAATGTAATTTGGTTAAGAGGTTTAGTTAGGTTATGAAAATTGTTGCGATTTCTGATAAATGGCGTTGTTTGATCCATAGGGAGGATTGGTGGAAAGGTTTATTTATACATACCTATAAATGTGATTGTTTGTCCTTGTACAGTGCGGTATTAGAGTATTACATCGATTTATTTCTTTTCAAAGCCAGCAGTCGTTAGAGCAGCAATAGTTTGTGCATTCAAAAATAACTCATATTTTTCGAGGAGTATGATTGAAAATCCAGCATAATTAATTCGACCCCGAAATAATGTCAATTTCATCGTTTATTTTAAATGTGGAATTCTTGTCAATGTATTTAATTACTATGTTTAATCACTCTACTTGTATCACCAATTACCTCAAGACACCTCGTCTAGGCACATCGGCTGACTCGCTTTCAAGATCATTGTCAGAAGACTACTACGAGCCTGAAACCTGATTCTCAAACCTGTTCCAGACTAGTTTAATTATGTTCTTCAGGTTTAAACGGGATTGACGGCTTAACGTCCGGGACGCTTTACATATTGCTCCTCACGCGCCCCATCCGGGGTTCGTAACTACATTACTACACAATGGAGTGTTATGCGAACCCCTCTCAATCATAAAAATAATTGAAACAATCTGGCATTAGGTTTTCATTTCCTTTGCTTTTTACAATATTTAAAAAAAATGTAATAGACATAGAAAATAGAGTTTTGATAAGGAGCTGTCAAATAAAATGTGAATCAGAAGTGTAAGAGACAAAGCAAGCACAGGGACATAGTATTGATAGGATAAGCGTGTCTCGATAAAATAATAATATTAAAAACATTTTTCGCTCCCTTAAAAATGATCAACTTTATAACAATATTATGAAGTCTACGTTTTCTTCCTTTGCCTCGATCAAACAAAATAATTACGCAGACTTGGCTGTATGACCATAAATCTCTTTGCACATCCTACACAAATAAAAACAACAACAATTGTCTCGATTTCTCTGATCGCATGATCCCAGGTCGCTGAAGATTCGCCTGTTGAAAGCCGTCGCTTTCTAACACGCCGCGCGTGGCCCGTATATGGCATGTATGGCACAATACTGTACCGTTCTATTTATTCCTCCGGGCAAAGACCTCCCGATTTCAGTTGGGTTTAACTTTCGTAAGGTTGGCACTACCGTGATTGTATAATCCGATTATCGAATTAATTTTGAATATCGAAAAGGTGATTACTGGTGGTAATTAGATTAATTCTCTTACACATACCTAAGTAATAATTGTATTAAAAGTTACGTTTCAAGAACATACATACTCACGCCTTTATCCCAGAGGGCGTAGGCAGAGGCGCCACCAGGACACCCACATTTCGCCTTGTATGTTCCGTCCCATGATGTGATAGGGGGCGAGCCTGTCGCCATATCATTCAAGGACGTCATTCGTAATGCGATTTGATGGCGCACTATAAACGGATATTGAAAGTTAATCATATTGATCATTTTATTATTTATGGCCATATTCAGAGACAGTTTATAACCTATTTTAGTTATCGAATGTTTTGTCCCTTTCGAACGACTTTTGAATTCAATTTGAGCGAAGAAGACAAAACATTCGATAACTAAAATAGGTTTTAAAACTGACTATTGATAAGGCCGTAGTACCAGTAGACATCTTGGTGTGTGCTATCGATCATGGCGTACAGGATTTGATGTTGCAGAGTGTGGCACTTAGGCCTCCTCACTGAAATAAGAGGGATTAAGTCGATCACACTTCGTAATACGAATATCCAGAATGCAACTTTCTAATTCCAGTGAGGAGCTCTCATATATGCAGACCTCCTGACGATGTTTACTTTTTCAAAAAAAAAAAATCTTTTTTATAAACCAGTGATCGAATTAGCCTAGGGTCGAACCTGCTGCCTTTGTCAGTCTGGTCAGCCATGTGGTAATTGATATTGTAGTGTAAATTAAAACGCGAGGCAGCCCTACCGGGGAGTAATGGCAGGTCCGAAACAGCGGCTATTTGCGGTGTTATCTAAACATTAAACTTGAGTTAATTTGCGTATCCAGTGTGTACGCGCCGCCGTTTGTGCCGTACGCTGCTGACGCCTTCATTACTACCAATTTTACATAAGTATAGTGAGTATGGAAGCTATGTTTTGGTAAAGGTTTAGTATTGCTACGATATGCATTGGTGGTAGGGCTCTCATAAGTGAGAGGCCACCCGGGTAGGTACCACTGCAATGTCTATTTTTCCAACAAACAGCAGTATAAGTGCACTGTTGTGTTTGGGTTTGAAGGAAATTGTAGCCAGAGTAACTACTTCACATATACTTAATATCTGATATCTCAGGATGGCGAACGCAGTGAATTGCTAAGAAATGCTTTGTAATTCATGGTGTTGTTTGGTTTTCTAATATCCATGAGCGTTCGTATAGCTTACCATCAGGCGAATGGCATGTACGCATTGACTTATATTCTACCGATCGACGAGACACGTCATAGAAATAAAGTGCCCCCGTATTTTAAAAGCACACTGCAATATTACATCACTTACCTGGTATTTTATTAAAATATTGAACTTCAGACGATTTGCTTTCGGTTTGACGGCGAAACATCAAAATAAATTACTTTTAAACGTATGCGATAAGGCGTACTGCACTGTCACTGTCACGAAGCAAACTGATTCATGTGCGGTGCATGCACCGCAAGTAGTTGGGACACATTTTGTGTACTGAATGTCTTATCTAGTGAACATTGATATAGATGCATGTACGTCTCGCCATTCTACGCAATAAAAAAAGCCTTGCTTAAAAAAAGATTACTTGCTTAAGATATAAGCTCCTCATCACATAGTAACTAATATTAAGTCTAGTCTTACAAGAAGTCTGTCAAATACACATATTCAAGTTTATAGGCTTCTTATCACGGGGGTGAAAATAGTCTGCGTTAAAACACAGTGTTTATCTGTTGTGTAAGTTTTCTAATGTCAGCGTGATTAGTACTCCAATATAATGATACATTCGATTACTTTCGTACATTAGAAACCTTGGACACGGCCGCGCTAGCCAAGTTTCCTTCAAATAGTAAATAAATAAATGAAACGAGAATACCTATTCATGGTATAAAATATCGTTGATCCGGATGCCGATACTGCTTAAAATTTAGTATGGAGACTGTCCCGCCCTCACACCCGCCACTGCAACTTCTGTAAGCCAGGATCAACAGTGGCATGCATTTTAATGACACTGAGCATTGAAGCTCAGCGAGTCTCCGGGAATGTCTAACTTGTCTTTAACCCGCAACAAAATCAATCAAAAAGTTAAATTAATAGGAGGAGTTGGAAATAAATTATTGTCCACTTTAAATAAAATAAAATTTAAATAAAATTTAGTATAGCATTTTTATGATTTGTCCTTAAACGTTTTTCTGTTTTATCTCAGGGGACAGGTTTTTATAAAATAAAGTAATTATCATCGCATTTTACGATACGTCAGCCATTACTACAAATGGGGCTACCAGAGTGACTGGACTTCAAGTTCAATTCTCCAAGAACTCCGGGCCTGGGTCGCAATTACGTTTAATTTTATTGAAAATGTATATTTTTCCCTACACAAAAAAGTACGATTCATCGAGTCGACAAAAATCTTCAAAAATTTTACAGTAAAATGGGCACCAGTTGGTACCAAAAGCTTCGACCAACAACACTAGAGGCTCTTTACGTAGGTCTCTGTTTTAAAAGATTGGCGCCTTTGTGCCCATTTCTCTCTCCCTCTCTCTCTCTCCAGCCACAAGTCCACTGCTGAACATAGCCGCCCCTATGGATCTCCACATGGACCTGTTGGAAGCGCCTGCATCCAGCGACTTCCTGGGACCTTAACCAGGTCGAACATAAGTTTACTTCATCATAAATTAATGAAAAAATAGCACTTCTTATTTACATTGCTTCTCTTGAGAACTTCATGTACTCGTCAAATACACTCCAAAACATGAAGTTAATCATTAATTCTATAGGTTATCAAAATATGTATTGCCTGGGCAATTTAGCACGTATTGCATGGAACAAAGATCTTACAGCGGTCGAGCTAGGAACGGCCTAATTGCACGTCCAAGTTCAATGACATATCGATGAGTGATGCATCGCTGTTCCGTCTGGGTGGCCCTAATAGCCGTAACGAGTTGTGATGATATCTGGTGGCTTAGTGGTTGTATGTACACCATGGGGTATAAAGTTCGATAATGTAGTATGTATCAAGCTGAGGTCTCGGATTGGAATCCTGGGTCGGGCAGTGATATTGTGTTTTTCTATTTATTATCAGCCCGGAGTCAGGAATTTGTGCTCGATATGGCGATAGGCTCGCCTCCTGTCACATCATGGGACGTAACATACAAGGCGAATGTGGGTGTCCTAGTGGCGCCTCTGCCTACCTCTTCTGGGATGAAGGCGTGAGTTTATGTATGTATGTTTATGTATGTCATAAAAATATTATTCATGCAATGATCTGGGTGCGTCCGTTTACTTTCAAAATTCAAAGTCATACTTAATTAAAGAGTTTAATGAAAGTGGACGAAGCGGAAGTGGATGTGAGGATTGAGCAAAGTGGAGGTCCATAGTCTCCATTTATACGTATAGACGTGACATTTATGTATGTTTTGTATCTATATACATAATATGTATGTAATTAATGAACCAAAGATTTTATGTTTCCAATTTTATTATTATATTAAATAATAATCATAAGAGTACAGCGTTAAATAATAAACTTGTTCAAATAAACGCAGAGCAGTGAACGTAGCAATTAGGGGTTTATGGTTAACTAGCTTCTGCCCGCAAACTTCGTCAGCGTGATTAACTTTATTTGGTATTTTTCATCCCGCCCCGTCCCGTCCCATTATATCCCGCCCGTTCTGTCTCATTCTCACTCAAGGTATGTAATCCAGTCCCATCCCATCCCTTTGAGTATAAAAAGTAACAAATATATCGGAATTCCTTCCTCATCCCACGGTATCACTTAATTTTTCAGGATAAAAAGTAGCCTAAGTGTTAATCCAAGATGTCAGCTACTTCCATACCAAATTTCATCGAAATCCAATAAGCGGTTTTTGAGTTCATCGCGCACAACCGCACAGACAAACAGACAAAAATTCTAAAAATCATTGTTTTTATTACGTTAATACAGACCCCCCATATTAGTTTTACTCGTTTATCTTCCATAATACAAAGGAACACCCTGTATGTAAATGAAACATATACCACTTTTTAAGTAAGACCTGCACCAATATAAATATGAAAACCGCATCGCATTTCCTGTGGTAGTATTTGCGTAATGCGCAAGTAAATAAAAAGTAACATCCTGTATGTAAATAAGACATATACCAGTTTTTAAGTTGAACCTGCAGCAATACATTTGTGAAAACTGCATTTCAATTGGTGCAGTAGATTTTGCGTGATGCGCAAGTAAATAAAAAGAAACACCCTGTAAGTAAATAAAATATATACCAGTTTTCAAGTTGGACCTGCACCAATATAACTGTGAAAATTGCATCTCATTTAGTGCGGTAGTTTTTGAGTAATGTGCAAGCAAACAAAAAGAAACATCCTGTATGTGAATGCAACATATACCAGTTTTTAAGTTGAACCTAAAGCAATACAACTGTGAAAACCGTATCTCATTTGGTGCAGTAGTTTTCGCGTGATGCGCAAGCAAACATACAGACAGACAGACAGACAGACAGACAGACAGACAGACAGACAGACAGACAGACAGACAAAAATTCTAAAAAAAATTGTTTTGGCTTCTGTTGCTGTTATAAAGACCCCTCGCGTTAAAATTTCTCAAATATCTTCCATGTACAGACATCGACCATTTACATTTTTATTATATGTATAGATAATAGTCGTCAGGTGCCGATGGCTTTCGGATGTCAAATATCGATCGCTGCAACTGGCTCAAGGACATTCACATTCTAACAAATGCGGAGGGTATTGACACTTTTATGATTTGTTTTTATCTGTATCAGCCCAAATAGGTCCCACTGCAGGACACGAGCATCTTCTACAATCAAGAGTACAATTGAGAGGGGTTAGGCCATATAGTCCACCACGCTGGCCTAGTGCGGGTTGGCGGACTTTACATACCATATAAATTATTATAAATCGCTATGATATACAGGTTTCTTCACGATGTTTTCTTACACCGTTAAAGTGCGTGGTGATTGACTATCAATACACACATAAATTCGAAAAGTCAGAGGTGTGCCTTGGGATTTGAACCCGCGACCACCGTGAACATGTTGGCAGTCGCGTCTGGTCCGTTTACTTACGGGCCACCACGCATTTATTGTTTTTATGATTTAAGAAATCTAATCTAATGGTTTAATATAATATGCTCAATATTTTACTGGTGGTAGGTTTCTCATATGGGAGAAGTGCAACAGTGCACTTACACTGCAATTTGGCGGGAGAAATAGACATTGTGGCGACACCTACCCAGGCGGCCTCTCACATATGAGAGATTTACCACCAGTAAATTTGCATTAAATAAAATTTCGCGAGGGTTTACGTATCCGAGTTCGCGACTAGTATTTTAAATACGTGTGAAGTCTATCAATGCATGTTAAGTCAGCGCGATAAAACTTTCCTATTCCTGAATCGGTACATGCCACTCAAGATGCCAAGCCATAAGTAAAAATCATATGGTAACAGCATACACGTGCATGAAAAGATGACACACTAAGATCAAGTCTTATGTCGTGGATATCAGGAACTACGAGAGACTTTTCGGTCTCACAAACACCCAGACTCGAAATAAATATCTGTGGTTCCCACAAATATTTGTTCCGGTGCGGGGATCGAACCCGCAGACTCTCGTTTCACAGGCGGCGTTTTAACCAACTGCGCGAAGGAGGTAAGGTAAGGTGTGCGAAAGCTCGAGATATATCGAACGTGTATGTCGTACGCTACAGGATGGTACCATTATTCAATATCAATTGATATTCCACGACTGTTGGCTCGCGTGGCGCTGCAAAAACGACGCCACATTAAATGCACGACTTTAAAACATCCTGACGAATTGGTAGGCAGGACATGTGTTGTAGATACGAGTAGTTTGCTGTAGTAATTGACACTTTATGCGATTTGAAATAGATCTGAGAATGGGTTATTTCGTACCAAGTTGGCTATGCTTTGTATCCGTAAAGGACAAAGTGGGCGATATTGGGAAAAAGTACGAAAGTTTGAAATATATTAAAATGATAGTGTCGGGTTCTTTATATATTTTAAGTTAGTGATTAGGTACTTTTCAAACACCTGAAGCGACTTATGTAACATAGTCTAAATATTTAATATATAAGGCCACAAAACTTACTCACGCATTTGGAATTCGAACCAACAATACATAACAACATTCTCTTACCAACTAAGCTTGTGTGAATCACGGACTACCATACACGATCAGTTTGCGGTATCAGTCTTTTGTTTTTATTACTCACTTAACTGCCTCGGTGGCGTAGTTGTACTACGGTATGACTGCAAAGTAGAGGTCTCGGGTTCGAATCCCGGGTCGGACAAAGTGATATTGGATTTTTCTATTCATTATCAGCCCGGAGTCAAGAATTTGTGCCCGATATGGCGATAGGCTCGCCCCTATCACGTCATGGGACGAAACATACAAGGCGAAATTGGGGTGTCCTAGTGGCGCCTCTGCCTACCCCTTCTGGGATAAAGGCGTGAGTTTATGAATGTATGTAAGCCATTATCTTTCCTTCTCTTAAATCCATCCCATGGTTGTCTGTAAGACATTGCCTAGAGCGATAAGACCGCCACTTGTACTTTTTTTGTTTTTGTTTATTGTGTTTCATTGTCGTGTACAATGAAGACTAAAATAAATAAATATTCTTGTCGGATACGTTCACAGCATGGTCACGTTACGTTGCAGTGGGCAGCATACCTAAAATTAATAGGGTTAAATAAACGGATAATACAAACATTTAGTAAATTACAAAGTGGCATTGAGTCGGTTTAATTAAGATGGCGGTTGCAGATAAATCGAGTACCTCATCTCAAACTAATTATTTAATTAGTTTTGTATTTGATATGTGAAGGGTGTATTAAAAGGTTATATCGGTTATTTACGGCTATGTGCGCGATGGGAATGTATTTTAGAAAGGTCAGGAGTTAGGTCACTTGCGCCCGAATACTCAAACGTCACTTAAATATTGTGTTGCACTTATCTACGCAAGTCCCGCTTAAATTTACTTATTAACGCACTAATACTCAAACGTCACTTAATTATTATGTTGCTATAATCTGCGCAAGTCCCACTTAAATTTACTCATTAAGTGAGATGTGGGTAGTTAAGTGCAACTTAATATTTGAATGTCGTTTGAGTATTCGGGCGTTAGCGTTACTAACTACGTCTTACTTTATTCGAAAATATGTAATTGATTTGTTTTAGTCTAGATTTTGTAATCTAGTTTATGCCATTCACCTGTTGTTAAGCGATACAAACGCTCATGGCAGTAGCAAAACCAAACACGTGAATTAAAAAAACAATTCTTGACATTCCACTGCGCTCGCCATCCTGAGACATAAGATGTTAAGTCTCACTATGTCCAATAGTTACTATGCGACAATGTCCTTCAAACAGAACCACAATAGTGCATTCACACCGCTGTTTGGCGGAAGAATTAGGCATTGCGGTGGTACTCGGGCGGTTTCTCACATATGAGAAACCTACCACCAGTATATTCCATCCTCTCTTACATAACTTTCCAATACCCTAGTAAATACGTCACAGCACCCTATCAACAACACTAAGCACAAGTATACGCGACAGTAACAGCGCATTGACGTAACAACAGCTCGGTGTAAAAATGCGCCGCGCAGGTCCGCCCACGCGCACTGGTACTTGTGAATGGTTGCGAGACTGCTAGTGACGGGGCACTGTTTACTCTATATTTAATTAATAATAATAAATACACCCAACAGTCACATACATAGTCCGGACATCACACTAATATCGAATCTTGTTTGTATCAGGAAATACGAGAGAGTTTTCGTTCTCTCACCCAGACCTGAAACAAATACCTGTTGATCACACAAATATTTGTCTCGGTGCGGGGATCGATCCTGCGGGCTCTCGTTTCACAGGAGCGTTTAACCAACTGGGCCACAATAATACGCAATAATTATAAAATATTTTTTTCTATTCATTATCAGCCCGGAGTCAGGAATTTATGCCCGATATGGCGATAGGCTCGCCCCCTATCACATCATGGGACGGAACATACAAGGCGAAATGTGGGTGTCCTGGTGGCGCCTCTGCCGTTCTGGGATAAAGGCGTGAGTTTATGTATGTATGTACATACATACATATGTATGTAATATGTATTATAAAATAATATGCCCAACAACACAACAGGCCGATGTGGAGATTCGTGAGGAAGGCCTATGTTGAGCAGTGGACTCACACGACAAAGTTAATCCATTCTATTTGAAACAGGATTATTAAAGCCTGATATACAGGATTTGTAAGAACATACATACATAAACATAAACTCACGTCTTTTTTACTACTTAAACACGAAGATTTTGAAAAAATTGCAAAAAAAACTGTCGCTATTTTTCGACATATTTAATTGCTTTGTGACTGTAATCACTAAAACTACCACCTGGCTTCGTTTTCGGCTACAATCTGGATATACCCTATATAACTTGTCTCAGTACCTTAGTCCTATTTCCTCTACAGCTCGGTACGTCACTAAAGCAAGCTGTCGATGCCTGGCGCTGGCTCCCGAACACAAACCTTTGTGCTGCTCACTTGCCTAAAGTGGGTGGGGCAATTTATATTTATACTTTTGTGCTCGGATGTCGACGAAATCTCGGATAGTTTATAACAAGTGGATGTTTAAGTTTTTAAACTAGTTCTTTATGCTTGTAGGCGTGGCTTAAATATTTTCGAGAGCAGTTTGTACCAGATTTGTACCAATTTTCATTCAGTAGCATTTGAATAAGTGTGTTATGTTTACGCGAATTAACACAATTTTACGGTTTTGGTTTAGTTTAACTATTACCTTTCGAAGATTTTGTAGTAATATTAATTATTAAATCAAGATTGGTGGAAGCTTATTAATTTTACATTTTAGCTTGGAATTTATAATACCATGGAACAATGCTGATTGATGTAAATATGTAGTTTTTTAGATCAGTAACAATAACACTTAATAGCGCCATAGTTTGCTCTCCGAAGCACATAAATTTTCAATAATTCTTACAAACAATATTGTAGTCCATTGTGTAACATTGCAGCCTCGGTGGTGCAGTTGGTTAGACGCTGGCTGTGAAACGAGAGGCCGCGGGTTCGGTTCCCACACCGAGACAAATATTTGTGAGAACCACAGGTATTTGTTTCGGGTCTAGGTGTTTGTGAGACCGAAAAGTCTCTCGCAGTTTCTGATACTCGCGATACAAGACTCGATCTTAGTGTGGCATATACATAGTCCTGTATGTGACTGTTGGGTGTATTTTTCATTATTATTTGAATAAGACTGATAGTGCTCTAATGTGTAGTGATATTAGGCATATCATCATCCTTAGCCGTAACAAGTCCCGTGCTAATCATTGGCTTCCTCTGAGGATGTCCACAGAAAAATACTATTTTTTATTTTATTTTTTTGGGAAAACAAATAAACGTATATTGTATATTATATCTAGATACACAGTATGCTATAGGTAAATCTACGATGCACAGCCCAATATTCGTTTTACAAACAAAAATATTTTTAGTTCCTTGCTTATAAAAATTAATTAAAGAGATATCCTGTAATGATGTTTCAATTAATCCTACTAAACGTATATAAACTTGAAGTTTTTATTAAATGAAGTAAACTAGATAGATGCCAGATACAAAATCCAGTTCTGTACGTAGGACATCGACTTAGCAATTAGCTCAATCATTAAATAGTTTGTTCATACATTATACATCGGCTTTGGATCGAACATTGGCGATTCGATTTGTTGGCCAAACTAGTGTGGTATATTGCAAATGCAGTGATTTAAGTCGTTTACTCAATCAGCTTAAAGCTAAACTTCTGTTGTTTTTATTTTAATAGTAAGAGCCATATTTAGCCGACTTTTGTTTGTGTTATAAACATCAAGAATAAATAATCTATGCAATTAGCTCAATCATTATCTACAGCATCTTGTTTTATACATTATATTATGTACATCGGTGACTTGACTCCAACATTGGGGTTTGTTTTGGGAAAGGCCAATTTACAGCCTTATTCATAGACAGTTTTAAACCTATATTAGTTATCGAATATTTTGTCCCTTTCGAACGACTTTTGAATTCAGTTTGAGCGAAGAAGACAAAAAATTCGATAGCAAAAGTAGTTTTTAAAACTGCCTATGAAAAGGCCGCTAGTGTTTGACCATTTGGTATTGTAGAGTTATTGTACTAGGGTCTAATTCGTTTGCTTAAGATTTTACAGGTATTTATTATTATTTGTTCTGTATCTTTATGTATTTAAAAAATAAATAAAAAAAAAGCAAGTCTAAGTGAGCAAGATATTGATAAGTTATTGCCGTTGATTATAAATAGAACGGAGTGGTAGAGTCAAATTGTAGTTACCTTAGATTACAGTAGTTGTGGGCCAGCTTCACCCGAGTTTTTTTTTTATTGTGATGAATGGTCATACGGGCATTCATCCGCCTGATGGTAAGCGATACGACCGCTCATGGAGAGTAATAAACCAAACAACACCATGCATTACAAAGCAATGCATGGAATTCCACTGCGCTCGCCATCCTGAGACATAAGATTTTAAGTCTCAATATGTCCAGTAGTTTCTCTGGCTACAATGTCGTTCGATATACTTTTACTATTTGCTTATAGCCTGCTTGGCAGTTGGCGGCAGAATTAGATAACTAGACCTTCCTAAGCCTCTTGCGTACGTAGGATTTACCATTTAGTAACAATTATCATCAGGAATCAAATGCTACAAAAATGACTTCACAACCGTAATTGACCTTCTTAAGTACAAGTAAGAGAATTGATTATTAATTTAATTAGATATTAATTAAATAAAATGAAATCAAAATGTTAGTAATTGGTGAAATGACAAAGGCCGTAGAAGGCGGTATAAAAGTCGGCTAGTATGAAGGCTGGAGAAAATGCCACTTGTTGCGAGTAATTGTGCTTCGGCATCTAGTATGGTACGCACTGACTTTTCTTTATTTTCATGCGGTTTGTTTATGGTGTTATTTAATTGTGTTGGTTTATCTTTGCTGTTTTGATTAACTGATTCTTATATTGGTGGACTATATGGCCTAACCCCTCCCAATCGTACTCTAGATTGTAGAGGAGGCTCGTGCCCTGCAGTGGGACGTATATGGGCTGATACAGATACAGACAATTGATGAATCTAATATAATTATGCAGTGAATAATATCGTAACACTCGAAATATAGATCTAAAATCTTAGTAGTTTCATCATTGCTAATTTTAATTATGTCTATCGCGTTATCTTAAGAGCTCATAGCCTAGTTTATATAATGCACTTCACCCGTACCACTTTATTTCAGTGTCTTGTTCCGGAACGTGATACCGGATTCTTGTTTCCTCATTCACCACAAAAAGTCCACTGCTAAACGTGAGGTCCACAAATTTGCCTTATTGTCCTGTTGAAATCAGCTACCTTATTGTTGCAAACAATTCGAGACATTCAAAATTCAATATAAATAAATAAATACACCAGCTAACATATATTATACAAAGTCCTAACCCCACCCTAAGATCGAGTCTTGTGTCGTGTATCAGAAACTACGAGAGTCTTTTCGGTGCCACAAACACCTAGACCCTTAACAAATATCTGTAGATAACACAAACATTTGTCTCGGCGAGAGGATCGAACCCACTGCCCCTCGTTTCACAGCCGAGGTCTAACCAACAGCCCCGGAAGCTGTCAATAATGAAAACGTCATCTGAATAGAAAATAGTTGGAGGCACCTCGGCGCCATTTTTGTTATGATGTGAAAATTGGATCAGACCAGTCACTCCCACTCACACCCACAATAACATTAGATTAGTCAAATGAGTCTGCTTCCGGTGTGTGGGATACCTCAAGAACTTTTTATTTATTGATTGGAAATTCACTGTTTTGATCAGGTTTCTAATATCTGGGTTCTGACATTAGACATACTATTTAGTACGTGGATAGCTCATAGGTAATATATTCCTATCTCTTTAATTTAAAAGAATCAGTTGAAGATGAAATTATTTTTAACATTAATTAATATAAATAGTATTTATCTTAAAAACGAATTTGTACAATTTGGTCGGTTTCGCGTTGAGGATAACAAATATCCTAAGAGAATATAAAAATTATATATATATACATACCTACTTACTTTAAAATACCCAACACGAAAAAGGGAAATATTTTATTTGTAACAAGCAAAAAATCTAATTGAAATTAAAAACTTAGTTAAGATTCAACTGTTAATAAAACCGGTAATCTTTCGCTGGTCTATTATGTGAAGGAACAATGAACACATTCAAACCCAAAGAATATTTATTTACTCCAGAAAAAAAATCTTTTCTCTTTTTATGTCCAAGTCTTTTGTGTAGCATTAGTGTTGCTTCAATAAACTACAGTTACAAAAGAAACCACACGTTCTCGAGTGTTGATATTAATGCGTTTAATTGCTCAAGTACCACAGGCTTGTTACTGCACAAAGAGGCGCATTAGCATGAATTCACCTTCCATTCTGTCATGTCACTTTCTCTTGATGTGAGACGCCTTGTTTCAGATCGTTGCTTGTATTGAAGGCTTTTAGATTGATTTGTTCTTTTAAATACATAAACTCACTCCTTTTTCCCAGGGGTAGGCAGAGGTGCTACCAGGACCCCCACATTCCGCCTTGTATGTTCTGTCCCACGATGTGATAGGTGGCGAGTATGTGTGATCACCTTTAAAGAATGTGCGTATATACTCTTTCATAAAGGTACTTAATCTATCGTTATTTAATATTTATAATAAGGAAGAATCGAGGCTTCGCTGTTCTCACTGATAAGATACGGCTCGTTTATCAAGATAAGGTCTGCATCTCTGCGCAGCTGTCACACGTGCACCCATGTTTATATTAACGTCTGGCAATATAATTTATTGCAGTTGTCGCATTTGCTTTAATAGTTTAGTTGTATAGAGTACGTAAATAAAGTCCGTGGTTTAGGATTGAATAGGTAAGCTCTATACAGGGTTTATTCAGACTGCGACCGAAAACGAAGCCAGGTGGTAGTATTAGTGACTTCAGATACAATGCGACTAATAATTTTGCAAAAATAATTACATTTTTTTTTGTAATTTTTTACTTATTGTCGTATTTGGGTGATAAATACATCGTTTTAATTAAATAATAATGTTCACCTTTTCAGTTTTAAAGACGCAGTGGTGCGCAAGGGTTTAAATTATTATATTTAGCGAAAATTAAGTATTTGTCACGGACCACCCAAACACGATGATATTAAAAATATTGCATAAAATATCTGTCGCTCTTTTTGCCAAATTTTTAGTTGCATAGTGTTTGTAACCACTAAAACTACCACCTGGCTTCGTTTTCGGTCGCAGTCTTATATCTACAACATCCATTAAACCCATATTGTCCCGACATATTAGTAGATTAAAACATTGAATGTTATAATAAGTTCATTCGTTTTATGTAGTGATATCTCGGTCGGAGCCAGGGTCTTTTATTTTGTTAAATCATCACTTTTTCACCCAGTCTTGCTACTTGACTCATCACTAACTTTCATATGACAGCCTCCGTGGCGCAGTTGGTTAGAAGCCGCCTGTGAAACGAGAGGCCGCGGGTTCGATCCCCGCATCGAAACAAATATTTGTTTGAACCACAGGTATTTGTTTCGGGTCTGGGTGTTTGTGAGACCAAAAAGTCTCTCGTTGTTTCTGATACCCACGACACAAGACTCGATCTTAGTGTGGGGTCAGGACTAGGTATGTGACTGTTGGGTGTATTTATTTATTTATATACTTGACATGAAACCGCTGCTTTCTTGATCATCCTCGTGTACTTGACCCAGATGTGTGGAGGTCCAAAGTACTTGGTGATCCTCGTTACTTCACCGGACTTGTTTATGACTTGCCATATTTTCTATGACTAAACTCTAGACCTACTTTAACTTTTAACCGATTTAAATTTATGTACATTTATACATAAATTCTTTTTCCCAGAAGGGGTAGGCAGAGGTGCTACCAGGACACCCACGTTTCGCCTTGTATGTTCCGTCTCACGATGTGATAGGGTCCTATCGTCATATCTGGCACAAAATTTATATGTGAACTTTTTTTGTTGATTGCCTCATTAGGAATTCTACTTTCATTACTTCTCTTGCGCAGAAGTGTATCTTATTGTGTATTTATATCTGTACATACATTTATTATATACACGAAAGGTGTGACATGTTGCGCAAACGGCACTGTATTGAAGCTGCCGAGACAGACGTGTCCATTTGGGAGGCACTTTCGTTGCTCCGGCGCGGCCTACATTATTTTATTACTTTCACTCAAGTTCAACGTGACGCAATGTGTCCTGAGATTGATGGATCGAACGCAAACAATCATAATATACAACTGGATAGCTACTATTACTATTACTAGCTGTATTACCATGCTATTTTTTTGGCAGTGCCTACAATACTGTATCTGTCTCAGCCCATATACGTCCCACTGCTGGGCACGGGCCTCCTCTACATCGAGAGTATAAGAGAGGTTCGGCTATAGTTCACCACGCTGGCCTAGTGTGATCTGGTGGACTGCAATACACCTGAGAATAAATGCAGAGCAGTATAGACAGAGTATCCATCGAGATGAGATACGTTTCTCTTCATCATCATCATTATCAGCCCGTTGCACTCCACTGCTGGACATAGGCCTTTCCCAAGGTACGGCAAAGAACTCGGTCTGCTGCTTTATGCATCCAGTCGCTGCCGGCCCTCTTGTTGGTTAATAAAATTATACCGTCCTGATTGTGTCCGAATGCAGTAATAAATTAAACGTATTTAAATTTAAATTTTCTACTATTAAGTTTTCAAGTTGATGTGAGTCCCAATACACACGACAATTATCCAAAAAATCCATAATTTTAGACATTGTTTTGTCCAAGAGAAATGTATTAAGTTCCCCTCTCGGTACCTGGTGGAGGCCGATAGGGTTATGTCAGTGTCTCTGGCCTTCCAGACCGGCACGCTGCGTATTGTGGCCGGGCTGGGTCCCTAACAAAACCTATGCCAGCATACTGACTAAAAACCTCCCGGTGACCGTCACACGCATTATGGGCGGCACCGTACATCCTAGGCCGAGAGGCGCCCGGATTTACGTCAGATAACTAATTTTAGACTAACGTCATAAAAGTGAATAGAAAAATCCAATATCACTGGCCGACCTGGGATTCGAACCCGAGATCTCAGCTTTGTAACCGTACCGTAATACAACTACGCCACCGAGGCAGTCACCGAGGCTATCACATCGTGGGACGGAACATACAAGGCGAAATGTGGGTGTCCTGGTGGCGCCTCTGCCTACCCCTTCGGGGATAAAGGCGTGAGTTTATGTATGTATGTATGTCATAAAAGTCCCAGGGCATCATGAGTCTCTCACGACAAAGACAACTCACAATATGAAACTGTTAATGCCCCACCGTCTCGAGTTACAGTAATTACTGTGGCTACTGTTTCTTCACACTCGTGGTGGGCCAATCAAGGCGATTAATCAGAGGCTTTGTGTTTTATTGACGATGCACCCAGTCTCAATGCTCAATGCATATTGCACTTGTAACCTTATGACAAGGTTACTGCTCGTAATATGATTAAATATGTGTACAAATACATTTTGTATATATTTAAGTCTTGTTCTGTGACATCGTTCCAATATTTGAAGTTTTTTTGTTACATTTTTATTCATACATACATAAACTCACGCCTTTATCCCCGAAGGGGTAGGCAGAGGCGCCACAAGGACACCCACATTTCGCCTTGTATGTTCCGTCCCACGATGTGATAGGAGGCGAGCCTATCGCCATATCAGGCACAAGTTCCTGACTCCGGGCTGATAATGAATGGAAAAATCCAATATCACTTTGCCCGATCCGGGACTCGAACCCGAGACCTCAGCTTTGCAATCATACTGTAGTATAACTGCGCCGCCGAGGCAGTCCCAAATAACCTGTTTAAAATTTATATTTTACTAGCAAGAACGGTAACTTCGTTCATGTACCACAGCAGAACAAACTTCATTGTGAAGAGTACTGGTCCGGGAGCCAGCGACAGATTTTCATGACCAAGTTCCTCTCAAGCGGTAATTAATAAAATGCATCAGAGTATAGTATTATGAAGCCTCGTGAACGTCAGCTGGCACTCCGTTGGGGGGATGAGCGGTTGTAGCCTCCCACGCACGAAGAAAAAAGAAATACATTCACTCATTTCCTCTCAGCTAAAAATTTGTCAAATTGTAGCTTATCTAATATTTCAACGAAAAAAAATAATCAGCTGGTTCCAACATAGTGTATTGTACGTCAGCTGGTGCCTCGAACATGATTTTTTTATTTTTATTTTCAGTATTTTCCTCTCAAACAAAAATTTACCTGATGATAGCTTATATGTAACTGTGGATAAATATATAGGTCAGCTGGCTGTATCTTGGTGGAAAAACCGTCAGCTGATACTTTGAAAGTTATTACATAGGAGTTAGGCAGGAGCATCTACTGTCAATTTAAATGCATCAGCTGACTAGCTTTTCCTCGACTTATTGTTAGCTGATTTTTTTTATTTATCGCATCAGTATATTAACAATTAGCTCACAAATTTTCATCTGGGAGGAAATGACGCATCTTTAATTATTCGACATAGCGCTGCTTCAATATGAGATTTGAGTTGAAATAAATATTCCGTATCAATGTTTTTGAAACGAATAAGTATGTAATCAAATGATATTAGATATATTTAAATAATTAAATAAACAATTAGCTTAGTATGAATTAACGAGTTACTCAATAAATAATATTTATTATATAAACGTGATGAAAAATGACAATGAGAATAACAATATGATTTATTCATTTTCGTTTTCGCTCTGGCTTGAGTCACTTTCCTCTCTTTCCGATTCATCGTCAGAGTCGCTGTCAGAGCTATCTGCTGTTATGTCTTCATTGTCATCATCTGTTACCTTTTTCAGGCTGATAGTGATTTCATTAATCGATGATGGTAACTGACTTCCAGAAAACCAGACGAATTCATACTTGTTGTCGATTTCTGCCCAACCAAAATCCACAGGATCATCAGAAGTTGGAACCTTCAGGTGTGCATGTGACCAAATTTGAGCAATGTAACATGCTCTTAAAAATTGCTGATATAGCTCTGATCTGCATGGTGGTAAAGAAGAGCCATCAATACCTTTTTTTGGTAACTTGAAAGTTTCAGTATCCAAAAATTTATATGGTTTTTTCAAACGACGCTACTCTTGCCTCATTGATCTTTTTTAGACGATTAAATCCATACATATGGCAAACAAACTCTTCTATCTTCTCAAAAATATTTTCTCTATTCTCTGATGGTTTTGATTTTTTCTCGCCTTTTTTACAGAAAAAATTATCAACGAAAGTAAAATGAAGTGCAATCTATGTGATAGAGATTTTCCCTTATCTATGGAGTGTAGCTAAAAAGTACTTGCCAATAGTTGCAACTTCTGAACCCTGCGAACGGTTATTTTCATATGCAGGTCTAATTGCAAACCAGTTGAAAAGTTGGTTATGGTCTCTGCATTTAAATGAGCTTATATTCTTACGATCGATCGATGAAAAAATATGGTTTTCTTAATTATTTGATTTTATTTTTTTAGTTAAAAATGCAAAATTATTATTCAATGCATTTAAATTGACAGTAGATGATCCTGCCTAACTCCTATGTAATAACTTTCAAAGTATCAGCTGACGGTTTTTTCACCAAGATACAGCCAGCTGACCTATATATTTATCCACAGTTACATATAAGCTATCATCAGGTAAATTTTTGTTTGAGAGGAAATCACTGAAAATAAAAAATAAAATTTCATGTTCGAGGCACCAGCTGACGTACAATACACTATGTTGGAACCAGCTGATTATTTTTTTTCGTTGAGATATTAGATAAGCTACAATTTGACAAATTTTTAGCTGAGAGGAAATGAGTGAATGTATTTTTTTTTTCTTCGTGCGTGGGGGGCTACAATCGCTCATCCCCCCAACCGAGCGCCAGCTGACGTTCACGAGGCTTTATAATACTATACTCTGATGCGTCTCACGAATTATCTCTTGAGAGGAAATAATTGACCAAATTTTCACCTGGCTCACGGACTATACAGACTAGAGGCGTGCAAATACAGTCGCGACGAGCGGTATAAAGGAAAATAAAAGCGGCTCATTTGTACGCCTCATTAGATGTAAGGACGGCGACACACGGAGCGTTTTGTGGCTTTTTTGCTGTTAAAACAGGCGGTTTTAAAGTCGCTTGTTCATAAATAGAGCTCTCATATGGCTTATTTTTGCATAATCCGCTTGTAGTTTAAAACAACCTAACTGAATGAGTGGACGTTAAATTGCGTTTCCTCGCTCAGATATATCACCCGCGTGGAAACCTCGCTCAGCGTCCTTCATAATTAAACGCTTTTTGGAGCGTTTGGCTTTTTGAAACGCAGCATTTCCCCGCTTAGTGAGTACCGCGTAAGAGCGGTAGCCGGCGCGGCGGTATCACACGTCAATCACACCGCCATTACACCTTTCACCTCGGCGAATATCCGTAACGATTAGTTTTTTGTCAGATTATCCACGCTCGCACCTCGTACGCAGGCGAAAGTGTATTTGCGATAAATACATTCAACTACAGTTCATCTAAAATCATTGACGTGTGGCGGAATTTGGAACTACAAATAAAATAAAAAATGTCTACTTAACGCATTGTTTGAGATACGTTTATAATATAAACAACAAGCATTTATACTCGTAATCGAAATAGTATTAATATGTTTAATGTAATAAAATGCGAAAACACAGATAACAACACACACAAATATAAAAATCTGTCCAACAGTCTCATACATATTCCTGACCCCACACCAAGATCTAGTCTTGTGTCGTGGGTATTAGGAACGACTACACTACAGTAAAGGAGACTTTTTGGACTCACAAACACTCGAGACGAATACCAGTGGATCACACAAATATTTGTCTCTGTGCGGGGATCGAACCCGCAGCTTTATGTTTCATAGCCGGCATCTTATCTAATCTAATCTAATATTGAATAGATTTTACTTTTAAGGTTATCATTTATCACAAATGTCTAGTTTAATAAGCTGTTTATTTTATCAATGGAATATAAAGATATATATTTTCTTTTATCCACAATTATAGACGAAACCAGATCAATGATATAACACACTTTTTCCTTAGGTAACGGTATGTGGGTGACAGAAAAATACCTGATTGCCATTCTTGTGTACATTGTGTGTGTTTATGTTTGTATGTATGTGTATTTGTTTGCGTGTGTGTGTGCGCATTGCGCTGATGTCCTCATTCCCTTATCGTTATCGTGTTTGCAAGATTTTGTCATCGTCCAGATAGTTGTGCCGTTTTGTTTCACTGACATCGATTTAGTGCAAATAATTTTTATTTAGAAAACATCTTTGGTTACTGGAAAAGCCATTATAACAAAAAATATTTTCTCAGAATTTCTTCGTCCTTGTATTGCTTATGTTATTATTTAGTTATTATGTTTTACTTATTCCAGTGCTATTTACCTAATATTACCAGTTGCTATGTACCTTCTATCTAAATCAGTCTTTACATCGCTTTTGTGCACGAATCTCCTGTTACAGCGCCAATGATAAATCGAAAGGTTATTTTATATTTGTAAATAATAACTTAATACAGCATACTTATATTGGTTAGCAGTTTACATATAATTTTATATAATTAAATATCAGAGTAGAAATCAATAATTACGGTAGCACGGGCGATGTCGTGACTGCCAGTACTGCAAAGATTTCCCAGCGAATTATATGACTACTTCTCCAGTCTCGAAACGATTCTGGAACCATTAGGGTCTGAATATGCACATCACATCATCATGGGGGATTTCAATACTAACCTTCTAGCCCACCAATCCTCCCGTTCCCGTAAACTCCTCGATATAGTTGAGTCTGCCAGTCTGCATATTCCACCTCTGCAGCCTACTCATCATAATATTGATGGAGATGACTCATGGCTTGATCTAATCCTCACCTCTCTCCCATCCCTTATCTCCTGTCATGGCCAATTTCCAGCACCCGGATTTTCCCATCACGATCTTATATACCTATCCTATTCCATAAAACCTCCTAAATCCGTGCCTAAGGTTCTGCACATGCGTTGTTTTGGGCGCATGGACGTAAATAAGTTACGGAAGGATGCGGCAGAGCTAAACTGGGACAAACTAACAGCAGCATGCACGGTTGATGAAAAAGTCTTAAAATTGAATGCAATCGTGCAGACTCTTTTCGACATCCACGCTCCTGTCAGACATATTAAAATTAGACGTCCACCTGCACCCTGGATGACGAGTGAGGTTCGGATGGCGATGAAGCATAGGGATAGGGTATATCGCAAGTTTAGATCAAATCGATCAGCTGACAACTGGAGCTTGTATAAGACTGCGAGGAATCGGTGTAATCAGATGATACGCAATGCCAAACGCCGCCACATTCTCAATAACATATCCTCCTCATCCCCTGCCGATATTTGGAAGTTTCTAACTACTCTCGGTATCGGTAAGAAGAGAAGCTGTGATTTCCAGACGCTAATTGGTTTGGAGGAAATAAACTCTCATTTCACCACAACTGTCCCTTTAGATCCCCAAATCAAGTGTCGTACTCGTGATTTCATAGCCTCTCTTCCTCGTCCTAATATAGACCTATTTCGTTTTTCTCCAGTTGCATCGAGTGAGATCAAAAAGATAATCCTATCCATCAAATCCAATGCAACAGGCTGCGACCACATCAGCCGTCGTATGATCGTTGCAATCCTTGACTATCTTCTTCCACCTATATCCCATATAATTAACTATTCATTTAGCAGTGGCATTTTCCCCTCTGTGTGGAAAAATGCCATTGTCATTCCTCTCCCTAAAATTCCAAATCCTTCTCTCGCCAATCATTTCCGCCCGATATCCATTCTCCCGTTCCTGTCCAAGGTGCTCGAGGCCTGTGCTCACAGGCAACTGTCCGAGTTTGTATACCGTAATGAATTAATATGCACTTATCAATCTGGGTTCAGACCGGGACATAGCACCACTACCGCTCTCCTCAAAGTGACTGGCGATATTAGGGCGGGCATGGAGGAAACTAAGGTCACGGTTCTGGCCTTGGTTGACTTTTCCAACGCCTTTAATACCGTCAATCACGACATCCTTCTTTCAATCCTATCCCATCTTATGATCTCATCTGAAGCGCTGGACTGGTTTTCATCTTATCTTCGTGGACGCCAGCAGTCGGTGCGTCTCAATGATTCCTCGTCGGATTGGAGAAATCTCGACTCTGGTGTTCCTCAAGGCGGTATTCTTTCTCCTTTGTTGTTTTCACTTTTTATAAATCTCATAACCCAGAATCTTCAGTGTGCGTATCATTTATATGCCGATGACTTGCAGTTGTATGCACAGGCTACGGTTGATTCTTTGTCTACGGCTATAGAAAAAGTAAATATCGATTTGGAACACATCGCACGATGGTCGAGGGATTTTGGTCTAACAGTAAACCCTACAAAGTGCCAGGCTATTGTTGTCGGTAGCCGGCGTCTAATAAGTACCATCAACACTGCAGCTATCACTCCAGTTATGTTTAATGGCACCGTCATCGACCTGAGCTCCAGTGTTAAGGACTTAGGACTCCATATTGACTCAACTATGAGCTGGCAAACAACTGTATCCTATGTTTGCCAAAACGTCACAAACACGCTACGTTCACTTTATCGTCTGAAGAACTTCCTCCCATCTAGGACCAAGGTAATGCTTGTGCAGACTTTAATCCTACCTATAATCGACTATGGTGATGTGTGCTATTTTGACCTGAATGCAGATCTTCTCAATAAACTCGACCGGCTTCTTAATAACTGCATTCGGTTCATTTTTAATATTCGTAAATACGACCATGTGTCCTTCTTTCGCTCCCAACTCAAGTGGTTTCCTATTCGTCAGCGTCGAAACCTTCGTGCACTTTCGACACTTTTTTCAATTATTAAATCTCCCAATTCACCCTCGTACTTAAAACCCTTTTTTCAATATCTACATTCCAACCACGAAAGAAGTCTTCGCTCTTTAAATAATCATCTCCTTCTGTGCCCTTCGCACCGTTCTGGTTTTGTCCACTCTTCTTTCCCTGTACAATCCATACTCCTTTGGAATGCACTCCCACAGGAAATCAGGATGTGCAGTACACGTCACACGTTTAAGTTGAGGGTACGAGAGCTATTTATGAACAGAATGTCAGAATCACAGTAGTTATATATATTACATTATGTACTATTATTTAGTATGTGTATTTTATTAGCATGTACATGTATATATACTTCCACGCGTTTATATATATATGTATATATAATATATTTATATTATATGTGTTTTATGTTATGTTGTATTTATGTTACTTTATAAAATTCTACGTCACTGTCCATTCATTTTTAATTAATTGTTTATGCACCTACCTCTTCTCATCTCTGCATCACCTTAGGTTCGACTGTTAGAGAATGCCTCAGGCATTAAGTCCACCTATACAATGTATGTATGAAGCGTAAATAAATAAATAAATAAATATATGAAAAATATTAGCAATAAATTAATTGGTAATTATTTATTATGATTACTCTTGAATAGGAGGTACCTAGTGATCTACCTTACATTAATTTATTAAAAAAACACCATTTAACTGTACAAATGTTATAATTGTTCAAAATTAATTTCATGCAGTTTTTAATTTCGTTGTGTTTAAAGCTCTATGATCATGAAATTGCTTTATCAAAACTATACGTTAACACAATATACTTAGCTAAATTATTTAATACCTAACCGTAGTACTGTCAAGAAAGTTTTACTGGATAATTATTATGTCAAAGTATTCAACATGAAATTACAAAGTGCACCTAAATACAGAGCTATCAAGATAGACTATCTATCGATTCACGACAATGTTTATCGACATTCGACAAATATTACCAGCCTAAACCCTATATACATACATAAACTCACGCCTTTATCCCAGAAGGGGTAGGCAGAGGCGCCACCAGGACACCCACATTTCACCTTGTACGTTCCGTCCCACGATGTGATAGGGGGCGAGCCTATCGCCATATCGCACAAAATCCTGACTCAGGGCTGATAATGAATAGAAAAATCCAATATCACTTTGCCCGACCCGGGATTCGAACCCGAGACCTCAGCTTTGTAATGGTACCGTAGAACAACGCCACCGTGGCAGTCAGCCAGCCAAATGTAGCCAAAACCCTGTTTTGTGTAAATCCCAATACGTAGTTAAAGGATAAATTATTAACGAAAGAAGTTGCTTAGCATGCATTGCATTTCCGTAGGTGCGTCCCGCGGCGACGTGCGTTGAATAATGAATCAGGGCGGATGAGAAGATTTCACTGTATGAAAGTGAATGTCGCTGGACTTATTGTGTACTCACGCATGCCTAGTGTCCTTTGAGATGTCTATGGTCTGGAGAGTTTGTTGCACCTGATGTTACATGTAGCATCCAAGTTTAAATATTGAAATATGAGTGAAATGAAACGTTACGTGAAAGAGATGACGCATGAATGTACTTAGAAGGAAGAGAGATAGCGAATGAATGATCAAGATGTTTGGATGCGACAGGATGGTATGAGAGTGGAGAATGAAATACGAAAGGAGACATGTATAGATGATGTTTTGTAAATTAGAAGACAAAGTAAAAAATACTCATAATTATACTGCTTCAAGAAATTTGTATTTTATTTGAATTATCGTACATATACACATACATTTCGTCATGCCTGTCTCCTGTAAGGGTAGGCATAGACTATGTTCCGCTTTGCTCGATCCTGATATCACTCTCGCTTTATCCACTTTTAGCAACCTTTGCATGCATTCTCGTTCGTTCAGGGTACTTCTAACCTGACCCTTGTTCCATCGCTAATAGATATACTATCTGGAAGACACCACACGTACCATCATACCATTTATTGCGATGAATGGCGAGGCGAGCATGCCATTCGCCTGATGGTAATCGATACGGCCGCTTTTGGACAGTACATAACAAAACAACACCGTTAATAATGGTTATAAATAATTAATAATCACGATTTACATTCTGAGACATAAGATGTTAAGTCTTAATATGTATTTTCAGTATTTACTCTGGCTTCAAAGTCCTTCAAACCGGAGCACAACGGTGCATAATTTATACTGCTGTTTGGCAGGAGAAACGTAGCCTTGAACTCCAAAACCAGCATTACGCAGAATTAGGTAATTATGTACATACATAACCACGGATTGTATAACAACACGTGTTGTACAATAGAGTAATTAAGACAAAGAGCCGGGGCATTGAACAAAGGAATAAAGTGTTGCATTTCCGCGCAACGATTCTTACGTCTCATGTTTTACTTATATGGAGTATTATGCGTTTGGTATGGTAAACACCAGTAAGTTTTGTAATTACTAGCTGTGTAATTCCATGCATATTCGCTATTTAGTTTTGCTAATGAAATAATCAGATACCGGGCATATCCAAACTGCGATCGAAAACAAAACCAGTTTTAGTCACTTCAGAGACAATGCAACTAAAATTTAAACAAAAAAATCATGACGATATTCTCTACATTATTTAAATATAATGTGTGGGTGGTAAATTAACTGTTTTTACTAAAATAATAATTTAAACAATACTGTACCATTGTGTTTTTGAAAATTAAAGGGTGGATATTATTATTTCAAGAAAACTATGTATTTGCCACCCCAACCACGACGATACGTACAAAATTACAAATAAATTTACTGGCATTACATAATAAACTGATGGTAAGTTCAGTGCATCCAAATAAGAGAATTATTCACCGCTGGTTACAATTACGCCGCGCCGGGGTAATGAGTAATGGAAACCGTATAGTCCCAGATTGGTTTACTGGTGGTAGGTGTTTCGTATGTGAGAGGCCGCCTGGGTAGGTACCACCGCAATGTCTATTTCTCCCGCCAAACAGCAGTGTAAATGCACTGTTGTGTTCCGGTTCGAAGGAAATTGTAGCCAGAGTAACTACTGGACATAATGAGACTTAACATCTTATCACCTATGTCTCAGGATGGCGAGCGCAGTGGAATCACAAGCATTGCTTTGTAATTCATGGTGTTGTTTGGTTTTGTTACCGTCCATGAGCGGTCGTATCGCTTACCATTAGGCGAATGGCAAGCTCGTCTCGACATTCAAAGCTATAAAAAAAATGTGTCCTATTACCAGCATATTTACTAATGTGATTTATTTTATTTGTATACGAGTATAATGTTATTAATTAATTTCTCTTTTGTTTGCAGGTAACGTACGATGATGCTATCAGAGCTGTTGTGAAAGTCTTTCAGATAAGTCCATTACAACCATTAAACATAACATTATAACCTAGATTATTACGTTTAATGTTTAATATAATGTAGTTGTTTATTAGTAGTGGTGGCCTGTTGGAAAACGAACCAGACGCGGCTGCCAACATGTTCATGGTGGTCGCGGGTTCAAATCCCAGGGTACACCTCCGACTTTTCGGAGTTATGTGTGTATTGAAAATGAAAATGAAAATCACCACGCACTATAACGGTGAAGGAAAACATCGTGAGGAAACCTACATACCATAGCGATTTTCAAGAATTTCTATGGTATGTAAAGTCCGCCAGCCCGCACTAGGCCAGCGTGCTGGACTATATTGCCTAACCCCTCCCAATCGTACTCTCGATTGTAGAGGAGGCTCGTGGCCTGCAGTGGGACGTATATGGGCTGATAAAGTACAGTTGTTTATTAAGGAAGCCCAGGGTAGGTCAATAAACGCGTATTAAAAGAACTAACCGTTAATGAACAAAGCTGAGGAGTTACAAGGCGCTCTGTACACAATCATTGTGCGTTATTAATTTATAGCACTCGGAACGCGGCTGTGACGTCACGGGACTATGTAATCAAAGCGATTGTGCTTGCACAATTGAATTATATTAATTCATCATTGCAAATATAAAGAGGGTGATTGTGAAACTTATTTTTCCAATTAGTTTATAATTTGTATTTAAAATGATGAATAAATAGATTATTTTAACAAATTAAATTAAGGTATGGGCTATGGTGTATTTAAAACGTTTAAAAATAATATTTACATTTTGAATACTTACGCGTATTTCTTTGGCAATTGGTTTTGGTACACTGTACTTAATAAAGTTAGAGTTTGGAGTACTAATAATTGCAATTCGGAGTTATTCACAACACGCAGACTAGGAGCAATTATAATTTGTGATCACATAAACTAACATTTGTCATGTTGCGGGGTTGAAGCCGCAATCTCACGTTTTATAATCGCCTTTGTAACTACTGCACCACAGAGGCTGTCATGAAAAAGAACAGGCAACAAACAATAATAAAACAAAATATGCATAAGAAAAACTGCACGAAACAGAACGTTACGTAAATAAACAAAACGTAAAATAAACAATTAACATTCTGCGTGAAACGAAACGTTTTCAATAATTTAAGAAAACAAAAGGTACTTCTTCTGCCATTTTATAACACATGCCTTACACAGTGAGTTCATCGCAATGCGTTCCTAATTAGAGTTGTTGGAGGCTCATTGTGATAATAGACGGTTGCGTTGGCGCCACGGGTCGCCATTGTAACCGCCAATATTGTACATAAACCTGTTTATAGTACGCTAGCTTTGATTTTTTAGATGAAGAATAGAGTTTGCCAAGCTTTTTAGTTTTAAATGAAGGTTATATTTTCTTCAGTAAAAATACTTTGTTTTATTTAAAGTTATTTTGTTTGATTTATTCTCAATTCCGACGTTTTAATCATGATTTAAGAAACAAAGTCCACGTTATTCATTAAATTCTTAGCAATGCATGCCCTAAAAGTTGTATTTGAAAAAAACTATTCCAAGTAAATCGTGACGACCGTAAACAAACATAAAAAGATAAAACACACCTCAAATATTTGATTTAACGGTAACATCACGTTACTTTGTAGTCTAGGTCACAAAAAATCTAGGCTACAATGTGCCTAGTACCAAAACATGTGTCAAAACTTATTTGTGAAGCATAACTTTCTAAACGTGTTGACAAGAGCAATTGACACCTCCGCCGGAAGTGTTATTCACCCGTGATTATTGATTTAATGCAGGCATTGAACTGGCAACACTCACGGTGACGTTTTGGCGGGTAATGTGACAGTGCGGTCGGCCATGTCACATTTGTAGGTTAGTATTGTATGTCCCATAAAAAAATTAATTAGTAGTTTCTTTTTGTGGTTTTCATGAGGCCTGTATAATTGGATCGTTAGTTTAGAAAGCATTCCATTTAATGTCAGGTGTAACAATCAATACTTTTAACTGTACTTAGGTATAATTTTTTAATGTATTTTGTAGTGTTTGCAGAAACAGCGATGTTTATTTTCAGCGCAACTTATTTTTCCGAAAATACGCGGTCATAAGTTTGTAATTTAAAAAAAATATTAGGAGTGGATAACGAGTGGTTATTATTAAAATTGACCAATAAAAATATAATGGTCTTTATAAAAGACACACTCAATGTCGCAATAAAATAAATGAAATTAACAGGAATAAATGGACACAATTCACTGTAAATGAAACACGTTAAATTCTATTTCATTTAGGCAATAAATGGATAATTTTAATGGCGCGGGGACAGAGTCGTTAATCCTCCCACACTATTTTCACTCCACCGACAATAAATCTTGGGATGCTAATAAAAACCCTTGGAAATTAATAAATGGCTTGGCGCGGCTGTGCGTCTATAATTCAGTATTGCCAGACCAAGAAATATAAATAAACTATAAATATATTTAGAGCCAAAATTATTGTCAGTTGGATAAGGTAACGCCACAAATCATTTTGCTAATCACACACCTAGTCAACCACCACGCACTATAACGGTGAAGGAAAACATCGTGAGGAAACCTGCATACCATAGCGATTTGTAGTAATTTCTATGGTAAGTAAAGTCCGCCAACCCGCACTAGGCCAGCGTGGGGGACTATACGGCCTAACCCCTCTAAATCGGACTACGAATTTTAGAGGAGGCTCGTGCTCTGCAGTGATACGTATATGGGCTGATACAATACTGCTGAATATAGGCCTAACTTAATAATTTCTACAGCGACCCTTTGGAAGTGAGTTGTTTACACTTGATAGAAACTATACTACTCCTAGATTTTTATCAGAAAGTCTAAGAATACTAAGGGAGGCATCCTAATTGACAAGCGCGTCAATATTTGGTCCTACTAAATAATTTTAGTTGCATTGTACCGTTAGTTCTGCGTTCTATGCGAATGCAAGTAATACAAAAGTAAAGTAGTAAATAATGTAGGTACACATATTAGTTACAACGGGTTTGAAAAAGTAGCCTTCCTTCGATCAAATAATACTCGCTTCTATCTTTTTCTTATCCTTGAAAAATTAAGATTCGCGCTTATTTTAATGTAACAGAAATGTCAATTGATTGTATTAACTGTCCTAAGAATTTAAAACAGGAATAATAATGGAATTATAAGCTAGGCCGTCAATTATTTATTCTTGTAAAATCAAATGTAGAAAAATTACAATAGCAGATATTCATTCAAAATCAGACGAGAATATACAAACTGAGTCTTGATTTAAAAATACACTTCTGTACAGAACTAAATCTTTTCAAAGCATTGAGCTACTACTACTAATATTAACTCAATGTGTCAAAGACACATTGTTAAAATAAATGAAACAAATCTACTTAGAATTCCTTAAAGCGTAATAATCCCCGACACCTGGCAACACAGCTATAATTGATAGTAATTACCGAAAATACCGTGTCGAGGTGTCCGGACCAACGGGTTCGGTGTAATTTGGGAAGCGCACCTCGCGGGCGGCAGTTTCTATCTATATCCTATAAGGAATTTTTATTTCGCGTCTGGCAACTCGAGCACGTGGACTTTATTTTTTATTGTCCTTTTTGTTTTGAATTTGGAAATTTGGGCTTAGAATTTTTTAACACGTAATTAGTAAGATTAAGTTTAAATACGAATTTCGATATAGTGATCGAATACTTTAATGTTTTCTGCAGTTTTTAATTATTTTTGGAGTGTAAAGAATAAGTACTAGTTAACTTGCTGTCTTATTTGGCATTAAAGAACTTGTTTTAATAAGCACCATCAGAATAATTTGTTATTCCGTTATTTTTATAGTTAATGCAATTTCCTAAACATAGATTTCATTTTAATTAAATTGTCTTACTCCGAAAATGTGTATGTCGGTATTTTACCGATCATTTAAAGTTTAAAAAAATCATCAATGAGTATAAAACTTGCGATATCTTCCTTTTCAATAATTTGTCTCATTGTCCCTTAAAAACAGTCACCAAGACCCAAAATATACGACCATACGTGGGTGTATTTTAAATTTCAGAAATTTCGGGACATTTCCATACATTAAGCCTTAAGGTTTCATATAGCCGTTGTTATTCGCGTTGGCGATATTGGATCTTTCGGTATTGTATTGCATACATTTGTGAAATAAAATACTTGTTTTGTTCATCGTAAAATATTAAGTTTTATGTACCCTAGTGCTTCGTGACAGATGTCCTTAATTGAGAAATACATGACATTTACATGTTGTAATTCAATGAACGGGAAAATTCCATGTATTTTGGATGTATTATATGTTTATTTACTTATTTATAAACTCTGCACGCAAAAGAGAAACAAATAAAATTGGAAACAGCATACATAAACAGTACAATTGGCGGTCTTATGCCTCAAACGCAATGTCTTATAGACAACTATCGGATGGATTTGAGAAAAGGAGTAGGTAACAGAGGGCAGTCTAAAGTATAAAGGTTAGGACCTAAGAAGAGAAGTATAATAAATACAAATAAAACGTTATAAAATGAATAAATAACTTCAGTGTTACATATTAGCAAATGTATGAACTGGAAGCAAAAGTAAATTAAGGGATGGAAAGATAAAGTAGTTTCATGCAGGGCGCTTCCCACAGCCCACTGTGTCTTTCGAAGGCTGCGTTCAGCTGTAGATTGCGACTGAAGATGCCGATGAAAACTATGAAATATCTTCTCGACAGAACACATGCAGGATTATATTGACATAATATGGTATTTAATTTCAACCACATTCCTAACCACCCTTGGTAACATTGTACCAAGTTTGAAAAAAACTGCCTGGTGGTTTTGTCAAAAATCGCGATTTTAGTTTTCAAGGATTTTGATCTACCCGTATGCCTCTTTTTACAGCTCAAGTAAGTTCCTGACACGAACTGAAGTTCAGCTAAGCGGTGGAAATACTCGTATCTATACGGCGTGGCTAAAAATCGTGGAAATTAAAATCATGATTTTTGACAAAAAATCATCTCGGATTTTGTTTTAATTTTGTACAATGTTACTTGGGGTGATGAGAAACATGTGGGTTAAATAAAATACAATATGTCAATCGTCCTGTATACTGTAGGAGTAAATTCAGATGATTCAGTCGTTGAAATGTATCCCAATTTTTATACATAAATGTTTCCGACATTAGCAAGGTACCCAGTACTCACAATACAAATTCTAGAAGTTTCTAAAGCCCAAAGAACTTTTCCGTAGAATCTGGGGTGTGTGAGTGTATTATTAGTTCGTGTGAAGATGTGTGCGTTATCTGCCCTACATACTAACACATGTTCTTTGTGACGTCCACGAGGGATTACTGCACATCCGTTTGTGAAACATCGTTTCGCTGTGATTTTATTTGATAAAATTATTTGAACGCATCTGAGTAACTACTGGACATTGAGACTTTACATCTTATGTCTCAGGATGCGAGCGCAGTGGAATGACAAACATTGCTTTGTAATTCATGATGTTTGGTTTTGCTACTGTCCATGAGCGGTCATATCGCTTATTATTATGCAATGCCCTGCTCCTATTGCAAAAAAAAATCGAATGGAAAGAAAATTGAGATCTGACCAGAGAATTATTTGATACTTTATTATGACTTATCCTTTTATTTTACTGTTAATAGAGAAGAGAACGTACCGATTGGAAAGGAAAAAATAATGTTGACCGGATCGGAGAATTAATTAGTAGATACTTTGGTTACTTACCATCAGGTGTATTTAAGTCCCTTTCTTTTGGGTCTTTTTCTTTCTTTTCTTTTTCTTCAGCCACAGGAAGTCTACTGAACATAGGCCTCCCCCAATGATCTCTACATCGACCTGTTGGAAGCAGCCTGCATTCAGCGACTTCCTGAAACCTAGTACACTAGTTTAATTAAATCTCTTATAAAAAAGGAATTACCATATCCTTTTGTAAATCAGCTAAGGTTAGACAATTGACTATAGTAAACATTTAAATTAATAATTTGTTTTAATATGAATACATTAAATATAATTTAAATAGCTAAATTGTTTCTATGAACGATGTTTCTATCATAGGTGTACTTATGATTGGCGCACATGTCGGACTTAAACATTGTTACTGTATCTTCTACACTGTAAGATATGTGGCGCAGTTGGTGTACCTTATATATGAATAAATGTAATAAATCGCTTTGGGTGGAATCAATTATTACACAACACGGTCCAATCGCTATCACTCTTCAAACTTACAATTTAAGCTAATATAAAGCGTGTAAAAATACATAACACATGAAAACTTCTAGCCGCAACTCTGTGTATTCCTCACGGATCATGTGTCAGTTTGAACTGAGTAAAGTTCAGTTCATAGTGTTCTAAGTATGTGTAACACACGTGTCGTGCGCCACGCACAGGATATCACGGTCGGGCTTTAGACGTCTACTTCTTGGTATAGGGATGCCGGGTTATATCGATTGTAAGAATCGATTATTTATTTTATCGATTGAATTTTAGATTATGTATACTAACATTTTATGGCAATAGTGTGAAGTATAGTATTTATAAGTTTTGGATATTTACTTAATGAAAATCAGTAAACTGGAGTTATTAGTGGTCAATCTAACGCTACATAGCGTAGGAATGGAAAGTAAAAGTAACTCGATATATTTATTGAAATTTAAAATTTGTGAAAATATTCCATTCAACTCACAATTACTACTTTTCGTGGTAAACTGTTACTAATTAATTAATTCAAGCAAACCTTTAATGTAAATGCGTTCAGTTTATAGAGATTCTGATGAATTTGCTTTCTTTTCGATAACGAAGCCCCAGAAGCATGAAATCAACATGATTTACATTTTAAAAAGCTGCGTAAGTGAAATTATTACTTTTTAACTACATTAAATGTATAAGTAACATTAATCATATCTTTACGCATTAAAGTAATGACGCGTTACAAGTTTTCTATTTTGAATAAAAATTTACCTCACGCAGCTCACGAGAAAGGCATGCGTTATGGAAATCGATTCAGTGAATCGATCTTAAAACCGTAATTGAATCGGTTCGTGTTACAACTACGTGACATAAGACACATTAGTGCTTATTTATTGATGCCATTGTGATTCTAGCTTGGTGCCGTGAATCTAAGCAAGAACACAGATAATGTTTATTTTGTCAAGTACTTTTAACAACATACAGTTCTTTGTTAATATGAAAGTAGTACGTAAATATCGTATGAATGCGCATACAATTAATGCAAATAATTCTTTCCAGATGCTTATTGTTAAAGAACGTTTAAAATGAACATAAAAACGTTAATTTAAACATCGATTATTCTCACTAATCATCGATTCTATTGTATTACATATAAATCGATTACGAGATTTTTTCAAGAAGGCTACACTACTATGGAACTAAGGTTCATAATTAAAGCAATTTACAAGGCATAATTATCGAGTCTTCTGCAAACGATAACTAATTTGAATCGTGCGTGCGCTGAAAATTGCTTTTAAATCGTTTTCATTTAATGGACCTCGTTGCAGGATGTAGATTTGCATAATATTATCACTAGAGTGTATTAAGTAATTTTAATGAAGTAATATTTGTTTATTATAATAAAGGCCTCGGTGGCGTAGTTGTATTACGGTACGGTTACAAAGCTGAGGTCTCGGGTTCGAGTCCCGGGTCGGGCAAGGTGATATTGTATTTTTCTATTCATTATCAGCCCGGAGTCAGGAATTTGTGCCCGATATGGCGATAGGCTCGCCCCCTATCACATCATGGGACGGAACATACAAGGCGAAATGTGGGTGTCCTGGTGGCGCCTCTGCCTACCCCTTCGGGGATAAAGGCGTGAGTTTATGTATGTATGTATGTATAATAAAGGAAGTGCGTAATTACTTATACGGAATTGTGAGTGTTTATGAGCAGCGGTTATCAATAAACAGGAGAATTGCTTGGTCGTTTTGCTCATTTCAGTAAAAAGGTTATTTTTATGATGAGACAAATATAGCCTCAAATATAAATATAATAGTCGTTGTCAGGTTTATTATCATTTGATAATCAAAGACAGTTTAAAATTGACATTTGTATATTGAAATTGATTGTGAAAAACATTGTGATAAGGCATATTATCTGATGGCCAATGAATGAACTATTATTACTGACTAGGGTACTAATAAGTAATATTGTTTTTTAAATTGATATTTCATTAGTATTGCGTGTTATATATACATACTTGATGCTATATGTCTATTCTATACCATCATAGGAAACCGGCGGTTATAGTTAAGATTACGATGAACTTTTAACGATTAACAGTATTTAATATATATCATAATTATGTATGTATAACGCATTGGTCTAAATATAACTGCCTGAATTCTAATAATATTATCCATACCAAGCAATGAAAATAACATTCCATGTGAATAATTCACATTAAGAACATTTTCTTACACTGAACCGTTTCAATTGCATTTAATTTAAATACAATTTCGACTTACAGACCACACAGATCGCAATATTACTTAAACGAGGTGATAAATCAAACGACTCGTCAAACCATATCGATAAACCTGAGATTTATCGATTATCTGATTTATCGATAGTGTGATATATCGATAATCTGATTTATAGAGTGCGCGGGCGCAGCCCTGTGCGATATGGTAGGTCGTCGACCCCGCAGTGCAGTGCGCGATAAACAACTGTGTTTTTATTTCATGAATGGGATCGTTTTACATGTGGGTCGAGATGGCGTTTGACGGGTCTCCAGTGTGCTTGGAGATTTTAATATCGAACTGTGTACTGGCAAGAAGTAATAATTGCTTTATTTCGATATGTTTTTTATTTTATATAAAGGGAGTGCTCGGCATGGCATTCAGCTCTTCACCCATCACATCTTGAGGACGAATTAAGTTAGGCATGCTGCGTGTGGCGCTAGTAGCTACTGTTTTTGTGCCCAAATGGCCGCCAGACACATTCAATTGCGTTTGCACAAACGCGAGTTTGCACCAGTCTCAAAACGTTAATTGGAAAAACGTATGCGCAGCTATTTTTCCACACGCGTTCATGTATACTAGTGCAAACTCAGACTTGCACCGTTATATCGTTACGTGTGTCTTGACCCTAAGCCTATATCCTAAGGCGTGATCTTATGACAGGTGTATGTGTTAGACCTCCTAGAATTTCATAAACCTAGTAACATAGCTATGTATATGTATTGATGACTACCTCGGTGGCGTAGTTGTACTACGGTACGACTACAAAGCTGAGGTCTCGGGTTCGAATCCCGGGTCGGGCAAAATGATATTGGATTTTTCTATTCATTATCAGACCGAAGTCAGTAAATTATGTCCGCTATGGCGATAGGCTTGCCCGTATCACATCATGGGACGGAACATGCAAGGCGAAATGTGGGTGTCCTGGTAGCACCTCTCCCTACCCCTTCTGGGAAAAGGGCGTGAGTTTATGTATGTATGTATGTATTTCTAGCTCACTGTACTGTAAATATATTATACTAAAATGTTTGTTACAAAAAAGCTCGGCACCGCAATCTCTGGTTCTGTCTCTGTTGATAAAGAGCAGTACTACTAATATTTTGTTATCTGGTGGTAGGTCTCTCATATGTGAGAGGCCGCCTGGGTACCACTGCAATGTCTATTGCGCGAAACAGCAGTGTAAATGCACTGTTGTGTTCTGGTTTGAAGGACATTGTAGCCAGAGTAAATGGCGGTCGCTAGGCGAATGGCATGCTCGTCTCTGCAAAAATCTGACTTTAAGTTTGTATAATCACCTATGTATAGTGCTTAGCAGAATTCACACGTGGTTCGACCTTGGTATATAGTATAAAGTATATAAACGAGTAGTGTGTGGGCGTCGACCTGGCCTCGAAGACGACCTAGTAGCTAGGCCCTGTCGACCATATCGCTCCTTTATTACTGGTTATAACGTAGATGCGATGTAGAGTCGATCTTGGCAGAGCTCCGATTTTCTTTTAAAAAACTCGAAGCAATATGTGCAGTATGAAATATATTTTTTTTAGATAAAATGTTCTTCGTATTTTCCAAAAAAATGCTTTCAACAATTTTGAGACATACTCAGGCGGTAGTAAAATAATTTTATTTGAACGCACGATGCAGAAATATTATCCTACAAATCACATAATTTAAAATGCTTAACCTGGGAACGAACCTCAAACCGCACTTTAACACGTTTCCTTCCCCACTAAACCATTACAGCGATTCAAGTTTAAAACACTAACACACAAGGTCAACTTTACGTCTTACCGCTGGTGGTTTGTCATCATGTTTCGTGGAATGTTGAATATTGTGAGTCATGGCGCTTTACCGTCATCAGCTGTTGAGAGTCTTATTTACGACTCCCGCAAGGATGCAAATATACATCATTAATTATTCTATGGTATGGAAAAAGTCCGCCAACCCGCACCAGCGTGGTGGACTATACTGCTCACCCCTTCACAGACTGTGGCATTTGTTGCTTTTCGTTAGAATTCATATGTTTTTTCGGTTTTAGATTTGATACATTGTCATTAAAATACGTACTGTTAGGACCTCGTTCACCATCTTTAAGTAAACCGTTGATTACTTACTTTTTGATTGACGTTATTTGACAAGCAAATGTGCAGAGTATCTTTCGTCGATTTCACAAGTGAAATTATAGTAAAGTGTTGATTAAGTGAATGACATAAGAAATTGAACGAATCATTCGTTCAATATTGCGTCAAATGTTCCTCGCCCTGCCTCCCGCTAAAGTGTCAACGTGTTTTTTTCTTAAAAAATAAAAAAGGAGGTTGAGATTTTAACCTTATTATAACCATTAAGTAAATACGCTAATCGGCAGACGATGCAGTCAGTAAGTTACTTATTAATGTAATCATAGGATTAGTATTACTGGAGCATGGTGAAATCGACACATGATGTTACGGATGACTTTTCTGATGATTAGCCTAATCAACGATTTACTTGAAGATGGTGAACGAGGCCCTTAATATAGTAAAAAACCATTGTTGCAATTTCAAACCTAAATATGAATAGCAAAGGTATATTTTTCATTGCAATTTATTTTAGTTGTAAATGGAAATATCCTTTAACATTTCTATAACATACCATGTGATGACGTTACCATTGAGTCATTACATTTACCTATTACATATATTTTTTTATATAATTGTTTGTGTTATTCCCATGCATGCGGGGGCGCAGGACCTTCTTTTAATTTGAATTTAATAGGTACTCTTTTTTTGTCGTTTTCTAAATAAACATACAAAGCCTTACGCCTTCATCCATATTGAGGCAGGTAGAGATGCACGATACATCAATATGTGATTGGAGCGTCTCTCACTATTCCGGGAAAATATCCATTCCTGGTCAGGTCCTATAATATTTTTTAATGCGCTAAATTCACAATAAGAAATGTATTGTTTTACCTGGGGAATCTCATTATTAAATAGATGGACTACAGTATTTATTTACATACACCCGGATAATCAAACGCCACTTAAATGTTGTGTTACACTTAACAAATTAAGTGCAACTTAATATTTAAATGGCGTTTGGTTATTCGGGCGATAGTGTTTCTAAAAGTAAAATAAGAAATATCTAAATTGGTAGAGTTTTTTTGTAGCCAAAGTATTAGTTTGGTATTTGAAATAAAATAATATTCATAATACAGAAGTATCTCTACATTACCATCAGAATGCCCATCTGAATAAACGCCTTCCCCACATACACTCATTGAATGTTATATAAACTATGATTTATATTCCTCTCGTAACAATTGCAAATAATTTGATAGGTGTATTCTGTTTCAGTATTTCGACATGCTGTAACTTAGTAACCGCTAACGTGTCACAATATAGGGCATAGCGTTGTCTCAATACATTTCATACGCACAGTTTAAATTCATTACTAGTGACTAACATACCAAGAATAAGGGCTTAAACTGGGCAATAGGGCAATAGCCTTAGTTTTTGTCCTTTTAAATTTACGTAGGTTTAGAAAAAGGAAACTAGGTACATACAGCCTAGTTTGTGAATATCAAAATGAAAAAAAAAAGACAAGAAAATGAATACTGTATGTATAAATTTTCTTGCCTTATCTGCAGTGTAATTTTCTGTCTTTTTTTATGAGAAACGAATGCTGGGAAAGCAGTGATTTATATAAATGACTTGATTATAGCTCTGTAGGTACCTACCAAATTAAAAAGTGCAAAAAAGGCTGTGTTGAATTTCTTAAGTAAACTTTTTAATTTTACAGCTTTTGTGTTCCCCAAATAAATGTACTTAAATTAAATTAGAGCATGTTATTTTCTTCCCCGTTTATTAAATACCTGACTAAATTAATTATAATGTTACCGTGTGGTAGCATCATGACACAGTTAATGAAGCCAACACGAGTCGATTTCATTCATAAACTCTCAGCATGAAGACAGTTTTTCTAAATAGAAAAAGTATAGAGGAAACTCAATGTTCTGCCCCAGGAATAGGGTTGCAAATCCATTGCCATTTAAGTATATTAAGTATCAACATTTTTCTTATAAAGCAAAATTAGTAATCTAAATTATGTTTTAAAACTATGAAAATAAAGTTGTAAATTGGTTGCGAGATTTTCCAATCAAGTATATCTCGCGTTTTTACACGCGCCATATTTTGCGTAATCGAAATTCAATCTTGTGTGCACGCAATAGAGTAGCGAATAATTTGCGAACACAAATCAAGTATAACTATTGTAGTTTTAATTGGTATTATTTTGCCCGCTATCATTCGTGATTCATCGGCAGTAGCGCGGCTAAAAGGACGAGAGGTGCTCGCCTCGCGAGTTTTATTTTTCGAACGCCGCGTGTGACAAATGTGTATTTTTGTGTTTGTGTGTGTTTGGCAAATGTTTGTGATTTGGATGTACTGATTGGAATATACAATAAGGTAATATTTTTTTGTTTAGGTTTTTCATTACCTTGATTATAATAAATCTTTGTTTATTTTTGTTTTTAAAGTACACTTGCAAGAAGACAATAGGTCTTAAATTAACTTTTACTAATTGAAGAGCCAAGAGATTTATAAATGTTTTGGTATTTTTGTCAATAAATATTATGTTATTGTTTTACTTTTTGAGAGTATTCTAGTCAGATATAACGTTTCATTAACAGTTAGGTGACGAATAAGCATGCTAGACGTGATATAAACCTGACACAGATTCAAGAAATCACAGACAGGTGTGGATAAAGTAAGAAGTTGTTTATTTAAATTCCGTTTATGGAAAAATATTTTTTATTATTAACTGCTATTATTAGAATTTTATAACGTACGTGAGAATCGCTGTATTAAATATGAAAACGCGCATAAACTACAGGAATTTTAAGATATTCTACAAAATATTTCAAGCAGCTCATTTTGCTCACCAATAGTGTGAAAACCATACCCCAACCATACCATTCGATTTTTATACAAGACATATACAGAATGCACGCTAAAAAATTCCCAAGTAAAAAATAGTTTCCAATAAATAATTTCCATAGAAATGTTGAACCCATGACCTAGCCATGTGGTAATTAAGATAGCTCGAATACGTAAAGGACAGGCTTGCATTCTCGTTGGGGTCACGGACTCATAGCTGGCGCAATGCGGCGCTTCACCAAGAATAACAATTACTAGTTGGGCCCACCACTTAAATGAATTACGTTTGAGGCAACCAAAAGTATAAATAATTGAATTTGAATGCACTAACCATTAGGAGACTGTCCCACCCTCACACCTGCCGCTGCAACTGTAAGCCAGGATCAACATCACGCTTTATGAATAATGGTATCTTAGATTTACGCGAATGTTACACATTGAAATTTTTTTTCCGATTTCATCGCGGGTCCGCCGCATGACCACGAAAGCTGTGAAGCAAACGAAACGTCGGGAAGGAAAAAATTTGAAAATTAAACCAATTCGCGATAAAATCCGTAAAAATTAGTTTTATTTCAACGCTTCGACATCGAGCATTGAAGCTCTGCGAGTCTCTGGGAACGGCTAACTTGTCTTCAATCCGCAGGGGAATTGTGAAATAGTAAATTGAATAGAAGTGGAATAACTTTATCCTACTAGTTTGTTAGTTTTCGAACACCTTAACATCTGTTACATATTTATTCCGATAAGGCTATTATAAATCGACGGAAAATTTTCCCAGTAAGGTGTTCAGTTGTAAAAAAAATACAGATTCTTCTCCGTCCCTTGAATTCATAGTGTTAAAAAATGCAACCGAATAGAGAACTTTCTCATTTTAAAAGTCGGCTAAAAGTGTGCTATGGTTGAGGAAGCATATTTATAGAGTGGAATTGGGTGGCGGTGTCGGTTGACGACGTTTCAGACGTGCCTATAACATCCAAATAACTAAATTCGACGACATTATAAGAATTATGAAAAAAGAAAAACATTTCAAAAAGCGAAAGATCTATGTTCGTAGCATTTGAAGCTCTATGGTCTGTACCTAATAAATTTGCAATCAAAACCTAGGATTGAGTATAGACGTAACGACCTAATAACATACATACATAAACTCACGCCTTTATCCCAGAAGGCGTAGGCAGAGGCGCCACCAGGACACCCACATTTCGCCTTGTATGTTAGGTCCCATTATGTGATAGGGGGCGAAACTATCGCCATATCGGATAAAACTAATAACAGGTATACCTATGTAAATAATAATCTAACAGTCAAATATACAATAGTCAAACATAACAACCCAACACTCAAATATAGAGTCCCGACCCCACATTAAGATCAATTTAGTCTTGTGTCGTAGGTATCAGAAACTACAACAGACTTTACGGTCTCACAGACCTCATAAATATTAGTCTTGGTGCGGGGATCGAACCCGCAGCCTCTCGTTCACAGCCGGCGTCTAAGCAACTGCGCCACGGACGCTGCCAGGCATGTCAAAAGAATGTGAAAAAATAAAAAAGTAATTTTGCCATCAAAACCTAGGGTTGAGTATAGACATAACGACCTAGAAATAGATATACCTATGTACGACTATTAGTAAACTATAAAACAACTACCTAATGTTTCCGCTTATTAACAACCAAACATAATTGCCATTTGTCCTGTCCCATAATAATTTTGCGACATAGGAAATGAATTTCCTTGTATTGTTATTTTACCTTGATCTAACGCTTTTGTTGTTTCAAACCATGGATTGTATTACTTTCATATTTCAAACACAATTAAATGGGATTTGACCATCATTTTTCCAAGGTAATAATAATATTAACTAAAATAATTAACAAAAGATACCATTAACCAGATTTTTGTAAGAATAATTAATAAAATTTTAAGTTCTCATAAATAATTATCGAATAATTGAGCGTATATCCCCAGTTGTGTCAAATAGTAAGAAATAATTATTTATTTTGTCATCACTGTACTTGAAGTGCTTATTACAGCCAGTAAAAAAAACTATTTCCCCATTTGCAAGCATAATTTTAGTTACTTCCCTCCTGTCAATGTTATTGTTTTTTAATTACCGGACTTCAAAATGGCGGTGATGTGTTCAAGTATTTACGTCACTCACACACGGCAATTAAAGCAAAACATTTTCTAAGGTCGTTCAAGTTTCTCATGATGTCATCTCATCTCGGAAGTATTAGGACCCGATTACGTGGTATGCTTGTTAATACAAAGGTTTTTTCTTTGTTTATTTCAAACACATCTATCTGTGTATGTAGACAGCAATTCGCATTCCTTTTTGTTTTATTGCATAAGTCCAGTAAACGAGCATACGACTCATATGGTAGTAAGTAATTACCGTATATGAACTGCAACGCTTGGCTTGGACATTCTAATCATTTCGTGTCTTTCTAGAAGTGCAATTTTGTTACCGCATTGTATGATCAACTATGACTATATGGCCTAACCACTCTCAATCGATTCTCTCGATTGTAGAGTAGGCCCGTGCCCTGCAGTGGGACGTATATGGGCTGATATAGATAGATAGATAGATTTTATGATCAAGGATGAACATTTGTCTTACCATTTATAATTAAACATTTAAGGTTATGTTCCATTTATGAATTATGTCAGTGTTGCTAATCGCAAGAAATGCAAGATCCTCGAAGGAATTAATTACCTTTGAAATCTTTGCAATTACTCAGATATGCGACTATAAATGTTAATCTAATCATTGAATATTAATTCGCAATATTCTGCTGAGTTAATAAATTAATCATAGTTTAACTTTTAGCATTTGTGAGTAATTGAGAAGGTTGTAATGTCATCGCGTGCCGTTTGGTTGGGCAACATCGCCTTCAACCGGCTGTTTTGATATTCTAATGCGCATCGTGTAGAGGACACGTTACTTCATTGATGATAATCATCGTGTGTATGCTTCACTCATTGATTGCCAACCGATTAAGTAATTTACTTCCATCTTTATTTCATACAACTCAATGCTGGGATATCACTTTTAACTTTGAATATATATAAATAAATAAATACACCCAACACACATAATGCTGACCCACACGTAGATCTAGTCTTGTGTTGCGTATCAGAAAGTACGAGAGACTTTTCGGTCTCACAAACACCCAGATCTGAAACAAATACCTGTGGATTATATAAACATTTGTCTTGGTGCGGGGAGCGAACTTGCAGTCTTTCGTTTTGTAGGAGGCTTCTAACCAACTGCGCCAATAGGCAATATCATTAAAGGTTATTATATTCTGACTTGGAATAATGACTACACCTTTTATAGTACGTCCAGACAGGGTATGAACGAATGACGGATGATAATATTTCCATATTCGACATAATAGAGTCTAACTGATGTATGTTGCTGGTTTAAAACTTGCCCATTCCTAATTGTCTGTTGGTATAGGTTTAATTTTAGTCTGTTGTCCTAGATAGGTATTTATAAGTCCTTAGAATTTTTCAACTAATTAGGCAATGGTCAATTAAAACAATTTTCTATACTTTTAATTTATTTCTTGGCTAAATAATTAATTTTCTGTAATATTATTCAGAGAGCCAACCATCGTATAAATTATTTCGAACAATGGATTTAAAAACAACTCCGAGATTCTTAATAAGATACCTGCAAAGTACTCTTGTTGTTTTTAGTCGTAAAAAATAATCAGTTTTTTCATGTTGTTATTAATATTCCATTTGTATTTAAATTCTGACACAGATTTAATCTAGCATTGGTGTAACATTGGTTTAAATTATGTTAGCGGTCAAGCGAATTATTAAAATAGACATACATATGACTTAATTTAAAATAATCAACAGAAGTTATTTAAGTAGGTATTTTATATGAACAAGCGATTAACCGACATATTTAATTAATTTATTCATTATTTTATTTATTAAATGATTATAATTCACCGCCAACCCGCACTAGGCCAGCGTGGTGGACTATATGGCCTAACCACTCTCAATCGATTCTCTCGATTGTAGAGTAGGCCCGTGCCCTGCAGTGGGACGTATATGGGCTGATATAGATTATAATTCACCGCTCTCTATGAAAACTCACAAAATTTAAAATGCGACTCTAACTCATCCTAGGCTCCCTAACACCCGTATTCTAAGACGTGTCCTCCAATCTTCCTCAACCTTATTTTAGTCGAGGTGACTTTACAAATGAATTGGAGGGACCCTCGAAAATGGTATGCTTAGTTAAAAATATACCTTTACTAAAGGTTCCTCGAGTGAGGTTGAGTCAAGGAAAAACGTCATTAATTACGTCATTGATGTATAGATAAAGTAGAGATTTAACAAAAAACCTTTGAAAATAGTCTATGATCACTTGAAAAGTGACAGTCAAATGTCATGTCAGAGTGTTTACATAGAATAATATATAATTATTGAACTCAAAATCTTCGGGATTGTGACTGGAAGACAAATATTTAGTGAGTCGGAGAAAAAAACGCATGCAGACAGGAGGAGGGTCATACCATCCAACCCGGAAATTTCGAAGGATATTCTTATGGATGAATCGTCGTTCGAGATATTCGTACGGAGTATCGTACAAGTATTACAGGAACTGTTGGAAATCTTTAATAACTTGTTTAAAATAATAAACACTGTTTCCAAACCACAAATCTTTTATTAAATGAAATAAAGAGTAATGTTTGTATCATTCACTAGGAAAACGTGTAAATCGTGTAGAGGCACCCACCTCAAAAAAATGTTGGCATATTTAGGTATTTAAGAATTTTAAAAGGTAAACTTTATTTCTCTCTTTTATTTACAATTTTAAAGTAGGATTATTTCTTTTATTTCTTCCTTAAGGTAGGTCGCGACGTACCTTGAGTTTGACAGTTGATTCCTTTCCTCGAGACAGGAAAATTTTTGAGTGACGTTGAGTGGAGGAGATTTTTTTCTACTAAGAATACGGATTTCCTCTAATAACGTCAAGTGGAGTCAAGAAAACGTCTTAGAATATGGGTGTAAGTCTTATTCAAATTATGTTCAAACTGTATTCTTTTATAACTTTTTAATTTGTAATTTTTTACACAAAGGCAGCGCGAGCATAATGCCAATCTATATCAACATTCTATTACTAAGAGTTATGTAACGGCCGCTGCGCCGGATGTATAAGCAGGTTGTGATTTCAGTGGGAAATATTATTTAGTCGTGCTCTATTGCGAAACTGGCGCGAAACCTGCTAGCAATCAGATAACCCGCCGTATTTACAATCTTAGATGTTGTGATGTTGGTACTACGGTTTTTATATTGATTCTTTTAAAGGTTAAAATTTTATTAGTGTAGGCAGACTTATAGATTTATTAGATGAATGAACATTCTATAAAATTGAATGTCGTTAATTAATTGTTTTTTTGTGAAACAGTTGGTTGAAATGCTAGATGCGGTTTAAAAAGAGGTGGGATCGATTCTCGCCTCATAAAAAAAAATTGTGAGGTGCATAAGTATTTGTTTCGGGTCTGGATGCTTGTGAGATTCAAAAGTCTCGTAGTTTCTGACACTCACGATACAAGACTCGTATGTGGGGGGTCGAGACGATATGGTTTCTCAGATTTCCGCGAATGTTACTTATCCGTAGAAAATAGTTTTATTTCAACATAATCGAAAATGGCACTACCAATTTTTTTTTTTTCGTATGACCCTACGAGTACTTTGCCAAATCCAATTCTAAGTTATTTTTTCTCCTTAAATTATCCATATAAATTTTATAATAAACCACGACGTTTACAATGCTAGCAACCTAACAAGCTTCCGCCAGTCCACCCAGGTATACCCTCAGGGCGGTTGCATCACTGAACAATGGTCGCCATCGCAGCCATTTACAAAGCTTCCTACTCCTTGCGTAATGTTATGACAATGTACGAAATACGAATCTCCGTGCATTGATGACGGAATGTTTTTATACCAACGTTTTAGACCTCATTATAAAGATCTTGACAAGGTTTTCTGACTGCCTCGGTGGCGTAGTTGTACTACGGTACGAGTATAAAGCTGAGGTCTTTGGTTCGAATTCCGGGTCGGCCAAAGTGATATTGGGTTTTTCTATTAATTATCAGCCCGGAGTCAGGAATTTGTGCCCGATATGGCGATAGGCTCGCCCCCTATCACATCATGGGACGGAACATACGACGCGAAATGTGGGTGTCCTGGTAGCGCCTCTGCCTACCCCTTCTGGGATAAAGGCGTGAGTATATGTATGTATGTATGTATGACAAGGTTTTCTATAATAGTATCTTAGACTTACGCGAATGTTTCACATTGAAATAAAACTAATTTTTACCGATTTTATTGCGAGTTGGTTTGATTTTTACATTTTTTAACTTCCCTACGTTTCGATTGCTTTACAGCTTTTGGAGTCATGGGGCGGACTAATAGTTAAAAAGTGTAAAAACTAAACCAAATCGCGATAAAATCCATAAAAATAGTTTAATTTCAAGGTTTTCTATGTTATATGAAGTCCGATAACCCACAATAGGCCAACGTGGTGGACTATAGCCTAACACTTCTCAGTCGAACTCTTGTAGAGGAGGCCCGTGCGTTGTTGTATGTTTGTGTGGTCCTCGAGTATTTGTAATGGGATTGTTGGGTGATTTACCACTGGTGGTAGGTCTCTCATATGTGAGATGCCGTCTGGGTAGGTACCACCGCAATTTCTATTTCCTCCGCCAAACCGCGGTGTAAATGCACTGTTGTGTTCCGGTTTGAAGAACATTGTGGCCAGAGTAACTACTGGACATTACGAGACTTAACATCTTATGTCTCAGGATGGCGAGCGCAGTGGAATGCCAAGCATTGCTTTGTAATTCATGGTGTTGTTTGGTTTTGATACTGCCCATGAGCGGTCGTATCGCTTACCATCAGGAAAATGCCACGCTCGTCTCGCCATACATAGTAACAATATATATTTTATATCTGAGATTGTGATATAAAATGTTTGTTTAATAAACTAACTGACGTAAATTAAATAATCGACCTGGGAGTCGAACTCGAGAATTCACAGTCATTTCACACGTTACTTAACAAAGAGCCTCATTTACATGCTCAGTTGAAATCAAAAGCGCTCATTACAACTTGTCACAAAGTGAAACATTTGCATCGACAAACAATTATCGGCTATCGTACAATGACTTTACATCGCGGAACTTAAATGTTGTATCATATTTTCCATAGTTATTTGAACATACACCTTATAACGTCGATATAAGGTCTAAATTAAGTAACTGGCTTGGCGAGTTACGACTTTTGTTTTCTAACAGAGCGAGTAGACTAGATGTCTGTAAGCAATGACAAGTTGCTCCTAAGGCGAAGTAATTAAACTAGAAGATAATTAATTTCCGAAGGTCTCAAGGACGCTTTAAACTTATAATACATATAAGTATTATTAGAATCAGTTGAGTCAAACACCTATGTTATAATACCATACCATACCTTGACCATATCTTGACCATACCATAGTATTTCTCCTATCACATCTTATTTTATTTATTTAAATTTTATTGCACACTGATAAAATAACACACAGAAACAGAAAAAAAAAAAAACAAAAAGAAGTACAAATGGCGGTCTTATCTCATAAAGCAATGTCTTACAGACAACCATGTGATGGATTTAAAAGAAGGAGAAAGACGATCACATATTTTGACAGAAGCAAGCTCGAAACCATGATTGATACTATTGAACTCTGCCTACCTTGATAGGAGTATCTGCGTGAGGTTATTCTATGGTTGTCGTAATTGTTTTTCCAATTCGAGTCCCTTACATTCCACTTTATTACCAAAAAGTTAGAGATTTTTGTCTCGTCATTTAATTTCCCCATAGGTTGCGGTCACACATGATAAATTGTTCGCTTTTTCTATGTCTATGTTTCGCTGACTCCGTATAATGGTGAAATGAGGACTGGTATATATGTTTAAATGACAGTCTGTAGGCATGTTGATTATACATACATACATAAACTCACGCCTTTATTCCAGATGGGGTAGGCAGAGGCGTCACTAGGACACCAACATTTTGCCTTATATGTTTATTGAACTGTGAACATAACGTAACATATTAGCGTATTATCATACCCATTTGATGGGATTTGGAAAACTTAGCAGTTAGCGTGTAATTTATACTCATCTTAAATACATAAAATCGCATCTGTATGTTTTGGGGTATAAATTACACAGCGATTTACGAGTATAAAACATAAATAAATATTATGACATAAATAGTAAATACTTAATGTGGCAGTTTGGTGGCTTATCTAAGTTAAAGAACAATTTACGACTATTTAATGACGCAAATCCTCAACGCAAAGAGAACAATATTTACATTTTTTAAATTATTTACAGTATTTTTATTTTTTATGATTACTGCCTGACGTAAGGCAGCTGTGAAATGGTACATCACTGGTATCACTGGTGCATCACACATCACACATCACAATGTGAAACGAAATCCGCATCGAAAGAAAAGTTTTGTGATCAACACTTTGTTTCTGGTCTGAGTTTTGTTGCCTAAAAGTATTTCGATTTTCTAACATGACCCACGACACTTACTTTACGTAGACTTTTTATCGTATTTACTTTAAATTATAATTGTTGGTGAATATCATCTACGAAAGATTTATTTTGCACCGGATGAAACTATGAATTATTTGTGCTGAATTACAAATACCATTACATGTATTTTATAAATGAGATTACCTGAAATTGATTGTCTCTTTTAAAACTTACTCGTCCAAAATTGCCTGGCACGAAAATCGAACAGGAACTCACGACTCAACCGGTTTACGTTGCCACTAAACTTATGAGTTTGAGACGTAATCATTCTGATACAGATATTTAGATAAACGGATAAGCACACGGCGCGACGAATGGTTGTTTACAGTCAATAAATATAGCTATGTGTGGAATTTAAAAAATCGTGTCAATCGAATACATTATTTAAATTATATTGAAATGTGCCCTTTTGACACGAACAAGACTTCTCACTTAGCTTAATATACAGGGTATATCAAGACCGCGACCGAAAACAAAGCCAGGTGGTAGTATTAGTGACTTCAGACTCAATGCAAGTAAAAATTTTGCAAAAAAAACAACTTTTTTTGTAATTTTTTACTTATCGTCGTATTTGAGTGATATATACTTAGTTTTCCTACAATAATGATGTACACCTCTTTATTTTTAAACACGCAATGGTACCTAATGGTTTAAATTAGCATGTTCGCAAAAACTAGGTATTTACCACCCAAAGAGGATGATTTTTAAAAATATCTAAAAAAATATCTGTCTCTGTTTTGGCGAAATTTTTATTTGCAAACTAAAACTACAACCTGGCTTCGTTTTCGGTTGCAGTCTTGATATACCCGGTAATATTATTTTGACAATTTAGTTTCTATTAAGCTGTATAGTGTGGTATGAATATGTATTCTGTGGTATGAATTAAAGACTTTCTCGCCCACACAACCATCACTGCAACTCCTGTCAGCCAGGATTAACAGTGCAACCAATTGGCACCGAGCTCCGAGGCTCGGCGAGTCTCAGAGGGACACTAGCTTCTCATTACCCCGCATCGAAAAATTCATAAAGAATAATCTTGATATCCGCTCTCATAACTCCTCAATGTTAGGCGCATTTTTGCAAGTGTATACACAGTAAAGTAATGTAACAGTACTGTTAACTTCGTGGGCGGTGCGAGGTAATCGAGCACGCAGCGCGGGATAAAAACGCTTTCTACTTCGTTACCATGTGTTTGTTTCCGCGACTTTAAGTACGTACAATAACAGTTTCGACCTCACATATGACCTGTGTTGTGGGTATTAAAAATTTTAAAGGACTTTTCTGTCTTACAACACCCAGATTTTTGTAAACTAACCATTGAGTTTCGATTTGTTTGAGTCTAGTAAATATTTTTACCATCAATAAATACACCTAACAGTCACACACATAGTCCTGACCCCACATTAAGATCAATTAAGCCTTGCGTCGTGGGTATCAGACACTATGAGAGACTTTTCGCTCTCAAAAACACCCAGACCCGAGACAAATACTTGTGGGCTTCACAAGCATTTGTGTCGGTGCGGGGATCGAACCCGCGGCCTCTCGTTTCACAGCCGGCGTCTAACCAACTGCGCCACTGAGGCTATCAACCAAGAGCGTAAAAATTCTTAATTGCTCTATACTTAAACGTGAATCTCAAGTTTTATAAAAAATCAATAAAGCCTTGGATGTAATCTTAAATTATAAATAAATTATTACGGACTCCAGTAATTTACGACCGCTTCCTTTATTACAATTTATATTTCGACTTAGGTTAGGACGTGTACAATGACGTCACGGGACAGGTGTGCGAACAGTTAGGTCACATTGACACCAAGGGCGACAGAAGGTGACTAAGATCTGGGAATTTGAGACCTGGGTGCTGAAATTAGTAAGTTAAATTATTGTTCTCATAAGCTTTTAAAATGTAGTAATAAATCAATTTTATGCTATTAATTGAGAACCGATATTATTTGGTATATTGAACCAAATAATTCACTTAACATTGCAGCCTAAAAATTGAATGATTAACATTTTTACATCTAAGGTTTACGAAAATTGTACTTATTTTAAATTTAGCTATAATCTCTGTTTTTTTCCTAATGTACAATAAAGAATAAGTATATGAATAAATAAATAAATAAAATATTAATAAACCGACGCTCCCTACGTAAACTATCGAAACTGTAAATTCACTGCTTTACACAAATTATATTTAAAGCGGAGCCATATTCGATCTTTTATTATATTTATTTTACGTACTTTATATTTTATACGACTGAGAAACAGTTGAAGGTATAAAATTTGTATATATTTTATTATAAACCATTATGAATCTTTATCTCTTGTGCAATTAGTTCAATAAATCAAAAATGTAAATTTTTCAGTTTTGATAGTTTACTTATATCTCAGATTTGGTCTTGAAAAAGTTAAAAAGAAATTGCAGAACGGTGTAACTAATATTCTAAATTAATCCGGGGGATGTAGAAGTGATACCAGCAACAAATCTTTATACACCTCATGAATATTGCCTCCAAAACTTTCCCTAGTCAATCTACGTCGGATTAAACATTTCAAAATTTCAACTAACTAAACTGGAATTTCCGGAATCGCATTTGGATTCCGCGCGGCGTCGCAATGTGTCGCCGTGGGATTTGGCGGGAGCTGTCACCGAGTAAAGGTTCAATCACATTGTTTGCTATTCGATCGTGTAATAACGTTTTAGAGTTATACAAGTGTCTTTTCCAAACGCTTTTATGACTCAATTTTAATTAGTATTCTCTTTTGCTTATGATTGGTGAAAGATTTTGGATAAAATTCAAACCATATGCAATGTGTCAGTTATTTTATATGTAAGGCCCAACCTTTTTTTTTTAAAGTGGAAAGTATTCGTACGCTGGGACCTATACATATCACAAAACAACGTCATACTAAAACGAATAATGCTGAGACCTTTAGGTAGGTTATCGACTTCAAACAATTTTGCCTGCCATTTCCACATCATTCATACATCGTATTTAAAAATGCAGGAAAAGTAGTCGATACGATGCCTATGTCGCGAATGCGGTCTAATCAGCGTATATCGTTCATTTAACTACCGTACGATGGCGTCGTTAGCTAATCGCGACATCGCCGTGTGAGTAAGCCTTTACTCATTAGTAGCCAGTGTTGCCTGCCGCGAATTCAAATTAGCTAATTTACAATATTCGCTATTATAGAAGCTACAAAGAAAAGGTCGATGTACGGTATGTAATGTTTATTTTGGCAATGTGTGCGGAATTGTTATTTTGTTGCGAAATGTGAAAATTGTTAGGGTTTTATAAATTACGTAAATTATAACAAATCATCAATAGACGAATGATAAGTATTGAAAATTAAAAAGTAGTGTGTCAGTTAAAAAGTAGTATTGCTAAGTCTGAATGCCAATTACTATTTTAAAATCTTTGTTTGGTTTTCTTAACTCAACTTTCAATATCATTAAAAAAATATTTAGTGACAATTGAAAGAAAATTAGACCAAAGTCGAATTGGAAAACCAAATGCAACAAAAGAAGGATGGCTGTAGTCCGTGCATTTTCAATTTCAGGTACCTCAATTACAAATGCATATTGGATGATGGAGCCGAAAGAGACAAACGTGCGGTAACAATACTATAGTTTTATCTCTTTGTTTGTGTGAACCACAGGTATTTGTTTCGGGTCTGGGTGTGTGAGACCGAAAAGCCCCTCGTAGTTTCTGATACTCACGAGTCACGACACAAGACTCGATCTTAGTGTGGTTAGAAATATGTAAGTATGTATTTATTTATTTGTCTTTCTAAATCCAATTTTGTAAGACTGATTTACGTACATGAATGATTAAATCACTGTTGAGAAATTAATTCGTATCTCTATCTATAATATACTGATTGGTTATTATTGTATATTTTAGAGTGTTATTTATGTGTGTCGCCAATGTGATATTCCTGGTCTAGAACCCCTAGGAATATTAGGATAAATTATTTAATAAAATAATTGAGACTGACATCTAACATTTTATTTTAAGAACTGACATAAATGTCATTCATAAATGACATTAGAAATAGATGGTAATAAATACGATAGCATGGCAATACTGCACGTCAGGCGCGTCGTGATCAACTCCAACCTAACAGTAAAAGCAACTGCATGAATATTCATAATCGATCACATTGAGAGATTCCCGCCTCGCCGCGGCGCCGCCATGCCGTTTGCACATTCGAACATCACTCGGAGGCTGTACGTTTTGCTGCCTTTGACGTTGTCGATGATATAATCGTAGCTATATGTGAAAAGAAACATCGTGGGGAAATCTGCAACCCTGTTTGTTACCTGATGTGATGAAGTGAAGTATTGGGATAGCGTGGTGACATGTCGGTTAAAGCTGCCAAGAAAGCGCTGTTTTGGTGTCATCAATGTAGATACAAGAGTTAATGGTTTAATTTAATTTAATTCTGGATAATAAATCGGGCGGAGTTGAGGATGACGTTAAGTATACGTTATAACGTTTAATTCTTAATATGATTTTTCGGTCATGACTGGCTGGTTGAAATCATTTTCCATAACCTACCTACTTCTACTACTGCTTAAGAACTAAACTGAAACTAGAGCAATTTTCCAGTAAAGCCCATGCATACTTCTACTTGGTTATCTTTATTTGTTTACTATTTTCGACGTACAGTACATTCAAACTTTATCATAAGTAGAATTAACGCTTCATCCATGTTTGTGAATTATTGATATTTCTGATATTCTTACAATGATATTCTAAAAAAAATATATAAATAATAAAATTAAGATTGTATTGCCTGTTTAGAAAACTAATCTGTATATGCCATTTAAGGCTGTATGGCCTATGTTACCTTTGCCTATTCATCAATAAAGAAACCAACATACACATGTATTATTTGGTTCTTTCTTGATAGCAACAATAGATATGTATTTAGAGCCTTAGAAGCACGCAAGGAATCCTAACTCATATGTAATGTAAGCGGGCGTTCCGTTAAGCTTGTAGTATGCATCGTAGGGCGTGCGCAGGCGCCGACGAGCCGCGGGAAATCTCACATACGCTACCAGTTCTTACGTTTAAGGCTTCTACCCACTATAGAACACGACTGCTATAGTATCAAGTTTTTGTAAGGGTACGATAACGCGACAAGCATCTGTAAGTGTATTGCAAGACAGAGTAAGACTTCCACCCGGAGACTCTTGAGTGTTCATGGCTTTTCTACCACAGCTTCAAGTCGTTTTGCGTCCAGGACTGTACAAAAAATATATATATCAGTCAACGAACAAAATTGTTAGTTTTCGTCGATTTTCTGTTAAACAAGCGTACACCTCTAGTAATATCTCAAAGATAGCCTCTGCCATTTTTGCAAAGCGCGGTAAGTTCACAGCACCATCATAATACAGTGTAATGGGTAACCATCTCTAGAAATATGCACGTCTTAGTTTTAATGGATATTTATTGCATTCCCTGATGAATGGCTGAGTTATTTATCTCTGGTATAAACGCCGATGAAACTGGATTCATTTGAGCCATCTTTAATGAGCGTAAGTGCGTTTGGCGGGAAATGTGACAGCGCAAAACACTTAAGCAATCTTCATTTATTCTTCGTTTACGACGTATAATGTAAAGTGAGCGATAGACTCAATGGCTGCATTCACTATACATTGGTTGCATATGTTTTGAGCCCAAGACACACATACAACTTCGAAGCTACGTGTGTATTCCAATTAAGAAACTTTTGATAACTTTACCGGCGAAGACAAACTTATTGAAAACACATGCACACCTACTTGAAGGTTCTTCTATTTTATCATTGAATTTGAGTCGTACGTCTTTATGGTTCCCTTTTCACGTCATTTCTGGAATTACCCTGAGGTAACTCTAGTGTATTGGTAATATAAGTATGCGTTCTACCTACCCATCTACGAATTCAGATAGCGGTATCTGAAAATCAGTAGTTAATTAGTCTTCAAAATCAATCATGCGAAACTAAAATAAATACATTAAAACATCATACTGCTAATTAAAAATACATATTTACGCATATCGTCTGCCTCGGTGGCGTAGTTGTACTACGGTACGATTACAATTTCGGCTTCAAATCCCGGGTCGGGTAATGTGATGGATTTTTCTATTAAATTCCCGGAGTCACGAATTTGTGCCTGATATGGCAATTGGCTCGCCCCCTATTACATCGTGTGACGAAAAATACAAGGCGAAATGTGGGTGTCCTGTTTGCACCTCTGCCTGCCCATCTAAGTAAAACGCGTGAGTTTATGTATGTATGTATGTACGGCCTTAAAAATCCATAAATAACCTTCTCTCTTCCATCACTTACGTCACAAAGGTCACGGAGATAATCCTTAGTAAAGGCATCGTGACAACTTTCCCCGCGCTCCCCTGACGAGCTGTGATCCGCCCATAGCATTGTCTGTCTGTCGCTTTCACTACTGATTTGTGTGCTTAGCTTGATCGTCTTATTATGATGTTTATCTTTAGGGTCGCGTGGGGACGTGTGGCTTTTAATGAGGGATGGAGGTAGCCCAGGGCATCCATCTAGCTCTTTTGTTTCGGATACGCACTGAAATTGTGTGGTGTATTTTTGTTATCCCTATCCAATCATTTTTTTGTGTTATTTTTCTATGGAGGTGAATGATTGTTTCAACTTTCCTATTTATTTCCTTTTTAAGTTATCTTCACTGCGGGAAAATACAGGGTATATCAAGACTGCGACCGAAAACAAAGCCAGGTGGTAGTATTAGTGACTTCAGACACAAGGAAACTAAAAATTTCGCAAAAAAAATCTTCAATTATTTTTTGGTAATTTTTTACTTTTCGTCGTATTTGTGTGATAAATACATAGTTTTCCTAAAATAATGATGTAGGTACACCTTTTTATTTTTAAAGACGCAATGGCACGAAAGCGTTTAAATTACTATTTTCGCAATAACTAGGTACTTATTTACTACCCAAACAGAACGATTTTTAAAAAATTACTCTTATAAGACTCGTTGAATTTCGGTTCTCGGTGTAATTATTTTTCGCGTCACTGTTGGTTCTGTCTCAAAAAAATTGCAATGGTGGATTTTATAGTCCCCACCCTGGCATTTTGATAGTATTTGACTGGACGTGATTTTGGTTGTGAAAGGAGCAGCGGATTCTTTTTTAATACGCTTTTATTAGCTTCAGACGTATGTAAGTATGTAACGGAATCTTTGAACATGATTTTGACCCCCTTCAAAACGTCGGATTATTTTATTCGGAACTCGGCTACAATTGCAGTGAAGTATTGCCATCTATCTTCGGTTTTACTACTACAAGTAGCCATTCAATTACCTCTGTGAAGGGAAATTGCACGATGTTTCTTCACAAGTCTTGTATTGAATTCTATGAAAGTCGCACTGTTCTGATAAACCTCGTGCAGTGAGAACTTGCTAATTATTTTACGTATTCATGTATGATGAATGGGTTTCAAGATGCAGATGAATGGGTTATATATTCCATAATTTATATTACTTCTTGTGAACCGTCAGGTCCTAGGTTCGGGGGCCGTTTCCGGTAATTGCTTTGTACTTCTTACTGTAATTATAATATGCCCCAATATGTAATAGTCCCGAAAAACTCATATAAGATTTCTCAAACCGAAAACCTTACATAAATTAAGTCCCCATCTGGGAATCGAAGCTGGAATCAGAAAAGTTTAGGTTAAAAACTACAAAAAATCAAATAGTTTTACTTTCACACGTAAAAAGTACTGTACCCGAGTTCTGTATAGTCTTTTTGTCTACCGCTAACCTGAAGATGGGAAAACCTTCTTAAATGCAGACAAAGACGCTGATAAAAGCTAGTAGGTATATTACAATGAACATTTCCAAAGCAAATTGCATTTTGAAATGCAACATCGATGTATTGCTATTCACTTTGATCTGTGAAGTGTTTGTTACAGTTGCCATTCTGTGCCTTCACATCAAACGGTTTATTTTGGGTAAATGAAATTCAAGTTTATTATTGAACTATTGAGGTGATTATCTTTAATAATGTTATGATTGGTGTAATGACTCGTGGTGCTTGTATCATTTTAAAGTTGTTTCATAAGTGGCTGTAAAATTAAATTAATTTGATTATTCCAATAAAACTACAATGTTAAAGACCAGGAAATGAACCCTGAACCATATCAAGCCATAAGTGTAGTTACATGAATCATACAATCACACAATAAACGTAGCCTTATTGTTTTTCTCAGTTCCCACGGCTCAAGAATGTTTCAAATGTTTCTCCGCTTAGCAATGCCTCCATATCCAACGTGTTTTTACCCGAAGGAGTCGGTTCGAGTGCCACTGGAATCTCGAGCCCCACTTTAAACTGTTTTGGATGGCTTAATTTATTACGGCGTTTGTATTGGTACTAAAAATAACAGTGAGATAATGTAATAAGTATGGGTCGAGCAGGTTAAATAAACGTAATTGTATTTTGTGGTTTCTTTTTTCTGTAATTGATAAGACATTACCCTTCTGTCTATACACTTTTCATCCTCCGTCTGAATTTCTCATACATCGGAATAACACCCAAGATTCTTAAAGACTTTGATTGAAAATAAAAAAAAAATAGCTACGTAGTGTATTACTCATAATTACTTTTTAATTTATATTCTACGTCTCAAAATGACTTTAAAAAATGTATAATGGTATGCGGAAAATGTTTTCGCTAATGACTACCGCCGCTGAATCATCGTTGAGTCTGAAATTTTTGTCATTAAATAAGAATTATGTACTACAGATACATACATAAAATGTTTATTTTTATTTATCTGGCACCTGGCACCGAACCTGTGTCAAAGCCTATACTCTTTAGCCTCTTCGTTTAAACACCCATATTTACTAGCCTGCTTATTATAACGGCTTAATCCATAGGCAGTTTTAAAACCTATTTTAGATATCGAATGTTTCGTATTCTTCGCTCAAACTGAATTCAAAAGTCGTTCGAAAGGGACAATCCATTCGGTAACTAAAATAGGTTTTAAAACTGTCTATGAATAAGGCCGTTAATCGACTAGCTATCAAATTTAATTAAAAAACCCTATCTTTATGAAGAGCTATTTACTTTTTAAGCTGAACAATTACACTAGTATATTTTTTTATCCATGCGTTTTACAACTGCAAAGTGCATTTTTACACTCAATTAGACAACATATCTTAAACCATAACAATAATTGACTATCCGTCCAATGCAGAAAGCTAACATTAAAATGACCTTCTCAAACGACCACATCACAGACACAAATACCTTTAAATCATAAGGATATTTTCGAGCGCTAATTTTAACAGATACAGTAAAATTAAAAATATATAAGTATCTTTAATTTAACACACCACTGAAACAAACCAAAAGACTATTCAATCCTTGAACATTTCAGGAGCGATTTGTCAACAATAAAGCGAGCTGTGACAGTCTTCCGTGTCCGTCTATTTGTAGCACCTCGTCAGTAAAACCCGATAAGCTGACGACATCTCGATGACAGAACGCTTCTATGTTTTTATAGACTGTTTTTTCTTGACTAATGACCACGAATAGTAGGAAACATAGCTCCAATTTTAAAAGATAACCCTAAAGATTTAGCCTCGCTACTCACGAGCCAGGTCTGCAGCTCCGAGTTGGGGTATAATAGGAGAGGTGTGGGACAAATTTTCATTGCCTCAAAAACCTACGCAAAAATTGCTGCCAGCTTTCGGACTGCTACACCTAAGAATATGGGAAATATATACATAAATAAATGAACATACCCAAAAGTTGGACACATAAGCACACACGAAGAGTCAAGTCTTGTGTAGTGTAATAGAAACTGCGAGAGGCTTTTCGGTCTCGCAAATACCCAGACTAGAAACAAATACGTGTGGATCACACAAATATTAATTAGAAAAGAACCGGCGGATTCTCATTTTACAGCCGGCATCTAACCAACAGCGCCATCGGGTGTCATATACGACGATTATTTAACAGTAATTTCAAATTGTAATTGTTTTGCCGGCATTCCAGCATGGTGACACGGCGATGGTATCTGTCGAGACAACAAAATCGTAATATGTAATCCACCCTTGGACTGATAACCTTTCACGCCCTAGATATTTCTGTAGGCGCTATGTAGGTCGACACAGTAAGGCAGTATTTAGCAATTGTTATCTACACATAAAATAAAGTCGCTTTCTGCTATCCCAATGAAAGCTTCGATAATTTTCGTAAATAGCGTGATTCAAGATGTACAGTTTGTAAACTTAAACGATAATAGTTAGTGTAAGTGCTCGAGGAAAGAATCACTGAATTTAAAATATAATAAAAAATAAAATAATAAAAATAAATGTTTTATTGATTGAAGTAACTCTATGTGATCTGCTTGCTCTTCCATCAGATGTACTTTAGTCGCTTTGTCAAACCAGTATTTAAAAAATCATAATTTCTTCGCAGTGCTTAATAATATTAAGTTCTGGTTTATAGGCAAGCAATAAATACTATTTAAAAAGAAAAAAACTACGGTATGTAAGTCCGCCAACCCGCACAAGGCCAGCGTGGTGGACTATAAGGCCTAAACACTCTCAATCGATTCTCTCGATTGTAGAGTAGGCCCGTGCCCAGCAGTGGGACGTATATGGGCTGATACAATACATTATTCACGAAACAAATTATGTATCTTTTTACCTTGTTCTTTAATCAAGCCTATTAATGTGCCTTCAGGACTATGCACTGATATAGTTGTTAAGTCCTTACTGTTCTCCGCTACTCCACCGTCACACCCATATTGTTATACTGATAGCTGACAAATTCCTTCGTAAGTATTGTACTAAATGTTGTAGTTAGCGGACAATATTGATCGTACCGTATTGCACAATCGATCACCTTGACTTGGTTTCAACGGAATTATTAGCGTAGTATTGTGGACCTGAATTATTCCAGTGCTTTTATTAAAATAATAGGAATTAACTGAAGTTAATTGTTGAGAATAAGTACAATAAGTACACCCAACAGACACATACATAGTCCTGACCCCACACTAAGATCGAGTCCTGTGTCGTGGGTATCAGAAACTACGAGAGACTTTTAGGTCTCACAAACACCCTGGCCCGAAATGAATATCTGTGGATAACACAGATAATTGTTTCAGTGCGGGGATCGAACGCACGGGCTTACGTTTCACAGCCGGCGTCTAAACAACTGAGCCACGGAGGCTGTCAAATGTTCGTTGTATACTCGTAGTGAACTCCTAGGTTCGCTTGCTGACTCAGGAAACGTAATTTATTTCAAACTCATAAACCAATTATTTCGGCATTATGACGAGTAATTTCATCATTTTCTAATCCACGTAAATGTTTTTCACATTTAAAATGCTGTTAAAAAAATAAAGATACATACCCAATACAACTATAATACTTTTCATTCCGTCGCTCGTAACGACACAGTGGCGTGGACAGCCTCCGTGGCGTAGTTGGTTAGACGCCGACTGTGAAACAAGAAGCTGCGGGTGCGATCCCCGCACCGAGAAAAATATTTGTGTGAACCACTAAATTTGTTTCGGGTCTGGGTGTTTGTGAGACTCAAAAGTCTCTCGTAGTTCCTGATACTCACGACACAAGATTCGATCTTAGTGTGGGTTCAGGACTATGTATGTGACTGTTGGGTGTCTTTATTTATTTATTGATTCTAAAATAGAGGGCGGGCCTAACACCACATCCTATCATGAGCGGTCGGATCGCTTACCATCAGGCGAATGGCATGCTCGTCTCGCTATTCTTGCAATAAAAAATATCAACAATATTTAAAAGGTAACTAAAACAAAATTTCCAATTAAGGACGCCGTAAGAGATCTACAATGACCTAAATAGAAGGCCTGTACTCGAGTTGAAAGTAATTATATCAGCAGAGCATATGTACCAAAGTTCACCAAAATACTGACGCATTGCATTGTAAATAGGTTGCGCTACTTACGGACATCTATGGAGCTGTTAACTGTGACTGCGTGATAAAAGTGTGTTTATACAGGGCTTTGTTTCAAAGTCTGTCCATTTTTATTATTGAATTCTTGAGAATAATTGACAGCCACAGATAAAAGACCGTGGCGCAGTGGGTTAGACGCCGGCTGTGAAACGAGAGGCCGCGAGTTCGATCCCCGCACCGAGACAAATGTTTGTGTGAACCACAAGTATTTGTTTCGGGTCTTAGTGTTTGTGAGACCGAAAAGTTTCTCCTAGTTCCTGATACCCACGACACAAGAGACGATCTTAGTGTGGAGTCAGGACTATGTATGTGACTGTTGGGTGTATTTATTTATTTATTTATAATTAGCACGTGGTGCAAAATATTGAAATTAGAACGTAATAAGGCATTTATTTTCATTTCATAATGTCCTAATCAATGTTCAAATAGTACTGAACATCTGCTAGAAGCACGGTCGCCAATCATTTTTATACACTGACGTGAGCGCGCGCGTGTGTGTGTGTAGTTAATCAATGGACTTATTACGGTCGTGCTTATTGTCCAAGTATTTTGATTTGTGAGGATAACAATTATGTAATAATTTATATAAATATTTCATTTTATTTTACTAATGGACAATATTCATCATTCTGAACTTCCTGTTAGAATTTGGACACACAGATCAAAATAACCCTGTATTAGTATGTAAGGGAGTTGGACTGTAGTTTATTACGCTGTACTTGTATGGATCTTTTTTTCGTATTTTTGTTATGTTATCTATAGAAATTACAACAGACATACAGCTTGTTTGATGAAATGTCATCATCACCAGTCATGAATATCCCGAAATCTTGTGGGCCCTTGAAAATAAAGATTGGTACTGGCAAAACATGATGTACGATTTGGTAAGCTCAATGAAATGGCACGGGAGGCGTTTTAATTCTCAGCGATTTTAAACAAACAATACTACCAAACCTGTCGACCTGAAACAATAATCCTACTTGGACTTGCAAACATAATTTCAAGAGTTTGCTATTAACGGCTCTATACATTGCCCCCGTGCTAGTGAACTCTGCCCGCGACGGGTCGCTTCCGTCTACAAGACGTATTGCTTGTCGACGCTTGCAACTTCCTTTACTATTACACATGCTAGATAGTAATACTAAACTTATATAAAGTTAAAAAATGTGAAAATTAAACGATTTTCGCGATAAAATCTGTAAAAATTAGTTTCATTTTATTATTATACGATTATCAAACATCATCTTAGCTTAGTAAAAGTATTTATCTATATCAGCCCATATAGGTCCCACTGCAGGGCACGAGCCTCCTCTACAATCGAGAGTACGATAATAGTAAAATGACTATGTATCATTTGACATTTCATACACGTCCCACTGTATTGGGGGTACTCTATGATCCGAAACTAAGTTCGAATTTTCGACGTCCGAAGTAACTTATAAGCTTTCTACTTCTAAAAATCAATACTATTACATACATAAATAAACTCACGCCTTATCCCTGAAGGAGTAAGCAGAGGCGCCACCAGGACACCCACATTTCGCCTTGTATATTCCGTCCCAGGATGAGATAGGCGAGGCTATCGTCATATCAGGCACAAATTCCTGACTCCAGGCTGATTAATAGAAAAATCCAGTATCACTTTGCCCGACCCGGAATTCGAACCCGAGACCTCAGCTTTCTTATCGTACCGTTATACAACTACGCTTCACTCCGAACTAACTCTATGGTTACGACGTACTATAGAGGATTCGAACATTTTGTGGACTACCCAAACATATTCGTACAGTTTTACGTGTGACGTTCGAACATTCGAACTTCGTTTCGGATCATAGACTGTCCCTCTAAGATACGGGCCTCCTCTACAATCGAGAGTTCGACTGGGATGGTTAAGAGCACGGTTATGATAGTAAAAGTGGCAGTCTAAATATAGTTTTAAGAGATGGATGATATTTAGGATAATAGCTATTAGATTTATGTACTTTGTTTTACTTTGGTGGGAAGGCTAAATCTATTTTTAGTTATTGATTTAAATAGTTATTTTACGCCTTAGACAAGTTAATAACTTTGAAGGATGCCTAGATGCTTGGTGTCCTTTCAATGCATGATTTTGATCCTGACAGTAGTTCCAATGGTCATTGTTGCGGCGTAATAGTCATGTCTTTAGACTATTAAGAAAATAATATCAGGTACTTATCAAGCTTCAAAATTGAGCCATAAAACTAATATAAAAACGTAATATTTGTTTCCTACCTATCAAAAGCATTGCATTACCATCACAACAACATTTTCAAAAAATATTACTAAAGCTTTAACTCTATAAACTTTCTAATCTACATACAAGCTTTAGTTAAATTTTACGATTTCCGAAGAGTTCGGTTGTAGCTCGTTACTATCTTGTAAATTGATGTTTATTACCCAGATCGATGTTATATCCTTTTGTCATTGTGGTTGAATGAAGGTTGAGTTTTGTAGCTATAAAAAGGTTCTTATGGAAATGTTTAGTCTTGCTGCAGGTCGTTAAAGCTATACAAATGGGTCATATCTACCGGGTTAGTCCGTAGTACCTACTAAAAACGATGTGAAGTAATACTTGCGTTTGTTTTGGTAAGATTGACGAAGATTCAATAGCTAGTGGTAGGATATATAAAGGGTTCCGGAGGTCCAAAAATCCTCTCTTCAACATATACTCCTTCCTTTTTCTTACGGATTAAAAAAGTTCGGATATCAATTTATTAACATAGGAGTGAATCTTAAGATTCACTTAAATAAATAATGTAGATAGGTTTCAGGCAAATAAAGGCTATTTTTATTTTATTTATTTAACCTAGAAGTCACACACAATGACGTTTTAACATAATTGTTACCTAATTTATACAATGCCACTCAAAGAACCATTTTTAAATGTTGCGTCTTTATCTATAAGCAGCTTAAACTCTCCAATGAGACCACTTCTATGCTCTATAAATAACGTTAAATCTATATATAAATAGATTTTAACAACGGGCGACGGAAATCTTAAAACAAACAGGGAGCGTGGATCGTGCTGGAGAAATTTGCGCGATCATTAGCATACATACAAGTTTGAGGCGATCACGGGACCCCTGCCCGACAGACGTGCCAGCCTGGTGAGATGGGCTTGCCCCCTGGTACAAACGTAAATATATACGTAAACACACGCCTTTTTCCCTGAAGGGGGAGGCAGAGGTCCTAATAGCAACCAGGACACCCGCGTTTCGCCTTGTATTTTCCGTCCCACGGTGTTATAGGGGGCGAGCCTATCGTCATTGATAGGGGCGCCATAAATATATACCTACATATGTATCTATAGCTCAAGATTAAGGATATATGTAAAAAGAGTGCCGATTTATGATAAGATCTTGCTCCTTGGTATACGCAAAGATGCGTCATCGTGAGAACCTTTAAAACTAAAGGGGAGTTAGAATGAGTCCATTCAAAAGAAAAGTCCATTTAAAAGAAAATGACAGAATGCATTTAAAGTAAAGGAATATGAATTTTTGACTACTCCGTGTAAGAAACCAAAGTTGAGAAAACTGTTACAATACTAAAAATGTATAAAAGAAAAATATATTTTCTAGGTTATCACACAAGCCCAATAGAGTTTTGATTAATCTACATAAAAAACAAACATTAATTACATCAAAATAAATGTTAACGTAACCATGACCAAGCAGCTTCCTTTTACAAAAAAAAGAAAAAAAAAGAAAAGCAATAACCGGGGCAACGGCGCGTGTCCCTACGGAAACCTGAATAATAATTCTAAAAGCTTTTTTGTTGGATGTTTATGGCTAATTGGGTCCCATTGAGCCTTTATGTCACGTATTATCTGCTATTCTTTAATTGTGTTGTGAGGTTGCTTTGACAGATTTTTGTATCTTTTTTGATGTGGGTTTATTTTTTAAATTAGCGCAATTTAGTCGATACTGGGAATATCATTTCTCTTTGTCTCTTAGAAAATGTCTCTTATAAAAAGTTATAAGAAGATAATATAAGAAAAATGTCCCTTAAACAGGTAGCTATAAAGTTTTCTCGCACAGTTGTTGTAAAATTTAACTAATCGCCATCTCGGTTAAAAAAATATTCTCAAAAAACATTAAAGAAACCATATATAGAATCATTTTCCGGATTAATGCAACCTTCCAAACTGGAAAATAACATTTCAATACTTAAGTATTCATATTTTTGCTTTAAAACTTTAAATTACCATCGAGAATGCAGACTCATTAAGTTGCTGTTAACGCCTAATTGATTGTCGCCACATACTTTTCGCGTTCCATTCAAAAATACACTCTATTTTACCAATGATAAAGTTTACTTTACAGGGCCATGTGTAGAAAGTAAGCCAGCATTTTGTTAAAAGCATTATTTCATTTGGTTACAGGTAGTACAACGGACCTCGCGCCCACGCTAATTGGTATATACGATTCACTACTCGAACCGAAGAGCCTCAGGCCTGAAGACAGCCGTTTCGAAACAGCAAAAGATGCAAGAAATGATCCTCCAGTAGAACAAAAAGATATCACAGAAGATAAAGATACAAAAGATCCCACCATGATAGCTGGAAGCGTGAAACTGCCCATAGCGACAGTGAACAAAAGTTCTCTATACTCAATTCGAACTAAAAGTGATAGGAATGGTGCTAGTGATGACGGTGAATGTGACGTTAAAGTTAGTGATATATCGGTTATAATTAAAGAACAAAAAACGCAAAGGACTTTGAAAGAGACTAAAAATGTTTCGGAAGCGACGACGTTCGATAATTTATCGCCGAACGTGAAAAGAATGATATCTAGTGCTGGGGAAACTACCACGCTAAAACTTCAGAAGAAAACTTTGAATGCTAGTAGAACGTCGACTCGACAGAAATCGAATATTCCTCTAGTTGGGGCGACATCAAAAATATCACAATCGGGCGTCGAAATTTTATCCTCAGTCGAGATATACGACAAGCCAAGTGTTGCTATCCCAGTGACTAGATTAAATGTTGAAGAGGAATCACCGAAACCATCACCAGTGAAGCCGGAATTTAAAATAGATGACGCTCAAACTTATGACGTACCGACAAACAACAGACCGGCGATATACGACGTTCCATCAAACAACAAGACTGCATTCGATTCGCTATCATTACCCTACATCGACCAATCAATCGAGTTATCTATAACATCAAACGATAGAGAATTCGATCCGAAATTATCTCCAAGAGACCAGAAAGCGGCTCCAAAGAGTCCTCCAGAGGCACCGCCAGCGAAATTCCCTAAAACCTCCTTGCGAAGTACAAACAGTTTACATCGGAAAGACTTCGTAAAGAAGGAAATTCTGGCAAAGCAGTTGCGGAAAACTGGGCCTTATCCCGAGGCGATAGGGTCCACGGGGAATTTGAAGACGTGTGTGCAAGATAAGGAGATGAGGTTAAACCCTCCGCCAGTGGAAGTGTGTCGACCTCTTTCGATGAGTTCCATTGCTTCTTCAAGCTCGACGTCAAGTAGTGGTGTGCAGAACAAGGGAGTGAATTCTGCGTACCTGGCGTCTATCGAGAGCTTGGACGACCACAGCGACGCTGATATGACGTCGGCTAATGGCAGCAATAATTTCGTTGACACAGGCATTTTGAATGCGAGTGTATCGGAGGAAAGGAACTCTGAGGATACGCCGCGTAAGTTCATTTTTAAAGTAATGTCTATATCCCTTGGTTATCTATTTAACATTATACTCTGTCAGCGTTGTTTAATAAATAATTTGGGACTTTTGATAATATACATAATATTATGTGTTAGCCTCCGTGGTTTATGTCAACGCCTGTAAAACGAGAGGCCGCGGGTTCGATGTCCGCACCTAGTCCTAAGTTTATGTGATCCATAAGTATTTATTTAGACTTATTTTTTTATTTATTTATTTAATACTTTTTTGCACTACATGGAGATATACAAATGCAAACTTATATAATACAAATAATAGTACAAGTGGCGGCCTTATCACACTAGGTAATTTCTTACAGACAACCATGGGATGGATATATAAATAGGAGAGAGAAAGGGCAGTCTAAAGCGTAAAATAAATAATAATAATCTACAATGTATTACTCTAAATATTAGTTTTGTGACATCGAAAAATCATAATTTCTGATGCCTAAGGCAAAAATACCTTACTGTTGTGTCATCTGTATGACTATTTATAAATAAATAAATAAAATACACCCAACTGTTACATGCATAGTCCTGACCACACACTAAGACCGAGTCTTGTGTCGTAGGTATCAGAAACTACGATAGACTTTCCGGTCTCACAAACACCCAGACCCGAAACAAATATCTGTGGATCACTTTACCATTTGTTTCGATGCGGGGATCGAACCCGCAGCCTCTCGTGTCACAGGCGGCGTCTAACCAAGTGCGCCATGGAGGCGGTCGATTTGTAACTTACAAATTAAAACGTTTCCAGAGGAACCACTGGTGGATGAGATGTCTGGTCTCTCGCAGTTAGAACGAGTGTGCGCTGAGATTATCCAGACTGAGAATGTCTACGTCGAAGATCTCAGACAAGTGGCTGAGGTAAGTGGTGTTGTTTAAGTATAGCCCAAAAATAAACCTAATAAAGCTAATTTTAGTAATGTTTGCACTAACAATACCTATGATATTAATAATTAATCAGCTGTCTCGGGTGGATCTTCCATTGTTGATATATTTCAATCAAACATGGCTGGCCTTTGAAAAGACTAAAGTAGATTGGATAAGGTGGCGTCAAAATCTTAAGTTTACAACAAAATAGAACTTGTAAATGTGTAATTCATAGATGTTTTCTTAGATATTGTAAGATAAACCCCAGCTAACTTGACCATTAAAAATATAATCAACATATAGGTGTGAAAAGTGCGTGGTGGCCTGGTAACGAACAAGACGCGACTGCTAACATGTTCACGGTAGCCGCAGTTACAAATCCCAGGGCACACCTTTGACTTTTCGGAGTCATGTATATTGATAGTCAATCACCACGCATTGTAACGGTGAAGGAAAACATCGTGAGGAAACCTGCATACCATAGCGATTTTAAAGAATTTCTACGGTATGTAAAGACCGCCAACCCGCACTAGGCCAGTGTAGTGTTCTATATGGTCTAACCCCTCGCAATCGTACTGTCGATTATAGAGGAGGCCCGTGCCCTGCATTAGGACGTATATAGGCTGATAAAGAAAAAAAATGTGTGAAATATTTGTCGACAATACAAACAGTTGTCCTAATACAGAGATCAAACTCCGCTGTCTCAGTCCCAATCAATTATTGCGTCACTTCCACACTATTTCTATATATAATATTCATGGAACTACACTTTGCTACATCCATTTCCCTTTCTGTAAGAGGGAACTAATTATAAACATATTACGGGCCGCCAGTTTGTTTGCCCACTACTTCATTTCCTAAACCCTTTGAAACATCAGATGTGCCCTAATTCGCGTCTCCGGTATGCTATAACTTCTCTTTATTTATTTAACTTCCATTCGTTCGTGGATTGAGATTAAACCAGAGATTTTTCAGATTGAATATTGTAATACATGATTGAGTTGTTTTGCTAATATCTAAATCATAGTTTTAGCATTCAGTTTTGTAATTTGGCATAGTATATTTTTGCTTTAAAAGACACATTAATATTATTATTCCTTTTTACCGGGTTAAAAGATAGCAATCAGAAACGATTCCTAAATTCTATGAATAGTAGTCTAACACCCGTATTCTAAGACGTGTCCTCCAATCTTCCTCAACCTTATTTCAGTCGAGGTGACTTTACAAATGAATTGGAGGGACCCTCGAAAATGGTATGCTTAGTTAAAAATATACCTTTACTAAAGGTTCCTCGAGTGAGGTTGAGTCAAGGAAAAACGTCATTAATTACGTCATTGATGTATAGATAAAGTAGAGATTTAACAAAAAACCTTTGAAAATAGTCTATGATCACTTGAAAAGTGACAGTCAAATGTCATGTCAGAGTGTTTACATAGAATAATATATAATTATTGAACTCAAAATCTTCGGGATTGTGACTGGAAGACAAATATTTAGTGAGTCGGAGAAAAAAACGCATGCAGACAGGAGGAGGGTCATACCATCCAACCTGGAAATTTCGAAGGATATTCTTATGGATGAATCGTCGTTCGGGATATTCGTACGGAGTATCGTACAAGTATTACAGGAACTGTTGGAAATCTTTAATAACTTGTTTAAAATAATAAACACTGTTTCCAAACCACAAATCTTTTATTAAATGAAATAAAGAGTAATGTTTGTATCATTCACTAGGAAAACGTGTAAATCGTGTAGAGGCACCCACCTCAAAAAATTGTTGGCATATTTAGGTATTTAAGAATTTTAAAAGGTAAACTTTATTTCTCTCTTTTAATTACAATTTTAAAGTAGGATTATTTCTTTTATTTCTTCCTTAAGGTAGGTCGCGACGTACCTTGAGTTTGACAGTTGATTCTTTTCCTCGAGACAAGAAAATTTTTGAGTGACGTTGAGTGGAGGAGATTTTTTTCTACTAAGAATACGGATTTCCTCTAGTAACGTCAAGTGGAGTCGAGAAAACGTCTTAGAATATGGGTGTAATAGAATATAAAAATGGATTTAAAATTCGTGAACTATACAGAAACTTGTGGTTTCTTCTGAAAGTAAAAGAAAAGAGGCATAACAATCTTTCTCATATTTATTATACTATGTATTTCCCGACGCGACGTTTAGAATACCTTACAGCTTTCGTAGTTATCTTCTCACTATAAAAATATTAAGAGTGCAAGCTCAAAAAATTTTGATAAAGAAAAAAGAAATACCTTTTTGAAAGATCCCTCATCCATATCTTTTTGAGCAGGGCTATGGCAGGTCGGTATTGCCAGCCGACCTGACTGAACGAGTCGACCAGCTTCGACGCTAATAAATTATCGAGTACATCGCCCTTTGTTACGCACCATGGTGTTATTTATGCTAATAATAAACAACGAGCTGGTCCAGTTTCCATAATACTCTACTTTATCGAACTAATTATAGGAACGCTATTTTCTCCGATTGTGAAGCAAAAGTTAAATCTGACTAATAAAATTCGTTTAGCGCTATACTAGCCGATACGTCCGCTTTACTGTTCAATCTTTTTATACATAAACTTCTCGGCTGTTTCCCAATAGGGATAGGCGGAGATGCAACCAGGACACCCAAGTTTCGCCTTATGAATCTCATCCCACGATGTGATAGGGGGCGAGCCTATCGCCACATCGGGCACAAATTCTTGACTCCGGGCTGATAATGAAAAGAAAAATCCAATATCACTTCGCCCGACCCGGGATTCGAACCCGAGACATCGTTATATCGTACCGTACTGCCGTCCTCAAGCTAAAATGCCGTTAACTACCATAACCCTTTTTTGAGTTATGCGCAAAAAAACATTTTTTTTGTTTTCAATATGCTACTCAATAACTAGAAGTCATATTTAAAACTTTGAAATACTGAATAATAGATCTCAGGAAGCACTTTTCAATAGCGAAACTTTTTTTTCTGATTATACTTGCATTTAAAAGTAAAAATTGGTCAGATGTTGGTTAACGGCATTTTAGCTAGAGGACGGCAGCGTAGACCGTAGTACAACTACGCCGAGGCACGCCACTAAGACTACTATACTATAAACAATACTATAGTAGTAAGGGATCGCGTGCGCCCCGCTAACCTGAATAGGCGAACGTACATAAACTTGATTTAGCACTTCTTCACAGCACTTGTATTGATTTTATGCAAATCTCGACCGGGCTAAATTGTTTCAGGTTATTTTTGTACTTCCGAGGTCCGACGAATAAACTAGCAGCTTGGTTACAGCGAATATCACCTCATTCGGGTATTGGGTTTTTTGTTTGTACTATCACATCATAGTAACCACACTGCACTGTGCTTGTTTATCGAAGACTGCATAATAATAAGCTCAAGTGTTAGGCGTTTTTTATTGCCTTGAATGGCGCGACGAGCAGGCCATTCGCTTGATGATAAGAGATACGACCGCTCATGGACCGTAGAAAACCAAACAACCATTGCTTGACATTCCACTGCGCTCGCCACGCTGAGACATAAGATGTTAAGTCTCATTATGTCCAGTAGTTACTTACACCCATATTCTAAGACGTTTTCTCGACTCCACTTGACGTTACTAGAGGAAATCCGTATTCTTAGTAGAAAAAAATCTCCTCCACTCAACGTCACTCAAAAATTTTCTTGTCTCGAGGAAAAGAATCAACTGTCAAACTCAAGGTACGTCGCGACCTACCTTAAGGAAGAAATAAAAGAAATAATCCTACTTTAAAATTGTAATTAAAAGAGAGAAATAAAGTTTACCTTTTAAAATTCTTAAATACCTAAATATGCCAACAATTTTTTGAGGTGGGTGCCTCTACACGATTTACACGTTTTCCTAGTGAATGATACAAACATTACTCTTTATTTCATTTAATAAAAGATTTGTGGTTTGGAAACAGTGTTTATTATTTTAAACAAGTTATTAAAGATTTCCAACAGTTCCTGTAATACTTGTACGATACTCCGTACGAATATCCCGAACGACGATTCATCCATAAGAATATCCTTCGAAATTTCCAGGTTGGATGGTATGACCCTCCTCCTGTCTGCATGCGTTTTTTTTCTCCGACTCACTAAATATTTGTCTTCCAGTCACAATCCCGAAGATTTTGAGTTCAATAATTATATATTATTCTATGTAAACACTCTGACATGACATTTGACTGTCACTTTTCAAGTGATCATAGACTATTTTCAAAGGTTTTTTGTTAAATCTCTACTTTATCTATACATCAATGACGTAATTAATGACGTTTTTCCTTGACTCAACCTCACTCGAGGAACCTTTAGTAAAGGTATATTTTTAACTAAGCATACCATTTTCGAGGGTCCCTCCAATTCATTTGTAAAGTCACCTCGACTGAAATAAGGTTGAGGAAGATTGGAGGACACGTCTTAGAATACGGGTGTTAGGCTGCAATATCCTTCACACCAGAACAAAACAGTGAATTTACACGGCTGTCTGGGGAGAAGGCTTTTATAAGGACAGGCTCAGGGGCGGATAAAATGTTGGGAGCGCCCTAGGCAAGCACCTCAAAGGTGCCACTCTAGCAGCCATATTAAGAAAAATACTTCAAAGGAACGAGGAATCATCTTATTGAATAGTTGTTGATTGTACTATTATAGAATATATGAAAGAAGAAACAGTTTCAGTCACTCTAGATGATTTTGCATAGAAACGAAGATATCCGAAATCACGCGCGCCCCTAGGCACGTGCTTAGTTTGCCTTAGAGATAATCCACCACTGGATAGGCGTCACACTAAATATAAATATTTTTTCCATGTTTAAAGCCAAATAGGAATGACCTTATCAAATCAACTTTTTCCACTGTGGACACATCGTAACTCTACCGAATTAATGTCTCACGTGGATCGCGCCTGGCGGGTGTCACTGACAGCTGTCAAACTGTCAACTGTCACCCGTCAACGGTAATTAGCCGACAAGCGCGGACGCGCCGCGAATGGTTTTAAGGCATTCGTAAAGTAAAAGTTGAAGTGTTGATATTTTTTAATTTAATCGTGATCTGAGTAGCGGTCGGTGTAATTGTTGAGACGGCTTTATGTGGCGGAATTGAAGGATTAATTTTTATATCCATCAATACGTAATTCAAAGGTATTTATTTTGTTAGTGTAGTTTGTGCATCTTTAAGTAATATGTATTTTAAATTAATAAATTTTATTAATTTCTAGCCAACGAAAAATTATTTTTTTTATTTATATTAAACTACACGGGACACCCATCTTATAAAAAAATATATTGGAAATTATCCGCAAACATGTTAAAAAAGCTTGTATTTTTCTAACTCAAACATGATACATATTCGGACCAAAATTATGGCCCGAAGCAATCGCAATAAATCCTCGAACCGAAAGAAAAACTTAACAAACTATGTTTAAATCGCACATTTCCATAAAAAGCGAAAACGGGTTCTCTATCTCAAACCACTGTACTAGCTGATCGATCCTACTTGAACACCAAATTAACAAGACCTCTACTGACCCACCCAAGACTTTTTTTAATAAGAACATCTCTTAACAACACGAGGGAGTCACAGCTCTTTCATAATTTGCCCTTAACTAATAGGGAAGTGGATTTGGATATAGCAATTTACTCCTTAATACGCTAATAATAAGGTGCATCGATTTCCGATGGGTGTTCTAATGCTCTAATACTTTGCACTAACGGGACACCCTAATATGGGGGTTGATTATGGGGTGACCATTAAAGTACTGGATCTTGGGAATTGTCGTAAATTGTGTTAAGTATTAATGTGTAGTAAGAAGTAACTGTTTATTGACTTGTTTGGATCTGGACTTTTAATAACTTTGTATTAAACAAGTTGTGAAACAAAGTTGGAAATTGCTTGGCTTGGCTGTTTTATTTCCTTTACAATGTTTATATAGATTCCGATATTTACAAGGTTCGGGAGAGGGGTTTACTATATTCTCCGACACCAAGTTCGAATGTTCGAACGATCGACGTCCATGTACGAGTATAAAATAAAAGTTTTCTATTTTTAAATATCAACACTCTATGAAACTTATCATTCACTCCAAACTTAGTCTATGGTTACGACGTATGATGGAAGATTCAAACATTTTTTAGAGTATTTAGGCAAATTTGTACAGTTTTACGTACGACGTTCGAACATTCGTGGACGTGTCGGAAAATAGAGTATATTGAGGTTTTCTGGAATGGAAAAAATTTATAGTCTTAAGTTTAGTAAGTGTAATAGGAACCTTCTTGCATACGCTTCTATATATCGCCTTTCTAATAATCCAAAGGGCGATGAATGTAATATTTGCTCCGTACATAACCTACGCTAAGAAACAGCATTGCTGTCTTGTTTTGATTGCTTTTGTATAGTTTTGCTGGCTTCCTTACATAATTTTGAATAGCCACAGATATAATTTAATGAAATCTGATCACCAAATGATGGTCGCCCTAGTTGTCCATTTAGAAGGCGGTGTCCCAACTGAGCGCACATTTACTCATGCCGCGCCGTATTGCTTGCAATAAGTTTTTTTGTATGTTTATATTATTATTACGACCCAATTTTCGGAGTCATGTGTGTATTGATAATCAATCATCACGCACTATAACGGTGAAGGAAAACAACGTGAGGAAATCTCCGTAGCTATTTGTAAGAATTTCTATGGTATATAAAGTCCGCCAAGCCGAACTAGGCCAGGAGTCTAGGCCAGCTAGGAGTCGTATTGTATTTTATTGTATTGTATTGTATCACCTCATATACGTCCCACTGCAGGGCACGGGCCTACTCTACAATCGAGAGTACGATTGAGAGTGGTTAGACCATGTAGTCTACTTACAAACGGCTATGTTATGTAGGTTTCCTCGCGATGTATTCCTTCACCGTTATAGTGTTTTTATATGTATCATAATATAGCCTAAGGCTCTTAAAAAATTAAGTACCTAAATAAAAATATTTTTCTTAAGACTGTGCCGCACGCATGCTAATTTTCTTGTCGTAATATAATCAAGTCTAAGTCGGGACTATGTGTGTGACTCAGTATTTATTATTTACCAATCCACAAGAGCCCTTACTACCCATTCAAAAGCTAAAAGTAATGCGCGTATTCATTCATAACCTGGCTACAATGGCGGAGCATTCTATTTAAATACCGGTACGTGAGCATCGGTTATTTAAACGTAATGGCGACGCGTGGGCCGTCGGATAAAAATACCTTCGACAGCTCTATTGTTGCCTTACTGGGTACTACACATTAGGGGGAAAAACGCTGCGTTTTTTGGCACGCGCGGGGTACATAAATATGTGCAATTATGAATTTGCATGCTAAGGACAGTATTAAGGATTGACCCCTGTGTGTAAGACAGACGGCGTTTTAGGGAGCCAAGTTTTTGAGCTCCCTTTCACAACACACACAAAGTTCACAAAGGAATTCTGAAATATGTACGTCAATATCACAGACCTATTCTATTGTCCTACATTATATATTTTGTTTGGTTCCGAAATAAATTTTAATTCATTAATTTATTTATTTTATTTACTATTTATTTGTCTAATGTTTGCGTAGCTTACAAGTTGGGTGCCTTATTGTAGCGGACGCATAGTAGTAAACGCAATAAGGTAATACAGTACCGTCGTCGGAGTAAGACACATATCTGGTGTTGCGGTTATCAGAAAATGAAAACTAAATTGTCGATTCAAAAACTCTTTAACTCAAACGAATATTGATTTTTCATGTATTTAAATATATGATGACACTAAAATGGGTCTCTGTTTGGGGATTCACAGTCCATTTTGCTTGTCGTCCCTTGTGCCAAACAATTTGTCATTGAACTTGTATGTACATAACGATTAGATATAATGTATATTTGTAAAAAAAATATATAATTTTCTCTATGACACAATAAAACCAACATATTAATTATTGTGTATTGACAGATTGTCTAACTTGTTTGACGCTTTTTGTTTAAAAAGTACAACTCAAGTGGGTAGTGTAAAATAACTTCACTTGTCATTTAGCTCCCTAGCTGAATAAATGTGTTGGCCTTTATAATGTGTTTTCTTAAACATAATAGTGGCGACGTAGTATAAAAGTGTTTAAAATGGAAGTAAAAGCAGTGAAATTTCAAGAGTTCAATCCACAAGTGGACATTTGGGACAGTTACATTGACAGACTTAAGTACTGTTTTGAAGCAAATGGTATTGTTTCGGACAATGCTAAGCGTGCAAATTTCTTTACAACATGTGGTGCACAAGTGTTTGAGACCCTTTTGGCATTAATAACACCTCGAAAATCACATGAAGTGACTTTTAGTGACATTGAAAATATTTTAACCAAACATTACAGTCCAAAACCGAACGAGATTTCTGTGTCATATAAATTCTATAAGCGCGATCAGAAACACAATGAAACAGCTTCCGAATACATCGCTCAGCTCAGGAAAATAAGTTTTGGGTGTAATTTTCCAAACCTAGAACGCATGTTAAGAGACAGACTTGTCTGCGGGATGAGTGATCAGAAATTACAATATGAGTTATTAAAGAGAGATAATTTAAACTATGAGGATGTTATTGATGCAATGTTGTCTTCGGAAAGTGCAGGAAGGGATATTCGTATGATTCGTGGCGGTAATAGCAACAACGAATACAACAATGGAACTGCGTTAGCAAACTCTTCAGAGAGACCAGCTGAAACATCAATTATGCCTAATCATGAACCTATGGATATTAATGCAGTGCAGCCGAAATTAAGCAGTCGATTGTGTTATCGCTGTGGTGATAAACATACTGGAGAATGTCGCTTCATGAACGTGCTATGTCATTTCTGCAAAAAAAAAGGACATATAGAGAAGGTTTGCATTGCTAAGAAGAAAAGTCTGAATAAAAAGATTAATTACACAAACGACGATCCAGACGTGAATTTAAATGGAGTCTACAACTTAAATGGGGGGTGGAGAACACCGCCGATCAATGTGAAGGTGACGTTGGACGGCGAGCCGGTGATCATGCAAGTCGACAGCGGAGCGAGTTTCTCGCTAATCAACGAACGCACGTGGCGAGCGGTACGTACGCGGCGACACGACACTGCGCCGCTGCGTTGGGCGCCGCATCGTCTGCGCACCTGGACTGAGACGCCCGTCGCACTCATCGGACAGAAGACAGTGCAAGTTACTTACAACGATATTGTGTGTGATCTTGACGTGATTGTAGCTAAAGGGAACGGACCAAATTTATTAGGCCGAGATTGGTTCATGGCGCTTAATATTTCATTTAATGTTAATTTTATCTCAAATACTGAAAGTGTTGTGTTAGACAATATGTTACTTAAGCATAGCGAAGTTTTCAAAGAAGGCCTCGGTACCTACCGCGGAAATCCTGTTGCTATACATTTAAAACCCGGCGCTACACCAAAATTTGTAAAGGCTCGACCTGTTGCATATGCGATTAAAGACCGAGTTGAAAAAGAGATAAATAGATTAGTTAATGAAGGGGTGCTCCGTGCCACTACCTTCTCGGAGTGGGCTACACCTGTTGTACCCATAGTGAAAAAGTCGGGGGAAATTCGTTTATGCGGCGACTACCGCAGTACGGTTAATCAGGCTACCGAGTCAGATACTTACCCCATGCCTACAGCTAACGAAATATTCGCTACGATAGCAGGTGGTAGATTTTTTACGACACTAGATCTAGAAAGAGCATATACTCAGGTCTTAGTCAACAATGACACGGCCAAATTGTTGACATTGAACACATGCAAAGGTTTGTTTACTGTACACCGCTTGGCTTTTGGTGTTAAAGCATGTCCAGGAATTTTTCAACGATTAATGACTGCATTATTAGCTAGTATTCCAGGTGTTGCTGTTTTAATTGATGACATTATTGTAAGCGGGCGCACAGTGTCAGAGATGATACAACGCCTGGATACAGTCCTCAATCGTATAAAACAAGCAGGTTTAAGACTCAACAAGGAGAAATGCAAGTTTTTAAAACAATCAGTGGAATTTCTTGGATTCGTAATCGATGGAGAGGGAATTCATCCAGCACTGAGTAAAATAGAGTCCATCAAAAAAACACCTGCACCACAAAATGTTCAACAACTACAAGCGTTTTTGGGACTGTACAATTTTTATGAGAGATTCATACCACGGAAAGCCACCATACTGGAACCGCTCCACCGCTTGTTAGATAAATCTCAAAGATGGCAATGGACAGAGCGTGAACAAAACAGTTTTGATACGGCAAAAAGCATTCTATCTTCTACTTTGACATTGGTCCATTATGATTTAGAGAAGCCAGTATTACTCACATGCGATAGTTCTGAGTATGGAGTAGGAGCAGTATTGTCACACGTGATGGAGGACGGACAAGAACGTCCAGTCGCAATGGGTTCTAGAACATTACATGTACATGAACGTCGTTATTCGCAGCTGGATAAAGAAGCTACAGCTATTATGTTTGGTATCAAGAAGTTTCATAATTATTTGACTGGAAGAGCTTTTACAGTCATCACTGACCACAAACCTTTGCTTGGCATTTTTGACCCCAAAAGACCCATACCGAACATGTTGTCACCTCGTTTGACTAGAATTGCTATTGCACTTACTTCATACGATTATGACATAATTTACAAGCCGGGATCCCAAATCGGCAACGCCGACGGACTTAGCCGTTGGCCACAGCCGGTACCAGAGGAAGCTGAACCACAGCTATATGAAGTATTGTTGATGGCGCAATCACCGGAAGACTTTCCAATTGAAGTGGAAAAAATTCCAATTGAAACGAAACATGACAAGACACTATCTCGTGTTGTCCATTACCTGTTAACTGGTTGGCCCTCTAAAGTCAACGACGACAAATTACGACCTTATTGGCTACACAGATCAGAATTATCCCTACAGGAAGGCTGTGTTTTATTAGGCTGCCGAGTTGTAGTGCCAGCGGCGTTGCAAAACTCTGTGCTACAAACTTTACATTCTACACATAGTGGAATGGTTACCACAAAAGCACTTGCCAGAAGTTACGTGTGGTGGCCACATATGAATGAAGACATAGAGACATTAGTGGTAAATTGTGTGAAATGTCTAGAAAATCGACACATGCCACCAAAAACAAACCACGTATGGATATCACCCACTAAGCCTTGGTCACGTATACACATAGATTTTGCTGGCCCATTTCAAAATAAATACTTTTTAATTGTGGTAGACGCTTACTCCAGATGGCCCGAGGTTTTTGTGGTGAACAATATGTTGTCGAGTACCGTGATCCGTTATTTAAGAATTTTAAGTGCGACTCATGGATTATGTGAGACGGTTGTATCAGACAACGGCACGCCATTTGTTTCTGCTGAAATGAAACAATTCTGTAAGGCAAATAAAATACGTCATGTGACCACAGCGCCATATCACCCCGCAACAAATGGTCTCGCGGAAAGGATGGTCCAAACCATAAAAGACAAACTGCGTAAAATGGATAATGTACCATGGGATGTAAAACTGCCGAACATACTATTGGGTTTGCGTGTAACACCATGTACAAGCACAAATAAATGTCCTAGTGAACTACTGATGAACAGACGCTTACGAACACTGTTAGATACCATTCATCCGGATAATCTGTTAGGAAGAAGGAAGGAACAACAAATAATAAACAATGAACAACGGAATTCTAGAGAGACAGTGGTGGGACAGAATGTTATGTATAGAAATTATAGCCGGGGACCTCAATGGTTATCAGGAACAGTAGTGGACAAGCAGGGACCATCTAGCTATAACATTGCCACAAACAATGGTTCTATTGTCAATAGACACATTGATCAAATTATTAAAAAGAAACAAAACAATCAAGTTTCAGGAGAGAAGAGTAGTGTAGATGAGATAGACAACAATCAATGTGTTGAATTGGAACCTTGTGAAAACGGTGATGAGGGTAACAGAGAGACAGTAGACACATCTATGGGTCAGGAACAGATACAAATACCAAGTTCTGAAAAGTGGGCTGAAGTATTAGGAATTCCACCTAATGCTGATGTTGGATATGCAGGTGGAAAACTTAAAAATAAATTGTATGTCAGGTCTAGTACTCCATATGTAAGACCTGATGATAATAACTACATATTATAAATTTAATTGTATTATTGTATGTTTATTGTGTATAAGATCATAGTAGATTGTTCAATTAATGTTTTCATGTTAGTGTATAGTTTATATATAAATTCATTCTTGGGGAAAAGGTATATTGTGTATTGACAGATTGTCTAACTTGTTTGACGCTTTTTGTTTAAAAAGTACAACTCAAGTGGGTAGTGTAAAATAACTTCACTTGTCATTTAGCTCCCTAGCTGAATAAATGTGTTGGCCTTTATAATGTGTTTTCTTAAACATAATATTAATTATGTAAAATCAAGAGCGTGCACCGTTATTAAAACTCGCAAACCTGGCTAAAATTCTCTCATAATATTACCCGCGACTGAACGGCTTAACCGTTTGTCTTATTACACAAAACGCTAAAACAAAACGCGCGTCCACATCTCGAGTGTGTAAGCTACTTTAAATATCCATACAATGTGTCATAAAGTCATAAGTAGTGGATGTTTATAACAGCCTGCGATTATGTGTATTACGTTTACATCGATGGATTGATGTAATGAATAATGATTATATTTTAGGTACGAATAATTCAGTAGTGTGTGTGGTCCTTTATTATACATAATGGTTTTTTTATAATGGGAGCGGTGAACAATCAAGAAATCATCTAGTAGGAAGGTATAGCTGATTACTGTCGCTCATTAAAATCTTATTACATATTTTGGAAATCATAGGTTTGTGGGATGTAACTTGTAAGGGAATGAAAATGCATTTTTTCTAAATGTTATATGTATACGAAGTGTTCCCTCAGGAATATTATAGTTTATTGGGACTCAGGATAAAGAAGCTTTTGTTTTATCTGACTATGTGAATTTCGGCGATGAATTTTATGGTGTCAAAAGAGACTAATATTTTTTTGACCGGTAAACTTTACCTCTTCTGCAAAATAATCTAGTTTCTTCGTTATTAGTATTGAAAAATTAATCTTTCAAAGCTGCAACTAGTCAAACGAATAACTCGTCGGAAAAAATAACTTAGAATTTCTAGATCTTCACTAATACAGTAATTAACCCGTATCTGCTAGCACACTTACCTTGGTCACATGGACCCAAACCCTCCAGCTCCATACGCGGTACAAAGTACCCGTTATTTTAATTAGCATTTGAGAAGTGTTATGTTAGCTTTGTTAACTAACTTGGGAACTTCCATTCATTACGTGCTTCGTCTTGTGTAAATGTCATTCCGTTATGGGAATATTATTTTTAATGTTGTCCCAAATGATTTATGTCGTGGGAATGCTTGCAAAGTAGAATTTGGAAAAATATGGATATGCGTAATATGTTCACGTCTGTATCTCTAGGAGTAGGCAGTGGAGTCACTAATGCCACTCACAGGTAAGCATCTTTCTTTTCCAAACCTGAAAATACATCAATGAAATATCTCGGCGAGTCTATTCATAGATGTTTTCATTAACGTATAATCATTCTTTAACGGTCTTTATACAATAAGACAGAGGTCCGATGTGGCTTCCTCCTTCCTTTTCCTTTCCTTTTCGATGTCATTTTGAGAGCTAAGTAACGCACCTAGGCTCTAAGTACTGTGAGTGTCCATAGGCGGTAGTTATCACTTACCATCTTCTTCTTTGCCTACTTTCTTTGTTTTACATTGAAATAAAACTATTTTTTACGGATTTTATCGCGATTTGGTTTAATTTTTACATTTTTAACTTCCCGATGTTACGATTACTTAACAGCTTTCGTGGTCACTGGGCGGACTGAGGTATTAGTCATCCGCTCAGCGACTGTTACAATTTAACTACCCTTAATTTGCAATTATTAAATTAAAAAGTTAATTTAAAAATATTATGTTTAAGAAAACACATTATAAAGGCCAACACATTTATTCAGCTAGGGAGCTAAATGACAAGTGAAGTTATTTTACACTACCCACTTGAGTTGTACTTTTTAAACAAAAAGCGTCAAACAAGTTAGACAATCTGTCAATACACAATATACCTTTTCCCCAAGAATGAATTTATATATAAACTATACACTAACATGAAAACATTAATTGAACAATCTACTATGATCTTATACACAATAAACATACAATAATACAATTAAATTTATAATATGTAGTTATTATCATCAGGTCTTACATATGGAGTACTAGACCTGACATACAATTTATTTTTAAGTTTTCCACCTGCATATCCAACATCAGCATTAGGTGGAATTCCTAATACTTCAGCCCACTTTTCAGAACTTGGTATTTGTATCTGTTCCTGACCCATAGATGTGTCTACTGTCTCTCTGTTACCCTCATCACCGTTTTCACAAGGTTCCAATTCAACACATTGATTGTTGTCTATCTCATCTACACTACTCTTCTCTCCTGAAACTTGATTGTTTTGTTTCTTTTTAATAATTTGATCAATGTGTCTATTGACAATAGAACCATTGTTTGTGGCAATGTTATAGCTAGATGGTCCCTGCTTGTCCACTACTGTTCCTGATAACCATTGAGGTCCCCGGCTATAATTTCTATACATAACATTCTGTCCCACCACTGTCTCTCTAGAATTCCGTTGTTCATTGTTTATTATTTGTTGTTCCTTCCTTCTTCCTAACAGATTATCCGGATGAATGGTATCTAACAGTGTTCGTAAGCGTCTGTTCATCAGTAGTTCACTAGGACATTTATTTGTGCTTGTACATGGTGTTACACGCAAACCCAATAGTATGTTCGGCAGTTTTACATCCCATGGTACATTATCCATTTTACGCAGTTTGTCTTTTATGGTTTGGACCATCCTTTCCGCGAGACCATTTGTTGCGGGGTGATATGGCGCTGTGGTCACATGACGTATTTTATTTGCCTTACAGAATTGTTTCATTTCAGCAGAAACAAATGGCGTGCCGTTGTCTGATACAACCGTCTCACATAATCCATGAGTCGCACTTAAAATTCTTAAATAACGGATCACGGTACTCGACAACATATTGTTCACCACAAAAACCTCGGGCCATCTGGAGTAAGCGTCTACCACAATTAAAAAGTATTTATTTTGAAATGGGCCAGCAAAATCTATGTGTATACGTGACCAAGGCTTAGTGGGTGATATCCATACGTGGTTTGTTTTTGGTGGCATGTGTCGATTTTCTAGACATTTCACACAATTTACCACTAATGTCTCTATGTCTTCATTCATATGTGGCCACCACACGTAACTTCTGGCAAGTGCTTTTGTGGTAACCATTCCACTATGTGTAGAATGTAAAGTTTGTAGCACAGAGTTTTGCAACGCCGCTGGCACTACAACTCGGCAGCCTAATAAAACACAGCCTTCCTGTAGGGATAATTCTGATCTGTGTAGCCAATAAGGTCGTAATTTGTCGTCGTTGACTTTAGAGGGCCAACCAGTTAACAGGTAATGGACAACACGAGATAGTGTCTTGTCATGTTTCGTTTCAATTGGAATTTTTTCCACTTCAATTGGAAAGTCTTCCGGTGATTGCGCCATCAACAATACTTCATATAGCTGTGGTTCAGCTTCCTCTGGTACCGGCTGTGGCCAACGGCTAAGTCCGTCGGCGTTGCCGATTTGGGATCCCGGCTTGTAAATTATGTCATAATCGTATGAAGTAAGTGCAATAGCAATTCTAGTCAAACGAGGTGACAACATGTTCGGTATGGGTCTTTTGGGGTCAAAAATGCCAAGCAAAGGTTTGTGGTCAGTGATGACTGTAAAAGCTCTTCCAGTCAAATAATTATGAAACTTCTTGATACCAAACATAATAGCTGTAGCTTCTTTATCCAGCTGCGAATAACGACGTTCATGTACATGTAATGTTCTAGAACCCATTGCGACTGGACGTTCTTGTCCGTCCTCCATCACGTGTGACAATACTGCTCCTACTCCATACTCAGAACTATCGCATGTGAGTAATACTGGCTTCTCTAAATCATAATGGACCAATGTCAAAGTAGAAGATAGAATGCTTTTTGCCGTATCAAAACTGTTTTGTTCACGCTCTGTCCATTGCCATCTTTGAGATTTATCTAACAAGCGGTGGAGCGGTTCCAGTATGGTGGCTTTCCGTGGTATGAATCTCTCATAAAAATTGTACAGTCCCAAAAACGCTTGTAGTTGTTGAACATTTTGTGGTGCAGGTGTTTTTTTGATGGACTCTATTTTACTCAGTGCTGGATGAATTCCCTCTCCATCGATTACGAATCCAAGAAATTCCACTGATTGTTTTAAAAACTTGCATTTCTCCTTGTTGAGTCTTAAACCTGCTTGTTTTATACGATTGAGGACTGTATCCAGGCGTTGTATCATCTCTGACACTGTGCGCCCGCTTACAATAATGTCATCAATTAAAACAGCAACACCTGGAATACTAGCTAATAATGCAGTCATTAATCGTTGAAAAATTCCTGGACATGCTTTAACACCAAAAGCCAAGCGGTGTACAGTAAACAAACCTTTGCATGTGTTCAATGTCAACAATTTGGCCGTGTCATTGTTGACTAAGACCTGAGTATATGCTCTTTCTAGATCTAGTGTCGTAAAAAATCTACCACCTGCTATCGTAGCGAATATTTCGTTAGCTGTAGGCATGGGGTAAGTATCTGACTCGGTAGCCTGATTAACCGTACTGCGGTAGTCGCCGCATAAACGAATTTCCCCCGACTTTTTCACTATGGGTACAACAGGTGTAGCCCACTCCGAGAAGGTAGTGGCACGGAGCACCCCTTCATTAACTAATCTATTTATCTCTTTTTCAACTCGGTCTTTAATCGCATATGCAACAGGTCGAGCCTTTACAAATTTTGGTGTAGCGCCGGGTTTTAAATGTATAGCAACAGGATTTCCGCGGTAGGTACCGAGGCCTTCTTTGAAAACTTCGCTATGCTTAAGTAACATATTGTCTAACACAACACTTTCAGTATTTGAGATAAAATTAACATTAAATGAAATATTAAGCGCCATGAACCAATCTCGGCCTAATAAATTTGGTCCGTTCCCTTTAGCTACAATCACGTCAAGATCACACACAATATCGTTGTAAGTAACTTGCACTGTCTTCTGTCCGATGAGTGCGACGGGCGTCTCAGTCCAGGTGCGCAGACGATGCGGCGCCCAACGCAGCGGCGCAGTGTCGTGTCGCCGCGTACGTACCGCTCGCCACGTGCGTTCGTTGATTAGCGAGAAACTCGCTCCGCTGTCGACTTGCATGATCACCGGCTCGCCGTCCAACGTCACCTTCACATTGATCGGCGGTGTTCTCCACCCCCCATTTAAGTTGTAGACTCCATTTAAATTCACGTCTGGATCGTCGTTTGTGTAATTAATCTTTTTATTCAGACTTTTCTTCTTAGCAATGCAAACCTTCTCTATATGTCCTTTTTTTTTTGCAGAAATGACATAGCACGTTCATGAAGCGACATTCTCCAGTATGTTTATCACCACAGCGATAACACAATCGACTGCTTAATTTCGGCTGCACTGCATTAATATCCATAGGTTCATGATTAGGCATAATTGATGTTTCAGCTGGTCTCTCTGAAGAGTTTGCTAACGCAGTTCCATTGTTGTATTCGTTGTTGCTATTACCGCCACGAATCATACGAATATCCCTTCCTGCACTTTCCGAAGACAACATTGCATCAATAACATCCTCATAGTTTAAATTATCTCTCTTTAATAACTCATATTGTAATTTCTGATCACTCATCCCGCAGACAAGTCTGTCTCTTAACATGCGTTCTAGGTTTGGAAAATTACACCCAAAACTTATTTTCCTGAGCTGAGCGATGTATTCGGAAGCTGTTTCATTGTGTTTCTGATCGCGCTTATAGAATTTATATGACACAGAAATCTCGTTCGGTTTTGGACTGTAATGTTTGGTTAAAATATTTTCAATGTCACTAAAAGTCACTTCATGTGATTTTCGAGGTGTTATTAATGCCAAAAGGGTCTCAAACACTTGTGCACCACATGTTGTAAAGAAATTTGCACGCTTAGCATTGTCCGAAACAATACCATTTGCTTCAAAACAGTACTTAAGTCTGTCAATGTAACTGTCCCAAATGTCCACTTGTGGATTGAACTCTTGAAATTTCACTGCTTTTACTTCCATTTTAAACACTTTTATACTACGTCGCCACTATTATGTTTAAGAAAACACATTATAAAGGCCAACACATTTATTCAGCTAGGGAGCTAAATGACAAGTGAAGTTATTTTACACTACCCACTTGAGTTGTACTTTTTAAACAAAAAGCGTCAAACAAGTTAGACAATCTGTCAATACACAATAAAAAAGTTAACCAGTATTTGCGATCCGATCTACGCAGAAGGAGTTCACTGTGTCTTGAGGTCTGGCAGCTGGTCTTTTGGGTTCCGATTTAATTAAATGTAGAATTGGATTCCATGATGGTGCAAGCTTCAAGCCATCTTCTCTATTGAAATTTGGATGTTTTTTAATTTCAGTAGCCTCGCGAAAGAAAAAGAAACCATTCTTTGTTTTAATTAAGGAAATTGAAAGGAAATTAAAATATTATTTTAAAATTAATTGAAATTTTAATTAAAGTTTTGAAAGACATTGTAACCAGGGTAACAACTGGACATAATGAGATTTAACATCTTATGTCTCAGGATGGCGAGCGCAGTGAAGTGCCAAAACATTGCGTTGTAATTCATGGTGTTGTTTGGTTTTGCTACTGTCCATGAGCGGTCATATCGCTCACCATCAGGCGAATGGCATGCCCCTCGCGCCATTCATCGCAATAAAAAAAATACTTTAGACCATAAAACCTCCATCATACTCTCCTCATCTCAGCCCATTCTTATCACCTCTTAATGCATTTGGTTGGAATTAAACTAGTGTGTAATTGAATGATGTTTTTATGGTGCGGCGCGGCGTCGCCTGCGCACGATACACCACGTCTGGGAAACCAGTTCCCACGTCGAGTACTGGGATCGCCATCGTTTTGGGTATATTTCGGACTGTTTTAGAGAATATTGTTCTTATATTGGTGGGATAAAGTGGCTACAATATATGTAAAGACGACCCTCTTCATAGACAGATTTAAAACCTGTTTTAGCTATCGAATATTTTGTCTTCTTCGCTCAAACTGAATTCTCAAGTCGTTCGAAAGGGACAAAACATTCGGTAGCCAAAATAGGTTTTAAAGCTGTCTATGAAGGCTGTAAAGTGTATTGCTTTAAGGCTTATGACAAGTGCAGTGCAATTAGAATAGATTATAGTATGGTAGGCGTGATTGACAGCGGATATTATAAACAGACTGAATCCGAAACGCGACACTCTTAAGTGGATTACTGTGATGGGCGCATTGTATACGTTGGTTAATATCCGGGTGGATATGAATATCCTACCAGTGTCTGAGTCTCAACATTCCAGGCTCTCGACTGAGGGGTAGACCGAAGAAGCGCTGGCTTGATGTCGTCAAGAAAGATATGAGAGTCAATGGCCTTACTATTGAGGATGCCGAAGACGGGGCGAAATGGAGGAGACTCAGCCGGAAGACGGACCCTGGCACCGGCCGGGATAATGCCTAAACAGAATAAATGAATGAATATCCTACCAAAACAATCGTATTTCACCAGTAACGTTTTGTAATAGTCATATTACCGTTCGTATATATCACAATTTTCAAGAAATTTTGTCCCCCAAAAATAATACATCGTGGTGTCCTCACAAATATTTTTATACAGAAACTATCGATACCGTTGATTCAGTAACATTAGTGGGCGTCGTACAGTTATGTCAGCTGCTATAAACATGAGCTAGGCCGTATCAATGGAGTTATTGCAGCCCGGCATCTTGCGTACAATTCCCTATATATCTTGGTGTATCTTGTGTGAATAACCTCGTTGCAGGCAATTTATATTTTAAGAATGGACTGTATAGAACTGAGTTAATTACAAAACACCTCTGCCAACCCCTTCTGTGGAATCGGCGTGAGTGTTATATATAGTAATTACAATAGTAAAAGAGCCATCTCGAAGTAAAACATTGGTGCGTGACGGTCGAGCCACGTGACACTGACAATGAACGTAGCTAAACCGGTGGCGCGGGCCACACAACCGGATGCGCCGCCATTGTTCTACGCATGCTGTCTTCACATCCGGAGCTGGATGGAGAGACAATAGGATAGGCAAGTAGAGCTGATAGGCAAGAATTAACTGGATTCGGAAGACTTGAAGCCCGAGAAACTATAAATTTAATTATATATTGGGAAGTCATTTTTACCACTCTGGAATATATATTTTTAACTCGAAGAGGTCGTGTAGTAGTAGTCGAGTCTTATGTCGTGGGTATCGGAAACTACGAAAGACTTTTCGGTCTCACAAACACCCAGACCCGAAACAAATGGATCACATAAATATTAGTCTCGTTGTGGGGATCAAACCGAACGTTTCACAACGCGTCTAACCAGCTTCACCACGGAGGCTTCCAACAAACAAACATGTTACATTATTTTGTTCTTACCTTCTACTCGCTCAAGCAACTCTCCCAAACCCAACGCTCCACACATAAAGATATCAAGTATATTATAATCCAACCCTGAGCTAACATTGTATTGTGTTGTATTAGATTGTACCGATACGAAGCTCCTGTTTTATGGCCGATGGGAGATCAAATTACTTGATAAACATTTGGTTGTATTGATATTTTTATGTTTGTGTTGTTAGGTGGATGCCTCGGTGGCGCAGTTGTACTAAGGTATGATTGCAAAGCTGAGGTCTCGGGTTTGAGTCCCGGGTCGGGCAAAGTGATATTGGATTTTTCTAATCATGATCAGCCCGGAGTCAGGAATTTGTGCCCGATATGGCAATAGGCTCGCCTATCACATCGTGGAACGGAAAATACAATGCGAAACGTGGGTGTCCTGGTTGCACGTCTGCCTACCCCTTCTGGGTAAAAGGCGTGACTTTATGTATGTATGTTTTCTAGGAATGTAGTAAGTTTCATTGCTGTGCTTGAGAACTTCTGTTACTTCTTTGTAAGTGGTAGAACCAGGCCGAAATTAGATCTTAGTGAAACGCTGCTAGGGATAATTGAGCTCCAAAACCAGATTCAAGGATTTACAGCCAACACTTTCATAAAAAGAACTCGTAATATAAAGGAAACAAAATGAAATTTTATAAAATGGCAGAGTCACGCTGTTGTCAGTCATGGCTCAACATGAATAGGCAGCCTTGTTCGGAGCTGTAACACTGTCTCACAGGAGAGTGAGGTGAAATGACAACTTTGCTGTGTTTCGTTCGGTGAGTGAGAATGCCGAGTGCCCAATACCCCTTCCATCTTCCCATCCTTTTTCATTTCCATTCCTTCCTAATTCGATGGTCCGGCAACACACCTATGATCAAAGCGTTGTGGATGTTTATGGGCGGTAGTGATAACTTACCATCAGATGACTTGTTTGCTCGTTTGCACCTACACAAAAAATCACCGTTTTAAGCTAGTTGTCAAAAGAGGTCTCCTAATCGTGCTCCGTGACAAAAGTTCCATACAAACATTTGTTTCGAGTTTAGGTGTTCGGGGATGGAGACATTCCCGCAGTATCTACGAGTCGAGTTGTTAGTGGACGGGGTTTGAAATTGACTGACTTTTTCCAAGTTATATGTGTATAAGTAATAAAATCACTTTATAGTGGTGCTAGGTCACTCATATGTGAGAGGCCGCCTGGCTAGGTACCACCGTAATGTCTATTTCTCCCGCCAAACAGCATTGTAAATGCACTGTTGTGTTCCGGTTTAAAGGACTTTATACACAGAGTAACTACTGGACATAATTAAACTTAACATCTCATGTCTCAGGGTGGCGAGAGCAGTGGATTGCCAAGCATTGCTTTGTATTTCATGGTGTTGTTTTGTTTTGCTAATGTCCATGAGCGAACGTATCGCTTACCATCAGGCGAAAAGCGTGCTCGTCTCGCCATTCATTTAAAAAAAATAGATGAAGGGAAATAATATCGTAAATGAACTAGCAATCCTAAATTAATACATTGTGTTATACTTGTACCGCTACTAGGCTCCCATTTTATTGGCGATCATATTACAGATAACTTTTTAGGTGTATTGATATTTTTATGGTTCGATCGTTATGTTAGGAATGTAGTTAATGTTGTTGCCGTGTTTTATAGTCTTTATTGCATAATGGTCAGGAGAATTGGTAGGGTTAAGCTACGGGTTCGGCACTTATTTACAAAAGTTATGCTTTTCAAAATGTTTTTGTTTCTTTTTTATTTATTTATTTTGTTTTTGTATCTTGTTCCTTGTCAGTTGCCCAACTCGTAATTATACTCATATATTCTCGATTCTTATTAGTATTTGACCATCGCACGATGGTTAGATGGTGATTGGTAAAAATAGTCATCCTAAGAGTTTCGATAATCACCCGTCAGAAACAGAATGCATCTAGCGACTACGTACAATCTGTATTACCATCATATTAGCTACAAGCTTCTGCCCGCAAACTTCGTCTGCGTGATTATCTTTATTTGAAATTAACTTTATTTGGAATGTCCCATCCCGTCCCGTTATATCCCTCCCGTCTCGTCTCAATCTCACTCAAGGCATGTAATCCAGTCCCATACCTTCCTTTTAAGTATAAATGTAACGAATATATCGGCATTCTTTCCTCATCCCACGGGAACAATAATTTTTTCCGGATAAAAAGTAGCCTACGCGTTAATCCAGGGTGTCAGCTACCTCAATGCTATATCTGTTAAGCGGTTTCTGGGTTCATCACGCACAACCGCAAAGACAAAAAAACTGACAAAAATTCCAAAATTGCTTTGGGTTTTATTACGTTAATACAGACCCCCATATTAGTTTTTCATATTTATCTTCCATGTACAGACATCGATTGGTGCCAAATTTATAATATGTTTAGATATTTTTAGGCACAGGATTTTGGTCTACACGTATCTTTATTGAACTATTAAATTTTAAGGGATAAAAAGTACCCTACGTCCATATCAAAATACATTTTATTAATTACAAAATCAGTATAATGAACTTTATTATGGCAGTCGATAATTTATCGATCTACTTTTAAGATCACTGAATGGAGTGCCCAATCATACCTTCCTACCTTTCTAATGAGATTTTAAGCAATATTATGCATGTTTATGTAAGCATCGCCTACGCATATGCATGATTTCCTTTAAAAATGCACGCAGACAACTTTTACTTTCGACCGCCGAATATGTATGGATATGCCGTCGCGCATTTACGTGGGGCGAAAGAAGAGGGTCTTAAGGGGCCCAATGCCCTACAACACAAGGTAAGATGTTCATTTCGCCCAGATAGCAACCACATTAGAACATAGGAAGTGACCCACGTGTGTCGCATCTCTGTCTTGTCTCTCATAATATACAGAGAATGAACCCAAAAACTCATTTACGTGGTTCTCTATGACCGATTTGTGTTTGTGGAGACTGTCCTACCCTCACACCCTCATTCCTGTAAGCCAGCAGGCATTGGAATGACACCAAGCATTGAAGCTCAGCGAGTCTCCTCAGGACGAGCACGACTCGGGATTCGAACCCGAGACCTCAGCGTTGTAATCATGTAATCTTACCATAGTACAACTGCGCCACCAAGGCAGATTTTTAACCAATATGTAGTTTTCGCTTTATGGCATTCGCTACCAGCAATTGTTATTTCTTTTGGTCCCCGTGTAATGCCCCAACTCCGTCCTCACTGGGTGGTCGTGATACACTAAACAAGGCCCGTTCGTGCGCGTTATCACGTTATCAGCTTTCTACTCGCGTCGTCGATCTGATAAAGCGCCCTCTATTGGAAGTGGAGCGGAAGCTGCGTCCTGCGCCCTATCATGCGCTATTTTAGCTGCTATTTTTGGATACGCGTGAATTTAGTTCGCGATATAATGTTTATATTAACAGTATCTACTCGTATTTAGTGTGAGTTTGCTCTGCTAATTAAATAGGGCATTGATACTTTTACTATCAAACGTAATTAAAGCTTAATCTGGATACGAAATCGCGTTTCATTACATTGTATGGTGAGAATGTTTGCCGGAGACTAAAGATTATAATCATGCCACCTAAGTGACTCTAAGTTCACTGTTTATAGTGCTTTACTATTAGTGATCTAGTTTTTACTCTTTAGCAAAAAAAGATATAAATTAATAAAAGAAAATAAAAAAGGTTGTTGCAAGATATTTGGATTAAAAAAAATAGCAATCCAATGAACATTTTTTTAAATTGCGGTGAATGGCTAGATAAGCCTGCCATTCGCCTGATGGTAAGCGATATGACCGCTCATGGACAGTAGCAAAACCAAGCAACACCAAGAATTACAAAGCAATGCTTGGCATTCCACTGCGCTCGCCATCCTGGGACATAAGATGTTAAGTATCATTATGTCCAGTAGTTACTCTAGCTACACTGTCCTTCAAACCGGAACACAACAGTGCATTTACACTGCAGTTTGGCGGGAGAAATAGACATTGCGGTGGTACCCAGGCGGCCTCTCACATATGAGAGACTTACCACAAAATTTCAAATACTTGCTTATCGAAATCCGTAGTAGTAAAACCAATCTCATGTATTCTTTGAAGTCGTCAAACCATTCGCTTGACCTCGAACCTCCAAGTAATAAAAGTTAAGCCTAAAGCATTCCAATAACACGCGTTCGGCACACGTTATGCGAAATTCTCACACGTCTCCTATTACGTTGGTCGCCGCGGCCCATTGTTGAGCACTAACCCTGCGGTTCTGCGGTCTGGAACGCGACCGGGCCAAATTGACCATTGTTGCGGAGTTTCTGTTGGCCAGGGTTATTTTCGTTTCAGTGTTTATGGAATATGGGGGTATTGTTTTGAGTAATTGTTTTTAATTTATTTTTATGTGCTCATGTGTATATCAACGAAAAAGTATGTAAAGATGATAGAAATTATGCTTCCTATACTTAGATTGCCGAGCTTATTTAAATACGTCTTAAATGTAAGTCAATTACCGCGCCGAGCAAACTGTTTTCTCGGGCAAATCATGTAAGGTTTATCAAACTGAAAATATCACACAATTTATTGACCTTAGATTCAAACCCAGGATTCGAAGATCCCTTTCTACACTTATATAACCCATTTGTGGCCACACACCAAAAGCTCTAAATATCAGTGATTATTTAACTATTAACGTGTTTCAATTTATGTTTCCATCTTTGCAGGGCTACCTTCACATATGGCGACGAGACGCGACGTTCTCAGAAGACGAGCTCACAGAACTGTTCAACAACATTGAGGATATCTACGCTTTTAATAGGTGAGTACTATACCCATTACAATAGATTTTTCATAGCGAGCACATGTTCTAGTATTATACAGGTGTCCTAGAAATCGTTAGAAACTATATTTAGTGCCGTATTTGATAATTATAATTCCAATATTCCTAATTTTCGGGTCAGGACTAAGCATGTTACATGTTGGGTGTATTTATAAAAAAATATATAACAAAATAAAAAACGTCATAGACGAAAATTTTCATTTCTTCAAATATACGCTTAAAATAAACTTGTAATAAGACACGACATGTCCAATAGTTAAATCTAAACACTCCGATTGCGCCACGAGTGAAGAAGGCGGGTGCTCCATGACATATGATATTACGCCCCGACCAGCTGGCCGAATCTGTATCGCAGACTCGGATTTAGGACCACCAAAATGTTCATATTTTTTACTGTCACTTATTTCACAAGGCTAGAAAACTCATTATAGTATCCACCAAAATTTTACCCTTATTGGGTTGTTAGTTTCGAACAGTCAGGCATGATTGTCTCGATCTGCGTTGGACAACTCTAATAAACCGTATTGTCTTCCGTTTTTTGTTAAGCGATGTGATTAGATTCGTTGAGGACTAAAGACATGAGTAAATGTTGAAATATTGAAAATGTTGTGGTAAACTGCTCACATAGTTGCGTCACACCGGCGCTAAAAGCAAAAGTATCCAACACAGAATGTCGTAGAAATTCCTTCGCGTAACTAGCCGTTTGAAGAATTCAGCAAATGTCGGTACGCTTATAATTACGTAGGTAATTATTGCATCTATTATAGGAAATCCTAAATGGTTCGAATATGCGTACTGCAGTGTGGTATTTGAGAAATTATGGGTTATATATTCGATCTTTGAAAGTCGTGAATTGGTTCTTGATTTTGGGATTAATTAAATTATGGTAAAGGCTATTTATTATACATTGGATTATGTATCTATAGAAAAATACTACGAAAAATGTATTTATAGCGATATTTTGTGTAGTAAATGTATTGAATAAAATATGGACAAATCTCATTTTCGCATTCACAAAAAAATTGTCACATCTATTGATTACACATAACACAATGAAAAGAAAAAAAATACAAAAAACAATCGAACACAAATCTTTCATAACCTCAAGTACGCCCCTGTCTTGTAAGGGGTGTCGAAATAATAGCAAACGTCCCAAGGGTAGGGGGTGTACAACTGCGCTGACGAAAGCAGGGTGACACAATACTACCGTTTTGAGCTCCAAATTACTACTTCCCATCATATTATATTGTGTCGAAGTTATTTGATTTTTTTTATACTCGCAAGTCGAATCATCCAACAGTCACCCAGATAGTTCTGACCCCACACTAAGATCGAGTCTTGTGTCGTGGGTATCAGAAACTATGAGATACTTTTCGGTCTCACAAACACACAGACCCGAAACAAATGCCTGTGGATCACCGGAATATTTGTCTCGGTATCTTTTTTTGAAAAGTGATCTTCAATTATTGTACATTTTTGAAAAAAGAAGAAACATACTATTTTATTTATGACAGCAAAGTATAAAACACAGTGTAGAACAAAACACATAAAATATTAAACTATTCTAATGGAAATAAAACAAAGAAATACACATAGCTAATTCTAATCTATATTAATATGTTTCTGTATAGATCGCAGTCAATATTACAGTGCTGTCATAAAAAGGTTAAAGTTCAGCATTATGCTGTGGAAATATCCACAGCGCTGCTTTTCAAATTGAGTGAGAATAGTCGAAAGCTGCTCCCTTCTTCGTGTAACACAATTGCTTAAATTACATTACGAAACAAAGCAACAAGGTGCGCGAGTAATTAACAATTAAAAGCGAATTACACCGCCCTGGATCGACTTGCATGAACAAGCTCGGACACTCGTAAAACTTTAATGGCTGTTGAAGTTACTTTTCATGTTAACCATCACATACAGAGTGTAAATAACACTTTTGAAGCTTAAATATAAGATAATGGCGTAATGTACTGGTTAAGGAAGCGCTCTGAGTTTTTGAAGGCATGTGTGTGGTTATTACCACGTTATTTAAGAGTGAAGGAAAATATCGTGAGGAAACCTGCATACATCAGAATTCTTCATTATAATTTTGAAGATATGTGAAATTATCAAATGCATTCGATGACCAGGGAAGATTAAGAGTCCTAAAGAAGAAAAGTTTCCAGTATGGAATAAAAACAAACAGAAGAAGGTGCATTGAAAGCAACTAATTAGTTTTATGTACCTATAGATCTGTCCTTTCGGAGTAACTTTTTATTTGCTTAAAATTTCGTTTATTTTCGACTTATTAATGTTTTGTAGCCTCCGTGGCGCAGTTTGTTACACGCCGGCTGTGAAACGAGAGGCTGCGGGTTCGATGCCCGCACCGGGTGTGAGACGCCCACAAATATTTGTCTCGGGTCTGAGTGTTTGTGAGACCGAAAAGTCTCGTAGTTTCTGATGACAAAAGATTTAATTGATCTTAATGTGGGGTCAGGACTATGTATGTGACTGTTGGGTATATTTATTTATTTATAATTAGGGTAGTATCTAAGCCTCGGTCGTTTGCAATTCTGTCACTAACGAAGACAGCACTAACCACTATAAGTTGTCCACACAGTTTAATGTTCTAACTGTTTATTAACATACAAGATCGTAGTCACTAGTCGCAACATTACTGGGCCTTATGATGTACGGCGTATTTATGGACACGACATTATATTTTATGTTTATTTATAAACACTGTCGTTAAATATTATACGACAGCAACCGAGAACTAATTAACCCAACGATTAAAAATGTACCTACAATGTAACCTACATAGTACATATATACATAAACTCGCGCCATTTTTCCAGTAAGGGTAGGCAGAGGTGCCACCAGAACACCCACGTTATGATCACTTTGCCCGACCCGGGATTCGAACCCGAGACCTCAGCGTTGTAATCGTACCGTAGTACAACTGCGCTACCGAGGCTGTATTTATTTATTTACTTTCCATACATTATAAGAAACTGGCATCATCTATTTAGATTCAAGTCTGCTCCCTCTAAGAATTTACCCGAAAAATATATTTACTTCAATAAACAAATATGGTAGCTTAAATAACAGAAATACTACCTTCCATTCCGTCATCCTAATTTTAACTCGTTCGTAAGAGATTTCTAGGAATCCATCGGAACAACATGCGTACTACACCAGCGGTCACGTTCCGCCGGCCCCTCGCAACAATGCGTCTTTAACCAACAAAGAGCATTGAAACACGAAAAAATAATATGTACTGTGGGAAAATTACCTTTTATTTTTTCTGTGTTACTGGAGTCGTTTTTGCTTCACTTTAGATCGCATGAGGTTTTACAGTAAATCTTTTTATGGTGTCCAGGTGTTGTTTCTTTATAATTCAATATCAGTCTTTGTTATTATATGAGCATGGGCTCCTCTATGATTATGAATGTTAACGCCATAGTCAATTCTCCAATAGAAGTCAGAGTTCTGCAGGTTTCACAGTCAAAATGAACAACAATGATCATTGAGGTATAATAACAATTATGCTCGTATCGCACTAATTATCATATCACTCTAATTTGGGGGAGGTTGAAAAACCTATTAATGGTAGGTATTGATAACACTCGTAACTTCGAGGAAACAAGCTCAAAACTTCTCATTCATCCTGGAAATCCAATTCGTTCCTATTAAAACTATTGCTGGCCTCTTATTTATCGCAGCAAACGATTCTACAGTTACATCAATCTTAGCTGCTCATTCTAAATGTTCCCTCCCATCACCCTCAGATCCCTCTGCGAAGAGCTGAACTCGTGCCGTCTGGACGCGACGTGCATCGCGCGCTGCTTCGTGAACAACACCGCTGGGTTCGCCGTCTATACCTCCTATTGTACCGGCTACCCCCGCACCATGGAGCGCCTGGCTGCTCTGGCCTCGAAGCCGCAGAGCGCCAAGGCCTTCAGGGATCGACAGACCGAGCTGGGACATCTGCTGCCCTTGGCTTCGTATCTGCTGAAGCCTGTGCAAAGGATATTGAAGTATCATCTGTTGTTGCAGGTATGTGTGAAAATGTTATGTGAAGATATTTAGCTGGCGATTGTGTTCATTTGGAGCTTAAAGAGAACTCGAAAGAGTACATGAATAAATAATGTTTTCAAAACATAAAATCTGCTCAATGGGGTCAGTACTGCTACAGACATGAGATTATTTGTTGCAATTTTACTAACAGTAAAACTATTATTTTACGTCCATGTTCAATAAGAGCATTTTCAGTATCGTCTTAATCGATCTGACCACTTCAAGCTTTGATCGAAGCTAGTCTCTACATCCCAGATCTATCATTATTTTTCGTAATTACTCTTGCGTCCTACCATGACATTGTCTATAAAGTAAGGATACAGAGAGTAATAAAACATATTTGTTCCCAGAACGTGGTAAAACAGAGCGCCTCCCGCGAGACAGAGTACGCGCTACTCAAGATGACAGGCATCGCGCAGCACATTGACGACATGAAGCGAAGGCACGAACACGCCGTCCGAGTCCAGGTGATTAATTAATTCAGTTGCCACTACTAATTTTATTATATCCATATTTATGGAAAAAACGTATCTACGGTTTCACATCAAATGTTATGAACGATAGAGACTAAAACAAATGATACAAATGGGTAACTCACAACGTTATTGATAAATTATTATGTCTGATGATAGATTCTCTTTCTCTTTCTCAAACTCTCTGTGAGCCATTGAAAGTCCGCAGCTAATCACAGACCTACGCATGGATTTCCATAACGACGTGTTGGAAGCATCCAGCGACTTTCTACAACTTTAGCAAGGTCTTCTGACTGTGTCACTTGATTCAACTTTTATAGCTAACTAACAAGTAATTGTTGGTTTGCAGGAAATCCAGTCGCTGCTGTACGGCTGGAACGGTCCTGACTTGACCACATATGGAGAGTTGTGCGCCGAAGGGACATTCAGGTTGGTTCAACTAATATCAACAGCTTATTAACAAATTATCTTATTTCATGTTCTCTTTGTATATCTTTGTATTGCGGGACTGAAAAATGTTGTCAGATCACAAACCCTAATGTTAGAAGCATTTCTTTCTTTCGCAGCCTTAGTCTAATCGTATACAGCGTAGAAATTATTTCTGACATTATTTCTGAAAGCGTTACAGGTCGTAACAACGTAACAGGTCAATACGTTATTTCACATCGCTTTTTTATGAGACAGTGTAACTAACTTCCTAAAGCTGATCCAAAAGGTTCCATCTTTTAATTTTGAAGCCACACAACGCTGGGACATTAAATATTTATAAAGTTTGTGTGTGTTTGCAGAGTATTCGGCGCGAAGGCGATGCGGCACGTGTTCCTCTTCGACAAGATGCTGCTCGTCACCAAGAACAGGGAGGACGGCATTCTAGCTTACAAGTCGCATATCATGGTAAGTTCACATCGACATTATATTCTATCTTTGGTTTGGAAAGTGCCTTTGGAATTAAATTCTCTTATACCCAGCCAACTCCTGCAACTTTCCTCAGATAGATATTCTATTCAAATCTATTTAGCATAAATATATCTAGTCTCTAAACCCTTGAGTACGAGTATATGTTGTTTTTAGTATAACGTTTGTAATATCAAATATTTAGTACCTAATTACGCCCAGCAATACGTATCACATCCATTGCGACTTACCTTCCGCATCCAACCTTCCACTCCATAACGAACCCAGTAATGGAAATAGTATAATCCCAACTATCCCCTACAGTGCAACGATATGATGCTGGTAGAATCGATCGCGGGGGCTCCGCTATCATTCCACGTGATTCCGTGGGAGGCGCCCAAGGCACAGCTCACGTTGCAGGCCAGGTCGCACCGACACAAGCGGGAGTGGACTCTGTTATTAAAGCGGGTATGTATGAAAAAGCGAAAGCAATGGATACAATTGTTAATAACGCCATCTATTGGTGTGGTGTGTATGTTTGGAATGCTAAAGAAAGTTGTGATGATAAAGATTTGGAACTCTCCTTCGATAGAACTTAATAATACCACAAGTATTGAGTGTAGATTGATTATTCGACATTGAATGTCGAGTTTGAATGGAAAATGTTTCACAATATTTTGATATTGCAATTAAAACCAATTTTAATATCATACTATAATAACTATGTTATTAAAGAAACAAAATGTATTCCAGGTAATTCTAGAGAACTACAACGCGGTCATACCATCACACGCTCGGCAACTAGTCATGGAGCTGGGCCAGAACAAAACAGACGGTACGCATTTATACTTACATTTTATCTAATAAATTTTATAAACATATTATGTTCTATTTCGTTAGCTCGATTAAATAACAATTCCAAATCCTAAGATTATGTTTTGTATTTCAGATGACATGTTGGCAGAGAAGTCACACAACCTAATAACCCAAGCGTCAATGAGGAAGCAATTATCAGCACCTGAATACCTAGAGAAACGGAAACTGGAGAGGGAAAGGCGAAAATCCTTCGAAAACGGCATCAGAAACCGCCTTAAGAAAGCTAATAGGAAGTACACGATACCTAATTCGAGAGGCGATAGAAATCAGGATTGCGATTGTAGCCAAGTATCTGCTGACAAAGGCATTGATTACACGTGTGAGAGTTGCTATATCGATCTATGTTCGGACTGCGAAACGGAATTATCCAAAGATAAAGGAGAGAAATGTCCATGCAGGCACGAAGATAGCGAATTAAATGGAGAGAAATGCCCCGAATGCGACAGATCTCTTCATTACATCGATGCTGGTAGTGCAGAACACCTAGAAAGAAAACCAACAGAATGCAAATGCTCAGATTTCAAGTCATCGCAAGAGAGTTTTGGTAAAGAATTTGGAACATCACTAACTAACACCAGGGGGTATCACTCGTCAGATAATATTGTCCACTACAGTGACAGTTGCAAAAGCAAAGAAGATCTAGTAGAAACGAACAATTCATTAATAAACGTGAGAAATATTCCAAAAACATGTTTAAAATGCGACAAAATTAAAGAGAACATTGTTGTAGATTCAGTCACTACTTTGCATCCGAGACGGTCGCGATGTAACGATAGTGACAAACACAGAACTGACACGTTACGGTCAAAATCTAAAGACGATCCCCAAAGATCGAGGTTGACCAAAATAGGAGCATGGAGGAGAAAATCTGAGCCTGGCTTGCAGCAAAACTCGACTGGGATCCTTTTAAAGAAGTCCCAAGACAGCGACAGTGAAAAAATCGAAGTCAAAGGTAGCGAAAAGATCGAATTCGAATGTCGAAATTGTGGATCGAATAAAATAACGAGGAAAACAAAATCGAGTGATGGAACAATCCTATCTGATCCCGAGTTAGATGGTAGAAAGAGGGTACTGAGTACACCGAAACCCAATCTAGAAATAAGAATGTACAACACTAAAAACATACCAAAGAAAATATCCAAGATAAAAAAGAATAGAGCTAAAGGTTTACGTCTAGGATCGGATACTACCGCTAAGTTCTACGCTGACTTTTCTACTGACGTTTCCACTGAAAACATATTGCACATCTCTGAATCTAACGATAGTCTAAATGTTGACAAACCTAAAGATAACGTAGAGAATACTGCAGTACCTGAAAAACTAAGTAAGGACGAAGATATTGATGAGGAAACTTACAAGAAACTAATAGAAAAAACTGATTCGTTCAAAAAGAACGAATTGGAAAAGGTGAAGTACTTAAATCAGCAAAAAGTGATAAACGAAGGCTCGGAGGCTGAGGACAAAACGTGTGACGTAGAAATCAAACAGGAAGAAGTGGTTGAAAGTGGTGAGGAGGCGGAACAACCGTTAGAACAAATAATATCGCAACTTTTAATGCAGAACAGGGAGTTCCAAAAACTAATAAAGAAACAACAGCAAAGGAACAGCGCACAAAGAAGACATCAAAGGCTGATGAAATCTCATTCTAACCCAGAACCGGTTGTTTTGGCGAAAAACGCAGATTGTGGCAAATTGAAACCAAAACCTATACGACAAACTTCCGAAAATTTAGACTTGAACAAGAACGATGAAATTGATTCAACGGAGTTACCTCAAAATATAGAAGAGAAATACGCTACAGAAGATGATCACATTTACGAAACATTGCGAGTTGATGATAGAGTAGATGAGAGTCTACACAGCCTGGATATTAAAAGTAAGATAATACAACATAGCTCACATTTAAATAGGCCGAAAAGATTACCGTCACCACCACAACCACCACAAGACATTGACACAACTGCGAATGCTCCCGAATCTGATTACGTGTACTTAACATTCGACCAATTAAAAACCGTTCAAGATGATGGTATATATGATGTCCCTGTGAAATCTCCTCAAAGGGTAGATCGCCTACCTGCTGACTATTACGTCACAATGGAGCCACAAGGCCCCGCGATGACTGATGAAAATATCTACGATACACTTCTGGAGGTTTGTAAACGTAGAAAAGATGTACCTACAACTTTAACTGTAGAATACTTGCCAATGAGTTCGGATCAACAGAGTCCTAACACTCCAGAAATATGGCTTAGTAGGCAAAAGGAACATTTCAACGTTTCCCGTGACAGAAAGTCTGGATCGCTTCCACGCAGCTTCCAAGTAGTTACAAATACTCAGGAAGACAATAACCTAAGTACTTTTAAGTGCAAACCTAATAGTAATAGCAAAACCTATCTAAATAGAGATGGTAAAGTAATGAGTATAGATAGGCCGTTCACAATCGCCTCTGACCAAAGTGAAATCAGTTACGATGACGTAGAAAACTACATGAGCGAAGGCGACATACTCAAATTCAACAAAAATTCAAAAGCTAACGAGTCCGAATTCGCACAGAACATAAGTCAATCTACATTAGAATTAGAGGAAGAAATAGACAGATGCTACAAGAACAACTTCGAAGAAATTAATTTGGATAAGGATAAAAACGAAAACATTAACGTGTCACAAGGAAACTTGAATACCTCAACCACTTCTTCGTGTGAAGTATTAACCGCCGATCGCATTGATGATAAACAAACAGCCGAAAATATACATCCTGAGCACAAAATTTACAAGCCAACGAGCAACATGCTGTCTCTCAAAAATGTTTTAGGTCGATTTAAAAATAAAACACTCAATAAAAATAGCGAAGATGGAGAAATTAATGCTAATGATCAAAGCAGTCCGGACAGCACAAAATCCGATTTGAAAAGTCCAACCAACGAAAAAAGATCAGCTTTAAACCCCAGGAGCTATTCTAAAAATCTTTTGCAAAGGTTTAGGAGTATCATTGGCGATGACACACCCGACGATAATCAAAATAAAACTGAATCGAAAACCCAAACTGAAACCGAAACTAATAAGAACGTCATCAAAGTTGTCATAACTTCAACTGACGCAAGTCCAACGACATCTACAATAGTATATTCTGTAAACAGCGATATACTCAGCAAAAGCGTTTGCGAAAACACTTCAATGACAGACAGTCAAAATGAAAAGAACAATTTAGAAGCACTGTCACTCAGTTGCGACAACATCACAAAGAAAGCAGGCAAAATCCGTCCAAAATACGAGAAAAGCATTAGCATGGTGACCAGCCTAACAAGTTCCCTGGCTTCACCATTGAAATCTAACAATAGTTCCTACCAAAGCCTTAACAAACTGCCTATGTACATGCAAGGCAGTAAGCTCCTAGGGGCCAGGATAGCCCAATCAGATTACGTCGACCCAATGACACTGTCCAGTGAGAAAGCTGCATTCAAAAACGTCAATGTACTCATTAACAAAAATTCAGTAAGGCCAGACAGTCTATTCTCTAATTCTTCGTTTGTAACTACGTCAAGTGAAGGAGTGTATCAGGAAAATAAGACGTCTGTTACCCAAACTACGGTTGAAAAAGGTAAGACAGAATCACCTGCCCCAATGATTTCGGATGAGAGTTATTACGAGAAGTCGTTCGAGAAGATTGAACAAGTGACAGATGAGGATGTATTTAGAGATTCAGCTGTTTATTCTGACCAAGAAGAGGAAGATGCCAAATCAGAAACTACTAAGGACAAAACTATGAATAAAACAGTAATTCAAACTTCCAGTGTCAAAAGGAAATCATCGTTTAATTTCCAAAAATCGATTGTTTCTACAACGACTATAGTAAAAACGACTGAAAAAGTAGCTGATAACGAACAAAAGACATCATTTGTTAAACCTAAAATCGCTCCACCAGTCCCAGTGAAACCTAATATATCTCAATTACCCACAACAAACTTCCCAACTAGAGTTATCAACAAAAACAGCTTATTAGTTAAGAGTTTAGAGGGAACGTCTACTGAACCAATTAACTCAAAAACAATTAAGAGAAACGCGAATTTCAAACAAACCATAGAGAGGTCTATATCTACGCCAGGCGATCAGAAAGTTATCGAAGAAAAATTCAAAGCGGATGATTCGAAAACAGTTAAACAAGAAGAAACTGAAAGCAGCAATAAGTTTAAAACACAATCTAGTAGTAATATACAAATCAAAAGACTGAGTTTCGAGAGAGCTAGTTTAGATTCAGCGACAAGAAAAATCAAAACGACCGAAGTAAAAAAAGGAATCGAGCCTTCAAAAATTACTTCAAAATCCGTTCTAGAAAGGCGGATGGAGATAGAACAGCTAACTAAAAGTCAGATAAAACCTAGCTCAAGCGTCAAAAAGCCCCAAATAGCCCCAAAGTCAATAACAACGAAAATGACAAATTTCGAAAGAAGTATTAGTCAAGCAGATACAAAAATTCAGGCTAGTGTTGCAAACATTCCCTCAAACAGAAACAGTGTAGAACAAAATATAGAAGAGAATGTCGATTTGAAAGGCAGTTGGGTGAAACAGGTGGTGAACAAATTCCAATGAGCTTTATCGAGTGATACGATTGCATTTATAACGGTTTTGTAAAATAGTAACGGATCGAAACAATATACTATGTATTAAACCCTTATACATAAAAATAATACAATTAAATTAAGAGAAATATCCTAAATCGGTGCACCTTATACTAAACTTATACAATATATTGGAAAATAAATGTAGTATATTATTTTTATTGTGTCATAATAATTATTCAAAATACAAATCATGTATTTTAGCTTAAAAATATTGTAAACTTTTGAATGTATTCATTTACTGTTGGGTAGTTTACACGTAGATTCGTATACAATTCCAGCATATATGCATTGTAAGACTTTCTTTCTTATAAATATATACTAATCCATGTATTGGATATATTAAAACTAAATATTGTTTCGACTCGTTAATAAATACTAACAAACTATGATTCCGTCTGTTTTTGTACTCGCCTGTTTTAAATACATAACGTCTACATGTAACGTAGTTCATTAGTGTAAGAGTAATGTTAATATTTGTAAATAATTTCATTTCGAGTATCAAACCTCCATGAGCTTTGATTATGTCGTGCCATAGACAAACCACTTGATTCTACTATTGTCATTGAATTCCTTTAAAAAAATACCAAAATGCAACAATATTACTTTTTCTAATGGGTCAAAATATAATCAGCAAATGCCCCAAATTGATACGAATTTTCAAAATATTGCTAATACATATAAGGCAAGTTTAATAACTTAGATAGTGAAGTATAGTCACTCAAATTTCGTTAGATAGAGTAACTATCTACATAATATCTGTAACCAAATCAAAAATAATCAAGTTTACAATTAGAGCCACTAAATTTTTGTGGTAACAATGAAATAGTAGAATTAAGTAATAATAATTATATTTTGGCAATATGTTAAACACGAATATGCACAAAATATACATGTATATATATATAGATATGATGGAATTATTGAGTTATAATACTGGAGCAGACATTTCGAACTAAATCTACGTGCGTATAAAGGACGCGAAATCAGCAAAGCGAGAAAAGAGATAGTGCGGCTGCGCAAGAGGGAAAGAGATAGATATAGAAATTCCGGTACAGTACCGCAGCTTTTTGTTAGAAATATTTTGATCGCGGTGTCGACTTCAGTATTAATCTCAATAGTCGGAAGGCTTATTTTGCTATGTGTTTACGAGAGAAGTGCCATCGCGGGATGTATTATCGAAATTATTTTTATTGTTCTCGTCTCATCGCCACGTTTACTTAAAATTATTTATTATTTTTCGTTAGCGATTAAGTTTGTTTCGTAGCTACTAACACCAAAAAATCAGAGAAGATTGTTTTAGTATTATTATTTTTTTACTAATAAATTTATGAAATATTTTGCTGTTTATTTTATTTTTAATATTTTTATTTACCTTGTGGATTGTGAATTAGTAAGACACTGTAGATGATCACCGAATATATTTTTCAATTTCGAGTATTAAAAGGATATATTCGTAGAATGCGTTTAATTGAAACAGTTGCTGTTTTGTAGTATTAAAAGTTTAAATAACTTATTCATTATTCCCTGAGATATATGCATAGGTACCCTTACAAACTATCAGAACATAAAAATATAACATAACAATAAAAATCATATACAAGTACATTTAAATGCCTTAGATATCATAATTTAAAAATAGGCTGTTCTGAATATAAAATAAATACACCAAACATTCACATACATAATCCTGACCCCACACCAAGATCGAATCTTGTGTCGTGGGTATCAAGAACTCCGAAAGACATTTCGGTCTCACAAACACCCGAACTCGTAACATATACCTACTTGTGATTCGGCATCTCGTTTCACAGCCGGCTTCTAACTAACTGCACCACGGAGGCTGTCTGAGGAATTAAAGATATCAAATATCTGAGCCTGAATATTACAATTGCAGTATTTTATGCTGCAATGTAGTTAGAGCGTAACAAAAAATACAAAATATTATCGGAGTTTGCAAATAAACATCAAAAACTTAGTATTTAAAATAAATAATCTTAAAAAGACATAAAAGGATTTTTTATACATATCATTTTGTATCTGCATGTCAATTATACATTGAATGTGCTCGTTGTCTTAAACTTTATCAACTTATCTGCAACTGATAGTTCTGAAAAGTCGATTTTTATCGAAAGTTTAAATTAAACTACCAAAACCATAGACAAAAACATTTTGTCAAAATTACAAATTACTAATTTATCCATAAAGGTTGCCGCCACAAAATGACTTCGCCATAAAATAGTCATTGCATTAGGAAGATTTTCTTTAAATAAAGGAGCATTTGCGCAGAGCGTGTAATGACTGTATGGCACGCGATGCCTTGATACGGGCCGGCACCGTCGACTTGTCAAACTCTATGAACTATGTTTATGGTTCTGTGTAGTTCTAAGTTTGAAAAATATTCGATTGGTTTTTGTTTTGCTTTTTCGCTGTTGAAGTAATTAGCGGGGTAAACAATGACGTTGCGAATTAAGTATTACTTACACACATAATATATTATGCTGTTAGATATGACCCAACATTAAGATAAAAGATTTCTATTGTTTTATCGTGTCTCATAAGTCACTTTTCGGACTCACAAATACTCAGACTCGGAAGTAATATGTGTGAGCCACACAAACTCTTCGATGCGGGTATCGAACCCGCGGCCTCTCGTTTCACAGTCGGCGTCTAATGAACTGCCCCACGGAGGCTGTCGAATAGATCCTTTTATCTCTTGTAAATTGTCGAATTTAAAAAATCATGTTTATTATTACGGCCTTCAATTTTTAGCATTTTTAATTTATTGCACCTAGCTTAGGGCATCATTTAAGAACTAAAGTTACTTTAAACAATTCTAATATATCTAACTAAAAAAAACATAACTATATAAATATGTATAGTTATATCAGCCCATATACGTCCCACTGCAGGGCACGGGCCTACTCTACAATCGAGAAAATCGCAAAAAATCATAACAGTCAACACAATTTATATGACAACTATTTGGTCAAAAGATATTACCGTACTACACAAAAGTACTAAACAAAATTAATCAAAACGTCGGGAGGTTAAAAAATTAAATCAAATCATCCATAAAATCCGTTATAAATAGTTTTATTTCAAAGTACCAAATTATCAACGCTATAAAATCTACTAGCTACTACTGAAATACAAAATGCGATAAATTCTACTATATTCAAAGCAATAACAATTACTATTTACATTCAATAGGAAAGCTATTCGATGTTCCGTAGCAAGGCATGAATCAGAAGTAGGATGGTTGTTCGTGATGCACGCCCCTCGGATAATCTTGGCACGCAAGACACTGCCAGGCTCGCTGTCCAGAAGCCAGGGTTGTTGTATACGTCATGACTGAAATATTGTACACGAAAAAAGACAAGTGTGATGGCTTAGATTTATTTATTAAGCGTATTTTAAGGTAGTAACAGCGCCATTTTAAACCTTAAGACGTGATTTTTACACCTCTCTCCACCATTACAAATAAATAAATAAATTGCCGTGAAAAAACAAAAATAATGACTGCAGTGCCATTGTGCCATTTCATTTCTGCCGCATTATAACCTATATTCTGTGCTGTGTAGTTCGTTGGCTGTCTACAAATCATTTTCAAAGATTTTTATCTTTCTAAAAACTTTTTCATGCCAGCACGGTTATACTGTATAACACTACACTTACATACATACATGCATAAACTCAAGGGTTTTTCCCAGAAGGGGTAGGCAGAGACTTACCAGACTACACTAAACTTGCCAGATGAATAATTGTATGTAGTCATAAATCTCACTCAAAACTAGCTCTATCTGAAAACATCAGTCACGCACAAATAATTAATAATTCAGGTTATAACTTACAATCACGCTGCATATTCGATGACGTAGACACGCACAAGTCAATCTCCTAGCTAATATATCCTGAAAACTTTTCCGCTTAAATCGAAAAAGGTATACCAATCACCGAACGTGTGAAAGGGACAAAAACAGGAAGCTACAAAAAGATGTTCATTACAAAGTCATTCGTTTTCCGACGTGCGTACGTGGCGCGCGATGCATGTACTTTTTCATTAAGTTTTAGGCTCAGTAACCGGTCCTTTGAGCCATGGGGTCGACGAGTTACATTACCAAGCCGAAGCCGGGGGTGTATAGAGCCAAGAGCGGCTCCAGCGCGGGATCTGATAAGGAGATGAACGGGAAACTTAAGAGGAGTAAGATCAAGTAAGTTAGTTAGGCCATGGATAAAAGCATTCGTTAAAATTATATCTTTACGAAAATATTTATTTTTCGTCATTATTCTACTTTTATTTTATTTTTATTCTATTTATTTGAGGACCTCCAACGAAGGATACACGACTTATAATGAAAACAATGGTGTAGCATTATTATGGTTTACATTGTTCCGTGATCTTTCTTCAATTTAAGGACACCACAGCATGCAAATTCAAATATTTATACATTGGTAAAAAAAGACTTTGAATTTGAAATGAAGTAATGATTTTAAATTAAGTAATAGATAAACAATACATTATAAAGTAATTTGAAAGTGGGAAAACAGAATAAAACATAATGATCCATAATGTAACAAAATGTTTAATCGAGTTTATTATTTATTAGGGGTACAAAACAATTGCAAGACTTGTTTCTTGTATCATGAAATGTCCGGGTTGTCATACATGCGATATATTGTCTACGCTATTCGAATATACTTTACGAAAATATCTTTTGTGGATTTTTTTTATTTGAATATTTTTAAATTTGAACATGGGAATGGTGCGATGAAGCTGGAAGCAGTATAGCCTTTGGAATTGTGACGTCACTTTAAATTGTGTTCAATATGACGCTAATCTAAAAGTCATGTGTATTTTTTTAGGTACTCGAGTATATATTGTATGTTATTTTTTCTTTTAATGTATTTAAATACTCGCTAAGTGAAACAAAGTAAAAAGTTACTATGGATTGTACGTAATTGCGAAGTTTATATGTTTTGTGATTATTTCAAATGCTTTTACAAATTTATTCTACGTTTAAGGATTTAGTAATCAGTTGACCCGTTTTAAAGATCGTCACCCTGCGAAATTGAAGCTCGCGCTCGGACTGCTAAATATTTTTTAAATGTTAATAATTTAATATTAATTTAGATACCTACATAATTGTGTTAAATATTTCTGTGCTATTAATATACAGGGTATATCCAGACTGCGACCAAAAACGAAGCCAGGTGGTATTAATAACTTCAGACACAAAGCAACTAAAAATTTCGCGAGAAAACCATTTTTTTTAACTTATCGTCTTATTTCGGTGATCAATACACATACAGGAAAAGATTTCCTAAAATAACAATGTACGCCTTTTTGATTTTTAAAGACGCATAGGTACACAAAGGTTTAAATCACTACTTTCGCAAAAACTAAGTATTCAGCACCAAAACACGATGATTTTCAAAAAAAAATAATTGTCGCTTTTTTGCGAAACTTTTAGTTGCAATGTATCTGTTCTCACTAAAACTACCACTTGGCTTGGTTTATAAACCTAGTCTATAAACATGTGGTGTACAGTAAAGGTTTTGAGCAGTATGGGAATCGAACCCGCGAACCCTCGTTCCGCAGCCGATTCTCAACCAACTGCGCTTATATTATGTATTGCACTTGCCATCATGTCCATTATTGTCGCTGTTGCACCATTACAAAAAATAAGTGGATATGTACATATATGTCTGAATGTAGGACGGATTTTTTCCACAACCCCGAGATCTGAGAAACTCATTTTTAACAATAGAACTCGAGTTTTTTTGTTCTACAATCGGTTTTCTTTCCATAATACAAATAAGGCTATCACCTGTATCTGTATCAACCCATATACATCTGCAGGGCACGGGATTCCTCTACCGTCGAAAGTACGATTGAGAGGAGGCTATCAAAATAAGTAAATTACGTCATCCGTAATTTTTTAAGACTAGTTTATTCAGTTGTATTTATCCATAGCTATATTATTTTTGATAACATTTTTTAAAAATAATTACCATACGATTCCGTTAAATAACAATATCCTTCAATATCATAAAATCCATGTTTATAAAATTTACTAATATTACCTACAAATGTAAAACGAATTTCGCTCACCATACCTACTACTTTCCGTGAACTAGGTCATCATAGCAATTTATAGCTCGAATAAACTTAATATTATACGAACTTCCGTATTATAAATAGACATTTATGTGCACTATACTTGTCATAATTTTATTTCGAACGACTTTTGTGCATGACGATACTCGTTGTTAGGCGTTTGTTTACATCTGTTACCATAGCAACGAGGCTCGTGTAATCAATATAGTTTGAATTTCGAAACCATTGCACCAACATCGTCACGATGCGTCGCACTAGTTCCATTTTCGAAATAGAAAAATAGTTTTAATTTTATCTTTTAAAATACTTTTTTAATTTAACCTTTTAAAATGTGATTCGTTTAGTTGAGATGTACTGTTATTGTAAATACAGGCGGCCGACTAAAATGACTGATTATGGGTTGAAGAGGGTTCCTGATTACACCGAGTTGGCTTACAAAGAGGCGGTATCTAAGCTGAGATACTTTTTATCTGGAAACTATGCGCCAAGCGTGAGTACTTTATAATCATAATGAATAATTACTAACAAATCAGCCATATACCGATGTTAGACAAAGTTTTTTTGTTTAGTTTATACGTTTCATAAAAAGTTTGATTTATTAAATTGTACTATTACATGAATTTTTTGCTCGCCTCATCTTTTTAACAAATAAAATCCGATTTAAATAAATAAATTAAAAAATATTGTTTTTGCACATAAAATCAGTCCTTTGGTAATGATAAATTAAGAATGGAAACACTTAGCTTGAATAGCCTAGGTAACTTTATTATTTTTATTGAAAAGATCATCAAAATTATCAAACTAGGTCCGCAGCTACGGCGGGTCAGCCTCAATAAAAAACTTGGACGAGTCCGACGGAGATTTAGACAAAAAGTACTCTCCGTCGTACACTGCGCTCACAGAGTACAAACCGAGACCACGACTCACTGCGAAATATGCGACACTATACGCAGACAGCTTGAAGAACTACGCGCCTGAGAATCATAATGGTGAGTTTCTCGTGGATGCAGATTTAACAATAACTAAATACACGCAGTCATATACATAGTCCTGGCACCACACTAAGATCAAGTCTTTTGACGTGGGTATCAGAAACTACGACAGACTTTTCGATCTTAAACACCCAGAACCGAAACAAACACTTGTGTGTCGCCGAAACATTTCTCTCGATGCGTGAATCGAACTTGCGATCTTTCGTTTCACAGCCGGCGTCTAACTAACTGCGCCATGGAGGAGGACTGGTCGTAGATAGAGAGATAACAACAGTGAACGGAGATATTCCAGTAGTTCTTTGTTCAGCAGTGGATTTCTGGGCTGAGGATGATGCTGATTGATAATTTTGGCAGCCTCCGTTGCGCAGTTGGTTAGACACCGGCTGTGTAACGAGAGGCCACGGGTTCGACACTCGTACCGAGATGAATGTTTGTGAGCCCAACAAGTATTTACCTCGGGCCTGTTTGAGAGACTGCAAAGTCTCTCGTAGGTCCTGATACCCACTACGCAAGATTTAATTAATAATAATAATAATAAATAGATCCAACAGTCACATACATAGTCCTGACCCCACATTAAGATCAATTAAGTCTTGTGTCGTGGGTATCAGAAGCTACGAGAGACTTTTCGGTCTCACAAACACCCAGACCCGAGACAAATACTTGTGGGCCTCACAAACAATTGAACTTAATGTCTGGTCTGTATTAAATATTTGACTGTTGGGTGTATTTATTTATTATTTCCTTACAGTGTCGGCTCCAGTCGCTCCGGCCCCGGTGGGTGACGTCACCGGTGGTACGAACCCTGACGTCGTCAACTTCATACAGAAGCAGGAGGAATATATCGAGCAGTTGGAACGCGAGAGCCAATATTGTCGGGTATGTATCGTTGTATCGGCAGGCCCGGAAAAAGATGGCGAGATGAGTTTGACAGGTGGGAGAAAGACTGGCAGGATTGAGTCCTGAACCGGGACGAATGAAAAAAAGGGTAGAGAGGCCTTTCCCCTGCAGTGGGACAGCGGAGGCTGATGTATGTATGTATCGTTGATCTACTTGGGAAACATCACACCATAATTATTTTCTTTTGTGTTGAAACGGTTTGTGCACAAAACCATCAGAGCCGACTGAATAAACTATTGATTACAGCCTACAATATTCAACAGTTTGATTACGGGTTCGATCCGATAACTAGTTATACTTTGATGGCTGTAAAGCTATATAATTTCATTTAACCTCGATCCTAATTGGTATATTTTTGGAGAGCTGTTTAGATCGAGCCGTCAACTATTGCACCATAAAGATTGATAAGGCTAATCTAACATCGACCTTTATTACGCAAAATATACAATACAATACAATATTCTTTATTGTAAACCAATACAGAAATTAAATTACGAAAAGAAAGCAAAAACAAAAATGGTATTATAAGTGACGGTCTTATCGCTTGGAGCGATCTCTTGGAGATAACCTTTTACTTTTTTTGACAATATACATACAGGCCATTTAAATAAACGCCTAATTACTTTAACTAGTTAACAAAGGTAACTAATTTTACTGAAGTAATTCAGAGAATATAATGAACCATTACAAACCTATATGTTTGGCACTTACTCGGGGAGGCCTACTTCCAGCAGTGGACGGTGATAGGTTGAATATAAACTAAAGACTAAGTATTTTAGGGTAACCAGAATGATTCTTACTATCCAGGATGAGCTAAACAACCTCCTTGGCAAAGTGAAGGAGGTGATATCGGAGAATGAACACTTGCACGAGGCGCAGAAGAACAAGCTGATCTCGCGCATGTTTCACTCTTGCGGCTCCGAGACCGACGAGCTGGACGACGCTGCTGACAGCACTGGAGTCGACTCTGATCATAAGGTACTGTTAATGGTTGCTGATGAAGAATTAATAGTACTGTTTCATTTTCGTTTCTGTTGTGAAATGTCGGCTGTTTCGATAATTATGAGTCTTGTCTTGTCTTGTGAATAGTGGTGTTCTTCCATCTGAAGTTTATTTCTTACGAATCTTGACTGATGAATAGGTAAGCCTAACACTGAAGATGCATGTACAATTATGTCACTATACATAGGTATAGCAAATGCAAATACATATTTAAATATGTATTTGCAAAACAAAAGTTGTGCTGTCGTCATAGCGATTTTATATTTATAATTCAGTTGTGTACTTTAACCCACAACGTGGTCTGGATGCAGACTGCCTCCAACATGTCACTGTGGAAATCATTGGGAGAGGCCTATGTTCAGCATGGACTTCCTTTTACTGATGGATGGATGGATGTGTAATTAGTGGTTGCTCGAACTGGCTTATATCTGCGGCCGTATATTGAATTTCTGTTATTATAATATGTAATTATTTATAGTTATCTCCGTCAAAGCCTCGTAGGAGCGGCAAGTCCCGTTCGACCAAGTTGGAGGGGCCTAACATCGTCTTCGAGTCACGTATAGCTGAACTAGAAGCACAGCTCACTCAAGCTAAAATCGACCTTAAGAAAGTGCAGGTAAGTAATTTCCCTACACCTCCCTGTCAGCTGTTATTGACTAGTTTTTTTCTAGAAACACGATTTTATAATTGAGGGTGTTCCGTAATGTTTATATCAATAACATATATTTTTATTTAGAAGGTACACTGAGTGTATATCCCGCTCAGTTCGGCTTAAAAAGAGCGTTTTACCACAGGACAGTTGAATTTTGTACTATTTATTCTACTATTAATCTGTGAAATTGGTATTCCGGTGCCTCACATTGAGTGTAGGCGCATATTCTTCGAGAATAAAATATTTTTACTCCTTGCAGGATGAGAATAATGAAAACAAGCGCAAGTTGGCGTCTGGGCTTGTTGATTCAACTTGCCTTGATGGTTTTAAGCGGCAAATCGACAACCTGCAAAGGTATGCTTTAATTTATGTTGCAGTATAAAATTATTTTATTAATTTCTTCTACCACCTCCTTTTAACATGTGCTTGTATATGGATGTTCCAACGATTCCCCATTGCAAATTACAAAATGATTTTCCTAATGATTTATGCATGTTCCCATATTTACTTTAGTATCTAAATGACTTGAATTCCTAACCTTTATTACAAAAGAGTACCTGCTCCAAACTACCCTATTAATTGGCTACATAATAACACCCAAGAGACAAGACATCGCTCGAGGCTCAGATCACCAAGTTGAAGCTGACTCTGGAGCAACAGGATGGCGACGGCGGGAGATACAAACGCTCTGACATCATGGAACAACAGCTGAGGGAGGAGAGGAACAACTTGGAGGCAGAAGTGCGACGACTTAAGGTATTTACTGACTTTAATCTAATTATAATTAAAAGTAAAATATAGTGTTGCAGTAGTTAAATGAATATTTAGGCATGAAACTGCAGGATAACAGTTTATGTAACTAACTAAACGAATTAATCAAATGAACGTGGTAGAGAGTTTCTGTTTTAATATATTGGTATAAAACTAGATGGGAGTAGACTTAATTGTAATAGGTAAAATATCTATCATAGTAGACAAAAGCGAAATTTCGAAGGACTCATAATGGACAGGTCATATACAATTCCACCATTCACAGCTTTAAAAGCCAGGTCATTAAAGACACTACGAGTTATTAACACAACAGATAAGTTAATATAAAAACCGACTAAGACACAGCCTAGACACGCTAATATTGCCAGAAAGAAAACAAGTAATTAAATAAATGCGCCAACTAAAACTAAAATAACATAACCAACCCAACACCACAACATCACCCAGGACGATCTCTCCAATGAGCGCAACAAGGTTCGCGAGCTGGCCGGCGAGGGCGCTCGGCGCGCGATCCAGGAGCGCAGCGCCGCCGAGCAACGCTATAACGCGCACTTCGACGAACTGCAACACGATCTCGCCGCACAGTACGATAACGTTGCTAAGTTGCAGGTATATCAACCATTAAATAAGCAAGAATTTTTTTTACAACATTATCTTATTTATCTATATTACATTCACGTATTAGTTAGTGTTAATCTTTTTCCTTCGAAACATATTTCTACTTTTTAAATTGAGAGTAATTTTAGTCACTCAACTTGAGTTCACGAAATTTAATATTCATTCGTTGCCAGTTCAGTTCCAATTGTTGACATTAGTTCTTGAGGTTTAAAGACCACTTAGGCTGACGTTTATGAGAAAATAAGAATTGCATTATTCCTAATGTAAAGAACTAATTTAAAATATTTACAAAATAATGTCATTCTTCAGCTACTCTATGCCAATGGTAATTAAATCGATACTTCTTGCCTCAGCTGGATTTGGAGCGTCAACGTCGCGAAGAAAACGATTTAAAGCGAGAGCTGTCCATGAAGAACTCTGCCATTGAAGAACTGAAAATGGAACTCAAGAACAAAACAGGTAAGTATTATCATATCAAAATATGTTTAATACATGAAAAATATATTTATAGCTGTAAATATATGACATGGATAGGTATTTACCGAATAAAAGTAGGTATTCAGTATACTACTTTACTCTGAACGTTATTAAAATTAATCTCATAATTTTCTCTATCAAATTGAGATATGTCATCTATTGACCCAGCTGCAGAATTTATATTGATATAAATATAGACGGATCAGTTAACATTTAGTATCAAACCTACGAAATAAAACCAAGGAAGGGGAATGATGATTATTTCTGTCTCTCTGTATCTGTATAAGCCCAAATTCTTCCCATTGCATGGCACGGGCTTCCTCTACATTCGAGAGTACGCTTATGAGGGGTATATAATTATTCGTTTACTTGTTCCCACAGCATCTCTTCAAGCTGATCTGGCTCAAGCCCATGCTGAGAAGGCATCCTTGGAGGAAGAGCTGGCGAGCGCCCGCCTCGCCATCGAACGCCACCAGCGCCAAGCCAAACACGAGACCAACCGCCTGAACTCAGAAGTATTACTGTTCCATCTTTACTAGTAATTTAAATTTATGGATGGAGAGCAATATTATACAGATAGCGTGGTGGCAATATTATAAATACTTTATATTGTCTGTCTTATGTTGAGGAATACAAAGGGCATAAATTTAAAACAAGTATAACCTACCTTACGTTGATATTGATGGAAAGTCTTTATAGGAATTTTACAAGCTAACTTATTATTATATCCTAAATAGAGTGTTGGTTTCGAAAACAGAATTAACTAGGTACCTACTTCACAGATTCAATCGCTTCGTCAACGTTTAGATCGAGCTGATGCCGACTTGGTGCACTCACGTCGTGAGAACTTACGCCTAACTGAGCAAATTGCTAATTTAGAGAAAGAGGTACGTCTGATTTCTAGAATAAAATAAATAAAATAAAAAAATCTACTCGTTCCTTGAACAACGGCCGCGGACCTTCAATGTTTAAGAGGCATTTTCAGTCTCATCTTGTTTATTGGTAGCGTCAGTTAGCTGCAAATTATAATCATGGTTTCTATTAATTAAAAAAATTTATGACTCGATCGAGCTACTCGACCCAGGATTTTAACCCGAGACCTCAGCTTTGTAATCGTACCGGAATACAACTACGCTACCGAGGCAGTGATCTAATCTAATCCGTCTAATGTAGGAAAATATTCAATTCACAGTTGAACATGAAGAATTTGACGCCAGTATCTCCAGAGAAGAACAAGAAGGAGAAAGAACTGTCTTCTATGTTGGAAACGATCGAGAACAAACACGGTACGTAGTAACACGTCATAGCACATAGGCTAATAAAAGCTTTGTAACTCATATGGGTAGACTATTGATGTTTTGAAAGATGACCACAAATTTTATAAAGGGTTATGGCGTATTTTGAAGCTAATTTTTTTCCGTAACATCCAAGTCAAGGATGACTGAATGCATATTCCAGTAAAATGTTGAATATTTTGAAAAAAAAAACGTTTATTTTTTTTTATATAAATGCTAACAAATATTAAAGGTTTACTTTTTCAGTAATTATTTCTAATAATTATAAGGCAGGCAAGCAAAGAGACATTCATAGTTAATTAACAATTAACCTTATGTTACTTATATTAAAATTTTCATGTTTAAATAAAATTATTGTCATTAAATTAAAGATATTAAACAAAGCCATATCCCTTCCGATTCAAAACATTTATAATTTACCCTTTCATGTATGCGCTTGCATGTCCGCCGATAGTTTTATGAAAGGGCTTCTCTTTCTAAACCTTCAATAGTTTATTCATCAGATTGTTTCTTATTTACTGAATAGTTATTAAAAATATTAATTGTGACCGCAAACGGACATTTTCAAACCACTAACTGCTATTAGTGAGGGCCAAGTCAATGTAATCGCAACTAATGAATTTTACTTAGATAGTTAAACGTCATTGCAAATAAAATTAGGGGTCTTATTTAGAATACTTGCTCAATAATGAAACTGAAAAATCGGTTACTGGTTTTTAACGTTAACATTTAAACTAGGCGTGGTCACCAAAAAAGCAAAGTCCTCTAGCGAGGGATATGTAGTTTAAAGCAAGAACATTTGGTTCCACAGCTAAAACGGTGGCTGAGTTGGAGGCCATGATACAATCACAAAACAGTCTGATGGAGAAACTGACCGGCGAGTGTCGTTTGCTCACAGACAAGCTCGACGACGCGAACCGTAGGCACAAGTACGATATTCAATTTTAATAGCATGATAACAAAACTCACAATCCATTTGCTGATTATCATTACCCATTTAAAAGTTGCTAACGTCGTGCTGTGTTTTCATTGGCGGCAGGCAGAGCGCAGAGTCGCAGCCGTGCAGACGAATCAATCAAAACACAGCGCGACCGATCAAGATCTCGAGAGCGGCCGATAGGGTCGCGTCGGTCCAGGCACCGCTGCGAAAAAGAGTCCGATTTGTCGAATAGCTACCCGATCGTCGTCGGTCCGCTTACGACAAACCAGGATCTCACTGATACCAAAGGCGAAAAGATATACAACCTCCCGCTTATGATTCAACAGCCCTTTTTACGGGAGAAAAAGGAGCCGATCAAAGTTGATATAAGCGTGAAATTAGTGCCCAAGCCTCGGAAGAAAGAAAAGAGGAGGAGACACGTAGAAGAGATAGTAGTACCCGAAGAGAGGGGTGTTAAAAATTGCATTAGTATGGAAGTATCTGATGGAGATGTCCATGTTCTTCAAGAAACCGTAGAGATTATTGATCCAGAGGTAGATAAAATATCTAAGGATGTTGCTGAAATAAATGCCGATGAAGCTGTTGTTAAAACCGACATAACTCCAGACTCGATTCGTGATGAGAAACCAGCACATGTCCAAGAAGTAAACGTACCAGACGCAACAGATCAAATACATAACAAAGAAGAAATGGTCCCAGTTGAGAAAGAAATATCAGAAGTAGCACGCAATACTGAACCAGACAGTACAAAAGAGAATCAACTAAATGTCACAGATGATACAAACTCCGAAATACAAGATGTTGAAGAACGAAAAGTAGATGCAGATCTACCGAAGGATGAAATAATAACCTAAGCTATTATCGGCTTAGTAAATTAGGCACAAAATTTAAGCGAAAGTTAGATTAACGAATATAGGCACTTTAAAAATACTTTTTTTTTGCGTCTCATTGGTATTTAAAAAGTTTATATTTCAAAAGCATATTTAAAGGACCTAAATACCTCAAATTATTATTATGCCTTCAATATATTCGTATTAGTTTTTGATAAAGACAATGCTTCTTATACAAATTTTGAAAATCTAAATGAAAATGTTTATAACTTGGTATATTTGTATGTTGTTATATTTAGCTTTATCCTTATTGTGCAATGTACTTGTGATACTTTTTGTTAAAAGCTTGTTAATTCTTAAATATTTTCATGTTGCTTTGTTATTGTTAAAACACTTTAAATGGGTAATGATAAGTTACGTGTGCAATAAATGTAGTAAAGTATATTATCTAGTTATTTGAAATTTATTTAGACTATCTATGAACTTCTGGACGCTGTATAAATTTAGCTTTTAACTGGATTAAAACAAAATATTTTATGTAACAAGTATTTTTTGAATTTATAGTATGCAAGCCATGTTTACAATTTGAAAAACATAAAAAATTTCGTATACGGAAAATTTTAAATGGATTACAGCTGTACCGAACAAAAAATAGTTTTGATTTAATTCGGTATATTTATCACATAAAAATAGCCCAAATTAATAATTTCCTCTTAGCTTACCATCATGTTAACTTTATACAATATCATCTTTTCAACTTATTTCACCAGATTTTAAATTTATCAAAGTTTATCAAATATTAAACATAACCCCACTAGTCCATTCGTAGATAGTCTAAAAGCATCCTAGAACGTCACAAAATCATCCACATTTTCCATTTCAGAGCAGAAAAAACACAATTGCTTTGCAGGAACGCTGAGCTCATGCGAAAACTTAGACATTTGTGGAGTTCTCACAAAAAATACTGCACAACCACTGTCGCACGAAGCGTCACGCCTCTCAGTGGATATGCTCATAGCAGATCGTCCTACGATCTAGATCGCACATATTATACTTCTACCCCGTACACAAATAGATTTAGGAATAGATATGACCTTGGAAACTTGACGAGGAATCTGAGCGATCTTTCTCTTGATAGAATAGATTCCGACGATGATCCTTCGAAGGTAAGAGTAGATGGAACGTATATTGGAGATGAAGTTGGAAGCATGTTGCATGAGTTTTACGTAGAACTTGATTAGACAATTGAAACATTGATGAATGAACATAATTTGGAAACGATCATTATATATTTCCCATAATCACAGACAATTCGATTGGAATGAACGCTACTGTAAATACACATTCAAATTCTGTAAATATCACATGTTTTGATGCAAAATTTGAGATTGATATCCTTTAAGTCCACGTAGCATGTGTGTGTTTGTGTGTTCTCACGTTTGGCATGTGCAGGGAAGAACTGGCCACTCTGCAGCGTCAAGTAAACACGCTGGGGCGGTCGCTTCATCAGTCACAAGTCACACCTAGCACTTATCAAGGTAACGTGGGTTAGCTTCTAATTATTCCACCTATATTTTTATCTCTTGATATGTACATAATCTGAGTGATACAGAAGGAGCCTATGTCTAGCAATAGATGGACGAAATGTTTTTTTTTTTTTTTTTAATATAAGTTTATTGTCCTTGTTGGATTTCAATTCCTAATACCTATTTTGTAGATTGTATTTCATAGAGTTCCTGGTCGGTCAATGTTTATGCCTTCACTTCGAATAATTTACTGCAAGCGAATTTTTTAGAATTTTCAAATCTTAAGAATCGTAACCTATTTCCAGGATAAATGATACCCAAATAATTAAAACAATGGTTCTTATTAAACTTACTAATTGGCATTAAAAACAAAAATATAAAAAATCTATGCATTATTCTAATCATTATTCTAACTATCAGTAGTCAAATTGATTCATAGACTACTTAAAAGATTGGATAAATATCGAAAAATCATAATATTTTTAATCTTCCAGCACCTACCACGCACCCTCCCACAACCAACAGAAATGTACACAATGTCCCATCCGATGCCGGACGCGACCATCCCGGAACTGTCTCCTCCGGACACCCCTCACTCACCGGACATACAGACCGACCGGACAGAGCCCACGGACAAGACGGACATCAGCGGGGTGACCGCCAAATACAAAGAACTTTAAGCAAAGAAGATTCTAGAACAACCCAGCGTGAATCACCAACTAAAGCTGAAACTGTACCGGATACTACCATTGGGGAACAAGAAGATCATAGTAAAAATCAATTTGTAGAAGAAACTAAGATAGTTGATAAACCACAAGATCCTGAAAAAGAATATCACGATGAGCCAGAACAACCTGTGGAAGTAGAACACTTAAACACAGAAAATTACGATCAAAATTATCAACAGAATCCTGAGTATCATGAACAATACGAACAGAATTATGAACAACCTGCTTATAATGAAGAACAAGTTAGTTACAAGGAAGAACATCCTGAATATACTGAAGAACAACCTGAGTATGTTCAAGAACAACCTGAGTATCATCAAGAACAATACCAGAATTATGAACAGTATCCTCAACAGTACACTGATCCTAACACGCCTTATGAGGAACAGTATAATTATCAAGCAGATGAACATTACCAGGGCGACCCAAATTATGCCAATCCGGAGTTCTCTCAGAATGAAACTTATCAAGAAAATCAGAATCAGGATTATCAAAATACACAACTTGAAGAACGAAATATTGAAGAATCGGAAATCGAAAAGCAATCGCCAAAACAACCTAGTCAAAGTTAGCCAACTTAGATATACCTACCTAATTTGTTTTTTATTTAGTTTTTTGATGTCGTGCAATATTCGTTATTTTTGCTTCATATTTATAATACGTTTTTAATGTAGATAACGCTTTCAATGTTAAAAATATTATAATTAATACTTATACAACATTCGTAAATAATAGAAATCACGAAATAAATATTATTAGAATATAGAGTGATAATACATTGCTCAATAAATAATAATCATAGATGGGTATTGAAGTTTTATTTCGAAAGTATTTTATTTATTTTAGTAGACATATGGAATCAAATAGGCACCCACACAGACCTAACGTATATAGACTGGGCTCAATTCCCCTTACATACATGATTTAAGATACATTTTCTTAGCTTAGGATACATTTTCTTAATTAAATAAGCATGATTAATTTGAAATTAATTCAACATCAGAATATTTCTTGTTATTGATTGGAAAATAAAGTCATGCGCCCAGATATAAGTCTAGTATCTTAATAATGTTTATGCTCAGTACTAGGTAAATAAAGTTAATGTTTAACTATATGCGCGAAACACCCATAAATAATAAGTATTTAAATAAAAAGAGTGCGCGTGCAAGTCTAATAAATACTAGGTATGTTTAATAAGCTGAAATTGTCGGGCGAATTTTGATTTCCACTAATAATTAGGTATTAATTATTTTATGTGGTGCTTACTTAATAATTATTGCACTACTGGGAACCGATTGACTAGGAATTTACTTGTTAGTCAGTGACTAGGAAGTTTATTGTGATCTCATCAACGAAATAGAATAGAATATAGTTATAAATCTATATTCTGTTCTATTTTAGTATTTTAGTATCATCATCATCATCATCAGCCCGTTGCAGTTCACTGCTGGACATGGGCCTATCCCAAGGTACGCCACAGAGCCCGGTCGGCTGCTTTACGTATCCAGTCGCTGCTAGCCCTCTTGTGCACGTCGTCCCGCCATCTGGCCAGAGGACATCCCACGCTACGTTTGCCAAGACGCGGTTTCCACTCCAGAACACGCTTTCTCCAACGCGGCGGTTATCTGTTCTGCGACATATTATGTGGCCAGCCCATTGCCACTTCAACCTACTAACTTTCATAGCTATGTCGGTCACTATGGTTCTCTGATGGATCGAAGATCACTTCGTTCCGTATTTTATCCTTCAGAGAAACTCCGAGTATAGCTCTTTCCCATAGCACATAAATATTTTTAATTTAGATATAAACAGGAATTGTTAATATTAAAGTCTCTATGGCTGTCTATTCTTATTTCCTTTGCTTCGGACCTTAGTTGTCAATGTCATTCAATTGCACATCTTTCATTCATGAATTTCATGATGTGATTCGATCGAAAATCGAAATTTGTTTTGTTTTGAATAACTTCCAATTAAAAAAAGAGAGCCAATTTTTCAACTGAATACCGTCGTATGTGAAAAAGCATTCAGTAATAACTTTTATTTGACCATCGAAATAAAAGAACTACGCCGATTTGTCAGGTTAAAAGTCTTTTCAACATGGTTTGTGAAAAATGTGAGAAGAAACTAGGCCGGGTGATAACGCCGGACCCTTGGAAGGCGGGCGCGAGGAACACTGTTGAGTCTGGAGGGCGTAAAGTTGGCGAAAATAAGGCGTTGACTGCAAAAAAAGGACGATTCAACCCATACACATCCAAGTTCCAGGAATGCAGGTTAGTGTTTTCCTCGTTCATTACGAAGTATGGAATGGGCCCTCGTCTTTATTAGGCAATCGTTTGCCTTTATTCCGTCTGATATTGGACATTGGAATCCATGACATTTGAATGAAGAATTTTAGATTTTACTTACTGTTGGCTATGAGGTATGAATGAATTTAGAAATTCAAGCCAACCATAGTCTAAAGTTGTAGGAATTGGCTGTCTTTGATCATTAATGCAGACTTACAATTCACTAAAATTCTTCCAAGAGGCAAAAGTGTAGAAATTACCAGACCATATTGGACTAGCATAGTTGATTGAAGCCTAAGCCCTCACAATTGTAGACCAGGCCCATCAGATGTATGAGGTCTGAATTACTTATTTTAGTATCATATTGTGAAGCAAGGTATAATGTGTAAAGCTTTTGTTAAGAAACATTCGTGAACAAAGTAAAACTTTAAAAGTATAGTTTGAAAGACTCATTATTTATCTCCTCATTTCAGAATATGCAGAACGAAAGTACACCAAGTCGGCTCTCACTACTGCCAAGCGTGCGCATACAAGAAGGGCATATGTGCCATGTGTGGCAAGAAAATACTTGACACTAAGAACTATAGGCAAAGCTCCACGTAGTTTTAAATAGATTATTAAGTTACCTTTTATGTTTCATTTATGATGGTTAGAGAAGGAATTGAAGATGTTAGGTGACCATCTATTCCTTTTATAATACTATAATGTTAACATATCTGTGGCATAGATAAAAGGTTATGAGCATTTTAGAATGAAATTGTACCAAAATGCATTTAAATAGGGCACAATTATTTTGTTGGCTGGTGAGAGATAGTTAAATATTTGCAGCATTGTAAAAATGGAGGGATTTTAAAAGATTTTTTTATGGAATAAATTTATTTCTGTTTAAAGTGTTTAAATTTGGATACCATTATTGTGTTGACCAATGAATGATATTTAAATGTTTCTGCTGGTTGATCTTTTTCTACCCTTACCATCATGTGTAAGGGTGGTCACTTTGCCAAACCAGTATAAAAAAATCTACTTTTAAATCCATTTTGTTACAATTTTATGAAATGCAAAGCATATTGTTTTCATTCTTACTGCACAAATAATAAACATTACAATAACACAGATATATTAACATTATAGATTTATAATAGGCACTGTTCAGACATTGAACAATTAATTAAAAAAGGACTCCCTAGCTACTCAAATGGTCAATTTAATGATAAGATACTGTTTGTTTAGAATAGTAGGCCACTAATGTGGTTATTTACTCGTAAGATATTAAGGGTTGATTTTTCAATAGTTGAATAAAAATTATTCTTCAGATATAACATGAAAAAGTTAAAAATAACAGATGTTTTAATAAAATTTTACAACAGTCATTTTTATACTGTCATAATAACTTTTATCTGACGATTGGAAATATCGGCCATAATAGTAATTGTAAATAGGTATTGTATATAAACTATAAGTACACCAATTCGTTAAATAACAGATAGTATCCAAAATTGAGATATGTATTGTACTAAAGGGAGCATCGCAAAAAAAAACAATGATCATGTATGAGTTATGCTTGAAATCAGTGGAGTGAGAGGAAAGATAATGTTGGAATTGCAATTGCATTGGAGTACAAGAGGCAAACACGTTGGAGTATGGTACCATGCTCTCTGGTAATGAATATTCAAGTAAAGCCCGCCAACCTGCACTAGATCTACCCCTCATTCATACTCTTGATACTAGAGGCCCGTGCCCTGCAGTTTGACGTAAATGGGCTGATACAATACAATTGACGATAGATTTATATTATTACTTATAGTAATTCGTTTTCTCATGTCGTATTTTAGAATCACTTGATGTGTATCTGATTTTTAAGATGTTAAGCCCTATTTACATGGGGAGAGTTTCTCGCCTCGAAGATAACAATTTTCGTAAGGATATAAAAAAGTTGCATCGTGTAAACATTGTCAGTACGCAATAATTCTATGGCTCTTAATACTTAGTTCGTGCAATAATGGCATACGATTCTCGCCACGAAAACCTCTCCCCGTGTAAATGGCGCTTAAAGATGAATTGTTACTCCACACTGATTTATTTTTGTCATACATATAGCTTTGTCCATATAGTCAAGTTTTACCATATTAATGTATTTTTGTTTGGATGATAAAGGTTAAATGAAATAATTCTGTCAAGTTTTGGTGTAAATACTTAAGTTAATTAAATTTTTTGTGTAAATATATTGAATTAAATGTATGTTATTATTTAAAAATATTCATATCTCAACACGGTTTCCCATAGTTTTTGTTATTCAAATTAAACCATGTATGTACATTGTATGTTGTTATGCAATATATAATATTTAAGATTTAAAGATTTAAAAGCAAGAGATTTTCAGGTCTCACAAATACCCAGACCTGAAATAAATGCCAGTGGATCACACAAACATTTGTCTCGGTGCGGGGAACGAACCAGCGGCCTCACTTTCATAGCCGGCGTCTAACCAACTGCGCCACGGAGGCTGTCAAAAATGTACTTATTATATTTGATATGCTCAATTAATTTTTCAATTAAAATCCGCCAAAGTAAAATTGGCTGATAACAATATCGAAAAAGTCGAAACACAATTTAAACGTTGATAGAGCAAAGTTTAATGTTTGTTTTTTAGGAAAACTACGTTGAACAATGTTTTTTTATACTCAAGTGAAATGATACTACAGTCGTCAGTTTTATTTTTTCTAACATCATCGCTCATGGCAAGTATAACATTTAGAAAATAAATGTATTAAAGTAGAAAATTAAATAAAGAAATATTCTGAAGCACTGACTAGGATCTTTTATCCTGTGAAAAACAAAAGCCAAATTATCATTGTAAAATAGTTACTTGTTTATGCTTTATAAGATATCTTCGACAACTATCATCATTTATCGAAATAGTTTAACCGGCGAGAAACCCTTACGATTATTCTACGCGATATTTTTATCCAGATTTATTCACTAATGAAATATTACGTTCTATTTTCGACAGCCTATTTATTTGTATATTTTGTTAAAAAATGTAATAAATTATATATTTGAATAGCTGTGTTCCTTTTTAGGTATTTTCAGATGCGAATTTTAATGTATATTCAAGTAGAAAAGGAGACGGTAATCCTTTTATGTCTCTGCTGAATGATATCGTCAAAGTCAATGAGAATAGAGTGAGTAACCTGAAGAGGAACATGCAGCTGCAAGATTACATAGCTAGCAAGGGCCACTTGATCACTGGAGATGAAGAAGAAAGGGACGATTCTGTTGACGATGAAGAGCCTGTTATTCCTGATGTAAGTTAAAAAATAACCCGTAGGCAGCGACTTGACTACCATCCTGGTATTGCTTAAGTTACTGAACGACCATGGACATCAGAAGCGTTGCGAGCTCGTCTGCATACGAAGGCAGTCATAAAAATTCGAATGAATAACACTAAAGTTGTGTAGTTGTTGAATTAAACGCCATTTACATGAAGAGAGTTTCACGCGGCGAGAATCGTATGCGATTATCGCATGATGTAATCGCCAAAGATGAACGTGTTCTGACAAATATTTACACGATTTAACTTTTTTATATCCTTACGATAATCGTATCTTCGAGGCGAGAATCTCTCCTCGTGTAAATGGGGCTTTAGTATCTATAAAAATAGCAATTACTATGGATTGTGTTTAGTTTACAAGCACATACAGGTTCCATTCTCAATCGGGCATCACTTGTCTTTTCTAAGTCGAATTGATTTCCTTGGGAGTATTCGATCGTACTTTTTTACCATTTAAATCTTCCTGAAATATTGATAAAAGTTAATAAGCCACCACCCTACTTAAGTTTGGGTAAGATGATTTACAGCCATGAATTAAAATTGTTCTTAGTCAATTTCTTATACCGATCATCAAATGACTTTTGCAGTACAAATACAACGAGCCGAGAACTTATCCAAGCTTAAAATACAACAGCAGTGAAGAGGTTTTTCGAAGGACCTGGATGGGGCCGTGCGTGAAAAAGGCGGCCAAAGTTTGCAGAACCGCGTGTGTGAACTCGGCTAAAGAAGTTTGTTCCACGTACCGTTGTAGCAGCAGAGTTAAACGGATGTTCCGTAATGAGTGTCGAAAGAACTGCAACTCCGAATTTAAGACAAGTAGATATTACAGTGATTATTCAGATTATAGTGTTGTTTGAATTGTTTTTGGTTAGGTTAAGACCCATTTACACGGGGAGAGTTTATCGCAGCGAGAATCGTGTGCGATTATCGCATGACATAACCGCCATAGATTATTGTGTTCTGAGAAATGTTTACACGATGCAACTTTTTTATATCCTTACGATAATCGTATCTTCCAGGCGAGAAACTCTCCGTGTAAATGAGGTTTTACTCCCCTTTCCTTAATTCAGAACGTAAGTAATTAATTTAGACGAAATTTTTGGGAAGGTTATTTTTCCCGAAAGGAAAGCAAGCTTAAGAAGCTTGCTTAGTGCCATGGGATCGAAAGTGGCATGAATGGCCTACCAGCCCTTGTTGTCTCGCAGTCGCATCTGTTAGGACGCACCTATAGCAGTTTCAGCGACCCTGATAACCCCTGGCGTCATAGACAGTCCCCTGCTCTAACCACAGGGCGAAGATTTATTCATCTAGTTACCGTACATGGTTGACTCCAGTTTTACATTAGAGTACCAAGGAGAACATTTTTTACAATGAATGGCGAGACGAGCATACCATTCGCCTGATGGTAAGCGATAAGATCGCTCATGGACAGTAGCAAACCCAAACAACACCATGAATTACAAAGCAATGTTTAGCATTCCACTGCGCTTGCCATCCTGAGACATAAAATGTTCAGTCTCATTATCTACAAATAAATGTTTTGTCAGTTTTTCACTACAAATAAATTGCACGTAGGCGTGTCTAAAATAATATAAGTACTCGTAGCACGGGTTTGTCCCAGCACCGAGACAAATGAAGATATTATTGTGATTACGACATTTTCTGAATGGAAACGATATCCGATGCATTACGTAACTTATGACAAATGCATTATCGTAATAAGTGTCCAATTAGAATTTTACAGTTAATTATTAGATACCATCTTAAAATCAACAATTGAACCGATATCTATAAAGATAAGCGCACACTAGCATTCATATAAATTAAAGTTTATAGTTTTGATTGAAAAATATTTTTGTGTGAACCACAAATATTTTATTTCGGGTCTGGATGTTTCTGAGACCGAAAATGATAATTAATTAGTCATAAGTGCTAAATTCCATTCCATTGATGTCCAAAATTCCATTTGGAGTTTTCATATCTAAGCCATTTTTGACGTCATGAATGTTGAAACAAAATCTACTTACCTTTACGATTAGCTATATGGTTTATCAGATAGCTGTAATTTTAAGTGTCATAATCTAGAATACGCTCTTGACAATTCATCAATCGATGACTTGAACACACAATTCAAAAATATGTATTGCGTTTCTGCCCCTACAATATGATTTAAGCAATCTCACAGATAGAACAATAGTCGAGAGATGGCAGCAAAGCTGTAACCTGATAGTTATTTCACGTTGTTTTTGTGTGGCATAGTAGCAGGTACCTCTAGCTACAGCTCCTATTTCGGCAGATTTTACCACGGCTACACCACAGCTCTACCAATGTATTCCATTGTATGACTACGAATAGGTACTGATGATACGTATACCATCAGGTCATCTGATTACTAATCTAATTTTCAATAAATATATACATATAATTAAGAAACAATGCCATGCGATACGATCAACTTCAATGTGCGTTAATCTTTATAAAACCTATATAAAACTATACATAAATTCATGCAACATTCTTTCGGTCTAAGGAAGTTTAAAGTGGCTCCCACACTACGTTTTCATCAAACAAAAATCACGTTAATGAATGAAATAGCTGTAAAAGTTACATAAGTGCAATACAGTCACGGTTGTAAGAATTCAAATTGAGTAGTGAAATTAATATTGCCTGCACATTTGCTTTACTGCCATGTCAAAAATCGCTTTCATTTTTGTTTTATCGCTGCTGTGTACTGTGAGTATTTTGTGGATATTATTTTTTAAATAAATACACTGAACGTTATTAACCTGCATACCATGGTGATGCGGAAGAATTTCTATGGTATTTAAAAGTCTGCTAACACGCAGTAGGCCAGCGCGGTCGACTGTATAGGCTTACCCCTCCATCGTTCGATTGTAGAGGAGACCTGTACCCTACAGTGGGTTTTCTTTAACTTTCTTCACAACTTTTACTTTGTGTTAGAATTTTTTTTATTTTAGTTTAAAATTTATAATCTTTTTCGATTTGCTAAATGTACCTAGGTTAGTTGCATCCCCATAAATGGCGACTACCATAAAAACTATTTCTTCCTTCTGTATCAGCCCATATCACCCTCAGGCGACTTCTACGATCGAGAGTACGATTGAGAGGAGTTAGGCCATGTAGGCCACGCGGCCTAGTGCGGGTTTGCGGACTTTAAAGTTTACATACCATACAAATTCTTAGAAATCGCTGATGCTAATGCAGGTTCCCTCACGATGATTTCCTTCACCACTATAGTGCGTGGCGAATGGTAATTGACTATCTATAGCATTGATTTATATTCTACCGATTGACGAGACACGTCAAAGAAATAAAGTGCCCCCGTATTTAAAAAGCACACTGCAATATTACATCACTTACCTGGTATTTTATTAAAATATTGTAACTTCAGACGATTTGCTTTTGGTTTGACGGCGAAACATTCATTTATTACTTTTAAACGTATGCGATAAGGCGTACTACACTGTCACTGTCACGAAGCAAACTGATTCATGTGTGGTGCATGCACCGCAAGTAGGTGGGACACATTTTTTGTACTGAATGTCTTATCTAGTGTAACATTGATACCGATGATCTATAGGTACATATTTATTCTTTCAGAACGCAGATATAAGCGAAGACGAGAACCATGTAGCATCAAGAAATGAAGTGAAGAACACTTTCGGACGATTACTCAACTCTATTGTGAAAATAAATGAGAAACGTATCGCTGCGATAAAGAAGCTGAACAATTTGCAAGACCTCAGCGTTGCGTTGGACGCTTTGAGGCTCGGAAACCAAAGTGACTCTTCTGAAGACCTCGAAGCTATACTGGTTATTATCGTGCCTAATGTAAGTGGAGATTTTACTTTACACAGTAATTAAATATATTATGTACAAAAATAGCTAAAACAAGGATCCTATAGTGTACTTTTCGTCACAATGTAAACTAAAATAACGCTACACCATAGTCATTATATGTCATATATCCCTCGTTGGAGGTCCTTAAATAAATAAAATAAAAAGCACAATTATTAGAGATGTAAAATGGTTAATAATATTTGTTTTAGCAGTAAGTGCTACTAAAAGCATCTCAAACAAGGAAGTAACATAAAAAAAATTTGAATAGCGAGGCATTCTACGTACGTAAACATACTCCTAGATTATTGTCAGTCGCTGTGTCAAAGAATTTAATTTATTTTTATTATTCGCTTTATCGAGCCTCGAAAATATGAGTAGTGAAATGGGAACAATGACAAAAGTAGTACTAACTAACTAGTATCGAATGTATTCAAGATTAGGTAAATAAAATAATCTATAATGTTAAAAAGTATTTATTGAAAAAAAAAGCACAGTAATGACTAATCCAAAATGTTACAAAATAGTACAAAAGTGTGATAATTAGGTTTTGTAACATAATAATTATAAATTCGCGTACCTAATGTACCTATGTCAACAAAATTAACTCAGGATTGTACATATTCATGTCTGCAGATACATAAGTACGTTTGTATTTTTTATCTGATATTAAACGCATTGAACGGAGTATAGAACTAGGTCCTCCACCATTTATAATTATTATACATGTAATAAACTAAAATTAATAAAAAAGTAATAGCTCTCTTGCCGCGGATTTGCCTGCTGGCTGTTACGTAGTAACCTTGAGCATGACAATCAGGATGACAATTTGCAAACGTGTGCGAAATTGCTACCTACCGACAATTACAGACATGCGTACTAAGCGAGACTTTAATCCAACGACAAGATAACTGGCATAAAACTAAGACGAATACAATTGTAAATGAATAATTACATAATATAACCGTAATGTCCACGAAATTCACCCACGACGGATAGGGAACTTTGGTCTCCCTATGATGGTAGACCCACTCTCCACTTTTTTTTTTTTTTTTTTTTTTTTTTATTGCATTGAATGGCGAGACGAGCATGCCATTCGCCTGATGGTAAGCGACACGACCGCTCATGGACAGTAGCAAAACCAAACAACACCATAATTACAAGGCAATGCTTGGAATTCCACTGCGCTCGCCATCCTGAGACATAAGATGTTAAGTCTCAATATGTCCAGTAGTTACTCTGGCTACAATGTCCTTCAAACCGGAACACAACAGCGCATTTACACTGCTGTTTGGCGGGAGAAATAGACATTGTGGTGGTACCTACCCAGGCGGCCTCTCACATATGAGAGACCTACCACCAGTAAGTACCACCACCACCACTTAACTTTTAACTTCGAATATAATTTATAAAATATATTCAGCCATATTAGTTTTTGGATAGTATTAGTTCCCTTATCATGGACGTAGCCATGTTGAAACCAGGAAAACCTGATACTTCGTCCCTTTAACACATGGCATTAAAAAAAGTCGTACAATGTACCATTATTGAATTAACTTTTAGTAGCCATGGTTAATTTCTAGCTTTGACTACTGCCAGCAGAGCCCGATAGACAAAAACGCGCAGTGATAGAAATGCAACTTTTCTAAAAATATTAAATGTATTTTAGAATTTAAGGTTCGTAATAGAAGGTAATAACTGCATTTCCATCAACTAACATGTTTCCACCACTTTAATCATTTTAATATGTGAATTTGAAAATTCAAGCAAAATCCGATGCACCTCCAAGAATAAGATCATTAAAATTGCGAATGTTACTTCCGGGGTTTGGTCGTAGGTACTCGCAATCTAATGATGAGACTTTGGATTGATAAATAAATAAATAAATAAATACACCCAACAGTCACATACATAGTCCTGACCCCACACTAAGATCGAGTCTTGTGTCGTGGGTATCAGGAACTACGAGAGACTTTTCGGTCTCACAAACACCCAGACCCGAAACAAATACCTGTGGATCACACAAATATTTGTTTCGGTGCGGGGATCGAACCCGCGGCCTCTCGTTTCACAGGCGGCGTCTAACCAACTGCGCCACGGAGGCTGTCGAATAAATGAATGTATGAAAGGCTACAGGTTCATGCCTTGCTAGAACAACTAAGTGTTTGGAAGTGCTCATCATATTAAAATATTAGTAGAACGCGCACTTGTTCAGGACGGAAGACATTAAGCACCTATTTGGGTCCTATCCGGCACCTTTCGGGTCCTACTCGGCACCTTTCGGGTCCTACTCGGCACCTTTCGGGTCCTACTCGGCACCTTTCGGGTCTTACTCGGCACCTTTCGTCTCCTACTCGGTTCTTTTCGGGTCCTACACGGCACCTTTCGGCTCCCTATTCGAGCCCTGTCTTGTCCTTGCATTTAAAAGAAATTTTTCTTAACGGCACTCTAATAGCGAGCAAAGCTTAGAAAACGGTTAAATTTCGTGCAAACATACGGTTTAATAAAATCGATATAAAAAGCGCCACAAAAAACCAATATGATCCGATTACATACAATATTCGTATAATATGCATTCTTTACCTCTTAATTTGCATTCTTAAGCCAGTCTTCATAATTAAAATAGGTTATAGGCCATGGTCCACCACGCTGGCCTAGCGCGGGTTGGCGGACTTCACAAACCATAGAAATGATTGAAAATCTCTATGGACTGCAGGTTTCGTCACGATGTTTTCCTTCACCGTTAAAGTGCGTGGTGATTGACTATCAATACACACATGACTGCGAAAAGTCAAAGGTGTACCCTGGGATTCGAAGCCGCGACCACAGTCTCGGCTGCCGTAGCGATTTACTACCCAGGCCAGCACGCAGCTTAATAATTACGTTGTAAATGGATTTGTTATAATATAATAGAGACAACAATTTTCCTTTGTATTACAAATACGTTCTAGAAGTGCTCAGTTATAATAGGTATCTTAGTCAGCACGTTCGAGCGACTATTTTGATTTAATGCTAAAATTATAAATAAAAAATAACCAATAACGCTGTTGAACATTGTTACGTTTTGACGATTTGAAATACATTACCGAAAAAAGACGGATTTTTAATGACAGTACCAAAGACAAATGCATGGCGCTGCTTAATGGAAAAAAATATGTCCCTATTTGAACTCAATCATCATTACAACGTAACAGTGGCTGTAATGAATGCAGTCAGAGATATCGGAGCATAAAAAATCGGATCACATTGACAAAAAAGACTTTAAGTAATAACATAGTTGTAATACTTAATAAAAGCAATTAGTTGGCAGGTTGTAATTAGGCATTAGCCTTATTTTTTGCTTTGGCCGGACCAGGTTTTTGAGGCCCCCCTGGTTGTTTGGGATTTGCTTTCTTAGATCCAGGAGGTTTTCCATCCTCTTTCGGTTTGGGACCATTAGGTTTCCCATTGCCGTTGTCATCGTCACTTTTCTTCTTGGGTGCTGACGGCAATCTCTTCACAAAGAACCTGAACGTTAACTTCTTATCCTTTATGAAGTGATTTAGCAGATCGAATGGGAGAACGGCGCATCTCCCCATGCGGAACACTTCGTCCGCTTTTACAGCGTCGTTAAAGCAGTGATCAACGAAAACAACCTTTCGTCGGTTGTCGAAGTTGCTGGTAATATGAATTTCATAGATGTGCTGCTTCGCCACAAATTTGGGGCCGATGTGCTGGACTGTCCAATATGCGGTCTTTTGCAGGGTGTCAATTTTAACGGTCATTACGAAGAGTAGTTTTTGCTGGGTAACCATGTACAAATACCGTTCGTCTTCTTTAAGATCTACATTTTGAAGGTTTACATCGGTGTCCGAAGTGATGTTGCAGTTATTGGGATGGCGTTCTTTGAAGTGTTCCATCATATCTTTTAATTTTCCTGCAGAGAAAAGGGTTCAATGTGAATAATCCAGCCATTATACGTCCTAATGCAAGGCACGGATTTCCTCTATGTCATATCTATGGTAGTTTTATATGGAAAGATTTTTGGATGTTATGAAAATGGGTAGGTAATTTTACAAATTTTGATGTACTCTTGCCAAATTTCTCCTTTGCCGCTGGCGGGCCATATTGAAAAGATGCGCCTAAATGTAGAACGACAATTATACATATGTATATCTCCTTTCCTACTCATCTAACGACGTTATAACATATAATAATGCACAAAATTAAAATAGACAAAATTTCCTACAATTATTCGTATTTTATTGTAAGACTAATACTTTGTCTACAAGCGGGTATCGGTTAGAAATACAGAAATACTTACCAGTCCACGAGCATTTTCCAAAGACAGTTCCGATGGGGCAGTCAAAGTCTCGGAATATGCACTCCTTGAGATGATCGTCCACGTCCTTTGAGGGCATCAGGTACACGCAGCCGATCGACTTGTTGGGACAGGATACCTTGCCCTGATTAAATAAATAAATAATCAAATAATTGTTTCCACTTGCACGGTTGTCTGGAAGAGATCGCTCTCAGCGATAAGACCGCCGATTTTTTTACACTCAGTTTTGTTTTGCATTGTCGATTATTTTTTTCATGTGTTTTATATAGTTTTATTATTATTATGATAAATAGATACAACATTATATACACACAACCAACAATTACAAACATAGTCCTGACCCCACACTGAGGTCGAGTCTTGTTTCGTCGGTATAAGAAACTACGAGAGACTTTTCGGTCTCACACACGCGCAGACGCGAAACAAATAAGTGTGGATCACAAATTTTTGTTTCGGTGCGGAGATCGAACCCGCTAGTTGTCGTTTCACAGCCAACGTCTTTTAACCAATTGCGCCAAAGGCTGTCAAAGATTACGTCATTAACTGTTATAAACATTACATAACATATTAGGACAGTGTTTATAATCCTGTTAATTTGGAACGACTTAACCAGTCGCATTTTTCTATTTGTTATCCGAATCCGCTGGAATATCGACCTTACATAGTGGTTTAGGCTCCGTCTGACCCACGTGAGGGTGTTTCGGGTTTATCCTGTGTATAACTCTGTAACCCTTACGGGTAGGCAGAGACTATGAATCGCCACTTTGCTCTATCCTGATATACTACTTTCGGTTCATTCACCTTCATCAACCTCTTCATGCATTCTCGTCGATTCAGGGTACTTTTGACCTGACCCTTGTTGAGGCCCTATTTGGCTACAGTAGTTTCGGTGTGTTCGACCCCTACCGACTCTTCTATCTACACTCGCTTGTATACTTGCTTGGTTAGCCTTTCCGTTCATCCTCTACATGGAATGTATGAATGAACCGGCAAGATGAATATTCTAGTTCGGTTTTTTTCTCTATCTGGACTACACTGCGCTTAAAATCGGGCGGATTGTAGCCTTGGCAGACTAGTTTATGAAGCATTTAACTTTAGCTCCTTCATAAAGTGTCATATTAGCGACAAGAAAAAATTGCAAGTGACAATTATAAGAAATGAACCTTTAAAATATCTAGATTTTTAACTAGCTGGACACAAAACACTATTCCTATGATGGTGTCCCAAGCGGGTCCGAATGTCCAAAGCGAAATCTTACCGAATTGATGATTTCTTCGAGCTGCCAGTTCCTCATCTGTGTCATGGGCTGGCGGCATATTGGGCATATCGGCGGGCAGAGGGCGCTAGTGCACTTGTTACAGATGCTGTGCCCCGACTGACATTGAAATATCGGTATCGAAAATGTTTCCGTGCACACTGGGCAGTCAGGCAGAACTACCGTGCTCGGAACCCTGTAATTTAAAAAGAATAAAATTAATAAAAACAACCAACAGTATACAGGGTATATCAAGACCGCGACCGAAAACGAAGCCAGGTGGTAGTATTAGTGACTTCAGAGTTCAGACACAAAGCGACTAAAAATTTTGCAAAATAAAAAGTTAATATTTTTTTGTAAATTTTTACTTATCGTCGTATTTGAGTGATAAATACATAGTTTTCCCAAAATAATGATGTACAACTTTTTGTTTCTTAAGACGCAATGGTACGTAAGGGTTTCAATTAGTAGTTACGCAAAAACTAGGTATTTACCACCCAAACACGATGATTTTTAAAATATTGCAAAAACATATCTGTCGCTTTTTTGCGAAATAGTTGGATTGTTTCTGTAGTCTCTAAAACTGCCACCTGGCTTCGTTTTCGGTCGCAGTCTTGATATACCCGGTATAGTTCTGAACTGGTAGGTCTCTTATATGTGAGAGGCCGCCCGGGTTGGTACCACCGCAAAGTCTATTTCTCCCGCCAAACAGCAGTGTTAATGCACTGTTGTGTTTCGGTTTGAAGAATGTTGTAGGCAGAGTAACTACTGGACATAATGAGACTTAACATCTTGTGTCTCAGGATGGCGGGCGCAGTGGAATACAAAGCATTGCTTTGTAATTCATGGTGTTCTTTGGTTTTGTACTGTCTATGAGCGGTCGTATCGCTTACCATCAGGCGAATGTCAAGCTCTTGCCATTCACAGCAATAAAAAAACACAAATACTTGTGGTTCGCACTAACATTTGACTTGCGGGTTCTGTATCTTATTCTTTTCATATAGTTGAGTCTTAAAACATTTGGAGAAAAAAATGTGGTTGTTATAACAATATAAAATTTGAAACTTACTTGGCATTGGCTTTAGCCATATTTACTGCGAACTGGAAAAAGAAAATAATTATTAAACAACACAACTTTTAAACAGAATAATATTATTTTTACTTAACATTGTATGGGTACTTTAGTAAAGTCCGCCAACCTATCGCTCGGTTTCATATACTTAGGTTTTTCATTTTTCAAATACAATGTACAACGAAACATCTAGAGGCGCAACCAGAACACCCACATTACGCCTTGTATGTTCCGGCCCATGATAGGGGGCGAGCTGATCGAAATGGTGTTATTTCGAGCACAAATTCGAAACTCCAGGCTGATAATGTATAGAAAAACCCAATATCACTTTTCCCGACCCGGGGTTCGAACCCGAGACCTCAGCTTTGTAATCGTACCGTAGTACTACTACGCCACCGTGGCAGTCGTGATGAAACCTGCAGACGATAGCGAGACCCTACCCCTTTGTCGGTTTAATCACCCCACATGACCACTCACAACACTCAGTAGCGATACTAATCACTCCCGTACATGAGAGAATACAGGAGAAAAAAAAAGAACCTGCAGACTATAAAGAATTTAAAAATATTAAAGATTAAAGTTGTTTTTAAAGACCACCGATTGTTACACATATTTATGCGCTTTACATTTTTGTATTTGTGTGGTGTGCAATAAAGTATTTAAAAATAAAGATTTATAATATCTACGATATGTTACGTCCGCCAACTTGCTGTAGGCTAAACAGTAGTAATATTTCTATTATTTTTGAATCAATAATATTGTAAATTAATATTCATGCAGAAAAAATATATTACGGTTCACGTTGTCATTCAATGTATAATTTTACTAATTTGAGACTGTGTATTTTGCTTTGAATAAAACTATAGGGTTCATATTTATTGATGTCTAGTAAAATTAGTGCCTCATTGGCGTAGTTGTATTATGGTACACAAAACGGAGGCCCTGGATTCGAATCCCGGGTCGGGCACAGTGCTATTGGGTTTTTCTATTCATCAGCCCGGGGTCAGGAATTAACCCGATATGGCGATAGGCTCGCCCACTATCACGTTATGGGACGGAACATATGTATAAGGCGAAATGTGGGTGCCTGGTAGCACCTCTGCCTACCCCTTCTGGGAAAAAGGCGTGAGTTTATGTATCTATTACATAAATAAAAATACACTAAAAATGCGGGGTTTTGTTGACTATTGTTAGATGGTGGATGATAGATGTGATGGATAGATGGTGGATATAGTATTCTCATATCCGAGTCCACAATGTACAAATAACATACACATACACATAAAAACATACAAATAAACAAGAGATAATAACTATTGAGTGCTATATGTTGACGGAACGGATGGTAAAAAGTATTTTTATATAAATTACGTACCTACCTTATTATCTGGCGTAATAAAATACATATACTTAGGGTGGGTTGCAGAAAATAACTTTAACATTAACTAAGGGCTAATCAGCCGTCAAATCGACGGGTATGCAATTTTCAGGTTGCATAAAATTAACAATTGTTAAAATGACGTCACGTATAACATTAACATTAACCGTTCAATTTCGGGCGGTTATTGTTAAAGTCACGGTTATCTTTCGTTATTTGTGTGTGTTCTCTGTATTGATAATTGTCATTTGTGTATCGAATTGAATTATAACCTGTACTTTAAAACAATTCACAAAAATACGCTGATAAATTCCGACGTAAAATCGCATCGCATCATTTCACTGGTCACTCTTTTAACTTTAACTATAACAATTATGACAATGGTGCAACAAAAGAATTTTCTATCCGGTGGTCATTGTTATTGTCACTGCTAAAGTTAACTTTACCGTTAACAATAACGTCAGATTTTCTGCAACCCACCCTTAGCGGTACAAAACCGAAACACGACAGGAGCAAATTATGTTTTATCTTTTAAAAATAGTCATGTAGGTTTAAATAATTTTCCTGTAAGCCGACCGCCATTTTAACTTGTCCACTTAGCCTCAAAATTACAAATGGCAAAGCTACAGTATTTCTGTAAATGTTATTAATATTCGTTGGTATATAAGCTGCTTAAAACCATATTGAGTAATAACATTCCCAAGTTTCGCTAATAAATAATGTGACAAAAAATTGCATGGGTGCTTGAAATAGTATTTAAATGACAATCACATAACCCCAATCGCTTCATATTTCGTAAATAAACAAAAAAAGGCGCTTATTTAATGGAATTATTGGTCAAGAAAATTGGAATAGATGATTATCATACTTCATGCATACAATAAAGGTTTTGATAATAAACTCGAGTGCGTTTATCATTTGTTTATGCGAAGCACTTAAAGAATTTATCAGATACCAACACTCCACGATACTTTAACTTGAGAAATAAACACTAAATACGATAGTTAAAAAGAAATTAACTATCACAAAAGCAGGAACAACCATTTTGAATTAGCAAAATATTTTTTACATTGCCACGGTATCTTCTTTCCGCTTACCAATTAGAAAATCACAAGTTTTGCTGTCGATTCTCCAAAGTAACTGATTTAGAATATATAGGCCGTAATATATTATATACTTACATTAACTATGTATTATGTAGCACACAACAAAGGTAACTTTAATTTGGTTCACAATATATCAGACGGACTGAATGGCGAACGCGATACAAATACACCGAACAATTCTTAAAAGTGTTCAAGTACCTAATATGCAATTTTATATATATGAAATAATGTTGCCAGTTTATCTTTTCATTTGTAACTACTACCACATTATTTATTTATGTCATCTAAATACTTCTAATATAAAAACGAGTTATGAAATGTAAGGATCAAATTATTGCATTGTGTATATAGGTACCTACATATAATTACATAGTTTTGTGATATTTTGCGTTAATAAAACAGTTCAGTTCACGTCATATTTTCATTGCACAATCTCTTCCAGTAAAGCGTTAATATTTATTGCAGAATTGAGTTAGCTGTCAAATAACTTGACAATCGGTATTATTGTCATTACCTGCGCCATAATAGAACAATAAAATTTAGATAATTATCGCCCGTTGAGCGATTTTATAAAAGTGTGTGATGGCCTGTTGGTAACGGACCAGACGCGGCTGCCAACATGTTCACGGTGGTCGCGGGTTGAAATCCCAGGGCACACCTCAGACTTTTCGGAGTTATGTGTGTATTGATAGTCAATCACCACGCAGTGGGATGTATATGGGCTGATACATACACAAGGGAGTACCGTAATAATTCTTAATAACACGACTTCAAAATTCTAATCCAAAATTTTTCTTAAGTTGTTACCAAAAGTACTAAATAATTTTATCAAAGAAAATACACAAATAGTAGCTTTTTTATTAGCTGGCAACTGAATACGTTCCTTTCCATGACACGTCATCAACCAAACATTCAACTACAGAAACAGGGTATTCCCCACAGTTTTATATTGGTGTTGCCAGTTCTAAAATGTTGTCTATGCTGTGCAGTTGTATTCACGGACGTATTATCATTACGTCTATGGCTATATTTTAATATAACCAAACGACCAAAGCGATAATTGATGTAATGAGATAGTTAAAAATAAAATGTACTCCGAATTCACGATTACCATTATTTGTTTTATTTTTTTAAAACTAACATTTATATTTGTAGGGCGTATTATCAAACCGATTTCAGCTATTAATAGCATGTTATGTAAATTGCCTTGAATCGAGAGACAATTCATCATTTAAATACGCATATTCAGCAAATTAGAAAGTATGAGGAGACTGAATTCTGCATAATATTCGCAGATATTTCATTTTTATATTCAAAAACATGTATGAGAGAAAAGGGATTTCGAATGATAAGCTATAAGTGATAGTAAGAATCGGTAGTTAAATATAGCTTATGAAGAGTTTTTACACGATGATATTTCAATATTTATGGAATTTACGTTATTCCCCGATTTACAGTGTACAGTGTTGCTATTAAAAAATGTTTCTGATTCTAAATTGGTGATCAAATTATATTCTCGTTAGGCAGAGACATAAAACTTATAGTATAAAAGAATATTTATTTAATTACTATTTACTAAAGGAATACTAAGCTAAGCGCAGCAGCGTTTTTGTCCAAAATTACTGATTGGAATTGGTTCGGATTTTTTTATAGCTAACAAATGGCAGGGATGATTTTAATGTAAATAATGTATAAAGATCTTCGGAGATTTAAGTCTTCGAAAACAAACAGCAATTGGACGGTTTTGCTGGAATTGAATACCTATATCATAAGTATTGTTTTAAAAATATCATACCAGAACATCACGCTGGCACGCTTTGAAGGGGTAGGCAGATGTTAAAATATGATTTCAACTAGCTAATCATTTACATTCAATTTTAATTCTCAATTACAGGATGGAAATGAAACGATGCCTGACACATTCGAAGAAATAGAACATCTAACAACAACCAGATGTGACCTGTCCGATTCTGAAAGCAGTTCTGAGAAGAAAGATGCGTCTCGCAGTGCCTGGAAGTCTTGTAAGAAGGCTGGAGTCAAGGTTTGCCGCAAGGCCTGTCGCGAAGCCACCAAGAACACTTGTTCAGAGTACTCTTGCAGCAAAAAGATGAAGAAGATGTTCAAGAAACAGTGTAAATCGACTTGTAAATCTAGGTTTTCTTGATGTTAATATTTTATTTTTATACAGGTAGTGTTAAATTAAATAAAATTAGTACTACAAGTGTCTTGCCAGCAGTTTGTGAAACATTTTTTTTTTATATGTAAGGAGAACGATATTAGCTATTTTTAAATTGATTTCTGAATTCTGAAGGCTAAATTTTCGCATTCGATAATAATGCACTCGCAGACCTGTATAGTAATTAAATGTCTTTTTTGTACCAACCTGTAAACAAGCTCATGTTTTATCGCATCGTAGTGTTAATCTCCTTATTTATGGGGCCCTAGTCTATCATGTTCGCCAACGAATGTTTTATATAAGCTCAAAATATGTTAAAAACTGAAAACTAGTAATTAATAAACTAAAGTACAGTAAAACATAAATAAATGTATTTTGTAAAAAAAAGGGGTTGTTTTTTTATACTAACACGATATAGAAATTAAAATGCGCCTGATGGTAAGTTTAGTGCAATCCGTTTTATTAATATTGTTTTACTTTTATTATTTACTCATCTATTCAAGATTTTATTTATCGTTACATTTATCGCGAGAAGTTCCTAATTAGTGCAATATTTTGCTCTTTTTACTATGAGGTCTCTTAGTAGATGATTGTAATAAAATAGTCTAAATGTAATAAAATATTCTAAATTTATTTAATACCAACAGCTAGCATAAAAACACATTTTTATATTATAAACTCTAGCGCAACTTTGGACGGACAAACATTCCGCAAGGCTTCGGCTTCGTGTTTGTAAGCCCGAAAAGTCTCTTGTTTCTGATACCCACGACGCAAGACTCGATCTTAGTATGTCGTCAGTACTATGTATGTGACTGATGGGTGTATTACTATAATTGGGGGATGATTATGTTCAGCAGAGGGCCCCCTTTGGATAAGGATAAAAATAGACATTATATAAATAAAAGCATTGTAAACATTTTATTTGTATTTATTTTATGATACATCAATAAAATACAATATGTATAACTGTGATTATTTGTTATTCGTCTCGTATTGATGTTTTAACCGTTAAATCTCAAATGTAACAATGTTAACTGTTAAATAAATATATGACTACTATATTATATTCTACGCTAAATACATGGCCCAGAAATAAACATATTTCTGCACACCTAATGAGACAACCTGATTCACACTTTTTACTTAAAAAAAATATGTATTTGAATTTTTTAAATGTCAATAAGCTTTTAGTAAGTCATTATGTGTATGTAAAATCAAGTCAGATGTATTTGAAATGTCAATATTTTTATGTCGCCATATCCGGTAAAAATTAGGTCAGATTGTCACTTTTATAATTAGTAAAATTATTTAAATTATAAAATAATTTAAAAATGATAATGTATTGACGTTAAAAAAAGAATTATGCTTAGTAAAACTGGAATAGCCATGTTAAGGTACAAAAAAGTGTAAATCGGGTTGATTAAGTACATAAATCCTATATATGGTAATACTTTTGGGACGGAATGTCAAACAGTGAAGACAAATTAAGTTCATTCATATACGATTACATAAATCACGTATTTTATATAAATCCTTTGTATATATCATAATTGTGACAGAAATTGCAATAGACTATATTCAACTTTCACAACCCGAAAAAAATAACGCTTATGTGAGTAATACATAGATATAATATGACAAATATTAAACATTTAATACATTACAATTAGAAAGGCACTTTCGTTACATTCATTGGAAATGTTAAGTAGACAATAACAATTGTATATTCTATTCAAATTTTAATTTTATTTCTGGCACTTAATGCATTTAGAATAACTTTAAGTCTACTCTTATTATACCCATGGATTTACAATATCCATTATTGCTTACAATGTATTTTTTACATTTTTGTAATATTATTTTATAACAATCGATTTAAATAAAGTCGATCGTATCGATATGTCGATAAGATTTAATCGTTTAAATACTAAATGGAAGCTCTAATAGTCAGATGTACACGGATGACTTACTGGCTTTGTTTATTGGTCAAAAGAGGTTTTTATATTTTGCCACCGCTCGGGCTTCTAGAACTACTCTTAATGGAAGTGATGGATATATTTCCCGAACTACTAAACTGAGGTGGAGGGGAGCGAGGTAGTGAGAACTTCACATCCGTCAAGTTCTCTTGACTTTGTGATTTTTGTGATATCGGTATTTTTGATGAAACCCCAAAACTGTAATTGGTCACAGTTTTCTGCTTCTCAGCTTTGACCGGTATGTTGCTTGGTTTCGCGGATATTACCGGCTTTTGTCCCTGATCTCCGGGTGATCTTAACTGCATCTGATCGAGTTGTGAAAGCCTGCGGTTCTCGAGGTCTGTGCTGGTGACTATAGTGCCTTTTGGAGATTCGTACGTTGCTGTCCTAAACTTGATGTGGCTGTTCCTTGGTAGATCGTAGTCTGAATGACGTTTCTTTGGTTCGTTTGAGCTTTGATTCGTTTTCGTTCGTTTGTTCACATCTGTTTGCTGCTTGGCTGAATGATGACGCTCGTTTAGAATGAAATCATTCAGTAATTCGATGTCTAGTTCGTAGGATAATGGCGGCTCTTCGTAAGGTGCTCTCTGTCGACTTGAGATTTTGTCTCTGCTTTCCGATTTCTGGTTCATCTCTGTGCGAGGAGTTACCACCTGTATTTCTGTCACGTGATCCTTTGGTTCAATTGTGGACGTTTCTATCTGACATTGTTTTTGAACATCTGTTATCGTCCTTGGATTTATTGAATATCTTGTTTTGGTCAGCTCAACAGCGTCTTGACTTGAAGATTCAACTTCTTCCAGATCGTGTATAATTCTGATTCCCAATTTCGATAGTTCCTCAGGCGATTTCTGTGACATGAAATTTGGATCGTTTTTGAGTTTCTCCATCAACGCTTGCGCCTGTGCCTCGTCCATGTCCGAAGTGTTCAGTATGATAGTTTCCGTTCTTGTGTACGAAGGTTCGTCTGTAGTGAAATGCATGTTAGGATTTTGTCTCTTTATCTCCTCCAAATATCTTTTATCAATTTCTTTAACATCGCCTTCTTCCAATTTCAATTCATCAATTTCACCGGGATTTCTCAAGATACCAAAGCTGAATTGTTCAACTTGTAATGGAGCTTCTGTTTTTGTTGTAATATACTGTGTTGAGATCTTTTCAACATTCTGCGTTATTACTTTATTACCGTATTCATCCTCTGCAACGTTCACCGTGACGGTTTTTTGTACCGGTTCTTGCGTCATTGTTAAAGAAACATTGCCCGGTTCCATGTACAATGTTCTGTTCTCTCTTTCATCGTGCCGTCTTCTTATTCCCTCTAGCACGTCTGGAGGCATGACTCTCAATGTCGGTTCACCAATTTCAATAGACTTTGTATATGTTTTCCTCTTGGTTTCCTCAACAGGTTGGCTTTTCTCGGTGTTTGTTATTGTAACAACATGCGTGCTTTGACTCTCCTTTGGTTCCGACCATTCTGTAGTAACCGTTTCCAGTGTTTTCTTGTTAGACTTCAAACTGTTAGTATTTGATCCAACTCTTATATTGCTAACGAAATCATCATAATCTCTTGTTTTCTCCGCCTGTTTTAGATTAAAGTTCACGATGTCGGGTTGGTGAAGTGCTGATTTTAAAGAGTCCGTCATAGGTGTTGGCATGTCTTTGCTTGTAGTCGCTTCACTTCTCTGTGAAGTTTGATCGATGTGCACGTTAAGTATTGGGTTCTTGGCGAGTAATTTTTTCATCATGTCCGATTTTGGTCTTTCCAAACTGTTAACATAGGAATTACGAGACATTTTCAGGTCATCTGGTATGTTGGTGTCATAAGTCATTGATAGTTTCTCCTCGTATTTAACCGGTGTCTCGGTTTTTGACGGACTTGGTTGCATTTCCTGAGTACTGTCTAATGAACTCATATTGCTCCCATCTGAAGTGGATTTAGCGAATTCAGACACAAGTTTGAAGTGGACTTTCATGTTCTCATCCATGATTCTCTTTGCTAGATGATCGGATGTTTCATGATCATCACCATCTTTGTACATTTCGAACTCCTTACCATGTTTACTATCTGTCTCATCGATTCTTTCTGAATCTACAGAACTGCTTGATCCTTTGACGATTGCATCTTCTAAATTACCAAACTCGGACGCCTTCTTAAGTCTGTTTCTTTGGAATGTATTCAAACCTTCCATAGCTGAGGTTTTTGTTATATTCAAGCTTAGTCTAGGTTCTTTATGTTTGATCACAATACCCTTATCGGAGTCTATCATATCAGGTAGAATATCTTCTGGCCCCGATTCAAAGAACGTTGACTCCACTACGGACATCGCTTTGCGTTTCTTAGGCGATATCGCGTTATCTGCTATTTCTGTATCGTCAGCAGATATGTCCAAGCTTTGGGCCCTTTCTAAAGTGCCGGTGGAAGGTTTGTGAGTCCGCGTTCTCATCTCAAATCTAGATAGATCGCCTAGAGACGCTGCTTTTCTTTCATTGTCATCTAAGACGGAAGTGTCATCTGAATGAGCAGAGTGGACTGTTTCATTCAAAGGAGAACTGTGGATGGTAATATCACTGTTGTTCAATTCGATTGTAGTAGATCCTTTCTCGCTCTTATCGCTTTGATTTAAAGACACCATGGAGTGTCCATCCTGGTTGGAAGACAGATTAGATTTGGAATCTTCGAAGAAATTGTTCAGCGAGTCACTTTCTCTCCTGAAAGGTTTAGAAACAATATCATCGATGTCGTCTTGACTGAAGTTAATTGATTCTTCCATGCGCAAAGAGGTAGTGCTTTTTGCTTTGTTCACTTTCGGCGTTGATGTGTTTATTTGTGATACTACAGACTTATTTGAAGCATATGAAGTATCGTGTAACAAGCTTGAGTGTTGCTTTTCACTGCTCAAGAAATCGTTGACGTGTTTTAACTGTTCCAATATACTGTCATCAGTTTTGTTCTTCTCCTGATCAGGGGGTGAAGGCGCTTTGCCTTTAGATTTCTTTGCAGGTTTAGGAGCTTCTTCTTTCTTAATCTCTACTTTCTCTTTCTCGTGGATAATATCAGTGGAACTTTTCCTGTTACTCCGCGCAGCTTTGGCAGCATCCATCATGTGTTGAGGTAATTCTTGAGGTATGCCATTCTCGTCCCTCCTTATTCCGCTAGAGTTCAGATCGTCTCTCGTAAAGCTAGTTTGGGATATCTCGGATGTTTTTGATGTGTCCAAACTGACAGTGACTTCGGTTTCATTGGTCTTAACTCTAGCGTTTGGGATTGGTGGTGCCATTTTCTCTCTTCGTTTAGCAACGACTGGTTTTTTAGTTTCCGTCTCATTTTCATGCTTAATTTGTGTCGGCGGCGCTGGTTTTGGTGGTTCCGGTTTGTCGATTTCATCTACAGATTTCTTTTCGACCGCCACAGTACCGTTTTCTACACTCTTCTGTCTTAAAACTCCGTCATCAGGTACATTTGGTGGAAGAACTCTTATTCCAAATTTCATAGCGCGTTTTGGATCGTAATCTTTCTTCTGTGTTTCCGCATGTTCAATAGCAGTTACGGCAGTTATACCGTTCTCTGGCTGAATAATCTGTATATCACTACCAGTGGAATGTCTATTTTTGTTTCTTTCAGGTTTATTAAAATTCGCTGGAATGTCGGAATGTCTCGTTTTAACTAATTTACTATTCTTTTCGTTTTCTCTCTCTAGCGTAGTAGGTAGCCCGTCTTTCTTCTCCTTCTTGTTTCTCTCGAGTGTGGAGGTAATTATCTTTTCAGATATGATTTTCTTGATGCCACCCTTGCCTTGTTTTGTCTCCAATGTAGAATTGTTGGAATGTGAAGTGTTTGGCGACTTTGGCGGGTGAAGCAGCTTTCCTTCTTTTTCGAGCTGAAATAAAAAGAGAATAATTATTAATATATTATTCATAGTAATTTTATCAGAATAAGTCAAAGTATTTAAACGTAAGTTCATTAATAGTTCGTTTATTTGAGGTATACTCTTAATTGTGAATTTAATGCGTATTAAACAAGATTCACAAATAATGAAAATAAGCATTATTATCGCGTATGTATGACCTCATTGCGATTTCAAATTCATGAATGAATTCCACGTTATTCAATACAAGTTAATTAACAACAAAATTACGATAGCGATTGTCAACTATTTAATTTAACTCTTAATTCAAAATTGTGACATCAGATTATGATTATGGCTGAACATTTCTAATTAATGAATGAAAAGCCAAGTTGGTTAAAATCATTCATTTATTAAAATTTCACATTATTAATATATAATATTCAAATAATATTTCTTTGTAGGCAGTAATAAATTGATTATTTTAATGAATTTTGATGAATCAACCAATATTCCTCGATACCGTACGACTCAGGATTCTAATACAATGAGGTTCATTCCACCCTTCCACTACAACAATTTTAAAATATCCTCAAATAGCAAAACAAAACCCACATAAATTGATCTATTCTTTCAAACCTTCTCTATCAATACATGTATCAATACAATTGGTCGTCAGCAGTCGAACCGATGCCACAACTCACATTTCCAAAACAGTAAATATTGAACTTTGCTTCAAAGAAAATAAGGAAGTTTTTCATTTGATGGGAGTGTTGTGTTACGATGTTAAGGCGTGGAGGCGTGTTTGGAATACAATGGAGGTACGTGGCGGAATGCTTTATTGATGTAGGGGTTGAACAATAGTCGGTAAGTATGCGGGAATTATGTTTTGAATATGAATGATAGATCTCGAAGATGTGTACGTCATATGTAATTATGATTGAAATATGCGGATACGTCTACGGTCTGCTTTTAATATTCCTTGAACTTTCAATTGTATAACTTCTATAATAGCTTTCTATAACTTCGAGAGTTATAGTTTTAAGAGAGATTGATGAATTGCGATGGTTAAAACGAATTTCAGAGCACTTCTGATGAATAATTAGGCAGAAATAGCATATTTAGCCTAAAGGTAGATAGATTGTATCTGTAGATATTTTACATATAATATTTCGTTCGTCTTTTTATGTGGGGATAATGCTTTTAGGCTATATTTTGTCATCGCCTTGCTAAAGAAGACAGTATTAACAATAGTTCTTAAATTCATTTATTTAGTTTCTCCTTGGCTAATTTAATTGTGGGTTAAAATATGATACATAGATTAATGGAAAAGCATTGGAATTTGGATTCGTTTGCCTCATCAAATAAATGATTATAATTCCCAATAATATTATTTTTGAGCAAGTTGTTTTATTTCTGTTAAGTCTGGTAGTTTTTGACGCCGACATAAGACTTACTGTCTTGGTGAGGGTTAGGACTATGTGTGTAAAATAAATCACAAAAGTTTGTCGTAATAAATAAATTTGACCTACTTTATGTATGTATTTTAGTTTTGAATCTAATGTTCTATTCAAATGCTTGTCTACGATTTGTTTTCTGTGTAAAAATTCTCTCTTGAATGAAACGTCTTTGCTTTACTAATTTTATTCACTTTTCAATAATTTTATCACAGTCACAAATCCTGACCACACATTAAGATCAATTAAGCCTTGTGTCGTGGGTGTCAGAAACTACAAGACTCTTCAGTCTCACAAACACCCAGACCCGAGACAAATACTTGTGGGCCTCACAAACATTTGTCTCGGAGCATCCAACCCGCAGCCTCTCGTTTCTCCGGCGGCGTCTAACCAAATGCGCCACGGAGGTTGTCTTGACTGTTGGGTGTTATTTTATTCTAATAATATGCTTGGTTGACTTGCGACTGCCTCGGTGGCGTAGTTGTACTACGGTACGACTACAAAGCTGAGGTCTCGGGTTCAAATCCCGGGTCGGGCAAAGTGATATTGTTTTTTTATTCATTATTAGCCCGGAGTCAGGAATTTGTGCCCGATATGGCGATAGGGTCGCCCCCTAACACATCATGAGACGGAACATACAAGGCGAAATGTGGGTGTCCTGGTAGCGCCTCTGCCTACCCCTGAGATAAAAGCGTGAGTTTATGTATGTATGTAATATACTTCGAAAGGTGTCCCCCCCATCGCAGACATGTTAACTAGCAAACACCGAGTATAAAAACTGTTGACAACAGGCGACGTGAGAAAGTGAAATACTAAAAGAAAGTCTATGTTCATGTTGTTTTCGCGCTTTCCAACTACGGCCTGGGTTAGATCTAGTGCTTATTTACACAATCTAGATTTTATTGTGTATGTCATTGTCATGGTTAAGTGAGTGATAATTTGGAGATCGGAGACTTTAACTCCGAAACCAATATATTTGCCATACGTGTAAAATAAGAATAATATATCTCCGAATGTATAATACTACCGAGAGATCGATTGGGAGAGCTTAGGCCATAGCCACGCTGCTCTAGTGCGGTTTGGTGGACTTCAGATACCATAGAAGTTTTTATAAATTGTTTGATTGTAGGTTTCCTCGCTCTCTGTCGCTCACGTACCCATTAGGGATGTAACGGAGGTAGTTTTATCGGAACCGAAATCGGAATCGGAGTTTTCAAATTTGACTTATCGGAATCGGAATCGAAATCGGAATCGGAGGCAGGGTCAGTTTGTTTAAGGACAAATAAAACATGATTTATAGTCTTTTTTTTTTTTCATTTCCATTTTATATAAAATAAAAAACAACAGTAAAAAAATTGGCATAATTGGTTATTTGACTAATTTCTGAAAAGTGTTTTAAAGTCTATGAACCTGTTCGGCACAGGCCGTCGCGCGCCGCTCACTTCGTTTCGTCCAACCTCCGATTAACCTCCGATATAAAAGTATCAGAACCGAAGTCGGAACCGAAAGTGTAATAATAATCGGAAGTTCCGACTTAACGGAACCGGAATCGAAGCTCCGTTACATCTCTAGTACCCATATAAAATATAGCCGATGCTAATTATGCCATGTAATATTCAACAAAATCTAAATCAGTAATATTCTCACCGTGCTAACATCTCCAGTGGAGCCAGCCCTCTTCAACAAGGGATGATGCACCCCTCTTCCCGCACCGCTCGCCCGCCCCCCTTCCAGCACTTCCAGCTCCACAGGGTAGGGGGAGGCCAGGGATAGTATGCTCACGGCGTCCTCTAGCGGCGTGCCTACGAACTCGATCTTTATGCTCTTTATTCTGTCACCTGGAAGGATAAGATTAGGTATTATAGAAATAGATTGTCTTTAATTTATTTCAATTTTTTTCGGTGGTTTATTATTATTCTCTTTATTTTATTTCTTATGTTTATTTTTTATTTTTACGTATAATATGTTATACAAAATATACATATAAAAATACAACAAACAAAAAAGATTTGCCCTCCGGTGGTGAAGCTCAAGACCCAAGCCATTCGGTAGTTTTATTGTTATGATGCTTGAGATTTTTGTGTTTTTTATTTATTGAAACTCCACAGCCTGTCCACACATATTTATTTTATTCTACTTTAATACAACTGGTATTCTTATCAGGTGGCGCAATTAAGTTTTATAATCCATATGAGTAAAGAAAGTAATATTTTACTATTAGAATGTAGATTTTGTTGTATTTGCAATGAAAAAGTAATAAATAAGGTGAAGTGAAGTCAAGACTCAACTGTGGAAGTTCGCCATATTCATGACATATTCCGAGGCGGAGGTAAAATTATTATAAAAAAAAACTCGAAAAAAAAAACGGTAAAAATACTGAACAGCAAATGGGTCGCGATGGCCCTTAGAAATGTCATTAGGTAAAGAATGTCCCGTGTGAATGCGTCACGGCTTGTTAACTATATGGGTCGCGGACTGTCGTGGAAATGGCTATTTCTTTTCACTTGACCTTATCACATTGTGTGAGGTCGTCAGAAGATTTATGTCAGGGAAAATGGCTTCTTTATAATAGTTATTTATTACTGTATTAGCCAGGCCAAAGGAAAGGATTTCGTGATTCAGTCCAGTATCTTGATATTACAACGTTGAGATGGGGCCATAAGAATAATTAATTATGGCTACAATAAATTAAATATATTGATTCTTTTAAGCAGGGATCTGGAGACTCTCCCGCCATCACACCCGCCACTGCAACTTCTGTAAGCCAGGATCAACAGTGGCACGCATTTTAATGACACTGAGCATCGAAGCTCAGCGAGTCTCCGGGAATGTCTAATTTGTCATTAACCCGCAACGAAATCAATCATAAAGTTAAATTCATAGGAGGAGTTAGAAATATTTTGCTCACTTCACTCCGTAACAAAGCGAGAGAAGAAAGCAGAGATGGTTCGAAGTCGCTTAATGCACTTGACGGTAATTAGTGTGTACCGTGCAATCCAAATAAAGTATTCACCAGCGAGATGCTTATTGCCGATGTAAAAAATTATGTCAGCCTGCTCAAGTTCTTAACACAAACGGCCTCATTCATAGACCCTTTCGAAACGACTTTACAATTCAGTTTCAGCGAAGAAGACAAAACATTCGAATTAAATCTGTCTATTAATAAGGCCGTATGACATAATTATGACCGGGTTTATGGTCGGGAACTCACGGCCCGGCGAATTGCTTCAAAGCTATTGCCATACACGTATATCGACTAATATAAGATCACTATAGCTCAGTGGTTGACTAACCAGGTTGCAGCCTGGCGGCGGCGGCGGGCCCGCTGCGGAGCACCGAGTGCACATGCACCCCGTCCCGCGCGCCGCCCCCGCACCGCAACCCCAACCCCGTGAAGTCGCGAGCCCATAGCTTCACGTGGCGGACTCTTGCATGCTGCAACAATACAAACAACCATAAATAAAATAACTATGATAGTCCAGCTCATAGGGCTTGTACACCTAACTCGGCGTCGACGAAAACCGACGTCGCGGGCATCGCAATAAAATACGCACACAGACCATACTTAACAATAGTGTGATATTGTACCGCGCGGTCATGTGAACTTAGCCTAAAGTTGGGAGAAAAGAGGGAATTATAAATGCGGTCCAAAGATAGTACTGCCAATATGTGGAAGCTTGTTATTAGGATATTTCTTTTATTCATAGTTGATATCTTATATTTTGTTAATTTATCTTTAAGCTTTCCTTAAAAATAAATAAATAATAAATAAAATAAATAAATAAATAGAATAGATTTGTCTTTAAGTAATTTAAATAAAATAAACACTCAATCATTGAGCTAATATTACTACTACGTACACTCAAACAATAATCTTTCTCGACGCGTTGTTTGAACCCGCGACCTCACATTACCCAGCCGGTCCTTAACCACTACACAAAATCTTATCAAAGAATTGCCTAACTATCAAGGCCGAACACAATATCCATAACCCCGAACCAAGATTAAAAAGCATGATCTGAATATTTACAACTTATGCGTTCTATCTAACCTTAATGGCATAAACATATATGATTTCATATCTCAAGCCGTGGCATAATGACATCAGCTGTCAGTTAATACTTGAAGGTCGGCACACCGTGTGAACTGAGGTAATGGGGGATTTACATGGTGACGTCATTGAAGGTACATTGTAGTTAAAAGCCTTCGGTGTATGAGGACAAACATATGTGAATGTCTTAAAAAATATCACAAAAGAATTATAGTTTCCTAAATACACGCATACTCTGACTGCACGCTAAGATAGGTCTCGCGTAGGTATCAGAAAATATGCGAGAATTTTCGTCGCACATACACCCAGGGTATAAACATATGGTACGGTAGGCAGTGACCATGTTGTGCTGGGCTCCTGGCACTACGAAGGTCCATGAGCGGCGTTGACCGCTAACCATCAGGCGGGCTATATGCTCGTGCATGCCAAAGCTAATAAAAAATCTAATCACAAACATTTTTCTCAATGCGGGGATCGAATGCACAGCCTCAAGTTACCCAGAAAGCTGTTGAAAAATAGGCTGTCATTATGATCATCGGATAAAAAAAACCTGTTTCAAACCTTGAAGATCTTAAATTAAACGTTGGTTTTGAGATGCAATCTGCACTTCCTTAGTAGCCGTAATTGTCTGAAATCTTATTCTTTTTTCAGCTATTGTGTACCTAGTTTTTATAGCTCCTCTTATTGGAGACTATCTGGGACGCAGAAAAAAATTTGAACAGTTTTCTGGTACGTTTTTGTATAAGCTTAATATTTGAATGAGACTGCTATGTACATCAAATAATGATATTGCCTTAAAAATAAATAAAAAATGTAATAAAAAAAACTTTAACACGTTTGTTTTCAAAGATACCTTTTCAGTCAGTAGATTACGAAAGAGCATTATTAAAATTAACGGAAACCTGCGACCGCAATTCAAGTTCGCCACGCACTTAAAATCGCTCTTATCTTTTTAAAAGTTTTTTTACAAAGCGCTTATTCCAGAACACTAAAATACATCGATAAGAAATCACAAAAACTGAGATTCTCGACTCAACACTCCATTGAGAATAATCTTATCTTGTTCTAACCACTTCACTTCGAGAGTTCTGACTTTTTTTTCTATTAATGTACTAATGCTATTTTAGCGTAAAATAGACTACCTAATGGTTTCTTAGATTTACGCGAATGTTACACATTGAAATAAAACTATTTTTACGGATTTTATCGCGATTTGGTTTAATTTTTACATTTTTTAACTTCCCGACGTTTCGATTGCTTTTCAGCTTTCGTGGTCACGGGGCAGACTGAGGTATTAGTCATCTGCTCTGTGACTGTTACAAACAGTATTGTAATAGGCGAGACGAATGATTTTCAAATTATATTCTAAAATATGGGCACACATTTATTATATACGAAAAAATCTATATTTCAAGAATTAACAAAGGCTTAACACAGTTTTAAGCCATTTTTCTAATAATTTTTCAATAGTGCACAAAAAACGCTAGTAGGTGTCATGGCGTCCGCTTTGATGTCACTACTAGGTAAACATGTCATTGCGTACTACTAAATCTGTGGTCTATGCGCAGCGAATGCGTCATTTTTACATAGACGTGACGTCATGCGTTGTGAAGAGCGTTTTTGTCAAAATGGCCGATTGCTATATTTTGTACTTTGATATTATTTAAAATCTTATTAATCTCCAAGTATAGATTAAAACTGAATTATCATTTGAAATCCTTGTAATACGTATTTTCCCTTAAAAACATAAAATCTTTAATTTTTTGATACTGTCGTCTCGCCTATTGTAACAGTCACAGAGCAGATGACTAATACCTCAGTCTGCCCCGTGACCACGAAAGCTGAAAAGCAATCGAAACGTCGGGAAGTTAAAAAATGTAAAAATTAAATCAAATCGCGATAAAATCCGTAAAAATAGTTTTATTTCAATAGACTACCTAGCTGCGAAAGATAAGAACCTCTGGCCGATGAATATCCTTCATGTAATGCAATATTATTAACTTCAGCGGCATTGTAATTTGTAGTCTCTTTTTTGTGCCTAATGCCTATTATAAAAGTCTTTTAAATGAGTACTGACTAGCGTCCCAGCTGCGCCCGAGTGTAGATTCTTTTTGACGGGGAAACACTTTTGAAACATGAATGAATGCTCTGCTCCTAACGGTCATAGCCTGATGTTATATACCCCGTAGCGTTCCTCGAATAATGGGCTATCTTACTCCAAATCATTTAAAAAAATCGTATAATTAGTTTCTAAGATTAGTGCGTTCAAACATACAAATTCTTCAGCTTTACATATTTGTACAGATACACGTAGTACTTTGTATTCTGCGAATCGAATACAGCATTCAATCGATCATATTCCGTGTATGCTATTAGTTATTACTAAACCGAAGCGAAATTACTGTACCGTTCCTAATTAACACGAAAAAACGACCTAATGAAAATCCTCTTTGATTAACTTAATAAAAAGCAACGAAAGTAATTGTCGGCAAGACAAAAACCGTGTTACACCAAATGCATGCAATTATGAAGATATTAAACTACGCTTAGCTAACGAGCATCGTCTTGAATATATAAGGAATTCATGCCGAGGAAATTTCCGAAGATTAAACTTGTTTGTTGATGTTTAACAAATATTTAAGATGTGTCATCATCCTTATACAACACGTAATATTAGAACGTGTGCCCTTAGTCCAATCCGTATATTTTTGTGTTTTGTATTGTTACGATCAAATTACCACATATTTTTTTATTTGTTCCTGATATGGCGATAGCCTCACCCCCTTACACATCGTGGAAATGAAAATACAAGGCGAAACGTGGGTGTCCTGGTTGCACCTCTGCCTACCCCTACATCTAGTTTATGTTTTTTTTTATTGCCTTCGTAGGCAGACGAGCATGCGGCTCGTCTGATCGTAAGCGATCATCGCCGCTCATGGACCTTCGCAATGCCAGGGGTCCAGCACAACAAAGTCGCTGCCTACCGTGAGGAGAGTACTCTCTTTAAGCCTCGCTTAAAGAAGGACAGGTCATAGCGCATTATGTATGTATGTAAGTTACCGTAATTTGTCGGATGGGAAGTGTAATATATCATGCCTTGCTTGAAATCGTATACAGGGTGAACCCAAAACTCAACACACATCCGTACGATCGCTATCTGTCATCACAAGTGTGATAGCAGGCTGTTTCCTGCCTAGGCAATCGCTTTCTAAACTATTATCAGTTCGGTCATTTGAATACTATTGCAAATGATACACGGTTGGCCCATCCAACCGAGGTATTTAAACAATGGATCCACAAGTGGCACTTCTGTCTTCCCCTTCTAAACAGGTGCGATGATATAAGTAAATAGGCGTGTTTACAAGACCATTATGTCGATGAGTAATTGTTCATAATTATGTACCACGTGCATAGAACACTTGTAATGCATATTTTACTGTCACGTTTTACTTATAGTTGTAATTACTGAATGAACTCCAATAAATAACTGCGGGGTTGAGGTTGATACAAAATAAATCAATAGAAAAAGGAAGTTCTACAATAACGCTAAATGGAAATTAATTCAGAAAAAATCAGTTTGAGAAGAATATTTTTGGATTGAAAATATTTCACAATGGCTATAAATGATGGTACGTGAAGTGAATGTATAAGGATAGTCGACGTTATCATACGAAAATCGTACAATTATATAGCTATAGCAGGGATTCATAATCTGAATCGACTGTACCTAAGTTCGCGGCGCACACACACTTTATTGCATACAAAAGGAATAATTGGAGGTCTTATCGCTCAAAGGCTCTTACAGACAACCATGGGATTTAATTTAGGTAAAAGATAAACACAAACACATACATGTTTACTATTTTCTCTCGGCGCCCGAACCTATCTAGCTGATCTAGGTAGATACGTACAAAAATTAAGCCAGAGAGATTTGTTTCGCGGCGCCTTCCTACACTTTCTACGGCGCACACGTTGGGAAGCCCTGAGCTACAGTATCTTCAGCAAGTTATGGAAAATTATGTAAGTACATACTCGGAATAAGACGGCGACACACTTCCCTGGGTCACTATTGTGGGTTTTACCTTTAGTACGGTACTATCCAGGCGAATACTAAGTAATATAGCTGAGAAAACTGATACACAATTCATATAACGTTTAGGACAATAGATATCAGAATTATCTCACACACGGGTGCCAGAATTTAAGCCTTTGTATATGATATTTCTAAAGCCCTACGGCCTTACTCATAGACATTTTAAAACCTATTTTAGTTATCGAATGTTCTGTCTTCTTCGCTCAAACTAAACTCAAAAGCCGTTCGAAAGGGACAAAACATTCGATAACTAAAATAAGTTTTAAAACTATCTATGAATAAGGCCGAAAGACAATAGCAATCGAAATTAGCGTAAACACGAATGCCAGGCATAAACCTTTGTAATGTTACCGATATTTTTAAAGCCCTAAACATTATTTATGTGAAAGTTTCTTCAATATTGGACCAGATGAGTTTGGCTATATTCAATTATTATCTTTTCATAAAGGTGAGATCTTGTGAAGCTCATAATCCGTTATCGGTTATACCGTATACAGGTTTTAGAGAATTTTCCGCCCTACCACCCACCACTGCAACTACTGCCAGCCAGGATCAACAGTGGCACGCAAAGAAGTGGCACCGAGCTCCGGAGCTCGGCGAGTCTTTTAGAGACACTAACTTGTCTTTAACCCGCATCGAAATTAAAGAGAAAGAATAATCAAAAAGGAGTTGGAAACAAATACTTGTCCACATACAGGCAATCCACAATTTGTATAAGTTTTTTGTCCCATAATTCACATTCAGAGACCAAAAATTGGCTTACCAAAAAGCAGACAACCTCTTCTGCCTACCCGTCCATAGACAAGCATTTAGTATGCAGTAATCCGTTATAGGTGGTGCATAAAAACGCATACAAGATGCGAAGTTCATTCGCATGCAAAGGCAAATTGTTGGCGAATCAATTGGTTCCGAAGCGCGTTGGAATGCCGATCAGATGGACGCATTAGTGAGAGGTGTAGGGTTAGCGATATTATCAAGTTGCTGGTAAAGAAAACATTGTATTGACTGCATAACTTTTACATGAATTTCTATGGTATGTGAAGTCCGCCAACCCGCAACAGGCCACAGCGTCGTGAATAATAGCCTGAGCCCTCTCGATTTAAGTCTAAATTGTATTCATGTTCTCAGCAGTAAATGATAATATTATGGCTGATCCAGAATTGGAAATACCTAAGTAAAAACTAATAAGCACGGAACATACAAGGCGAAATATGGGTTTCCTGGTGGCACCTCTGCCTACTCCTTCTGGGAAAAAGGCGTGAATTTATGTATGTACGTAAAAAATAATAAATTGAAACGCGATTACGGCAAACTCTGTATTTTTTTGTTTAAAAGCTTTCTAAATAACATGGTAAAAATGTGTTAAGGTAGCAACTTCAGCACAAACCCCTATTCATAAAATAAACTGGTTCATGTTGGCATCCCTATTCCCGATCTCAATAACACGGTAGTTAGGTCGTTGTAATATCTTTTACTATTTGAGATAGACAAAATCACATTTTTCTGTTTATGTTTATCGAATGCGAATTACACAAATGATAAAACATCTTGAAAATAAAATGAAAATCGGTACAATTAAGTCTGATAACACGTAATACGTAGGTAATTTTTATGGTATCAAAGTATGGTTAGTTTAGAATTTTGATGCAGGGCTTATGAATTTAAGCCGAGAGAAAGAGCAGAAGAAGGTTGAGAGAAATTTTTTTAGGATATAAATAAATACACCCTACAGTGACTATGTATGTGACATAGTCCTGACTCCACGTTAAAACAACTTTGTGTCGACCCTCTAGAAGGCTTTTTTTGGTTCTCACAAAACCCAGACCCGAAACAAATATTTGTCTAGGTGCGGGGACCGAACCCTCTCCTTTAGCCAACATCTCCTGTGTCAAATACACAATAGCGTAAGTAAAATATTACTGAAGACGTGTGCAGTGCGTTGTTAACTGAGTCACAAGGGTATCCTGTTTATGTAGGGTTTCACGTTGCTATTCGCTGAGCCACGTCGTGCGATATCCAGTGACACGGTACATATAAGTATATATTATTTACCCACTAATGTTAGAAATATAGCTATACTTTCTTACTGTTACGTAAGGCTACAAGAAAATAAATTTGAGGGGTTTTGTAACAGGATAAAAAGACTACAATAATTATGGCGACTGCTTATGTATATCATCGTACAGTTTTATGTGCGACGTTCGAATATTTAAACTTCGTTTCGGATCATAGAGTCAACAACATAAAAAAAATATCTCTGGTAATTTCTAATACCCACGACACAAGACTCGATCTTACTGTGAGGTCAGGACTGTGTATATCAATAGTGGCTGTATTTATTTATTTAGGACTCTGCTGTGCGTTTCACAACAACAAACCTCAAGCCATTATGCGTTGATTTGCCAAAAGGAGAAATTATAAAAAATCCTTACGTGCAAATGCGAGTCGTCCTTGCTCTGGTCGGGGCGGGTGAACTCGGCGTGCAGCGCGGGGGTCTTGCCCCCCAAGGGAAGCGTGGGGGCCTCATGCTGCCACGCCTGCCGCTCCTCCTGCCTGAACCCAGGGTTGTCGAACGCGAACTCGTCCTTCACTGACTCAGGGTCGGTTGAGAACACCAAGTGCTTTCCTGAGGACAAAGAGAGAGATAATTGGTGATATGAAATTGTAGAGACACTTTTGACTTTTCGGAAACCGTGTGTATTGTTAGTTTCACGCGTTTTAACGGCGAAGAAAAATATTGTACGTTGATCATTGTAATGAAGTGATATGAAAGATAAATATTTACATTGTAAATATAGTGAGCATTATGATGTATGTACCACTAACAAAAAATCTACGACTTATAAAATATCCATGTTTCAGTTTTTTATTTGTTCACTACTTAGTCATTTATAAATTTATAAATAATATTGGTTGAAGTTACTATGTGTAAATTGATTTTAATGCTTTGAAACTATCACACTAATTAATAAACAACAATATCTTCGTTTAGAACTATATTAAAGTCTACCTTTTCAGCGGATGTTTACAAATAAATATAAGTAACGTATTCAACTAACTCGATTAAATCATAAGCTCAAGCCGCGTGGTACGTAACAGCAACCCAGATGTAGTGAAATCATTGGAGCGCGCGCTCTCATAATTAGCAGACAGCACGCGAACAAGGTCGGGAGACACTACGCTTTATTATGGATTTCTTTCACATTTACTCGAGAGCCTCTGCAGCGCAGTTTTTTTATACAATAGGTCCAGTAAACAAGCAAACAGGTCACCTAATGGTAAGTGTCAAGCTTTATTGTAAAAGTACACTTAAGACTGCCTTATGTTTTTCCTTCTCTTATGTCACATGGTAGTCGGTAAGAGATTGCCTCGAGCGATACGACCGCCATTTGTACTTTAATATTAAATATTCGTTTAGTTATTAAGACTTATTTAGTGTACAAAAAAGAATAAAATAAATAAATAAACAAATAAATAAGTGATCACTGCCGCCTACAACATCCACAAACGCTGGTATTATAGATGTGTTGGCGGTCCATCAAATCGGGAGGGGTTGGGGGGGGGGGGAAGGATGGGAAAAGGACAAGGGTATTGGGCAACCGGAAATCTCAAAAAAAAAACTTTTCACATTTACTCAGAACAGCCTTTGAGGCGTAGTCCCCGGATGTGAAACAAGAGGCCGCGGATTCAATCCCCGCACCTAGACACATGAACCACATTTCTTGGGGGTCTGGGTGTTTGCGAGACCGAAAAACACGTATTTTCTGATACACAAGATTTGTATTTAAGTGGTGTCAGGACTACATACGAGACTGTTGGGTGTATTAATTATTTACTCCACAAAGACATTACAATGCCCAAGATGGTGAATGAGGAATCAGGAATTTGTACCCGATATTGCGATAGGCTCGCCCCCTATCACATCATGGGACGGAACATACAAGGCGAAATGTGGGTGTCCTGGTAGCACCTCTGCCTACCCATTCTGGGAAAAAGACGTCAGGTTATGTATCATGTATGTATGTACATATGCTAACACTATTGTCGTTGCGAAATGATAATAATGTATTAATCACTGTTGATCGAAAAATATACAATTTTCTTTAAAAATTAACATTTGCGTGGTTATTAATAGTAAGACTAGTAATTAATGAAACCTCATCAGGCCCCAACCAGTCCTGCCTACGCTTCACACATCTTTATAATGTCATGCATATTTGTATCATTTATATAAGATAAGGACGTCCCAAGGAGAATAATAAGGCATTATCGAGTTGTTGCTAATTGGAGAGATGAAACAAAATATCGTAGAGAGGAAACGATTGGCACTGAAAAGTTGATAAATGGGCCAAGAAATGTCTATTGTGTAAACTGTTGTGTTCCAATTTGAAGGATATTGTAGCCAAAGTAACTACTGGACATATTGAGACTTAACGTCTTACGTCACAGGAAGGCGAGCGCAGTGGAGTGCCAAGCAATGCTTTAAAAGTCATGGCATTGTTTGGTTTTCTACTGTCCATGAGCGGGCGTATCGTTTACCATCAGGCGAATGGCATGCTCGTCTCGCCATTCTACGCAATAAGAAAAAGAAAATAATTACGGCCTGGATGCTTCTACAACACAGCTGATCTCGGGCAAACTTGCGTAGGTCACTATGCCAGGTTTTAAACCTTGTGTTTGTTTGTTCTTAAAAGGTTCAACGATGGACCGAAGACTAAAGACGAAGGGCGGCGCGTAGCGGGTGGATGAGGGCTGCTCAAGACGGCGAAAGGCTGAGTTTTGAGTATAAACAGTTCAAATTATCAAATCATTCCGGCACTACATTCTTTCACATAGATTGCCCGTTGGTAATTGAAATTATACACGTAATAACGAACAGTGCAATCTATTACCAGACTAACAAAGTGACAATCCGTCTCACAGTAATTTTCTGCGTACAGTCGGGAACACAAAAACACTGTGAAAGTGTCGACCCAGATCGTTGGCAATCAAGCCAATCGAAAGCAAAAGTACGGCTGTAATAGCCCAGCAATTCATTTGTAAAATGGGCCAGTTATGGCCATAAATGGGACTTGTGTTGGGTCTTATTTTGCTGGTCGTGGAGTGTTTGTGTTCCTTGTTTAACCTGGCACCAAGGGACTGATGATAAAGGCTACGCCGTCCAGAAAAGATACCGTGGGTCATTCATCTCTTGCAACTTGACACAGTTATGTCAGCCCACTTAACTGTTTTGTCACGCTTGAGATAGAGATAATTTTTCATATTTTTTCAATCAATCAAAGGTTTCGTAGATAAAGGAGTCAAGGACCTTTCGTAAATTCAGAAATGCAACAAAAACCAACATCAAAACATATCTATTTTCTAAGCGACAGTGACACCGCTTTGGTAGAGCCCATTTTTACGACCGTGGACAGAACGCTAACAAAAAAGGAATTCCAAGAAATAATTCAATTAAAAAACAAAATAAGAACATCGATTACGAATTCGAGCGACGTCATGCTTAAATCTAGTTGAATAAGTATCAATGACCTCAGACAATTCTATGGCAATACAAAGTTATTTCACAAGCACTGAGCGTTGAAAGTGTTGCACCTAATTTGCACATAAACGAATACGTCGCCTATTTATTCATAATTCACTGTTAAATATTAATATTAGTCGCGAGTACGTGGAACAAATTTGAATTTTGACAGCGCGCCATATTGCAAAATGGCGGACTTTAAAAAATTGGCACCTAATAGTTTATGCACTTTAATTAGTGTGTTTATGTCACAAATATAACAGTTATTAATGGTGTTTTTCTTTTAAGGTTTCATTGGTCGTTCTAATTAATTGGATATGCTTTGGGGAAGGCTTGGCGAAATAATGGCACGCGTGATAAAAGTGATCCGTGGCGGATAAACATTGCGTAGAATGACTTTAATACTTTAGAATTTCGGAATAGAAGTTGATAGATTGGAATCGTCTTTTGGTTTCTACGTTCTTCAGCACAGTTTCATGTTTAAATAAGTAGGACGTACGAGGAAAATATGTAGGTATGCCGATTTTATTGCAGATTTGAAAAATGTTGTATCCCCGTGGGATGAGGAAGGAATTCCGAAATATTTGTTACTTTTTGCATATCAAAAGGATGGGATGGGATGGATGATATAACGGAACGGGGTGGGACGGGATGGGAAATTGCAATAAAGTTAATTTCAAATAAGGTTAATCACGTAGACGAAGTTTGCGGGCAGAAGCTAGTAGTTAATAAAAGGAAAGACACAATATTTTAATAACCTATGACAACCCGTTTAAACAACTTTCCGGTCAATTCCGAAGGCACTATTTCACCATCGCGATTTGACAAGTGTCATCTGTCAAAAGCGTAGGAGTGTAGACAACAATAGGATATTTTGTAACAGCCATTTTGTGCAGTTCACTGATCCATAGTAGCAGGATAATTTCTTAATCTGTTATAGGTAATACGAAAGATAAGGAGGCATGTATCGACGGAAATTTGCACTTTTATACCTATTATAAGACCCCGAAAGAAAGAAACCGTCCATTAATCATTAGTGTTTCTTACTGGGAATCTTATTAATAATTATGAATGGAATTCAGCAATTCTAGGATGAAGATATTTTGAGGAAAAAGCATCATTTAAATTGAATTATTTTTTTACGGCCGAAATTAAACATAAATCTTGATGTCTATCTTAAAATCTATTGAAAATAGACCAAACAGGTGACAGTTTTATCTACACGCCCACATTTAACTTGTCTTGGTTGGTTGATTTTCGGGATCCATGCTAAGATACAGATTAGAATCATTTATTAACTTCTGCCGTAAGTCCTTTCAAAATGTTATATGCACATTTTTTGTTCTCAGAATTGGCTATAAGGCACACGTTGCTATTCCACATATTGCATAACGCTTGACAAGTGTCATCAACCAAGCGTAGGAGTGCAGACAATACCTGTGAAATGGAACGTGCCGCGATGCGAGTGACACACTGGTATACCACACGCCTGTTATGGACATATTAGAGTTTTTTATAATTGCATTTCCAAATTTTAATTTTACACCAATACTGTTTTACCAAAATTAAGTAGACTATGCTGCCCACGGACCCACGATTGCAACTTCTGTAAGCCAAAACCGATGCTAATGCGAACTCAAATTATAACGAAAGCCCAAACACGACGAGTATGTCGGGCGTTGCTCGGCGACATTTTTTTTAAACCAAGACCAATTTGTTCTGAAAACAAAAAAGGCAGTTCTAAACTAGCGTTAATTCCAAAGCAACCAGGGGAGAGACTTATATTAACTCTTATTTTAAACATACTACTAATATACTCAACTATTCTAAATAATATGGATAATCCTCTAACATCTCCAAAAACGAAGCCACGAACCCATCTCTAGGAAGTACACAATATGAGCATTACTGCGTAATACGATGGATGTAAAGCGCATACCACCTGTCAACGGATATGACGTGTTGGAACGCATCGCGCCGTTCCCTGGTATGATACAAAGCTTTTCCTGTTCCCACATTCCTTATTTAAAATAACATGCATATTAATGTTTACTAAGATATCTTCTATCGTGATTTGAGTAACATTGAATTGAAATTTCCATTCATTGTTGTGGTATTTCATGTGCCAAAACTATTTTATTTGGTTTAATATAGTGTTACACGTTTTACAAGGGTTTCATTGTTATCAGGGGTTCTCGAAGGTGGAAAACAAATCAACGGTTAAATTATTTTTTGACTATGATGATAAATAATCACCTTTATTATACTCTACATGGACAGCACTGTATTTATCATCAAATACAGTTTTAAACAATAAGAATGATGAGACCCCTTAATTGGATTACAGAAGCAAAAATCGCCGTTTCGATAAAAAGCCGCAGGCTTTGTCAAGGCAAGTGGATCTTTAACATTACGAGTGACACAAATTACAATAGGCGTACGGTACAAATTACGTGTCATCTAAATCCACTTACTTCGATTCATTTTCTAAATCTGTTGAATGCAGAGGAACTTATCATCAGGAACAATTTAGTTACAAGTTGGCTGTTAACGATGGCTATCGGAGATTCTCAAACATATTATTGTGATAATATATTGTCTCTAATATGTAATTTGTCGCCTTCATGATCTTTTAGGACATAGGTTTTAAACCGGGTAGTTTTAGATTCGATTCCCGGCTCAGGCCCTTCATTTATGTGAATTTAGTTTGAACATCTTGTAATAGATAAGAGAAGCCAACAACCATGCTCAGAGGTATTTATTCCAAGAAACTTGTATGATTTATCTTTACGAAACTCCATTCAATTGTCGTTGTGATAAAATTTATAAACTGTATTTATTTTTAGTCGTTCACAATACACCAATATAAAATGTAAACAAACATTTAACATGGCCTTTTATTACTTCGCAAGAAGTACCACATCACATTACAAAAACATTAAACCCCTTTCCACATACAGTTAAGCAATAAAAACGTGTAGAAACACTTATCCGCCAAGATCTTTTGTTAAATAATTTATTTTCTATATCGTAAACAAGTCGTACAGATGATTTACAGCTCGGCGCACGCGGCATTGACCCAGCCCTAGCGGGGTCACACTTTCACTATTGTTGCACCCACTACATAGAAGTTAGAACATCGTTATCTTTTTATCTCACTCTCACTTGAAGATATGTAAGAAATAGTGCTGTCTCTATCAGACAATGTTATGTTTACAATAAAGATTTACGATTCCTGGAACGCAATTAAAAATAAAGTTATTTTTTAAAATGTAGAACTCTATTGTTCAATTATGAATGACCAATAATAATTACTTAACGAAATAAAAATTCGCGATAAATTCTATGATTGCATATAATAATAATAATTGTCTCCGGGTAGCATTATACATGATAAAGTTTATTAGGTTCAAAGACAGCCAAAAACACAGACAGCATGATCTATACATTCCATTTTTATATTTTTTTATTTTTAAGATAGGGATTTAAATACAAATATCTATACTTTCATTCCTCTGAAACGGTTAAGTGAACGTTTGCACGTTAGTGTGAGAGGGACAAAAGGAATGTGCGGCTAATAGTTGTATCTTTTTATTGATCAGTTTTTTATTTATTGCACGTTATATTCTACACATCTTCGGATGGAACAAACATTTTACTTACATAATATTATAATATTTAACAAAAAAGAGATTGGCTTTAAGATAAATTGAATGTCCTCCCAAAGGACGAATTTATTGGCAATAATTTTATACAATAAAACAGCAAGGTACCAAAAACCAAGTTCAATGGCAGTTTAATGTGATTTTTTGTCAGTCTGTCATACAAGAACGTCTCAAATGATAAATTGCAAAGGTGAGTTTCAAGAGCCATTCGCAAGGAAATTCCAAAACGATTATTATCAAATCGAGGATAATTGCGTTTCATTATACGCAATTTAACACAATATGATAACTATAGAGGTGTATAATTATTCATTTATAGGTGCTAGGAATATTTAGATGAAGCAAATTTTTCTTGATAATACAATTTACTTATTTTTTATTATTCTGTGCATAATTTCGTTATTTTCAGTGACTTTTAAATAAGTGTATAACCTTCATACAAAACATATAATTCCAAATTTAAATAAATAAAGCAATTGACCTGTCAAAATTTCCATTCCATTTATTCAATTTCAAAAAAAGAACAAAACGTATATTTCTTTTTTTGTCAAGACATAAACAAGAAGTTTGTAATTTGGCAGCAATAGCATCAATTGTACAACACAAAATGACTTGAGTTATACAATTCTTACTCTCGGCGCATTCGTCACGGATATCTTGGTCAAGGAAAACCATTTTATTCACACGTTATGTAGAAAGTTATATATTTCAAATACACTTATACAGTGTAGGCGTTAAAAATTATTTTAGTACATAATATTAGAGTTTTTTTTTGTACATATGTCACTCCTACACAAAATCAACCAGTATAATAACTTAGTCGTATACACTATAAAGGTTTATAATTATCTCAAGACTGACTGTCTAACATCTAACTAAATCTATCTATTATGACATGGAAAACATCTATGAAATGTATTTGACCTAAACTAAAACCTTAGTAATATGTAATCTTAATAAATCTTCGCTAGATGGTAATAATTCAGCTTTGATTATTCAATTTATATCTTTTCTTTATTCAATTTCTACATATTATGATAAGCAAAGCTATCTGTTGCAAAGCGAAGCAAAGACTTTCCCCGAGAAATCCCTATCGACCTATTGGGAATAACCTCAGTTACTTGGCGATCTCTTTAGCCTTTTGGTATATCGTGCATCTATTTTATGGATACATAACTCAAGCTTTGCTAGCCAATTGGCGGTCCCCACTCGAAAACTTTATTTCCTTTAATTAAATATTGGTATCTGAATACATATTTTATTCCAAAACAAAACATTTTTAATCGACCTTTGTTAAAAATCACGTGCTCGACGTCGCGTCAGTGTGAATCAAATCATCTTGATCTTTTAAGACTTCGTTCCTAAGATATTCATCACCACTTTATTCAGCGATTATAAAAATACTCATTGAATGATCAAACGATCGTGCATTAAGCGTGGATATTTACATTCGCCACAGCTCTGTTTGACTGAGCAATCGCGTATTTTGAAAACAAACGCAACTCATTAGGAAACAATCTCGCTTGTACACGCATTCGCTCACCTGAGAATAATAAGTACCTAATTACTACCTCTCTCTCTCTCTCTCTCTTCAGCCACTGAACATAGGCCTCCCCCATGGATTATTAATTACTACCTAAAGATACTTGAAAGCAGCAGACCGGGCTCTGTGGCGTAACTTGGGAGAGCCCTATGTCCAGCAGTGGACTGCAACAGGCTAGTGATGATGATGATACTTGAAACTCAAATAAGGACGGATAGTTGGTAGGATAAATAAATACACCCAACAGTCACATACATAGTCCTGACCTCACACTAAGATCGAGTGTGTCGTATCAGAAACTATGACCTATCGATCTCACACACCCAGACCCGATACAAATACCAGTGGATCACACAAACATTTGCCTTAGTGCAGGGATCGACCAGCCTTTCGTTTCACAGCCGTCTAACGGTTTCTGGCTGTCAACATGGCATCCGCCAGGATAGAGACCACCATAATAATGGAAAAACCCGTCAGTAATTCAAGGGTATCGCGCTAAAGGTTTAGCCTTTGTATGTATATTACGATAAAGCCCGCATGCCTTTAATTAATTTTCGGAAGTGGATTCTAAATCAGCACTGTACTTATTATCAGGTTCCTTACTGGTACTTATGGACTGACAAAGAGTGGGTTATAATAAATTATGTCTTATTTATAGCATAACAAGTATAAACAAGTTACAAACTTAGTTACTATATTGGGATTGTAGTTTTTATTGGTAGATGAAAGAAAGAAGAAAGAAGAAAGAGGGGAGATAGTCAGAAATCTGGCCACTTGGATAAACATACGAAATATTACATAAACTACTGCATTCCTCTGAGACGGTGAAATGCCCCGATCGAGTCATTTAACAAGACTAAGAACAACCTGGCTTCACCTCTAACAAAAGGTTAAAAGTATTTTGAGGGCAGAAGTATTAAATATAATTTTAATGAACATGTTGAAGGCTGTACATAGGACGAAATTGAAAATGGTCGTTAAATTAATATGAAAATATTTTTTTACCATTTTATTTATTTATTGGATATAAAAAAATATACAAGTTTAAACCGTGGAAACTAAGTATCCCCAATACTTTATCGCGGTCGAAATTAATAAAATGTTTAGTAATAATAACACCAAATTATTATTGTCATTCACAACTACGAGTATTCATGCTATGAATATTTTATTAATACATAAACTGTACCTTTTTAGTATTAAAATACTGAATTACTCAATGAAATAATTTAATATTGTTTGTAAATGTTTAATTTACACAAGATAAAGCTGTAAGAACAGTGCGTCCCTTTTCAATGAATTAAATAAAAATTATTTAAATAATACATACATTTATGAAATTTGGCATACGTAATCAGACGCTGGTATATTCTAACATATCCAAAAACTGTGCAATTCTGACAATATTACATATATACAGGTCGAATTGATAATCTCCTTTTTTTGAAGTCGATTAAAGACCATAGTATCTCATGCAAACTGTAGGGACATGATATTTAATTTAAACTAAATAAATATACATCTTATCACCACAGTACACGCAAAACCTCTATCAGAAGCACGATATTTTTACTTTCTCGTCCCACTGATTTGCAATCTCGACAACCAGTTTTCCATAATAATTAGCTAACCATTGAATCGGGCTAGTTTAGCAACACGGTCATTGTGGTCATTTTAATTCAACCGGTACTGCGTGGACGCCATCTTGTCGACACGTAATGGCGTTTGGCGGGAACGCAACTGTTGAGTAATGTTTGGATTATTTGAATTGTCAATTTGTCTTGCGTATTTGGTAGGTGGAAATCACTGGCCGCCATTCTTGGAATTGTTTATAGATTAAATTAGTCCCAGAATATTTTTGTATCAATGGTAAGGCTTGTGAAGTGACTGTCTTGGTGACGCAGTTGTACTACGGTGCAATTACAGTGCTGAGGTCTCGGGTTCAAGTCCCGAGCTGGACAAAGTGATACCTATTGGGTTTTTCCATTACTTAATTGTCAGCCCGGAGTTAGGAATTTGTGCCCGATATGGCGATAGGCTTGCCCACAATCATATTGTGGGATCGAAAAACACAGGGCGAAACGTGAGTGCCCTGCCTACCCCTCCTGGGAATAAAGACGCGAGTTTATGTATGTATGTATGGTGAGACTTGCCAGTTGTAGCGCTAGTCGGATAACAAGTTTGATTTTTCTTTGCCAACTATAATTAATTCATAAGAAATCGACGTAATGAATGCTTTTGTTATTGTGTATGTTAATTACTTCAAGCATTTTGTGATTCCTGGCAGAAATGCTTTAAAATTACGCATTTTTGACAAAATTGCAATACTACTCTTAGTGTACAAATTAACACATTTTAAAAACTACTAAAAGCTCAAACTCTGTTCAAATACTAGAAGTAACGTAAATAATATATACAGCTGATCGACCCTTAAAAACACAAATATTTGCAAAAATAAAACGCATTACATAACCTCCAAATCAGAATAATTAAAATAATGATAACTTTCAAAACTTATTCAAATAAAAGCTATAATTGAACGGAATCCATTGAAAATTAACATTTAATTGTTTACTACAAAGGTCTCGTAAAAGCCTTGACACAATCGACTTCGCGCCAATTAACCGAGCCGGGCAGAACTAATACGCTCAAAACAATACGAGCCGAATTATATTCACTGGTCTTACTTTCGATTTTTAACGGGTCTAACGGCCTTATTCATACAGTTTTAAAACCTATTTTAGTTATCGAATGTCATCTTCGCTCAAATTGAATTCAAAAGTCGTTTGAAAAAAACATTCGATACCTAAAATAGGTTTTAAAACTGTCTATGAATAAGGCGGAAAGTGTTTATTATCTTTATCGGATCGGATATTTGCACTTACGTTAGGTTGACACAACTAACAGGGGTTACACTATTCTCCGACACGAAGTTTGTCTGTTCGAAGTTCGAACCATCGACGTCCGCGTATAAGATAAAAGTTTTCCACTAATTTTCCAAAAAATCAATACTATTCTCTATGAAACTTATCATTCACTCCAAACTGAAGTCCCATTGGCACGGGGAGAGTTTCTCGCCTCGAAAATACGATTATCGTAAGGTTATAAAAAGGTTGCATCGTGTAAACATTTGTCAGAACACGATAATCTATGGCGGTTATGTCATGCGATAATCGCATACGACGTACAAAAGACGATTAACTAAAAAAATGACGCTGACATAAATATCCTTCTACGATAAGATTTGAATACTATAGTCATTTATGAAGAGGAATCGAAAAACTGAGATAAAATGGATATGGCAACATGTAAGATCCACATTTTTTTTTGAAGTCGGTTAAAAATCCGAAGTCAACATACGGTCTAATCATTAATGCACATTCTGCAAACTTCATATTTCGCTAAAAAAAATATTACAAAATATATCATAAAGATTTCATTCGCAATACCTTTCAAATAAACAAATGTAAACAAGGTCTTCTAGGTCATTCGGAATGTCGATTGAGACGAGCACGATAGTACTTGACAACCTTGGAGAAGTTTTTATACCAATAAGATTGCTGTTAACTGGTCTTTAATCATTTAAAGCGATTATGCGAAGAATGTAGTCATAATTATTAATAAACTTATGATTGTTGTAGGCTCAGAATCAACGACTACACCCTTCGTTCGTATGTTTCCTAGGATGGGATTTTACACAAAATGTATTTGCTCATCAAAATCTTAGTTTTATGGAGCATTGCAATAAATCTAAGTAAGGTACTATACTAATCATACCATCAAATTCTTTCTGTATATTCGGATTAACTAATCGCAAGCCTCTAAAATAACTGACGGTCTAGTATTATCAAATAAAGTGAAAACCAGATTACATTATCTTAGCATTCGTTAAATATGGTAATACAAAAAACATACAACAGAGAATCTACTTTTTTATAAGCAACAGGCGACGAGGCACATTAAATAATAGTCTTGCACAAAAAAAGAAGAATTACACAAAATGGCGTCCGAAGCGCGCGATTTGTCAATGTCAAGCGCTAATTAAAACAATTGCCACACGGCGAGTCTTTGTTTGTTTTTAGTTTTTTACTTTTAACTCATCTTCACACGGTTGATCAATGCGTTTCCGCCTGATGTCATGCAATTGGTTTTGTAAAACCGACCAAAACATGAGAATTGCATTCATTCCTACTTTACCGAGTATTTTTTTGACGTAAGACCATGACTGGAGAAACTAAAAATGTTAGGCCTGAGGTGAATTGAGGTAGGCAGGTAATTATTTGCTACCCAATAATTGATAACAAAATATTAGCAACTTTATATTTAAGAATAAATACTTAAGAAGCAATGAAATAAGAATTAAAGAAATAATAGAAAAGAAAATCGGAGCTACCAGGAAAATGAAAAATAGATTGAATATTGATTGATTACTATCATTTATGTGCATATTACTTTTAATAAACTTAGCACACCATAGAGATTTTAACAAAATTTCATAGCACCCCCCTCCCCGCACTAAGCCAGCGTAGTGGACTGGCATGAGCTCCGTCCATCGAACTCTAGGCTGTAGAGGAGTCTTGTGATCAGCCGTTACAGGCCGGTATATGTCAATAAAATAAAGAACAATAAATAGGATACCGTCATACACAGACCGTCATACCCACAGTCATACCAGCAACAAGCAATTAAATTAAAATCCCATCCAATGATCCGTCATGACAGTTTGAATCAATATCAGCCTTGATGGCGTCACCCGGATCATCAAGACGATGACGCATCAACAAAATATTAGTAAAAAAACTGTAGCAATACAACATATTTTTTCCTATGACAGTTCGTCAGAAGTCGTAAATTAATATTACTAGAACCTTTGTCTCGTTTAAGTGAGCAAAAAAGTAATTATCGAATGCTTCGACGGTTCCGTTGAACTATAAATTTAGGTTTTGTAAAAATTTTGTCAGGAAGGTTTTACCGGCTACGATTTAAGCCAATGATCGCCTTTAAGAACTAAAGTTTAGTTAGTTATTTTAGGCATTCAACTCGATTCAGATGAGGACAAATTAAAGTGGAAAAAATCTTAATAAGTAGATATTAGCGGCTCTATTCATAGACAGTTGGTAAACCTATTTTAGTTATCAAATTTTCTTCTTTCAAACTGAACTCAAAAGTCGTTCGAAAGGGATAAAATAATTGGTAACTAAATTTGGTTTACAAACTATCTATCAATGTGGCCGTAGATATTTACACTGAGCCTGCTATTACAATTGAAATACATTGTTGTTATTTGATATTATCTAAGCTTTACACGAATCCCGCAACCGACGATTTGCATTTTTCACAGGAGAATTTCTTATTTGATTTACCATTAAAGTGTTCATATTTTTACAAAAAAATCTACTCATATACTTACATCGAAATACGAGTAATACTTCTGAGTGATATAATGGAATATATTAATATAGCGATAAACTGGAAACCCAAAGGAAGATAGAGGTCATATAAATTATATACCATACACATACATACCAGACACATACATAGTCCTGAATCACACATGAAATTTAATTAAGTCTTGTGTCTTGGGTATCAAAAACTACGACGGACTTTTCGGTCATATCACTTATATGACTATCGAAATATTTAGTTTTTTTTGGCGCTTACAACCTTGCTGAAATAGCTAATATTACCTATTAAAATTAATAAAGGAATAAATGGCTATCAATTACAAAATATATAACTCCGGTAATCCGGGTGACTACGCCCAATTTAGCAATATAATGCAGGAAGCCAGCAGTCCGCTGTCGAAATATCCTTAGACACTGTTAGCAAACAAATGAATATTGATACTTAAATAGCTTTCTAAATAATTACTGCATGTCAGTTTTTGATTGGGATATTAGATAAATCATATTAGCAACTTTCGCTACCCATCAAAAGCGAACTAAGAATATATTTGAATTGGACGAAGGGAAATGAGTAAGGATTTGAACTCCAGCCACTTCAATGTAAGAAAGGCGATGGATATACTTTTGCTTTCATTATATTGGTAGAGTATGTCTACAAATACATTAGTGATCAACCAGGAGCAACATGAGAGATGATTGTCCTTATCACTCACGACTCTTTAAACTTCTTCTTCTTTTCAGCTACAAGAAGACCACTGCTGAGCACAGGCCTCCCCTATAGATCGCCACATAAACCAGTTGGAAGCGACCAGCATCCAGCGACTTCCTGCAACCTTAACCAGGTCGTCCATCTTGCCCAGACACTTAAACTGGCCCGCACTAAAAAGTATGTACATAGGTTGTTTTCGAAATGGGACACACGTAAATGAGTAGCTACAACGGTTTCTTTTGGATACTTAAACGGGTATTTCACATTAAAAACAAATTACGGATTTTATTGCTTATTTGGATTATTACATTTCTTAACTATCCGACGACGTTTAGAATACGAAGTTGATAAAATGACATCACTATCAAGCCAGAAAGTAAGATACTACGTCGTTTCATTCTTAAAAAATACAAGAATTACTAACCAAGTCACGGTCAAGCTGATGAAGTTACAACGATACCATAAGGTCATTGTTACTTCAGGATTATCGCGAGCACAGGTGTTCCGAGCCCGCATCTCATTTGCATAATGTTACGTCGTATAAGCAAAAACAATTTATACGCTACGCTTTCAGTATTTAAAATTTTGGAGAATATCCGGCTCGAAGGACCATTGATTACTTCGATATTTGTTTATTAACAGCCTTCGTGGCACAGATCGTTAGCCGCCGGCTGTGAAACGAGAGGCCGCGGGTTCGATCCTCGCACCGAGACAAATGCTTGTATGATCCACAGGCATTTGCTTCGGGTCTGAGTGTTTGTGAGACCGAAAAGTCTCTCGTAGTTTCTGGTACCCACGACACAAGATTCGATCTTACTGTGGGGTCAGAACTACGTATGTGACTGTTGAGTGTATTTATTTATTATTTATATATTGAACCTATTATTTTCTTTAAGTAATTTCAAAGGTACAATGCAAAATTCATATTATAAAGTAAAATAGGCATTATAAAACAGTTCAAAATAAGGTGATGTAGAGATAAATGAAGCAGGCACCTCAATGACAACTAAAATCAAAAGTGGAAATAAAGTATTCATTGACACAACCTTACAATATTTTACGCTCTGTACTCTATCGGGCTTATTCATAGACAGTTTTAAACCCTATTTTAGTCATCGAATATTTTGTCTTCTTCGCTCAAACTGAACTCATAAGTCACTCGAAAGGGACAAAACATTCGATAGCTAAAATACGTTTCAAAACTGTCTGAATATGACCGTATGATAAGGTGTGATTTTCCAAATCAATGTTTTTAGTTAAAAACTCGGCAGTAGATGTTGAAAACACACATCCATAGTCAACGATAAAGTCAGAGCTATCAAACCAATGTCATTATAATGCCGGTGCGTTGTGGTCGTGATGTCATTGCTATGCTGTTCGGGTGCCAGCTTTATGGCCACGCTATTCTGTAGACGGACGATTATGGACAGTGTCTATGACCACACAGCGAAATGTTAGTATTCACCATAGACAAACACTGCGAGTGTCAATAAATTGACATTTAGAAAGACAAAGCGAATGTACTGGCAATATTATACACGCCGCATGTTCGCTCTGTCTCCCTCAAATTTCCGTCTCAGAGGTCAGATCTGTGTTATGTTGACTACTGTTCGATTTCTTAACAACTACAAATAAATATATATATATAACGTAAGTAGCAAAATAGTCGAAATGTATAAATTAATCTTTAAATAACAGTAGTATTACAATACTTAATTGATCTTAATATGGGGTCGGAACTATGTATGTAACTGTTGGGTGTATAATGTAGGTATTTATTAATATTATCATATCAGGCGATATGGCGAAAGGCTCGCCCCCTATCACATTGTGAGACGGAAAATACAAGGCGAAATGTGGGTGTCCTAGTAGCACCTCTGCCTATCCCTTCTGGGAAAAAGGCATGAGTTTATGTATGTATGTTTTATATTGGAGAGAATGATTCTGTGACCAGCGCTTATACTATCTGGATATTCAGGTGAAGTATAGTCACTGCCTTTCTAGTATCAAAATACTGACATATACTCACAGATAGGAAATAAAATACGCGAAACAATAGTATGTTAAGACATACATTACATCGTAGTACCGCGTTAGGTCTATCCAGCCTTTCACAGATTGACACGGTCTCAATGGCCTTGCTTCAACCATCACGCATTCAATGCACGACGCAAACTGGATTCCATCCAACTTCGGACATTCATGATATGATCGTACATCTTAAAGGTGCATTCACAATGTGATATATTGTTTTTAAACATAATAAGCGCGGTATATAGTGCGTGGTGTGCATGTTTGGTGGTCGCGGGTTCAAATCCCAGGGTACACCTCTGACTTTTCGGAGTCATGTGTATAGTCAATCACCACTCACTATAACGGTGAAGGAAAACATCATGAGGAAACCTGCATACCATAGCGATTTTTAAGAATTTCTATGGTATGTTAAGTCTGCCAACCCGCACTAGGTTAGCGTGGTGGACTATATGGTCTAACCGCTCTCAATCGTACCCTCGATTGTAGAGCAGGCCCGTAACCTGCAGTGGGACGTATAGGGGCTGATACAATACAATACAACATATTTATATGGATGTTCATGGACGTGGATTGCCTCGGTGGCGTAGTTGTATTACAGTACGGTTACAAAGCTGAGGTCTCGGGTTCGAATCCTGAGTCGGACAAAGTGATATTGAATTTTTCTATTCATTATCAGCCCGGAGTCAGGAATTTGTACCCGATATGGCGATAGGCATATATACATCGTGGGACGGAACATGCAAGGCCAAATGTGGGTGTCCTAGTGGCGCCTCTGCCTATCCCTTCGGGGATGGAGGCGTGAGTTTATGTATGTATGTATGTTCATGGACGTTGATGCCAATTTTTTTGTGATGTCGAAGACAGAACGATATAGAAGACAATTAATTGTAAAGATGGGCAAGAGAGATAATAGGTATGTAGGTAGTATAATAATATAATATAATAATAAATAATAATATACAATAATAGGTACAGTTGATTTTTTTTATTACTCTCCGAAATATTAATATGTAAATATATTTTTTTATCGCTCTTTCCTATAATCCTGGGTCCTTCCGCCGTAGCGTCAAGAGGCATCTCAGCGGGCCGGCATGATTGTATCGAATGATATGAGACTACCGTTTGATACCATTCGATACTCTATTTGGACGGCATTAGCACTTACCATCAGGTGCAATGCAGTCACTTTGCCGTGCCAGTTTAAAAAAAAAAAAGCTTGTTGATTAAATTGAGTATGGGTATAAAATCGCGCAAGATCTTGCACCATTCAAAATTAATCATAAAGGCAATGCAGTTGCGACACTTAACCGTGTCAATAAAATTATTATTATTTTACCAACTAAACAACAAGTCAACGAACAATAATTATTGTAAACGCAAAAAATAGCATACGTTCATTATTAACTGTCTGAAAATAGTTTTCCATGAGTACAAAGGTATTTATTTCATTTGCAATTCGTGCAAAAAGTTGCTTCCAACTAACATTCATGCAGACTTACATTTAAAAATTTATTTATAATCTTTTCGTGAATACTCAATTATAAAACGGGAATTTCCTCATTCTAGTGCAAATTAAAATATAATAGGGTAATTTAAAATCGTCTAAAATTTTGCATACATTGGTCGTGACCTATAAACATGTGAATTCATTGTTTTTTTTTAAATACCAAAGTTAGCTTCTTTTTCGTAGTTAAGAATTTTGAAGGAATATTTATATTTATATTAATATTTTCATAAGTCGTGTAGGTAAAAGAATGTCAAGGTACTAAACGACGTTCAAATCCAGAGTGGTAAAATGGAACGACTTAAAATTGAGAAGACATATATAAGTACATTTTTTATTTTTTTTAACACGTGGGTTGCACTTCTGCCTGCCCCTTCTGGGAAAAAAGTAAACAATTGCACATATCTATCTACATTATAATTATAAAGAGGAAAGATTTTACTGTTTGTTTGTATTGAACAGGCTTCGAAACTACTGAACCAATTTGAAAACTTCTTTCTCTGTTCTCTGGAAGCTACACTATCCCCGGGTGACATAGGCTATATTATATTAACAAAAAATTTAGGCATCCTTACAAAAACTCCAATAATATAACCTAAATTTTTAAAAAAATAACCAAAATATTCTTTACACCGCGTGCGTTGCGAAAACTACATGTTGTTGATGTGGACTGGACTCAAAAACTATCTGCACCCGGGTGAAGCCGGGCCAAACCGCTATTCTAAAATAAACTGATTTATTATTGGTAGAACGATATTTGTACATAATTTATTTAGGAATGCGGTTAAACCAGTCAATATAGATGTTATATTTTAGCATATTAATATTTCGCCTTGATTGATTGAATTGGTGACATACGCGCAAATCACAAAGGTCACTTCGAAGTATTTGATTAATCTAAATTTTAGATTAAATTCTTTTGACGCATTCTAAATATTAATTGGAGATGTTTTAGTCGATCCGGACGATAATGTCATGACTTTAGTTCATTTCATCTTTGTTTAATAATCAATTTATAGGTTTCATTGTTTAACGAGAGCTATAGCTTAGTCCACCAATTCGGTCTAAAGCAATTTGATCAACTAAAATTATTGTGAAAGTCCAGGTTGGTAAGTACCCATCAATGTACTTTCTTTCGCCAATTACTCGTAGTAACGGCCATAATGATAGGTTAAAAACCTATTTGAGTTATCGAATGTCTTGTCCCTTTCGAACGACTTTTGAATTCAGTTTGATCGAAGAAGACAAAACATTTGATAACTAAAATAGGTTTTAAAACTATCTATGAATAATGCCGTAAGTCTTTACAGCAATATAAGGAATATATCAGCACTGCAATAATTTCAAAATGGTCATAATAACATATTATATCACCCAGAATTATAACAAAAATAAAACAGAATTGATATCTATAAAAATGATCTTTTCGAAACGCTTCTCGACTTATTCGTACTTGTCTTATAAAAAAATAATTCAAAGACAAAACCACAACAACATCCGACGAAAATAAATCATTTTAAGGATTCACACGATCCCTCATAATATTGTATTCAGATGTTGTTTTTCATACATCCGCCCCGTGTTTACATTAGCATGTAAGTAATTTTGAAAGCAAGGTTACCTCTACGATCTTGATTGATATCACATCTTGAGCATGTACCAAGTCATTTGCATCCAATCATTTACGTGCATTTATAAAATGTATAATATACACAATTGCTTCATAGATTATTGTTACAATGTTAGAAATTGTAGTTTGTTAAAACACTGCTGTCTCTTTAGAAAAGTGTGAAAACAGCTTTGCGACGACAAATGTTCGAACTTCGTACGTAAAACTGTACGAATGTGCCTAAATACTTTACACAATGTTCGAATGCTCTACCGTACGTCGTAATCATGGACTAAGTTTGGAGTGAATGTTAAGTTTCATAAAGTATAGTATTGATATTTGCAACCTTACTGAATAACTTTCTTTCTCTCTCTCGCCATTTACTGGTAGGTCTCTCATATGTGAGAGGCTGCCTGGGTAGGTACTATAGCAATGTCTATTTCTCCCGACAAACAGCAGTGTAAATGCACTGTAGTGTTCCGGTTTGAAGGACATTGTATCCAGAGTAACTACTGGACATATTGAGACTTAACATCTTATGTCTCAGTATGGCGAGAGCAGTGGAGTGAAGTGAGCCATGCTTTGTTTGGTTATCTACTGTCCGTGAGCGATCATATCGCTTACATCAGGCGAATGGCAAGCTCGTCTCGCCATACAAAGCAATAAAAAAATTGTCGTGATGGTATGACAATCGGCTCAAGAGCTAAACTGAATATTTTATCTATAAACGTAGACCTGACAGTTACACTTCATCTCTAGCAAAAACATTGTCAGAAAATAAAAAAATATAAAAAAGAATACACAAGAATGACAGAGCAAAACATAGATATAAAAAAATAACAACCATTCAATCATCATAGTTTTTGCCACGCGCTCAAGGCTGCGAACGGAGATTACTAGGAAACACACCGCTTAATAATCGAGCTTATTTTATTTTTTAGCTTTAAGTAGAAGTCGGGAATTTAGACGTTTTAATTTAATACCATTTCTGTTAGTTGGCAACTTTGGTAAATTGAAGATGGCGAGGATTTCATTTATTGCAAGAGTTGTGAAGAATCTCAAAGGTATGTGAAGGATACCAAGTACCCACCGCATTAGATCAGCGAGGAAGACTTAAAGGTTTATCCCAGAAAGGGTTGGCATCGGACAAACAGTCGGTTAAAATATCTATGTTTTATCACTGGGTTAATTAGCTCAAAAATCAGTTTGTGCCGACTCCACGTAATTAATAAAAATAGTCGTATAGCATAGGCTATAGAGCTTATTATTTCGAATTCATTATTTATTATTTATTTACTTAATATGTCATTATGTTGTCATTCCATAGATATAAGAAATGGAGCTTTTTAGGGAATTATTTTCTTTGTTGACAACATTGTATGAATACCAATGCATATAATATGTAATTTACAGTTATATTTTAAAATATGTTTAGATTAGGAGAAGATAATATATTCTACGCATATTGTGTTCTATTTTTTGTTTTATTTATATTTAACGATTTCTGTTAGTATTAAGGCGATTATCATTTATTTTATATTTTGCGAAATTCTGATTTTTGCTTACGATTTCATTAGATCGTGCGCGCGTGACTTGTTTTCCGTTGCGTAAAATTCAAAATAAGTTTATGAAGTCGATTTGTTGTCTTATTTAAATTTAGGCTTAGACCGGAATAATGATATTTGCACGTTCCAATTACTTTAGTTATTTCAAATATCAAGGAAGGGCTTAGAAAAATTAAAACTACTTTTTTGGAAACTGAATGCGTGGTTTTCAAACTTCGAAAAGATTGGAACTTTAGAAATACTCGGCAAAAACACACCAACATAACCTAAATACCCCCTAGAAGTGTAGGCTTCTCTAGGCCTAGTATAACAATAGGAGGTTTTAAATACACCAAGTAATGGATGCATTAGTGCAAGTACTTATGCATTGTCCCCGCAAGAATCACTGTAAGTGCTCGGTAATACTCATTTACTATATCATTCTAGACGCTTCCATTAGTGCAGTTGTAAGCCCTTGCGGATTAGCCTTGGTGAACGCGAAATCTAATCGATTCTTGATTAAATCGATTTTGAATCGGTTGTAATACGATCGAATAACTGCAGCGCATTCCATTTTTGTTTTAAACGTAGTCAAGATTGTAATGTGATTTGCGGATGTTTTCTAAAAAACTGGAACGGGGAACATATTAACAAATTACGACTTAACCTAGAATTGTTTATATTTTTGTTAATCAGTAGCTTAATGCTTTTCTAATAACGATAACTGATAAGCATGAGTTAATTGCATAAGACGAGTGATATAATATTTGTGACAATTTTTGACACCAACATAAAACACAACAAAGTGCAACGCCATTTTCTCTTCATTACAGAATTTGTTACATAATTTTACAAAAACAATTTAATACAAAAAGGTGCTACCACACGATTGGCAAACATCACCTTGACCCAATGTAGTGTATGGTTATATTTATACTCTGTGCATCTGTCGTCTCGAACTTGACACAACGCAAACCGGGGGTAGAAGAGAAGACAATATATATGCGAATGACGGGAACGGTGCGAAGACGTTGTGTGGAGAAACGAGCCGATATTATAATTATTAATGTTTTGTATAAACATTGCACATATCATAAATAGTGACCATTACACCCAACATCTCGATGAATCCACACCAGTCGTCAACATGTGAAACGAATACAAAATCACTTTAAAAGGTTGTGTTTAGTTCATTGGAATTCAACGGGTATTGTTTCAAGTTGCCAAAGCGAGATTACGTTGGAGCGCAGCTATCGGCTATTACGTAATCTTTTATGGCATTTTTACGGCGATGTCAGTCTCGTGATTTATAAGGGTTCATGTCTAAGGTGACGAAGGTGTTATGCCTTGATCGTCAATTGAAAAAAAGAATTTACCTAAGAATTTACTGTTTTTTTACAAATAAGTCGTAAAATTGATATCACATTGTACCTGTTGTTAATATTGATGGTGGTGCTAAATGTTAAACTTTTAGCCTTGTATATTTGTAAATTAAAGCTATAAGCGAGCCAGGATTTAAAATTGTTCTTAATGTCCTGTGTCTTTTAGTCGACTCAACTACCCAAAGTTATTCATATACGAGTACCTACTTAAACATTGCCGTGAAATTATAAAAATACTAGCACTCTACCAAACATTTCCATTCACGGTATTTCTATGCCGATAATTGAATATCCGAAAAATCTAGATTATGTCATTTTACATAACTTGGTGTGTTCTTTGCGCTCAGTGCATTTTTAAAGATCTCCACCCATTACGCCACTTACATGACTGTGTTAGCAAATAGCTACACATTCTGCTCTGAATAGACAAGAGACACTCAACGGAAAACAAGCATTAGTCTTTTATAGCTGTCGTTAAACCACCCTTACATTAACTACTATGTTTATCATTATTAACATCTTAATACTAAAAATAAACTGTGAATATTTTGTTTGGCATTTTTCTTATTCCTGTGAAAGCTGCTGTGAAAACACAGTAAACTGATTGCCATAGAAAAGACAGTACACCGAATAACAACATTTCACGGATAAATACAAAAGTTATAAAATATTTATTGCTATTTGGACAGAACTTAATGTACTGTCCTGTCTGTTTGTTAAGATGTTATAATACCAAAAACTAAAATAAACATCCACTTCCTATGTTATTTCGTTCTAACAAAGATAATCACAAACAGTACAAATACACGTGTCATGTGTGGGTGTGGTGGACAGCAACACTAACCAGCCTACCGTTGCAAAACGTCCACACGTTATAAAATAAGAGAAAGCCAACAAAATCAAATTGATTGGCGCACGTGACCGCTGAATTTGCGAGTGCATTTGAGGCCACCGGTTGAGCTGGCTTGAGAATTTTACAAGGCCTGTCTTGTTTTGGTAGTTATTTTATTATAATGTACTGGCACGACAAAAAGCTTCAATAAATGTTATGGTAAGTGCAGTACAGGTACGGCATTATTCATAAACTGATTAAAATTAGTTAAAGAATGTTTTATCTTCTTCGCTCAACTGAATTCTAAAGTCTTGCGAAAGGCTTTTATTTTAAGGCTGTGGCTCCTTCTTATTTTAAGGCTATGGCTTGCAAGTGTTACGACCTTGCAATATAACATTAAACAGATTTAACCGTTTGTATGAATCTGTGGCCGTAGTGCGAGTTTTTATACCGACTCGATCGCGTTAAAGTAAACTTCGTTTTGTATGTAACATAAACAAATCTCGCACTCAGAAATAAGATTCACAATATTAATACTAGATGGCGCTGATCAAATGCCATACAAAACGAAGTTTACTTTAACGCGATCGAGTCGGTATAAAAACTCGCACTACGGCCTCAGAGCGGGTTTCGCTGCGCCCCGAGTTTTTATCTGATAAAGTTTGTACACAGATAATATGCATACATTGTCACATTTCAAACAATAATTTTTAGCGCTGGTTTTTACACTATCAAATGTTAACGCAAATAAGATATAAAAGTATAAGAACACTTTTGAGGAAAATTTATAATAGGGAGCATTGAGCAATAGTTACAGAAGACACAAATAAATTTGCCCAATAACAGTCTTATTGTAGAGCAGGGGTCGCCTCTATGGTAGAGAGAGCTTAGCTTACCTAAGGAATGTCCACTATGTATATAACTCGCAAGGTCAAGAGACAAGATGGCATCCATAATTTTTTGCCCCTGCCCACCCTATGTAAATGGCGTTATAATAAAGCAAAGCGGGCTAGACAAGTTCTGCAATGTTAATGAGACGAGATGTAAAAACAAGACGCGGCGGCCAGTCCATTACGAGCCGTCGTGTCGGTTTAATTTTATTAGAACATATTAAATAAATAGTATGTTATTTATGATTTGTTTTTATAAAACACAATTTGCGTCTATACGCAAATGGGGAATGCCAAGCAATGCCTTGTAATTGATGGTATTGTTTGGTTTTCTACTGTCCATGAGCGGTCGTATCGCTTACGATCAGGCGAATGGCATGCTCGTCTCGCCATACATGGCAATAAAAAAAAATTGATCAAATAAAGTAGATATACCCATTCAGCCAGGAACCTTTTAGTAGTTCAAAAACGTAAAAAATAAAACTAATCGCGATAAAATCCGCAAAAATTAGTTTTAATTCAATGTGTAACATTCGCGTAAATCTAAGAAACCATTAGGAACCTTTTAGTTCGACAATTTAGCGTAAATATCGAATAATCTTTTTTGTTACTTTAGATAAAGAATATTCCACTGCCCCATGACGCGGGATGTGCTACTCAGTCTGTTCAGTTTCTATCAGACAAAAAAATGGATTATAATGGACAAAACGGTCTAGTGGGCATCGTCCCATAGTAATTCATATAAAGAATGTTTTTACCTGATAGTTTAGCACGGTCATGGTATGCGACGTTGTACTGGGCAAAGGTGCTTAAATCAGGCATTTCTAACACAGTTTTAAAATCTGCATTGGTTCAATCTATTAGTCTAAATGCCTAGCCCCTAAAAGTAGAGTAATACACTTAAAAACAACACATTAATAATAAGAATATGAAAGAAAACATCAAAACAGTATCCTTTAATACATTTTATATTTTTTACACGTTTATAAAATGCTAAAATTAGTATGTATGCAGACGCTACGACGCGACGCGACGGTCGGATCGCTCGGCGCAATGTCTGCGTATTATATTAGATATTTATACTCGTATTTACATACTGTATTGCTATTGCCTAGATACCAGAATACTGCATTATCTTTTACGCAAACTTATCTTTATTGCGCCATAAACGTGGGATAAAGGCTTTGGTGTCGTTTGTACGTAAAGTGTATTTTTAGCAAACTATGTTTATGGTAATTTTAACATGTTCGTTTGTGTTTTGTATGTTAAATGTAACTTTGAAATGCCTTTTCATTAAACTTTGGTGTTTCAGACTTCAATCATAACAATAGTTAAATATTTACACTAAATTGTTGGACAAGTTAGTTGGCACTTAGCAGATTAAGTACAATATATTTACTTTCCAGAGGCAAAGAATTTGATGCCAACCAAATTGTGACGTGTAGAACAGCCTTTACCAAATTAAACACTTAAACCTATTTACTCTATACCATTTAATGTCATACACCCAGCCTTTCGAGCCCGAATCAAATCCCAAAACCTATTCCATTTTCAAAAAAAGAACGCTCAAAGTATCCTGGCAGTATCACACACAAAAAAGGTTTTATAGCCGTGCTCATCTCGGATTACGCACACAGTCGCGCCGGTGCACAGGTGGGAGCGGCCGGCCCGGTGGCATTCCTCGGGTGACCCACATAACTCGATTCCAGTAACACCGCGCTGAACTGGCCGGTGTGAAGCGCCCGTTATTGATCATGCCAACTGTCATCCTAACTTTTTTTATTTGTTGTTAAGTGATACGGCCAGTAATTTTATTGAATAAGGTCGTATTATAGAAAGCTAGAACAGACTAGACTAGACTTTTTAGTCACAGAATACTGACTAAGCAGGTCTTTATAGGTCTCTCTGCTGAATTTTCTAAGGATTTATAAATTTTACTAATGCAGTTAATGCTCTACATCAAAGGTTTTATACCGTCGGTATTATTAAAACCATCGATAATCTCAACCTAAAAAATGACACTAATACAAAAAAAAAACACTCAATTGTAGGCGTTTAAATTTCAATTAGTTTCAATAATCAGAGAACTCTTAACAAGTCTTAAAATTGATTTCGTACGGAGACGGAATTAATTACACTTGTTTTTCATTAAAGTTTAATTTGTTTCCAAATAAAAAAAATGAAAACAATCAAGCTTTGTTCCAAATGTTTGATAGAAAATTTGCGAGTTCAATCTCTGAAAAAGTGTCGGATATATTATGCTTCGACTATGATTTTCATTTACTAATATAATTAAAAAGGGAATTTTCATTTACCTTGCAAGGAAAAAATATTCGATAAGTTTGTGGGCGAATTAAAAAAATGGAAAACTTTGTATAAATTATCAATATTCTATTAGCATATTATATTTCACTGCAAGGGCACGTATAGTATTTATTGTTGTGCATAACACGTTGTTTAAACATGCTTTGTAAACAAAAACAATCTTTGTACCACATGTAACTTATTTAAACGTTTTGTATTATATATATTGTTTTATAGATGTCCGCCAACCCGCACTAGGCCAGCGTGGTGGACTATATGGCCTAACCCTTCTCAATCGTACTTTCGATTGTAGAGGAGGCCTGTGCCCTGCAGTGGGACGTATATGGGCTGATGCAGTACAGTACTATACATAGTAAAGAAGAGCTTCTAGCCTCATTAGTCTAGAGTCTAGACTTTAATGATTACGTTTAAAAGTCTAGATCTACCATGTATTGGCTGAGTCCTGGGATTCAAATTCATACCGCCTCATTCATAGCGAAGAAGACAAATCATTCGATAATTACTAAAATAGGTTTTTAATCTGTCCATGAATAAGGCTGTTTGTCTATAATATAGCCACTATTATTAAGTCTGCGGTTTGAAATTTGCATGTAATTAATACAAATAAGCTCGCCTCTATCATATTTGGGACAATAAGAAACTTAGCAAGCTTTTTGTTGCATCTTTCTTGTCATTTTTAAGTCTTCAATAACCCTTCCGTTGTCCCAAAACGCTCATATTGGGCTCCCTGTCAAAATTTATGTGACGTTCTCCATTGTTCTCCATTGTGTCTCATTTGTCAAAAGTCTATTGTCTATACATGGACACCTGAAGGGTTAACTCATCGGACAACTGATCGTTCTACAGATTGACTTAAGGCTAACGATGGCTAAAAATAAACTATCCAGAAAGAAAAAAAAAACGGTTGTATACAACCAGCATTGTATTGAGTTTTCTAAAGATGGGAACCCCGAGCCATTCAGTTCATTCATGTCTGTTACTATGAAACAATGGCACCAATTTATTTGTTTTATTACCTTATACATTCTGGATTTGCCATTCTTAAATCAAAAACACTACCAAGAGGCGAACAATTTATATACAGCTTGGACTACGATTGGTTGTTCAAAATTGGCGCGAAAGAGAGACAAAATATAAAAAACAACATAATATAACTATTGATTATCTCACGACTTTACAGCACAATCAATAAATCAATGGTTTGGTATCTTTGTGCAGTAGTCAATTTTATTGGGGGCACAGTCCACAGCATTATATTATTTACCTACTATTAGTGGTCAATTTTTTTATTAAACTACAAGATTCCATACATACATACATAAACCCTTTGGTATGTAGGTTTCCTCACGATGTTTTCCTTCACCGCTATAGTAATCTCTATCCAAATGAATTTAAATTCATATTGACTCAAAATAATACATTTTTCTCTCTTTCATCTTATCAGGCGCATTAAATAGGTGCGAATTAAAAAAAACTGGCCACACGACACGAAAATATAAAAAAAACTGGAATGACGTCATAGCCGTGTAAACCCAGTTTTGTTTACATTTTAAAAGCAAGCGATACGAGTTATCAGTTTGTGTAAATTACCTTAAGTTTGTACTACAAATTATTTGTCACGCGGCCTTGAATGTAACATGATTGTTCACGTATTCTCTTGTAATTCAATATGTGTAGTATTTACGTAGAGGCACAATATTGTCATTCTAGCATGAATGGACCGGGATATGACTATCGCACCTGACGTATTTATTAGCGTGAATGACGAAATGATGAAAGTCCCTCACCTAATGGTAAAAGATTCCTACCGGACGAGGTTGTACAATACTATTTTCCCTTTTTGACCATGAACACCATTTACTACTTATTATTACGCTCGTCATTCCCGGGGCGTTTTGTGCCCGGTCTAAGTGACCATGATGCGCCTAATGGTGTGCAGTGCAGTTTACATAGAGATTCCAGTGACGTGATATGGTTATCTCTAGCGGGTGGACACAATTATACCGGGCGATTGTATCCGGATATAGTAAATATTATGACGAGTTTTAACTACTATGTATTGTACCACCAGCTGTTAGGTCGTAGCCTACCATGCTGGTGACCAGTGACTAGTGACGCTGGCGGACTTCACTTACCATGAAAAAAAAACCACACATACATACATAAACTCACGCCTTTATCCCAGAAGGTGTAGGCAGAGGTGCCACCAGGACACCCACATTTCGCCTTGTATGTTCCGTCCCATGATGTGATAGGGGCGAGCCTATCGCCATATCGGGCACAAATTCTCGACTCTGGGCTGATAATGAATAGAAAAATCCAATATCACTTTGCCCGACCCGGGATTCGAACCCGAGACCTCAGCTTTGTAGTCGTACCGTAGTACAACTACGCCACCGAGGCAGTCGAATGTCGGCAAAGATGAAAAAAGATGTCTATACTAAAACCACCGTATTTCAAAACATCATGTAAAGTGGCATCTTGACTCCTTTCATGGCTCGAAGATTACAGTTAGTATTCTGTGATTACAGTAAACGGTTTGTCCGGGTTACCAAATTCAGTGTTTAAACTTTAAACTATGTCAGAAACCCGTATTAATTAACTTGAATATTCTGAAGTCGCTCATTACTCTAATAGGCCCGGTGAACAAGAAGACGGCTAACAATTGAGAGGTTGTGGGATTAAAATCATAGTGTGATCAACCAAGCTCGGGTCCAAGTGTTCTGGTACCAACTAAGATTAGAAACTACTTTCTGATGCTAACTTGTCTAGAGTCTAGACTAATAAATATATGTCCAGACTCTACTCATTGCGTATGTTGATCGTTGTATTATTATGTATGTATTTACATTTTATTTCTTTCTTCTTTGGATTGGAATGTATAAGGCATATACTTTCCTGCCTTGGCGCCACCGCACCTTGCGAGGGGCCAAGGTTAAAAAGAAGGTATTCTTATACGTCACCATATAAAGACTCCACGATCACATTTTAAAACATCTGCACAATTAACCACAGACAATTAATTTTGTCTTTAAAACAATTGTACAAATAATACGTCATCATGAAATTGAAGCGTAGGCTGAACGGCTTTGTCCTTTGCCTAAACTGAAAATTAAAAAAATAGTCACGCGCCAATACTGTGCAAAGACATGGCAGTGATGACGTCACCGCCCTTCGGATGCCTTCGCGCCCCCAACGTTCCCAAAACAATTACACAATCTTATTTTGTTTTATTTTCGAATGGAATTTTTGACGTGGTTTAACATTCTTTTGTTGTTTTTTAGAGGTCGTGTTCGGTGATTTTTGTTTTTTTTTTATTATTGTTATCGTATGCATGTACGAAGGTGGAAGGAGTAATTGAACAGGCCGAGATAATTAAGTCCACTTTCTTTTTGTACCTGCACATTTCACACACCAACATGGGACGGCGAAATGTGATATACGCATGTTGCAAATATTAAATTTCGTTTGTAAATTTTCTGTCTACAGTCAATAGATTTTGGGATATATCCGGTCCTAAGCAAATCGCGTCTTTCAACCTGTTCGTGTTGAAACCGAGACTTCATGGTCCACTTCCCCTACCTATTGCTACTCGTATTAGACGCTGAGGCGACCGTTAAAAGATAATCTCCCTCAATCCAAGAGATATTTATCTGAAGTCAGTTTTACAAAACAGCTGGACGAATTTTCAATTTAAGTTATTTTCTTTTATACATTTTTTAGGGTTCCTGCGATGTTTTGACTACTAGATACGAAATTAACTAACAGCTCCCTTGCGTCCTATCCAGCCTGGTTCAGAAATTGCAATGATAATTGTATCGATATTCGATAGTCCATCGCGATTCATATCTGTATGCAATTTCGGTAGACAAGTCTGCGATAGATTTATAAAATAAAACGTGATTGTAAAGCGGATACTATTGTGCAATAAAAATATAGGCAATAATTGAAGATCTTTTTGAAAGTCCAGGCCCTTAAGGATTTTGTACCATAGAGAATATAGATTAATTTAAGATAATTACCGAGATCTTTTTGGGTTAAAGATGTCTGTAAATAGGAGACAGGTATACAACTGTCTGTAGTTCTGTATCAGCCCATATTCGTCCCACTTTAAGGTACGGGCTTCTTGTACAATCTAGATTACGATTAAGAGGGGTTAGGCCATATAATCCACTACTCTGGCCCAGTGCGGGTTATACCTATGTTTATATTTTTATTCTTTCTACTCAGTGTTATCTCGACCGGTGTCAGTCTTATTACTTGATAGATTATTATGTGACTGATTTACTTATAACACAGGTATTTTTGTCTCTTATTTTTTAAATATATATACATACATAAACTCACGCCTTTATCCCAGAAGGGGAAGGCATAGGCGCCACCAGGACACCCCCATTTCGCCTTGTATGTTCCGTCCCACGATGTTATAGGGGCGAGCCTATCGCCATATCGGGCACAAATTCCTGACTCCGAAATGAATAGAAAAATCCAATATCACTTTGCCCGACTCGGGATTCGAACCCGAGACCTCAGTTTTATGATCGTACCGTGGTACAACTACGCCGTTATATTGTAAGTAAAAAAACATACATTGCATAATTCACTAACCTGGAATAAATATCTGTGAAGCACACCTTACTGGGGATGGAACCCAAGACTTGAGTATTGAAAAACTTAATAAAGGGTGTTGATTGATCTATTATGACCTTCTATAAAATATTTTATGGGGACACCACGGAGAAAGTGTTACAAAAATTCAAATTTATGTTGTTGTCTCTCTCACTCCCGCGTAGTCACACTATATTCCCTCTTCCTTCACTCATTTCCCGCGTGCCTGATACTCGCGCTCTGATGTTGTCAGTGCAATACCCAATAACAGACATATCAAATAAAACGCACGTAATATACCAAGATAACAATAAATACTATGCAAAAAGTACTCACGTTTTTTGAGTCGAAAATGACAGAACGGCAACATGGCACATACACAAATTATATCATGCCAGTATCACAATGGCCACTTGGCAATGTTTGTTCGAAGTTTAAACGCCACTGGCACGTTCCCACGTTATCCGCTTATCTATTCATGCTTTATCAGATATGATATCGCGCGTACATTTTTGAATTAGAATCTTTTGAGGTCGATTCCTTGGTGTTGGTAAACAAACGCTGCATGGCGCGGTTGCAAAATTGCCTCATTACCATAATAGTGCTATTGCTTAACGTAATATTTCGACTCTGAAGAGATAAATATACAGGATTAGGTTTGTTCATATCATGAACGTGATTTTTTTTATAGATTATGCAGGTCAAGCTTCTTAAAAAAATAAAGAAAAATATAAATACATTTACAAGACGCGCTAGAAATTGTCGCTGCAAAACCAACTCATCATTTGGTCAAAGGCCAACAACCTCCAATCGACGATCGCGTAAAATCATCGAAAGAGGTTTCCCGCATAAGGCGTGAACGGGAAACAAAAAAGATTGTTTTAATCGTCACAACATTTCGCAAATGACACTGGCCACCTAACTGTATATGCCAACCGGATCACCATTTGAAATAGGACCTCTCCCTACACGGTAACTTGCCCGGTACGAGAAAAATAAATAAAAACTCGTTTTCGGTTTAGATAGCCAGTAATAAAGCGACAACTTTTTTTCCTGGCCAGTTTGTAGACAATCAATAAAATCTGTCATTTTAAAAATATTTGAATTTTGAATTTATTGCAATATCATAGACAGTGAGGGTGTCGAAAAAACTAGCGAGAAAGTGTTTGTGGGACTACAAAACGTCCGGTCAGTAGTCGCCTTATAGTAGTAATACAGTATTGCGAGCACAATAAAATTGTCTCTTTCTAAATAATGGTCAATTTCTAAAGGTCCCTGTAAACGATCAAATTGTTTGTCAAATTTTACGTGTTTGTCAAATTATTGGTTAGTATGCAGCTTTGTTTAACGCGTTTGTCAAACAGTCTACGTGCTTGTCGTGTTTGATTGAAATCTGGATTGACGGCGCTTTTGGCCTAGTAAATTATTATCTGTGATCGAATCTACGAATAAAACGTTTGATCTTTTGTTTGATCGTCTAAACTCTAAGCTATTGTTTGATGAAAATGTGAAGTTTGACCAACAAATTTGCCAAACATATTTGATCGTTTACAGAGCCCTTAAGATTTGCAGTCTATGTTTGGAGTGTATGGTATTTGAATTATAATGGAAAATTACCAGACTACCAATATCAAGCGTGACAGTAAAACCACTTGAACACAACAGTCCTCAAACAATTTTAAAACCCATTATCGAACTTTTAGCGTAAATAACGTTTTATTATTACTTTTATTCCATAGACCTGTTACACTAGTTTATTTAATATAGTCTTCGAACGATATCGACGAGTGCTCTGAATAATTAAGCAGCGAATTAATTCGCACAGCACATGAACTATTAATAAATAATTAATGAATGAATCCATTTCAATGAGCGAGTATTGCGGCCTAGTTTGTATTTACTACTTTGGCGAATGCCGAGACATTCATTGTGTGGTATTTTTGTTTTGCACATTTTAATGTTTTTTTTTATTATATATGTCAATAGGGATGATGACTGATATAAAGGATTAATGAAATGTTGATTTACAATAATAATATGTATTATAGGGAATCTAAGAATATAAATTTGCTTGAGATTATAATTGCGATTAATTATATTTTAGTAAAAATAAAAGCAGAAAACCTAAGAATCCGCCATATTAGATGAAACGCCAATAGAAAGCCAGTGACGTTTCACTTTCGTAAATAGTACTTTGGTTGACAGTTGACTCCACGCGAACTTCCATATCATTTGGTAATTAGAACCAGAATAAGTTTTCAAGTACTTATATACACAGCTATTGGTATAATACCTAAAGTAAATGAATGAAATCTAGCCTCATAATTGATCAATTGTGTTATTAGCAGTATATTATGTATTAGTTTTCTGATTATAAGTTTTCTGGGCGCGTGAATCATTATAAACGTTGTAAATACTTACATCAAAATGGTCTTCACAGAAATAAATTACTGAGTTAAAGATACAGATGCTGTGTCTCGCCTTGCCATTTTTAGCCACATATTTCTAACATTTTTGTTCGTTGTAACGTTAATAAATAACTTATTCGGAGTTTCTTTCGATGTATTTTTACATTGTGGAACTGAACACCATCGATACACATTAGGATTCATCATTATTAAAGAATTTGATGAAATTAATTTATCGCAACAAACTTATAAACAAAGAACTGTCAAATGTTTACGAAAGCCTGACGTCACACGCGGACTCCATTACTAATCTAGCGATTTGGAGCAGAGTATAAATTATTTTATTTGAAACGATTTTTTTCCCTGCAAAACCTAACTTTTTTTCAGAAATAAAATGTGTTTGAAGCTAAGTTATTGTATACGAACATTCTGAAGTAATTTCTCAAAATCAGTCATCATGCCTATTGTCTGTAAAATTTTAAGTTCGTTTGGGCTTGAATAATTACTTTTTTAAATTCAAATTTTATTTGAATAATCATGAATCGTAGAATACCACAGTAAAGTCACACTTAGTAAGAGAAACTCTTATTACATAAACTCTATTATTATGCATTTTTCTAATACATATGCAATTAATAAGTTGTGCTTAAATATAAAACTATATAAAATACGTATACTAATCAATTTATATCAAATGCAATCCAATGTCTATTTTCGTCCATATATGATACATTTCGGTAGAACTTTCTCGAACGTATCCCGAAGTTTACGCGCACTTGTACAAGAGGCGCAACCTTCGAAGGGAAAGTAATTTAATTAGCTTTCACACGAGATGCAAACAGATAGTTTTTATGTTTACACGTCATGTTTGGAGACTTACTGTCGTCATGTAGAGACAGACAGAGAAACGTAATGGTTTCTTTACGCGTCATACAAATGTAGATTTCTTACAGTTGACAGTGGCCATGACTTTTGCAACATACAGCCTAAGTATAGTATTGTGATTTTTTTGAACTAATGGTATTTTAAGCAAAGAAAATATAAATAATTAGGTTCTGATAAAGAAACTCATTTTTTAATATCTTAAAAATAAAATAATTGAGCGTCGTACTTGTGTCATTTTTCGTAATAAAACATCCTCCCTTAATCTTTTCTATCCAAACTTATTTAACATAAACAGATTTTACGTTATTTAAATCAATAATACACATATTAGTACGTAACAACCTCACCTCAATACCCAAAAGGTCGTACGTAAAATTTCACATTGACGCCAAATACGTTCTTAACGTTATGCGAATAGAAAACACATGTCATCGCGATGATTTACCTGGTAATGTGTGGACATGGAATTTAGAATGTCCAGTGGAGAAAGCTTTGCGCAACCGATTACGTAAACTCTTTCATTTCGTAATTAGAGAAAGAACTGTCAATGCTTTCAAAGGAAGTTATTTCGATGTTTTTACGCCCAGACGGATGGGAAGCGAAAGTTGAAAATACTCTACATACATAAACTCACGGCTTTATCCCAAAAGGGGTAGGTAGAGGCGCCATGCCACCAGGACACCCACATCTCGCCTAGTATGTTCTGTCCCGCGATGTGATAGGGTATAGTTAAATGTACCATATATCTCCATATTTATTCACAAATACAGTATTTTCAACAGTTCAACAGATCAGTTTTTTCGACTGCCTCGGTGGCGTAGTTGTACTACGGTACGACTACAAAGCTGAGATCTGGGGTTCGAATCCCGGGGCGGGCAGTGATATTGGGTTTTTCTATTCATTATCAGCCTGGGGTCAGGAATTTGTGCCCGATTTAGCGATAGGCTCTGCCTATCATATCATGGGACCGAACATACATCAACACATTAACATTCTTATTCTTTTCTTATATCCATCCAAAGTTTGTCTGTAAGAAATCGCCTAGGGCGATAAGACCGCCAACTGTACTCTTTATTTATATCTGTAAAATATTGTATGCCTTTTGTTTTTTTTGTGTGCAGTAAAGAATAAAAATAAATAAATAAAATAAATAAATACATGGGGAAATGTGGGTGTCCTGGTGGCGCCTCTGCCTACCCCTTCTGGGATAAAGGCGTGAGTTTATGTATCTATGTATAAAATATGAAACCTATCGACCAATACCCAATATGTATTCGTTTTTACTCATCTTTTGATTCAGAGGTTTTTTACGCTCGGGATTTCCCTGTTGTGTGTAAGGAACAAAACCGCATGACACTCCTTAAAAAAACTTATTCTTCGTCGTTTCTACAGAGTACAAGCCAAGATATTGTTTTTTCCGCTTTAAAATTGTAATTCATTACTGTTGTGGACTTTGATCGATGACTAAAAAATACACATAGACAAAATTTGATAGTTTTGTAAACATCATACCATTTCTTGTAGTCTTATAATACTTGTTTTATTGGCTTATTATTGGTTGATTTTATTATTTGATTTTGTTTTATTTACTGCCCAAATAAAGTTTGAGTATTTGCAAATGACATAAATATTTATTGTTCATTTTAGCTTAAGTACTTAAATATAAAACTATTATTTCTCAAGTTTTATTCACGTAACCTACTAGGTAGGCGTATCATGCCTTTAAGAAACACTTTTCCTCTATCAAATGAAAATAATAAAGGTACAAACGAGGAAATATCCTTCAGAAACACACCTTGCAAGTCAAGTGATCATATTGAAATTCTAATGGGGTGACGTCACAGCTCAAAGCTAATGGCAGATTGTTTTAGTAACAATGTACTGATAGTCCTTATAGATAAACAATCGGATATGAAATGGGACGGCAGACCTTATGAAGCACTGGCTGGGTGATGCAGTCATTTAGAAAAAGAATAAAATACAAAAACTCCTTAAAATTACAAATAGAAAAAAAGTTTGCTTATGTAGGAACTCTTTCGAACGTGATTTAAAAATGTTTTTAGTAATTTAAAATTTCGATGTGTGCTTGTTTGAATGAAATAATAAAATGTCGAATTTGGTCGGTATACAATCATGAGCCTCTCGTAATTAATCCATAATTGAAACTGCCATTAGAGATTCGATTAACTTATTTTTTTTACGAATATCTACTTATCATCGTTCTTTAATAAAATAATACCTAATAACTACTTTTAATAAATTTTAAATACTCCAACCAGTGAAATTACACACATAGTCACAACTAAATACCGTAATACGTGTCTAGTGTCACGAGTACAATTTAAAATTTGTTCTCGAATACACAATTCCTTGACTGGAAAGAAAAAAAAAATATTTTGTTAATTCTTTGTCCCAGTCCGCAATCAACTCTGGTCTCTTGTTTCACTTAATCTATCACTAAACGCTCTATACAGCCAGTGTATAACGAGAAAAGTCACGTAACACAACTAGTGATTATCTCGGCCAGTCAAACCGGTCCCAGATGAAACGCACATATTTCTTAGAAACATATTCTTATTCCAGCATAATTTCTACACGAGTTTATAGATACGAGTGGTCTCGGATAATGTTGCCTGATGGTTTTGAAGGCAGTTCTCTTTCAGGTGTTTTTAACTATGTTATTATCTTTAAAAAACTGGGTATATGGACTGTAAATTTGGCTGAAAGTTGGATAACGAGTGGAATTCCTGATCTAGTCGTCGAAACACGAAAAAGGATGGGAGGATGAAAGAAGCATTTGGCTTCTGGCAATCTCTCTCACCGATGGATCAACAAATGTGTTTTAAAATTTAATAAAACTTATAATTAAATCCTGCCCCTGTTTTATTAAATTAAATATATATCAAATAGAATGGCCACCAATTGTGCCATTTTAATTTTATATTTAGTTCGTATTGAACTTGAGATGTGCAATAAAGAGAATAAATAAATAGAATACCTGGCTTTCAAAATCTCTTAGTTGCTATATCTCCAATCTCATTAAAACAAAGATTTACAAGTATTAATAGATTTCCCACCAAATCTCAAAGCACATACCATAGAGCTATCGCGTGACCTTTAAAATAGGTTTACAACAAAGAGGTATTATAGCTAATCTGTGCACACAAGATTACGGTGTTGGAGGGCCGTGGTTGTCTTATCTGAAGGAATTTTAATGGTCGAGTCAAACAAACTTTGTAGGCAATATGTGTAGCTTCAAACTAATTTGCATTTTTAAATTTTGTCGTAATAACATAATCACCTTTTTTTTCAAATGATAATGTAAGGGGCATTATATGAATTGTAATCATATTCTATGGAAATTTATGTAAATGGGATAAAAAGTATGAATTTTGGATTTTAATCTGGGATATAAGGTGATTTTCAATTCACATAAGATTATTTCGGTAAGTAAGATTGCCGAAGAGGTGGCAAGACATTCGTATCCGTTCTGATAGCGACCACGATTCTGGAAAACCCAGCATAATGACACACGTTTGCGACTGGGTTTCGGGAATAAACAGTGTATCCTTTCGAACTGGCTGACGCTGGATATTCAGGTTGCAATTTTAAATTGTCTTAACACAAGATGCATTGTAATCAATTTAAGTATCAGAATAAAAAGTCACAAAAATTCGCATTCTTCCAAATCAGCTATGGAAAAGGTATGTGTGAAATATGTAAACTATGTATATTTTCAGCGGCTGAACGAGTGACGTGGGAATTACAGTAAATAAAGCAAGTACATAACCCGGTTTGTCAGTGAAAGTCTGTCGCGAGGACCTCGATCTACTAACTGTTTAAATCTTACAATGAGATCTGTGGGACGGTTAACTACTTAACTAACAGTTAAGTATAAAATATAAATACCAAAATATTTTCCATTCAAATAGTTTTCACAAGAACTTTTGAGTGGTTAACTAATACCACAGAATACTAACTAATACTATAGCTGTGAAGAATCAACGATTTCCTTTTTTTAACAAGGCTATATCATGATTTTTGCTACTTCTGTAAAATCATAATTTCTATTTGTCAATCTCAATAACTTTGTTGCTGTTACGAAAATAGGGAATGGTGTGGGTCATAATAATCTTACGAAACACACTACAGATTTTGGAGTTTAATGCCCGATCCAAGTCCAACATTGTAAACCAAGACCTCCAATTTGTGTACTTTTTTTAATGTTGGAACGTGAACAATAAAGATCCCACTATCATGTTCGAGTTTAATCCATTAGCCTTCTATCTAACCACACCCAGTCCGTAAGAAAAGTCGATAAACTCGATCACGTAATAGCTTTACGATTGAAAGTGAAATTTAAAGCGGTTCTACTGTAAGTTTAAACATAACAAAAATCGCAGGAAATAAATTGTTTATGTATTGCGCATTTTTGAATAAAGATTAAAAAGTAATTTAATTTTACTTTAATTCTTCAATTTGCTCACGATAATAAGGTTGCTATCGGTATAAAAATATCAAGAAATTATATGGTCTTTGAAAATTACTTTTTTAAATATGAAATTCTTAGTATCCCGACGTACGTTATGTCTCTCTTATTACTTTCACGCCAGTTTTCACCTTATTGATAATAAAGTGCTAGATAGCACTTCGTCTACATTTCTACAATGAACCTAAAATTGAAGATAACTAAGTGCAAACTTAGCATTTATAGATATAATTTTATCACGTATTAACGCAGTAGGCTGCGTAGTGCGTATGTACTTATCAAACGTTTGAGATCTTAGCACATAATATTATACATACATAAACTCACGCCCTTTGCCCATAAGGGTTCTACCAAGATCCCACGTTTCGCCTTATGTGTTCCGTCCCGGGATTGGCTATCGCCACATCGGGCACAAAAATAGATGCACAAATATCTGACTCCAGGCTGATGATGAACATAATATGACTGAAACTCGAGGCCGCGGGTTAGATCTTAGCTCGAAGCGTATATTATTGTAAGAAGTAAGTACTACAAGTATTGATTCGGGTCTGGGTGTGAGACCGAAACGTCTTTCGTATTTTGTGATATGGCTTGTAAGGTATCGTGGGTGCAGGACTATGTATGTGACTGTTGTGTGTATTTATTGTTCAAAAGGCAAGGCTTAGCAAATGTATAAAAATGGACACAAAATTCCATGGAATTTTAAAGTTATTTGACATTCTAACTGAATGGAGTGATTCAATATTATCTACAGTTAATTATGTTACTAATTTTTATCTTTTTTATATTGGAATATAATAAAAATAAAAATAACAAAATGACTCCAATGGAGCTGTTAATTACAGCACATACACATAAAGTATCCACTAACCTCTGTGATACAACAAATGCTGATATAGGTACTCGAAACCGAATACACAGGTTGAACCCTAAATCCGACACACTTGCTTGGGTTATTATGACAGGTTTTCCTTCGTATACGGCTGTTGTAATCCGGGCGGAAATGAATATCCTACTAGTCAGAATAACATGAAATCATACCTAAGTTAATAATAATAAATACACCCAACAGTCACTTGCCTGACCCCACACTACGATCAAGTCTCGTTTCGTAGGTATCACGAACAACAAGAGCCATATTTGTCTCGAAGAATTGAACCCGCGACCTCACGTTTCACAGCCGGCGTCTAACCAACTACGCCACAGAGGCTGTCAAAACATAAGTTGAATGTAAAAGCATTAAAGCTTTGCAGTCATTTCTTGATTATGTTGTTAACAAATGGCGTCAGCAAATTGACCTTTCTCTAGAAAAGGACATCGATGATGTTTATAAAATGCGATAAATCCATCCGCCGCACATTCGCTCGCTCTCCCTCACACTTCCGCACGATTTGTAACTTGACAGCTTCTTAAAAACGCAAACCTTATAGTAATATTTGTAGTGTTTTAGAAGTTTGCACCAAAATTTCGTTAATTCATGACACCACACACTGATGGAAAATATGAGTATTTCGAAATGATTCCGAGAAACACTCCAAGATGGCAACATAACAGGAAAATCATAAAACGAGTCTTGAATATGAAAACGTTTAAGCAAAGGTAATTTACTACGAGTGCCTAGTTACTTCAAAAACTCGAAAAGTGAAACGTTAACTAAGATTTAAAACAGGTTTCGAATTTAACGGTAATTAAAATAATGTTTATACGTAATTACACTTGATTGCAATTAAATTTAAAACATTTTAATAGGCTGTCTCAAGTTTTCCTATATGCATCCACATTCCACATTTAAGCAATAATTAATTAATTACTACGCACGGCTGTACGTGACTTACCTTTGCGCGATTTCCAGTAAAGTTTCCTCAAATAATAAGCGGCTGCGACCAACAACAGTGCAGCCAAGAAAGCACCGATAGCCGCACCAGCAACACTGCCAGCACCATAACAAGCCGTCTCTTGACCAAAAACACACGGCACGAGAACGGTCACAAGAAACAATTTCAAATAAACACCCATTTTTGATTTGTGTATTTTATTCCATCACTAATTTATGGCACTTGGAACGTACGTCGGTCACATATCACATTCCTAAAATTTGAATTCAAATCCGGAATGCGTTTTGAAAGTAGAATTGGCGCTAGTGGAGACGTGCGCCGCGTCGGGGTGCGCGGTGGACTGTGGCGGCGCTCGGGCGGCGGTCGTGCGCGCTCGCGCCGCGTCGGAACTCGGTGGAAAGGCTGTGATTGTGGGACAGAGAACGTGTCAAAAACGTGTTTAGACAACCCCTTGATGGTTATCCGTTGGACGTTCACAACTGTTTTTAATATTCACAGGTAAATATTAGTCGCCAAAGCCCGAAAGGGGTATATAAACTCTTTATAAGAGATGTTGGAAACCGTTAAAGATCGAAAGCTGTAGTGACAGTTATTTGTAGATGGGTTAATGATTAGGTTGGTCTTCTAACCTGTCCAATTTGTTCCCGATTTGAAGGCGTCCCGCGTCCCAAAGACCCTTCAATTTTATACCGAGATTGATACGACGCGACGCGACTATCGTTCTCTATGTCGCGAATGGCTGAGTGAGATCCCCATTACATTACTTAACCACTTATGGCCTCATTCATATACAATTTTAAAACCTATTTTAGTTATTCTCTATAACACTTATTATTCACACCGAACTTAGCTTATTATTACGTACGACGAACATTCGAACATCGTTTCGGATCATAGAGTAACACTTCAGTAGAGATGAACTACCAATAAAATGCAAAACCCTCTTATGTAGCCATCAGCGAGTATTGCGTTCTGAAATCCACAATATCTATAAAATACATCCGATTACAGATACGATGGCATAACTGAATTGAAGATAATCATTTCTCGTCATAATTGATAAATACAGACAGATAGAGAGAGTAACTACTGGACATATTGAGACTTAACATCTTATGTCTCAAGATGGCGAGCGCGGGGGAATGCCAAGCAATGTTTTGTAATTCATGGTGTTGTTTGGTTTATTCTGTCCATGAGCGGTCGTATCGCTTACCATCAGGCGAATGGCATGCTCGTCTCGCCATTCAATGCAATAAAAAAATACTTTGTCATGACTAGAAAGTCTTATGTAAAATTAATTCAGCCTTTTTAGCTCATAATGTATGAAGTTGAGCATTCCTACTATTGCTGCACACGTATTATTCCACACAAACTAGCGTTAACACACACACACACACACACACACACACACACAGCTATGAGCTATTGTGTATATTGTAAGGATGCCAGCAACAATTTGTTGTGATAACAATCGAAACACGTAAACATTTTCTGTAGGTACATTGACACAGCTTTGTCCACGTTTGCTAAGAGGGTCACGGCCCAGATGATGTAGCTCTATGACTTCATAGGATGGCGAGCGCAGTGGAATGCCAAGCATTGCTTTGTAATTCATTGTGTTATTTGGTTTGCTACTGCTCATGAGCGGTCGTATCGCTTATCATCAGGCGAATGGCATGCTCGTCTCGTCATTCAATGCAATAAAAATAAGGGCTTTCTTGTACTGATACAGTGATTGCAATTTACCTGATGGTAAATGCAGGGCAATCCAGCAACCACGGACGTGAGAAGGTCTATAGCCGGCCGACAAAATTATGTTGGGCTAGTCGATTGTGTATGCAAAGCCCACACAACTTACGTGGTCGCTTGACGGGATTTCTACGGTCTTGTACGTGGTTTAGTAGGTAAATTATTGATTTCAACACTTTCAAATACTATAAGAAATCACAAACTGCACAAAGATTGACAACTTTATCCAGGTCCTTTAGAAAATCTTCTGAACCCCACATCAGTTAGCATAAGAGGTGTATATTAAATATTTCGTAAACTAGCTTTTTATGTTACAATCTCTAATATATATTTTTATTAACAAGTAGGATTATGCAGCTAATAAAACATATTTATTTAAAATAAATAATAAATCTTATTATATTTTAATTTCAAAAGTAAATCAAATTCTCAGCTTGTTTTTCGTAACCAACCTTGAGTATATTTCTCAAAGAGCGGATAATAGGTAAGCAACATTAATTTAAATAATGCAAAGTAACTGAAAAATGAAAAAATAAATAATAATGTAATGGTTTTTCTGTAGGAAACATCGCTTCTCACATATAAGATTATAGTTAGTTCTCAGTAAATAATAAAAAAAAAACAGACAATAATTCCACAAGTAAGACAAAACAAAAATAAAGTACACACTTATGATTTTTTAACTGAAGTATGTAGTCAAACTACAAACTTAAAGAAAATGTTTATCCCACTAGGACGAACCGATCTAAGGGCAAGGAGTAGGTATAAATATAAAGGGCAAACAGCGCGTATATGCGTTGTAAATACGAGTATGCAATGTCAGCCCTCGAGGACCTGGGTTCGAAATCTGGGCCAGCACTCAAAGTTGTGCGACTTTATTGATTTGAAAAATGTTATAGGAGATAAAGAAAAAGTGGCTGGCCGAACCTGGATGCGACTGACAAAAGACAAACAAAAGTGGCATAGTATGAGGGAGGCCTATACCCAGCAGTGGGACCCTACAGGCTGTGGACGATGATAGAAGATACCTGGGTCTGAGATTTCTGACTGGCTATCCTGGTGCACCTAGCCAGGTGTGGCGGTATTGTCGCCCCCCTATCACATCTTGGGTCGGAAAAAAAACCCGCGCTATGAAATGGTTATACTATTGCCACTTTTGATTACCCCATTGAGGATAAATACTTATGTTTGAGCTTGCTTACTTCCCTCTAAAACTATAAAAAGGTTTTATTATCAGATCATATCATGTAACTTTACGACATAAATAAAACGAAGTGCCAACTATGTTATACTATGTTTTTGCGGCTGTATTAAACAGTTTATTACTTCTTTACAACCAGTAGGCAGTAGGTACACTCGTCACCTTGAAATGAAGTAAACAAGCAATTGACATCTCAACTTCAAGATGGCGGTTTACACGAAACGTAAATACTTTTACGCCATTTACACGGGGAGAGTTTCTCGCGGCGAGAATCGTATGCAATTATCGCATGACATAACCGCCATAGACTAATGTGTTCTGACAAACGTTTACACGATGCTACTTTTTTATATCCTTACGATAATCGTATCTTCGAGGCGAGAAACTCTCTCTGTGTAAATAGGGCTTTAAGTTTATTTTATGAGTAATTTAATGACTTTTTGTGAATACACGAAGGTATTGCTGATGGAAATCTTATAATTACTGCCATGACAAAGTTCCTTAGTGCACGTGATAGTAAATGCCGAGCAAGGAATCCAAATATGTATAATTTTGCCGGCGAAGGGTATTCGATTGTCTACGCAATTGTCAATTGTGTCGGTCTGATCGGATTTATACACATCGGCTGAACCCGAAAATCTACCCATTGACGAGCAGGAAATAAAAACCTAAAGGCATGCGAAATATTTTTGGCACCGCCTAGCTGAGTTAGACAAAAGCTGACTGAAGGATTGATCCCGAGACAAATGTTTGCATGGCCGACAGATATTTAATTCTGGTCTGGACGTCACATCGTGAGACCAAAAAAATTACGTTATTTTTATTTATACCCACGAGACAAGACTTAGGTACTGTTAGGTCTAGACTAGGTATGTGACTTTTGTTTATTTATAAACGTTGTCACATATAGGGGCGGATCCAGCTTTCAAGTCAGGGGGGGTCAAAAAGTTCTAGATAGTTCTAGTCAGAACACTGGACGTACTCGAATTCGATTACAATTATACATTTAAAAGAAATTATTTAAAATAAATAAATAAATAAATAAATACACCCAACAGTCACATACATAGTCCTGACCCCACACTAAGATCGAGTCTTGTGTCGTGGGTATCAGAAGCTACGAGAGACCACCCAGACCCGAAACAAATACCTGTGGATCACACAAATACTTGTTTTGGTGCGGGGATCAAACCCGCGGCCTCTCGTTTCACAGGCGGCGTCTAACCAACTGCGCCACGGAGGCTGTCAGTTTGTTACACCTGTGATTTGTGAATATGTTTACGATTTTTTGAAGTGAAAATCAACGATATACATATTTAAGAAAATCTGTCAATCTGGAGTCAGCCCGGGGGGGGGGGGGTCATGACCCCTATGAACTCCCCCCTGGATCCGCCCTTGGTCACATATCTACGTACCTAAGTGTAGATTAAGCGCAGACCCATTAAGGTTTTCCCTTTGACTTGGAGTAGTGGCAATAGCCAGTGAATTACGTATCGTGACGTTGCGGGTTCGATTTCCCAAACATTTTATGTGAATGAGAAATAGAGAGCGTATGTCAATTGCATTTTTGTAAACTACATCTTACGATGATAGACACAAAATTAACTTTGCGTTATGCAATATATTTTACAATGATAAAGAACTACTGTTCTGTATCTAATAACAGAACATTACTAAAGAATTTGTGAGGAAATGTATGTAAGCCGGTATATAAATAGACTACACGTTCTTTAATAACTACGTACTTACATGACAAAATGTTTTTATCCACCATCTTGTGTAGAAAATGACACGAAGATTCATATCAACACAGCTATTCGAGAGAAATCTTATTTTATGGTCATTTTACGACCGGCGAATTTCAGTGCGGAGTAGTAAAACGAAACGGCAGTTAGGTATGTACCATGAAAGATTTATTAATTAGGTAATATTTACATCAGTAGGAACCGGTACGATGGCCAGTTTTACATAAATAAGCAATAAACTGATATTATTTTTATTACCAAGAACGATACAACCTCCATGATTCGTTTGCATAATAAACACGTGAGTTATTGCTTTTAATCCGACGCAATAACGTTGTGGTTGTGTGACATCATTGTACGTGCACTTTGAATTAACATGAGGTATGCATTAGCATAGCAAAGAATTTCAAGTTGCAATCACAGCAACTACTGTATTTTAAAAGTATAATAGCGACATCTAGTGTTAGTTAGAGATAATAAGCTGTCCTATATTAACGACATCTCTTGGCGAATTGCAGAACTAGAAGTTGTGTTCCATACTATATTTGTTCGTATTTATAGCATGACAACGTTATCATGTCATTTTGCACATGAAAAATGTAGGTAATTCCCCGCCTATAAACTAAAGAGATGTAAAATTCTATGAATTATTATATTTTATAATTATTCTAAATTAATTTTGTTAATATGAGCATTATATACAGACAGTCTAAAGCATCCATAAATACTTTTTTTTAAATCTAGCTATATTAGTCGATTATGAGTGCAATTTTAAATAATATAGTGGGTCTAACAAATTATTTATTTATAAATATTCAACACACACAGTAATTATAGGATATACCGTGGATATATCCAATTCGAACTAATGCGGCGGGACTATAATATTTCGCAATTCAGTTGCAAAAATAAATCATAATTTGAAAGGTCATGTGGATAGATTATGTTGTTGAATAAGCAAAGAATTTTATTCTTTAAAATAATTAATTGGTATTATCGTTTTGGCTTTAAATAATAATTTATTTAAAAAACTGTTAAAAACTGTTCTGAATAATACCTCTAATCGTTTATTAAAATGATCATGCTCGATTTCAATAATAATCGATTAAAATAATTTTCTATTTTGAGTAGTAATCGTTAACATCCTTACTGCTGGCATCTGCCACTGGCCAAGAATTTGGGCAAGTTTTCACAAGAAGAAATAGCCGGTTGCAATATTTTTTAATTAATACGAATTAATGTTATTTTTGTGTATCTAATTAATACAAAATGGAAAACGACATACTAGACTCCCTTAACGATTTGGGGTAAGACGTGTTTTCGCCAAAAAATATGTTTCAAGAGGTTATCTTTTTGAACGATCTTTATTTCGAAGAAATTTGCTCAAATATTTTTGGATAGAACATTTTATTTCATGTGCTTTTGGCACGGTATTGTATTACCCAGTATATTATATTGCATGAGTACCTATTAAATAATTTACCGAAAATGTAAATCTATGTCGTCATTAATTTTACGTTCTTATTCTAATTGTTAACATTAAACCATTATTCATACAAACTTCTATTTAAATAAGACTGATATCAAGCCACAAACATTAGCATATTATGTATTCTTTATTAGGATTTTAAGACAATATTTAAATTAAGTAATTTAAAAGCTATAGATGTTACATAAACATTGAAATATCTTTAGTAAATATAAATCTAATAGGCATTAAGTTTATCAGCCTAACTCTTCATATTAAAATTTATACGTAAATAATGTTTGTGAGTAAATCTGCCGTCCTCAAGCTAAAATGCCGTTAACTACCATAACCCTTTTTTGAGTTATGCGCAAAAAAACATTTTTTTTGTTTTTAATATGCTACTCAATAACTAGAAGTCATATTTAAAACTTTGAAATACTGAATAATAGATCTCAGGAAGCACTTTTCAAAAGCGAAACTTTTTTTTCTGATTATACTTGCATTTAAAAGTAAAAATTGGTCAGATGTTGGTTAACGGCATTTTAGCTAGAGGACGGCAGAAATATGGTGAAATGATGATGTCATCATCATCAAATCTGTAGCAGTTGTCAAATTAGATTGTTCCTTCTGAATTTCATTTAGAAGTCATAATAGGATTCCATAGAAATAATAGAAAGATTTGGTTAACATAAAACCAACAAATAATATATGACATCTCATTTCAGGACTATGTAGGGAAGTCAAAATTTTAGTTGGGAGGAAAACACATTTCATGATTATTTCTACTTAAAAAATTACACATAAATATATACCTATGGCTGTTTTTTTAATTATCAGAATTCTATACTATTTATTTATAAATCAGTATCTATTTCGCTGTTAGTCCAAAAGTGGCTAAAGAAAGAGAAAAACAGGAATATAAAAATATATTGATACAATTTGATTTTCAATCCTTTATTTGTCATTGTTTCTTACACATTAATTTACATGCTTCTCAATCTGTCTGTATTTTTTTGCTTATGTCTGTCCAATACTTCATTTATATTGATCAAATGTAATTGCTTTTTTGAATATGGTTGCAAATAATCCAAATTACTTGCATTTTTATTTATATGGGATTTTGGATTGTTGAATTGGGAGATACAGCAGATAATTCCTCTGAATTCAATAGGATTTATTTTAAGGCACATTTTCATACTATTGATTTAATGCTAACATAATTTAATTTATTATGTTCTCCAGCTATGAAGGCCCACTGTCAGACGAGACGTCATTCTCCAAGGCTCTGGAAGGCGGGCCCAAAAGCTTGGAGTATACCAAGCTGGTCCACATTCTAGCTGAGGAGCTGAAGACACTGTGTGGCCTGGAAGAGGCGGTCAGCATGATGAATGACCCTGACGAGTCCAGCTCGTTTCTACTGGAGTTGAGTTCTTTCTTGAAGGAGTTGGGATGCCCTTATAAGAAGCTTGTGACTGGTGACTAATTTTTCTAAACTACAAACAGAAAATAACTGCCTTGGTGGCGTAGTTGTACTACGGTATGACTAGAAAGCTTGAGGTCTCGGGTTCGAATCCTGGGTTGTGCAAAGTGATATTGGGTTTTTCTATTCATTATCTGCCTGGAGTCAGGAATTTGTGCCCAATATGGTGATAGGCTCGCCCCCTATCACATCATGGGATAGAACATACAAGGCGAAATGTGGGTATCCTGGTGACGCCTCTACCAACCCCTTCTGGGATAAAGGCGTGAGTTTATGTATGTATGTACAAACAGAAAATGGCTGTTCGATTGTAATTGATTACTGCCAATTAACACTTACAAGTATTGAGTGGTAGATACATTACCAGCTTTTAAAACAGTGATAAATATTTGAGAAATACATGAGAAATACTTGTATAGTAAGACATATCTGAATTTGGGACTGTAAAGCCCCATTTACATGGGGGAGAGTTTATAAAAAATAAAATTCATAGTGTTAACGTTTGCTATATTATACATTAGAATTCGTAAATCTAATGCAATGATGGTTTATGATATCCTCCTAAAACAGGCGAGAAACTCTCTTCGTGTAAATAGGCTATTAGGACGATTGATTAAACTAGATAATATTATAAACCAATTGGTTATTTGTCAGGTCACATGTCATCTCGTCTCCAATCCAAGGAAGATCGTTTGCTACTCCTCGATTACCTGGTATCAGAGCTCATGGCTGCTCGGATGGTTAATGTGGACCGACCCAAGGACAAACAGGCTGGCATGGAAATTGTTGTTGTAAGTAAACATGAGTTATCATTATTATATTTTATCAGCTTAAAGTAAAATAAACCATATCTATTCTTCATTATGTATTATGAATTTGTTTTGGAACAATTTATTATAAAAAATTTTGTAATGTAAGTTATGTTTTTCATATTTGCATATATTTACTAAAACATCATTATACATATATGGTGTTAAATATTTTTTCGCAATTTAAAACGCCTTCAAAAATATTATGTCTAGGTGGATCTGGATTTGCACCAGTAGGAGAAATATTAAATATAAAAACAAAACCACCCAGCAGTCACATTCATAATCCTGACCCCACATTAAGATCGATTCTTGTGTCGTGGGTATAAGGAACTAACACAGACTTTTCGGTCACACAAACACCCAGACCCGAGACAAATACGTGTGGGCCTCACAAATATTTGTCTCGGTGTGAGAATCGAACCTGCGGCCTCTCGTTTCACAGACGGCGTCTAACCAACGGCGCCACGGAGGCTGTCAAAACCTTTTGTTTTTTATTTGTTTGCTTATTATACTTAAAATTGTTTCCAGCGGGAATCGCCCACAGCCAAAGACTTAAAGGACATCCTAATATCGCTGAAGTTTAACAAACCACCCCCTAATATTACTCCTGAGATGCTGTTCTCAAAACTGGAAGCTAAACTAAAGGATACTATACAAAAAGAGGGTATGTATTACTTGTTTATATTATTTAACTATTTTTATATATTAAATTAACTAAAAGTGACACATTTCTGAATCCATAGTTAGACCTTGTATCGTGAATTAAATAATAAAATAAATACACCCAACAGTCACATACATAGTCCTGACCCCACACTAAGATCGAGTCTTGTGTCGTGGGTATCAGAAACTACGAGAGACTTTTCGGTCTCACAAACACCCAGATACCACATCCAGATACACCCAGATATTGGAACAAAAATATCTAATCTTTATATCATTTTCGAGTAGTATTCTCAGAAAAAAAATTGTAAACCAGAATAATTAATGTTATAAATACTGAAAGATCTTTTTCAAGCAATTTATATCTGGAGCATTTTACACACCACAGAAGTTAAATTGTAATAAATGAATTGGTTACATCTACTGTATATTTTTCTTTTTCTAGGTGAGGAGCTCATAGGAAAGCCATTGTACAACAAAGCTCTGACGGAGAAAGAATGGAAGCAACTGGAGACTGCCTTCACTGACTTGTTTGAAGAATACAGCCTTAGACGGGAGACGTTAATCACTAGATTGGAATGCACTATACAGAGTTTTGAGGTAATCCTTTTATATTGAAGATCAAAATAATCTCCATTTTAAAATTATGTAGGTACTTGTCTTTTTGGAAATTACCAGTCCGTTCGGTTTTTGGAACCAAAATCTCGTAACGCAGAGAAAATTTAACTTAAGACTTTGTTTCCCAATTTCATGAGATTCAAGACGATTTGTTCACATGTTTGTGGACTCAGAAATATTTTGAGTATGTTCTGCATAATTATAATACTAACTTAACAATTCCATTTTAGTGGTCCGACCGCCTCAAAGCCAAGAAGGACGTCATACAATCAACATACAGACCGAAGCGAGAACAATTAAAAGTGAAACCGGACATCAAATTATCAGACTTTTTGGCAGCCCGTACAGCATTACTGCAAGTCGAGAAGACTTCCAGTGCTACTGTCCGGAAGAATACACAGAGTAATGTCACCAAAGTTATAATTGGACAGGTGAGTCTTGCAAGCCAATTTGTAGTCTAACTGCCTTATTCAAAGACAGTTGTAAAACCTATTTTAATTATCGAATGTTTTGTCCCTTTGGAACGACCTTTAATTCCAGTTTGAGCGAAGAAGTTTTAATTACTGGGCAGATAATTATTTCTATGGTATGCAAAGTCCGCCAACCGGTACTAGGCAAGCGTGGTGGTATATGGCCTAACCCCTCTCAATCGTACTCTCGATTGCTGAGGAGGCCCGTGCCCTGCAGTGGGACGTATATGGGCTGATATAGTATTGGGCAGGTATTAAAGTCTAGTTTGAATCAGTTTGTAGTGTAACTAGTGCCAAATTGTAGTCTTCCGGCCGTATTAATAGACAGTTTTAAAACCTATTTTAGTTATCGAATGTTTTGTCTTCTTCGCTCAAACTAAATTCAAAAGTCGTTCGAAAGGGACAAAACTTTCGAAAACTAAATAGGTTTTAAAACTGTTTATGAATAAGGCCTTTACTATGCCTGTCTGTAGCCTAATCTGAATCGTCCTAACTAGAACCACACTGTAATCTTATTGGATTCTCTTGTCGGATTGTTACTTAATAATAATGTGAGCAAAGTAAGGAACGGATTATGTTCAGTAACAGACATTTATTAGGAAGCTAGCGGTGAAACTAGTAGCTCCAGCTTCGATACCCGCACAGTTATTTAACCTTATAAATATTTGAACATCGAAATATGTCCTAAAGATATACCTCTTTTTCTAAAGTAATACATCGTGTTGTAAATACTAAGAATGGGTTTTGAAAATTATTTTCATCCCCAGGTACCGGATAGGGGAGGGCGTCCCAACGAGGCCCAACCTCCTCCACCTGAGATGCCGTCGTGGCAACAACGACAGGTATGTATCTTAGTTTATTATTACTGTATCATGTTATGTATATTGTAATAATAATATTGAAACCCAAAAATTACCTGATATTTAAGTATTAGGTTATTTTTACTTATTTGTAATTACAAGATGTCCTTGAATAGTTAAGGCCAAAGTTCTTTAATATTTTATTATTAGATTTATAATCCCTTACAGAACTTGATTTATAGATATCAGAAAATATAATATAAATCTAAAATAATAATAAATGTTTACAAAAATACAGGCAATTTGTTAGTTAATTTATTATTAAAAAAATAATTCTCATTAAAGATGAAATGCATTGATAAGTCCATTCTGTTTTGAAGTCGGTTAATAAAGAAATGTTTATTTAATTCCACTAAACAACAGCAAAATGATGGCATGTCATCGGTGAGTCAATTTTACAGTGATTCCAAAATGCTATCGATAAAGCTGATTTTCTTCTTATTCATAATTTAATAGTACAGTAATTTATTTTGCTGTCATAATTTATTTCTATGATGACAATGCTTCAGATTATAAGCCTGCCTATACTCCATGCATTGAAAACTTTATATATTTTTTTATGACATTCAAGCTTTTATTGTAATTATTTTCCCGAGCTGCGCTTGATGTTGTTCTGTATTTAAGTGTTGAAGATTTGGTTTAAATAATTATTTTATCGTATTAGGTTTTGTTCTGGCAATAAGGTAACCATATGCGCTTAAATAGCGACCACGATGGTACATATTATAAATCATCTTTCGCTGATGTTCTTTACTCCTTACACGTATCAATATGAAGTTTCTTAGTCGTACCAATACAAAATAAGAAACAGTTTACAAAAAATATTTCCTTCCAACAGTTTTTTTTACAAAAATGCTTTACATTTTTTTTTCCAACTCAATTTTTTTTTTGCATTTTTTAACGTCTATTCCACCAGGCCGGTGGCGGCGGCGGTCGCGGTGGGGGCTTTGGAGGTGGTCGCGGCGGGGAGGGAGGTAGGGGCGGCAGGGGCGGCAGCGACGGTGGTAGAGGAGGCAGGGGAGGAGGCGAGGGTGGTAGGGGCGGCAGGGGAGGAGGCGAGGGAGGCCGCGGCAGGGGAGGCAGAGTGCAGGGGGGATACGCGCAGGCGTCAGGAGATCAGGGCAGGTGAGAAAACTCGACTTGATGGTGGGAGTAGAGTAGAATTGTATTGTATTAGACAGGATATATTAAGGCGAAAAAGGAATGCTATACTAATCATAATTCGCTTTATTAGGGAGGGAAGTGGACAATAATTTATTTCCAACTCCTATTAATTTAACTTTGTGATTGATTTCGTTGCGGGTTAAACACAAGTTAGACATTCCGGAGACTCGGTGAGCTTCAATGCTCGGTATTAAAATGCGTGCCACTGTTGATCCTGGCTTACAGGAGTTGCAGTGGTGGGTGTGTGGGCGGGACAGTCTCCTATACTAATCATAATGAGCAACTTTTACTAAGGAGCGAATCACGAACTGATCACGCAAAAAATCAGCTTTTCCATACGTTTTGTAAAGTCAAAAGATGGTTTGTATGGAACTGTTCTATTTTTCGATTTCAGCGTTGGTCTGATAGTGAAATTTGTTTATGAGTATAGCCTTCTCCTTTCGGCTTAGTATGCGCTGTTTAACCCTGATATTTATTTTTACTCATTTAATTGTAATGTAAAGGTAAGTTTAGTTGTAAATAGAGTAGCGTAGTAGTAGTTAGTAGTATGCCAGTTATTATTATGCCGGCCTGCTCTTAACTAGGTGATACCTACGCGGTTGAACACGTGGAAAAGTTAAAAGTACGACGATGAGATTGTGTGGATCAGTTGGATGGTTTATGTAGATAAGTATATTTATTATTTTCCTTCAGGTGCAACAAACTGTAAAATAAAAAGTAATAAGTTGAGTAAGTTAAATCCGTTGTTAATTTATATAAGGTGCCATGATAATGACAGTGCATAGCACAAAATTATTTTTGTTAAACGATTTAAAAAAAATGAAAATAATATAAGTTTAAATAACGAATATTTTATTATCTGTAGTAAATAAGAGTTTTCGTGTATAATAAAATTTACTAAAAATATAATATCCTGTTTTTGTATTTTAATTTTATTTCATTTTTCATCTGCAACCTACACTTGCTTTATTCATTTAATATTTAATGTAAACTCATTAACAGTAAAATCTACTTGATTCAAGTGGATACAACAATTTATTGTTGATTTTTCGACATTTACCTGCATTGGTTTTACCGCTCATTTTCGTGTGGTTATCGTAAGTTTTCACTATTCATTCATTTTACATGGATGCCTGAAAAGCAACCATCATACTAGTGAAAAATCCGTCAATACGACCCATTAAGTATTTGCTAAAATATTCATATTACGCGTTTAGCGATCACCATACAATGGCGCAAAATCCCTAATAATGATGATTTACGCTAGTTACTACTAAGTTTCTCGCTTTTTTTCTCACTAAGTATATCAGGCTACAAAAAGGCTTAGAGTCTAAGCCTTAGATCATTAAATCAACTGACGAGAAATATCGCATCTGTCAGTTATGTATACTCTACTTACCGTTGTGGTCATTTTATTATGAAATCATTCAGAAAAATAATAGTTTAAAAGACTAAAATACACGCTCTAGTAAAAGACCCGACTAAAAAAGTAAAAACAATTGATAAAGAGTTTAAGATTAGAAAATGGAGTGAAACGCATACATTTTGTAGTTTTTGAAAAGTATGCAAAATTTAAAGTCCAGCCGACGCTGACGTTTTGAAATGCTCGGAAATTGACTTCAAAGATTCCGTTACATACATACCATACATACATACATAGAGGCGAAGCTAATAAAAGCGTGTTAAAAAACACGACCAAATCACGACTATTGGCTCGGAAGCCAATTTTCACACTCACTAGTTTATCGCTTAACGTATATTTTAAAATATATTTATATACTCCGTTTGACTCATAGTAATTGATAAGGATAATGGCACTTTTGTTTTATCGAAATATTTTAAAATGACGCATTATAACGCTTATGGCTCTCGAAAATAATGTTAGTGATAAGCACGACACTAAACACACATATTATAGAATTTATAAAATCACACACCTTAGTTCAAATATTTATTTAGTATTAATATGCATTAACCATTCTGTTATGAAAGCTAATTAATGACTTTTTGTAGAATTCAATTTATTTGTTATTCTCGAATCTATCTTTTCATGACATCTTAACTAAATAAATGATAGTATTGCCATCAGTATGGCATATGTTATTTATTGATATTAAAGCGTAAAATGAAGAAAATGATGAATATCATGAATGTAATTGCTTTGTAATTCATGGTGTTGTTTGGTTTTGTTAAGGTCCATGAATGGTCTAATCGCTTACCATCAGGCAAATGGCATGCTTGTCTCGCCATTCATGGCAATAAAAATAAATTTGCGAATTGTCTACTATATTTCAGGCCCCAGACAAGCCCGGCATCATTCAACCAGAATCAACGCAATTACCAAACGTACGAAGTGCCACCAGGTGGTTACGACCAGAATCGGGGTGGATATGATCAGAATCGGGGCGGATATGACCAGAATAGAGGTGGCTACGAACAGAATCGGGGTGGCTACGACCAGAATCGTAGTTATAACAGCCATAATAACCAGGGCGGCTATCAAGGAGGGCAACAGAGTAATTATGATAGCATGGGTGGTTACAACCAAGGATACAATCAAGGTAACTAATATACGTATTTTTATAATATCTTAATTTCTAGCGCCAAAAACACCGAAAAATATATTTTTAAATCATTTTAGGAGGTGGCGGCGGCGGTTACAACAAAAACTACCAGCAAGGCTACCAAGGTTACCAAGGCAACCAGGGTTACCAAGGTCACCAAGGTCGCGGCTACCAGAACGAGCATGACGACCGCGACCGTCGCGGCCGTGGGGGATACCGGGGACGTCGTTGATACCCCGCCCTCCCCTTGGGGACAAAGGGGAAATACGGACACTGCTGCTGCCTTCTATGTAAGCATACATATGCAGTATTTAACAGAAATTGTGTTGTTATTTTTAATTGGACTGTCATACATATACATACGCATTGATATAGTATAAGTTAATATTTCGACTATTTAAAAACAGGTTCAATAGAAACCATTTTATTTTTAATTGAAATGTCATAAACATACATAATGAATTCATACGCGTAGATAGCATTTATAAGATAAAGGTGTGATTAAATACACATTACAGTGCGAGGTCAATGAACTGTCGCATCATTCAGCTGTTTTTAACTTTGAGGATTATTACAATATTATTGAATAGGGTTTCTGTTAATTACTGTATCTCCATTACAATCACCTCAGAATTTCTATAGTGAATGAAGCCTGCATTAAACGAATTTCTGCAATCTTGATCAGGTCGTCAGCCTACCTTGTGGGTGGACGAGTTAGCAGTTTTAATTTCCGTGTAATTTAACTATAATGATGATCTGTAAAATAATATATTAAAGGTTTGAATATGAAAAAGAAGTATTTGGGTTGGAGTGCACTTACTAATTACTATCAGGTTAATTGTAATCATTTTTCCCCACAAAAAAAAAAAAAACGGAATGCTTAAGGAACGTAAGATAGGTCAAGCAACTCGCTAGCATATCCACATTGTGATTTTTTTTCAAAACCTTTTAAGGTTTTCTGTCTTATTTAATTGTATGTATGCAGATTATCACTATTAGTTAAATACTATACAACAAGCAATACGTAAATATTATGTATTTATAGTATATATATAAGCCATGTCCTTGTAACATATGCTCATTGACTGCTGATAAAGAAATTATATAGTGAGACAATTAGATGTGATAATAGATCTGTTTACCCACAGATATTTGTGTTTATATAATCTGCTTAGATTTGGTTGAATCCACACTGTAATTGGTATTAACCCTTAACTTGGCAAGAACGGAAAAATAAGAAAACAAATATTATTTTGACAAATATTAGTTTAGTTACGGTTAGACAGCATGGGAAAAATAAAATAAAAAATCTAGATATCCTAGGTTACGAGAAAACCTATGTACATCACAGTGTACATTGCCAAGTACGCGGAAATCTTCATGTAGTTTTGTTTGTACATTGTGATGCACATTGCCAGCTTCGTAATGAAATACATTTGCAATATTTTATTCTATATATTTTAATAAAAAATACAAAACACAATGATAGCCTCAATTACTTTGTATGAAATTTTCGGAAATAATTATATTTTTGCATCCCGGTCATCAAAATGCAAAAATATTTGTCATTTTTACACACGACAGTTGTCCTACCACTCTTGCAACACTTGCAACGCTATGTTTAGGCTCCTACTTCCGGGAAATGGGTTTCCACTTGTTCAATTAAAACAAAGAATGTATTTACTCTAATCTAAGACAAAATTTGAAGCAGTGGTATGAGTCTTCTAAGCACTAGCTTACATATACATGTAGCTGGTACTAACCAGCTACATGTATATGTCGACATATTTCTCGATATTCGTTATGAGGCATAAAGTCTGTAATTAGCAGGTATCTTGATCCTTCTACCCAATTATGAGGATAGACAGGCATCTACGCTCTACCCACCATGATCAGAGTGGCTAAGAAGTTTTTTGTTTCATCTCCTGTCAACGATGTAGGTCATCCTAGCTTTTGCACTATCTATAGATTTGTGCTATGGTCAGTGTCTGAGATAAAGTCTATTGAAATCGGTAATATAAACAATCTGGTGTTGTATTTATGTCAGTTTGATGAAAGGCATATTACATTTCTTAAAAACAAGCTGTGTGACGAAGTACGGCTTTGTAAGAATCTCATAATCTAGAACAAATTTCATAGCGTTAACTTTTTTGGCTACTATTTTATAAGCTGTTATGTTGTGGCTTAGAAGTGGTAAGTTGTTCCTATTGTCGACTGGCATTGCTGGGTAAAGTGCCTGATTATTTAGCAGTTGTGTTTTGTAAAAATTGTAAGGGTTCCAAATAAATATCATGTAAAATCTGCTCGTGTTCGGCGTTGGGAGATTAGTGAGAGACTTATAGAGACACTACTGTATTCTTTATTAAAGCCTGTCAAACTATTTAATTTAAATTAATTCGTTAAAGTTTATATGCCTATGAAAGTAAATCAAAGGTTATGGAGAAGATTGTATGGAAATAAGAGGTGCTCTACCGGACGTAGAGTTATCCTCAGAGTTGATATTTTCACAACAGTTAATGCCAATATGTTATGCGAGTTAGTTAGTTTTTTGTTCTATAGGCAAAATATAACAAATAAATGTCAAAACAAACACAAATAAACGAAACACACACAAATTAACAAACGAATACCCGCAAATTTATCAAAACCCAATGTTCTATAAACCTGGCAATGTACAGCGTGGTTACCATAGTTTACCATTGGTACTTTATCGCGTTCTTGGAAATGTACATTGTGATGTACATGCACTTATTTTATTCGAATACAAGAGCTTGTTTGTAGTTAGCTATGTTAAAAGGCATTTATTGAATAATTTAAGCTTTATACATAATAAAAAACAAAACATATTGTCAAGTTTATATGAAAAAAGTTGAATAAAGCTAAAATAATATCACGGTGTCGCGAGGATGAGCTCGTGGCTTTTAGTTTTTTTTTATTTAGACATTTATATTACAGTGCAGTCTCGACAAAATAATCGTCTAGTGATTCTACTGTATATAACAATATATTCACAAAAAACGAGAAGAAAAAATATTCAATAAACAAAGAGTAATAATTTTTGAAAATGGATGTACAGTGGGATGTACGGTGCCAAGTTAAGGGTTAAATACTGGTTGTATGAAGACTGCGACCAAAAACAAAGCCAGGTTATGATATACCAAACCAAATTCTAAACTCTTATATAAACATTAATATGTTGAAGTTGAATTATATATTCGCTGCATTATAAAGAACTTAGCACACGAAAATATGGAAAATTAGATCTTTCTAAATTAGTCATGCAGTGTTATATAATTTTTCAGTGGGGCATGTGATGATAAATTTACACAGGCCAATTAATATGTATTTAAAATATAGCAATAAGAATTGTGGTATAGTATAGTAAAACATTTGTTAAATACTCAATGTAGTTGCCAGACGAATAAGAAAATTTCTCCCAATAAAATATATATTTCTGGTTTGTCGCTCACATCGTTAAAGTTTCCAAATCATTAAGAAATAATATAAAAACATTGCATGATTTATTAGATATCTTAAGGCTATTTTATAATACATATTGGTTTTGTTACGTTTATTAGAAAATGCATAAAAGTATTGAATAAAACTAGAAAGATTTTTTTGGCTCATAATTATATTTCCCACTAAATTATGCTTCAACATTTTGTGGTTATATTACAATCGTGTGTTGCTTTACTAAGGTTTTCTGACTTCAAATTATGATTTCTTATGGTAGCAATATGGGTATTGGAATCCTTTACCGGATTCAGTATATAAGTTCATGGTTTTTCATTTTACCTTATTCATTATTTTCACTAAGCCGTGCAATATAATCAGTTGAATATATGTGAACCAATATTATATAGCTTACTTTGTTATCTGTCATATGACATATGTACCCATTTTTCATTGTTATATGTAGCTTCATTTTATATTATTCCTATACTGGAACATTTGTTTGTAGTTAATTATATTTAATTAGATATACAATTCCAAATACGTATTCTACGTATATGGGCGAAGTGAGCCGTAAAGTATGGTAGCTTAAAGTGTCAACATTTATTCTATGTCTTCTCCACTTTAGCTTTAACTATGAATTTGACTGAAATTTTAAATATATCGAGTCTCTTCTATTTATTTAATAAGAAATCTTAAAATAAGTTACGCCATTTTTCCACAGAATAGTAGAAAATTCATTAACTTGCAACACTGATTTTAACTTTTTTTGTTTGTTGATGTATTGTGTTACAGATGGAATTATATTTTTAATACAAACCGAAACAAAATGTTTAATATTGTGGGTTCAATTTGTTGATTAATGTTAACTTGGAAAACGAATCGCTTAAGACTATCCGACAGCAATATCGTAGCTTAGAAATAACGAAAAAAATATACTGCGTTCGACTATCTATAATGCCGTAATGTTTTCCTACTATTTAATAAATGATTGATTAATAATATGGTGTTTCATTTTGTTTTTTTTTGTATTGCCTAATATTAATAAAGTTCAGGTCAAAAGTACTCTGTTTCGACGAGAATGTGAAGAACTTGATGAAAGTAGACGAAGCGAAAGTGATATCAAGTTCGAACATAGTGGAAATCCAGTCCCTGCCGGCCCCTATGAGATGCAGGCGCCATATATTTATTTATGGAATTATTATATTATGTTCAATGGACTGACGCGGTGGCGCAGTTGTACTACGGTACGATTATGATGCTGAGGTCTCGGGTTCGAATCCCAGGTCGGGTAAAATGATTTTTCAATTCATTATCAGCCCGGAGTCAGGAATTTGTGCCCGATATGGCGATAGGCTCGCTCTCTTTAACATCTTGGGACGGAACACACAAGGCAAAACGTGGGTATTCTATTAGCACCTCTGCTTACCCCTTCTAGGAAAAAGGCGTGAGTTTATATATGTACGTATGTTCGATGGAACATATATCTGTCCCCAAGATATAAACTTGCCTTGTGGTAATTTATCTCCATATTTGAAGTATTTAATAGGTTAAGAAGTTGTAGGAACCACTGTAGATTTTAGCTTTTTACCTCTGATTGTAGATTTCATATGTGAGAAGCCGCCTGTGTAGGTACCACCACAATGTCTATTTCTCCAAAATCAGTAGTGTAAATGCACTGTTCTGTTCCGGTTTGAAGGATATTGTAGCCAGAGTAACCACTGGACATAATGAGACTAACATCTTGTCTCAGGATGGCGAGCGCAGTGGAATGCCACGCGTTGCTTTGTAATTCATGGTGTTGTTTGGTTTTTATATTGTCCATGAGCGGTTGTATCGCTTACCTACCATTAGACGTCTAGCATGCTCGTCTCGCCATTCAATGTAATAAAACAAAAGATTTTAGATTAGTACTTCAAGCATACAATACCGGGACTGAAAAGCTATAGTTAACCGAAGATTTGGTAGACGGCGGTTTTTGTAAGTATATCTGAAGGCTTGCCATTGGGTGGTAAAAATTGGTAAAATCATAGATGTTTATAGGTACTACATCTATGGGTAAAATGGACTTGATACCTTATAGCTTGATTTATCGGGAAATAAAACGGCAAAATACTAAAATACACGGTTTTAATATTTACAAATACGAAATATTAAAATGACATTGAAACATTGAAAATAATCACTTTTTAACCCATTAGAACACAGCCTAATTGGCTCAATACACTCATATCCAGAACTATAAAAATACATTCGTTATTATTTGTAGGTACTTTTCTTTTTTATTCCTTCTTTTGCGGGTACAATTCTTTAGTTATGAACCATAGTTGATTCCCAAAACAAACAAAGAATGGAAATTGAACACAATTCTGTTATTCTCACGAAAATTGTTTGATACTTCTAGAATGATGTTATTTATTTATTTTATTACAAATCTTCTGTGCTCCACTTGTAAGCTTCTTCTTCCTGAGCTTTCTTCTTGCTTTGCTGCGAGAAGTATTTCTTCTCGTATCCGTTGGAGCGATCCACGCCGTCCCATCGGTATCCGGGTCGGATATTGAACCGGTTGGGAGGGAAATTACCTTTGTACATTGGTTTTTCTATAACAAAAAAAGATAATAAATTAGTAAGTAAATATATAGTCCTGACTACACGAAGTTCGAGTCTTGTGTCCTGTATTCTACTAGACTCACAAACATATGGATCACAAAATTTGTCTCGGTTGGGAGGATCGAGCCCGCGGCCTCTCAATTCACAGTCGGCGTCTAACCAACTGCGCCATGGGGACAGTCATCTAAATAATCGAACAAAACTAATTTATTAAACTTACCCGGTCCCAAATCTCCTCTCTCCCTCTTTTTCTCTCTTATGTACTTGAGCATGGGATCTCCCTGTCTTTCTATCTGCTTCAGGTTGTCTTCAAGGTCTCGGTCATCTCTATGCCTTGCTAATGGCTTGGACGCTTCATGCATGAAGTCCTTAACCCGGGCTTGTTGGTCTTCCAATTGTTTTATACTGTAAAGGAAATATTTTTTATTTTTTATATCAATCTATGAGTATAAACCTACAACACGATTCTGATGAGTGTTCATGTAACTTTGAATTAATAAACTGTGTCTCACATGGTAATTCTAAAAACAATATCATATAAAGTAAATGAGACAGAATGTATCCTACAAAGATTTATTTAGTTAAAAATTGTAGTGGCTGTATTATTGATAATAAATTAATATTATTTGATGCATAGACTGTTGATTCATGATCCAGCCTGTGGTTTCAAACAGTGTAATGTCAAACTTACCCTTTACTCCACTTTTTGTATTTCTCATCCAATTCTTTCTGCCTCTCCGCTTTTTCTTTCTGTTTCTGCCTGTCTTCTGATGTTTCTCTTTTCCCTGAAACATATCGGCATAATTATTGTTTCCTTCTATTTTTACCTACTTTGTCTCAACAAAGTGTTTAAGTGTCATTGAAGCGACATTATAGATTGTTGTTATGTGAGATTAAGTTTATAAATAAATATATAAAAAGTTTTACGATTGCCATAAATGAAGTAAAATAATTGTTGAAATAAATACACTGTATTCTCACTTCAAATTAGGGGCTGATGATAGAGCTGATAGGACAAGGTTTGATAAAGTTTAGTATACCCTTACCTTTCCTCGACACAGCCTGGGCATTCCTACCCGACACCTCATCAGTCATTTTACTATAAGCATCCTCTTCCCGCTTCCTAAACGACTCATTTTCTTGTCTCAGTTGTCTAGCATCTTGCAATCCAGCCTTTTTTCCTTCCAATGTCTTTGCCATCTTTTTATTAGTAGGCGGAGGACTATCACTACTTCTCTGATATCTTTTATCTTTTTTCTCTTTCTCTCTCCTAGGCGGTGACGCATCGGAGTCACTCTCATATCTTTTCTTACTCTTTTCCGGCGAATGTTTTCTTCTACGGTTCGGTGATGGAGATTTCTGCCTTTGAGGTTTCCTTGGAGGTGAAATATCTGAGCTGTCCGATTTTCTTCGTTTTCTAGACTCGTTCTTTTGATTTCGGTCATATTTTGAATGTTCTGGCGATTTTTGCCTATATGAAGATTTGTTAGGTTCCAGTGGTCTGCTTCTAGAAGATTCTTTCCTGGATTTCCTAGGAGGAGAGGCATCAGAGTCGTAATTTTTCTGTGATTTCCTCGGTGGTGAAGTATCTGAATTTGATGATCTTCTGTTTGTTCGCTTTGTTGAAGTATCTGCTTCACCCCAACGACTCGGTTTTCTGACCTTCTCAGTGGATTTTGATTTAGTTCTCGAAGGCGAGCCGTCTGAGTCATATTTCCTATCTCGTCTTGGAAAATCTTCACCATCTCTTTTCCTTGGTGGGCTAAAGTCACTATCACTATTATGTTTCTTACTCTTTTGCTCTTTTCTTTCTTTGTTATTTGCCGAGGATTTTCTAGGAGGCGATGCGTCTGAATCGTTTTTTTCATCTTCCGAATCACTGTACATTTTCCCAAATATAATCTCATTTTCTTTATTTTTTGTCTTTATGTCGGTTCTAATTTCCTCCACTTTTAATTTACTGTTGAATCCATCATCCTGAAATAGAATAAAAATGTTTCGATATTATTACATAGATGTAGGAAAAATCTGTCCTGAAGGAGGGAATATAAATTGAGAGGATTACATGTGGTCATTGGATGAAAAACATTCACAGGTCTCCTAAGGCAGTTATGACAATATTACAGACATTTTCTTTTTAGTAATATTGTATATTGCTAGGTCTTATACTGTACAGAGCAGGTTAATTGAAACATTAATTCATTTAACAGCGTCCCATGAGATGACAAACTCCATGAGTAGAATAATCAAAAAGTTTACCAAATTTACCCGATCCATATGACAATATGATCACAATTATTTAAAGAAAATGGAACAATAACTACAGCATACATCATTATACATTTTAGATCAACTTTCCTTATAAATTTCAACCAAACAAACTAAAATACGAATCAAAACATACTTGATTTATAACCCTCCATTTGGAGCTCATACTGAACTGGTCTTGCTTCTTAAGCTCCTCGGGTCTGTCATCAATAATGCCAGCGATTTGAGGGGCATCCTCCCCTCCATCCATGATGTCCAGCTCATCTCCATCAAGGGGATGTAGCTTGGTCAAGTCAATGTCATCATCAATGATTTTGAATCTGGAATTGTAAGATTATTGTATGAGCATTATTATATTTTTGTAGGGTTATCAGAATGGATGAACAATTCTATTTTGAAGAGTTGAGTGATAACCTTGCTGTTGAGATTTTTAGATATAGTTATGAGTTTATGTATGCATGTAGATATTCATTTGATTAGATGTAACGAATAGGGCACACAAACACTTATTTGAACATACATAAGACTTAGGTATGTTTTCTATAATTCTAACTTGGCTTAATAAAGTGTGATCATCATCACTTTAATTCACCTAATGGCAATGAAATGCAATACAAATACTAGTAATCAGCAAATGGACATAACCATTTCGTATCATCACAACCAATCCGTAATTTCATAGTATGTAAACCTGTTGAACTAACCACACTGAGTGAACAAGATGATTGCAATTGATGATTTTAAGTTCCAATGTACAGAAAATATTGTGCCAAATATAGTCAGAGAGTTCTAAATAGACCAACTATGTATGGATATTCTAAACCTACGCATATAACAAGATTCTTTACACAGTTTATGTTTTGTAGGACAGACATAAAACTAAACTTTTCACTCACCCTTTGCCTTTCACTGCCTTTTTCTTCTTCTTCTTTTTCTCACCAGAAGGCCCACCAAGGTATTTCTGTAGATAAGCTTTCTGATTTATCGCTGCAGTCATTTTAATAATTTCTTTCGTGAATTTTGTTCAAGATTTACAAAAATTGACAGTCCACAACCAAACACGCTTTGACGGCTTGACTTTGACGTTTAGGTAGTGTTCCAGGTATTCGTGGTATGTTATGACTTTTTTATCATTAGATATCTATGTCTTTTTATTATACTACATCTATGGTCTTTTTAATATGAGTTATTAGAAAGAGACAAGAAGTGATGTAGTTTCTGCGATAAGTCGATTTTTAATTCTAACTTTCGAGTTTAGAGAATTAAATAATTGATATGGCTCAAAAAGTTTCCTACAGACCAATGTCCAGTAATCAGTACCTACTACATGGATTGTAGGTCGTAGCCCGTAGCATATCACGACCGTATTATGAAATTATAATCAGCTTTGATATGTTTGGCAAGATGAAAGAACCATCAAAAGTATCCGGCTGCCAACAAACACGTTTTGATAGTTGCCTTAACAACAACAATTCAGCTTTTTTACTATAAAGCTAGCAAAATTATATATTACGATGTCTTCAAACTTTAATAAAATGTAATTTATGTATTTAAAGCTGTTTACTTCCAAAGCCACCTCGATCGGCACTTCATAATACCTGTTAAAATGGGTCTATTCTTTGTATGATCGTGTGATGCCTATGTCAGAGGCATGCGCAGACAAACTTTCAGCTTTAATAAAATTACGAAAGTTTGGCGGCCACGGGCTCTAGGTTTAAAATATCAGACAAAAAAGGTTTTTTTTTATTAATTAGGAGTTACCGAATTCCCTCTTTTTGGAATAAATGTAATTCATACATTTTATTCTCTCATTTTCAAAGCATGATCACATTAACCTACGTCGCTTCGTAGAGGGCAGATATTCTTTTGCAACATTACTTTCTAAAATTTTATTTATTTACTTAAATTATAAGAATTTAGGACTCCTCGTATTTATTAATTTACTCGTTATAATGTGTAAGTAGGTATTGCGTGGTGGCCTGTTGGTAACGGACCCGACGCGGCTGCCTACATGTTCACGGCGGTCGCGGGTTCAAATCCCAGGGCACACCTCTGACTTTTCCGAGTTATGTGTGTATTGTTAGTCAATCACCACGCACTTTAACGGTAAAGGAAAACATCGTGAGGAAACCTGCATACCGTAGCGATTTTAAAGAATTTCTACGGTATGTAAGTCCGCCAACCCGCACTAGGCCAGCGTGGTGGACTATATGGCCTAACCACTCTCAATCGATTCTCTCGATTGTAGAGTAGGCCCGTGCCCTGCAGTGGGACGTATATGGGCTGATATAGATAATGTGTAAGTAGGTATTATTAAATAAAACAATGTATAATTGCTGCTTAATTTATTCTCATTTTAAATAAGATTATATTTTCGTTCAGTCCGGGAAAGGTTAGCCGTGGTCACCGTTTATTTATTGGAGAAATTGCAGACGATGTTGTTTACTTTTCTTGTTCACTGTCGTCTTGGCGATCGTCATCTTTTTGGTTTCTCTAAAAACAAAAACATAAACCGTTAAATAATGAGACATTTGAGATGCCAATTAACGTATACTCTTGATATTGTTAAATTAAAATCTCAATCCCATACATTAGCAATGTCGAATACGACACAAATGTATGGCGATGACATTGTCAAAATTAAAGTTACGGTCAAAGTTAACACATTCAACTGGGCCTTATTATGTTGATGAATTTAATTTGATTGGGTTTAGTTTATACGTACTGATTCGGTTAGAAATAGTTAATTTTATTTCATCGAACAGTTCGATGATACCTACCCATATGTATTAACGACGCCTTTTTCATACTAACTCGATTTATTAAGGATTTTATTTATAAATATGAAAATATTACTTACGAGATGATATCCCTAGAAAAATAAAAATATGTTAATGAAAAAGTATTTGAATTATTTATAATAAAATAATGTATAAATTTGTATGTACGTAATAGATACATAAGTCCTACTTATACCTAGGACCACAGTAGGACCTAGGCCAGTCAAAAACTGAATTGGAACTTGGATGTGGGCATGTCACATACAAATATTATTATAACAACGTATTTACCACCCAAACAAGACGATAGGTAAAAAATTACAAATAATTCATTTTGTTTTTTTCCGAAATTTTTAGTTGCATTGTGTCCAAACTCTGAAGTCACTAAAACTACCACCTGGCTTCGTTTTCAGTCGCAGTCTGGATGTATCTGGTATTATGCCGCATGCTCAATGAATTATGGACGAAAACAACCATAGAATGAAATTTAAAAACGTCACGGTAGGCCCAGAAAAAAGGTGGCGAGACGAGCTAGAATCAATTCGGAGGGCTGGCAAGAGCACTGAACTAGAAAGAATGGAAGGAGGGTAGAGGGGCCTTTGCCCTGAACTGGGACAATAATAATTTATATACCTATATATGTTTTAAATAAGCAAGACGCTAGCCATGACTATCCCGGAGGCGCTGCATCTGGCGGAGGACCGTCAAGCCTGGCGATCAGCTATCCAAGACACGACCAAGTGACAGGGGTCACGATCCTCAGCATTGAGGGAACGATTAGAGAGAGATGTATGTTTGAATACTTACAGGTTTATTCAAGTAGGCATTGTAGCCGTAATGGTAGTAGTCATTGGAGCTGGGCTTGTACTGAAAGAAAAAAATATCGATTATCGATCGTTTTTTATTTTATTTCGTCCTGGCTCTAGACGTAAACCGAGTCGATTGTAAAAGACTTACTTATTCATAGAGCCTTATTCATAGACAGATTTAAAACCTTATAAAACTTTTTAGTTATCGAATGTTTCGTCCCTTTCGAACGACTTTAGAATTTAGTTTGAGCGAAGAAGACAAAACATTCGATAACTAAAATAGGTTTTAAATCTGTTTATGGATAAGGCCGTTAAAGTCTGTTACGCGGTCGTCGTCCCAGATTTGAAATCTAAGCCATGAAGATTCGTGCCAAACGGCCACCATTTGGCATCATACTGTGATATTTTATTTACGCAGCCTTAGGAGTGCGTTGACTTCTATATAACCTTTGAAGATATTTTTCATAATTATTACGTGCTGTACTGTACTGTATTAGCCCATATACGTCCCACTGTAGGGCACGACCCTCCTATAAAATCGAGAGTACGATTTAGAGGGGTTAGGCCATATAGTCAACCACGCTGGCCTAGTACGGGTTGGCGGGCTTTACGTACCCTACCATAGAAATGTATTTATTTATTTATTCTTATCTGCACACAAAAAAAATGGAAGAACACTCAAAGATATTACAAATTAACAAAAAATTACAGACGGCGGTCGCTATGGTATGCAGATTTCCTCACGATGTTTATATTCAACGTTATAGTGCGTGGTGATTGACTATTGACGAAAAGTTAGTGGTGTGCCCTGGTATTTGAACCAGCGACCACCGATAACATGACAGCACAACGCGCTTATGTAATTAATTATTATGTACTAGGTATATATTCCGATGCAGATAAATTTACGTAAGGAATATCAGTTAAATGAACACATTGAGGGCGTGTTCCTGCGACTGAAATTATTAAGCGATTGTAATCTCAGATTCGATGCCGAAAATAAGCCAATTAGGATAAGTCAAATATTTTCAGCATTAATACTTTGATCGAAGTTAGAATCGCTTATTAATTTTGGAAATAATTATAACTCGCTTTACTTGATTTTAAGATGAAAAACAAGTTTCTAGACCGATTCGCTCGATATCTGCTTTTTGCTGGGATGGCCATCAAATTGGCACAATGTTGGCGTGCTGTTAATTATGTTCTTTTTCTATTTTCTGTGTCAATATTTTATATGTTCTGTGCATTCCATGTTGTGTCATTAAATCATTTTTATTTCTGTATCTGATTCTGTATAGGCTGAACCCCAGGACTTTTGGTTAGCCCCTATAAGGGGTGTACAATCGTGTACGCTGTTCGCTACCCGGACGGATACCAATGTGATATCTCTATTGAAATAAAACGGATAATTTTACGGATTTTATCGCGGATTTGAGTTAATTTTTACATTTTTTTACTATCAGGCGTTTCGATTGCTTTAAAGCATTCGTGGTCACGGGGCGGACCGAAATTAGTTTTATTTCAATGTAAAATTCGCGTAAATCTAAGAAACTAATGTGCTATCTCTAGTTAAGATACTCACCTGATCATAATAGTTGTAGTAGTAGCTATCGTCGCGGTAATAAGCCTTGGATGGCGAATACTGAAAACAAAAGGAATATTGTTAAAGAATATGCTGGAATATGCGTAAAAAATAACACACAAAGGCGATATTGCCAACGGCTTTATCAACTCGAAAAAAAAAATATTTTTTTGTCTATTTTAAATCGGTTCTAATATAATTTAAGCTTCCGTGGCGCAGTTGGTTAGACGCCGGCTGTGAAAGGAGAGGCCATTCGATCCTCGGACTAAGATAAATGTTCGTGTGATCCACGGGTATTTGTTTCGGGTCTGCGCGTTGTGAGACCGAAAAGTCTCTCGTAGTTTCTGATACCCGAAACAGGACTCGATTGAACTATGTATGTGACTTTTAGGTGTATTTATTTAAAATGCGAAGAAATATAAAGTATATGAGAGGTATTAGGTACAAGCAACGAAACGCAATATAAAAAAAAGAACACGATAAAGAAATTAAAATTTTTTTTATACGCTAAAACTTTATAAAGCTAAATACTACAACTTAGAATGTTCTACAAAACAGATATTATTACACAAATGACGATTAAAAGAAAATGCTTTATATTTTGAGGACTCAAAAAACCCGTACTATTGTTCACAAATATATGAGTAATTTTCTTTATTCAGCCGTACTTACCGATTTGTATTTGTACTGAAATAATAATTTTAAAGTGTTAATGCAAGTTATTACATAAGACCCTTATGTCATTAAATAAAAACACTTACTTGGTCATAATTGTAGTAACTGTCGTCGTAGGATTTCGGGGAATACTATAATATAATATTGAACCATTAAATAAAATAAAATAGATCATTAAATAAATAATAAATGAAAAAATATTATTGAGAACTTACCTTGTATTTGTAGTACTGAAACACGTGAAATAATTAAGATTAGATTAATAATGGAGTGATCATTGCAGTATTCCAAGCAGGAAAAAAATATTAAAAACCTTTGTGATGACAAATCATAATTCATTGTCATCAAAAAATCATAACTCATAATTCATTGTCCGTTTGTCATCACTGGTAACACAACAAATAAAGACTTTTGTCTACAGGCACTGGGGAATATTTGACGAGAAGACGTGGTGTATTTTCCCGAACGCTGCCCATCTTTGTTGGATTTGACGGTTGACCTCTCTCCAGGAGTAGGACCTGCCTAACCGAAGTCTATCTATATCAGCCCATATACGTCCCATTGCAGGGCACGGGCCTACTCTACAATCGAGAGAATCGATTGAGAGTGTTTAGGCCATATAGTCCACCACGCTGGCCTAGTGCGGGTTGGGGGACTAACCGAAGTACTTGACCCAAAATACAAATAGATATATTAATGTATTCGTCAAAAATACTTACTGAGTCATAATTGTAGTAACTGTCGTCGTAGGATTTCGGGGAATACTGTAGTAATATGGAAACATTAAATCATTTAAAAGAGGGCAGATATATTAAAAGTTTTGAAAACAAACAAAATTATTGAGGACTTACCTTGTATTTGTAGTACTGAAACGCAAAAAATAATAGCTATTAATAAGATAATAATTGCAATATTCCAAGGAAGAGGTAATCAAGAAAAAAATGTGATGATTAAATGTCGCATTCTATTTATTGTTTCCATAGGCAATTTATTTAGTTTGTTCATATTCTCATCAGGTTAGTCATTTCTTTCGTGGTTACGTATGATAAATAAATAGATGGTACTACGAGTATAATAAGCTCATTTAAAGCAACTATACAAAAAAACTTACCGAGTCATAATTGTAGTAACTGTCGTCCTTGTATGATTGTGGGGAATACTGTAATACATTAATAATAAATAAATACACCCAACAGTGACATACATAGTCCTGACCACACACTAGGATCGAGTCTTGTGTCGTGTATCAGAAACTACGAGACACTTTTTGGTCACACAAACACCCAGACCCGAGACAAATAACCAACTGTGTGGCACAATTGCCGAGTTTGTCAATTTAAAAAAACATTGATCAAATGGAAAGAGATGGCAGATTAATTTAAAAAAATTTGTTAAGAACTTACTTTGTATTTGTAGTTCTGAAACACGTAAAATTATTTAAATTAAAATATTAATGAAGTGATCACTGTATTCCAAACAGAAATAAATTAACTATTAAGAAAGGTTTAAAATCTTTGTGATGATAAATCGTAATTACTGAAACTAATTCGATTACCAGACATATTATTTTTATATTTTCGCCGGTTATTACATTAACCACACCCTGAAAACCTGTTGAATATAATAAATAAATAGACGGTACGAATAAACAAAAAAATACTTACTGAGTCATAATTGTAGTAACTACTGTCCCGGTAGGATTGCGGGGAATACTGCAATATATAAATAAACAAATACACCCAACAGTCACATACATAGTCTTGCCCCCACACTAAGATCGAGTCTTGTGTTAAGGGTATCAGAAACTACTTGAGAATTTTCGGTCTCACAACACCCAGACCGTAAACAAATAACCAATTTAGCCAGAGATGTTGTCAAATATTATAGAACCAATCTAAAATTGGGCCTATTTGTCTAACAAATATTATATCAAAATGCACTTACCTTGTATTTGTAGTACTGAAAGACATAAAATAATTTAGATTAGAATACTAACGGAATGATCACCTTAGTATTCCGAAAGGAAAAAAAGTGTTTCTTTTCTTTATGACAATAAATCATAATTACTAAAATTATTTACATTATATTTACAAGACATATTATTCTTTGTATTTTTTTTATTTTCATGGGCATTTATATTAACCACAAAAGAATTGAGTGAAAACTTGATGATAATATAATAAATGGCACTGTTATAAGGATTTGCAAGCCAAAGCCCTTTATAAAAAGTTGAATATAAAAAATAAAACTAAGTAGGCTTTTTACTTTTTATATGCGTACATACCTACGATTAAACGAAAAATACTTACTGAGTCATAATTGTAGTAACTGTCGTCCTTGTAGTACTGCAATATATAAAATAATTGTAAATAAGTACAACCAACAGTCACACACATAGTCCTGACCCCACACTAAGATGTGTCCCCCCACTTGTGACCCCTTGTTTCGTGGGTATCAGGAAATACGATCTACGAGATACTTTTCGGCCTCACATCCAAACCCGAAACAGAAAACTAATTTAACCAGAGATGTTGTCAAATGTTTAGAAGTATTGAACCAATACAAAGAAGGCATATTTGTCAAACAAATATATTGAAATTAACTTACTTTGTATTTGTAGTTCTGAAACACATTAAATAATTTAGAGTAGTATAATAATAATTATAAGGGTACTACAAAAACTCAGGCAATGAAATTTAAAAATAAATACTTACGTTGTCATAACCGTAGTAACTGTCTTCCTTGTATGATTGCGGAGAATACTATAAAATATAAATAAATAATATATAACCCAACAGCCACATACATAGTCTTGACCCCACACTAAGATCGAGTCTTGTGTCGTGGGTATCAAAAACTTCGAGAGACTTTTCGGTCTCACAAACACCCAGACCCGAAACAAATAACTAATTTAACAGAGGTTGTCAAATATTTAGAATCAGTAAAACAATTAAAAGAGGGCAGGTTAAAAAAATATATTATAAAGAACTTACTTTGTATTTGTAATACTGAAAGAAATAAACAAAATATCATTAAAATTAGAACAATAGTGGAATGATAACTAATACTCCAAACAGGAAACGAGATAAATAAAAATTTGCGCTGATTAAAAGTAATTAGATTATAAGACGCATTCTTTTTTTTTTCCATAGGCGTTAACCACATAAGAATTGAGTGAAAACCTGGTGAGAATAAATTTACGATTAAACAAAAAACACTTACTGAGTCATAATTATAGTAGCTACCATCTCTGTATGATTGCGGCGAATACTGCAATATATATAAATAATTAATAATTCCACCCAACAGTCACATACATAGTCCCACCCTTTTTTTGTTGTGAAGAAAAACGATAGATTGCTACCACTGTCTGGGGGGAGGCGGAGCGGTGATGTTGGGCATACTGGTTTTACGATTCAACGTTGAGCCACCCGGGAAAGATGTTACGATCTGGGCTACCATTGAGTCGAGTCCCTATCAAATTCCTACACTGGTATACCAAGCAAAATACACACGGTGGTCCTCTTCCTCCGGAATCCTTAGGCAAAACGCCATAGCCTCGCCGGAACCTCTCCTAGGCGATGCCACGCTACCTACCCAGCGCATTTAGCGTGTTCCACTAAAATTGTTCTCAGTTCACAGGGCAAGCTAGCCCACCACTGTGATACAAGTTATGTGTCGTGGGTATCAAAACTATGAGACACTTTTCGGTCTCACAAACACCCAGACCCGAAACAAATAACCAACGTATCCACAGCGCTTGTCAAATAAATAGAATCATTAAATCAATCGAAATGGGACGAATAAATAAATAAATACACCGAACAGTCACATACACAGTCCTGACCCCACACTAAGATCGAGTCTTGTGTCGTGGGTATCAGGAACTACGAGAGACTTTTCAGTCTCACAAACACCCAGACCCGAAACAAATACTTGTGGCTCACACAAAGATTTGTCTCGGTGCGGGCATCTGTGAAATATTTATTATAAATAACTTACTTTGTATTTGTAGTACTGAAAGACATAAAATAATTCAGATTAGTAAAATAATTATAAATGAGTAGATGGTACTATAAAAGAAATTATAAAAAAAACTTCTATATCTATTTATCTATCCAGAAACTTACTGAGTCATAATTGTAGTAGCTGTCGTCCTTGTATGATTGCGGGGAATACTGTAATACATAAATAATAAATAAATACACCCAACAGTGACATACATAGTCCTGACCCCACTCACTAACATCGAGTCTTGTGTTGTGTATAATCAGAAACTATATACGGCGGGGAATACTTGCGGGGAATACTGCAATATATAACTAAATAAAAACAAATACACAATAAAACCTAACCCAATAGTCACATACATAGTCTTTACCGCATATTAAAAACAATTAAGTTTTAGGTTGTGGGTATCAGAAACTACGAGAGACTTTTCGGTCTCATAAACACAGAGAATTATTTATAGAGAATTTGAAAACCTATTTAATTTATCAAATGTTTTGACTTCTTCGCTCAAACTGAATTCAAAAGTCGTTCGAAAGGGACAAAACATTCGATAACTTATATAGGTTTTAAAACTGTCTATGAATAAGGCCGCCAGACTCGAACAAATAACCAACTTAGCCAAAGCTATTGTTAAAGAGGGTGATTTGTTAAAAATATATTATGAAGAACTTACTTTGTATTTGTAGTACTGAAACACGTAAAATTATTTAGATTAGAATAACAATGGAATGATCACTGCAATATGTCAAACGGAAATAAAAAAGGTTTCAAAGTATCACGAGACGTATGCTAGCTAGACAGATTTCAATCGTATTTTGGTTATCGAATGTTTTGTCTTCTTCATTCAAACTGAATTCTAAAGTCGTTCGAAAGGGACAAAACATTCGATAACTAAAGTAGGTTTTTAATCTGTTTATGAATAAGGCCGATATATATTTATTATTTCGACATGCAAATTGTTTCTAATTTGTTCATATTCTCATCAGGTTTGAGTCAAATCTTACGTGGTTGTATAATAAATAAAGGTATGTAATAATAAAGGTAGTATAACACAGATAATAAGCTCATACAATGCAATGAAATAAAATTACTTACTGAGTCATAATTGTAGTAGCTGTCGTCCTTGTATTGCGGGGAATACTATAAAATATGAATAAATAATAAATAAATAAACCCAACAGTAAAATAAAAATACACTCAAACACGCAGACCCGAGATTAATACTTCTGAGCCATATATTCATTCGGTGCAAGGATTAAACCCGCGATTTTTAATTTCATCCAAACTGCACTACGGAGATGAGCAAATATAAAACTATAGAACCGATGAAAAGAGATTTTAAGTTTTAAAAATATTATAAAGAACTTACTTTGTACTTGTAATACTGAAACACATAGAATTATGATTAAAATAAGAACAGCAATTAAGTTTTACATACATACACAAATATATTTCAAATTCAATTTCATAATCTTAAATTATTATGATACAATAATTAATGAAATTACTAAAAATAAATGCACGACAATAGTAAGATATTTTTATTATGTCTGTATGGACATTGTGTTTACTTAGACTGATGATGTTTATCAGAAATTATTATTTGTAACTAAATATAATTATGCCCCATTTATACGGGGAGAGTTTCTCGCTTCGAAGATACGATTATCGTAAGGATATAAAAAAGTTGCATAGTGTAAACGTTTGTCAGAACACAATAATGGCGGTTATGTCATGCGATAATCGCATACGATTCTCGCCGCGAGAAACTCTAAGTGTAAATTAGGCTTTAGGATATAAAAAAGTTCCAAGTAAATATTTTCCAGGATACGATAATCTTATAACGATTATCGCATGTGATAATGGCATACGATTCTCGCCAGAAATCAGGTGAGAAACTCTCCGTATGAATGGACTATTAGGTGATACAATAGTAAACTATAATATTACTGGTGAACACGGGGCTCCTCTGCAAATTAGAGTTCGATGTAGAGGGTTTAGGCCCCCATCTGTTATTATCTATTGCGGCGGACTTCAATAATGCTTAGTAACAGGGACATTGCTGGATAACGTGCAATTGGAGAAGACTACGTAGGTACAGCAAATGCTAATTGATTTAGATAATAAGTGATTATCTTTACTTACTGAATCAGATTTGTAATCGCTGTTGTAGTACGAACGGGGGTAGTAATCGCCCTGAAAAGATAAGTATTGCCTGGTGTAATTTGAGTTATGCAAGGTATATCCAAATTGCTACCGAAAACGTAGCCAGGCGGTAGTATTAGTGACGCCAGACACGATTCAACTAATTTTTTTTTGTTATTCTTCACTTATTGTCGTATTGGGGTGGTAAATACATATTTGACCTAAAATAAAAATGTACACCTTTTTATTTTTAAAGACGTTATGGTACGCAAGTGCTTAAATTGCTATTTTAGCAAAAACTAGGTATGTACCACCCAACCACGGCGATATTTAAAAATTTGCAAAAAAAAAAACTACTGTCGCTTTTGTTTTTGCGAAATGTTTTTTTTTCTTTGTTTTTGCAATCACTAAAACTATTACCTGGCTTAGTTTTTGGTCATAGTCTGGATATACCCTGTATTTGAACTAGGATTTATTCTTTTTGGTCGTTTTCAGGTACGTTTCGTCATTGCAAATAGGTTTTCGTTATCTTATTTTTTGTACTGCTAGTAGTAAAAATGTACACTTACCGATCCATATTTGCCGTAAGCCTGAAATATAAATACCGTGATTAATATAATATGTTAGTTAATTTGGATATATAAATGCGCTATATTTTTATGTCGCGTCTATTTACTATTTTATTTAAGAACGGTGAAGGAAAACATTGTACAGATCGTCTACGGTCTTTTGGCGAATGCGCTGTTATCAAAATATTAGGAGCCTTTTTTCTCTCTTCACATTTTATTTTTTGTAGTACCTATGCCTTATATTAATTTAAATTTTTATATGTTTGGAACTTGGCGACCCGCCTTCAATATGTTACGCATATATTTTCATTTGTTGGCTAGTCCAGTCAACAAGCAAATTAATCAACATGTACAAGTATAATGAAATAAATATTATTTTTTATTTTGTAGTGGGTTCTTTTATGGTAGTTTTTATTTTTGTAGTTATTGTGAAAGCAACACAAATATAGTTACAATACATGAATATGAAGTAGTGAACGCATGCCATTTACGGCCCATCCCTTATCAAAATTATTCGAAAGTCTGATACTTTTTCGGATAGTGTCGGCCATTGACGGGGACTTCTGAAATATCTCTGATAAAAACTACTTACATGGTCATAATATTTGTAATAATAGTCATCGTAGGAGTGTGGATTCATGTAGGTCTGTAAAACCAGATAAATATTGTAGACATTTTACAAAAAACTATTTTTTTCGTTGCTAATATAAAAAAATGTACACTAACCGATCCATGTTTATAGTATGACTGAAATATAAATACAGCATTTAATAAACAGTATTGAAATAACATTTAATTACGGTATACTATCTTATATTATTATAAGATTAAGATAATTAAATTGATTCTGTTTTGGTATTTGCGGTACAGGCCAAGAGCCTAGTGCAGTACCGCAGTGAAATGTCTATGTATTACTAGTTTTATTATTTATAAATGATATATTGTGATACTACTTCATTGTAAATATTTTGGTAAATAAAATTTATTATATTATTATTATTATCAGGTTCTATTTATTTTATAGTGTCATCAAAATCATAACTATAAGGGCAAGGGTCAGTGGCTGCCAGACTTTTATAAAAGCTGAAAGTTTACTGCATGTCTCTGACATAGGCATCACACGATTAGCTATTATGAAGTTCGGATCTGGCTGGCTTTGGAAGATATCAGCTTTAATGTGTCTGGCAATATGAAAGAACCATCAAAAGTGTCCGGGTGCCAAGGAAACATCTTTTGATAGTTACCTTAACCACATATATAAAATTCAGCTTTTAAACTATAAAACTGACAAAAAAAATATTAACGTTTGAAGATATCGTAATATATAATTGTGCCAGATTTATAGTATACGGGCTCTTGGTCTATATCATTTTGCTTAATTAAAAATGAAAACATCGTGGGTAAACCATGAAATAGTGGAACTATAAAGCATAAAGATCTTTACAAGTTTGTATGGTATGCGAAATCTATCAACCCGGAATAGGGCACCTCAATCGAACTCACGATTGTAGAATAGCAAGAAAATTTCGGATGTAGCTACGAATACATAAATTCTATATTCGTAGATTAATACCACTTTTTAAAATTATGATTATGGAATATAATTTGTAGATATTTCAAATGGAATTCTTTAATATGCCCCACGTCGAAATTATTTGAATCTTTTAATTCGGTTATCATTTCGGATATCGGATAGAACTATTTTGATCATACTAAACTTTTAAATCACATTAAATTATCATTTCGGATAGAACTATTTTGATCCTAATAAAAACTTACTTGGTCATAATATTTGTTATAATAGTCGTCATAGGAGCGTGGGTTCGAGCTCTGTAAAACCAGATAATATTTATACAGTATTTAACAAATATGTTTTATTCATATGGCAAATTTTCGAAATTAAAACCATAATACAACGTACATCGATGGCGACACGATCAGTATACAAGGTCATTCACCCGCATCACTCCTAAGATCCAACAAAGAACTAAACACCAGATTTGTTTTTTTATACTGGCACTAAGAGACTACGAATTATAAGTGTAGTGGTTACTTCTCTCTGGTTGACAGAATTATGAACAATTAATTCAAGCAAAGGAGCTGTTAATGTTTAAAATAACTTGCTATAGCCGATGCTTCGCAACACTCATTTAGCGGTAATACAAGTTAACCTAATTTCCATAAATGATTACTAATTCCAAGCCATAACCATTAAGCATAATGTTTGAAACTGCGATGTTTCTTTCATTTTTTCAATGATAACTTAAAATAGGTTTTCATTATATATAGTAATCGTAAAGTAATCGTAACCGTTGTACATACGTATCTTTTATACTGTAACAAATAAACAATATATTATCTTAATTATTGGTGTAACAAAAACAAAAAATAAAAACTAAAAGTGTATTGTGTTTTTGCATGTTTCAGTATAGGCAGAAAATTTCTCTTATTTTTTCTAGAGGTTTCCGGCCTACATAGTAGCTTTTTACTTAACAGTTACCAAAGAGCAACTACATTATATCAATTATTGTCTAAAATATACAAAAATCTTAACGGATTACAAATTCTCATTGGTTATTTTTATGTTTTTATAATTCCTCACGTCATAATTTTGTACAAGCTACAAATCCATAGAGAAACGAAGCTGGTCCCTACTTTTTTATTTTCCAAGCTAAGACGTTTTCCATTCTGCCTTGCAGAAAGCCTTGAGCTATGTTCCTTGCATTGAAGCAGGCCTCTTGTTAGTTGTTTGCGCTTTCATTCAACGTAAAGTGCCTTAGAGTCCAAGTGCCTACCCTAAGGGCTATTTGAGGTTAACTGTTGGTCGATGTTAAAAAATGTTTAAGTAAAGATTTACTTTACGACAATTTACAGCAAATTACCTTTAGGAAAAATTTAATACTAAATACATTAAATGATTTTGGCATATTCATTTTGTTTTTCATTTTTAAATGTGATGCAAAAAATTACTGCTATACATTAATGACACATAGATAAAGTGACATCTAGCGGTGCGTTATTGAACTATTGTATAATTTGCTATTTATTAAAAGTAATTCAGATTGGCCAAGTACCATGGTGTAGTTTAATATAACGTTGGCTGTTAAAGTATAAGCTTTGCGCATAATTCACGCGCCGAGACTAATGTTTCGAATACTCAAATATTTCGGAGACACTAAAATATATGTGTATTCTTAGTGTGGGGTCCGGAATATGTGTGTGACTGTTGGGTGTGTTTATTAATTTTAAAAACATGAACTTACAAGATCGTATGTGTGGCTATCACCATCGCGCCTGTAAAAGTACTAGAAGCAAAATTAAAAGTAGCATCTATTCTTTTTAGGTCTAGTATTTTTGACATTGTATTTATTTTGTCAAATATCCGAAAGTACTGTTTACGGATCCCTAAAGAATCTCAGATTCGTGTTACGACTTCGAATTTTAATTTAATGGTAAAAGTAAGTCAAATAATTATTAAATATATTTCTACGTTACCTTTCCATAGTATTCAGAGTACTGCAGAAAAATTGAAATTTAAGTCCAAAATATAGTAAAAATATGACTTTGAAATGCTTGGTATTTGATAAGGATACAAAACAAAATAAGTCCTGAATGTAACAGTATTCAACTATAAAGGAACAGTAAATAGGAATTAAACTGATCGTCATTATACAATTATAACATATTTTATAGTAAAAGATTCAACAGTTTAGTTCCTTTTCACCCCTTGTTCTTATTCAGCCCGCATGACACAAGAAATTAAAAAAAATATCAATATTATAAATGAACGAACTTAGTATTACTGTAAATAAAAAAAATGAAAACGAATCTCTCAGTGTTTTCCTTCACTGTTAAATAAAATAGTTAAAAATGCTTTTATTATTCGAAAATTCTTACCGGCTTGTATCCGTGGTACTGTAAAGAAAAATAAATTAAATATAAGTAATAGTAGGCACAATGTAAAAAAAAAAAAACCGACTTCAAAAAAACTGACAAAATTCATACTAAAAATAAACATCTAAAAAAAGACCAAAAAATGTGACATAAATAAATAAAAAACAAACTAAAAATGCACTAAAAAGTAAAAAAATAATTGCGTATTCTAACGTCAATAATTTACAATCTATTCAATGTACATATAGGTACGATCTATGTGTTTTCCTCGCAAGATTGTATTTATATATTATGTATCCAGATAAACTTTCCATCTAACTCAACACATACTTATGAGTAACAAATAATTATAAAAGCATTTATTTACAGTTCAACTAAGCTAAAATTTGAAATATATGAATGCACTACTTAAAAGACAATCAAATTATTAGAATAATGTACAATAGGGTATTTGACTCATTTTTTTTTATTGGATTTATCAAAAAGTATCAATATCCGAAATCTAGCAAACAAAGAATTTTCTAAATCCATTCAGAATTAAACAAGTTAGAAACTTTTTAAATCTAGTAGTGGGGGTAATAGAAAAGGGATGCAAAACAAAGTAAGTGACGTCACTGTGCATTATAGTGCATAATAGCGTGCGGGTGTGAAAGAGACGGTAAGATGTCCCCACTACGTCCCCACTCTTTCATTTAAAATACTAATATTTGCCTCATGTTACAAGCTACTTTATCACTGTTTTCACAAAACTGTTTTGTTTTAATGGCGCTTCTGTTTGTCTGCAAAATAATACAAAAATTCGATTATAGTCAAATACCCAATTATTGTTATTTTCGGAGTCGGTGTCATCCAAGTTTTATGAGTTAGTAACTACATAAACGTCAGATATTATATTTTATTGAATTAAGGTTAATAAACCACATAATAGTATAAGAGGATATTCGTATAAAATAGATTTCATAAAGTTGTCATTTAATGTTGTCATGTATAATGTCGAGTTTATTTGGCTGACACCGACTCCAAAAATAACAATAATTGTACATTATTCTAATAATTTGATTGTCTTTTAAGTAGTGCATTCATATATTTCAAATTTTAGCTTAGATGAACTGTAAATAAATGTTTTTATAATTATTTGTTACTCATAAGTATGTGTTGAGTTAGATGGAAAGTTTATCTAGATACATAATATATAAATACAATCTTGCGAGGAAAACACATAGATCGTACCTATATGTACATTGAATAGATTGTAAATTATTGACGTTAGAATACGCAATTATTTTTTTACTTTTTAGTGCATTTTTAGTTTGTTTTTATTTATTTATGTCACATTTTTTGGTTTTTTTTAGATGTTTATTTTTAGTATGAATTTTGTCAGTTTTTTTGAAGTCGGTTATTTTTTTTGTTAAAATTTTGGTTTATTTTTTTATTTTTAGTGACTTAAAAGTTCGATAGCCTGAATATGGGTAGACCTAGTAAACGCGCTGCTCGTATGAGAGAGCGCCGTTTAAATGAGACAAACGGAGAAAGGGAGCAACGCCTGTCTCAAATAAGGGAATCTATCTCCAGAGTAATTACAAAAGATACTTGTGAAGAACGCAATAATAGGCTTTCAAAAATGCGGGCTTACATGAAAAAGTTTTGAATCGTCCTTGCAAATTGATTTTGATTGCCGTTGAGACTTTTTGAAACATTCTTTTATTGGATATTTAATCCTCGAATGCTTCTTACGAACAATTCATCCGACATGACGGCTCGTTCTTCCATGTTTTCACAAAATTTATCATCGTCATGTACAATTTGTTCACCAACACATAACAATCGGCAATGCCCCCAATTGCCGATATCGGTTTCATTACGGAATGGTATATGGCATACTATTAAACTGTAATAATATGATTCTTTGTCACTATTACATCAGATCTTCATGATTTATTGGTATAGCTGCCGAAGATATTGACTATTTACGTGTTTGTTCATTTTATTAACCGCCCCCTCCGCCCCTACCCCTACTTTCATCCACCACTGTAACTTTGCTTTTATACTGAATCCAATGCAAAAAGAACCATTGGAATCGTACTCAATTTTGAGGAGTTCTACTCTCCAAGACCGAAGATATTCATCAGATTTTCCTGATTTCGTGGTGAGATCAAAGTGTTAATACGTTCTTTCTGATGCAAAAGAAATCACTAAAATCGGTTAAAAACTGCCGAAGATATTGACTATTTACATGTTTCTTAATTTTCTAACCCCCCCCCCCCCTCGCCCCTACCCCTACTTTCCTCCACCACTGTAATTTTGCTTTTATATTTAATTCAATGCAAGAAGAACCATTGGAATCCTACTTAATTTTAAGGAGTTCCCCTCTCCAGGTCCGAAGATATTCATCAGATCGTTACCATATTTTTATGGGACCAAACGACAAGCACCAGCTTTCAATTAAAGAAGGAATTATCGAAATCGGTTCACCCAGGACAGAGAAATGAGGTAACAAACATAAAAAAAAAACAACATACAGTCGAATTGAGAACCTCCTCCTTTTTTTGAAGTCGGTTAAAAAATATAGTAAAGCGACGACATTTTTATTTAACAATCAAAAACTTACGTTGCCATAACCATGGCTATATGGGTAGTAGCCGTAAGAGTGCGGGTTGGAGTACTGTTAACAAAAAAAAAAAAACAATTATATTGACAGCCCCCGTGGTGCAGTTGGTTAGACGCCGGCTGTGAAACGAGAGGCCGCGGGTTCGATCCCCGCACCGAAACAAATGTTTGTGTGATCCACAGGTATTTGTTTCGGGTCTGGGTGTTTGTGAGACCGAAAAGTCTCTCGTAGTTTCTGATACCCACGACACAAGACTCGATCTTAGTGTGGGGTCAGAACTATGTATGTGACTGTTGGGTGTATTTATTTATTTATTTTATTGTTACCAAGCCCTTATTTTCAAGTATTTTATGTGTTTATTGTTTCTTTTTTATGAAGTTTGGTATATAGTAAAGTATAGGTATAAATAAATACAATTTAATAATCATCCTCCACTGATGAAGTCTACTGCTGAATAAAACCCAGAAAAAAACTTGACTACCGCCAGCCGATATAATTATGTCGGCCTGAACAGGAACGATTATACACAGGGTCATATTAAAACGCGAAATATTTATGTGGGGTCACTATGACGAGCTTGACGGATATGAATTTTACTTTGTTTTAAAGGGTTAGAGTATAATCTTAATTAACCTAAAACCTTCCTTTAAATTGGGTGAACAAATGCAAAAAGAATATTGCAAATCTGACTTGTAGTTCAAGAGATTAGCGCGTATAAACAAACTCATTATTATATTAATATAGATCCCAAAATACGAATAAGCGGGGTTTAATAATTTAATCATTGAATAATTCAGCTATTCTGTCCACAAAGCAAATTAATAGTATGGAAGCATGACTAATATTCCTCTGGGATCTACCAATTAATTAGCCTTGTTGCATTTCTACGTAATTTAAAGTATAATAACATTATTTAGTTGGGTGGTGACATGTTTTACGTCATACCTGCTTAGCATCACTGAGCATGATAGTGGAAAATCTGAGAATGACCCACGTTAATATGTCGTGTTTAAGGTTAAAGACTTTGCATGTCCGGCTTGGAGTAAGCCGGCATAATTCTGTCGACCAACAAGAGAAAACTATTTCTTAAATTTTTGTTTAATATTTGGATTGCATCTGGTGTCATACCAGTATTTAAAAAATGAATTTGTAGTTCTGAAATATTCATGTGTCTACAATAGCACTTTTTAGTAAAATGGTTATATTTCTAAGTTCAGTAAATCACACTCACCGAATAGCCGGCACTGGACTGCAAATAAAGAAAGAGTAATTTTAATCTCTTTACCAAAAAAGTATTCTCTCATTTTTATAGCCTTAGGCTTTTCTGCCATAGCATGAAAAAGCAGATAGTGACAGGGTTCGGTGCGAGGGACTGAGACAATTTTTTTGTGGTCCACAGGTATTTGTCTCGGTTCTGGGTGTTTGTGAGATCGAGGGGTCTCTCGTAATGCCTGATACTCACAACACAAGACTCGATCTTAGTGTGGAGTCAGGACTGTACGTGACTGTGAATACTACAGTAATTTTAAATTAATTTATTATTTATTTAAGTGTATAACAAAAACTTACTCTTAATGATTTGTTGTCGTCATCGTCGCGTTCATCATCGTGCTTCTGACAATATAGAATAACCCATTTATTTATATGTTTGAAGCTTAAAAGACAACATTCGTAAGCATATTACTATTATGAGTTTCTGAGGATTTAATAAAAACTGCATCAACTATGCAGTATTTAAAAATAAATGATATTGTATTAATAGATAACTGAATATATTTTCCAGACAAAACTGGGTGTAGTCAACGTGTTTCTAATTTTCTACATGATTCTATATCAGCCCATAATCAGATAATACTGAGCTCGGGACTCCTCTACAACCAAGAGATCGATTGAGAGGGGTTAGGCCATATATTCCACCACGCCGGCCTAGTGGAATTTGGAAAACTTACACACCACAGAAATTCTTGAAAAGGCTTATATATCGCAGGTTCATACGATGGTCTCCTCCATCGTTGACTTCATCACATGACTCTTGAAGAGTTAGAGGTGGGACCTGGGTTGCCATCGCTTCTAATATGTCCTCGTAAACCTGTCGGAGACACTGCAGTGATACTTACGTCATCGAGCTTATCACTTCTATCACGCCTGTCACGTCTGTCACGACGATCTTGATCACGTCTGTCCTTCTGATCGTGCCTGTCACTTCGTTCGTCCCTTTCACGACGATCGTCTTTATCGTCGTCATCACGTTCGACCGAATCTCGTCTGTCGCGTCTATCTCGTCTGTCGTCACTTCGATCTCGCCTATCTCGTTTCTCATCATCTTCTCCTACGTTGTGTGAACTCTAGAGATTAAATTTTTGAAATGTTTTGGAGGATTATCAACCTTTACCTAGCGTGGTTTGACCTATATCCTCTCAATCAAGCCTCGATTGTCTAGGAGTCCCGTGTTCAGTGAGCGTATATGAAAATGTTACTGTCATGTGATATTTAGAATTTTTACCTTGTGGCTGCGTTTGCCTCGGCTCTGGAAATTTTATACGAAATATGGAATAAATTTTGATTATTTGGAACTTGTAGTAATACATAATGAGAATAATATACAATTATTTCAAAGCCTGATTCGTTTGTGGTGCTCTCAAGGTATTACGTTGTTATGGATAGAGCTATTGGTGGATACCCTCTTTCCTCTTCCCGACCTTTTTCCTTACCTCTCCCCTCCCGAATTCATAAGCCGGCAACACATCCATGTTCCAAGGGTTATGGATGTGATTTCCGGACTTATGTTGTAAAAGAAATGTATATTTTAAATGTATTATCAAACTTACGTCATCGTCCCCGCGGTCGTCGACGAGCTGAAAGATGAAGCAAAATATGTTAATTTTAATGATACAAAACATATATACTTAAAACTAAGACCTCTAAGGGTGTATATGAACAGTGAATTAATTATTTAATTAATTAATTAATTTTATGTATTATATTGAATCATACAACACGGATTGTACGACCTAGGATAACAAGATGTCCACAATACACAGCTAGGCGTGAGTCTAAACCACAAAATGACTAGGAATAATATATTATGTCTTTCAAAAATCGTATTCATTTTCACGTAAATAAAAACATTGTTGAAACAACAACAAAACCAAGTGATATTTAAACCTCGTTACAAAGCGAAAATGTTTAATTCGGCCAACTCTTACGCTTTCCTCAGCTGAATCAAAGCGGAATTTTAATGAGGTTATTAAAAGTTGCAAATTATTTTAGTTTTAAGCACAGTAATAAGTTTACGGGCGGCTTCATTTATCTCAGATTTATGTGAAGTCCGCCAACCCGCACTCGGACAACTTGGTGGACTATAGCCTAACCCCTCTCAATCGTACTCTCGATTGTAGAGGAGGCCCATGCCCTGCAGTGGGAAGCATATGGGCTGATACTGACACTGTTTCTACTATGTTATATATCTATACTTGTGTTATAAACTCACTACGAATTTAAACACGTTTATAGTAGTATGATATTATTCGTATCCATAACAAATACCATACAATGGTGAATAACCAGTTTTATATTCTTGAATACAGTCTGTATATATTTGGATACAATCAGGCCGGCATAATTGTGTCGATTATGGAGACATAATATTTTTTTAAAGTATTCTAATTGACATGTATCCGTTGAATTGCATTTTAATCGCACGTCTCTGAATAAAATATTCAACGAATAAGTCTTTCGTAATAAACAATAAAGGTGTTTCAATAATACAAAAGAACTCACTTGTAGACTCAGCTTCTGCAGCCGCCGGCGGGCGTCCTCCTGCGAAACAATTGAATGTTACGAAAGACTTTCTTACGGTGTACTTTTAAAAGTAAATGCTTGAAAGTTTACCTGCTGTTGCTGCTGCTCCGGCTACAACAGAAGAATATTTTAAATATAAGTTGATTGGATGCAAATAGATATTTTATAGCAAAAGAATTAATACGAATAAACGAGTGATTATTGTTGCCTATACGCTTTTGGTGATTCTAAGTACTTTACTGAGCTTACAAAGAGTAGATGGATAAAGATGATATAGATTTATGTACATTTGTTAAATGTTGTATTCTTTTTAGCTACCAGAACACTTTCGGCTGTTTTGGTTGATGTAATTGAATAACAGTATGTCTTAATAAAGTCGAAGTCATCATCTTCAGTCACCAGAAGTTGACTGTGGCTTTCCGTAATGATTTTCACAGTAAGTCGTAGGAAAGGGTCAACATCCAGCGACTTCTTGCAACTTTGATGAGGTGTCTGTCACCCTTGTAGGTAGAAATGTTCTGAACTTGACTTTATTATTGTGATGAAAATTAGTCCATGAATCTTTGCTGGACTATTAAGGAGCCAAATACTTTGAAAATATTTCAGTTTTGTCTCCATATGGCATGTTCTAGTTGGTTAAAACCCATCTCATGATTTTATAGATTGTGTTTGTTTCTTCAACTTTCCTACTAGACTGATTACAACGAGCTTTGGCAAAGATATAAGCGAAAACTATGCTAGAATGTAGAGTATAATTTAAGTTTCTTAACAGAAATTTAACGAGTTAGGATTTTACTTTGGAAATAAATGGTAGTTCGCATGATGATAATTAATTTTCAGCTAGTTAGAGACTTTGTTGGGCAAACGCGTTAGATAAACGGATATAAGTATTTACTGACTTTAAATTAGATTGTTTTTAATCTAGGCATTATTTAATTACGGTCTTATTCATAGACAGTTTAAAACCTGTTTTAATTATCGAAAATTTTGTCTAATTTGCTCCAACTGAATTCAAAAGTCGTTCGAAAGGGACAAAACATTCGATAACTAAAATGGGTTTTAAAACTGTCTATGAATAGGGCCGTTAGTTGCTAGAGCGATGGAAGCCTTTAAGAAATGAATAAATACCTCAAAAATTCATAAGTAGTTTCGGAATTATCCAGGATGGGTTCAAAAATAAACGGTTAACTAAAAGAAACGCAAAAAACATTCATTAAGGGCAGGTGGTACCAATTTTTACCTAAACACCGAGGTAAAAGAGGGCCTTAAATCGATGCATAAACAAAGAAATTATACGTGAACAATGAACATACATATATTAGTATATTTACAAATATATAAAAATATACATACGAAATGAGTACCGTCCTCTTTTGAAGTAAATAGGCTAAAATATTTAAAAATATATATAAAATATTAAAAAGTGGGTTAATCTTACCCTAGCCGCAACGTACACCACGGACAAGCAAATACAAAGTACTATTATGGTCTTCATATCGATTATTGACGACTAAACATCCGATTGTACCGCTTTATATACAACACTATTGCGTGCATAATCGGTGTTAATCGATACATCGTGTTTGTAAACGGTGTGAAATTGAATTATCGATTAATTTAAAAATGCAATTAGTCGATTATGTTGTACCTATATATTAATTGAATTGTTCTGAAAATTATATGGTAGTTAAGTGTTGGGAATAATTTATTTAATAAATCATTTTTTTTATTTATATTGGAAAGTGTCTACTTACACATTTCCTGATGGTTAATTTCAGACATAACATTGAATGTCCCTAGTTTGTTAACTGGCTACTGATGTCACATAATTTCGCAATTCTTTTATATTATTTGGTGTTAATGATTTTTGTCACCGTTGCGATAAAAGTTAATACTTACTTAACTTAGAAAAGAATATGCATACTATGAACATTGGGACTTTTTTGGGAAATTAACAAATATCATTGCCCGCAAAAAAAACGCACAAGCCAGTGGAAGATAACACAACCGATAATCAGCTAAATGGGGTTAGTTTATGTAAAAACCATTTAGTTATTGATAAATTATAAGATAGATGATTAAATCTTGAGATAACACTCTTTAATCACTAACCGCCTTATTTATAGATAGTTTTAAAACCTAATTTAGTTATCGAATGTTTTGTCCCTTTCGAACGACTTTTGAATTAAGTTTGAGCGAAGAAGACAAATCATTCGATAAAAAAAATAGGTTTTAAACTGTCTATGAATAAGGCCGTATGAACATAGCTTTTTGTATATAAGATACTGGAAATACAAACAAAATAAAACAGAAAAAGTGTAGCAATATTCATCGTTTTTTTGGGAAATTAATATATCATTAACTAGAACACAAATAAAAGGTTAATCCATCAAAAAGTCTAAACCATAATTCGGAACCCATAATAACATTTTTTATTCTTAAATTTCGTTTAGAAGGCAGTAACAAATATTTCATAATCACATAAACATATTTTGTGCGGACATCAAACCCGCTTACTGTCCGTTCAGTGTCGGTTTCTCAAGCACAGAGGGACGACGGTCGTCAATGTACTAATAAAGACGCGAGCGAGATTATTCGCAAGGTTTCTGAGATTTGCGCTTATTAAACGATTACGTAAACATGATGTATGCACGCGGTTTTACTTGTTTGCATACATTTTTACATCTTTGAGAATTGGCGCATCTACTTTTTAAAGAATAGGGCGATCAGACCGTATAAACAGGATTGCCTTATAAGAAGCAGGTCTGCCTTATAAGTATGCCTTATAAGAAGTCCCAAGGTACCTTTATATATTTACCATCATCTACCTGATGATTATTATACTGCAGTCAAAATTAAGCATTTATTGATATGAAGACGATGCATTTATGTTTTTTTTTCGACTTAATTGTATCAGCATTTATATTGAATAAACCCAAAACATGTGACATTATCAATAAAAACCTACAGCAAGGCTCTCCATCACTTAAGTTAGACGCAAAAAAATATGTAATGTAATAACTTAACAACTCTTTCAAACCGACAATAGCTTTAAATTAATTTCACCACTTAACAATTGCTGTACCGAAATTATATCTATAATAAAAAATACAACAGACAAACCAACACCTTCATATTAGACGCTTAATATTAACCAACGAGCAAATATCAAATCAAGATCTATCTCATTCCTCCTACACGTTTCATATAGCGCTGTCTCACTCCCATTTCTGTCACGCATTTGAATGGTGTACATCTCTTTGGAGATAACTTAAGACTCACGATAAACGGATAAGGTTTGTATGGAGTTTAGAAATATAGAACTCTGTCGCCCTGTTTGTAGATATGTGTTAAACGGTGAAGGAAAACATCGTGGAACCTGCATACCATAGACAAAGAAGGGTTATGTAGAGTTGTAGCCGTTTTTGAGATATATATTTTTATTGCGTTGTATGGCGAGAGGAGCATGCCATTCGCCTGATGGTAAGCGATACGAGCGCTCATAGACAGTAGCAAATCAAACAAGAATGCTTGGTATTCCACTGCGCTCGCCATCCTGAGACATAAGATGTTAAGTCTCAATATGTAGGTACCCTGTATGCTATCATTCCACAAGCATACAGGGCACCAATGCTACTTTGTCCAAGTAACCCATTCAACGATAATGAACATTAGACGCGCCTTAAAACCTATTAATTCTTACACATTTCACACACGTAACAATTACTGGAGAAACTGTAGCTAATTGTGTTGTATGAGATCCATGTATTCATTATGAGGTTTATTAACGTGTCAACAACGCGATAATGTCGACATTAATGGGAATTAGAATTGGTCCTTTACACATAAATAGATGCCGTATGTTTATAGGTTTCAAAGTAAGCTGGGTTTTCTTAGTCGCGGTCCTCTGCTTTTTGTTAATTTTTAATAACATACATATATTGACAGCCTCTGTGGTGCAGTTGGTTAGACGCCGCCTGTGAAACGAGAGGGCGCGGATTCGATCCCCGTACCGAAACAAATATTTGTGTGATCCACAGGTATTTGTTTCGGGTCTGGGTGTTTGTGAGACCGAAAAGTCTCTCGTAGTTTCTTGTACCCACGACAGAAGACTCGATCTTAGTGTGGGGTCAGGACTATGGTATGTAACTGTTGGGTGTATTTATTTATTGATTTATACATAATCGTCGCGCCTGTATCCCATAGGGGTAGGCAAAGACTATGGATCGCCACTTTGCTTGATCCTGACATATTACTTTCGCTTCATCCACTTTCATCAATTTCTTCACGCATTCTCGTCGCTTCAGGGTTTTGATTGAACCGTTATTGAGGGTATCAACAACTGTGATTATCAGGTTATTTAAAACATAATTCTAAGTCCATCTAAATAAATAAATACACCCAACAGCCACATACATAGTCCTGACCCCACACTGAGATCAAGTCTTATGTCGTGGGTATCAGAAACTACGAGAGACTTTCGGTCTCACAAACACTCAGACCCGAAATCTGGTTATAAACTTGGGGTCACTGTTCAAATTGGCCAATTTGCCTCATTGTAGCAGCCGATACCTGAGCCGTCGGTATCGCGATGCACTAACAAATTGACCATCGATCGATAGCTTTGTCCGCACCACTTCAGTGTGCCTGTCTGGACGAATCATACTGAGCCGTTGAGTGGGTGAAAAAGGATGTGGATATTTTAAGAGGAAATAATGTATTGCATGTTAGTGATTTTTAAGTAAATTAGGTGATTTATTTCATTAACTATTTGAGAAGTGAAAAGTATTTAGTTCATTTAAAAAATATATATTAATTTATAAATTAGGACAAAAATATTATTATTGTACATTAGTAATTAAATAATATTTTTAGTATCACTTTCCATACTTATATTAAAATAACAAAACATATCATGTTTAGAAGGATTTTTTTAATTAAATTAAAAAGAAAATTATAAAGATGGCGGTCACTTTTAATTTATAGCAATCAAAAGAGTCCAATCAAAGGCGAAACAATATCTTCCGGTGATTGGCTGGAATAAATTTGATGCTTAGTGAATAAAAAACAAATACTGGCAACATGTACGTTTATTTAAAAATTCAAAATAGGAACGCAGCGCGAAATCGGAGCGTGAGGTCGCGTCGGGGGAACGATCGGCCGTTGCCTAGCAACCGTCTCCCGGCAATCGTCACAGAGCAACCGCACGCACAGATAAATACTGCACATAGGAGTGAAGTAATAGCGGATTGTGTATATTATGTATATGTATTTAACTAGTATTTTGCTTAATTAAGAGTCAAGGGACGCTTTCTTCTTTCTCTTCAAAGTAAGGTAATGCATATTACGAGTATACATTATAATGTCTGTGGGATTGTATGGGATGGCTATGACTAGGTAACCATGAAGTCGTATGCTTGTTAGCCGGACCTAATAGAGGCATCTTCATCATCATCATTATCATCCCGTTGCAGTCCACTACTGGACATAGGCCTCTCCCAAGGTACGCCACGGAGCCCGGACTGCTGCTTTACGCATCTTGTCGCTGCCGGCCCTCTTGTGCAAGTCGTCCCGCCATCTGGAAAGAGGACATCCCACGCTACGTTTGCCAAGACGCGGTCGCCACTCCAGAACACGCTTTATCAGATAGCGCCGCGGTTATCTGTTTTGCAATAAAAGTGGCTAGCCCATTGCGTCTTCAACCTGCTAACTTTCAGAGCTATGTCGGTCACCCTGACTCTCACTTCATTAAGACAGAACGATGGATCACTTCTTTCCGAATTTTGTCTTTCAGAGAAACTCCGAGCATAGCTAATAGAGTCATGCAATTAGGGAATGGATTGACGATCCGAGATTATTTTGTTACCATTCCAGTTAATATGCCGGTTTAAGCAATGCATTCTTAACGTTTGACTTTAATGATAAAACGTTGTTCCATATATTTTTATAATGTTTTCTATCCTGGGTGTCTTACAATATTTATTTTCGCTATCACAATCAGAGTGAGCTCTGTCCTTGGATTCTTATCCACGACCCTCGCGGCTCACGTACCAACATACCACTAGATTCAAATCAATTATTCATTGATTAGCATTACCGGCATATTATGGTGAGTAACGCATGGCGAGCGTGACGATGCATCCGCACCTGTTTGATTTGTATAATAAGGCCTTTATTTGACATTCATTGATTTGAATATTCTAATGGAAGTACTGAATACGAAATTGAGTTTAGTGAGTGGCTGATATTGCTATTCTGTGCCAAATTGGTATGTTTTTGTGAACTGGAAAATGGAATTATAAATAGTTGAAATGAAACTTTTTTTTCGGAAAATCTTAATTGTATCCACGACTACTTTAAGCATCCATATGCACTTGGTACCTTAAAATAAAAGCGCCTCCCTACGCTTCCTATATTTAATACCTGTTTTGTTAAGGTGGCTAACAAGCAGGTGTATTATTACTATTCCTCCTCTAAGAGTACCACCTCTAAACCGCAAACTACTCTGGATATTCGGCAGACATGACGTCGCCAACGCGTGAATACACCGCCCGGGCAGACCCTTACCACGATATCTCATTAACGATATTTACACAGAAAAAAAATGTTTGCCGACTATCGATCGCTTTGTACTAATCCGCTGATGCAACGCACTACATTGCGCGCTATGTATAGCGATGTTATCGGATGTACGCATCACCCTAATGGCTTGGATTTATTTATTTTGTTTTTAGTCTTGTGTTCGATCTTTGGGAGTCTGTCTGTCGACTTTTCGTGCAGTACGGGTGTTAAGCTGCCAAATCTGGTTGTAGGTTGGATGTAAGAAATTAAGGGTAAAGCAACTCGGCTTCAGATATTTTAGGTTATAAAACACGTGTCTGTGTTGCTTGAGTGGCTTAAGTGTTAATGTATTGATCTTTTGTTATAAATATATTTTAGTAGAAGGTTGGGTATATGGAAATAATTTTGAAGTTGATTGTTTGGGTTTCGATTTAATGATCAAAGAATACGATACTGTTGAAATCATATTTTTCTTTTGAAAGATGGGAAATATGATTCTCTATAATAATAATATTCTTACGTGGTTTGACACCACCAAAGTAGGACGATAATAATAAATAAAATACTTTGGATTTAGTGTAGATTATTATTACGATATTCTTGTACGATCAGACTAACGTTGCTTAATATTTAATAAGTATCTTTTAAGGTTGTCTGGAAGGTACCGTCAATAGCGATAACCTTGCTAATTCTACTTTGCGTTCTAGATATACATACATAAACTCACGCCTTTTTCCCAGAAGGGGTAGGCAGAGGTGTTACCACGACACCCACGTTTTGCCATATGTCTTTCGTCTTACGATGTGATGATTTTGCTATATGTTTGATATTTATTTTCGTTTTACTATTCTTTTAATATTTTGGATAAAAGTAATCTCAAATCGGAAAATGGATGTGACAGAAACCCATGTTTTGTACATTGGCTTGGCCATGATCATGGTGACGGTACTTTCACCATTACCAAGTTATAAAATGAATAAATTTAAAAAAATATTCCGAGTTTCAAAATGGCCGACGCGATACAGTAGTATTTTCATATTACCGAGTGAATGCACGTTAATCTCCTGAATTCCAGTGCCACTGAACAGATAAGCTGGCGGTATTGAAGCTTGATCTGCCTCAAACAATTGGATTAATTTCCTTCAGTAAAGTAATGCAGTTTCCATTTAATATTTCGGATAAAATTTCATGAGCAATATATGAGGCGTCTAGGTCAATCACCTCTGACTTTTTGGCGTTGCGTGTGTGAATATAATGATAATATGTCAGACTGTATATACCATTACTGAACACGGGACACTTCTACAATCGAGAGTTCGATTGGACGTGCTTAGGCCACAGTCATAATAATTTATTAACTAGGTTATATTTGTACATATTCGTAATCTATATATAACACCTTAAATCTCATATTCATCCCTACATCTTCTTTTTTATGGGCTTAGGCTATACAATAGTTTTGGTTGTAAAATTTCAAAATTAGGTTACATTTTTACACATTTATCCTTAAATCTAATATTCCTACAGCCCCCCATTATAATATAAATAACATAAGACACTACTGTGTGATTATTAAATTAATTATAATTGAAATACCGTAGAGTTCGTAGACGTTCAATGCTACGAGACGCGTAGACGGACGCTACGAAGCACGTAGCACTCGCAATGAGTCACAGTTCCCGTTTTCACGGTACAATTAATTTGAATGAGTCATTGGCGTTTAAGACTGGAGTATGCGTAAACTGTTCTTTTTTATTTTGTTGCCTTTTTTATGAATGAGTGAAAGTTAATTGGGGTTGATAGAGTGAAGGGTGGTTTTAGGTTAAATCCAAAAGTCATATGTTGAGTTTTTTGAAGTTATAGGGGTATTTCTAAGTAATGCTTTGGGTGGTGTCAATTATATTGTAAGAGATGTATGTCTCAGTTTTTTATAAGAATTTCTATGGCATGTGAGATCCACTAACGTACACTACTCGTGATAGATCAATTCCTATATCCATTTTATTGTATTGTAAAAAATATCTGATATGATGAATTCAAAATCTATTTTAAGACGCTAGAATAGGTACACTCGAGAATAAACACATCTAGACAAATCCCGGGATGGACAAATATTTGTTGGAGCGGGAAATAAAGCGGGACGTTTCCCGGACTCGAAGGCATTTTCAATCTAATGCATCTTGCTTTGTTGGTAATACTCTAGTACGAATATGTGGGTGATTCTTGGACAGGAAGCGAATTATATTTACAAAACTAACGGCATTATATGAAATTGAATTACATCAATTTGTGGAATAAAATACAACGTGAGCAAATTAAAAATGTTAGTTTTATTAAAATTAGATTGTCCAATTATGCTTGTTTTTACATTCGGCAACGTGGGTGTGACACGTCTGGTATTGCAGGCGTCCATAGGCTACAGTAATTGCTTATTAATAATCTTTAAGGGATTATAATTCTATGTCCAGCAGTGGACGCAGAAGGCCTGA